>JAWNOJ010000026.1:10000000-11250000 GCA_035046065.1 Chymomyza procnemis | reverse complement strand
TATTGATTCTAATATACGCTTGCATTAACAAAGTCGTAGAAAGTTAGATGTCAATAACATATCTAAGTTGGAATCAAGACTACGATTTTTTTTGGAAAAACGTTACGAACATTTTCCAGCTTTAAACAACAGAAATCGCGTCATTACCAAATATGCATAAAGCGAATATTGAATTATTCCTGTGACTTCACTTAATTTTGATTTCAGCTTGAATAAGTATATGAAAAAGGAAAAATTAATTTTTTCCCTTCTTGGAATATGATATACCCATGCTATATAAAATGTAGGTGAAGTTAGATGATGTCAATATCCAGTTAAAATAGTACAAATTATTTTTAGAATACATGTTTCAACTTACAATGACGGAAATCACGTCAGTTTGCAAATAATTTGCGTGAATCAACTTTATTTCGATTTTATCCCAAATAAAGCCATTAAAAACGTTTATTACTTCTTTAAAGTTTTTGAATAAAATATGTCCTTGGTACAAAAAATGTAGCTAAAGTTAGTTGTCAACATCTAAATTGAAAACAAATACCTATAAACGAATTATTTTTGAAAGTACGTTCTGAAAATTTTCCAGCAAAAAATGACAGAAATAACGTCGTATTCGTTGTTGGTCAAAAATGCTCGATTTGACGAAACAAGATGAGTTAAGATGGAGAATGAGATGAATTGAATAGATAAGACCGGAAATAATAATGGTTATTATAGTTAGCGCATAAGACGGAAGTAGCATCGTGCAATGCAAAAATGGACAAACAAAGGTGCTAGATGTAGTGCTAGAGGCCAAAAAATACGAGTTTACAGAGAAAACCCATTAAAGTTGTTTTATTAAGTAATGAAACTTGTGTGACAGTCCACAATAATACCTTTAACAAAAAGTTCGCGGAATCAACACAGTTTCTTCCTCACTCATTGAGTTACTCGATTTAGGTAATTTTGTTTATTTTTTTTTAATTTTTTTTTTAAGTTTGCGACATTTCTCAGTGACATTCTATGATATTTTCAGCTTGACAGCTTGATATTTGTCTCGAATGCATAAGTAATTATCTCATCTTCGAATTTTTCATGATCTCATATCGGATTCTAAACCCGTTCCACGAAGCTCGAGTGATTCTCACTGTGATAACGAATCTAGACACCAAATCCCCCTCATAGGACTTAATTTATTCACACCGACTACTTTAGGACCGATTTCTTATTACAACTGAATCTTATGAAGAACTTGACTACTTTTAATGTATGTTGTTCGCCTGTGCCAGTTCTTAAAGCTTGGATCTTCTCCAGTTCGCCTTAAGTCTTCCAAGTGTTCTAACGATCCATTGTTCAATTGATGTCCGTTTTGAAATATCTATGCTCTTCATCGAGTTTAAGAAGCCGTTTTATGTTTAAATCTCTTGTATTGGTTTCTGTAGTCGGTTGGGATTTCGATCGAAATGATGATTGGCCAGATGCGACTTATACCAGTGGTAGGGCTGCCACCTGACGGCTTCTGGGAGTGGCATCTATGATTATCATTGTTTTTGGTGTTATTATGAAAATGACACGTAGATTGGATAATCGTGGATAGGTTGATCGATACAAAAGCATATTTGAGACAAACGTTAAAATGGTCGCGCCACTTGCCATGAGTAGCATTCAAACCAAGGCAAGTGCATCACCCACTAAGCTACGAGGCGCCCAATGTTTTTGGACATTTTTTTGAAATATTGTTCACGTCGTTACTTGGTTACTTTTGCACTATTTTGCAGTTCATTCAGTTTTTTCTTTCATTCAAATTCGCTAATTTCCGATTTGTTGACTTCCAAATAAAATATCAACGCAAATCGTGGTAAAACCCTTAAGAACCCCATACCAAAGTAGCATCATGCTGGAACAATAAATGCCATTTTGACACTTTTAAGTGCAATCAACTTAAGTGCAAAATGTTGTAACTCATTAGCTTGAAGTAGCACAAAATTTTTTAAATCATATCGTTAATTTAAAAATATTACTTTTCGCAAGTGTATTCCTGTCAATTTTGCACATTTTTCACTCATTCTCCATAACTATTGCATTAAATTGAAGTTCCAAATCGATGGCTGCATTGACATCGAATAGAAATGCTAAACAAGAATAATATAAATGTATGCATTGCTCCTGGGGAATTTCAAGAGCACAACTTCAAATTGAAGTTGCGGGGCAACAAGGATAAAGACATAAAGTGAAGAAATACGAAAAAAAAATAAAAATAAAAGAAAGAACCCGCCAACGGCAGGCGAGGCACACGCCCCAAATGTCAGATTCATTCCCTGCTCATTTCAGGTTTTTTTTCCTTTACGTGTTTGTGTGATTTGGAAATTTTTGTGTCCTCTGGGCATACTTTTTTCGTGTGTGTGTCCGTGTGGGTGCGTGTGTGTGTGGGTGCGTAGATGCGTTTACATGTTGCCAGTGTTGCTAACGAGAGAAAAGTAAGTTAGAGATGCGCACGTGACAAAAAAAACTTATGGCACGAACTGCACAAGTGTCCCAAGAGTGCTGCTTGTCATATTAAATTAATTCCTTTAAAATTAGTTTCGAGCTCACTTTTTTGTTACATTTAAACATAATACTCTTTAAAGTATTAAGATCGACTCTAAATAAAAATCCAATTTCAAACTTTTTCTTGTAATCGATTTTTAATAAATTTTATTTTTGGTGCTTCCAACATGAAATAAACCAAACCCTAAATTGTGTACAATTCTCTTTTTTGTACACGCTCCTTCTAAATTATTTGCATCCATCTTGACATATTTACTACTAATCTCTTGTTACCATATTATTTCGAGATATATTACTTTTCTTGCATCGAGTTGTTTATCAACCAGCGATTTACTGCGCTACAAAAATTATAGTTATTTCCGCTGCAACTTCAAAAATTTTAAATACTTCTAAGAAACACTAAAAAAAAATCCTAAATACTTATGTTTACGAATAATAATAATTTAAAATAAAGCAATTTTAAATCAAGACCAACAATATCAAGATTGAGTCGGTTCGAAAACAATTTCAATTGGGATGCCAACATTCAATTGCCGCCCTATGCTCGAGAATATGAATAATATTGAGCTAAAACTCTTACAATTCGTTTATTGAGAAAATTAAAAATTCGTTTTTAAAAACGACTCCTTAATAAAATTAACAGTTGATGATATACTTAGTGTCAAAACGGATTTAAAAAAAAAATTCTCAAATCGCGACATATTATCGTCGGACGTCAAGATTCTTCAGCTTATAAACTAAATCAAATAAACTTTTTCTTTTTCAAAATCTGCCAAGTTATTAATGCCCAAGAAAATAGTGCCATGCTTTGCGATATTTTTTGTATGTCGACGTTGTGTCGTGATTAATAAATAATACGATATTTTGGTAATGTAAGCACGAGTTGTGCCCATCACTAACAACTAAGAGCTCCGCATGTTTAACCAATTTTATATATATATATATTTTGAATGTAATAATGTCTTGCATACAAATGAGATAAATTCGTTTAAACCCAAAAACTGGCAAAAGGATAGATACCCTTTTAAGCTGCTGCAAATTTTTGATATTAAAGTCTTTTACTTTTTAGACACTACCCAAGGTACCTGTCCCACCGCTAGAGCAGACCATGGCCGACTATATACGCGCTTTGGAGCCCATAACCACAACGGCGCAACTGGAACGCACCAAGAACATTATCAAGCAGTTCTGTGCACCTCAGGGATTGGGCGTTCGTCTGCATCAGTATTTGCTGGATAAACGCGAGGCCGAGGATAATTGGGTAAGCTGCACTATAGATAGTTTCGAAAAATATTGCTCTATGGACTTTATTCAATAAAACCGCGCATAATACAAATTGATCTTGCTTAAAAAAACAAACGGGCGTGGTATCTATGTTCATAAAATTTACGGTGATTGCACTGTGGGTGGCTGATCTTCATAATTGGGCGCTGTCGGTGCTGGGCCAGGTGGTGTGGGTCCAATATTGGGCGATGGTGGTGTGCCAACATCTATAGGTGTGCCAGTGGGATCAACGCCTGTATTGGTGGTACCATCGTCTTCTGTGGGTGGCTGTGGCACGGTGGTGCCATCACTACCTGACGCTGTAGTAGTAGTACCGCTGGCGGTCGTTGAAGTACCATCACTGCCGCTATCAGTGGAAACCGTTACCACAGTCGTAGTAGTGGGTGCTGCAGTGGTAGTACCATTGTTGGAGCCAATGGCAACACATTCCGCTTGTATGGACAAATCACTACAGGTAACTGCGGGTATAAACTGTGCGCAGGTTGTGCAGGCTTGTAGTACAAAACAGAAGTACGAATTGGGAGCTTGACATTGTGTGAGCACGGGACTGCCTGTTGCGCACGAATAGTAAGATGTAATATCCTCATAGTTGGGCAATAGTATGGCCCTGCCATTGTTGCAAGCGGGTGTCAAGGTTTCATTATAATTTGCCGTATAGCAGCTATTCGCGCTCTGCGCACTGGCCGCACCCAAAAGGGCTGCCAAACAGATGATCAGCACTGCGCAAATAACGGTAATATATTAAACGCTCAGCTGTTATATCCTGTTATTTGCTCTATATCTGTACTTACCCGCTTGCATATTATTATTTTAAGTGTTGTTCGCGTGTGTCTCGCTGGTAACTCGGTGCAGCTATCACTGATCACTGTTGGCAGTGCCAAAGCCTATTTATGCCACACCATGCCAACTCCCATCATAATTGTTAAACATTTTTAATCAGCTGCCGTCTAGATTAATACTTGTTTCCACATTCGTCGTCGGCATTGCCGAAAATTAATATCACACAAAAAAAAAAAAGAAACAAAAAAAAAAACAAAACCAATAAAAGAAAAAACCGCACAAAGTTGAATAATTGTATATATATTCTTTTGACTCTGGCGAAAAAAAAAGTCGTTAAAACGTAATAATAAACGTTTTCCGATGCCTATTAGTGCTTGTACCTATATCTTAGGTAATCTATAGTTGAGTTGTCATCAATGAGTTGATGTGATAGTGCGGCATAACATTAAGCTTGATTGAACTATCGAGAAGTCGCTAACCAACCAACCACACTCTTGCATGGCATATAGTATATTTATCTGTAACTCTACGTCAGTTATCAAGAATTACTCAGTTTAGAATATGTACCAGCTGTACATATGGCAAAAAGATAAAACATTAATTTTTGGCTTATCTGCTAACTTAAAATATAAATTGCAACCTTTTTTGTTGGTGTTGTTGTTTTGGAAATTTATGACGGGTCATTATTTATTATCAAGCGATTAGGATTTGTCAACATGTTCGGAATTAGGTTCTTGAGTTAACCTTAACTGATATTATTAGTCTGGGCGGCACCTATTACGACAAGTAACTGCTACAGTATACTGTCTTAAAATCTTATAAACAATATGTAATGTAAGCTATATTTCAACGTTAACTCAGGGCGTTAACCGATAGGCATCATCAGAACTATACCAAAATAATTAAAGTTCGATCGTTATCAAGCGAAATTGTTTGCACGAGTTAGGCTTTTTGTTACAACATAAGGTCAGTTAGTTTTGCTTTATTAAGTTCATATAAATCATTTTTGGAGTTTAAATTCCTCAAGTATTTAATTTTTGCTAGTTTGCTTCCAATTCGGGGGTGAAAGATACAGTGTGTTTCTATAAACAAAATTGTAGCGCTCTCTCCTCTTAACAGGAAGGTCGTTGGTTCGATTCCACTCTGCAGCAGTCGAACTGGATCTGCTCTACACTGACATTGCTGTCTCAAATCCACGGTGGTGTACCAGAGTGTACATATAGCTGGGTCTGGTTCAATGGATCAACTAACGCCCCTCAGAGCCAGGGCGTGAATTCCCCTCTTGATTTGTACCGCAGTGTATCTATCACTTTTTCTGCTTTATATGTAACAGCACCCTCAACTCAGCGTTGAGCCAACATTACCCTACACGTGATTTGGGGGTCAATCAACAGCTACGACGGTACTCCAACTTGGGGGCCGACCATGCTTGGGCCATGCTCAACCCATATAACCGAATTGAAGCGCTTGGTGGCTTTTTCCTTTTAGTTCCTACAGACTCGGACTTGGGCTGAAAGGCTGGGTTACCCATGGTCCCTGTCATTTGCCTACGATTTTGTGGCACTTCATCAACCACGCACTTGATGAATAACAAGTTCATTTAGGTGCCGTAAATCTGCGTACAGCGGGCAAACGTAGAGCACGTGTTGCCAACTCTCAAACCCCGCTTAAGCACCTTGTATGCAGAAATGTGTTCAGCGTTCCATGGCCAGTCAGGAAGTATCACAGCTGTTAGGGATGAAGTCCGCTTGTGGTATGAAACGGCGGGTGGCTCGACCGTATCGATCCCCGTCATCCCATATAGCAACCTCTCATCTAATACTGCCAACTTCTCTCTCCAGTTGAGATTAGCAAAGTACCGCTTGCATTTGAACTTGATTGCCATTTTCAAGGGAACCAGATCAAATGAGGGAGCTCCGGCTTGTACCCGCATGGCGTTAGTCGACACTATGCGGCATACAGGTACACAACCACTCGTGATGAGCCGCTGGCAGGGCAGCAAACGCCCCCTGGCCTTTCGGATTCGCCTATAAGCTGTACAACTCAGTTCTTCACAAAGATGTATGAAATACTAAGTCGATAGAGATAGATTTATATCTGTCGTTATAACACAATAAAATTCTTCAGTTCCAGTTTTGAGCTTAATGACAAGAATTCTCATACAATCCCACAAAAAAAGTCTATTGTGAACTCTGAACTATTGAACCATTGATTTTGTGCATGCTGTATGGTATGTGACAACATTTTCGTATAACCAAGACGACTTCCTTCATTTCTGGCAATAAAAAATAAGTAAACATAATTTTCGTCATTCACAGTAACGTGTATAAAATTTGATTAAATTAATAATTTAATATTGTTAAGCGCTATTCATTTATAAGTCGATAGACGAAACTGAATGTGTTTGACATCAGCAAAAGGCACGTTATCCGAGTCACCTGTTAAAAAAAAAAAAAAAAAAAATTGTGCTAAGCAATCAGCCATTATCAACAAATGGTATCGATAATTTGAAGAATTTTCAAGTAAAATTGGTGAAAAAAGTGGTTGAAATGGGTGATTTTTTAAGATTTTAATTTTTATGAAATAATCTTCAATCATTTAACTATATCAATGGATTTGGCGATAAAGAGATTGTATACATTTTGCTAAGTTTCGTATTTGTTAATATTCAAATAGCTCTTAAATAATCACCCTTTATAACTACATTTTGGCAAAAAAAATGTACACAAAAATTTATCATATTATCGTTATTCAAAATACCGAAAAATCAACAAAAACAACTTGAAATTTTCGATGTCAGATGCTACATGTACATACAGATATTTTAGATCTTGTTTTACATGGAACAGGGCATTAACATCGTAAAAACTCATTGATCTTAAAGAATTTTATGTAGAGGTACACAAATGTAGCTCTATTGCGTTAAAAATGGTATGCACTTTGTTGATTCGTAAGAATTATAGTAAGCTTGTTCTATAAAACTAATTCTGAAATAAACAAATATTCTTTAGTATTCCAATAATTATGCAGAATTTGCTTTGATAACCAATTTGTTATCATTTATGCCTAAGTGTTGTCGATGACTTCATACCACTGAAGTTTCAAGCGTTTTCGCTTAATTGAAATTCTCTTTATCACTAAAAAGCCCCCAAGATGCAAGCATCTATATCGTAGCTGTAACTAACATTCGGAACTTCCGCGCCCTTAAAAGAAAGCATGCACAATCATGGCCAATTGCAGATAGAAATTTATTAGCTGTTTTTAGAGTTTTATATGAAATTCCGCTTGTTCAATTTGATATTTTTGATTTGTGTTTTAACTGATTTTCTGGCTGTGGCATTTGGAACTCCTTTGTTTTCAAAGGAGTGGCTATTTAAGCCGCGGGTTGTCTAGCCTTGGATGGTGGCGTTGGCTTCTTGGCAGCCTTAGGTGGTGTGCTGGGCTTCTTGGCAGCCTTGGGTGGCACAGCGGGCTTCTTGGCGCTGCTGCTGGCAGGCTTTGGTGGGGGCACAGGTACATGGGGTTTGCTGCCCGTCATGGTTGGTGGAGTTGGTGGTGGTGTGGGTGGTGTTGGTGGTGTGGGGTCAATCAAATGATCATGTACGGCTTGCTCCTCGGCATGAACTAGCTCGGTTTCGGATTGCTCATGGTGTTCCAGTTGGTGTTCAGAGGCCACACCAATTAGTGGTGGCTCATCGGCGATATTTTGCGTTACGATGGTTCCGGCAACTGGTAAAATTTCTAGCGGTGGTGCTGGCACATACAATGAGGGTGGAGCGCATTGTTGCAATACAAAGGTGAATACCTCGCCGGGATTACATTGTATGGTCAACATGTTGCCACGTACGCCCTGGCAAACGAAATACTCCGAGTTGCTGTGATAGCTGGGCCAGCGTATGCCAATCTCATCACGAACACACTGTAGTTTATAGTCAACGCGTGCCTGTGACAAGGCGGCGAGGCTGAGTAAAGTCAGAGCAAACACTAAATGGAAGAGAGATGGTAGTTCAGATTAATAGAGGAATTTTTTAGAAAAGAGAGTACTTTTGCTATAAAAATACTCTTATTTTGGTGTTACTTAGGCAGTCATCTTCAAGAACGCCTGCGCTGTGCTAACCGCACCATATCGCTTGTAGGATTTGTTCTGTTTATGATCATAAGCCTTTACCTCTGAGTTTTTTGGTTATGCGATATCGTTTAAAGAATTATTTCACGACCATCGGGGGCTCCTACAACATTATTTTTCAAAAAAAGGGCAATTTTTTTTGATTGATTGTGAAGCAAATTCGTAACTTAATTGAAGCCTATATCATTAGAAACCACTTTTGTATGATATTTCTCAATAATACGCAGAAAACACTACACATTTCAAAACTAAGCACTTTCATATCGAGTATGTAAAAAATTTCGTAAATAACTTGCAAAATCGTCCTTAATTTTATCGATTTTACTTCATCAACTGTAATTGAATGCCTGGAGTTTCAATTTAGACATTTGGTTCCCGATTTTTCGATATTTGGTTGCACTTAATACTTACCTTTCATCTTAGGGCTGCTATTTCCGCTGTAATTAGCTAGATCTATGTGGTTTGTATAGATGAAACTGTGATACTGATTTGGTACAGTAATTGTTGTCATTATATATACTGCGTTTCGAGCAAGACAAAGATCTTTGAATCTTATCGATTGCAATGTAGTAGCCTCCACGTCTTATCAGCTATTTTGCCAAAAAAAATAATCATGATTTTGATAAAAATCATGTTTTTCTCGAAAAAATTTATGGGTAATGCACTACATAAGTGAACCACACCCAGTCCAATACTATTTCAAGGTTTCTAGCTAATTGAATTTACCATTTACACGGCGCCTCCAATAATGTAATTTCCATGTTACCTTCCACAAACTAGGCCTATTACTACTGGCTCAATGATATGTATATGAATGTGCGCATACCCTTGCCCATCAACTCTAATCCTGGCATGGTGTTGCCACCACGCCGCTTTAAGACCGTGCATGATGTGGCACACTTTGCGGCACATCTGCTGGATGGCATCTTGGCGCACAAGGAGATGCTGGACAACGGCGAATTGCCGCAGGAACGTGCTGCTTCACGTGAGAAGAACCAGCCGCTGTGCATGGCACAGTATTATCGCTTGTTGGGCAGCTGCCGTCGTCCGGGCGTGGAGCGTGACTCACAATATCTGCCGCAACAGCAGCATCCTGAAGATCGTCATGTGGTGGTCATTTGTCGTAATCAAATGTACTGCGTGGTATTGCAAGCCTGCGATCGTGGTAAGCTCTCGGAAAGCGAAATCGCTTCACAGATACTCTATGTGCTAAGTGATGCACAGTGCTTGCCTGCCAAACCCGCACCGGTGGGCTTACTTACCGCCGAGCCACGCACACGCTGGGCGCAGGATCGCGAGTCCCTGCAGCTGGAGGAGCAAAATCAACGCAATTTTGAGCTGATTGAGACAGCTTTGGTGGTGTTGTGTCTGGATGAGCCATTGGGTTTAAATTTCAATGCACGCGGCTTTAGCGGCGCTACACCTACAGTGCATACGGCTGGTGGACGCGATGAGACCAATATGGCGCATGAGATGATTCATGGCGGTGGCAGTGAGTACAATTCCGGTAATCGTTGGTTTGACAAGACTATGCAGCTTATCATTTGCACCGACGGCACTTGGGGCCTCTGCTATGAGCACTCCACATCAGAGGGCATTGCTGTGGTACAGCTGCTCGAGAAGATACTTAAGCATATTGATGAGCAGACTATGGAGGATAATGGTGTGCCACAGCATCATTTGCCACCACCTGAGCGCCTGGAGTGGCATGTGACCAAAGAGGTGCAACCACGTTTTGCACAGGCTGCCAAAACCGTGGACAAGTAAGTCGAGCTGGGAATTAGTGTTAAGAATTTTACTCAAAGTTGTTTTTGCTTTTAAAGGGCCATCGATGATCTGGACTTTTATGTCTATCGCTATAAGGGTTATGGCAAGAACTTTATTAAAGCCTGCCAAGTCAGTCCAGATGTCTATATACAGCTCTCTCTGCAGCTGGCCTACTATAAGTAAGAATTTTGCTACTAAGCAGCAAAGTAAGTTTCATGTTTATGTTTTGGTAATCTTATTTCGACGATTTTCAGACTCTATGGCCACTTGGTAGCCACCTATGAGAGTGCATCCACCAGACGTTTTCTTCATGTAAGTAACCTGCAATTACCAACTTATGTTTCCTAATCTCTTATGGATGGACTTTTTGAATGTTATAGGGTCGCGTTGACTGCATACGCGCTGCCAGCACGGAGGCTCTAGAATGGGCCAAGGCTATGTGCCAGGGTGAGGGCGCAAATGTTCCACTGGAAAGTGATCGTGAGGAGGAAGAGGAATCGCGCAAAGTGAAATTTAGCATTTATAGTGTAAGATTTCATTTATTTTGTATTACAGGGACGACGTTTTAACAATTTTCTTAAGTGTTTCTGTTGGAAACTATTGTAAAAAAAATGCAGTTTTTGGAATCCGATTTTGAAGCACATTTTTACTTCGAACGCCAGTGATATGATGAGTTCTTCTCTTGGATTGGAACCATCCATTTTAGAAGATATAAGCCAAATAATTTGTAGACAAAAAAATTGTGACTCATGCCAAGATCGAAACTAACATTTTTTTGCAACTACAAACTAGAGCAAAGATCCTTAGAGGGTATGGTATCTCAAACGTAAATAAAGCAGCATACGATTTTTATTGCAATCGCAATTATCGCCTCCAAAACGGAAGGTCTGTGGTTCGATTCCACTCTGCAGCACTAGTTAGCAATCTATTTATCTAGGATCTATCAATTAAAGGCACCGCCGTTCGGATTCGGGTGTAAACTCTGGGTGCCTGTACTCTTCGAAAAGCTGTTAATAAACATATCCATGCTCCTCCCTTGAAGCGATGCCCATAGTCTAGGGGAATATATTTGTTATATATGGACTCTGTGGCAAAATTTTCAAAGTTCCCTAAAAAACTGAATCTCAAATAGTTTTTAAAACCAAGAAAAATGGTTTGAAGATTTTCAATAGATATAGTTCTTCGGTCTAATTTCTAAGAGCGTTTTTTGCTCGTACTCTAGTAAATCGTTTCTATATATCATTGTTAAATAAAGATCACAAGATGTCCTTAAAAATTTTGCAATACCGGATTAATAACGTCAAGTTTTTCCTAATAGAGATAAGGGTATCTTCATGTAAAAAAAAAAATTTATGAGAAAACGAGAGATAATCTATTGGGATATCTACAAATTATGTAGCCAAAGTAAAGCAAAATGGCGTTGGAAGCATCAAGTTTTTCTTAAAGGAGATACGGGTATCTTTAAGTTGTACTATTGTAGGTCTGATTTCTACATATAAAAGAAGAGTTATACTGACAAAAATATAGTACAATAGACGATTGTGCATCCCAATCAAATGCAATTATTTATGATGAGCCACCAATCGTTGCAGTGCATAGCCAGGCAAACTCATAAAGTCAAACCGCGTTGGAAGCTCTTTACTCTGCTAGATATTCAAATGTTCAGATATATATATCCTACTAGATTTGTTGATCACAAAGCGCCGTCTTTGATAAGAGTATAGACACGACTATACCGGGCATGGCTACTCAAACTGGTCAAAAATATTTGTACAAACACACAAATTATTTGGACACTACGAATTTATCGCTTTGTTGTCTATTAACTTAGACCTGATAAAATAATAATCCGTTTTTAAAATGGAAAATATAAAAATATCTAAACATATTTATCATATTTTTGGGTAACTTTAAAACTTTAAACTAAGACATTTTTTACGATTAAAAGATATTGGGCATTAAAGTGGCACATTGGGGATGTCCGAATACTTATGTCTTCATTGCTTACTGCCGATCTGAAATTTGATGCTCGAAGTGCTTTGACTTTGATGAGTTTTTGTAGACAAAGTTTTGTTGCAAATCGAAATTCCGGGTCAAATCCTGAAGTAAACCTTAAAGCGCATAATTCATCGGAAATAATAATCAAAAACAGTGTTTCTCTAAAATTTACCACAAAATCAATAGCAATTCCATCATATTTTTTTTCTTTAACTAACATTACAACCAATTACAGAAGGAGCATCTGCGTGAGCTGTTCCGTTGCGCTGTGGCACGCCAGACCGAGGTTATGGTGCAGAATATACTCGGCAATGGCATCGACATACCCTTGTTGGGACTGCGTGAGGCTAGCGTGCAAGTGACGGGTGAATTGCACGAACTCTTTACCGATGAGTCGTACAAGATATCGCAGTGCTTCTTGCTGTCCACCAGTCAGGTATACACACGTTATGAGCACTGTTATACTGGCACAAACCCAGCACAAATCCACTTATCACTGCACCATCACTTTAAGTCTATTTGTTGTTTAGCTGCACCAAAAATAATGCACCAGGCGCACCCAAAGAAGCTATATGTGTTCATCTAAAGCGTACTTGAGACTTGCAACTAATCAATTATGATTGTGTTTAGGTGGCCTGCAGCACGGATAGCTTTATGGGCTACGGTCCGGTAACGCCACGTGGCTATGGTTGTTCCTATAATCCACATCCGGACCAAATTGTTTTCTGCGTTTCGGGCTTCTATTCCTGCGAGGATAGCAGCGCCTCGCGTTATGCCAAATCTTTGCAGGACTCCTTGGACATAATGCGCGATCTATTGCAAAACTAAACTTTGACAATATGGCAGACACAAATTATATATAAATATAAATGTATACACGAAACGAACATATCAGTAAATTGTACCTTAGCAACCGTTCAAAAACCAAATTTAAAAAAAAAAAACCAAAAAAAAACTAAATGAAACTATGTAGTTAACTAGTAGCAATGGATAATGTTATGTTATATACATCAAGTGTTATATACGTATAAATATTATATTATAAATGTTTCAGTTACGGTGTTGAGCCACTTAATTAACCACCGTCGTTCTATTTCGAAAACATCAATTCGTAAATATGTCAATCATCACTAAGTTGCTAATTAATTGCGCTATAATTATAAAATATTTACTAAATGTATGTGGTCTATAAAGAAGAAAACAAAAAAAAAAAAAAAAACTCTAGTCAATTAAATGTTTTAGAGGCGTTTTATGCATAAATGTTAGTGTTGTTAAATGCGTAATGAAATTATACTAAAGTTGAAACAGTTTGAAAAGCTTTGCGTGTAGCGCACAAAAGTATGCAATGCATTTTTTCGTTATGCTTGTCAAACTGTGAACATATCTGAAGCGAAGCAAACAAAGTTTTCGATTTTAACAATATTTGCAATATAGTTTTTGTCAGAATTTATATTATTTATCGAGTTATCAATAGCGCAATTTTCGAGAACAGCTTTACGCTACAAACAAACAAAACATTTAATTCAATAAGTTTATATTGTAAAATTTGGAAACATTGTTAAATTCAAATAAAAAAAATTGTTTATTTATATTTTAATATATCTTTTTTTTTAAGTTTTGCAGCTATTGAAAACTCGCCAAATAATTAAAATTTGGAAAAAATATTAATGTGAAAAGTGTGCTACCAAATCTGCTGCTTTCGACTAAATTTATAAATGTTAGACAATTATTATTAGAGCTTATAAATTCTATGCTTGTTAATTTATGGATTGTTTCCGTAAATAAAATAAAAATTAGCAAAACTTTACTTTTTAGTTTGAAATTACATAAAAAATGCATGCTTGTTAGCTTTGAAAAATTATGCAAAACGATTTACAAAATTGAAAAATAATAAATATATATAAAATATTGAAAATGCAAAAAAAATATTTACGTTTTTTGGATGAAACTATATATATATATATATATATAAAATAAAAAAATATATATAACTATATAACTAATGTTATGCCCTAAAGCAAATCTTTCAACGCATATAGACTTGAGACGTAACAATACATATCAATAAAATTTATATACACCAAGGACCGTATAAAAAAAAATACCTTAAAAAATTAATAAAATGCTATAATTTAATCAAGCTAAAAATCGACAAAATTTAATAATAATATATATATATATGTATACATCAAATGGTCAATGTTCGAATTCTTAGTGAAAAACTGTGTAGTTGTCTAAAAGAAATCGTATTGTAGTGAAAAGAAATATTATAAATTATATTATATATGTTATTATACACATGCAAAAAAACATGCTTTATGAAAAAAAAATATATATATTATGTGAAAATGTTATACAAAAAAGTAAAACTTCAAATTATATACAGTATATTATACATTTAGAGAAAATACTAGTTGCTGTGTTCATTGTTGCTAAATATTTATCTGTTGTGCTGTTAAAATGATTCTATCTATATAATCTACTTCAATATGAATTTAAATTGGTAACGCAAAAGATCTTAACTATCTACATATCTAAACTATTGTTATGTTATCATATTGTTATTAAGTTTGAATTGTTTCAATGTTTATGCTGTTAATGTGACATCAAAATGTATTGCAAAATAATCATTAAAAAAATATATATATATAAATAAATGCAGTGAAAAAAAGGGAGTTTGTTTCAAAGAAAGTGTGTTGGGTGCAAATTTCGTGTCAGCGATAACATTCCGATAATTTTGCTTATCAAAGATACACCACGCACTGGAAGCCCAATTGTCAAAAATATCGATACAATCGTGAACGTTGTCGACTCCGAACATCATGTAAGCACTTTTTCGATTGTCCGAAAGCTATGGATTGCACAAAAAACCATTGAAACCATTGAGTAAGGCTGCATATGAAAATAAGCTCAATGTATGAATGCCACAGAAGTTAAAGCAAATCAAAGCTCATGGATCGAGTTTCCATCTGTGATTCGCTGCTGAATCGCAAAAAAATCGACCCAATTCTTAAGCGGTTGATGACTGGCCAAGCCAGCATTGACGGCCAGCAAGGTTTAGCTGTGTCCTTTTGATGGGATTAGCGGGGAATTACCTAGTATGAGTTGCTCCAATACAACAAAACTGCTAACTCGGAAATGTACTGTCAGCAATGAAAACGTCTGAAGAAGCAATCGCCCAGAAGCGGCCAGCTATGGCTCAATAGAAGAGAAATTGTGTTGAAAAACGCCAAGCCACAATACACATTGATAGTAACTAGCCAGCAGCTCCGGAGGTTCCGCTTGGTAGGTTCCATAGTTCTTATAGTTCGTACCTGGCAACAAGTGTTTGTCATCTGTTCCTGCCCATGGCAACCAATTTTGCTGATAAAAAATTTGCTTCGATACGAACAATGACTTTTATGAGAGATGCAGATAATGTAATGACTATGGCTATTAAAGCCTTCAATTTCATGCCAAAATAATTTATTTTTACTTAAGGCAATAAAACAAACCTGTCAACAATTGTTGAACCGTCTGAAGGAAGTAATCGCCCAGAAGCGATTCCTGTTCCTGTTCATGGCGAACAATTTTGCTGAAGAATTCGCTTCGAGAGAGGCTCAAAAGAAAATATGTACCGGAGACCTCGATATTGGTAGACAAAATTAAAGGATGCAGCTGCGTTTGAAGGCTTCGAGAGAAAAATTCTTCGCCTTGGATTGGGTACGACTATTGCATCCGAGCGAACCATGAGCTGTATGAGCTCTACGACATCGATTTGGTCCAGCGTGTTACTTCACAACGTCTGCGTTGGCTCGGCCATGTGGTGCGTATGGATGAAGACACTC
Source organism: Chymomyza procnemis (assembly GCA_035046065.1). Classification (NCBI taxonomy): domain Eukaryota; kingdom Metazoa; phylum Arthropoda; class Insecta; order Diptera; family Drosophilidae; genus Chymomyza; species Chymomyza procnemis. The sequence continues at coordinate 11,233,695 of JAWNOJ010000026.1, read as the reverse complement.
CAGCGAAGATCTTTGCTGCGAAAGTCGACGAAGGAAGACGTAAGAGGAAGACCTAAGCTCAGATGGAAAAACCAAGTGAAGGAGCACCTATCTTCACTTGGAGTGACCAACTGGAGAAGGCGGGATAAAGTGTTGCCATGGCCAAATAAAGTAAAGTAAAGGTTCCACAGTTTTTCTAACAAAGTATGCATTTTATGGGTATTGCAACTTTTATGTATTTCTGGATAAGACAGTATATATAAATATAAATATATAGCAAAAAAACGCTAACCTTTGTGTAGAACATATGCTGACTGTGTTTCATTGGCTATTTTTGGACATTGCGATAGCCTAAATTTCATAATTTTCTACTGTAATAACAAAGCTCGGAATTTCCTCAAAAGTATTACACTGGCAGATATTTAATTTTATCTTAACACTAAACTGATAGCTTATTTCTTGGAATGTCAACGATAAACTAAAGCAAAACTGATAATATGTTCAATTAATTAAAATAAAAAAAAAATCGTAGCCATAATCCAGCCGTCTATAAAAGACAGCTAACTCGCTGGCCAAGTAAACAGTTTTCAAAAGTACTAAACCAAAACAAAATGAAGCGTAAGTCCAACTAAGCTCAACCAAAAAACCCTACAACATTTACTAATCAAATTTTATGCATAAAACTTTTTAGTTTTTTCCTTGCTTATTAGCCTGTGCATTGGCTTAATTATGTGCTTGGCATTGGCACAAGCACAAGCACCGTCTATTCCCACGGCAGGACCCACGCCGCCAACATCAAATACATTATCTACTCCAAGTGAGAATGGCGGTACATTTCCTGGCCCGCCTACTGAGGGTACCACTGTTGAGGGACCCACAGTTTCTACGGAATATCCACTTTACGGTGCACGTTCCTACCAAAACGAAGCTGTATATTAAGCTTGCATAAGCCAAATAAATTGAACGCACTTCGAATGGTATACAAAATAAATTTTTGTGACGCATAATTACTTTTTGTTTAAATATAATTACATAGCATTCACTTATTGTCCTTCTTAAGAACTAGTTTGGCTCATGATATAAGCATAAATTATATAATCTACACATACGCACACACACACACAAACACACAGTGTATATAGAAACGTTCCAAACGATATATATATAGCGATTATTATAAATTAGCTTTGTGTGATATTGCGACGAAAGGAGCCACGCATCTGTGCCTGCAATTGCTCGCTGGTGCACTCATCACGTCCGTACTGTGAAACAAGTATATATATTAACATTTTTAGTACTTTTCGTATTGCATTGGGCACTTACCTTGCAAAAATTGTGTTCCAATAGTTCTATGGCGGTCATGCGCAATTTAGGATCATGCTGCAGACAATGATCGATAAAATCGTGACCCTCCTGCGATAAACTCTCGGGAGCCTGCGGCTTTTCGCCCATGCCCACTTTAAACATAATTTGGAAATTTGAATCAAATTGTGCCCAAGGACGCTAAAAAAAAACATGTTAAGAGCCCAAATTAGTAAGAAGTTTGAGAGAAAAGTAAGTATGCTAAAAGCAAAACAAAAACGCCAGAGAAATTGATGAGGAAGGTGAGAACTTCAAAATATTTGATTTGTAGGTCACTCAGTTAATATAAAGGCTGAAGCATCGTTTGTAGGCCCAAGTCCGAAGTTTGCTTATTCCAATATTTGACTCAACACTGATACAAAATGCATAGAAGATAGGAAAGCAAGGTACTGGAAAAATCTAGATGTCTCAGACATTCAAAAAGATTTGAAGATTTGTATTGCCTGATGCAGCAAAAGCCAAGGAAGGCTCTATTCTTACAACACAGCTTAGGTAACTTTGTAGAGCGCTGACAGCCATTTTCGCGCCAACAACCATTTACACAAAATGGACCTTGTTAGCAACAGAACATGTAGATTCAGTGAGGAGGATATCGAGTCAATGGAACACCCAATCACTAACGGCCTCGCGCTGGCACGAAGCAGAGCAAAGCTGCGAGGCAACTACATTCTCAGTGAGAAGGGCCTGATGTATATCTCGCAGACTGGTCTGACTAAGTTTCTGAGTACATCAAACTTGAATTGAAATGGAAAGGGAGCACAAAAGGACCCGTGGGGTTACAGTGCCGAAAGCCGTACGCCCACCTGCTTTCGTACATATCGTTACAAAGCAAATGCAAATTGTGCGATAATCTTTAGATGCTTATTTCTGGAACTCCTGTCTTCGAAGACGGTGACAAACGTAACTTAACCATGATATTGCAGCTAAGTTTAAAATTTGTTTCATTTTACATATAATTGTCGTACGAAGTAAGTAAAAAAAAAAGTGAGAGAAGTCCCTGTGTTTTTTTGTAGATATATGCGATCGTACGCTTAAGAGCTACGGTGATCACAGCAAAACCCACTGTATTTTTTGAATCTCTTGGAATATATTTTAACTAACAATTAACAATATCCATTTCGAATACACTTATAAGAAATGTAAGTTATAATTTTTGTTATAATTTTTTGCCAAATATATATTTTCTTTTTTTGCACACTACGGCTACCGCCTGAAAAAGACAATATATATTGTCTTCAGTTCCCGTTCATCCTTTTCAAGCATTGAAAAAAAGGTTCTTGTTTTTCAAAACACATTCGCTTCGTGTATGTGTCTTCGCTACCTTAGGGCGCACTTCCCTAAGCAGTTGAAAGATTAAATTTTTTAATTTTTGATAAATATATTCTCTGCGAAATTAAAAATTACTCATTAGAAATTCAACTAACTCTACTGCTATGAATCTAATACCGATTGAAGATAACTTTGCCTAAGTTTAGTTGAGCTTGTTCGTCATAAAGGGCTACTTTTATACGGCTGCTGTTGAGGAGCCCTTTGCACCCTGTCTAAACATCATTTATGACACCCTACAAATACCTAAATGCAAGTTCCAATTCTTTAAGAAAAATTACAAAAAAACAAAGTGGCCGTCACTGTAAAATCCCTCCGACAAAACACTTTATGACCAACTCAAGCACGCATAGTCGCTTTCAAGGCCTTCCTTATGCATATCGCTTACAACGCATAAATAGATAACACCTGGGGCTGTCAAACAACGACTTATCACAAAATTATTATCACAGTGCTTACCTTGCCCGAAGCCATTTCAACAACGACACAGCCCACTGACCAGATATCAGCGGCACGTCCATGGCCATCGCTGTTCGTTTTCGTAAATACTTCCGGTGCCATATAGGCTTGTGTACCCACATAGCCCTGCAGTTCACCCGGCACCGTAGTATGTGCCTGTATTTTAACGGCGGAACCAAAGTCACCCAGCTTTAAGCTATTGCTGCCATCGACTAGAAAGATATTGGCCGTCTTGATGTCACGATGCACAATGCCGTGCTTATGCAGCTCAGCCACACCTGACAGCAGCTGCGCTGTAAAGCGACGTGCCAAACCCTCGGGTAAACCGCCAGTCAGTTCAACCAATGACTCGAGTGTGCCTTCGGAGCACAGCTCCATAAAAATGAGCAGCTCCTCGCGATGCACCTCAATGCCATAGTAACGCACCAGATTCTTGTGCTTAATGCCCTCCAAAATTTTCAACTCTTCGGCCACATTTTTGAGTGCACGCGTCTCGCCCGGCTGTATTGCAATCTCCTTCATGGCCATAAGCTCGCCCGTATTGTTGTTCACAGCAGTGTAAACTTTGCCAAAACGTCCCTGACCAATCTTAATGCCACGGTGCCAACGAAAGTTAACGCTACGTGCGCGTATTTGCACCTTGTCGCCAGAGCTTAGCTCCTTGACTTGACCTATAAGTCGGCGCTCACGCAAGCGCTCTTCCAAATCCATATCCAGCCGATTGACAGCATCACGCACGCGTTCCTGACGCAACGCAAGCGGTGTAGTGGGATAACCAGCTGTAGCTGGCGTGCTGCTCTTGGTGCTGGCACCCGACGAGGGCGTTTGCGGTACCAACAAGCGTAGCTCACCATTGGCATTACCAAGCGGTGCCTCTACGTAATCGGTGGAGTCTACCGAACTATATGTATTTGAGGCCTGCTGCAGCATTTCCTCTTTCAAGCTAAACTGCGGATGCAGCAGCTTGTTGTACTGCGGCGATTGCAGTGGCGGTGTATTGGGATTAACAACCATGCCCGCCGACATAGGCGTGCGTGTAGGCGTTCGCGAACGACTGGTAGCCGGCGAGGAGGTTTTACGCGTGCGCGGCGAGGCCTTTTTGCGTGCCACCTTCTCCGGTTGGGAGGTTATGCCTATTACATGTGAAATGCAACGATCCATTTGCTGTTTCAGCTCCTCGAACTGCTGCTCGTTTAGATGCTGCGTTATCTGTGGATCGCAAGCAAGTATCAAAAACTCTAGACCTTGAGAGGCCCAACGTGGACGCATGCCACGTCCACGTTCACAGCGCTCCATAACAAAATGCATCCACATCTTGGCATAGGCTATAATACCCAAAGCTAGATCAGCTGTATGGCCGCTGTCCTTATGATCCATAATGCGCTGCTCAAACAAGCGTATCACATCCTTGTGATATTCAAAACCAAACTTATAACCTTGATGCAAAATCTCACGCGTGCGTGACATGACGGCTTGGCGATCTTGCTCATCCAACTCGCTCATATTACGCAGGCAACAGCGATCTTCAACGCCTTCAATAATCTCTGTTAGCTTGTTACGCATTTCAAGCACATCCTGCTGCAGCACCTTAAAAGCAGCTTTAACATCACCGCAAATAAAATCCTGCTGTTGATTGGCCACATCATGCTCATAATGCTCACGATGGAAGTCGGTGGTTTCTACATCGCGACAGAAAGTCTTAGCAAAGAATAGCACTTTAATAGAACGCTCTCGCTCTACGGTTAGCAGCGCTTGTGTCTCACGGCATATGGTCAGCAGCTGCCATTTTAACTCCTCCGAATCATCGTTTTGTGCCGTAATGCCAATTTGTTTGTCCAACTCAGTCGAACGTTGTACTAGGCGCGCCGATATATTACGCAAAAGCTTGCTTATAATGCCGCAGAACTTTTTGGAGGCCAGCGTATGCATGCCCTTGATCATGGGACTCACAAGTTTCGTAAACATCCATTCCTTTTCCAGCACCGTTTTCTGATTCGTCTCAGGCACAGCCACCAGCACCAGCTGATCTATATAATCCAAATACAATTCGAAAACCTTGCGCACCGTCGCATCATAATGATTTAAAATGCTTATATAGTTGGCCATTTCCGTTTCATTTTCCACCAACGCCGTCGTAATGTGTCGCTGATAGCGCTCACGATGTGTCAAGGCCAAAGTCAGACCTTCACGCAGCTCCTTCATTAGCTGCTCCAGACTCAAAGGATTTGGCTTAATGGGACGCGTCTCCATGCGCATGCGCAAAAACTCGTGCATGAATTGCAAGGGTATGCCGCTTAGAAAAACAAAGGTGGGAATGTACGATGGCAAGTGAATGGACTGAGCCTCTTCACTCCAGTAGCCGTAAGTGCGCAACTCATTGACCTGCTCACGGCTTATCTCAGGATCCATGCGAGGCACGTCTTTCTCTATGGGCTCCTGCTCATAATCAAAGTCCTCAGTGCCTGGCTTCTCTAATGCTATATGTGCTTTGTAAAGCACCAAATTGTGTAGCTTGTGCAAAAATGCCAGCGATTTGGCCAGGCCACGTGACTTTAAAACATTCTCAATAAATTTACGATACAAAGCAGCGGATTGTTCGCCGTTGCAGTCATTGCCAAATGTACCCAAAGGTTCTACGCTAAATATATTAATATCGTGCATGGAGCCTTTGCGTAAATGTGAGTGCGTGCAATCGTTGGAGAACTGACTTATCTCCGTCGAGGTAGATCTGTAAAGCAAATGGTGAGAATTAGAGCTATTACTTTCAACTGCAGTCAACACCTACTCATTACTGCTAGAGGTCTCGCCGGGCACATGGGCCGCATCGTTTAGCATAAAGTGCACCTTTGGGCAGGGCATGCCGCTGGATGTCTTACGCTGACCATTACCCACTACACTGGGTGGCTTGGCAGAGTCCATTGAGTTGACCGCTGAGTCATCGTTCTCTACACCCGACGCCGACGAATTGCCGCTGTCGGAGGCTATGTACGAGGTGGTCACAGGCCAAGAGAACTTTTCATCTTGTAGACTGCAATAATGTCAAGATAATTATAACACCATCGATGCACTCACTATATATGCTGCAACTACTTACCGTGCCAATATCTTACCCAGCATGCTCAACTTCAGCTTGTTTTGTTTGGTTATGTTATACCACAGACACATGGATTTAATGCGGCCCACAAAGCTTTGTGATTTATAAATAGGATGCAGTGCGCCCATGGCTTGTGAAGAGGGATACAAAGCCTCAGCAGCCTCTAAGCGTGTTAACAAATCCTCCACCTCGCGCAAGGCAAATTCCTGCTGCTCCATGCAATCTTTGCAGTATAAGGACATGCAGCCATGACAGTGCTTAATCGGCAAGGGCGCTGCGTTAAATAACAATAGTTTAATTTTTGTTACTGCTTTTCACATGTGCTTAGGTATCATATGGACTACTTACAGCTGGCATTAGAATTGGCATCGGAGTGTACACCACTGTCCAAGCTAAGCTCACGTTTGTAACGTGGCCGAAACTTGTAGTTAATAATTTGCGTAAGCAAATCGGAAACGCCTTGACGCGCCTCAAACAAATACTTGTCCTGCTGCTCAACTGTGCGATCCTCTTTCCAAGCTTGCAGCTCCAGCCAAATGAGATCTTTGAGCTCTGTTTGCCAAGTGTGATCCTCCTGCAGCAGCTTGGTATCCTGCCTATCAACGCTGCCCAATTTTATGAGATTGGCGAATGTCTCATGAAAGTCCTTACGCTTGCTCAAGCCCGGTGTCTGCTTGCCATCGGCACGTCGCGGCAGCTGTGCTGCAAATGCCAGTGCTGGTGCCGAGGATCGGCAACCTATAGGACGCGATGAAACGCAGCGATAGCGATTACAGCTTTCGACTATCTTAGAGGCAAGTCGCAGCGGCAATGGCGCTGCTTCTGTGGTTAACGGCGATAGCTTGTCCATAGTTTCGGCTTGTTGCGCGCCCTCATGAAAGCTATTGCCTCGTGGTGGCACCACAGCACCCACCAATGAGCTTTTCATCTCACGCTCAGAGTCACGCAACAGCGACTGTAAACGTTTGTCCGTGCGTTTGTTCTCCTCGTTGACGAACATCTCATTCAGCAGGGCACAGTCCATGGTGTTGCGTCGCAGCACGCGTGAGCGAGCCAAGCGTGACATGCCTTTTTTTGGCGTGCCACCACTGCCGGGCACATCTGCAGAGCTGTACAAAGAGAGATTAGGCCATCAATATGCAGTACACTACAGAATGTCTTCTACAAAATAAACTACTTACGCAGCTACCGTGGCTACGGCGCATGCCTTCTGTCTGCGCTCCCAATCTCTATTCTTGATTTTCATGCGTGTGCGTGGAGGCGTTGTGCCAAACTCTTCGTAATGTGCGGCTAACTCATCATCGGGATGCAATATATCATCCTCATCATCCACGGCAATGCCACGTATGTTGCCAATCAGCACTGGACGCGTGGCAGACTGCTTCACGCGAAACTCCACTCTGCAAATAGAACAAGCCAAAGCGTTACCATTAATTAGCAATTGGGCATTAAAGCGTTGTTGCCTTAATTGTCAGCGCTGCTAATCTGTTGATAAGTGGGGGTGCAAACAAAGCCAAAATTGATGCACCTGCCCTTATCGGTTTTATCTTATCAAACTTTCAACGCTTATCAGTTTTGCAGCTGGCAGACAGTTGCTTGTCACGCCTCTAATTATGCTTCAATTTCTATGCCCCCATTTTGATTTATAATCTTATTAATTTATATGATTGACATGCAATTGTATTCAAATTTTAAGCAACTATTTCATCATTTTCATTTCACACTATCTGCCATTTACAATATTTTTACAATATTTATATAAAAAAAAAAGGATAAACTTACTTTTTTCGACGCATCTTAACGTTTTACTGCCAACTTGCACAGTTTTTGTAGCAATTTAACTTGAGTCTTGCTTAAGCACTAATACAGTTTGAGAAACTGCTTTGACGGCTATGCACAGTTTTAGCACCACTGTGCACTTCATGTGCTTCTCAAACTTTTCTTTCACACACACACACAAATAAGAGGATCATATAACTTGCTGCAATAGAAGAGATAAGACTATTGTTCTTCGATCTGTTTGTTTTTCTTATTTACTTTTACGATTTATTATTTAGATTAAATTGCTTTATCTGTTTGCTTTTAGTTTGTACGTTTTGGCTGTGTTTTATACGTTGAAATTTGGTAGTGCTTGTCAAACTGCTGAGAGCATCCTCTGAGCGTTGATTGTAATGTTTCCAATTTTGAAGACATTTCATTGAGAAATTTTATTTACATAAATCATCTGAGTATTTAGTAAATCATCTACAACGAACTTAGTTCGATACGAGTTTAAAAAAAAGGAATTTTAACTGTCAGTATTGACAGGCAAACGACTATGCTGTGAATATTGTTTTAAAGATGTTTTTCCAATTCATTTATAAAATATTTAATGATTCTAAATCAAAGTTTTGAATGTATTTCAAAACAAAGTCAATAGTTTGATTAGGTCAGAATAAGTGTAAGCGTGAACAACACTACCTTTTTTGCTCACGTTTAGAAACCAAAGCCTCAGCTTAATTCGTTCATAAATTTTCCCTATTCTTGCATATGTTGAAACATAATCAGTACCGCCTAGGCAAACGAATTTAAACATTTTGCACTAAATGATAATTATATTGAAGCTAAACATTGCATCATATGCTACATCTATTACTGCAGATGATTTAAGCGAAGATATTCAACTGAAATCAAATAGAAACAAATTCCTAACGTTTTCGCAATGCAGACTAAAAATCTTTTGAGATCTTTGTACAATGGTCAATTTATAATAGATCAACTTTGTTGACTTAAGAAATTTAAGGTAAGTATCGTTAAGCTAAAGTTTGTTCCTTCTTACTAATGTTTTTTAGATTGAAACAAGAGCGCATGTACATACATATTGTTCAAAAATCTGAAACATATTAGTTATTTATTTGCCATCTTGAAGTCCAACCAAATGAGCTCAGTGCACAAACTTCAGTTGCATAAATTATGCGCGGAAAAGAGCTTGAGTGATATTTGAGCTAGTTTCAAAACTTTATAAGCATCTGTGCCTCCTCCTAAAAGAACGAGGCGTAATTTGGCCAAAACGTCTGAGATTTATTTTTGGAGTCAAAAATGCCCTCAAGATATTTGAACTAATTTATGTGCTGCCACCATAAAGACAATGTATAATTTCTTTGACCGTTTTTGAATAACAAAATTTTATTTTGGCCAGAATGTCTGAGGTCAAAAATGCCGTCAAACTATTCAAGCTTATTTCAAAACTGTGGCGCCACCAAAAGGACAGGGCATGTTGTGTGAGATTGTTGTGTGAGACCATTTTCGATTAACAAGATTCTATTATGGCCAGAACGTTTGAGATATTTCTAGAGTACAAAATGCTCTCAAACTATTTGAGCTAGTTTCAAAACTTTATAAATATCTGTGCTGCCTCCAAAAAGACAATGTATGATTTCATTGACCATATTCGATTAACACAATGTTATTTTGGCCAGAATGTCTGAGATATATTTCGAGATGTCAAAAATGCCCTCAAACTACAATATTTTAGCTAGTTTTAAAATTTAATTACTACCTGTGCTGCTTTCAAAAAAACAATGTATATTTTCTGTGACCACTTTCAATAAACAAAATTTTAATTTGCTGGAACGTAGGAGATATACTTCTAAAGTCGAAAATGTCCTTAAACTATTTTAAAAAACTGTGCCGCCCCCAAATGGACATGGCATTTTATGTGTGTCCATTTTAAATTAGATATATGACGGAAGTCGAAAATGCTCTCAAACTTTTCTTGATATTTTTCAGAACTTGCAGAAGTATAACTTAAGTCAAACAAAGTTTTGAACATTTTTGTTTTTTTCTCTCTCAATAGTTGTTTTGAAACTAAGCTGGCAGATGTCATAATGAAGCACGAAATTAAAGTAACTCTTACACGCAATAAAAACTTTAAAATTTTTAACTCTGCAGTTGCACTTAAACTGCTATACAAGGGTTGCTGTTTGTCACTGCTCAGTTGCTCTCAAACTGTTGTGCGGAACAGCCTGTATTTAGCATTCTTTGGCTTACTTTTAAGCCTGCATGTAACAAAAAGAGTATAGTTTATGTTATATAGCACTCACAAACTATTTGTACACAACAAAGATCTATTTAACTTTAGCTGGATTACACAGTTGCTCTCAAACTATTACTGCCAATGCATATAGCCACAAACGCACACAATCGCAAAAAACACAGATGCCAGCCAAACACAAACCAAAAGATAAATTAATTTTCCAGCTTGTTGCTGTTTGTTTGTATTCCCCTCTTCTATTTTTTTTGTTTTGCGATAATGCCGCAGGCCACTTTTTATGATTTCACAATATTCTTTCTGTCTGTAGTTAGTACTTTTGCTTGAAAATGCTTTGACAAAGTTTTCTACTTTATATGCGTAAAATACCGATAAATAAATTTATGCACATCTTATTGCACGCCAATGCACATGGAGAGTTACGGGCCAAGCTTGCATATAAAATAAAAAATAAATAAACTGCAAATAATTAAAATAATGAAAGAACTTTAGACGCGTACGCGAACGTTGGTCTCAGTGACTGTGCCACTCGTGGGCACTGGCGCGTGCTTCAATCTTAGCAAACGCCAAGACGCTCTCTCTCTCTCTCTCTGTCTCTCTCTCTCGCCCTCTCTCTCTCCTTTAATTTGCATAAGTTTGTAAAACAAAAAAATCCCATTTATAGCTTTACGTGGTTATTCACACTATTTATAAAAACATAAAATGCGACAACCAATATATGCCTGTGGATACGTGGATACATTTGTGCAGCAAAAGGGCGCAAAGTTCAAGTGCTTGGGGTAGGGTCAGCGTTTTGTGGAAAGCACTTATTAATACACCGAAACGAGGAACACGACGCGCACTTGACGCGGCTTTGCTGGCGACGGTGTCTATTGTCGTGCGAATTAAAACGCGGCGGCAGCCATTCAATTTATTAGCACTTAAATAAAAAAAAAAAAAAGCTACAAAAAATTGAAAACAATTTGTACCCCATGTAGCGTAGAGTCGCAAAAAGCAAATACTATATAGTCAGCCGATACACATAGTACACAAGTATGAGGTCTATCTATATAGTTGGGCCCGCACGTTTGCGCAACGTTTTGAAGCCGATGAGTCGACGGTTATGACTGCAGAGCACAGCCAAGCGCAACAAACTAATCGCGGAGCGTACTGAATGCTCAATGTTTCCAATGGCCGTAGCTCCCATGCTCAATTATTATCAAGCGCTGACAGTGAGAGACAGAGAGTATACGTAATATTAAGTATACTCAGCGTATGAGTATATGTGTGACATACTGTGCGTGTCTGTGTGAGCGCAAGCGTGATTTAATCAAAAGCAGGTAGCGCATTGCGCAGCGACATTAAACAAAACAAACTTGTGACGTCACACAATTTAAAATTGTACTAAAAACGTGAAAAATAAATAGGTAAAGAAACTCTTTAAATTATATTTATATTTACGTTTTAGTTTAGCATTTTTAAAGCATTTATTTATTTATTTTTAACTTACTAATTTCAGTTGAACATTTAATTAAGCCATTTTAAAATTAGTAAATACTAATTTAAAGCGAGGAAAATATAATACAAAACTAATCCGTATGCCTAGCCTGATGGGTGAAAATTTTATAGACATACACAGTCTCACATCAGGGGCTGGCTAGAAATTAGAAGTAACAAAAGCTTAAACATTTCTTAACAGAAGCGCCCAAATGATCACCGTTGACCAAGTGGGAAGGTTCATAGCTCATGAGTGCTCAAAGATGCTTGACTCGGCAATTCACGCTAACTTAAGATAGCGAAACAGATGAATTGAATTGAATTTAAAAAAATAAATAAATTTATTCCCCTTGATTATGGTCATCGCTCCTCGGTGAATGAAGATATCTCAATTAATAGCTGTTCGAAAAGAGCGGGCCCTACAAATTTTTAGACGAAACCGAATTAATAGCCATAAATAGCGCCGATTTAATTAGCTAGCAATGCCACTGCTACACAATTGCATCGAACCAACGAAGTTCAAGTTTAGCTGCGACTTCGCTACCCAGGCTCACAAATAATTCTTTAGAATTCAAAATTAAAAAGAAACTTGTGATTATTCCCCACACTTGAAACATTTTTTCATTATAATTAGTACACTTTTGGCCTAACATCCATCGTTTCAAAATAATTAAATTAAATAAATTGCAATTGCACTTAGTATAAGTGAGCGTAGGAGCTCTCGTCGCTCTTAGCGGATTCGCCTAGCTTTGGCGTGGTAATTAAGTTAATCTTAAGAGATAATGTCAGTTATGGAATATACGCACATTTTGCTTACATAAAACATTGTTGTATAATCTTCCAGGTCTTCTTGAAAATGTTACATTATTTCTTAAATAAGAATTTTTTTTACACAAACTCATGGTAAGTTTAGAATTCCAGCGGCAGCGCTATCGTACTCGCCTCTTAAAGCGAAGGTAGGTGACGCATTTGTCAGCACTGACTTAGCGAGCAAAAATACGCTACTTGCCTAGCTTAAGCTATATTAGCTACGAACACCACCGTTCGGATTTGTGCGGTGGCACTATTGTGACTATTGTCAAGGAGAACAACTTTATTTTATTTATTTATATTAAAAAAATATTTTTTTATATTCAATAATATCTCTTCCAAAGCCGTTGTTGAATTTGCGAATTTTAGTTCGAATTTTTTTTTTATTTGCTAAATTAAAAAATATTGTATTTAATATATAATTATATTACAATATTTTTTTTAATTAACTTCTACTAAGCAATTTAAATTTTTTTTTTTTTAAATTAAAAGAAGAAAATTTAGAAATATATATTGGAAAATTTCCAAAAATGAGCAAAAAAATTGGAATTATTTTTTATTCTATAATACAAAAGTGCCTTCTTGAAAGATATTCGCTACATGTCTTGCAGAGACGAGAGCTTATTATAAATAAAAGTAAAAAAAGTTTAAAATTAAAGTTTGTGTCTATATGCATTAATTTTTTTTGATATTTTTTGCATTATTTATAAAAATTTGCAGCTTTAAATTTTGTGCTGTGACGGCACTTGTATTATGTATTGTTGTCTTACATTGTTTTGATACAATCTCAAGCTAGGCAATAGTACATCTTTATAATTATAAATGATATTATATTATAGATTATATTATATTAAGTTAAGATAGATATAGATTATATTATATTTGTTCCCCTATATATCTATAATATAATATTATCATAAATAATAAATGGCAGAAAAAATAATATATTTTGCAGACTGCTTAAGGAAGGTCGTATCACAACTGTCTTGTACAAACTAAAGTATTTTATAACTTGCTAAAGTTTATTAAATTTTGTCAGATTTCGAAATGCGGTTTCGAAATGCTGAAACCAGCTTCGTAATATGATTAAGTTAAGTTTAGAAACTGATTTAAGAACTACTTGAGATATGACTAAAATTCAACATAGAGACGGAGAACTTTGTAGTCATAGACTAGGACAATTACTTTCGGCGTGTCAGACCGAAAATCTACAGTAATCCGTCTAATAAGAGGTAGTTTATTAGACACACAATTATTATTACAATTTCAATTTCATTGGAAGCTTTAAAGACATATTTGCTACTTCACAATAAAAGTCAGCTTTAAGAAAAGCAACTCAGCTAAAAATTGGCACAATATCACAAACAAATATTTGATATAATGTTATGCGATGTGGCAAAGACCAAAATAGTTCCAAAAAAGTGCTGCACTGCCAAACTAAGCGTTGAAAACAAAATAAACCTAGCCAAAAATGTATACAAGTGACGTCAACAGACTGACACTGTCAGAAGTTGCAGACACTAAGACGCCACCTATGCCACTCACTACCCTGCTGCTCGATCCCCAGAGTACAGAAGATACTTCACTCAGAGAGAGCGAGCTTTTTGTCGCGCTTTACGGCTGGCCGGCTGCTTGTTTTTTTTATTGTTTGTAGCTTTTGCTGGCAATTATTTTAAATTATTAAATTTTATGATGTACTGCTGTTGTCTGCCCCTCCAGTTAATCAAAAATTTGTTTACCTGTCTATAGTACATAAGGAACACATAGCTCGGCTAGCACAGCTGCCGCCATGTGGCAAGTTGTGTGTGGCAAGTTGTGTGTGGCATGTGGGTGCTTTGTGTGCAGCAGCAGTGGGGTGGTCAATGTGTGGCAAATAGTTTTCCTCAACAGTTGTGTACATATCAACTTAACTTGACCAGATGCTTTTAAGCCTGACAGGTAGTTATTTTTTATTATAGCTTTGTCAGGGTTATGGTCGACAGAGCGTATGCGTAATATTATGTGTGGGTTTGTGAGTATATGTATGTTGGCATAAAAGCTAAATTAGTAGCAAGCTAAATAGAGAGAGTTTAAAGATGTTTAATATTTATAACAAAAAAATTATAAAAGCGTAATGACAGCTGTGACGTAGCTTAGGAGCGTAAAATTTAAAGTTTAAACATTTAGACAGTTTTTATAGTCTAAGTTGTAAGAATTTCGATATTTAAGTTAAGGTGATAAGTATTTTAAGAGTAATCAGCAAACGGATTTGTATGTTATTGTAATTTTTAGAAGTATAAAGCTTTTGTCCTTATATATATATTCTGCATATATTAGTATTCTGCATGCGTGTTAATATACTTTTGATAAATGGAGTGCATTTTTGCATTAGAAACCAGCTGTCTGTCTCTTAACGTTACAAAATGCTCTTTTTTAACGTTTTATCGTTATACTCCTTTTTTTACTACCAACTCTTTAGAGACTTTTACCTTGGAACTCATTAATAGCTTGTCCGACTTGAGTGTTTTGTTTAATCAACAACTTTACTTTAATAAATACATCTACAACATTGTAAATAAAGCTAGAAGGGTTCTTGACCACCGTTCTTGAGGTCCAAAGCATTAAGTGACCCTTAAACAACCAAGCGGTTTTCCCTCGTCCATACAACGCTGGAATATTGCTCTTGCGTTTGGAAATACCACTTCTACCAAGAATTAATTGAGTCTGTTCAAAATCAATTTCTAATACTTGCTCTTCGTGGTTTAAATTGGGTTCCCAACATTCGATTGCCGTTCTTTTCTGGTAGACCTATAAATTGACCTTCTCTAAATGATAGAACATGCCATAGCGTGTTATTTCTACATAATATAAGCTCTTACTCGGTTTCATTGACTCGGAAGCACTGCTTCTTTTGCCATCCCATACAGTGTAACTTGTAATTATCGACCTGTAGCACTACTATTTTGTAGTTCCAATTATGCATTGTAAGATCCTTTCAGCGTCTTATGCTCTTACTACAATAACCCTTGCGTTTTGCTCTCTTACGAACGGTCTACTGCATTAATCTCTTTCGCTATCTTAACTCATCTAGATTTTCCAAATCGTGCATCTTGAAGCAAACACGAACTACGAATCCCGAACTTGCTCAACCCAGATCTTTTGGCTTTTTTGTTGAGAAATGACTTTTGTTACTTTCTGTTTTTAACTTTTACATATTCAAGTTCCAAGCCAGCCCCTAGTTTATCTATAAAAAATTCACGCATCAGGCTAGGGACACGGATTAGATTTATATTTTATATTTTCTGCGTTCCTCGTGCTTCAAAAAAAGTACAAAATCGAATCACAAAATCTTTAAAATTTATTTTGCTGAAAACAAACACATTTCTTAACCAAATACACCTATTACCATGTATATGAATCTTCAACAAAACATTCACTTCTTATTACCAGTTGCATAATTTATTCAACAAAATCTCTATATTATTAACTTGTTTGTTTTGCTTATGATATTTATTAACTAGCAATAAAATATACTTTTAATTACTATTAATATTGTTGAGGTACTCTGTTTATTGATGCGGGAAACGCCAAACAAATTCAGTTTTTTGTGTTTCCCCAGCCCATATCTATTATTTGATATTGTCTAAAACCACATTCAGCGTTTATGAAAAATCTCATGAATGGCACTTGTAGAACGCATCAAAACACTGTAAATACATTTTGTTTATTTATTCGAAAATAGCAGCTCATTATTATTTTAGGGTTTTTCTGCTTTAATAAATTTTATTATCTTTTACCTAAGCAATAAAGTATATATTTGTGTATATTAAAATTTTCAATATTTATAAACATTTTTATTTAGTTTTGCCAAAATTTTTGCAAAAATATTCGGCAATATATATAATATTTAATATATACGGCAATCGATTTTTTAGCATTTACTAAAAAGAACATTTGTTTTTTTATTCTTTGCTTGGTTTTATAGTGTGGTCGGAAGCGTGACCTCTAAATCGGAAGATCGGTGGTTCGATTCTACCGAGCAACACTAGTGCAGCTGCCTGGCACTGACACCGCTAGCAAATAAATAATTGCTATTTACCTTGAAATATTATATCACTTCAAAGATGGACACAAGCAAAGAAAAAATACGTTAAATTTTAAAGTTTTTCATCGATAAGTGCAAAATCGCAAGCCAGATGGCTGAAAATGTGAGTAACATTTAGGATTCTCGAAACACGGTAAGCCGCCGAAAACGTTATCTAAGCCGGATTTGACGGCCAGCAGGGTTTTGCTGTGTGTTTTTTGTTGGGATTGGCGGAGAATTATATAGTATGCTCCCATACGGCAAAACTCTTAACTCGGAACGGTTCTGTCAGCAATGGGAACGTCTGAAGAAAGCAATCGCCCAGAAGAGGCCAGCTGTGGCTCACTATAAGAGAAATTGTGTTGAAAAACGCCAAGCCACAACACACATTGATAGTAACTAGCCAGCTGCTCCGGAGGTTCCGCTTGGGAGGTTCAATAGTTCTTAAAGGGCTTCTATGAGAGATGCAGATAATGAAAGTACCTTAAAAATGGCAACAAGTTAACGCACAAAACGGCGCATATTTGAGCTAAATCGGATCATTCTTACTATGGTAATTACTGTAATAATAATAATATTAATTTTTTTTACTACAACTAACCTACAATTTATTTTAAAGAGTTAACTAAAATCTTTATAATCAATCAAAAAAAATGTATTAGTTTTTCAAAAACCAACTAGACATACAAGACGACGCAGCGGGCGGCACTGCCTAATCAACAGCGCGCCCTATCAAAGCAAAAGCCTAAAATCTAAGCCATAAACTATATGCAATGTTTGTTTTTCCAAAGATTGTTTAAGTTTATTAAATAAGCTTGCACACAATTTGCCAACTATAATTTTACTTGTTTTATATACAATGCCAGCCGGAAATATTTTCATACATTTATAAAGAATTTCGTAAAGATTGCAAAATATACAAACAACCTGCTTTCTGCTTATCAAAGCAAAACAAACACCAACGCCAAACTTTTGAGGTGTTAATGCTAAAATGGAAAAAAATGCGCGATTAGCCAAAAATCGATTAGGCAGCAAAGTTAGGCGAAGTTCAAGTGCAAAAATGTTGCAAGTTTCTGGTACTAAGCGTCACCTCAAACCCGGTTTGAGTTGTCTACGTGAACGTGAGCACAAATGCCATGTGTGAGATATCAAGTCTCACTTAGCCGCACTCTGCTGCCAACGTCTTTTGTCACAGACCCAACAAGACCTTCACCAAGGAATTCCATTCATTTTGAGTCAATGTGTGGAAACTTGAGAAGAAAGCGAATTTGATTTCAAAATAAATTTATTTTATTTTATTTTTTCTTTTTCTTTTTTTTGGGCTAACATAACGAAAGAGGTTACAAAGCAGAATACACAAGCACACGTATTAAACGCGTTTTAACTTAATTGTCTGATTGCTACCCATACGCCCTACTACACCCGGAACGTACCCGCAAAACTTCTTATAAACTGGTATAAGGCACACAGCTATATCGTATATATTTTGTATATAAGAAGGCAACGCATTGTAGAAGAACGCAATGAACCGAGCGAATTAATTTCACTGAAAATACAATAGGTGGGCAGTTTTTGTTGTTTCTTAATTGTCAGCCTGCCCGTCATTAGGCAAAATTTATGTTTGCTACCAATTTCGTGCGAATATCGGGCAAGAGTATAATAATTCTCTAATAATAAAAAAAATATTGTACAATTTTCGTTAGAAATTTACTGGCTCACTGTCAACGTTTGCCAACTTTGAATAAGACATAAAAATATATAAAAAAAACGAATTCAAGAGGAAATGCATGAATAAGCCTAGACACAAAGCAAAACAAATGGGGGTAAGCACCATGTGAACGCGTGGGCCATAGATATGCGCCTTGTCTTATCAGCAGCCAAATGTCTGCCTTATCAGTAATATCTTAAAAGAAACGCTTGCAGACCAAATATGGCTACGATATATGCATATATATACATACATATATATATATAGAAGTAGTTCACGAACTAAGACCAACACATAGGTATTCGTCATATGAACATAAGCTCAGGAAGTACAGTAAAATACAACAAACATAATTCTTTTGAGCGATTTCGGAGACAAAGTTATGGCTGACGGTAAGGTAATAAAAAACTTAACAAACATACCCATTCAATATAAATCCTGACAATTTTTAGCATTTTTATGTGTTGAGTGTTGATTACCTAGATCTCAACTTTAAGATACGTATGAATCTATTCTCGTCACAAACTATGACGTACTTCTTCTTTCACTTCTATAAATATTCCGTAAAAGCACCTAACAACATAGTTGTCGCTATGCCCTAAAAGAGTATAATTCCTATCCAGACCACCTTCACAAGAGACACAATCTTAATATCTTAAAGATTTTCCAAAGATCAATGTATACATTTGTTTGAAGGATCTGAAGACGATCACCAATGTTAGTGGAAATATAAAAGATACAATTGCACCAAAAACCTCAGTTTTTCAAATGGAACCAGAACGTAACACTGAAATCGCATATCCATATCACAGTAGAAGCATAAGCGATTTAAAGTATCCACACACAACTGCCATAAACCTCACTATTTTCGATTGGATGGATCTCTAAAATAACATGATACAGCACGATTTTATGTAATCGCATACGCATATCTTAGGACAAACATAAGCGAATCATGATATCTAGATACAAGTGCCAAAATCCTGACTTTTTTCAAATGGATCGGAGCGCTGAATCGCATACCCACACCTTAGGAGAAACATTAGTGAATCAGAAAATGTGTAAACAACGGTTTGGAAGAAGAGTATTACGATTATAAAAGCTCTTAATAACAACATAACCTCAACTTGTCGTTTCGTGGGTACAACGCAACAAAAAGCTTTTTAAATTCATTCACAAGATTCTTATTAGCTGCGTTTTAAAAGTTACTTGAAATGTATCTCAACGATAACATGGTCCAGGATCGAAATGGTAAGTAACACTGAAATAGCATACGCACACCGCAGATTGCTTCATTCACGGTTTCATCAATCGTAGCTGAAAAGTGTATTCTACGAACCAACTGGCGACAATATATTCACTTGATTGTTACTTTACCTCAACAGCTCGTGTCAACCCAAAACAAAACAAAAAGTTACCCAGCTTATTATATGCTATGTCTGTTACTCCCAAGATAAATTTTGTCTGTCCGTATAGACACTCTTTGAGCGACCCAAGGATATTGAATTTGGCTCCTCTGTTCCTACATGGAATCCTCGACAAACTATTATTATTCTTTTCAACCTAGAGTTTAGAAGGGTTTCTACTCTCTTGGATCAAATAGTGCCCTCACCTGGACCGAGTGCTTTAGAATCATTCTAGCGCTACTAGTAACATTACCCCACCAAAGAGGCCTTATCCTGTTAGAACTAGTCTATATATAGCTGATGATTTATTGAACCTGAAGCACAAGCTTAACACCTTAAAGGTGTTCCAAGGATAAGTGTTTGTGATTGGTTAACGGTCTGGAAGACCACCATCGGATTAATCACAAGTATCCATACACAAGTGAATAAAATCCAAAAATTTCCAATTGGGACTCAAAGATGGCATGATTACGGACATGAATGCCTGGCGACGAACGGACACACTCCAGCAGGAGGATACGCGAATTTGACGATACACATAAGAGATATAGAACGAAGATGTGTCAAAAAAAAATTTTTTTTAAAAAAATAGATGGGGAATCTTTGATAATAAACATATTTGAGACTCCATTCCAAATCCGAAAAGGTAACATTCCTGCTAAAAAGCAGTCGAAATGCAAAGGACACTGCACTTTTATTTATATCAAAAAGTTTAGGTTATATCTTTCACATGATCATAACACCAACAAAAATTTCAAAGTCCGGCTCCGCGGCACAGTTTTTTTTTCTCTATGAATATTTTATTATATTATTTTTCCCAACACAAAAACTGATTTTCAGTATTTTTAGCAGATGTGGTTACTTCACTCGAGTCGGTATTAATCGCTTCGTTTGAACTGCTTCGTAGGAGTACTAAGTCTTGCCTGTTATTTATCTATAACTTTTCACGATTCTCCAAGCAATCATAATTTCACAAATCCAATTGCTGCATTCGGAAATGCGCTGCATATTGGTGTAATTGCCTTTGCTGCTCTATAAAGGTGTTAAATTTCAGGTTGAAATAATTTGCTGCACTGTCAGTTTTTTTTTAACAAAATCAACAAATCAAGTTCGCTGGGCACAAAATCGCAAATACAACAAAAATTTAATGAAAAACAAAAAAAGTGATTTTTGACAAGACGTTGTTTACGTTTTTACAATAAAACTGACGAAATGCAGTGTAGCGGGAGCACTCACATGCAAACACAGATGCCGCACACAGATACTGCACACAGATGCAGCACACAGATACTGCACACAGATACTACTCTCAAACGCACAAATACACGCGTACACACACACATACAAGCTTATCAATCGCATATAAAACTAACGTTAACTTTGCTGCTGCGTCAATAATAAATGCAAAGTTACGTATTATAGTTATATTACCGAGGGTTGGCTAAAAAGTTTTTGCTAATAAAAATCGAAGAGGCTGAGTTAACATCGAACATTGGTAACAGTTGCAGTTACAGTAACTATCAAGGTGGTATTATTGAGGTCTCTACTTCCCAGACAAATACCAAAAGAATTGATAATAATGAATTTCGTTAGAGTTTCTAGCAAGTTTTTTTTTAGTTCTTGAAAGTTAAAAATGTACTACAATTATTTTGAAATACTTTTTTATATATTTTTTTAAATTTCTAGATTGCATTTATGTCAGCTTCATATTGCATATGAAATGATTTATATTTTAAGTTATTTTTCTTAAATGCAACCCAAAAAGCAGCTTGCAGCAGTAAATCCAATTGCTTGTGAATTGATTTGGCATGCAGGAAAGTTATTGACAAATTTTGGATCATGCAGATTTCAAAGATGTCCAATGAAGAAATAAAGAATAAAGTTTTTAAATAGTATTCAAAATGCTTGCACATTAAAAACGGCTTAACTTCTTAGGCTATTTTGTTAATTGGTTTCATTTTACTTTTCAACAAATCGCATTCGATTTCAAACTGTATTTTCTATGAGATGGGAAGAACTCTATATTTTTTGGTTTGAGAACCAGCAAAAAAATTGAATTCTTATAATAGGATAAATTCAGTTTATTTCATCCTTCGACAAAAATCTTTCTTTTTTCAACTGTGCCTAAAATGTACAAAATTTTGTATGGGACGGGGAGTACT
The DNA here is from genome assembly GCA_035046065.1 of Chymomyza procnemis. NCBI lineage: Eukaryota > Metazoa > Arthropoda > Insecta > Diptera > Drosophilidae > Chymomyza > Chymomyza procnemis. The sequence continues at coordinate 11,211,820 of JAWNOJ010000026.1, read as the reverse complement.
GTATATTCTTGGTTTGAAAACAAGAAATGATATTTACTTCGTATATCCTGTTTTGTAAATTTTTTCCTACTTCTAATTAAAAACTAAACTTTTGCACATTTTTTTTATAAAATAAAATATATTGTTTGGCAAGATCAGCTAAAGTTCTTTTAAGGTAAACGAATTGTTTATCTAGACTGTAAGAAATCTCGTCATACTTTGTACTCGCTTCTGCGTATACCCCTTAAGCATATATTCTTTCTCTTAAAATCTGAAGTGATCAACCAATAATGTAACTAAAAATATATAACGATCAGTTGAAATAAATTGCCGGACTGCGAAGACGTCTGCTTTTGGATTTCGACATGCAATTGTTTTATTTTGGCCAAGAAATATGAAGAATTATATAAAAAATAAGAACAATTCTTAAAGATAGGATTTTTTCCCCGCAATCTTTAAAAATCGTTATCGGGCTTAAATGGCAGATAAATGGTCTAGTAGTAGTAGATAACGCCACTGGTAGAACTACCAAGTATTAATAACCATTTGACAATATCTAAATTGCAGCATTGTGGGTTTCGGTAGCGTACTTCTAGCGTATTCACATTTAAACCCGAAGTTCGCTGTTTCGATACCACCCTTCAGCACTGGTACAATTGCCTAGCACTGGCATAGCCAGCAAATAAATAGACACTTTTTGCCTAGTATTCCTATTCTCTATTAATTAAAGACACCGCCGATCGGATTCAGCTATAAGCTGTTTGTCCCTGTTCTTTTCGAAGAGCTATGAATATCTAGAAATATCTCCATGTTCCAGCATTGGAGAGATGACCAATAGTCAATGGGTAATTGTCGTTCTAGATGCCGATTAATTTATCTGTTTTCAAAATCTACCACTAAAAATACGTTTCATTTAGCTACATTTTTAGTGAAACAATCCATCGAGTATCGGACCATTGAAATAACTCTATTCTCCCTATTTTCTTGGAGTAAAGAATTATCTCCATGCTACGCATTTGGAGCGATGAAAAGTGGAATATATTTATTATTTGTATAGAAAACATTTAAGTATTTTTTTTATATTTGTTTTTAAAGATAAATATAAAATATTTTAGAAGAGTATAAATGAATAAAATTCATAGTTGATTGATTTTAGGAAGCATTAAGATAAACAACGTTGTAAAGGCTACAAAAGTAAGGAAAAAGAAAGAAAGAAAAGCAATAACTTGGCCAACTTTGCTGTTTCCCATTTTCCTACAAAACGTTGACTTGTTTGCGCACAAACTTTACGATTCACCCTCGCATATCTATATTTTCACATTTTTGTTGTTGCCGCTGCTTTTGACGTCGCTTACATTCCTGTTCATGTTTGTTTGCGTCTTTGGGTTTTACCGGCTCATAAGTTATAGACTAAAGGGTGGGGAGGGGGGTCATGGGGGATATGGTGTACGGCGCTTACCTTGCAACATCATCGTCCATGCTAAGCTCGCGTCGTAAGAGCGTTGGTGGCGGTGGCAACGGCGGCGGCGTAACATTTGCTTCACTGCCGGCAGCTACGGCTGCTGTGCGTTCTTCTGCTGGCGTCGGTGGTGACGACGCCGGCAGTGGCGGCGGTCTACCGTGCAGAGCGGCATAATCAATGGTACGCACTCTGCGACGATTGTTTGACATCTTCAACGTTTTCACTTGTTGTTGTTGTTGTTATTCTTGGAAATGTTAACCCATACACCGACACACGCGCTTACACACAGATACGCGCGCACACTAACACAACGTTGGCTAGAGCAGAGCACACGTTGGTGCTGCTGCTGTTGCTTCGGCTGGCACTTGGCTGCTGCTGCTGCTGCTCAAGCTAATCAAATATATATTTTAATTTTTTTTACTTTCACAGCTTATTGGTAGGTGAAGCATACACACACACACATACACGCACACACGCGCGCGCGCTCATAACGAAAATGCCGAATTAATTTTTATTTTTTTTTTGAAATCGCCTGCAACATCCGCACAATCAGGTGACGCGTCTTACCTGGGCAACAGCGAACGTTTATTTGGTCGAAATTTGGTGCTTGCCATTTTTTTGTGCCTCTCAGCTGTCGCTCGCCACTGCTATTGCTTAGCTTGTTGCACTTGCACAACGGCGCTATGGCGCTTAGTTGTGGCTAACAGTTGCACTCTTCACTCAGTGTGTGACAAAAGCTGGCCTGTCTAAAGAGTGTCGCTTGATAGCAACAACAGACTAACTGCTGCATGACACAACTCTATGTTAGGCGCGCACTGTTATTGCTCTGTTAAATTTTGAAAATTTAACACAAAAATTTGGATTCGCATTTTTTGCAGGCAAAACGTGACGATTTCAAGTTCCAAGTTGAACCAAAAGAGACATTTTCAAAGTAACTGACTCAGACTCTTTGAAGGCGATTTTTCAGGCTGTTTTTTCTTTGAATTTCGCAGAGTCGGCTTCCCACAAAAAACGCTCAAAAATTTAAAGGGTGTTTATTTTCGAGCTATAGAACTTTCAGTTGGCATTACTGTTCAAGATGGCGGCCGATTTAACAGCCTTTAAGTGATTTATTCTCAGTTTAGCTTGGATTTTCATCACACCTGAACAACTCTTGCAAAAAGTGCAATTTTATTTCGTAAATAATGTTTCTATTCGAAATACGTATCGCGCACTACGTCCATTTTATCGTCAACAAAATCGTACATCAGAGCAGTTAATTGATAATAATATAATAATTGATAACTCGCATCCCCAAAAATGCTGCACGGTGCGTATTACTGCTGTACAACGCCGCATTGAGAAGGAACCGAATGAGTCCATCCGCCATCGAGCACAGGACTTGGATATGTGTCCATCCACTCTATGGAAGATTTTGCGGAAAGACCTTGGTTTGCGTGCTTACAAAATTCAACTCGTGCAAGAATTAAAGCCAAACGATCATCAAGCTAGGCTTAGAACCGTCAAATGGACTCAAAACCAGATTGCCGTTCTTCCCAATTTTCAGAAGCGAATTTTGTTTAGCGACGAAGCGCACGTTTGCATTTGGAGTGAAGTTAATCCTCAAGCATATGTCGAAACACCGTGAACATCCAGAAAAACTGACTGTTTGATGCGTTTTATGGGCTGGTGGAATCATTGATCCGTACTTCTTCAAAAACGATGATGGCCAGAACGTTCCATGAAGTCCATGGTGATCGGTGTACAGCCATGATTACTAACTTTTTCATGCCTGAATTGAACAACCATGTTGTCCAGTAGCTGAGGCTCCAACAATAAGTCGCAACATGTCCCACAGCATGTGCCACAAGCGATTTATTGAAAGCCACGTTTGTTGAACGCCCTAATTCATGTTTTGAACCTGCGAATTGGCCTCCAAGATCTTGTGATTTAACACCGCTAGACTACTTTCTGTGGAGCTATGTAAAGTCATTGATCTATGCGAATAAGTCACAAAGGCTTAACCATTAAGAAGACAACATTCGCCGTGTTTTTGCCAATATATGGGCACAAATGTAAGAAAAAGACGTCGAAAATTGGACGTACAGATTGGACAACATCCGAGCCAGCCTAATTGGGTTATAATATTTTAAATAACAAACCAATTATTTATGCAAAATTTTAAAATCTTGTTCCCATGATATCATGGTACGGTTTCTGCCAGCCGCATCAAAGAAATTTATGGCTTCCACTGCTAGATTGGTAAAGGTATTATTCCAAAAGCACCAGTGATCTTCGAATTATGAGGTCCACTAAAACTGCTTTTTTAGCCATAAATAAAAAAAGAACACTACACGGTCATATGACTGAACTCATATTTAAAATGTAATGCCACAAGATTATCTTTCAGTTAAATAACATTCATGTCAATCGAATAATTCTGCGTTTTTTTATATGAATTTAAAATTCTAAACCTCTAAAATAAATACCCTTTACTTGTACAGAAAATTCTATCAAAAACGTTCATTATTGCGCGTTGGAAGCATGAAACAGTTGTGAAAGACTGAAGCCGTATGCCAACACACTGATCGGGCCTTATCAGTGCGGCTTCAAAACAGGTAAATCCAACATAGACCAGGTCTTCACACTGCGCCAAATCTTGGAGGAGACCCATAAAAAACGGAACGACACACACCATCTCTTTGTCGATTAAAAAACTGAATTCTATAGCCCGCCTATGCGCCTGTATGCCACACTGTCTGAGTTCGGTATTTCTGCGAAGTTGATTCGACTTTGCAGAATGACATTGAGCACAACCATTAGCTGTGTCAAGGTTGGAAATGACGTCTTCGAGCCCGAGATTTTATGCGAGATTTCAGACAAGGCGAATCTCTATCGTGCAACCTCTTTCGTTTCATAATGAAAGGAGTGTAGCGGAAGGCTGGTGTACATCGTGCTGGCATTCATTGGGCGTTGTAAGCGAGAAGTTCCGCAATCGAAAAGCAGTCAGCGAAAGTAAGTGCGTTCAACGAAGGCAAGACAAAGTAAATGCTGTCTACAAATAACATTTTTCGACGCCTGAAGAGAGGTAGATGCGTTCGGAATGCATATTTTGGAGATACCTCAATGAGAGTGGCAAAGTGCTTCGACAATTGGCACAAACGCTTGCAAAAGTGTTACACGTTCTCGTAATCGGGATTATTTTCAAAAACATTAGAGCAATTTTCAATGATTAATATTTATATTTTGTTCTCTAATTCCGAAATATAGGAGTATAAGTTAAGTCGTTCTAAAACACAGAGGGTCGAGTTTCGATCACAAACTACTAAGTTTAACAAACATTTCGAAGTACTAAATAATTATTAAATGACTTCCTACAAGTTAAGTCGTTCCAAAACATGCAGTATCTAGGAACCAGACATCCTGCTATAGCTTTAGGAACTCTCAAAACCTTATCGTAAGAACTTACAAATTTCATTTTAATAACATTTCCAATTAAGAAAAAATCAAAATTCAATATCGTTTCTGAAAAACTGGTTTCTAACCGATTCAATTTTTCACAAACTCTTTTGATCTTCAAACATTTCCAAGAAAAAAAAAATCATTAAATGACTTTACATAAGTTAAGTCGTTCTACAGCATAGAGGATCCAGGATCCTAAAATCCTGCTATAGCTGTAGGGACTTTCAAAATGTTTTCTGAAAAACTGGTTTCTAACTGGTTAAATTTTTCACAAACTCAAGTAACTTCAAGTAAAAAATAAACATTTGATGACTTTCAATAAGTTAAGTCGTTCTACAGCATGGAGGATTCAGAATCCTAAAATCCTGCTACAGCTGTAGGGACTTTCAAAATCGTTTCTAAAAAACTAAGAAATATTTTGATCCATTTTCAAAGACATTCTTTTTAACTGTTTAATTTTTTTACCAAATCCTTCCTAAGTCCTTCAAACATTTCCAACTAACTGCAATAAACCAACAAGCTGGCAACTCTGTCTCCCACAGCTGTTCAGCGGCAAAGAGGCGGCGCTTAAAATGTCTACCTTGCCCTTGCAACCCCTAACTCAAAACGTTTATAAACAAACAGGAATCGCTTAAGGGTTGCCAAACCACTCCGACCAATCAAGGAAGGCATTGCTTGCTGTCTGCAGATGTGGTAAGCTGTTTTTTTTCCTACAAACCATTTTATAAGCGCCTTGCTGCTAATTTTAATGTGCCGCATAATTTGTGGCATATTGTAGTTTGTTTTTTTTTTTTTTGTTGTAGTTGATGTTGTTGTTTTCTTAGTGCAGGTTAATGCTACAGCAGCAGCGGGATAAGCGTCGTGTGCGCTGCCAGCGTCACTTGACCGCTGCAGGAAACTGTCGGAATAGTTTTGGCCAACGTCGGAAGTGACGCCAATTTCAGTAGCTCGGTGATTATACAAGTGATTAGTCCTGTTTTGCTCTAGAGCACCATCACCATCATTCTCATAAATAGCCTGCCACACGGTTGCTTCACGTTTAGTGTACAAAATGCTGCCCTTGCAACAACAGCAACAACAACTGTCACAGACACAACCAACACAGTGCCTCAGCGCTCATCTGGGCGTCATCAAAACTCCGGCACCGACAAGCGTTACAACGCCGCAGCGTCCCTCCTCACCGCGTCAGTTTTTCGAACGTCTTTACGGGCATCTCGAAACGCGCAACAGTGATAATACCGACATTGATGTGGGCACGCATCACAAGCCGCCACCCACATGTGTTACGCCTTATCAGAGTGATGGCGGCAGCGTCTCCTCACCGGATATTTCAATCAGTGAGGAACGCATCTCGTTGGTTGGCTTTACGGGCTACGATTTGTACGTACCGGCACAGGATTGCAATAAGCAAACACTTGTGGATGCTACAAAACAATTGCCGCCAAGGGCTGCAAGTGCGGTTGCCGCAAGCTTGCCGTTTCCGGGTTTTCCAGGAGATGCGCATTTTAGTGCGGGATTCTCGGCATTTCGTAAGTATTTCTGTGATGCAGTGTTTTTTTCTGAAAATAATTATAAGTTGCAAACTTTTGACTTTCGGAAGTTTGTTAAAGTTTCGGAAGTTTCTTAAAAACTTAAAAACTATTTCAAATAATATCTTTGCTGAAGAATCCTTCGCCACATGCTTTAGCATATAATCCCATCGAGATCTTAAGTTGCGGAAATTATTTAGCAAAAGTTTAATGTGTCAATTTGGTTTCAACTGCTTGGTTTGCTCCTTGGGTTCTAAGAGATCTTTAATTATTTATTATTTTAAAATTTAAATAAGTTTATGTAAATTTTGGTGAATTTTATTGAATGAAAATAATTTGATTATTCCGAAGTTTATTTAATTTTTGTACTTTTTTCAAAATTCTTAAGCCAATTAGTCAACGTTAATTCAAAATAAATAAATTATATAGCTTAAATTGAGATAACTTGCACAACTTTTTCACAATTAACTCGGCAATGTTTGCGTAAATATAGTAATTTTTTATTTCTTTAGAAATAAATGACTTTTAAGTACCAATAGAAACTGAAAATAAAACACTTTGAAAAAAAAAAGGAATCTTTTGAAAAAACCTGCAGAAGCAGCTTCAGAAATTTATCAAAAGTCCATTTACCAATTCTTGTAAGAAACGATAAACATAGTTTACTTACTATTTGGCATTTCCACACTTCCACTGTGTAATGATTGATTTTGCATCTGAAGTATTTTTTAGTGAATAAAAAATTAAGTACCCATAACAATTATTATAAACATTATTCCCCTTGTCTTCTTGGTCATCGCTCTAAAGGCGAAGCATTGGGTTTGCTAGCCATATCACTGCTAGGCAAATGCACCAGTGCTGCTAAGTGGGATCAAGCCACCGATCTTTCGATTTAGAGGCGAGTACGCTACCAATCACGTTACCGAGACCCTTATTATTATTATATAATTTATTCTAAATTAAAAATCTAAAATTTAAACTTGCTGATATCTTCTTTTCACAAACAATTTTTGAAAAATATTGGAAACGACTTTAGTACTTTTTTTTACGAAACTCTACGTTTTTTTTTTAACGTAAAGCTTCTTATTGGCAACTTGAATTTTAGAATTGATTAAAAAACATTTGCGGTTTTTTGAAAACTTTTTATTTTAAAGTAAATTTCTAAACCATTTGGTCAATTTTGGCAGAACCATTTTTGCAGACACGAAAGTGATCATCGAAACGACTTTAATAATGCGAACCCCGAAAATAGTGATTTTTCAAAAAAATCAAGATAGTTATAGACAACTTGAATTTTTGAAATTATTTAAAAATATTTCCAGTATTTTGGAAGTTTTTTTTAATTTTTAGTAAAACTGTCTATCATTTTATGCAACTTGCGAAAGAAACCTACTTTTTCGGTTATGATACTGAACACAAGAAATAAAAAGTCGAGGGCACGTTTTTCTCAATCCGGAAAGTTTTGAAAAGTTGAAGTTCTCTTTATCTATATATTGGTTCTGTTCATAAGTTGTTAAAATCGCTATTCAATTTTAAAGTAAAACTTTCAATCGTTTTTTGCAACTTTCGAAAGAACGTTTTTTTTCTGTGGATACGTTACAAAGAAAGAAGAGAGAAAAGAAAGGTGGATGGCACGTTTTTTTTAAAAAGAATCTGAAAACTTTTCAAAAATTTAAATTTATCTGTAAATTAGTTCTGTTCTAAAGTTGGTAAAAATCGTTGGATGCATAAAAACCACTTGAACAAAGGTTAGTTCACTTCACATGATGAAGGTTTCTACAATAAATTATTCCGCTTCACTTTGGTCATTGCTCCAAAGGCGGAGCATAGGGTGATAAGCAAATATTTATTAAGAAAATCGTAAAAATTATGAAATAAACAAATAAATAAATTTATGGAGATATCTCTATTAATAGCTGTTCGAAGAGTATAGGGACCTACAGTTTATAGCCGAATCCGAACGACGGTGTCTTTAACTAATACAGACTTTCCTAGGTAAATAGCGTTTATTTGCTTGCCATATCACTGCTAGGCAAATGCGCCAGTGCTGCTGAATGAGATCGAACTACCGACATTCTGATTTAGATGCGACTCACGCTACCGAGGCCCACACATCCTAAAGGGCATTGAATATTTATGTTTATATTTGTAAAGAATGCTCGTTTTTTTAAAAATTCATGTGTACCTTAGGTGCTCATGTTCGAAAGTTACATGGACAAAAATTTCCCACAACCATTTCTTATCCAGCCACAACCTTTGATATAGTTTATTCAGAAAGTTTTAAAGAAATAAAAAAAAACTGGGGCTTACAGAACATTTTTATAACACCGAAGCCTTTATGTACAAGTTTTTTTCCCACTCTAGACACTCTTTATATGGCTATAGTGCGTCATGGAATATGTAGCGTCCAAAAATCGTGTCCAATTAAGATAATGCTATATTTGTTTCTCTGAAAGTATATACGCTCGTTTGCACATGCTTTCCAGCAGTCGTATCTTTCTATTAACTTAAGGATTCATTGTCTGAAAACTTTCAATTTCTATTTCTATCTATCTAAACCGGCTGTACTTTTCTTTTCAACTATTTCAGTCCAATATAGCCAGTTGCTTGCATTCTAACTTGAGTTCTATGCTGGTAGTACGGTTTAGGTTCAAAAAATTCCCTCACGACTACTGATTACCAAAAATCAGAATTTTTTATTAATTAAGTTGCAAATTATGCACAACAAAGATTTTTGTTGCTCTTGAGATTTGTCTCAAAGATCTTCGGTCTTCCATAATTCAGAATAAAACTTAATGCATTTGCTTTCTTTTATTACTTAAATATTCATTACGAGGTTTATTTGGCTTATCGTTATTAAGTAATACGCAGAGTATAAATTGAACTATTTTATCGAAACTATCTACAAAGATTTTGAACTTATGCTAAATTGGTTTTCTTTTGTTTTGTTATTTTTGTTTGTACTATTTCGTTGACTTTGGCTCCTCGTTAGCTCCAGTTGGGGCAGTTTCCCGCAACGTTTTCAAGTTGCGCAATTCCAAGCTTAAAAACATTTTCAAATTTGGATCCGTTATTTTGTTGAGCACCAATTCGCGAGCGCGTTCATCATTATCGTCTAGAATTTTTGACAGCGTTTGTGCGTAGTCCAGCCAGACGCAATTGGCACAGCCGGACATGCAGCAGGTTGTGGGTTCCGGCGGTAGCTGCAAAAAAGTAAGAGTTTTACGATTACTAAAATTGTGCTGATTTGAGTTTTGTAGTCGGTACGCAGCAGCACGAAATTCGTTGCTATTGGACCGCATAAAGTTTGGCAGCATTTTACCAGTTTCATCTTAAAGTCAATTGAAGTTAAGCTTAAAACTTACCTCAATATTGGAGTCATGCTCTTCCGATGCCAGCTCTCGTCTGGGCTGTAGCGCTGCCAGACGTGCTCCACCACGTTTCAGCAGCAGGCAGCGCGGACAGCTAAAGCACAAGGGAGCAAGCATTGAACCGAACTCTTGCTAAAATGAGAATAATACGAAGAAAAAATTCTTATTTTAATTTAGAGGAAATGTTGCAAGTTTCACACGCCTGCGCAAACAGGTGCAACGTCAGTCTAGTACAGAAAAAATTAGTTCCGCAGGAACTTGAAAAAATATAAAAAGTGAAAGAAAAACAAAAAAAAAAGTACTCCAAGCTATAGAATATCATTGCACATGAACGGATTATGTAAAATCAGCGAAGAAAAAAAAGTAAGCCGTAAGCAGGTAAAGGTGGAGCAGAAGCAGTAGAGAAATACAATAACACATAATGAGCAGGGGCGCCAAGGAAAGCAGGCTGAAGAAAAAAATGAATATTAACTTGGCAAAAAATTAAAATTCATTCAAGTGTAAAAATTTTACGTTTACTTGCGGCATTTTCGCTTTAAGGCAGTTTGTGGCCTTTAAGTGGTTCGAGGTTGAATTCTTGAATTGATTGCAATTCATAGATGCAGCTATGGACAGAGAAAATGCTTGGCGAGGGTTGTCTGATAAATAAGTGGCTTTTTGAGCTGCTTTGTTTAGATTACAAAGCAAAATTTGCCTCGACGGATAATACTAAGCGTCTGTCAAATTCCCTAGTCAAGTCAAGACCTTAATATTTCGAGCGCAGATATTCTTCTTAATAAGTGGTTCTCCACTTGAAATGGCTTTCTTACACTTTTTAGATCTTCTAAAAGACTAAGTTAATCCATTTTTCGAACTTTAAAGCCTTCTACCCGAAAATGTACATTGCACAACCACATTGACAATTTTCATTTTAATATGATCCAATAAAAAGATCTAACGATAACTCAAGTAAAATATACATTACAATTACATATTATTCAAAACATTCTTTCTATTCTATCAATCCACCATCTGGTATGGAACGCACTAAATTGCCTTTCGATCATAACAGCAGGCTGAGCCAACAGAATCAGGTGCTTACCAAAAGGGGTGCTCTCACTCTCAGGCCAATTTATCGTTAAAAAAGGAGAAGCAAACGTTACAAAATCTTGCACTTTTAAAACTGCTCTTCAGGGTCCCCTTAGATCAACTTGTGCTTAAAATTATTGAAGCAATACCTAAAAATTCTGCAGCTCTTTGATTGATAAGCTCACAAACTTATGAAAAGGCCCCTGGCTAAGTTTGTGTAAGAATTGTAGCTTCAAAAACGTTTTGCAGGTTTGCACTTTAAAGTATTTTGTTAACTTAGAGTAAAATGTTTAGTGTTGTATTGTTAAAAAATAAGAACTGCACTTCCAGATTAACATCGAAAATCGAGAAGCAAAATCGAGGGTGTCAACCACATACATATGTTTATGTATAAAAAAAGCCATAGTTTATTATCCTTAAGTAAAACAGATTTATATTGGATGAGCGCTGAACGCTATTGACTTGCCTTAATAATATTATTATTTGACAATCAAACAAAATGATATTTCTTTGAAAGTATATTTTCTTTTGAAGTACAAAGAATTTTTTAGGAAAAACAATATATTTCTTTACCAACTGCCCTATGGCAGCTATATGATATAGCTAACCAATTTTAATCAAGTTTGATGTAGTGCTTAGGAACATTAAAACCTCATCATGGCCAAATTTTGTTAGAATAATATTCATACGAAACTTATTGATTTTCTTAAGTTGATACAAAACAACCCGTTGGAAGTTATTTTATATATCTGCTACATCAAAAAACTGAAATAAACGTAACCCTTTCCCCAAAATAAAGCTCTGAGTTCTAGACGTTCACGCAGACGTATTAATTTCTCTAGTCTTACGTTGGGAGTTCTCCGACTTTTCCTACTGGTTACACATACTTAAGATACCCATGGTACCATATGGTACAGCGCATCAACCGCAGGCTCAAATCTAAAGAAAATATTAAGTACATCCGGAATACCTAGTCTGACATTGGCAAAAAAAAATTATTTCTTTCACTTTTGTTATTAGAAGCCCCAAAATTGTTACCACTCTGAAATCTATTTTGACTGACTTGACTACATTTTTTTTTACGATTTTCAATGACCAGCGAGTTCTCTTTGGTAACGAAAGAACTTTATATGAAGTATGTAATATTTCATTTAATTTTCAAATTGGCGTTCGAAGGAAAAATTTTTTTTAAAATTCTAATTTTGTACTAATACAAAAATCTTTAGTTTTTATTTTCGGATTTCACTTCAAAATCGTAAAGCATATTTTAAGAATAATAATAATTGTATTATTGTTAAGTGTTATCTCGTAGAGATTATAATAACACTTAAGAGAAGCAGTACCTTTGTTTAGGGTATCACACTCCAAAGTTTGCAGGGATCTTTTGTGAAGTTCACAATAACTATAAGTTATCAACAAAATGTACAGTAAAATAAAGTTAGGTGTTATTTTTTAGAGGGTAGTCTTGAACCACCGATGGCTATAAAGCAAAATCTCAGTATGTATTTATTATTATTATATTAAAACTTGGGTTTTTGGGTGACAGATTCTTCAATATCGTATTATGGCAGAAACAGAGTACTGGGCTGACAACCAAGTCCTGCTTTGGAAAATTGACGATTCTTAAGCTTCTATTTTTTGTCTGCAGTGTTTGTACTGCAAGTTCTGCACTGGCTTAGTTAGCAAAAAGACGTTATTCGCCGTAAATCTCTTTGCACTTTGGGCTCGACTAAAACTGTTGGTTCGGGTTCTCTACGACTGGTCTACTCCAGTCAATAGACATAAGAAAAAATGTGTTTGTAGTTTAGCCAATTGAAATTCTTGGTTCCCTAGACGAATGCCAACCATAACTGAGTGAAAAGTACTCCTAGTAAGTAACAAACGGAGTGGTTTTTGACCTTAGTAAGTTTTCGCCAGAACTTCACAATGCGAACTCCCTTAAAAGCTAAAGCGCTAATTATGTTACTGTTAAAATCCATAAATTAGAATCAATTGGATTTACAGCTATATTATACAAAAGTTTTCTTTAAGAAGCCGAAAAATTACGATTATAACAAAAATATGGGCTTATCACCTTACCGCTTTTTCCTTTCTTAACAATCACATCAAAAAAAAAAACTTCTCAAAAAAAAAAAACGATTAGCCAAACTTTCAACATTGTAATTGAGCTTGACAGGAAACCTAAAAAACTACAACAAAAAGTTAACAAACACTTGGACTGACTTGGAACACTTGGAAGTATTATACACAAAGCTATCGAATTACGCACGTGATTTCGAAAAAAAAAAAATAAACTCAAGAAGAAAGAAACCGAGCTCAAGCTAGTCACTTTGAGTCACTTTGCCAAGGGTTAAAATGTCTCAAGAAAAGTGCAGAACTAGTGCTTAACCCAACCCACTGGAACCAATAGAACTGCGCTGCACAAGCAAAACTTATGAGCTTTGGCTGGCCAGGATTGGTGCACATCAATTAAGCGTTAAGCAGTAGGCAGACGAACTGGGTCTGGCTCTGAGTCTGAGTCTGAGTAGTTGTTGTGCCTATTATTGTGGTTGTTATTTTGGGTGGCTGGGCGGTCGGCTTGGAGCATAATGTGCGCTCGGATGAGCGCTACAAAGGCGGAGTAGGAGGCAAATGCAAACAAACAATGATAAACTGTAACATACAAACAACAAAAGCATAAAGCGAGAGAGGAAAAAAAAACGCAAGCCAGCAGCTGTTGGCATTGTTGAAAGTTTCCCGGATCAGTACAGATTGCCAAAACGTGGCACAGAGGGACGTGAATTCGCCGCCAGAGAACACGTGTAAAATGCATTTTAATGTGCGCTTGAAACGCAAACCAGGATGGGAGTAGTTTTTTTGAGCTGGTTAATTATGTATCTATTTGTTTAACTTGTGCGCACGCGAACGCGTTTAGAGTTATTCCGGCTTGTTTGGTTTTTTTTTTCATTCTCAGCAGAGGGTGAGTCTAATAGCTTGTTAATGTAAGATTAATTTCGCTCTGACATCTCTATTGTGCGGCCTGGGGAGGCGAAATAGAGTTGTGATATAATGTTGTCATAACCTGTGCACACTAATTGCCTAATCGCGCATATAGCATGCGATGAGAGCGACCAAGGAAGCTAAGGATTATCCGCATATAGTAAAAAAAATGAAGCAAAACTGTGCTATTGTGACGAAAATAAAGAATCGTTTAGCTAGCTGGCTGAGGTATATACCAACTATTCTGCTTTATGGCTGACAACACCCGTCTAAGGCTCAATCCCATACAAAATAAAACTGAATCTCTCTACGTTTCTAGGAGTGAAGTCAAGTAGAGTCAGGAATGCAACTTGACGACCGATAAGTATAAGACGACCAATAGGTTTCAGACACTAAACTTTTAAATAATTTCAGTCGACTCCATAAGTATCTCTATAGCAAAAAACCCGAAATTCCAACCTATTGTGAGTACTTTTGATTTGAAATTAGTTTGAATCATGACCACCAAGTTTATTCAGGAAACCTACATCTGCAGACAACGCAGTCTTTATATTCAGTCTTGTGCTAGGAGTCTTTCTTCTCATAGTTTATAACGTCTCATATAGTTTATAACTGCATCCGAACGGTAATGTCCATTTCTAAAAGAGATTTACTTATTTTTTATTCATCTTTTGAAAAATGCAGTCTCCGAGACACATCCAACAAAATTCTAACTACTGTTTTGCCTTTGTTTTCATAGTTTTATTAGTAGACTGTGTAAATAATAAGCACTAGTACAAAAATCTCTTTCTAAATAAATCTTTTGTGAATTCTATCTCAACCTAGAAGTAGAGTCAAGAGAAAAAACCATTAATATCGAGTTCAGGTGCGCAAATGCTTCCTATAATCTTTGCCCTCGGTTCTTAGTTGTTAGCTTAGATGTCCTACAGTAAATACCGATCTTTTGTGCATATTTTTTTAAATTAACTTGAATCATTTGAATCTATGCCATAAGTATATGCAGAATAAAACGCCCTTAATACCAAATTCACAATTATTATTTCAACGTTTTCACTTTGTTTGTAGTTCTTAGTTGTCCTACGATAAATTCCTAACTTTTGTGGTTACTTTTTGATTCGAAATTAACTTTAATTATATCAATCTATTCTATCTGAACCAAGGAGTTTTTGACGCGTTTTCCCCAGTAAAAAACCCTAAACATATCTTCTATTCTATTGATTTCTCATAAGTTCAAGATCCGCACATGTATGTTGTAATCCACTATTATCATCTCGGTTTTCACTCGGTTCTTAGTTCTTAGGTGACCTACCATAAATACCGATCTTTTGTAAAAACTTTTCGATTCTAAATTTCAATCTGTTCCATAGTATCTGAACTTAGGAGTTTTTAACGCGTTTTCCGCAGGAAAAAGTCGTAAACATATCTTCTTTTCTATTTTTTCTCTCATAGCTTTAACTTGTTTGCTCCAATATCCTATAATACTTATGAAACATATATTGTTTAAATTTCCAACAGTGGCTCGTCGTCGCCGTAAAGAGGGTCGTCAACGCCGTCAGCGTACCACCTTTAGCACAGAGCAAACTTTACGCCTAGAAGTAGAGTTCCATCGCAACGAATATATCTCACGTAGTCGTCGCTTTGAGTTGGCCGAAACGCTGCGTCTGACCGAGACACAAATCAAAATTTGGTTTCAAAATCGTCGTGCCAAAGATAAACGTATAGAGAAAGCACAAATCGACCAGCACTACAGGTGAGTAAACTCTATATAAATAGAAACCACCACCCTGAAGGGAAAACATTTTCCAGCGGAAGTAATTTAAGGAAATGTCACAAGTTTAATTGATGTACTCCAATAAAATTAACACGAAATTAATTTTACGACATTTATGCGCACACAAACCCAATTAGACAGCATTTTGGGTTGAAACGCGACAATTCCGGTATAATATTGTTATACTCTAAGCTAAGCGAGAAGTTGCTCAATTTTGTAAAAGAGTTTATGACTTGGCAAGAGTTCTTAAATGGGATAAAGGTCGGAAATTTGCTCAATATTGTAAACTTTCGGAACTCTTTTTGGCATACGGCTGAGAATTTATTTTTGGCAGAATCAAACCAGTGACAAGCCGCAGTAGAGATTTTTGAGTGCCGACTTTAGTTATTCCTCAAAATATAGTAATTTCTGGTACATACGAACTTTAAAGTAATACAAAAACGATGTCTCCGATTTCGACACTACTTCAAAATCAAAATAACTGGAGCTCTTATTTTTTTACACTTTCAATTTCCTTTAACTACATCTATACTTCGAATATTAATTTCTGCTTAAAATCATTTTAAAGCTTCCCATTGTTTATAGTGTACACACACTTCGTTGTCATATGTTTAACATTGCTTATCTTTGATGTACTACTATCATATTCTTTCTTTTGCAGGAACTTTGTCGTGGCCAATGGGTTTATGAGCACTATCATGGGTCAATCAAGTTACGCGACAGCAGCGGCAAACACGCCAAATGCAGCAGCAGGCATCCTACCCAGCTATTATGGACCTCCACCGCCACTGACGGCTGCGCTGCCAAAGGATAATGCGCATCGTGTAGCGCTCATAAATAATACGTCTGGTAATTATATTGACATTGACGACCACGAGCAGCGCCAGCAGCACCAACAGCAACAACAACAACAACAACAACGTCTTATGCTAAAAGCCAGCAGCGGAAGTGCTGGCAACCACAATAGCAACAACAATAACAACAACAGCACCGTGCCACCACCTATGTTGATTAATACGTGCTAGCAATTATGCGTTAAGGATTTTAATAGAGCTTTAAATGATTAACCCTTTAAGTTGCTTAATTAAGTTTTAGTTTTGCGCAACAGCAAATATAACAAAACAATAAATAAAATCAAAAACAAACATTGAGTCATTTGTTGCATTGGGTTGTGGTTGTAGCAGAGTCTGCTGTGTATGCACAAACAAATTAAGCCTTTGCTGGCTTTTATTCTTACCTTAAACACTTGAAGCAAACATGTTCAGCACAAATTCGCACGAAATATAATTTATATAATTTTTTTTTTTTGTACAATTGTGTTATAAACTAAACAAAAATAAACATTGTGCTATCGATAGCTTATAAAAAAACTGATAGTCGATAACAGCTGCATGCGCACATAAGCTGATTGCTACAAACACAAGATGGCCTTGCCAGATCTAACAATTGCCTGCTCTTCTTCTTATACTGAATAATTTTTTTGTCTAGCAAGCTGTGCAAGGTGAAGTTTTCTGAGAAAATTGCTAAGTTAAAAGTTAAAGCATTAAATAATTATGTCAAAGTCAGTGCGCATAAAGAAAGAAAACTCTGAGGAGCCAGAAGATGTATACGAAATACCCGATGAAGATGTAAGTTATATATAGTAAAATTTTATACGTTTTGCTGCTGTCTCACACTTTAGTGCATTTTTTTTTCTACACAAACTACGTCATCCACCCAGCAGGATATATGTGAATTGGAGCACTTGCGTAAGCTGTTTATCGGTGGCTTGGCACCCTACACCACAGAGGAGGGTCTTAAGGTGTTCTATGGACAGTGGGGCAAAGTAGTTGATGTTGTGGTAATGCGCGATGGGGCCACGAAGCGTTCGCGTGGTTTTGGTTTTATTACATATACAAAGTCCGCCATGGTTGACAAAGCACAAGAAAATCGCCCGCATGTTATTGACGGCAAGTAAGTGCAAACAACTTTATTGTGTTATTTAAATCTAGAAAGTAAACATTAATAATATGCGCTTAATTAAACCATTTCCAGAACTGTGGAGGCTAAACGCGCATTACCCCGTCCGGAACGTGAATCACGCGAAACAAACATTTCGGTGAAAAAGTTATTTGTTGGTGGACTAAAAGACAATCACGATGAAGAATGCCTACGTGAATATTTTGCGCAATTTGGCAAAGTTATCTCAGTGAAATTGCTTACAGACAAAACCACCGGCAAAAGACGTGGTTTTGCTTTCGTTGAATTTGATGATTATGATGCTGTAGACAAGGCCATATGTAAGTGTAATAATATTAAACAGCAGCACACCCAAAACAAAACCTGTACTAAAGTAGGTCAATTTGGTATTGTTAGTCATCTTCTTGTTACCGACATCCACTCACAGAAAGTCAAATTTTATTACTGTATAGCTCTCTAGCAATCATTTCTAACGAATGTGTTGGTCTATACTATGCAAGTTATCTCAATTGTGCGAAATTCGCAGACAAGGATTTGGTCAGTTCATTTAGAGTATCGCGTCTTGCATGGAATCCAACATTTTCAATGATAAAGTCGCTTCCAACTCAAGACGCTCTAAAACTATGTTAGGCCATATACCTTAGTTGACCAGAAACCCTTAAATGGCAATGAATTTATACTATTTTCCCGAAAAAACCTTAGTGCTGATGCGAAAGGGCACACCACATCGCAAAATCAGCTGTCAAATGTGGTAAAAATATTAAGCCAAAAAGCTCAAAAGGGCTCTGTTCACTTCACCTTTGCTAAGAAACCAATTTCAACGAATTTCCAATGTTATTCATCAAATATTTATTAGATTGCGGGTAAATACTTGAAGAATACTTAAATATTTCCGCAGAATATAGAGTCATCCTATACTCGCCTAGCTCAAGTCCAAACCTTCCACAGTGTTATTAACATTTCCTTTAGATCGCAGATGATGGGACACGATTTATTCGACCCGAATTGGTCGCCACATCGTCTTTAGGGGTTAAAAGAGATTACTGCTTGAACCACTTGTAAGCCTACAGAGTAAAAATGAAATGTAGTTCACCATTTAAGTTGTGTGAACGCTGCGAGCAGCAACACTAACAGGAACTGCAGGTGTGACGCAGCGTTAGAATCAATAAAAGAAGATCTTTGGAAGGCTCAGGGGAAGGTACTTCAGAGAGTATAACTTAGCGAAGCTAAGTACTTTAGTATGAAATGAGAATTCCAATAGAGGGATTCGTGCGGTTTCACAACTTCTAAATAAAACACATTCATTTATCTTTTAAATAACTTATCTTCCAATATAATTACTTTAACACTAAAAATACCCTTCTCTCTTTTTTCCCATACAGTGCAAAAGACACATTCCATCAAGTATGTGCTCGTGGATGTAAAGAAATCAATTTACAATGTCGAAAAGAAAGATAAATCCCAACAAGGTCCGGTAGCCAATGGTATTAAACAACAAATGCCACCCAATGGTCATAAGCCCATGCCCGGTTACCGTCCTGCCGTGCCTCCACCGCAAGCAATGCCGCCCTATCAACATACGCCGCCGCCACCCATGAATGCACCGCCACCAAACTACAATTACTGGGGTCCACCGCCACCCATGCAGCCTTATTATCAACAACCAGCTCCACCACAAATGAATGCCTGGAATGCTTGCCCGCCGGCACAAAATGGCTGGAATGCGCCACCTCCACCACCTGGTGGTCCACACTGGCATGGCAATCAATGGGGTTGCCCACCACCTGTGCAACCGCCCACACCAGGTGTGCCACCCATGGATCATCATCGTAATGGTCCACCACCACCACCAATGGGAAATTGGAACATGCCACCAGCTGTGGCACCGCCTGTACCCGGTGCACAGCCAAATGGACCTATGCCGCCAGCACAGGTGCCACCACCGCAGCCACCCAACTTTGGCAGCGGCTATCAACAGAACTACGGCGGTGGTCCAACCAAGCACAATAATATGAATGCCAATCGCATGAATCCCTATTCGACTGCGCCGCCCGCAAATGGTTATCGTAAGTAGGGATTGGGGTTTTAGTGGCTGCGTAAGCATTAGAATATGGTAATTGGGTTTCAATTCAGTAACAAATCTTGAAGCATGGATTGCTGGCTGCAACATAAAATTGAAGGCCATATTCGACAGTTTATTTAGAGCAACTCTGTTTGAACAAATGCTCTATATAAATTGAAAGATTCTGGGAAATAGGTTGGGTTAGGCCGGCAGGCCCCCGGGGAAGGGGACCTCACATAGATCAATGTGATCCTTAGTGGAGATTCTGGGAAATAGTTGCATAAGAAATTTCCAACTGTTCCACCTGCTAATGCGGCAGCTAAAACAATTTTCATATAAAAATAAATCTTACATAAATTTAAGTAATTACGTTTCTAATCGTGACGCTCCTGGAAAGTTCCTCGTTCTAAACATTTATTTATATATTTAAAGGCTTCAAATAATTAGACATAAAAATACTTAGAGCGTACGTCTTGACCACTATTTTGACTTCACTTCCACATGCGTGCTTAAAATAGTTTAATGTCTGCATTTCTATTTCGACAGATAACGCGCAACCACCTGCACCTGGTTATGCGCCTTATAATGCTGCTGCACCGCCACCAAATGGCGGCGTCTCCGCCTCAGGACCAGTACCCAAATCTGTTTCCAATGGTTCTGTAGCCACAGGCGCCAGCGCCAATAGTAAATACAGGCGTTAAACCGGGTAAGTTCAAGAAATGCACCAAAGACCATCTGATTTCGTACTCGCTCCACTCGTATTGTATTTATTAAAACAACTCTAGGCATATCACCTCTTTTTTTGTTAAGCTCATAAGATACTTTTATATGCACACGAAATGTATCTCTTATAACGTTGGCAAGCGTCTAGTTAAATGTAAAACAATAGATTTAGGTTTCAAAATTGTTAAATATTTCAATTAAGGCTTTAAGCCCATCACTGTTTTACACTTAACTACGCGCCTTATATGCATAGTATAAACGATATAATGTTTGACTTTAAAAAATATTAACTAATTTATAATTCTCTTTAATTTAGATACGTGCATTTGTGATACACAAAAGCTCAAGATAAATAGGCTCTTAATAAGCTATTACACAGTCGCTTAGTAACTAAGGAAATGAATAAAAACAGGACATTTAACGCATTGTCTCTCTTATAACTAACTAAGGACATCTAATTATGGTTTTTAACAATAACTTTAAGCTATTACTTCTTTTAATACATAAATCATGCAATTTAAGCTCTACATTCTGATACACAAAACTTTTATATCGTTAAGTCTTTAGACATTTTAATAGAGAAATTTGAAATTTTGCACAACTAAAAGTTGTTTAATAAGAACTTTATTTTTATTTCATTTCAAAGTAATTCATAAAAAACGAAACTTATTACGTTTGTAAAGTTTAACAAAAACAAAATTACTTCCACTTAAATATGTTTATTTATATACACAAAGCGCACTCTAGCTCTAAACATAAATTGTAATTCTAACCTGAAATCAAATTAGACGCAGCTGCGTTTTCAAGTGCAACAACACAGGCTCAGCATTAAGTATTTAAAAGTATTTTTCTATATTAAAATTTAAAAAAAAGCAATAAATTTACATAAAATTAGATGCATTATACGCAGCTTTAGCCTGAGCTTAGAACTATTCTCGTATTATATATAAAGTATATATATATATGTAGCATGTCTACTATATTGTATATCATTGTTGGCTTTAGAGCGTAATCATAAATACGTCCAGTAAAAATTCAATATAGTATATATAATAATAATTATAAAAATGAAAACAATATAAGCTGAGTTTGTGTGCGTCACTTGAGCGCTGTTCGTTATTTACACGAGTTGATATCAAAACTATTGTCAATTTTATATGAACATATGTATATAGCAGGTTTATATATAATAATATTATATAAATGACACTTTATCATGTATAATTTATGCCTAGTATTTATAGCATTACTATATCTGTAACTTAAATTTGTAAAAGTTTAACTAAAAATAGGTTTCGATGCCAGCAACTGAGAATCCTTTATTTTTCTCTCTTTCTATATATACATATATATATATATAAATGTGCACTAGCACAGCGTATGCTTAATATTATATTATGAAAACTAAAAATATTTGAATATTTTTTTTTTAATATTTGTCATAAGATTATTGTAAGCAGTTTACTTGGTTTATAAAATTGATTTTGTCTAAGAATTCGATTGCTGATGAACTTGTTTGTGGATTTAAAAAGTTAAAGTAAAATTGTAAGTTTTAAAATAGAGCATATCCTATGCAATGAATATACCTTAGACTTAAGTTTTGCGCGCAATAACAATTGGCCAATTTAATATAAGATGCTTTCTGCGCAAGATCATTTGAAGTAGAAATCAAATCAAAGATTTAGCAGAATTATGATAAAAAAAAAGCTGCGTTCAACAAATTAATCATGTTAGTTTGGCCTTTTAGATCTTTCAAAATGTTTCCTAGAAATAAAGCCAAAAATTTAACAAAATGATGAGCAAATAAATAAGCCAATCTCTTTAAATTTACCTTAGAAACTTGACCTATCAGGTCCCTCAAGATGCTTTCAGTGCAAGATCATTTGGAATGGAAATCACAGATATAGGAAAATGTTGATCGAGAGAATAAACTCGTGCCAAGATGCTTTCAGTGCAAGATCTTTTGGAGTAAAAAGCAAAGCTTTCAGAAAATTATGATCGAGAAAATAAGCTCGTTCCATATAATTGCCTTAGAAGCTTGACCTTTTAGGTCTCTAAACATGCTTTCAGTCCAAGATAATTTGAAGTGGAAATCACAGATTTTGGAAAATCATGATGAAATAAGCCTCGTTCCATTTAGTAATTTGATTTTTTGGGTCTCCCAAGAATTATGCGACTTCATCATCGGAAATGTAAGCGACATAAAAGATTTCTTCATATTTAACTCCTCAAGGTCGTCATTTTGTGTACGA
Source organism: Chymomyza procnemis (assembly GCA_035046065.1). NCBI lineage: Eukaryota > Metazoa > Arthropoda > Insecta > Diptera > Drosophilidae > Chymomyza > Chymomyza procnemis. The sequence goes on along the minus strand of JAWNOJ010000026.1, from coordinate 11,189,227 downwards.
CTAGTTATTGATTACAGAACTAATTATCCCATAATTATAATCTTTGAAGATTTTTGCTTTTCTACAATAGAGAATGTCTCTAGCAAAGTAATTTTGTATTATTAATTTGGTTCTTTAAACTTTCTTAAAGTAATAAATGCACATAGTATGCTCTATCTGAAAAATAACACTGTGCGACGAAATGAATGCTTGATGTAAGTTAGGAAAATAACTTAAAAATAGTTAAGAAAACGACATAAAATTAGTTAAGAAAATAACTTAAAAGAAAATTATCTTCTTAACTTAACTATTTTTAAGATATTTTCACATCATACATAAAACTTTCCTCGTTCGCTACGCTACAAATTCCACATCAAAATAATTATTTTTAAGCTAAATAATAATCTCATGACAAACAGCAAAAAAAAAAAATATTCAAATAATAAAATTTTAAGAATTTAAATATTATTATTAATTCTGCAAGTGCTGCATAAACAGGTTACCATATTCTATAAGATAGCTAGCGGCTTAGGCGCTCCAAAGTTGCTTTGATTTGATTTAAATACTTATTAATATAAAAAACAAAAAAAACATGCTTATAATAATGCAAGTTTTGAATAACAATTTTATAAAATTGAGTTAAATTATAAAATATCTACCACGACATAAACTATAAGTTTAGCATAAATATATATGTCTATGTTTTTATCTTGTTATTGCACTAAGTTGGCTTTAAAATGAAAAATATCTTTAAAATATAACAAAGTATATGAATATATTGAGTTAAGCCCTTAATTTGCCAGCATATTATGACATACTTATATTATATACTACATACAATTATGAAACATTTAAATTTATTTTAAATAAAGTAAAAATTACAAACCAACACTATGTATATTATTATAATTATTATATTCTTATATATTGAGCCGAAACTGCAAGTTCAAGTTATGTAAGTCAGTCTCTCGCAAAGTTCTTAAGTACATAGTTTGTCTTATGCATAGCACTAAACTAAATTAAAAAACAGAAAACAAGAAATATTTAAATATTTTTTTAATTATGAGCTATGAAATTAGTTAATTATATTGCAGCTCTATGCTATAATCTAACTACTAGGCCACTTCTAGGTTCAGCTTCAATTTGTATTTTCGTGGCTTTTATATAAACAAAATTTTTATATGGTTTCCATATTTGGTTTCTCACGATTTTAGCTTGATTTGCGGCATTTATGTATATACGTTTTACGACTTTGCTTATGCTAAAAAATAATTAATACTGTAGATGCCTTTTTTCCCTAGGGTAAGTTAGTCGCAAAATTTCGTAGACTTTTTTATATATTAGTGTTAGTTACATACAAATAACATTTTAAACAAAATTTCTTAAATTACTCCTATTTCTCTTTCAAAATACAAAAAACAAATTTTAAACAAAAAATACTGAGCTAAGCTTGCTCCGGAATTGTTGGCGTCTTTTGGGTGCGCAGATTTCGGTAAGTATTTCGCATTTTTTTTTTTATTTTTTCTATAAACTTTTTAACTTATTCAATGTCAATAAATTCGTATCGAAAATAAAAATATGCGTTTTATTACTTGGAAATTTTCAGAAATTCGTTAGGTTGATTAAAGAATGTTCAGTTCTACGTCTTTCTAAGTTCAGGATTCCATTGTACATGCACAGAACAACGCCTAAGTTACGGCACCAAAATCGTTGATTCAAATTGCACTGCGTTTTACTTTGCGAATCTTGCAGTGTTTAAGTCTTGGTTCATATCTTTCATAATATATAATTTTTTTGCTGCTGAAATGAGGTACAAAAGTATTCGTCAAGGTAAGTTAAGATTCACCGCATGCGTGCGAAGATCGTAAGGTAGTCTAGTGGTAGCGCATCAACCTCTAAAATCGAAGATCTGTAGTTCGATTTCCGGCAACACTGCCTATCACAAAAAGATGCATTTTGCCGAAGTAAATCGGTTAATTAAAGACACCACCCTTACGATTCACCTATAAACTGTAGGAGCTGTTTTCTTGGTATCTATTCAATGGAATTAATGTTGCCAATTCTGTGTTCAAGAGGAACTATATGTTACCAATTCTGAGTTCGAGAGAAACTATATGGTTACCTAAGTAAATTTCTTTTAATTATAAACACAGACGCGCGAATTCGGCTTAAAATAAGATTTCTTAAGATTTGTGTTGTCTTCGACCAGCTATTATTGGATATATCTCTAATCCATACTTTGGAGCGATGACGGCATAACCAGGGGGAAATAAATTTACTTAAAGTGACTCAGGCGCGTTCTGTCACTGTAAAAACTTATGCCAAGAAGAAAATTTGAAAAATACGCAAATTAAGGCGGATTTTAGTCCCAAAAAATATCTGTTACAGTACGCCTGCTGGTTAATAAGTGTAAGCAGTGGTAGAATGGTAGTGGTTTTGATGCAGGATCCAAGTTTGACAATACCGAACGTTAGATGATGAATATCATTGGAGTATAAGAACTTAGTGGTAGATGTAATTTATAGTCTAGTTTGCAATCTTAGTGTAAGGCGAACTATTGGTCCTGCATATTCGTCTCTGGTAGAGGTGAAGAGGCTCTACTATCATTAAAGTTAAAGAACTCAGTCATATATCTAGTTTACAATCTTAGTGTAAGGGGAACTATTGGTATTGCATCTACAGAAGAGGCGCTACTATCATTAGAGTGAAAGAACCCAGTCATATATCTGCTTTCCAATCTTAGTGTAAGCCGATTTAATGGTCCTGCATCTACTTTTTTGGTAGTTTGAAGAGGCCCTACTATCTAGTTTCTATTCTTAGTGTAAGGAGAACTATTGCTACTGCACATACATCTCTACTATCATTAGAGTGAAAGAACTCAGTCATAGATCTGGTTTCCAATCTTAGTGTAAGGCAAACTATGTTGCTCCTACGTCTCTGGTGGGTAAAGAGGCCCTACTATCATTAGAGTGAAAGAACTCAGTCATAGATCTGGTCTCCAATCTTAGTGTAAGGCAAACTATGTTGCACCTACGTGTCTGGTGGGTGAAGAGTCACCACTCTAGCAGTCGCATGCAGGAAAAGTGTTAATAATAATAAAAGAAAGCAGAATCCATTTGAGCTTACAGCAAATACTGATAGCCAAGTCTACAAGTGAAGCACATAAATTTTACCCTAACAAGTAAACACCACCAAACACGTTGCATCGAACATGTTGTATGTAGTGTCATCAAACATTGCGGCCCCAAAGTAATCATTTCATGTATGCTCCAGTTTAGCGATAGCAACAAACCTCTAGGCATTTTGCCATATTTGTTTCGAAAACATATTGGGACTCGGAGGCTGACAAACAGTCGTTCTTCAACTGTCGTCGCGTTAAGTCATCTTTCGTATTACTCTAGTTCGAACAGTTTTAAGGAATCAAAAAGTTTATAGTAAGTACTTTGGTTTGCTGCTGCTCACAAGCCTTGGATTAGTAGAACTTTCAACAATATTGCAAATTGCATTGCGGCTCTGGTTCCGTATTTTGCAAGCTCTGCGAAATTTTCAAACGCGTTCAAGTTCAACACACTCCAGAAGAAGTTGATGTCAACATAAACACCATGGAAATTTAATTAAAATCAATTCTGGCGTTTATTGGCTAATTGGTATTCGAGATTTTTGATTGTTTTGCTTGTTAAATGCGAAATATGGCCATTTTTTAGAAGGTCGCTTGGCGGTCTAAATTGGCGAACCTACATAAGTGTCATCATTGAGTGCTATTCCATTTACCGTGTACTGTGTGCAACATTAATCTAAATTGTTTTAGCGAATGCTGTACATGGAACTGACCCTGAAAAGTGCAAGCTCTATGTGGGCGAAAAAAAAAATGCGTTCTATTAAAGTGACATGTATAGAATATGTAGTCATTTTTCATAATTATAGTGCAAACTTGAAAGGGTATAACCCGAGAGTTTTCTGAATCGAAGTCCTTATGAATTTCTATACAGATATAGATGACTTGACTTCTTTCAAGTCAGATTTTTTGTGAAATATTTGACTTGTATGAACAACTTACATTTCTTACGAAAATGTTTTCGTTAAATTTATGCACCAATATTTTAAAATGTAACTGACCAGACTAGGCCTAGATTACCTCACTCCCAAGAAGGAAGAATCAATAGCTCTGTATACACAAAAATTTGCAGTTCCGTTTCAAATAAAATAAAAATAAATCGTTTTGATCGTTTTACAATCTTGGTTCATTCGCACTGAAAGATTATTTAATCACAAATTTGTTGAGCCAAATAATTTATGAAATAAAAAATTATAGTTAAATTTTAAGACCGTTTAACAAACACATCTATTATGAGCCTTAAAATACAATATTCATTCATTTCTTTTTGTAAAGTTTCTGGAACCCACAATTCTACTTTCTTTGTTTCGAAAAATACGTACCTGATATTTTCAGAAAGCCTTTTCGATTTTATCAAGGAATATATGATTGATAGAGTTCAATTGGGCAACCAGAAACGAATTTATAACAAGTGACTCTCAAACTATGTGGCACTTTGAGGTCAACGTCAGTTTTTGAAAAAATAAAAAAAATTTGGAAAACAAAATTCGACGTTCTCTGTTCATAAGTATTCAGTGTTTTTTGCTTGAATTTTTGTATATCAAATAGTAATCTTAATTAGTTCCAGCTTAAATAAATATTTTATAAAGATATTGAGACAAAGTTTAAAAAAATTAAATTTTTTAGTCTTAAAAAATGCTTAATGCAATCAATTTATTCTATTCTACGAATGATTGTCACAATAAACAAACTATTTATATACTCAATTACTCAATACACTCAATACTGCAATTAATAGAGTTTTCTATTTCATATTCAACATTTGAAACATTTATGTATGTTCCAGCTTTCGAAGCCGTAAAAACACTCTAAATGTGTATGAAGGAAATCGAAATTATATTTGAAATTTTGGATATGACAAAATTTTTGAATTAAAAGATTAAATTTTTGCGCTAAAAAAAAACTTAATGAATAAATAGTGATTGATAGTTGCTTCAATAGTATTTTTTCATACGTAGAAGCCTGGGACGTCGAGAACCATTTCTGACGTTGAATCAAAACCTTACAATCTTAAGAATTTTTACTTCTGTGTACGCACAGCTTCCGATTTAAGTAACATTTTATATTTTGCAATTTAATTTATCTATTAGTATAATATTCAAAGGGGACTACAAATTTTGAATATGCTCTTTTTTCTAGATTGTCAATTAATCTGTTTATTATTACAAAAACACAAATTTTAGAGGAACTAACTGTTCAATTTAGTTAAATACTTTAACGAAACATCTTTAAAAATAAAGCTCAACTAGAAACTCTCAATCTCCTAATAAACAGTGCAATAACCTTTGCTGTACAACGAGTTTTCTGAAATTTTCAAAAATTCACTCCAAAGTGGTCTGTTTCTTATCCTAAGCTAAGTAGCCACTTAAGAATTTTTGCAGTGCATCCGCATTTCCAGTTCATAAAAACATTCGGTTCATGTTCCAAAGTATCTTGAACAGCATCTCGGACTATCCAATGAGTGCAACGCTTACACATATAATCGCACAGCCAGATGCCACTGTATATAACTAAAGCAACAGGGGCGGACTTACCAAAAATGATTTGGGGTCGCAAAGAAACTTCTTATAAAGTTAATTGTATAACCAAGCAGTGTAAGCAGTGCAGTGCTGCTTATACAATAGAGCTGTTTAGAAACTTTCCCATGTTGATGCTGTTCGAATCCCTTTTCATAAATCCACCCCTGTCTAAGGCTATATGCACTGCATCACGTCATTCTTTGTCGGTTTTCGTTATAATTAAACTGTAGCTACAACAAATCGCATAACCAAAGTATATATATATACAAACATATGTATATAATATATGTCGATATGCTTGTAGCTGCAACATTGCATCAGCAACTCAAATATCGGTGCGTTTTTAGGTTCCTGGAAACTTGCAACCCAATGATGCTACTGCTGATGTCTGTGTTCTGTGCTACTTTTAAGTATTTTAGAAATAAAACAGAACATTGGGTATTTGTTAAGATTTTTGCTGTCTTTTTTAAACGCGACGATTAAGCAAATCTCAAGAGTTGCTTATTTTCCAAAACGGAAGCTTCCGATAAGACCCAGGCTGCGATAAGCCATTGAGCAATTGTTGTATATACACAAGCATTAGTCTTATGTATATCAGAGACGTACGTCTCTATATAGCGACAATTTCAGCTATTTATTATATGAAAATTATATACAATGACAAAATCGTGTCGCCTTACTGCCAACATTAAGGTCAGCTTTAATCAGAAGTTTCTTAGCGTAGACGACATAAATAAACTATTGAAATTACGTTGGAAAACGTATTTATACGTTTTTGAAATGAAATCATAAACATTTGCCAAAATGCCATGTGTTCAACATGCGGTAGGTTGCGGTGCGCCGCCACAGTTCCAAAGAGCCGCTGGAATTCGCTTATAGAGATTAGTGTGGACTCAATTAGCAGGAAGCTGTGTCCAGATGACAAGTATGATTTTTTTTATGGATTTCCGTCCTAAATACAAAAAACATGTAAAATTTGGTCAATGTAACTGATGTTTTTTTAAGTTTCTTGTTTTTTTTTTGCTAAAAACATTTTTGAGCCTTAAGTTCAAAATTTTAGGATGATTATAAAACAGCTTTCGAACAATGTTTCATACTTAATATGTCATACCAGTTGCCACGTTTTTAGTATCTCAGGATGTCGTTTTCGGTTCAAATCTGCGGAATATAATACGATTAAGTTTACTTTTAAGCAAACAAAATCTAAATCTTTTCATTTTGAAGGAACTAGTCGCAGAAGTTCAAGTTAGTGGGTCTCAAAGTTAATACTCTGCGTTAATTTGTGCATTTATTAAAAAGTTCTTTCAAAAAGTATTCTTAAAATTAATCAAATTTCATTTTTCTTCGCGCTTTAAAAACTAAACCTTTTCGGGGAAAAAAATAACAAATAAAAATAAAGTGGACACATTGAAGAAAATAATAGAGAGCAGCACAAAGTGCTGTCTAGTTCTCAAAAACATGAGGAAGAAGCATGTCCTAACACAAAATCTAGCGAGTAGTGTTGTTTTTCAATCTTTAATTTGAAACACTTTAATCGTTTATTTTATATTTTGTGAGCATACACCTTTTTTTAAGTGCTTCCGATTGCATCCCGTATTTATCTTTAAACATTTTTAGAAAACTTATTTTCGAATATTTTTTTCCATGTGATATCTATGTGAAGCTCCCTACAAAAAATTAATTTATACCGCTTTACTATGGTCCAACGGAGGAGTATGGATATATTATTCTATTCTTTATTAATAACTTTTCCAACAGAATAGAAACCTACAGTTTATAGCCGAAACCGAACGGCGGTGTCTTTAATTAATAGAGATTTTTCTAAGAAGATCCCGGCTATTTATTTTTTAGCTACGTCACAGGTAGACAAGTACACCACCAGAATCGTATCGCAGATCTTTCGATTTAAAAACGAGTTCGCTACCACTACATGACAGAGGCCCACACTCAAACTAGCCTAACCTAAAATAAAATAAATTTATTGCCCGTGATTATAATACCATCGTTTCAAAGGCAAAACATGGAGATATCTCTATTAACAACCACTATGCTCTAAGATAATATAGTTAATAATAAACGCGACACAATAGGCCAACAGGTTGCGGTGCAAATCTCCGCCAATAATAACAATAATAAACGATGCTCATCCCAACTTTGTAGAATTGTGGTTGCTTCTAAAAGTTGACAAAAGCACTAATTATTTTTATATTACGTTGTGTTTTTTAATAGATATTCCAGTATGCTCCCTTAAAAACAACCAAACAAATTTGAAATGAAAGCAGAAGAGTTCTATTATCAAAAGTTTTTTGTGTGATTTAAGGTTCGCAGTATGAGGTGCTACAATAATGTGTCAGCTCAGAAAACTTCAACGACATTTGTGGGTCTCGATTAACATATTAAAAGCTAAATTGCGGAAGGTCGTTATTGGCCCTGTCGCTATATAGCGATACCTACCCATAATAATAAGTAGTACATACTCATTGATTTAAAATCTCTTTAATATAAAAGGCAGGCATTGTTGAAAACAGCATTTTTGAGAAATCGCTAAACAGCGTCCCCAGCTCTTTATAAATTAGGCAGCAAAAATGAAAAATATTTCAAGAAACCATGCTTCTTATTGCAATTATGGCCCACCCTAACAATTTAGTAGTTCAATGTTTGTTCTGCTCCGTTCATAATAACAATGATGCAATGCTGTTTTCTTTTGAGAAAAATCTGCAAGCTCATAAATTAGACCAGAGAACTAGAACATTTGCAGAAAATTTTTTCATTTCATTTAAAATCTACAGACATTTGACCTTTTGAACTCTGTAAAATGCGTAATTTATGCGCCGTCTTCAATTGTCTTTGTCGTTAAAAGGCGATGCCGCTTTAAATGAAGTAAAAAAAAACTACCCCTTGAGGGTTGCTGACAAATGTAACCGTTACAAGCGTAACCTTAACTCCAAACAAGTACAGTTGAGGAAACAGCTGCAACAAGGAAACCTAGAAACGTGTAGCGATAAGCCTCGAACGAAATACCCCAAAAAAAATATTGAAATGAAGGCCAATGCTTATCTAAGCAAAATTTAAGAGCTCGAAATGCCCTGACCCCTTGACAGAGATTAGGCTTAAGCGCATACTGCTAAGTTTACCAAATAATTTATTTTCAATTTTAGTTATAGAGCAGCACAACATGCGTTCCGTTTGGATTTTGCTCTGTCTGGGGCTGCTGGCACTGCATGTGCACGCTGAGGTTGTAGAGGATGTGGACTTGACAGACATCTCGGAGTTCGATGAGAATGATGAAGAGTTTTTGCTCTTGCTAGAGGAAAAGAATGCGGTAAGTTTGTGGTGCGCTTAGTTCAGTTTAGTTCATGTAACTTAGCTCTATTTCTACAGAACAAGGATGTGGAGCGTGAGAACGAAATAGCCAGCAAATTGGCAGCAGAGTTGGATGAACTGCAGAACAATTTGCTAAATCCCGTCATTGAAATCGATCCATGCGAGCGCATGCACTGCGGCGCTGGTCGCATTTGTCAGCTATCCGATGACAAACCCGAATGCATCTGCATACCCGATTGCCCAGATGAATCCGATGTGCGTCGTCATGTCTGCACTAACAAGAACGAGACTTGGCCCTCGGATTGCGCTGTCTATCAGCAGCGTTGCCTATGCGATACCAAAGCTGCTGGCTGCAAGCATCCCGACAACACGCATTTGCACATTGATTACTATGGCACCTGCCATGAGGCACGCACCTGCGATGAGGAAGACATGAAGGACTTCCCCAGACGCATGCGCGATTGGCTGTTCAATGTTATGCGTGATTTGGCCGAACGTGATGAGCTGACCGAACATTATATGCAAATGGAACTGGAAGCTGAGACCAATAACTCACGTCGTTGGTCCAATGCTGCCGTTTGGAAATGGTGTGATTTGGATGGTGACACAGATCGTTCCGTCTCACGTCATGAACTGTTTCCCATACGTGCACCATTGGTCAGCCTGGAGCACTGCATTGCACCTTTCTTAGAGTCCTGCGATGCGAACAATGATCATCGCATTACCTTGGTAGAGTGGGGTACTTGTCTTGAGCTGAACGAGGAGGATCTGAAGGAGCGCTGCGATGATGTGCAAAAGGCTGTGCCCCATTTGCTCGGCTAATCGTTGCAGTCTGCTTACTCTTAATACTCAAGTTTTTTGTAACAATTTTTGTAACAAATTATGTCTTTTAATTATACAAATAATTTCTTAAATAAATTCACCATTTTTGAATTTCGGTGGATTGAAAGTTTAACACGTTTTTTAAGCTGAAATTAAAAAAATTCTTAGAAAATTACACAAATTAATTGGAAAACCGAAAATTCATTTTATTTTATGCCACAACGGAATTGCCCATGTGAGAAATCAAACCATATTATAAGGTAGATGAAAAGAGTGATATAAATAAACACATTTTTGGAGAAACGCTCTGGCTTACAACGTATCACCACTTCTTTCATGTTGAAAGGTGCTACCTACTAAGCGGAGTGTCAACTCTTCAATACCAAACCTCAATTGTTGGATCTATAACATACTTCCGAGCCAGCGGAATATGCTAATTTTCTTTCATGCAGAAAGGGTCTCCCTTTTCCCGGGTTGTCAAGTCTTCTGCACAAAACCTTACTTCTTGGACCTCTCACATACTTCCGAGCCAGCGTACTCTGCTCATCTGATAGGTTAGGCCGGCAGGCCCCCGGGGGAGGGGACCTCACATAGATCAATGTGATCCTTAGTGGAAGCTCATTTGATAAGTTATACAATATATCAATCTTATAAGAAATAAGGAGAATCAAAATATGTTTTGCTTTGCATAGTTTCCTTAGTGTCAAGAATTTTAAAAATACCTGGAGTCACAAAAAATCTTGTGAGCAAAAATTCTATAATAAATATATATTCTATATAAATAAATTCTATAATAAATATATTCTATAATAAATATATTCTATAATAAATATATATAAATAAATTCGAATTACGTATCCAAGCGTCCAGCAAGATGAAAGATCATTTTTTGTAGGTTATGATATTCGTAAAACATGACTCCGATACTTCACAGGATGATTTTGAATTGTCATAACACAAATCAGATATCCAACAGAGCGTCAATTTTTTGTCATTTTTTAGATGCAGCAACCTGAGGTTCAAAACGTATTTTTAGCTTAGTCGCTTGTATATAAAATATTTTGGGCACACATTTCATTCTATGAAAGTCAGAGCTATTCAAAAGTTACCTCAGAAAACATAAATATGATGTAAAACATAGAATTCTAAACCTTAATTGTACCAAATATTACAAATAATTTAACTCAGAAAAGCAATTTAAAATGTACCTCCGATGTTTTTTTCGTGTGCGTTAAAACTGCCTTAAGCTGATTAAAGCGACGAAATACATTTTAAAAATATACTTTATACTCAGATTACCCGAATTTTGGGGGCTAGGCCTAAAAACTGCATGAAAAGAATTGGGAACAAGTTTGCACCTTCTTGTTGCGTTTATACTATGGACAATTTCGTACAGAAACCCCAAAATATAGGAAATGTATAATTGTTCTATTTAAATTCACATAGGAATACACTCCGTAGCATTAAACAATTGTTTTTCATTTAAAACTGCATTACAAACAACTAAAACAAAATTCCATATCTTCAGATACCAAATTACATACATAAATCCACGAGATTCTTATAAATTATAATATAAAAATCCATAAAATAATACACAAATTTTGCATTTGTAATTATAAAAATCTATAATTAAAAGTCATTTAACGTTACTTTAAATTTTATTAAATTTATTTGTGTAATTTACTTGCTCTAAATTAAGTTTTTGTTTTTTATTTTTCTTTTTATGTTTTTGTTTTTGTGTTTTTTGTTTTACTTTAACTGGAAAATTAATTCTCGACAATGTAAATTGTAATCCATTTGCATTCTTAGTGCGCGTGTATGTGCTGCTTATTTATGTGTATATGTATGTGGGATTGGATGTTTGCTTGATTGTTGGGACAGGGGAGTTCAGTGTCCATTATATTAAGAGTTATTCCTGGGAGTGCATTGGATTTTCAATGCGAGACACGGCGTATTATGTTTATTGTTTTAACATTATTGGTTTTAAATTTTCCGAAAGTGTCAAATAGTGATTAAATTTAATAGGCTTGCGACATAATAACATTGCCCTTGCGCTGCGGATCCTGTACGGTGTCCTCTTTCTTGCCAATTAGCGATTTGTGTATGTGTGGTATGACACCGCCGCCGGCAATGGTTGCCTTAATGAGACTGTCCAACTCCTCGTCACCACGAATTGCCAACTGCAAATGACGCGGCGTTATGCGTTTTACTTTCAAGTCTTTTGATGCATTGCCAGCCAACTCCAGCACCTGAAACAACGAAATTGAGAATGTGAGCATAAATTCAAGATTTTCAGCAGTTAGTATGAGACAAGTTGACATAAGTTATAATAGTGCAAAAGGTTCAAGAAATGATTGTAAAAGCGTTTAATTTGGATTTAGGGCTCAAATCGGGAATGAAATTGTGGTAGTGTTTAAAAAGTTGCCAAACAATCAAGCAAGAAAATTTTGCAAAATACCCATTAAAAGGCCAACTGGATTCTTACACGATTTTAACTGAAATCGGTTAAGAAACTCAATGAGTCCTACATGTAAGCCACTTCTCGAGTCACTATTGCTCAAATCTTCACTTTAATTGCCTAGCACTGGCGTAGTTAGCAAATTGACGCCATTTACCTAAGTAAAATTCTATTAAGAAAAGACTGACGTTCAGATTCGGCTTAAAACGTTAAGTTTATCTTCTCTTCGAACAGCTATTTTTTGATATCTCAATGTTACGGCGGTGTAAGCGGTGTAAGTTTATTGAATTATTTTTTTTTTTTGCAATGTGCTTTGGAGCAGGCCTAGACTAGTTCTCGTATTCATTTTTATTTTCTACGAATCCGATAGTAATCTTGAGTCTTTCACCTTTGAGTTGAGCTATGAAGTATAGCTTTTATTGCTGTAAAGACAATGTTCGATTACAAGCAAGGTTTACCAAACAAAGATTTTTAAGGTAACTTTTGCTAAAACAAAGCTTTTGGTACAAGAAGTTATAACATTTCCATGCGAAACTAAATTAAATGGCCCAAAATTATACTTAATTTTTTAAGATAACTTTTGCCAAATCTATGCTTTTGATACAAGAAGTTATATATAAATGGACGCACACTTAAAAATTCTTGTTTAAATAGTTTTAAAAGCAATCATCGAAAAAGATATGGTACCACCACTGAGCACAATGTGAGGATAGATCGCAAGCATACTTAATTTTTGTTTTATAAAAATATAAAAAATTACATTTATTGACATCAATTGCATTGGAAATATTTCTAAAAAGTTTCTGCAATTTCTTGAGCTGTCTAGGACCTCAAAAAGTTACTTATTCAGAAATCTTATCCACCAATAAGGAATAGACACTAGGCGCCATGATTTCGGCGTTGTCTTATAAGAAATATCGAATCAAAAAGAAATGCATAGCCTGCCTATTCGTTCTGTTTACTTTAAAAGGAATTTTCTGAAGAATTTTCATGAGTCAATAAGCAATATCAGAAATATATCTTTGTACAATCAGCAATGCTGAAAAATATGACGCATAAATATTCATGAAATAAAATAATAAAAAAAAACTATTATACACTGTATATTTCTTAAGTGTTTTCCAAATGGAAATATAAATATTTTAAGCCCAATACCAAACAGAAGCATTTATTATCTGATTTTTGATATGGTTAGTCCGGCCGGCCCCCGAAGGGGCCTCACATAGATCAGAATGATCCTTAGTGTTGATTTTTGATATGATTACAAAAGAAAAATACAAATTTAAAAGTAACGTTCCCAAAAAATGGCGGAAAAATAATTACAAGTTTATTTTGAAATAGTTTGTAGTAGTTATAAGCGGCTCAAGTTACGTACTTTCCTAAATATTTTCAAAAATTAGAGTAAATTTCATTACATCAGAAATAAAAAGTACAGACATAGGCGGCTTTGGAAAGATAAGCTGAAAATACGAAGCAGTGGTATATGTATAAAAAATGTTTAAATGTTTGGCGGGAAAACCAAATATAAAAGCAAACTCAAGGTAATTAAAATGTCAATCAGAAATTATATTTTTTATACCAAAGCTCTTTAGGTGGCCGAAGAAAATTATTTGAAAAGTAACGTTTCCGAAACATGGGAAAAAACCTCAAAAATTATAACAAGTTTATTTTCAAATAGAAAGTACTTATAGTTGCTTAACATAGCTACGAAGTCTACATAGCTTCAAACCTAAATATTTTCAAAAAGCAACGTAAACTTCGTGTAATACAAAGTTTCAAAATCTCAAGAAAATTGCTTGGACAACCCAAGTTATAAGCAAACGCAAAGGCGGCTTTGGAAAGCTAAGCTGTAAATACGAAACAGGGGAATATGGACAAACAACGATTGAATGTTAGGCGGGAAAACTAAATATGAGAAAAAAGAAAAAGAAATAATTAAAAAAAACTTACCTCAGCAGTCAAATATTCCAATATGGCTGCAGAGTAGACCGCAGCGGTGGCACCAACGCGTCCGTGAGATGTGGTGCGACTCTTAAGATGACGATGAATACGACCCACGGGAAACTGTGGTGAGTAGGTACAGAAGGCAAGAAATTAGTTGTTTTTTTTTTCATATTTAAAAACTGTTTCTGTTTATGTTTTTCCACCCCTTCCCGCATAAACACAAAGTGCGCGCAAAACAATACAAATGCACAGACACACACACACACACTCACACGCACGCACACACACACAGAAATATACACCCTGTATGTGCGCGGCTAAAAAAGGCGCCAAAATATTCGAGTTGGTACAGATGACAACAACAAATGTTGATGTGCTTTGGGCAATTGAAACTCACCTGAAGACCCGCGCGAGCTGAACGCGATACTGCCTTTGCTTTGGCTTTACCCGAATCTTTGCCTGCTTTACCTCCAGCCTATAAAATAATGCATAAAAAGAATTCACTTGAAATTAGAAAAAACACGTAAAAGCAGAAAAAAATAAAAATGGTGGCGGCAAAACGATACCAGCGCTAAAGTGAGGTTAAACACGGCACTGCTTTATATGTTGCCGCCACACAACAACAATTATTTTAACATTACACATTTTAAACACTTTTAATGTGGCACAAAATATTATGATAAACTTGCACAATACGATTTTCAAAAGTGTTTAATACTTTTGTATGAGGCACGCGCAATAAATTGCAAAATGTCAAATAGCTGCTGCTGCGCCGCAGTGGCGTACGCGTCTTGAACACTTTTCGTGCTTGTTGTAATTACCATTTTATTAAATCGATTTTTCTTTTAATACAAGTTGCTTCAAGAAATGCAATTGGCTTATTTGTATTGTTGCGTTTTGGAATGATTGTATTCTAAGTTATTTAGAATTGCAATTGTATCGAATTTTACGAAATTTCTTCTTCTGCCTTGTCAAAGAACGCATCCGCACAGTAGCTAAATTTTTATACGAATGAACAGCACAGCAGGAAAAAAAAAAGACGCCGAGTTGTTTGGCGTTGTAGTCACAGCGAAACGCGTGCACTGTGCAGCGCTGCCACTGTGTTGCAATTGACAGCGGGTAATATTTATTTATAAAAAAGTTTTAAAATAAAATACTTTTGAATTCATTAAAGACAAGTTTATTTAAACGCTTTAATATATTTATTAATTTTTTTATTGCAGTTGGTTTTTTGAAAACCGCATTATTGCTTTCAAATTTACTCAGCTGGCTGACACAGCTAATAAGGCTACGTTTGCATGTGAATGTCTTCTCTCGTTTTTTGCTATTGCTACACATTGACTTTTAAACGGCTAAAACTCAGCCGGTTTTGGTTTTAATTATTGCTAATTATTTTTAAATGATTTTACTACTAAACACATAAGTTGCCTCAAGTTATGCGCAGCCTCAAAGTATTTGCTGTCATTTAAAAACGATTTATACGCTATACTTAAGTGGGTGAAAGCAACCTGATTGTATGTAGAAAAAATATCTATGAACTTTACTAAGTATTTGTTTTTTTCAGATACCACAAAAGGCTTCAAATATTAGCATGCCACTAGCTGAACTACTTTAAACATACGCAGAATTATGACAGCAGTACTGCCAAATGGCCCAAACACAAATGCTGAATGTTGATGAGTTTACACAAAACAAAGACCAGATGCATGCATTAATTAAGCTGACTGATTCCTTGCTGTCCTAGCTGCCATTTGGTTGAGCGATCAGCCACTATGTAACTAGTACTATGCTATCAGTTGAGGAACATTGGCGCCCCACTTTAACAAGAACATGGTACGCCAAGGCGTGCTGGCGCCAATTGGTAATCCCATGTCTGGGAGCTGTTTCCGTTACCTAATCTTCCCATCTTAGAGGCGTACCTCGTCGTCAACATTTCAGTGAATCCCGCAAGAATATGGTTTTGAATGTTTTATTCTTATACATTTGAGCTACATGGCCTAAACAGTGCGGGTTAATTTCATTGTTCGAAAGGCTGTGCATTGATTTGCCTTGGGTAAAGGGAAAGCTGCTGACAGCGCCGCCAAAATTGAGAGATGCGCAGAGAAATCACGGAAGACGTAACTACTGTGCTTAAGCAGCTTTTTAGCAAGAGTATGTGAAGTACGTAGTCAAACCGCCAGGCTATAGCAAATACCGTGACATATTTCTGGATGCACTTAAGCACATGACAATTCCAAACAGTGCTTGGGAGTTAATGATTATGTAGGTTGAGAATAGACAGCTTTGCATCAGACAGATGGCCGCCGTAGCGTCATAACGGAAACATGTAGCTTGCCTACCGTATTATTTTTCATTAATTGGTTTAATTAACGGAATGCTGGGCATCCTTGGTACAACAACGCAACAAAGTTATATCTCATCAAAATAAATCTGTACTTTTTCTGAAATTGTAGCACTCCAAACTGTCAAAAGTAAATGCATGATATTTTGTTAAATATAAAATAAAGGAAATAACGAATAAGATTTGCTGTTACCAAAGTTGACTATAACATAAAGTTGGCCTACATGAGTTGGGACAGAAATATCCAACTTGGCGCGTAACAGTAAGTTTGGTTGCTTTACTCTTCATCGCTGCAATGGATATTTTTTGTTTGTGCAAGCCGGAATTTAAGAGTCCTATTCCTTCAAAAGTTAACTAGCATAATTATCTTGTAGTGCTCTCAGTTCATCCATTTTATGTTTCTTTTTTTTTCGAATTGATATCATGATACAGTTTTTTTTTCTCTGTCTGGCCGTATAATCAAATAGATCTTAGAGAGCCAAAAAAGAAAAATTCTAGAAAATACGAGAATAATGTGTTTCAATAATAAACAATATTTCTGAAGACCTTGAAGAAGGTAAGGAAAAGCAAAAAACTATTGATGTAGGAAAGCGAAATAGGAAGATCGGTATAGTAGATGGAGATAATGAGAATTTGGGAAGAGCTGGTGTTTATTTCTATTCGTCTACGTCTCTTTCCTTAAAAAATAAAAGAGGCCTCCTCTGCATTACTACCCACGTTAGCAAGTACTGGGCAGTCACACAAGAGATGTTTTCGGTATTAGCAGTTGCGGCAGCAGTAGCTTGCGATCTTCTCAGGCACTTGACCCAATAACCAATCCTACTATCCTATGTTAGTATTCTTCTTGTGAAATCGTAATAGTTCGCATAATCTCTTTTGATTGATCTGTGTGAATTGCTCTTGCTGTGTAAATGCAACAACCGAGCACAGTGTACATCCAGTCATCTTAACTTGGCGTCGACCTTGATATAAATGCTGTTCCGTAGCTGAACCGTAATATGAATTGGATATTTACACAAATTAGGTAAAATCCTACGCAGAACTTTTTTGTTCGCATAGAAGCTGTTATAGCTCAAATTACAGGGCAGATTATAGCGATGAGTACAACCAGCTACTTGCCTTAATTTACTGGCACCAGTAGGCCATGTTTATTGACAAATTTTGATTTGTTGTCTTCATACAAAATGACAGTCTATACACATAGTTACACCAGTCCGGACAAAGTTGCTAGTTATTTTTTACGCATGAAATTTATTTTTTTTTAATAAACGAGTGATATTCAAAATTTTACGTAACAAAACAACTTAGATGAGTATTCTGCTATACAATGCACTGGCTTGGCGTCCCTTGTTTCCCTTTAATCCCGTCCCTTTAATGGTGCTAAAAGAACTTTTGTTATTGCCGTGTGTGTTTAGAAGTTTTATTTTCTCAGGGCATAAATATTTTAGTCGCTAACCTTAATGTGCGATATTTCTGTGCGATAATACTGTCGAATTGGGCAATATAAGTGCATTAGCCTTTACCCTCGAAAGTTTTCATTTAGAAACATGCAAAGTTATTAAGGCTAGAATATTAAGCACTTTTAAAAGTATCCGCCAAATGATTGATTCATTTCCCAGTTTCTGGAACTGGTTCGTGTTGCCAATGATGCTACGTTTACAGGCGAATGCCAAGTTCTATTGTGTGAGTATGCGCGCGTCGTGCGGCTTGTGGCGGTATTTCAGTGTTGAAACATTAGTGCATTAGTATTGAATGAAGTTTTTATTGACTGCAATCTTTCTTTATAAATATATTGAACAGTTTTCCGAGTGAGTTTTACCGTGTACGATGCCACGGGTTGCTAAGCTTAACAATGCAGGAAACGCAGCGATGGTTGCCAAAAGGCCTGCAGCTGTTAAAAAGAACAAATTGTATTCTATGCCCGAAAAAATCAAGGAAGGCACAATACTGACAGATCTGGCTCGAGTACAGTGGCGCATTGGACCTTCAATAGGCATCGGCGGTTTTGGTGAAATCTACGCCGCTTGCCGCCTTGGTGACAAAATTAATGACTCTGTCGTTAAATGCGTATGTAACATTGTGTCGGTAGCCATTATGACTAACATACAACTTTATGCGTTTTAGGAGCCACATGGTAATGGTCCGCTGTTTGTCGAGATGCATTTCTATTTGCGCAATGCCAAATTGGATGACATCAAAAAGTTTAAAAAGGAGCACGGTCTGAAGAGCCTTGGTATGCCATATATTCTAGGCAATGGCTCCGCGGACATTAATGGGCAGAAACATCGCTTCGTAGTTATGCCGCGCTATGGCAGCGACTTAGCCAAATTCTATCTTGAGAATGGTAAGAGGTTGCCAGAGGCTGCAGTTTACCGTCTAGCTCTACAAATGCTGGATGCTTACGAGTACATACATAGCAAAGGCTTTGTGCACGCCGATCTTAAGGCGGCAAATATATTGCTGGGTCTAGGCAAAGGTGGCGCTGCTCAGGCTTATTTGGTAGATTTTGGTCTAGCAAGTCATTATGTTACAGGAGTTTTCAAACCAGATCCGAAGAAAATGCACAATGGTACAATTGAGTACACCTCGAGAGATGCGCACTTGGGAGTGGCCACCAGACGTGCGGATCTTGAAATATTAGGCTATAATCTCATCGATTGGCTGGGCGTTGAATTGCCTTGGGTAAGGGATAAGTTACTGACAATGCCGCTTAAAGTTCAAAAAGCCAAGGAGCAATTCATGGAGGACGTATCTACTGCGCTTAAGCAGCTCTTTAAAAGTGGTGTGCCAGTGCCCATAAACGAGTATATGAAGTATGTGTCAAAATTGTCATATGACGAGGCCCCAGACTATAAGAAATGCCGAGACATATTTTTGGTCGCCCTAAAGCTAATGAGGGTTCCAAACAGCGGTGACTTAGATTTTAAAATGAGGACGCTGGGTAATAACAATAGCTCGCCAAGTACCAGCAAAGCAGTTGTCGGCAAGTCAGTCCCTACTAAGGTTGCCTTAAAAAAAGAAAAAACACCAACACTTATTATTTCTACAGACGAGGAGGTTGACGCTAGTGATGATGAAAATGCAAAAATACATTCCCCATTTAGGTCACATCGTCGCTTGAAGTCCAGCAAACCCACTCCACCACGCCGAGAAACGCCCAAAAGCAGAATGGCAGTAATCTCTCCTAAAACACGTGCAGCAGGAACTGCGACTAAAACTAGCGCTTTTTTGGGTAGCACACCTTCGCCGAAAAATCTCACATCTGCCGGCAGGCAACAACTAGGCAGTCCAGTAACAGAAAAGCGCCAAAAGGCGCCTAATTCTGTTGTTACACCAAAGCCAGCAGATAGCACTTCGCCGATAAAACGCGCGTCTGCCGAAAGGACACAAATCAGTCCAACACAAAAGCGCCAAAAGACAAATAATTCTATTGGCACACCAAAGCCAGCAGACAGCGCTGTGTCAATTAAAAATTCTACACCATCCAGTGCTCTTAATGCCAAGCTAAATTTTAGCCCCGCTATATCCATACGTGGCAAACCGGGCAAGACCGTTGTCAACGACGATCTGACGCCAAATCCACGCTCTAACAAAACCTACGAATTCAACTTTGAGCTGGATGTTAGTTTGGATGCGAATGTTATTGTTAATGTTAAGCGCAAGAGAAAGGCAAAGGAAGAGGAAAAAACACCTTCTCGCTTAGCTAGAACGAGGAGTGGTGATACACCGGTGACACGCGTCAATCTACGTAAGGTGAATGGAGATGATAACTCCAGCTCGCCCGGCGCATCGACATCCCGCAGTCCACGCACTCCTGCTGTTACTGTTCGGAAGTACAAACACTAAACCATTATTTACACAATATTTACTTGTTTATTATAAAATACTAAGAAAATAAAGAATTTTGTAGAAAATCGTACTTAAAGTTGGTCAGTTGCTCGCGGTCCCGCTTATTTAGCTCTACGTTTGCCACTGCTGCTTTCGTGGTGCTTAGAAGTAGTCGAGTTGCTTTTCGTAGAGCCTGTTTTGCTACTGGATGTACGTCTGGATGACGATGTGCTACTGCTGGCGCCGTGTTTATCCGTAGCGCTAACTACATTCAATGTTGGGGCCACTGGCTTGACGGCGCGTTCCTCTTTGTGAGACTTACTTGATGAAGCGGAAGAGCCTGCCTTATGTCCATGTTTGCTGCTGCTGCTACTACTTGCATTGGTAGAACTGCCAGTTTCAGGTTTATAAAAAGGTGAAGAGGAATTGGAGGAAGTTGAGGAACGTGATGATGCCACAGATGACTTGGCCTTGCTGACCAATGGCATGGGCTCATCGGTTATAATGACAGTTGGAGCAAGTGTGCTAACTGCAGCTGCTGATTCTTTGCTGGTTGTTGGTTTAGCAAGACATGTATCGCACTGCCAGTTGTGCTCCTGATCGGCGGCTTCTTTAGTTATAGGCGGCTTGTGGCAATCTTGATGATATAAACCGCCACACTTTCTGCACTCGACCAGTCGATTGGTGGCCGTAAAGACCATTTTGTCGCAAACGCAGCAATTCAAGTCGTCAAAGTCACCAGTATCCCCTGTGTTTAGTACGCCTGGAATGCCCACACCGGCATCAGTCAAACCGTCATCAGAGTCAACTATAGTAGCTGGTGATTCTGAAAGTACTTTATCCGGCGAATTGGTTAGGTTAATAATCTCATCACTCATGGCTTGCTGTGGTTGTTGTTGTGGAGGCGGCGTAACAGCGCGTCCCGGAAAATTGGCTTCAGCATCCATCATGCGTTGTGTCATGTTATTGGTTATATGTTTCTCTATGCCATAACGTTGCTTGATAGCCTCGTCCAGAAGCATACGTAGCTCAGCGGCAGAATTAGCATTACTGGAATGTAATAACTTGACGGCTTTTTTCAGCACAGGATCTACTTCTTGAGTTGCGGCAGCAGCACCGGCTATATTCGCCATTTTCACGAGAGCGTTTTGATTTAACTTTTATAAACTAAAACGTTTGTAATGCGACGCGCTTAAAATGGCAAAGTAAATCAGCTGTTGCTCCTGCCAGGGCTGGAGTACTTTATTAGACGCTGGCGCTATGAAAGCATTTACCAACACTGTAAGTAAGTTGAAGCGTCCCTGCTTTCTGTAATTATTATTGCAAATTATCAATTATAAATATTGTGATGTGCAAAGTAACTAAATTCAAAGTATTTTATTTAGAACTATTTAGTAAATCCTGCAAACCACAAGATGTTGACAATTTTTGCAACATACATTCTTTTTTTTCTTAAGCCCCAATTGCAATCAAGGAAAAATACAGAAATAAATGTTTCAGCAGGAATTGTACATTTTGTACAAAAACAGAAGAAAAAACAAACATTTATTAAGCAAATTGGACATATTTTGTCAATAAAAAGTAATAAAATTATAGAAAAAATACCATACCAATTGTATTTGCAATTGGTACAATTTGCAATGGTAAAATTTTTAATTTTATTATGGATTTAAATTAGCTTTGTAGCCCTGTTTAACAATGTGGATTGATGAAACTCAGGACGTTCACTCGTTGTGAATATTTAAAAAACTTTCTGTTGTTAAAAACTTGATCATTTTAAACTAAGAAATCTTTTCTCCGAACTAGTGCTAGAGGCTTTAACACCTACTAGCAACCTACCAAAAACATTTATTCAAGTTAATACGGCTTATGTTACTGCCAGCTGTTGCAATTGTTCATTTTGACGCTGAAAATCGTCATATAAATCGGCTTTTGCTATTGATTTCTTGTGCAGCATTGTGGAACATTTTATTAGTTTGTCTTGCTTTCAATCATGGACATAAACTTGCATGTGATAGGCACTTTTATAAGCCTTTTGCTAGCTGCCGAGGCATATTTTTTGTAGTTTTGCTTTTCCAGTTGATGCGTGCAAACAAAAAACTTATGCATGCATTTGCCAATGTTAAATTTTGCAAGCGGTTTGTTTGAAGCAGTGGCAGCTATCCCTTAGCACAAGATTATTAAGAGCAACAAACAATTAGCTTTGTGCCTTTTGCAGCCTCATCTGTTTCTTAAGTAGTATAATCACGCCAAATTGTTTAAGCAACGGTCCTTTTTTATTAATTAGCTCAATTAACAGCTAAGCCAACAAAAATAACTTCAAATATTTAAAATTTTGCTGCAAAATTATTCAACACTGACAAATGCATTATTGTTGTATTGCAGCCCTGGTCGCTGTTGCCATTTGCTGCTGCTTCTTCTACTTACGCGCTGTTGCTGTGTTTGCTGTATGTTTTGCTCCCACGCTCTAGCGCTGGCGCTCGCGCAGTATTTTAACCAATTTAATTGCGTGCAGTTAGCATTGCAGTGAATATTCCTATTAAATACTATAATTATTGATTGTTTTCATATTGTGATAACTGACTCATACTGCTGTAGCAGTAGCGTAGTGGTTTCTTTTATCGCGCCAGCAGCGTCTTTGGTATTAGATAAGGCCAACACACACAAACACTTTTTGAAAAATCGAAACGGCAATAACAATAAGACATTTGCAGTCTAAATAAACACCGCAAAACAGTTAACGCGAACTCATTGATAAGCCAAATCGTTGCCTCAAGTGCGCATTATAGACATTTAAAAATAGTACTTAATAATAGGACATCAAGTTCTTTGTTTAAATTTTGTGTGTTATACATTAAGGCGCTTACGTTGCGGCTCCACTGTGTTTGTTTTAAAAATTTGGCATAACTTATGCATTAGTGACGCCATAACAAAAAAGTGCAGCGAAAGCAAAAATTACCATAATATGCGTAATACGCAGAAATTCTGTATTTGCGGCGCCGCAATGACGCCGTTGTCACTCTTCATATTATTTGCATTTGGTTGCAGCGGCGCCACTGCTGCGGATGAACAAAATCAGCTGGTAAGTGGCGGAGTATTGGGGCTGTTGTTGTTGTGGTTGTTGTAGTTCATGGCTAGAATGATGGCGCCGCCATTGCTATGTTTATTTGTTTGTTTGTTTTTGTTTTTATCGTGCTTCGTCAACTAACTTTGCTTTTGTGCTGTTAACTTTAAAGACTGTTAAATGTAACGGGCGAGCAGTTACACAGCTGTTACTAGGCACTTGTTGCCATGTTTACACTTTTGCCAATTAATAACATTTATGTAAAACAGTGACGTATGCAGTGGGGTGCATTGCGGTGTGCAACAATTGACGCCTTCTACCAACAAGTAATTGACGTACATTTTGCGTCTTTGAGGGAAAACAAAGAAAACTTAACGTTGTGGTAACTAGATATAGAAGAAGTTCCCTAAGTTTCCCCTACAACTTCTAGGAAAGAAGTTGCTTGGTTTGTGGCTCTGTTCATTAACAGGGTTTCATATGTACTTGTAGTTATGATTATTACTGAGTATGGTTTCATAGTTTTTAGATGACTTCTAGTTAAATTGAAATAAAACTGTTTCACAACCATAGCAGCAAGCGTTTTAACGACTTATGTACTGATATCCTATACGTTTCCATAGATTTTATGACTAGAAGTTCGATTGAAATTAAACTGTTTCACAATCTTGGCAGCAAAATACGTCTTCCAATTACGTCGGCACTTTTGATAGAGGGATAAAGCTTAAATGCAAGCCGCCTAACAAATGCACTATATGATTTTGTGCTTTTTATACTTATTTCGTTTTGAAAAGCCCTGCAACTAAGATAAACAATTATGTTTGGCATTAAATATATGGTTTGATTTATAAAAATACCCTAGAAAATTGTACTTATTTAATAGTTTGCCTGTCACTCACTATCATAGCTAGCAAAAATACGCAAGTATGGAGATACCGCCGTTAATTTTGGTTTAAACTTCTCTTCGAACAGCTATTAATGGAGATATTCCCATGCTTTGCAGCAATGACAGCATGATCAAGGCGAATAAATTCATTTTTTAATGACCATTTTCGTCGCTTTATCTTAAGTTTGAAATTTTAAACTTTATTTTTTTTACTTTTCAAAATGAAACTGCTTCAAAGTTCAAACTTCAGCGACTGATAACATTTTTTGGATGTTGACAAATCGCAAAACCCATATATCTGAAAAGTCGATTATTTTTTTTTAATTGCAATTAAATCATATTTTTGCATCATTTTCACTATTTTGTCTAACATTCTTTCAATGTTCACTTTTTTTATTCAAATATGGCGTTTGTTATAGATCATATTTTGTGATAAAGCCAAAACAGTTGTGCACTACTACCGTCGCTGTTTTCTGTGCTAAGGAATAATTTTAACTTTCCTTGATTTTTCTTACGGCGATGACTTTAATTTAAGGTACAGTTTCAGTGTTTAGAAAAGTAAAGAGTTCATCCTAATCCCTGACCATTGGTTTTAGAGGCTAATTCGATACTATGGCGCGAAATTCGTAGCCAGATTCATAAAAAAAGGGGTAATATCTATTCGTCGTAGTTGCATGTTGTAGTGCGCTAGGTATGGGATTCTTGAGAGCCTTTGCTTCAGCTAGGAGACGATATAAATCGCAATCACGATGGCTTTATTCGTAGTTTATGTATTGTAAGCCTTTAAGTTCTAGCATGTGTAAATAGTTTCTGCGGCTACTGAACCTTAACTTTTTAGGCAAAATACACACCATCAATTAATGCGCCTTACGTTTTGGCATTCATTGTTTGTTTTATTGCTATTGGACTAGCCTGGGTATTGTTTAAAATTTCAACAAAAGACGGACTAGATAACAAGATAACAGTGGCTATTGTTATTAGGGCCCGCTAACAGCATGGCGCTCTGTTGGCTGTTGAATTAGGCGCTCTGTTAGCTGCTCTGTTAGTTGCCTTCTCTGTTATTTGAAATTTAAATTTAACTGCCACTTTTGCATATTTTTCAGAACTTTTCGACCAACGATTGTATGCTGACGGAACCCATCTATGGTTACAAATTCGATCTAAGTGACTTACGTTCGGATTTGGCACACGTTGTTAAAAGCATCTCTAATGACCTCTTCGAGTTTAATATATGTGGCAATTTAACGCATACTTGCAATAATGAAAGTAATGTGGCAGCTTGCTTAAAGAAACAGGGCAAGGAATATGTGCTGGGTAAGTAGTATAAGTTATATTGCAATAGCTTTTGCCTAATATGTGCTTGTTTTTACAGGTCGCCAACACGAGCTGCATTATCGCAATGGCAAAATATTCTTTAACTATTTGAGTGGCGCCAAATGTGAAAACGCCACAGGCGATAATAAAAACTATCAGCTGCATGTCTCCCTAAGCTGCGATTATACCCTGGATGCCACTCAATTACACGTCACGCCATATGTACGTTTATTTTAATAATCATTATTTTTTCAAACGTAATTTGAAGTGACGCGTCAATTTTTGCCAGACGCAAATAACTTTTTGTATTAAGTAAGGAAGTACCATTTATGGTCAACATGATAATTACAGTGAAAAATTTAAGTACCAAAGGCATGATTTAAATATCTTATTGTAGGCGACACAGATATTGTACGAGCTCACCGATACCCATTCTGTCATGTTATCAAAGCAATAATCTTTAGAGCAAAAGAAAAAAAACAAAATTTATAAAGTCTTGATTATGTTTGGAAAACGTTAACCAATGCAATACGCGTTTAAAAGTAATTTTTCTGAAATATTGTGATTATGTTTAATATTGCACTCAAAGTGCGCCTCACATTAATTTACTAGGGCATGCAGTGCTAATATGTGTTTATTTAACTGAACTTATTTAATTTTTTACAATTTCAGGCTGATGACGCTTGCTCCTATTATATAAACTATGAGACACCGCGTGCCTGTTTACCCATTCCCGATGCGGTTAATTCGAATAGCTGCAGCGTGCGTGATGACAAAACTGGTCATACTTTTGATTTGCTGCCATTAAGCGATGCTAATTATAGGTACTATGTAAAACTCAAATATAAGCATCTGAGTATTAAAATCTTAATAAAATCTCTACTCCTTTATAGAACTGGTGATCGGCAGGGCGACTTTTTTGTTATCAATGTTTGCAAGCCCGTACTTTATGGCGAGAATGCTATGTGCCCGCCTGGTAGTAGTATTTGCCTTTACTCACCCAAAGCCACAGACATTAAAAAGCGGTGAGTCACTTATGCATAAACAGCGTAGACTATTTATATCTGTACCTTCCCCACTTTGCAGCTTTTTAAACTATGGAACGGTGCAACCAAAGCCCACCATAGAGAATGGCGTACTATTGTTGCGGCATGAGTCAACAACGCCATGCACGAAGAATTCCAAAAGGAACTATACCAGTGTGGTCTCATTTTACTGTGATAAGAATGTTAAGGTTGGTACTAACTGCGGATGGCATTTTTATGCTTTCTGGATAGTTTATAAGATGATATGAGAACATTGAAGGCATTCGATTTATGCAAGAATTAAGATGTAATTCAATAGTTTGTGAGAGTTAAAGAATTTTCATTGTAGCGAATTCTAAATTTGTAATAAGTTATTTATTTTTATTGTAATTGAGTATGGCAATGTGTAAATTAATTTATTTCAACTGAAGTTAATTAGTTATGAACATGAAAGAATACTTTAAAAAAGTTTCCTAGAAAAAATGTACAGTATTGTAATAGTTGCATCCGTGGCCGTTGGTAGCGTCTAAAACCGAAACTCAATGGTTTAATTGGCCGTATCAGCTCTGTTGCGCTTGCCTAGACTGCAGAAGCTAGTAAAAATGTTTTCTTGAGTAAATCTATATTAAATTTAGACACCGCATATCGGTTTTTTTTTTTAAATATTATGCTACTAGTTTAAGGTGATTTGTAAAAGTCTTATATCTGTTCATCAGGATTATAATGCGGTATAAATTCTTGATCCACTTCAAAACAATAACTATACGCAACAGATTGCTTAAAGAGTCTTACAACGTACGAACTTAAATCGCTAAAACTTAAAACTTAATATAAAAATATCAATGCTCATATCATTAAGACTTTAACTACTTCATTGAAGCTATGTACTTTGAGATACTAATTTTATAAGATAAAACAGAACAATTAACATATTCCACATATTCCATGCATCCCAAACTTCCGTAGTTGTAATTCCCCACAAATTGATAACTAATAAGTGTTTTTCTTAATGTCTTCACTTTGCAGAATGCGCATCCCGAGTTTGTAGGCCATGAGGATTGCAACTATCAGTTTAACTTCTTAACTCCCCTGGCCTGTAATGATATAAAACCCTGCACTGCGTTTACCCACGGCAATGAGATGTGAGTAGCAGACCGTATATAAATATTTCCATGTTATACGGCACTTAAAGTGTACCTGTTTGTTATTGTTTTTACTCCCTACCATGTTTTTTGTTGACTCAGCATGGACCTGAGTTCGTTGAGCGAGCTACCGCCGCATAAATTGAGCAAGGATAACAAAAATTACACATTCGCCGTGTGCCACAATGCCGGAGAGCCCTGTATTTCGGATAACGGTATGTCGCTCATTTGTTTACTGAAATATTAATGAAGATTTTAAGTGCTGCACAAGGTACAACATGCAACTTAAAACTTGCCTCAATGTTGCAGCTCGCAAAGAGCGGCAGGCCCCGAAAAAAGCAACACCAAAAAAATACCACAGGAAAATGTAATTAAAAATGAAATCGGTTGGTTTGGCGTACTAAAGTTGAATGCACTGTATGCGGTTTATCCCAAAATTGTAGATTTATTTAAGATTGTTTGCAGGCGATAATAAATGCGGTAGCTGTTATAGAGTGGATTTTTAGAATTAGTCAACACTTTTCTACAGGCTTTGATTATACAGATATTCTGAAAATTAGAGTTGGAGGTTTAGGATATTTGAAGATAAGAGTAAAAACTCATCTTAATAGAAGTTGTGGAACTAAAGTTTGAGTGGTGATTGATTGTTAGTAGCATTTGGATCGAGTAGGGAAATCACTTTGTCAATAGGGACGTTCTTAATAGCGCCATCTATGGCTGGTATAGCCATTAAAAAGTCAAAAATGTTGAAACCTTCAATGAACTTTGTGAAAGTTGGAATTATAATAGCGCAATTGCTGCAGTTTAAAAGACGGTATGTTCATACACAGGTGGCGCCAGCATATAAGTCACAGTTTGTCCTAATCTCTAGCAAAGTCTAGTTTCGTTTTGTACTGGGCTCACATGAGTGCAAGTACCCAATTCCCGCTGTGGGGTATGAACTCAAAAAGTACGTCTTCAGACTTTAAGCTACAATTATTCATGAATATGTGTGTACGATTTATTATTGCTATTTCAACTATTACTACAATATTCTATAAAACTTTGCAAAAATAAAAAAAATTGTGGCTAGCAGCTCTTTAAAACGCATTAAGAACGCAAGAACATAAATCAGCATAATAGCTTCATTTGAAATGCAGAGAAATACAAAATATAAAATCCCCTTGGTTCAAGCGTCAATAAGCGCATAAAAAATGAATACGGTCCACAGACAGCAAAACTTCTCCGGGATTGGGGTTGGGGGTGAAAAAATAAAAAAAAAAAAAAACGGAGCAGCATTTCGTTTTGGCACAAATGATTTTTATTGCTTTTCCGCTCGAGCTGCGTATAAGCCAATAATCAGCATAGCAACTAGGATAAAAAAAGGACATGTATGGATGGACTCTGCTCAGTTTGTGGCAGCATTGCATGGAGTGGGCGTATACTTCTCATGCTCCTCCGCTGTGAAGCGTTCATTTTGACCATTTTACATTGAAGCGCTCATGTGTGTGTTTATTTGTTTATGTGTGGGGCGTGCAAGTGTGCGTGGAGTGTGGGTGTGGTTAAGTTTGAGTGTATTGGTGGCATTTTGCAAAAGTCGGAAATGATAATAGGCATAAAGACGTTGTATATGTGCACAGACACACGCGTATAAATTCACAGGGATTTAAATACGTGTGTGTGAGTGTGTGTGTGTGTAGTTTACATTTATCACCCGTACACGGAACAACAAATTCCGAGCTCAATTTAATACATATTATCTAGTGATATATGTGCAGTTTTTATATATAATGGCAGATTAACTCCATAAACTATATAATGAGTATGCAATAAGCCAAAATGGGGGATTTTTAAAATATATCGGATGGATAGTTTCTCGATACTGGCAAGATGGAGCCCAATTAAAACTTTAGTCAGTTTTTTTATGATGGCACGATGGAGCTCCATTATTATGAAATTTATGGGGCTTTAGTTTTCCACAGAATTTCAAACTACCAAACAGAGTTGGTTACTCCCTCAATTTACTAGATACAAATGGTTAGGGCACAAAGTTCTGCCGCAGCGCAGTCAGCACAATGCTCTTATGTCAATATGTTAACTTTGACACATGCATTGGCTGCGTTATTGCTCTCGCGCTCTTTTGCGCTGTTGTTGGCTGCACTTTTTAAGTTTAAGTGTTAGTACAAGGCATCAATACATTTTGGACTTTATATCTTTATAAATGTCGCAAAACTTAACCTAATATATTGCAAAGTTTCGGCACTTATCGATGCAGTCTTAGAAGGCCTTATGTAGTTGTCAAAATCGTAAGAAATGTGATTTTACTACGATTTTTAATGTGGACTCTTTAGACAAGATTTTTATTTACTTTTTCTGTAATGATTTTCATATTTTAGATTTCATGTTTTAAATAGTTTGGACATTCGGAAATTTATGCCTTAGCAAGGTCAGGGGGTGTGTTCATCGAAGTCTTCGTGTTCTGCTAATTCTCCAGAAGAATAATTGAATGCCAGAACATTTGTTTGTTCGTGCAGATTCTCGGTTTATCTAGAGCTGGCCTTATTTTTTATTGGACCAGGGTTCACCTAGTCGCTATAAACGTCACGTTCATGGAAATAGATACAATATTGCGGGAAAATATTCGTCAGTGCGACTCCAGCAATATCTCTCACAACTAAATTAAATTTTTTTAACAATTTCAAACGCCGCATCGTCGAACTTTTTTTGTTTTAAAAATGCCGAAATACAACTAATTTAATTTTTCCTACTCTGCGTACAGACACAAACGAGGAATACCAGGAGCTTATTAAAGATTGTTTGGGGTTATTACCAGTGCTGCATTCCGTAGGTCCATATTGGATTTAGTCCTTGCTCGCTGGTATCCACGGAAAGTTAATATCGAAGCGAGCTCGCTACCTTGCGTCACTACGGCATTGACGTCCTTAATGACTGGTGCAGTTTCACCACTTCTCATCAGCAATATTCCGACAAACACATTTTGTCGAGTTTTGAATTAGCCGTAAATAAAGTTAATGGTCTGGGTCTGTTTCCGCTATTTCTCGTGCTCATCGATGGTTGAAACAAATTTTTTAAACATTCGTAATTGCCTTGCCAATCATCTTCAATCGCATATATTGTGCGATATTTCTATATTGGGTAGGATGGGCCGAGGATCAGCGTTATTAGCACTGCTTGCACTGCTTATACTAACGAATTGTTACCAAAATGAATTGAAACAGCTTGGAATTGCTATACGTAGATATGTGCAAAATAGTTTATTTCGTTTGGAAAGTGTATTGATTGTGTGTATACTTTGTCCAATTGCAATGTGGCTAAATGTAATTAAATGCAATGAAAACTAGGAAAGCAACATAACTGTACGGCGGTAATTTGCGTCCAATATATATATTAAATGGATGATGACGATGCCAAGCTCCTCTCAACGTTAGCAGCTCACTTAGACAAGGCACATTAACGTTGTGGTCCCATCGAAAGACTGATATTTATTTTTTAAAACTTTGGAAATATGAAAGTTATTCTCAAAAGAACTAAAGTACACTTTATTTTTCTTACCTCATTATTATAATGTAATTGGAAAGTGTAATTAAGGGGATATTGAGTAATATATTATGATGTACATATATATATAATATACAGTAGTCTCTGCGCGAGTCGCTCTGTGATCCGTCTTCCAGGGTCCTCTAGCGCCGTTCTACAGCTGAAAAAAATAAAAACAAGTTGTACTTACAATTTTTAATTTTTTTTAGTTGTTGAAAAACTTACCAAAATTTTTTTTTCTGTAAAATTATTTGTTTTTACATTTTGTAATATTTTTTTTTTAGTTTTATATGTTTTTTGTGTTTTACTGAGAATTTAAATAAAATTTGGATGTGTGCCGAATGAATGCCCAAGTTTGAATAAACTGTAGAAAAATATTGTTTGGGGTATGCCTTTTTTTACATTTTCAAGCCTACTTGTACGAATTTTGAATTTAAAAATTAAAAAAAAAGCCTACTACTTTCATTAAAACTCGGAAGACATTGGAGTAAGACAAAATGAAGCAAGATTATAAAAAACTAGCAATCTTTTCAGGAATTGAGTTTGGTAGGGCAAATACTAAAAAAAAATTTTTTGTATAAAAATATCAAAATAAAATATAATAATAGTTTAATTCGAATTCGCAAATTGGTTGCTTCAAAATTATATTTTAACATTGTTTTCAAATCGTTGTTTCAGAGTTGCTTATGCTACTCCTGAGCTTATGCATTTGCAGCGTGCAAGTTTCCGATCTCAGATAATGTCATCATTGAGACCCACTTTTTTTACTTCGTAAAAACTATAGGGTTTTAGGAGCAGAAACTATATATTTTTTTCTTCATAGTTTTCAAGTTACAAACATTTTAGTTTTCATCTTGCTATAAAATGTCTATTTTCTACTTTAAGATCACAGACCGCGATTTTTGTTTTTTTAAGAAATCTTTTAACAAAATACTTCAAGTATTCCTGCAGCTGCTCTAAAAGTTTTCCCTATAGAAACCTAATATAGGCATGTTTTGTACAGTAAATTTAGGCATGGATAATTGGAACTCCTTTTTCTGTATCACATTGGCTGAACGCAATTTTTTTCTGTCCCATAATAGAGTCTGTTCCTGCATGCATATATGTACATATGGACAGTGTGTATCTATATATATATAGAATCATTTTCGTAGCACATCTTTTGTTGTTTACTCACGAATTGTATTACAAAAAAATGAGGAAAAAAAATGGCAACGAAATCATGACCACCGCTGAGCCTAACCAAATAAATAAGTGCACGCTCTTGGCACTGACATGCATTGCAGAATGCCAGGATGCCAAGCCAAGGCAGGCAGGCAGCAGGATGCTGGGTATGTGGCCATTACTATGGATATGGCTGCACATTGGGCCTACACGAAAATTTCATTTGTTAGGCAAATAGCAGACACAACGTACACGACGCGTTTTTGTAAACAAGCAGACAGCGAGTTACGCACGTACATAACTACACATAGATACTCACACACACACACACACACACACACACTCGCACACGCACACACATCATACAGCGAACACACACATGCACGCACGCACTCATGCATGCGAGGGCTTGGCCATTTCTAATGTAACTTTGTTATCTGGCAGCCAGCTGACACTAGCAGCCGCCATATTGCCATTGTTGTTGCTAGTGCGTTTTTTTCTCGTGCCAGGGCTGCCACTGTACGGAACTTGTATTGACAAATCGGTTCCGGAATCATCATTGTGTACACGGATGACAAGACAGTTGCATATTCTCAATATTTTTAATGATTCAACAGACTTAAACGAATATATGCCGAGGTTGCCGAAGTTCAATAATATATTTTGCTTGAGCTGCGAAGCAATGCAAAGTGTTATGGTTGCTAGTATAGCTCTAGCTATAGTTACGTCCTCGCGCTGCACCTTTGCCAAGGAATTGGTAAAAGATAATTGCGTGTAATTAATTTTTTTGACATATAAGGCATGGTTATTTGATCAGAATTGTATTGAGATGTCAAGTTGACTTTATACGAGTTAATGGTATTGCAGATGTTGCTACAGAACTTGAATAAAGGGGTGAAAGTTATGAAAGAAAATTTTGTGCATGGAATTTTATTTCGAAGTCAGAATGAACATATCACATAAAGCTCTTAGATCTTTCGTGATTGGTTATATATCCAGAAATTGGTTTTTATTACTTTTACGTTAGGTTAGAGCGGTTGCCAAAGAGAATATCCCCTTGGCACACTTAGGCCGAGCACGATACTTTTAAGTTAAAGGGTGTACAATTTTTTGAGGGCTATCATCCTAGTTTCATCCTTAATGCCATGAAAACTTATATTCAAGCGATTATTTTATATATATATATATATATATTTATTTTTCTTCTTTGCAAAATTATAGCTTGTACAAAATATTGGCACTTGGCTTAAGCCTTCGAGTTAATAACAAAAATTAACATACCCTTTGTGTAGCTCTTTATTTTCAATAATTCTAATGAACTTTTTTGTAAAATTAGAAATTTCACTTTTCAGAATAAGAATTGTCTCTATATTTTCGAATTTCGTTCATACTAGTTACATGATTACAAACAATAAGTTTGTAACCATATATATGCATATTGGTAGAAAAAAAATACTTTCGTTAATGCGCAAGACAATTTTTGTCCCAATATTCACGTCGCTTTTGTAAATATTTAGACAGTTGCTCTTTACGTTGAAAGATTGTATCCTACAGCGAATACTAACCATTGGTTTTTAGCAAAATGTGTAGAGTTTGGTGTAGTATGTGTCAAGTTTAACATTTGGTACAAGACTTTTTGGTAAAAAAAATTGTTTTCTTTTTTAAAGTTGTCACAATATCAATTTTGTTGGGGTTATTACTACACTGAAAATTATGTTAACGAATTGGTTCATTTTATATAAATTCGAATGCATTTATTAGTTGTCGACATGAACTTAATTTTAACATTAAAGCGTGAACCATGAAGCTATGTCATGACTGCCCGTAAGAATGATTTATGCAGCTGAATAAAGGCGGGGAAAAAAATTAAAGATACTCTGATCTATTGAGATTCTCGAAAAATAATTCTAAATAATTCAACTTAAAAAAAATATTTGTTGTAAAATCTTGGTTGCTGGTGTTTAAGGTAAACCGCAATTTTTTAAATTATATATATGAATTATTTTAATTAAACTGTCAATTTTAAGTACCAAGCAGAAGGTAAATTGCTGTCAGATCGAGCTGTGGTCTATTTTTAAACATTTGTTGCTGATTTGAATTAAGTTCCAACTTTCATTTCCGACTTAGGATCAAAAAAAAATATTACGAAAAAATAATTTCGGTACAATATTCATGAAGTCTTTAAAATATTTAGACATTTTTTTGGTTCCTCGTTGCGATCTGCAAAATCATATTTCTTGAACTGGTTCCGATTCTAGTTCCATTAAAGGTTCCCTGTCTTTTGCTGCTGCGTTGGCTGCTGCTGTAGATTGAAAATTTGCTGCTTTTGTGTGTACGCCATTTATCCTTTGCTGCATTTTATTTTATTTAATTCAATACTTTGCCGCAATTTGACAATGCCACTGAGTTATAGCCGGATCCGCAGCAACCACGCCCACTGCCAGAATTTCGCTGGCTTGTATTTGTGTGTGTTCTGGCAGCGATAAAATGCCTGTTAATTGTTTGTGCCACAAACACATACGCGCCCATATACTCATACGCTCATACACTCATATTTAATGTTATTTGGCTTTTGCAATTGATTTATGTAAAAAAATGTTGCAAGTATAAAAAGTGTTGCCCATTTTGTATTTGTTTTTTTGTGGAACGGCATATTTGATGTTTACTGAATCCCTCATATCAAAGTCAATATGTATGCGTGAATATTTTATGATTTATATTCTCTGTGTGGTTTTTTAATGTTACTCGTCTGTGCATTTAAGCCAACTGTGGTGGTGATGATAGCCATCATTTTGTTTTATTTTTTTTTATTTTTTTTTTGAGTAAGGCTAAGCAGCATGGGAGAACGTAAAGTAATTAAACAGACCGATCTATATGCGACCGACCTATGCGAGCCTACGATTTTTAATTCCGTGCCCGATTTAAAGCTTGTTTCGATTTTCAGTGTAAGACGATGAATATTGGAATTTGATTTAATGAGATGAAGAGTAATGCAATCAGATAAGGTGAAGTGAGATGTGGTGATGTGAGATGGCGTAAAATGGTTTGATAAGGTTTGCCGAGTTGTGGATAGAGCGGTGTAACATGAAGTTAGGCAAGTTGCTGTGGGATAAGTTATGATAAGGTTATTTTAGCTCAGCTCATCTCAGATGAGATAATGGTATGCTATATTAAGTAAGCCAGAGGCATTGTTTCTGCTGCTTTTAAAATAGAAATTCAAGTTGCCTTATAAAAATCGGTCAAAGCTGTTTTCAAAGAGTAATTCTCAATGTTGTCAATAATATTAATTTAGTGCGGTAATTTGTCTTAAAAAATGAGATTTTATTGAACAAAAGTAAAACATACATTATTGATAGTGCTGTCCTACAAAAGCGACTTTTTTTCACATCTCTTTGGTAATTTTCCAATAAAAAAAATGTATTCCCATAGGCGGAGTATGGGGATATCTTTATAAATAGCTCTTCAAAAAGAACAGCGACCTGGGTGGAATCTGATTCCCGATTTAGAGACAAGTGCGCTACCACAGCGCAACCGGAGCCCACGGTGTATTTTTCCAATACAATCTCTCAATATGAGTCCTCATCTAATTGTTATGCTATTTTTCTATTAAAAAAGCGAATAGTCGGAGGGAGCAACGTCCAATGAGATATACAGGTCGGCATTTCACGTCTTTCATTTTGGTCGACACCTTTACGTTTGGCACGGCTCTGCAACATCCATAACTGAAATTTTTAAAGCTTACCAAGGTAGAAAAGTAAAAATAATTCACATCAAATAAAAAGTAATAAAGATAATATTTTTGTTATTTCGAAGTACAAGAGCCAAATGAACTCAAAAAAAATAACTGATTTTTATGTGGCGATAATTATCGGTTATCGCTATTGTTTTGTGTCGCCTTTTAAATATTAGCTGATGGTGGTTCACTCAATATAAAAGTTCGAATCTGCACGCACCCGCACAAAGATTCGAAATTGAATTTAATTCATTTAATTCATTGCAGTCAAAACCATACTTCATTCTAGTGGCACTGCCAAGGGTCCATCCTTTTAGTGGATAGATAAATTTAAGGAAGCAATTTAAAATACTGTCGAAAGGTTTTCAATTTTTATGTAAGAGGCAAAGACCGCTTGCACTTCACTCGTAAGACCTGAAATAGGTTCATTGCTAGTACAGTTCTAAGTAGTTTGCGGTGGATGAACTGTCAGCTTTAGTCTATGCGTAATCAAGATCAACTGTATCAAGCACCCGTTTGTTGGTTCATCCAAAATATTTCATGGTCAATTTCGCGTTTGACAAAACTTTCCTGCACTTTCTTGATACTCTCTGCAAGACAGATTACATCATTAAAAGCATCACAGTATCAATTTGTATGCTTGAAGCATTTTGCAGCACCTTGCCATTAAAACCATATGCCATTTAAGTACGTACATTCATATATAGCTATAAATATATATGTACACATACACACACTATTCCGTACACACACATGTAAATACACACCTACACACACACACACATTCACACACTGGCACAACTTAGTTTTGGTCACTGGGGCGTATTATAAACCAATAAGCTCTTGGGCGCAGTCAAATTGCCTTGTTGTTCGCAAAGGGTTGAGGATGTGCTCTTAGTTGTGCCCCAGAAAATGGTTGAGTTTCATGTCCGTATGTATAAGTTACTTAGTTTTACACCCACATCCGAACACACACCCATACACACTCGCACACACACACACACATACTCACATCCGTACAGTGGCAGCTTGACTGTCGGCACTTTTAATGGTTTTTGAGCGAGTAAAAACTTCTGGTATGTATTGCCGGTTTAACATTGACCAGCTGTGTCTATCTGCTTTGTGGTTCACACAGTTGGCTTTATCATGATTTTTAATTTTATGAATTCGGGGAATGTGCGGTTTTCGCACTCGTCTGTCTAAATTAAAATTGTAATTAGTGATTAGCTGCATTCGTCCAGGTAAAAAGTTCAAATTGGATGTGTTGCCAAAATATTTTTCTAAAACTGGAAACTGTTATAATAATATAGCAATTATCTTATGTAATGGGTTCTTGCCCCCAAAGCTTGTTTGGGTTTTTGATTCGTCTATGCTACTTTTGATATAATCTCAGCTTTATTTTGCAGACTTTCAGATTCTGGATTATTTTATCGCAGAAAAATTTTTAGCTTTTTGGCACTTTTGTAAATGTTGAATTTGAAGAAATTTTGCTTGACATAAGTGATTTTTTTTTGTAAATAGTTTCAAGTTTATTTTTTAACTACATTTCTTTAACTAATTTATATTAAATATAAAGAATGCCTAAAAATAAATGATAAAAGATACTTTTTTTTGAAAAAATTTCAACTAGGGTCTCATACAAAGAAATTTAAATCGGGAAGCAATTTACTCGAAGTTCTTATAAAAATTTTATCTTGATTTTGATTTATACCTGGAAAGCCTAAAGATTTAAGGTAAAAAAATATTATGCTGCCGAGGTCCACTTATTTTTTTTTGTCTCTAAGCTGTCTAACAAAATATTTATAATGAAACATATAATATTTTATAGATTTTAATTAACATCGTCCACATTGAACATACCAATTATTTGGACACTCCAAATTTGACACCTAGAGGCCTAGTAACTTTTGGGTACAGATATGATATCATATTGTATAGTGATAGTTTCTTCTTCATGACGCAAATCGAGAATGCTGCTTTTCATGTTTTGCTAATGAAATATGATCGCAGTCTAACATGACCTTCATTAGTAAAATCAATTTTAAAAATAATTTTTTATTTATGTAATATGCAACGATAGAGGGCCTCGGTAGCGTAGACGTCTCTAAATCGCAAGATTCGTGTTTGGATTTACCTCGCAGCACTAGTGCATTTGTCTAACTAGGAGTAAATCTACTAATAATTTAGGCATTTGAACCGATGACCACAGTCAAGGGCAAATAATTTTAGGTCAAATTAATTAGTAATTTTTTTTGTTGTAGTAAAATGCGTCTAAGGGCCTTTCTTGGATTGCTTGGAGAATATGAATTTAAAGTATCTAACTAACACTACACAATTTTTTAGCCAATAAATAATATTCGGGATCTTAGATTCTTCGATTTATTTTCTTGAAAGTCTCTACGCGCAGTCTTTCAAGAAATTTATAAGTTAATTCAATTTCATTAAAACTTTTCCTCTTTATGCAAAATGATAAAAATGTTTTTAATAATCTGATATATCGGAGTTCTTTTTTTTATGTTGTAGTAAAGAGCGTCTAGGAGGCTGCCCTTGGACCTCTTTGATAATCCGAATTTAAAGTAGCTACTAACGTCTTTCAATTTTTTAGTGTAATATTCTTCATCTACATCGGTTACTGAACAGAGAAATTATTTCGACACTTCAAAGTTGACATTTTGTAGCCCAATACCAGATATTGGCAGATATATTAGCAGACTGTAACAGATGAAATAAAATAAAGTAAATATAGAATATATAAAAAATATAATATTTATTAACTTGTGTGCTCACTGTGTATGTAGTGCCTGAATTTACATTACGGGAGATAAATATATCTCATTAAAACTGAAAATCAGCCTCGATAATAACATATCGTATTTTTATAATCCAACCCTATCGGGTATGCACGTTCATTATTTTTTTTTTGCCAACGCGATTGTCAACAACAGACTCATGAAGTCCTTGTATTTCTGAATAGCTTGTTAATGAAAACTATACACATTATTGATTAAAAATTTTCAAAGACAAAGGAAATAATTAATTATAATAATTGCAACAAAGTTGTCAGTTGACAGCAAATATCCAATATTGCAAGCATAATTTTACTAGCCGACCTCATTTGTATGCGATTTAATCATATAATCAATTAAATTTCGGTCAAAAATTTGCACTTAATAATTTTAATTAATAAATAATAATTTTAAGAGCATACAGTAGCATTTTGCTGTTGCTTAAAATCCGCATAAATTTCTGCTTGTTTGTCGATAGTTTTAATGTCATTGAAATTATTTTACGTAAAAATGCATCGATATCACTAGAGTTTTAAAATCACCAAAATTATTCTAATACTATGTTTCTAAGCGAATGTTTCACCAGCAAAATTGTTCGCGTGGATTAGAATCACTTCTTGAGAGATATGAACTATAAAGTGGATGCATAAGCACTTGCCAAATAAGCTGCCGGCGCTTCTGGCGAGTCACTATCAATGTGCCTGTGCTGGCCTTGTCCTGATGCAACACAATTTCTCTCCTATCGACCAAAGCTGACCGCTTCTAGGCGATTGCTTCCTTTGAGATGGTTCAATTGTTGACAGTATAGTTTTGCCATATGGGAGCAGCTCACAGTAGATAATTACCTGGCAATCGTACCAGACGCATAGCAAAACCTTGCTGACCGTCAATTCCACCGTTTTTGCCGACTTACCGCGTTTCGACCACGTTCGTTTTCGCTTGACGCTGTGGTAAGTGATGCACTTTCCAACGCCAGTCATCAACCGTTTCAGAAATTGGTCGTTTTTTTCCGATTCAGCAGCGATTCGTAGATGGAAATTCGGTCAACGAGGTTTACTCGTGTGACATCCATACATCAAGTATCTTCTGCCTTATTCCAAACGATTTTTTGTCTAATACTTAGCTTTTGGGCAATCGAAACAATGCTTACAAGATGGTCGAACTTGACAATATCCATGATTTTATGAATATTTTCGACAATTACGTGTTGCATCTTTGACGTCGAAATTACCGGAACGAAATCGACAAAACTAAAATTGTGCGGATAGGCAATGACAGTATCAGGATCATAAATGCTAGTCAAATTTTTAGCCCCCTGGCTTATGTTTTCGACCTTATCGAAGTAAAAATAGCGTATTTTTCTCATTGCTAGTGACGCACGCTCAAACAGAACTGAATCAATCGTCAGACAAACGTTTTTAGTAGAAAATGTCATCCTTCTAACGCCATCTCTTCGAACCCGATTAAACGCGAGATACAAAAAAATCTATCCATCTATTGGAAAAATAATGGATTTGCTTTTACTTCACGCAATATATGTGAAGTGCGTAATCGCGAGTTTTGCAAAATTAAAAATTCCGGGAACACCCATAAACTAGCTTAAGTATCCTAATATATAAGCAAATATGTAAGTGTATTTGTGGGTATGTGTGTTTATCTTTGGCTTCTTGTTGCAGGGCAAATGCTATGCTTCCATGTTTATAATTTTCAATTTCAGTTTTTACACACATTTTTCAAGTGTGTGTGTGTGTATCTCTTGTATTTGTAGGTGTGAGTCCGTGTGTGTGCGTGCAAATGTATGTGTATTTTACTCCTTTTTATGTATTTTTACTTTATGTTGTTGTTGTTGATTTTTTTCTGCCGGGCAGATTCAATTTAGACGGGCCCAGCACAGCTCGACGCACACTTCTTTGGCCGGGAGCTATTTTGCCAGGATGTGCTCCGTTTTATTTTGCTGCCTGTTCAAGCTGGCTACTAAATCGTTTATATTTGTTTTTCTCATTTCTCAATTTTTATTTTGCCTTTCATTTTGTTGGTCTTATTTTATTTTGGTTTCGCTTGTTGTTTTTCTTTTTCGTTACCCGTTTTATTGAAATTCAATTTGTTGAAGTTTTCTTCCTGCAACAATTTTTTTTTTTATATATATACATTTTGTGGGTAAGAACGAGTGAAGCGGAAGACTTGACGATCTCCGGATATTTACAGCATTAAACTGCAGCCCATGTTGCAAAATGCAGTATTTTTATTATTTATAAAGCATTTGAGAATGTAAAATTGAAACAGGATGAATTATGTAATATTAAGTACATAATATAAAACTTAAGATTGCGCTTAACCCTATAAAATTTTCCTATTTTTACAGACAGTAAGCATACAAAGTATATAAATATTTATAACTTTTTTATAAATATAGTTAGTATTTATAAATTTATCTATAAAATTTTAGTTTCAAGGGCGCGCAATCTCGATTGCAGCCAAAATAATTTGGTTTTCGAAACACGGTATTGATAACAAACAAAATTTAATTTTATATGTGCGGAACTTTTTCTTTTTTGAATTTATATAGATATAAATATTTTTCAACTGAAGCATTTGTTTAAAATAATTTTTAAGTTTAATTCAATAAGCAGTAATAATTATCATTTGTTATTAAGTTTTTTTTAAGCCATTTTCAAATCATTTTTGTTCTTTTTCATTTTAAGTTTGATTGTTTATTAAAATTTATTAGCATTATTTTTTTTCACAATTTCATACTAATTAAAAAACATTTTATTTTTGTTTTTTTTTTTTTTTTAATTTCATTCTTATTGGCTTAAATTTGATTATCATTTTTTTTTAATTATGCATATTTCGTATTTTTTTTAACTTGTGTTTTTAT
Source organism: Chymomyza procnemis (assembly GCA_035046065.1). Classification (NCBI taxonomy): domain Eukaryota; kingdom Metazoa; phylum Arthropoda; class Insecta; order Diptera; family Drosophilidae; genus Chymomyza; species Chymomyza procnemis. The sequence goes on along the minus strand of JAWNOJ010000026.1, from coordinate 11,147,368 downwards.
TTCTTCCTATTTTTTATTTTTTTACTTGTATTTTTATTCTTTTTTTTTAACTTTTATTTTTATTTTTTTTAACTTGTACTTTTAAAAAAAATTTAATTTTTCGTTTTTTATATATATATTTTTTATAATTTAAAATTATTTAAATTGTTATTTCATTTTGTTTTATTTATATTTTTTTATTTTATAATATTTTATTCTTTGATTGTAAATGTATGCTATTGTTTTTATCTTTTAACCTTTTTATTAATTTTTTTAAATTAAAAAAAAATGTTCTTTATATCGAAATAAATGTGAATTTTGCTCGATTTGCGTCGGATTCGATTAAAATCAGTTGACTATATAATATAATTCAAAACAGAAAAATCTATTAATATTTTATCTATTAATATTTATTTATTTTATTTATTATTTTTTTTTTATGTGTGTATTTATTTTCACGTTATACAATTTTTTTCCAATTTTATATTTTTACGATTTTTTTTATATTGTATCGAAATAATTGTCAATCTTACTTAATTTTGTTCAAAATCGGTTGACTATATTAGATAGCTCTAGGGCGATTCCGCGAAAAAAAGATTTTTGCCCAAAATATTGTTGTATTTGAAAATTCCAGCTTTACTTATTATTACCCACATGGTAACAATATATACGCGTCGACATACCAACCATATATGGGACTATATGCTTATCAACGCCACAAAAAAGTCAAGTAACTCATCTCAACATATACACAATTTAACCCTTTCATGAAATGTGCAAAATTTATTGTTTTGCCTTTTCTTCAACTTGGCCACAAAAGTATGTTGGCTTTAGGCGGCTTTAGACCTTGGTTACAGTTGAGATTGCATTGAAATTGAATTTTGTTTGGCATACTTTTTTCGGTGGGGTATACGCAGCATGGCAATCTCTAAGGCTAATCTGGAAACGGAAATCATTTTCACTTGCCGTTTATACTATATGGTATGTTTCTATATGAAAACAAAGGTACGCTCACATGGCACTTGTGGTCTGCAAAATTCAATTGCATACTTCCGGGCGACAGTGGCAGATGTGGAAGCGCACATACATGGGTATATAACAAATATACTATATGCTATGAAGAAATTTACTGTACTCTACATTGTCATTTATCAATTTAGTTGACAGTCGATTTCTTTTCGATTTGAAAAGCCACTTGAATTGGCCATTTTTTTGTTTTCGTTTTTTTTTTTTCATTGGTTGACTTTGGGCTTTGCTTTATTTTATTTTTGATACGATTTGGTCATGGCACTTGGTCAACCGGAGTATGTGTGAGTGTAGCGCATACCAAACATGTGAAATGAAGCAAAGCTATGCCTTTAGGGCATAGCCCTACAGTGCTGAGAACAATAGCGGTGGTGCATTGCTACCGATGATGTACTTAAATAGTTCCTCAATTGCCATTGGTACTTAATAATTCTATTTTTGATAAAAAACTTTTGGTTAACTGGGTAACTGATAGTTGGTAATCACTAACAATTGGCACATTTTTTCGTCTGCTGAGTATCCCAACGGAGGACTACACAACTAGTTGCTGAATGTTTACTTTGCTTAACTTTATTGGGCCATGACTACCCTTTATCGGGTTACAGTTGACCTAACTAGTTCTCGTCAGGCGCCCCTGCTTTAGGAGCGCCTTTACCAGTTGGTCACTCCAAGTGAAAATATGTCCTCCTCCACTTGGTCTTTTCATTTGAGATTAAATCGTCCCCTCCGTCTTCCTTCGTTGACTTTCGCGTCGAAAACCTACTTCGCTGGAGCGTCTTCGTTCACACAAACGATATGGAAGGGCCAACGCAGACGTTGTGTCGTAATACACTGGACGACATCTATGTTGTTGTCGAGCTCATACAGCTCAATCGGAAAGGGACCAAAGATTTTGTGAAGAATTCAAAGAACATGAAGAAATTTCAAGAACATTCAAAGCGCAGCTGCATCCGTCCAAGACATAATCTATGCTGAATGCTTTCATTTTTTACTCAAAGAGAGTAATCACTACCATTCGACATTGAACAAATCTTATTGTTTTCTGAATAATTCAAAGAGCGTATTCGCTACCTACTGATAGCTGGCAAAGCTTTTAGTTTTCTGAGTACTCAAACGAGGTAAACAGTAATAGTTGAAAATTTTTTCGTTTTATGAGTAAGACAAGAAAGCTTGTTTTCAGAAAAGTTAAAAGAGGGTAGTTGCTACCTATTGATATTTGGTACATCTTTTTGTTTGCTCAGTAACTCAAATGGTTTAATAAGTAACAGTTGAAAAAACTTTTAGAATTTAATGCGTAAGACAAGGGAACTTACAGCTACAAGTTGTTGTTTTCTTAGCATCTCAATATTTACCACAAGTTGATAGTAGGTAAATCTTTTAGTTTTCTGAATAGTGAGATTAATCATTACCCATTGATTTGTGTACACTACTCGAATGTATTTTTTTTTCTTATGTTGAAGAATAACTCTTTGGTGTTTAAATTGTAGAAAGGGTAGCGCAAGCCCATGAATATTGTTTAACTTTCAACAATGAATAATATATCATACTATTGTGTACAAATTTAATACCATTTAATTTGTTTATTATATACTTTCATGGTGTTGAGTTACGTGTACAATATTATATAGAAGTCAGCTCTTGCAGCTTTCAAACTAAGATATTAACTTCATATTATTAACTATTTTTCCCTTAGTAATCCTCAAAAAACAGGTTTGCTGATGATTTTATTTACGCCGTTGGCCGGGCTTAGCCGTATAAAGATTGCCTAGGCTCAAGCTTTAAAACGCGTCTGAGCACTTTCGCTGGAATTTCACTTCAACTCTAACTGATATTTAGCAGTCAGATTGAAAATCCTATTTTACCTTTTGCTTTGTGATTTCTTTCCGTTTCCGTTTCGTCCCTGAAAAATTAACCAACGAAGCGGTGGCAATTGACACCCATCTCGGGTATTAAACAGCTGTACCCACAGTACGTACTGAGTTTTTGCATATGTCTGTTTGTTATATTGTTGTCATTGTCGTTGTTTGATGTCTGTTGCCTGGCATGTGCAATAAAGCATACATATGAACGAGTAAGAGATACCCCCAGAGAGGAGCGGATAGCGAATTACCATATTCTAGTCAAATCACAATCACAATCCTGTCTGCTCTAGGGTGCTCCATCAAAATCACGCAATGCTTGGCATGCAATTGATTGCTGCTGCTGCAACCCAGTCAACAAAACTTTTATGAATGTCCTCGCATGCTATGCAAAATATTGCTCCAGGTAGGGAGCATGTACTGGATATATATAATATATATATAAAACACGAAATCTTTAGCTTCGAAAATTTTTTATGCGATTAAATTCCAAAACTTAAGCGTGATTGCAAAATAAACACAATGTATGCCCTACTTGAGGAAACTTACAACTTGTAGAGTAATTTGGGATTTGTTGTTAAAGCACTATGCCGTCTTAAAACATATTTTAGAATATCTTTGTCTTTTAGGTGTTCTTAAATCTGAAGGATAAATACTTTCATACAAAATTGTCCTTTACAATTTGTTAATTAGCGTAACTCAGCGGTGTTTTTCGTTTAAAAATAAGTTAAACTACTTCTATACGCAATTGCAGCTACTCTGCGCCGGCAATTACAGCTTCGTCCAGCTGCATTGAATTCTTATTTCTAAAGCAGTTGAATGCGTATCACTGCATTTCCTAAAAGGTACTTCAATTCGTATACACCATGACAACCAATATCCGAAATCTTGCACCAACCAACTGTCAATGGCAAAGAAACTGGTATCCTAAGCTCAAGCACAAAAACAAGAGCAACAATTAATTTCGACGTTGATGGACGCCGACAAGTGTTCAATTTGGGTGCGTCAGGAGCAGCACGTTTGACTGCATTTTGCGTCTGCATCAGTGGGCTCGGTTTGGCTCCAAAAGGCGCTTTTGTTGGAGGCCATTAACGCGAAGGACTCGCAGCTATCGGTTGGTTTGAGTTCTGGATTTTAAGTTTTTCTTTTTTTGTACAACGCACTCAGTTTTTTTTTTAATGGAGTAAGCTCTGCAGCCAAATCTAACGCATATGCACTGAGCGAAATATTTGGGGGAACAGTTCTGTAGAGGGTGTAGAGGGGGGCACAGCTCTTTTTTTTTTCTCTTATTTCCGTATTTGCGTAAATACACGAAAAAAAACATATCTTTCTATTTTATGGAAAAGATTATCTCCGTGCATCATTGATGTGAGAGCGTACTAAGTTCAAATTAAATAAATTTTTAACAATCTTGAGAAAATTACGAATTTATAATTTAGGTGAATAATTTGATAAGTAATGTGAGAAGATATATATTATGTCTTTTCCCGGAAAATACCCGAATTAATTAACGGGAATTATTAACTTTTTGTTGCTTTATTTAAAAAAGTGTTTTCTTTCGGTAGAAAGAGTAAAATATTTGGAATAAAGAACGTAGAAATCTAATTCGAAAATAAGCTAGTTTTCGTACAATCGAAAGTCGAAAAAAATGTTGAATGAAAAAAAGAAAAATGCAACTGTCCAAATTTTTAATTAGGTTCAGTCTTGCAAGGAAAATACAGTCTGAAAATTAACAAAGATTCCGAAGCGGTTGGCGGAAATCGTCGAGCCAAGTGTGTAGACTTCGAACTCAAGTTTAAATATAATTTTGTGGCTTATAAATTTTACTGCCGCTCGAATACTCATTTTTACTTTTTTTTTGTTTTATGAAGCTAATTAGCTTTATATCATCTATATCATATTGATATCGGTTTCAAAGAAGAAATCATGATCTAAGCCAACATGCTCTCTTTTTCAAAGCTTTGATTATGTTGCGGTGGAGCGATATTATTTTACTTGATTTTTAACTTGATTAATTTCCTTCGAGGCTAAATAAGCACGATCTTAAAAATTTTGCAATTTTGAAACTAGAATCGAAAAACTATGAAGAATTTGTTTGACATTCTATGAGAAATGTTGTAGTAAGTATTGTAACACTGTAGGATTTCTAAGAATAAATCTGGTTTTTTTTAACATTTTCCATACGATTTAAGAAAATATGATGCAATTTTCGGGAATTTAAAAAAAATCAAATCAATAAAAGACATAGAGAATTATTTGTTTGCCTTACAACAAAAAAGGAATCAAATAAAAAAGATATAAGTAACTTGATCAAGATCAAACCTCTAAAAATAAGGATTGGTATTATTCTGTTTGGCTACCATAATGCTAAAAATTTAAGGAACAAAAGTTAAAGATAGGTGAAAAAGTCCGCTAAAAATTTTGTTAATTTTGGTTTTTGACACAAAGGGTCCGAATTTCAAAGGGATCTTTAAATCCAGTTGCCGATTATGATTACGATACGTAAGTACTACACATATTATTTGGGAAAATGTTTTTCGATAATGTGGTGCTACATGCCAAATTGAGTGTTTTATCGCCAAACGCAGACATTAACCTGAGGTATTTAGAATCCCCCCCAAAAAAAATGCAAATTTTTCAATTTTTTGGCAAGTGTTAACCTTACAGTTATTGTTCACTTTTCTTGGTCTCATGTTTTTTTCGATTCCACTCTACATTTTCGTTACAGGCGCCTGTTATGCCGAAAATGCTCAAACCACGGGCCTGGGAAAAGTCAATTCGCATTTGCGTTTCAATCAAACCGGTTCGCCTTATATACTCTACGAGGATGGTTCCCCATGTTCGACGTCTGGCAACAAACGTTGGTCGACAAAAATTGAATTTGTCTGTGCGAACAATGCAACCAAGGACAATGGCAATGCCGACGCTGTCAAAATAATTGAGGACTCCAATTGCCAGTTGTTAATTCAATATCAGACACCATACGCCTGCCAGCAGCAGATTACATGTAAGGCCAAATTCAGCAGTGAGGATGGAGACGAATGGCTCGATTTGACGCCTTTGATTAGTGCCAAACAGAACTATGAGGCGTTGGTCGAATTGCCAGCAAATATGACAGACATGGTGCCCAAAACTACCAAGGTGAGTGCCGAATATGGAGCATGCTGGGCGTCCACTAATCTCTTGGCTTTTTTGTGCCAAATCTCGCCTTCTCTCTTTTGTGTTTCCCAATGCAGTTCTTCTTGAATGTATGCCGTCCATTAGTGCTGACATACAAATTAAGCTGCGCCGGCGGCTCTGGCGCTTGTATGGCCAAAGTGAATGCGGATGGAGCAGCCGAAGAGGAGCATGTAAGTATTTAGGGTAGTAGCAACTCTCTGGGGGTATGATGCGGCGGCCGTGGGCTCCGAAACAAAGCGGCTTAAGCGCTTAGAGTCAGCCATGTGTATGTCCTGTTTAATTTACGCCATTTTGCCTAGCTTCAACTCATTGCTGACCATTCATTGCTGGTGTCACTTTAATATTTGACTTTTATGGCAAATACTCGAAATTCTTTGCCCACCCCCAGATACCCACCCATCTCAACGCAATCTATTCAAGCATTAAATATGCAGCAATCTAATTGCTAAAATCCCACTCATGATGTGCCTCGCACACACACACACACACACACGTTCACAATTTGTTCTGCTGGCCACTGGATTTGGTTACTTCATTAAGACCTTTTCAGTTCCGAAGCCCCCGTTGCGTGGGTTTCCCTCAATGCTGCTCTGACTCTGTTGTTGACAGTTGAAAAGCCAGTTGAAGCAGCAGCTAAAAGTTGCCTAATGCCTAAGCGCCACTCAATGGGTCTATGTGTGTGTGCCTGTGTGTGTGTGTGTGTGGGGCATGTCCAACTGTTTGTCCAGCTGTCCATTTGGTTTGGGCTCTGTACGAAACATACGACATGGACTACATGTGCATATAGACATGCCTAAAATACTTAAGCCTCCCCCTCGAAAAGCTTGCAATGAAATTTGTTCTAAATGAGATTTTTCCATGCGGCCTACAAAAGTTTTGCGTTAATGCGCAGGCTAAGGACCTTGTTAATGAAGAAGGACGCGAGCTAAATTATTTGATTTCGATGCTATGATATGAAAGCTACTGATGTAAAATTTTGGGATTTTGTGCAATCCCTTAGAGCTGCTGCTGTGTGTTTTTTGAACTGTTGACAATGGGTTCACAGTAGGAAATTCTGTGATTTTTATCTATTGTATCAGATTTCATTATAGGGCATCTGAATAGAAGGTTTAATATTCCTTGAAGAAAAACCTTTATTTAAAGTAATATTCAAAATTATCGCATGTTTCAGGTATGATTCGTTTTTTTTCAAAATGGTAATCCATTTCGTTTGTGATCTCTTGATTTTTTTTTTTTAATTTGATTTTTTATGTCTTTAAGCTACGATAGATTGCGTCCCTCGCAGCGTTAATTACCTTGGGTGTTCATTCAGATTTTAGTTGACTTATTTAAGATTAAACGTTCTCTTAACTTCCGGTATGTCATGTAAAAATTGTTAAATAAGCTCAGTATTATCTGTTTAGCTTTATAAAGAGGATAATGCTTCAAAGGCAGTTCTTATTTTGTTATTCTAACATTGCTTTGGACCTTAAAAGTGGGGTCTTTTATGTACTGATAACTTCAAACAACATTATTTGATCAAATTTTTTGATAATAAAGATCTGAAGAATGCTGTGGATAACCAAACAATTTGTTAACAAAAATATTTTTGTACCAAGTTTTTTACTAAGTTCCATAGAAATTATAACTTTTATATATATTTATTATCTTGGTCGCATCAAGAACAACCTAAGTGTTTATTTGATTTCTTCATTTGCTTAGAATAAATTCTCGAGATTGTCACTACCAAACATGCACCGGATAAAGCAGTGAAATGTTAGAATAGTTCAATGAGCCCATATAACCCAAGGAGTATATTTGCCTGAGGAAATCTCTATAAATTTAAAGACATTGCCGTTCAGATTCGGCTGTCCTTGTTCTCTTCGAACAGCTGTTAATAATCCGCCTTTGCAGCGATGGCGGAATAGTCAAGGGGAATAAATTATTATTAAAGATGATCAGCGTTGTTTTCAAGGCAAATTCGAAACGATACTAGCTATTTATTCCGCTCGTCAAAGCTGGGTAGCATTATCTGTGATTTCTCGTTACATTTCTGATGACTTCTTGAACGTGCAAGAGAATTAGATAAAAATTAAATGTAACTTAAAGAGTACAAGGCGTATACTTATTTTCTTCTTCAAAAAATGCCTTAAAATGCCTTTATTTATTTATTTATATTTTGCTTTTTAAATGATTAATAACAATTTCTTAAGCTAATGCCTTAATTTAAAGCGATTAGATTTGGAGAATCCAAAAATTTGCCATTAAAAGCGTAGAGCAATCTTTCTCATCTCATAACACGTCGCTCAATAATTAAAATTTTACCCAAAGCAATTGTTATTTCGCCTAACACTGTATCGTTAGTATATAGACGCCTTTTGGCAAAGAAAATTTTATTAAAGAAAATCCATGGTCAAGCGAAGACTATACAATAATCCGTAGAGTGATTTCGTAGAGTTTGTTTCATTTTTGAATAGGTTTGACTACAGATTCCCATGCGGCAATAATCCGTATAATGACTTATAAAGAGATTGCTTTGATTGATTCATTGCACTCCACTTATGGATAGACTACTTTGAAGACTAGCTTCCCGACGTTAAGTAGTTGAATTTCCATGGGCTTTATGCCAACAGATTTATTTTGAATGCAACTAGGATTACATAAAAGCTTAAACAATGGCGTAGAGAGCGCAAAGCTCACTTTCAATGAGTAGTTACACTGATAGACAAAAGTTATTTTACAATACATCAATTGCATTAAATTTAATAATAATATCTCCTCGCAAAATGAAAATAATTGAAAAATCTAAAATAGTATTAGAAAAGTATAGGCCAAGCCAGAATTACCTGGCGTAGATGCGAACAAAATTGAGAACAAAATTTTTCAACGAATTAAATTTTATTGCAAAACCTTTATATGTGAAAATCTTTTGTATAGAGTTCTTAATTAATTTACTGACTGTAATGTTTGAACATATCAATAATAGTAATTTTAAATAATTAAGACAGCGGGAAATATTTTTTCTAATAAAAATATGTACAAAAACAATAAAAAAATGTAACACAGTGTTCTGGTGATGTTTATTTTACAACAAAGAGTAGTATAACGCGTTTCCAAGATAGACTTCCCTACATCGCTATTGACCTTCTAAGATTCTGAATTTGGAATCAGCTTCTTATGACTTATTTTTGTTCAAATTTTTTCATATTTTGTGATAGTCTCTTTTTAGTTGTACTAAGAAAACATGTCTATATCTACAATATATGATCTTCATTTAAATAAGTCTATTATGTCGTCATTAAATATAATTTATTGTTATTAAGTGTTATAAGCATAAACTGAATATTGCAATTTGGATGAAAATGGAACACTTTGTAATTACTCTTACTTTTAACAACTTAATTTGCTTACCGGAGAATTGTTATTATTGCAGATTTTATGCTTCGTGATTTTTCGTGGATTTTTCCATTTACGTTTATAGGCACATTAAATTGTTTTTCTACATATGTTTATAATAGATTTAATACCCAGCTAAGCCTAAATAACAATGCAAGTTAGCGTAGCTTTTCGCGACATTTCCTTCATTGCCATTGCCATATGCCATGCCCCAGTATGTTGCCTTTTACGTGTCTGTGTTTGTGTGTTTGTGGCAAGTTTATCACATTCAGCATAAAATTTCCCTGGAGCAAAACATTGTTGAAGTTGATAAAAATAAGCACGTCTGTATGCACGTACTTACCATACCTAGAAGTGTGGGGGGATTGGTATTGGTCTCGGAGCAGGAATATATAGTATAAAGCAAAAACATAGAGCTCACGACACGCATGTGAAATATATTTTATAACATGCGACGCGACGCCTAGACATAACATAACGTAACGTAACGTAACCCCAGCAGCTAAAAATCGTAACGCAATGCAGCGTAACGGAAGGAAATGGCAAAATGCGATGGCGGTAAAAGCAGCTTTTAGCGGCCAGCTACTGGTTGGAGTTTATGTGACTGTGTTGTGTGTGTGTGCGAGTGTATGTTTGTGTAGGGATATGTGTGTGTGTGTGTGTATGAACGTGCTCTGCACAACATTTCCGCCTTTTGGTTGGTTTTGGCCGGGTGCTAGAGCAAAGTGCTGGCAGCATTGTTTGCCTGCTGTTAGCCTAACAAAAATATAACATGGCCGTAAATGCATTTGACTACAGTGAGCAATGAAATTATTCGCACAATTTGTATCAGCTGATTTTTTGTGTGCTATTTTGTGACCGTGAAAATAAGTGGAAAAGCTCGTGACAATACAACCAAAAAGATAAACTTTCCGTATTTAGATATTTGTGTCTCTTCATTCATCTTGAACTTTCGATGTGTCACAAAAATGTTTTTTACCAAAAAAAGTTTTAAATTAAATATAAATTTTTTCTGTAAAAAGTGTACCTCATATCTTGGATTATCGTAGTTTTTATTATTTTTGATTTATTTTTACTGCGCTCGAACCAAAAAAATCATTTTTTCACACGAAGCTAATTGTATTTCTTTAAGAACATGGTTCTTCTTTTGCTTATAAAACTTCTTCAAATTGTTTTGTATTAAGGCTTGTGATAATACTGTTCTGTTTATTTTCACACATTTGGTAGTTCCTCATAAGATAGTTCTTCTCAAACTGTTTTGTAGACATCGGATTGGTATTTATTTATTCGCCTGGATTTATTTATTCGCCTGGATTTGATTCTAGAAAATTAAAAATATCTTAGATTGCTATGCCTTAGTTTCTCGAATTTAATTTAGAACGTGGACTGCGTATAAAAATTCTTCAAATTATTCTGTTTTAAGGTGGTAATAGTCTCATATTAACCTTTAGTATTTTTAAAATATTTTGTTGTTATTTATAAGATAGTTCCTTTCAAACTGTTTTGTAGATTTCAAGTTGATATTCATTTTATGCGCCTCGATTGGATTCTATAAAATTAAAAATATCTTGAGTTGGTCTGTTTTAGGTTTCCTATTCCATTAAAAACATGGATTGTTTAAAAAAAATTCTTCAAATTATTGTATATTAAGCTAGTAATGATATTATTATTCAGTATTTTTGAAACATTTACTGGTTTTCCATAAGATAGTTCTTCTCAAAATGTATTGTAGACACCAAGTTAGTATTCATTTTATTCGCCTCGTTTGGATTCTAAAAAAATAAAAATATCTTTAGTTATTCTGCCTTAGTTTTTGGTATTTGGTCGCTACCATATCTAGTTCCTCCCCGGTACTTTAGTTTAGCGTTTTACAGCCAAGCTGTCTAACATTTTGACTTGAAATTTGGCAAAGCCTTGCTTAACATCTTTTACCATTAGTGTGGCTATCGCCCCGCCAGCTCACGGGCGGGCAGTATTTGGCACTGAGCAGCGCAACAAACTGCCTGCATTTTGTCTTCAGTCTGTTAAGTTCTTATAAAGCTTATCTGTATTCCTCTAACACTACCATCCAAACTTAATATTATTACACCCCCGAATTACCTATTGTAGCAGTTGCTAAAACATGAAACGCAGTAGTAGTGTTCGAATAATTTCCGATCCAACTGTATGTGTGTTTGTACGTGAGTACTCACACATCTATGCATATTTTTTTATTAAAAAAAAAAGTTATATTACGTGTATTGCTTTATTTTTACTGCAAACACATGCATACACACAAACAATACGATGTACATATATACGTTATCCTGGATGTAGATAGCTCGGATGGCTGGCTGACTGGGTAGATGGCTAACGCTGTTGACATTTGTGCCACGTTTTGCATTTTGAAAATTGTTCAGTTTTCAGCGCATTTCGTGTGCGGAAACGGAAATGTGCTGCTAGCTGTTAGCGCTGCCGGCTGCCAGTGCACTTGAACGCCAAGCCCAAGCTAAAACCAGGACAGGCCCGTCCTGGATGTTGGCCGTGCTCTATCCGCCTACTCTCATTGACAGTTGTCGAATGTCACGCGCACTCGAATTGCTGCAACCGTTGTGTGCTCTTTGAACCCCCTTTCTTATTATTATCTATAATTTTTTTTTTGTATTCTATTTTTACTTGCATTTGGTATTTGGCTTAAAGTGGGTTGCTAGATAAGTTTGTTAAAATAATAACTAAAAATAAAAGTTAAATATTAAACTGGAAACCTAATATTAAACTGTTGGAAACTTGGTGCTTTAACGCCATTTACTTTGGGTACAATGTTACTGGATCGGCGATCTTAGAAGATTTCGTACTCAATTTTATTTTCTGATAAAGTTTTAAAAAACATATTTTGACATTTTTGCAAAGTCTTAAAATTTTCTTAGGCTGGTACTGAAGCTATTGTTGGCGATTTTTGTTGATCTAAAAATATCCTATAAAAAAAAATCAAGCATGTGAAGTCACAAAAAAGTGTTGGAATTAATATTTAAAAATTATATCAAAACTCTGTCCGTTCACAAAAAGATCCTTAAAAAAAGTAGTATAAAAATGTGCGGAAAACGTTACGAAACGACAAACTTCGCAGACGATAGCTAAATTGATTTCTTTTGAGGGTCTTTAAAATAACATTATTAACTTCTATCCCAACAATCTTTTGATTCTTTTAAAATGGCTTAAAGTGATTTGTAATTCCAGAACAAGCCAGTTGTCGCATAATTAATGTCTAGTTTCATAAACAAAAAACAAAGATACTCAGTCATTCTGGCAATGCAAAGAAAGCTGTTCTTTTTTCCAAGACTGTATAGTGCTCCACTAAAAACAAACTTTTTGATTGCCACCACTGAAACGGCTTGGCTAACCCTCTCTTGAGTATACTCTATTTAAATATGCCGCCACTGGCATTGCACATACTTAGCCGTATCCGTTCTGTTTCACTGCAGCATCTTGACAATTTTCTTGCAAAGATGCCTTTTTGGCATTGTGACTTGGCACGTTTGATTTCTGATTTTGCATGAAACGCCGGAGCTGTTGCAAGTGTCAAAGCGGCTGCTGCTGCGGCTCATTGTCATGCGGCATTGCTGTCAACTTCATGACTCCAGAATTCCATGACTGCTGCTTGACTCCATGGCAACATTTGACTTGTGCAGTAAGAAAATTGCTTGTACCTCATGTCACTGGCATACCAAGTTGCTGTGCGTTAATGTTTGGCACATTGGCGCCATCAAAAGACATATCAAATTATCTCTGAATGACTGCCTTCTGAGACCATATCTTTGGCACTACTAGCTGGTCCTTAATCATAAAATTGATGAAATTCTTCTGTGGAGCGCTCTAGAAATGGCTAAGCAGTAGTCGAAATACAAATAAAATAAATGGCAATTCCTTGGAGTGAGTTAAAGATGCGTGCTGGTATCCTTTTGTTGCTGTAACCATTGTCAATTCATAATGCTGGTCAAGCTTTGTGAGCCATGACGCTTATTATTATCTAAAAGTTGTTCTTGTAATCCTTGTTGTGCCAGCACACGCATTCCCAAGCGTCTGCTTTGTTGGGTTCTCAAAATGTTGTACAGACAGCAGGCGAGTGTCTAGTTTCAGGTTATCGCTAGACGCCGCAGGACATGCGAAGTCTGCTTAAATAGAAAAGGCTGCCCAGTTTCACCGTCACGACTTCTAGTCCAGACAGTCACTCGCAGTCTGTCATCTAAACTCTTCAAGTCAAACGCTGAACTTGCACAAATCTTTATTGCTTTTGTACTTAAGCACTTCCGTTTTGTTTCCTTTTTGACGGAGAAGTTGCTCCTAATACGAATACAACAGGGACTGCTCTGATTTAAGCAAGAGTTGGGCTGAAACAAGCTGGCTGGCTAGTTGAAGTTACTATATATGAGAAGCGCGTAGAGCGGTGATTGAGGGAGTGCCGCAGCTCAAGTTTGAGCAAAAAACTAGAAATACGATTGCGACCACAAATATTGACGGCAGAGGATGTCATGTGTTGGACTAGAAACGAAGACTATGTTCGGAATGTAGGTGAACGTAGATGATTCAAAGAGTAGCAGAATGCTTAATACAATACCAAGAAATATTTATAAAGTATAAAGTTACTTTCGAATAAGAGATTATATTATGATCTAAGATCTTTAATACTAAGGTGTTTAAATTCATTTCTAAAATAAAAGACATAAACAGCAGATGTTTAAAATAATTGCCGAATATATATGGTAGGCCTACTATTTTCTTTTAACTGAAAAAAATTTCCTTAAGAATTCTGAATATTACAACTGTGCAACATCTCGTAGCCTATAACGAACAGGATGTTTTTACAGATTTCTTATTTGTTCCATAAATATAAGAGGCTAATAAATATGCAGATACACATAAATGTCAATAGAGAAAGCAGGCGTGGGGTTGGTGAGCGTAGCGTGCAGAGGGCGAAGCCCCCTAGTTTAATAAAAGTTAAGATTAAAGTTGATCGTTATTTTATTCTTAAACACTTAATTTTAACAAGGCCAAAGAAAAGCCAACTGCCAAACAAGTTCTGCTCGGATGATACAATCAAATTATGTAGAGTATTCAGACAGTACTTGCAGTGGAATGTTGATAATAAAACTTGCGTTTTGATATGCCGTATCGTAGGTACCAAGGTCACATAATTTGAGGTTAAGTGTAAGTACAGCCTAAGACAGCCGCAACAGAGATCATAAAAATGTTCTCCGACTCTTCTCGGCTTTGCAAAAATTTGCAAGGAAACGTCTGTTTCCGCTCCCTTGAGATAAGACACTCTTATGTTAATCGGCGAAGCTTCAATGTGTATATAGTATGTGCCAAAAAGGTTTTGTTTTTTTATTTTTCGTTTAAGATTTTTACAAGTCTCAAAGGGCCCAAGATAAACAGTCTAAAGAGCTTACAGTCTGCGGCATATGTATTCTGATAATATAAATGCCTTTGTAGATACATTTTTCTACGGGAATGATAAATTTTTGTATAAATAATAAGTGTGCTCAGCATGCTTTCAAATTTTATGTTGAAAAATTCGCAAAATATGCTTTAAAATTGATGTATGCTTTTTTATTTGGAATCGTTTAATAACAATACGCAAAGTTTAACAATAAAACAACTAACAGGAATAATTTTGTAAAACTATTGATTTGAGTTTTTCATTACACTCCAAAAATTAAAAATAATAATTTCTTCAAATATATTTTGGAGAACGCATATTAGGTACACGCGTTTTTATTGAATCGAATTTTGCAAGCGAAGTCTAAAGACAAAAACTTTTATATGAATTAAGTTTTCAACTATTCTTTGATTTTCTACGATATTGATATACCAAGTATGACTATAAATTTTTAAATATGCTTTGATATTCTTAGACTTTAGTTATACTAACTGCTAGTTGCATATTATCTGTTAAATATTTTGATAAAAAATAATATTTTTCTAAAGTCGTAAAAAGAACGTGTCTTGCGTCAGAACAAACATTTTTTACAGCACATAAAAATCTTAATTTTTGAAAGTTAAGCCATAAGATTTTCGTCTTTATGTAAATATTCCCATTAAGTTAAGTTTTCTACATTTTTTTGAGCTCGAATGCATTTTTTTGTTGCTCTGAAATTGAAGTTACCTCAAAAGTAGTTGCGAATATTGGTTCATGCAGCAGCCCGAAAAAGAGAATATCAGCTGCAGAAAATTAAAAATAAATGTTATATGCTTTATAAAAAATATTTTTATAATTTGAATCCCTTGAGAAACGTTATTGCTTCAAATGACGCAAAACTGTAATTAAACAAAAATCATCGAACAGCGTTTTGTCATTTGACTTTTGCACACTACTGTACCTTTTTAGTGCGCAAAAAAAATTACGTTCCTATAATAAAATTCCAATGGAATTGTTTTTTTTTAACATTTTGTCTGGGATTTTTCCAATTAGTGTCTTAATCTTAAGTTCTTCCAACGAGTTTTTATTTGTTTATTGTTGTACTTGTACATTTTTTTATTTGTTTTCTTTTTGGCTTGCCTCCATTTTGTTTTCCCGAGCGTTTTTTTTTTCGTATTTATTTGTATCTGCAAACAATTAAGTTACTTTTTGTTCTGCTTGCATCCGTTAAGTTTTTTTTTTTCTTAGTGGTTCATTCTTTTTTCTCTGTTTGTTTCCTTTTAAATGCCTTAAGAGAAAAGTTCACAAAACTTACAAAAAAAAAAAAAAATAAAATAAGTAGAGAGTTACAGGAAAAATAAACAAACATATAAACAAAACTTGCTTGCTTCTTCAAATGCGATAAGAAAGTTTTTCAATAAATTTTGTACACAGCAAGTTACTAAAAACTTGCTGCTAACGCTTTTGCCGCTTAGACGCTTAACTGGCGCCTTAGTGCTGCCAAAAAAGGATACGCTGCTCCAGCACCGGCTCAGCGGGCACTTACACAATGCCAGACGGCTGCTTAAGTCAGTCAGCAGCCATTTGCACAATGCTAATGAGCATTATTGAACCCGGCTTGAAGGTCAACGATATGCTTAATCGAACATCCTGCGACATTGTTATTGCTGTTGTCGTTGTTATTATTGTGCAGCTACTTATTGGTAATACCGCATTAGCTCTGATTTCAAACTTCTCAATGAAGCTTGCCAGGCACAAGGAGCAAAAAGTTACCAGCAAGTGAAATGCTTAGCAATAAATAATAGAGCAAACTGCTAAAACATTGCCTGAGTTGCATACAAAATGAGCGCCAGAAGCTTGTTACTAATACGTTTAAGATGAGACGCCGACGACGCCGACGACGATGACGACAACATGTGCAAGCCAGCTACTGCTCCGGCTACTGCGGCTGCTGTTGCTGCTCCTGCTGCTGACCCGGGCATAAATCTTTTGGCCCGGCAATTCCTACTGTTGCACTTGCTGCATTGTGTGTACTGTGTCCGTCGTTTGCGCTGAACTGCGCTGCTTTTTGGGCATTAAGCTCACGTCGCTGGAGCTAACAGTCTTTGTGAGGCGTCCTGCCAATACCAGGAAGCAGCCAAAGCCATCAGACTGGAAGACCAGCAGACAGCAGTCGTTGTATTGAATCAGCAGCTGCATGTGCATCGTTATACTCTGCTGGTTCGCAGTGGATAAGGGTAGCAGCAGCAGCAATCTGTTTGGTACAGGCGACAAAGGATTACGAAATGATGCTGTTGAATGCGTAATCCTTATGCTAAAGTGCTGCTTGTTGGATTTTGATTAATAGCTAAATTTGCTTCAAATAGGTAAAGGTTGTGTAAATGCTAAAACTTTTAGAATTCTTAGAATTTTAGGGATGCATCAAGTTTGTTGTTTTGTGTTAATTGTTATTGACAAAAAGTTATAAAATTGGCAAATATTGCTATATAGGACGAATCTATGGGTTTGATTTGTTCATCTCCTTTCAATCATCAAATGGACCAAAGCAAACAAACTGAAAAAATTCTAGCAAGTCAATTTATTTACTTTGATTCGCTTTTTATACCAAAAACCTCTTTAAGATATCTCGGCAAAAAGTTGTTCACAATCTAAGCATTTCTTGGAACTACTTTCTTTTTGAATGCTTTAAAATAAATTCTAAATTCGTATTCGTGAACAAAAAACGCCAATAGCTTAGGTTTTGTAAAAAATTTCGAAATATTTGACTTTGTACTTTTCGCGGTTTTGGGGTCATTTCGAAACGCGATAGTGTTAGAAGACAAGCTCTTTAAAAAGAGTTGTGATTTCTAATTTAAAAATCAAAGTCTTTTTGCACCCAGGGTCTGAAAATCGAACGATATTTTCTGCAAGTTTCGGAAATTAAGAATTAGCAGAATTTTCAATTTATTGCTTTAATAACAAAAATATAAGAAGGAAAATTTGTTATCCGTCGGACAGGTTATGTAACTGGATAATATTTGCCTCAAGTCTCGAATTTTAAACGGATTTAAAGAAATACTGGTCCATTGGTATAATACCAAAAATATAAGAAAGACAATTTGTCTTCTTTCGGGCGGATTATGACTTAAAATATAACTTATTTTATTATTCAGGGACTACCATAGGCTTTAAAAATCTCGATAGCCAGTGTTATAAGTTAGTTTTTAGTTAGATTTGTGCTGATTTATGACTTTATGCTTGAAGATTCTTAATATGTTAAAGTTCCTTCTCCCTTATAATACAAAATTAATAAAGGCTTAATAGAACTGTGCAGGACCTGTGACGGAAATCTTAATAAAATTTGAAGCTTTTTAAGTAAATTAAAATTAAATTAAATTCGAAATCGCAGTTAGAAATTTGTTCTACAACTTTAAATATGTTATAAATGGCGAAGTATAGGTTTCGATTTTTTGAGATCATATGCAGATACTTAGTACTCTTTATTGTCAACATCTGGTCACGAGGTCTGCATCAAAATCTTTGTTGTGTGTTAATCAATGTAGCTAGATGAAGTGACTGTTTTATTCGTTTATAAATAAATTCAGAGTTTTTGAAAATCTCTATTTGAGATATTTTCTATAAACTTCCATTTATATACTTGTTTTGTTAGTACAAAGAATCGATTAAATTCAAGCACTTTGCTCGAAGTTTCGCTTCATTTCTTAGCATATTTATGCGATTAGTATAAAATCTTAATCATGACTACAAAACAACTTACGCCTTATTAATCATGTTTGAACGTAGACAACAATATCAACTGACATATTAACAACATCTTCATATAAATCTTCTACATAATACTTGAATATTTTCTGGAGTAGAACTGCTCAAGTGCACTTCGATTTCTTGTCGGTTGATTGGCCAACATTAAAAGGTCGTTTGTGTGAAATTGGTTCATGGAGGTTCTTGTTCTGATTGGGTTCAGACAGACACACACGCATTTACACAGAGTCGGACTGCCGGCTGCCAGTTATCATCATCATCGATGTGTTGGGGGGGAGCTATTCAGAAGCTGAGTTGCGGATAAGTTGGTTTGGTACTCTTGTCTGCAGCTATGTCGTATGTGAACGCCAACAACAACAACAACACCAACAACAAGTGTCACATACGTGTGCATAGTTCTCAGACAGAGATTTCAAGTTATTTGCCGTAATCTCGGATGCATTCGAATTGCACATACATATACAATATATACATTGGTAGTTAAACAATGCGTACATGTGTTTGGTTACTCATATCTAATATTTATTTGATTCTTTTTTTTTTTCTATTCCAGAGCCTTGGCTTTCCACAAATCTCGTTGCAAACTTTCAATCGCACAACCGCCCAGCTGCTCTATTTAAACGGAGATCCTTGTCCCAGTGATAAAAATACAAATCTGTCGTCGGTGATTGAGTTTACTTGCAATATGCGCAAGGGTCGTGTAAGTAAAAATTGAGAATAATATTAGATACCTGTGGGAAATTTTGTATACTGTAATTTGATTGACTGCAGCCGAAAGTGTTGTCTTTGATTTCATTGCTTTAATCGACTTACAGAACCTCCGACATTACAAATTCCAAGTCATCCCATCTCAAGATGTTTGTGGGCTAGCAAAAAATGGGGGAACCTTTTTGCTCTTAGAATAGTTTCCTTGAGCTTCGAAGGAAGATAATACAATGCCCACTGCGTTTTCATCAAGCAGATTCCTACACTGTCCTATTTTCGTTTTTTTACAGATCTGAGTGGGTCTTCTATAGGTTCTGATCAGTTCTTTATTCTCGAATCAATTGCTTTGTCAGTGTCTACCTTTTAAGAAGCGTATTTCATAGCTCGCAGAATAACCTTCTTTAGTTTCGAAAGGAGATATATCTCGGTATACCGACTTCTTGGAAGACCACGGATTCGGTCACTGCCCTATTTTCGTTTTTTTTACAGACCTGAGTAGGTTTTAGTACTTCATTCTCGAATGAATTGCTTTGCCAGAGTCTATCTTTGAAGTATCGTACTGCATAGCTCTCAGAGTAGCCTCCTTTAGTTTCGAATGAAGATATTGCAATGATTAACTCTCGAACGTATTATTATGTAGAGTCTACATTTAACGTAGCGTACATATAAAGAAAGTTTAGTTTCGAAAAAGACATATCACGCTAGAGCGAATGCACGGGAAACCCCAGATTCCATTACTGCCTTATTATCATATTCTACAGACCTGTGTAGGTTTTCGATAGGTTCCGAATAAGTGCTTCATTCTCAAATGAATTGCGTTGCCAGAGTCTACTTTTAAAGTAGGGTACTATCTACTACATCTATCTTACAAAATCGCGATGCATGAAATAGTAATAATTTCAAACTGTTCTGCTTCTGTTTCAAACGAAAAAGAACTCGATACCCAAGGAATGGGTAAGGATACTTGTAGGGTGACGTACGCTTTTCCGAAATTTCATGGATTTTTAAAGATAATTCCACCCAAAGCGTTTCCTGCATGTGTGCAATGAAGAAGTTTACTATTACCGAAGGCTTGCACCTGATCTCGCAAGTTGCAAGAAATTGATACAGCTTCAAGGAGGTCGCCAAAGGTGCTGACCTTGTCTGAGACTTGGTTGCTGCAAAAATTATCGATGCAACTGATTCAATCTTAATTGTGCTACGTTGACTCCCCATTCCACAATACTTCGCTTATGATCTTTCATTAGATCAAACAGAACTATGAAAGAAATGGAGACAGCTGCCAGGAAGTTGCCAAAGGGCGACTCCTCCCTTTGGGATATTAAAATGTTCTATTTAAGTTCTTTATTTACTCCCGCTTGTTTAAAATCCCACCATATCCCGCCTCACTCCCTCAAGCATAAATATTGTACATACTCCCTGCAAATGTCACAATGCCTTGTGTTAGAGTAAAAATGGGACGGCACTGCCCACTGTCATCCGGTATGGACACATTAATAAACGATTGCCAACCGGCGGCCACATGGTTGACTTTTAGTCTGCAATTTGTATTGACAGCAAGCCTAGGAAAACTTCTTGGCATTGCGCCAGATTGACCCATGACAGCACACACACTCACACAGACACACCCATCGTACTCTGCCCCACCTTTCGCATTCACACATACTCAATCTGTTTGAATGCAGTTGTGCGGCCATTTTGCTTCTTTTTTTTTCATATGTTCCGGTCTTGTTTTGTTGACCGACGCGATGCCACCGCATGGAATGACATTGTTGCGTCGTGGGTCCAGCTGTTACGGGATTGCAGTCATTGTAGTAGTTGTTGTTGTTGTTGTGGATATGCTAACTGTTGTTGTTGTTTGTTGCGGTTTGCCTTTTACGTGCCACAAAATTCATTAGCGTTTTCATGGTCATACGGCTGCTGCTGGTGCATTCACTTGGCCAGCAAATTGATTTTTATGCCGCAATGATTGTTAAACTTCCCCCCAACAACCCTTTGCCATATTTATTTCCAGGGTCAACCGGTGCTACATTCCATAGACGACTGTCATTATCATTTCGATTGGGAAACTAGCGTTATTTGTCCGCCACATGAATGCAATTTTAATGCGGAAAGCTGTGAGATTGAGCACACCGAGCTGAGCAAGACCTTTAACTTTAAAAAAGCGCCCTTTGCACAGGAAGGCAAAGTTGCAGTAAGTTGGGTAAATCTATTAGTTACAATAACTATAAGTAATAAATGTAATTCACAGATAGATGTAAATGGTACCAAACTAATGCTGGATATTTGTGGTACACATCGCAAGGCACAAACAGACTATTCACAGGATTTGGTCAACATTTTCTTTACACATAAAGCGGCAGGTTGCGGTAAGGAGGGTAAGTGCTTAAATTACTGTAAAAAGCAGTTGGGTTTCTATATATTTATCTAGAGACGCTGGAGTATGCTTGCATTTGGCTAATTCAATTTACATATCCGCGTTTTTGCTGCTTGTACTTATTTCTTATCCCATGTCGATTGTCGCGCTGGTTGCTTCCGTTTCCGCTGGCTCAACACGCGCATATCCGGCTATTGTACAGCGACATTTTTATGCAGTATCTGAAGAAGTTGCTCGAATTGGCAAAAGCGTTTGCTACAGTTGTTAGAATGAGTTTGTTCGTTTTGTTATTTTGTAAAGAAAGATCTGACTTGGCAGCCCTTGCTCGCAGAGAGTGTCAAGTTTGGTGCTTCTTTCTAAAACGATTTAAACGGGGATATAAAAAAACCTTTGCAGTAAACTACATTCTAAGCTTGTAACCAAACATATAAATTAAAATAGGACATGAAAAAGATTGAGAGACTTAGAGCTGCTAAGTTATCAGGAGGCATACACTCAGAACAACAGCAGCTAACCTATTAACCAGTTAATATCTGCGAGTAAGAATTTACATTTGCTGCGCTTTCATGTAAAAATATTGTTTTATTGAACTGTGTGATAAAGTTTATTACGTGGACTTGACGTTTAAATCTTACTAAAGCAGCGTAGTGCTGGCGTACTCACCTCTAAACCCTAAGGATGGTAGTTCGATACCACTCTGAATCACTGATACATTTGCCTAGCACGAGCATCCATTTGCTCAAGTAAATCTCAATGACTTAAAGACACAGCAATTCAGACCCAATAGGTCCCTGTTGTATTTTAACTTTTAACTGGAAAAATCATCTTTCAATGGGATTTCACCTCAAGAAAGATATTATCCTTTGTTACTTTTGATATTCAGAATAGCTGATTACCCTTATATAGACACATTGTATATAACTAACGGTTGCTTTTGGAGAGAAATCACGAACACCGCTCGCCAGTTGGTCACTCCAAGGGAAAATAGCTCCTGCTTCGAATACCTATTTTGCTGGTGCGCCTTCCTCCATACGAGTGTCATGACCGAGCCAACGCTGACCTTGTGCAGTACTCCGCTGGAAGACATCTACTTATGGGATTGTAGAGCTCATACAGCTTATATTTCATTTGCTTCCAAAGTCGTGCCCATATCGAAAGGGACCGAACATTTTGCAAGGAATTTTTCTCTCGAACCCCCGCGCCATATATGAGCATGGGCAGGACGAGCGTCTTGTTGAGCGTTAATTTTGTCGGTTGAGAGAGGTCTCTGCAACACATTTGTCTACTAAGACCATAGTAACACCTATTAGCAAGTGTGATTCGTTAATCTTCAGGCTAATATTATTTTCGGTGTTCACGGCAGTGTCAAGATTCTTGAAATTCCATGACAACTTAAAAAGTATATAACCGTCTGCTATAACATGGGAGTCTAGGTACCGATAATCCCTATAAGTAGTCACAGACTCACCAGAATTGTTGTCACAACATAATAAGTGTTAGTCCAGTTGAAATTTCATATTTTCGAATGCCAGAATGCGTACTTGATTCGTTTCTTTTTATTTATTTATTTATCTTTTTATAAGCAAAGCTATGGCTTTTTTGTTTGTTTTTTTTTTCAGATATTGAGATTAAAACTAATTGTTCCCATACTTTAACTGATCAGTGCCATATATTTTAATGTGCTCAATTTCATAGAAACAAGAGCTAGCCTAAACCTTATTGTACTTTTTAAATTTAAAAATATTGCAATGATCAACATATAAATAGATAAACAGTGTATTTGCAAGTCTAGAGAGCAATCAAATTTGCATATATTCGACAATTTTATTCGGTTTTATTTTATTTGGTTTACATTTTTTGTGAAAATAGAGAATCGCATTAGAATTGGCGCATAGCCCAATGCGCTTGTAGTTTTTTTCTCGTAATTTTTTTTTTTTTGCTCACATGCTTTGCCCCGGCGCTTATCTCGGCACTTCCGTTTCCGGTCGCCCTTCGAAGCCGGCGCAATCGCTATGGCCGCCATATTATCGCGCCATTTTTGCTGCTGCAATTTTTTGTTGCATGCTTTTAGGTGCCGTCGTTGTCATTGCGACAGTTTTTTTTTTCAAGTGTTTGATTTTTTTCGCTCTTTTTTTCAGACGTTGCTTGCTTGTCTTGCTTTTTAACTAAAATTCTTTTGTGTCTCCATTTTGTTAGTACTTTTTTTTTTCCGCTGACTGGCATTGTGCAAAAATGCAAAGTGCTTAAAATTATGAAAAAAAAAGAGAGAGCGGAATAAAATAAAAATGCAAAGCGTTGCAAAAAAAGCTTGTCTACGAGATAATGCGGTAAAATAGTCTTGCACGATGTTCTAAGTTTTATTTTTTAAGTTTTATTTATTTTTAGTTGCCGCCGCTGCAAGCAAGTCATGAATTTTTAATGCGCCCGATGCACATACAGACAGTGCGAACTGTAAGTGCTCAGCGTGCTTCATTTTAGCCATTTGCAATTAATTGAAAGTCGTAAAGTTTTCATGATATTTCATTTACCATATCCACATGACAGTAAAAGTTTTGCCTTTATCTCTAGCCCATTGTTTAAATCTTTTTTGGTGTCGTTATTTTTTTTGTTTTTTATGTTTTTACAATAAAACCGACAATTTAATTATGACAGCTTCAATGCCAGCTGTGTACTTGACTTGGGTGTTCTTGGGATTACTGAATGCTGGCTGCCAGCAGGCGCCAAAACAAATAAAATTATTTTAGAACTATTTCTATATTTGTGCCTTTTTTTTTGATAAAACAACAAACGAGCCAGACAAAACATTTGAGCTTGTCATGAAACGTTTTAGTATTCTATTTTATTGCATTGAAACAGTGGTAATTCATTGTGACGTACACAAAAGTTTGTTAAAAATGCTTTAAAAGCAAATTTGAGAAACAACATTTTGGGAAAATTGGTAACTTTTGCTTAGTGAATTCGGTTTTTAGTAAATTGAACATATGGCTTGAAAAATCCATGGCCATCTTTGCACAAACTGGCAGGCCAAAACAATACCCGGATTGATCATATAAAAAAGTTTCAATATCATAAGAGTCTCAGTGATGATCAGAATCGAAAAGCTTGCCAAAGAACGCTAAGTTCGTCTGCATATAGGAGAGTGCATAATTAGATTCGCTTCGAGGGTTTTGCAAAAGAAGAATTTCAAAGCTATATGTGGGAAAATCTTACGACCTATTATGCAAGCCACAAGCAAGCTTCTCTTAATTTTATTATCTTTTTTTTTTTAAATTGTTTAGATAATCTTTACATCGATACTACTTATTGTACTATTACCACTAAGTAAATAATCTACACCATACCCCCCTAAAAGATTGTTTAAAATTTGAGAAGCTCAAATAGTTGGTTACAATCATAACCCACATGCGGTTTGGCTTATTTCAGAATGAGTTCTTAATCTGATTTTGAAAATTGCTGCTAAAGATACAACCTCTAACAACTCACACATATTTCATACATTACCAAAAATCTATAATACCCTGCACGCTCTAAGGCTAGAGTATTATTTATTATCTTCTTTTTTTACTTAAAACATTTTTCTATTATTATTATTACCAAAAAATTCAGCTAATCTCGCTCCAAAAAGTATTCCTTAGCTTCGGGCAAATCTCAAATCTCATTGTCTTAACTTAACTCTTAACATTCGTTTTCGAGAGTGACCACTGTAGCACATTGGAGTTCTAGGCAAGATAACTGTCTGCCTGTTGGAATTGTATATAAATATAAGAATGGGGTTGGGATTACTAAAATCTGCCAGCGATCAGACAATTTGAATGCGCCCAGTGACAGACGCTACGAGCAATGAAAATGTTTGTGACTTGTATCGATGGAAAGCGTTGGTCCAGGGAACAAGGGAGCAATAGCGACTAAAACCGAGTCAGCAAAGTTGCTACTGTGGGGATTGTGAAATCACATACAGATACACATACACACACACACAGCTAGCACATGAATACACAACTCACACACACACACACACACATAGTCAGAGATAGAGAGTGTCACTGTCATTGCGCATTTTAACGTCGCAAACAAAAGTTTCCCTTTTTGGTTGCCACTACACGGAGGGAGTTGGTTTTTGGTTCCTGGTAACATCAGTTCCTTTATTGTTTGTTTGTGTAGGAGACTTTTGTATCTATGCGTCTGTGTATGTGTGTTATTCTAGTGATAATTATTTTTGGCTTTTATATGATAACTTTGGCATGGGCTGTTTGGTTATATGGTCTGCTCTTTGTCTATCTCTCTCTGTGGCTCCAAACATTTTGAAATTTGATAAGGATTTATTTGTGTGAAGAATAGCGCACAACTGCAGCTAGGACAACAATTATGACAAGCAGTGACGTTGCTTGGTTTTTTGAGGATGAGGGATATATTAAATAAAAAAATATATTAAAGCAGATATAAAATTATATTATAATATGATCGCAGAATACGGCATAAATTTCTTTTCTTATTCCATCCAGAGTAAATCGTAATATTCGCCTTGTATCACTATGATTTAGTGGATACTTGTGCTACACAATGCTTTTCGCCACTTTTGCTCTCTCTATTACGAAGGTTTTGTTTAATCCTTCATCTCTTTGCAATTAATCTTGATTTGCTAAATCGCACATATTTGACCAATAATGAACTTAGGACCCTACTTTTGATCATTATATTGACCATATTGTTTTAAATACAATAAAAAGTAAACCTCATCATCGTCACTTTCCACAGGACGAACTCGCCTAACTCACGGAATTGATAAATTTGAATCTTCAACACTTTCGCCTACAGCAAAGGTATTTTTGGCCAAATGTTATATAGGGTGGGCCATTTAAAGTGGAGGCAATTATTTTTGAAAAAAAATATATGAAAAAAACATTTTTTTTGTTTATTTCACTTTGATAATCATATCTTTCGGTTCAACGAGATATGTGTAAGCTTCTTTTTGAATATGATATTGCGTAAATGACCATCTTTTGGTCTTGAGCCTTGGGCACAAAATGTGCGCTATGGATTCACTTTAAATGTCCAACCCTGCACATTTCTATGATGCTAACTCTTATTATTCCAGTTATAACTCCAGTCTCTTCGATGCTTTTTTACTGCCCTACAGATTGTAAGACTCAATTCATAGCAATACAGATCAACTTATGCTTTCCCTAAGTATTTCACGTTTATTGGTAGATAAGTTACCTATGGATCGCTTAATAAAAATATTATACCCTTAACGAAATATATTAATGAAATAGAATGTAAATAAATCCGAACCACGAAAGCGGTAACTCTCTTTATATTAATGTGACGCATTTTGAAGTCTTGAAATAACACCCCCTACAATCACCAAATCCCCTGCAACTAAGCCACTGTTAATACCAACAACTGTCGACATCAGCATTATGCCAAAAGCTTGAGCCTGTTGTTGTTGATGTTGCTTTTATCCCTTTTTCTTGTGGGGCTTGGCAATTAAAATAAAATGGCGCTTTGCCTTGTTTTTGTTTTGTTGCTTTTGTTGTTTTGTGGTACTTCTATTGTTCTTGTTATTGGACTACTAACTGGCTTTTCATAATTTTTTATTAGGGTTAAGTTCATATTTATTTGAATGTGAGCTTCATTTTAACTAATTAAATTGCTTGTTTTTGGTCAAAAGTTTTCAACTTAAATAAACATTTCAACTTTCTATTATCTTTTGCAGGCACAATGAATGTACAGATGCGTCTGATATGTAGCAGTGAGAAGGAAATTGTGGCCAGTCTCTCAAATGTGAGTAAAACTATACTATATAATAAATATTTAACTGATGTATATGTTTGACTTGACGTACTATTTAAACAATAGTGAAAGGATTGTTCACTTCGGGTGATTTTAGTTATGGTATCAGACAAGGTAACCAATATTAAAAATGAATTAAAAAGCAACATTTGGTCTAAAGTGTTTGAAGAATTTCACATGCTCTATACGTGTAGGCGCAGTCGTCGGAGACCGATCCAGAAGTATACCTAGATTACCTAGATTATGTTTAAAAAACTTGAAGTATAGTACAGTAGAGATGTACAGCTGACTGATGGACTATTAAAGAAGTTGAAAACCAAGAAGTCCAACTGTTGGAACTTAAGCTCTTAAATTTTCAACGAATTGCCGTACCTTACACCATGACTTTTAATATTGCATATATTGTTTTTCTTAGAGTCGGTTTATTGGCGATAAATAATATAGCGTTTGTATTGCAATTCAATTTGGCATGTGGATGTGTTTCTTTCGAAAAATGTATCCGATATCTTTTTGGTAATGAAAAAAGGAAAAAGTATGGCAGACTTATGCCGGGATTTATGGTTCTTATATGATACAGTAATATGGTTCGTACCAAGTCTGGTATACATATTTATATATAAGCTGTCTACAATTCGTCTTATTTATAGAAGTTGAAATAGGTTTTTTGTAGTTAAGTCGAAATCGTATGAAATCCCAATTATTTTCTTATCATATTGCCAAAAAGGTTCAATATTGAAGTATTATGAGTATTATACACTAGCAAAAATGATTTTGTATACAAAAATGAATTTGATTCCCATTGATTAATGTCGTCGCTGCAAATACGGAGCGTGGAGATATCTCTATAGATTGCTGTTCGGAGAGAACAGGGCCATACAGTTTATAGACGATTCCGAAAGGCGATGTCTCTAATTAATATTTTCCTAGGTTACTAGCGTCTATTTATTTGA
This sequence comes from Chymomyza procnemis, assembly GCA_035046065.1. Classification (NCBI taxonomy): domain Eukaryota; kingdom Metazoa; phylum Arthropoda; class Insecta; order Diptera; family Drosophilidae; genus Chymomyza; species Chymomyza procnemis. The sequence continues at coordinate 11,118,967 of JAWNOJ010000026.1, read as the reverse complement.
TAGCTATGCCATTGCTAGACAAATGCACCAAAGTACCGACCGGTTGAGAGTCAAGTACGCTGCCAAGGCCCACCAATATATGTTTGCACTAAAAAAAGAGTGTTCCCGTTGGCTATGCTGCGAAACATGGACAAATCTCTATTAATAGCAGCTTAAAGAGAACAAGGACCTAAAGCTTCTAGCCGAAATCGAACGGCGGTGTTGTAGAGATTTACTTTGTCATAAATAGTCTTAGTGATGCTGCGGGTAATCGAACCACTGACCTTTGTTTCTAGAGGCGAGTACGCTATCCATTCAATGGCTACATATGAAATAAAAAACTTAGGGCCAAATCCTATATCATCAACTGCTTGTTATCTCTCTTCTGTATCTCTCTTTCTGTAGTTCCTTAGGGACATTATAGTCTCACGTTCGATTTATATTGTTAGGATTGCTTGAAAAGCTTGTTTTTTGCAACGATTTGCCTGTCGTCAGCTTTTTTGTAGTGTTTCTATTTATAATGTCTAAATATCCATCTGATATTTCAACATAACATTTTTCGTATTCGCATTTTTTTAAGTATTTCTAAAACTTAGTAACATAAAGTTCATAAACTAAATCAGTGTTGCAAAGTAAACCTTCCGGTTTAGAAGCGAATACGCTACCGAGTCCAAGTGAAGATAGTAGTTTTACTTATATAAAAAATAATATTTTATTCTCAATGGTCAAACATCGCAGCAGGGTAATTGACAGATTTTGTTTTATATGCTCTGAGCAAGAACTTTCCATTACTTAAGAATAATTTTTTGTAACTCGACGATTTCTTCTGTAAATACCAGGCATATCAAGTAACTTTTTCTTTGATTTTTTAGTATTATGATTTTTTGGAAATCCAGCAATTTTTTAGGTTATAATTCAATAAAATCGTGAAAGTCTTAATGCGCACGAGTAACTTTTTAACATTGGCTCTATAAATTTAATTAGAATTCTGTCTTCAGTACAGATAACCAAGGAGCACTTCTTTAGAGTTGCCATAACGCATCTAAAGACAACAAAACAAAAACCCCGTGCGAGCGCCACAATAACAGATCAAATGAAGCTGCCAAAAGGTTTATTCAGCGCATAACTCTCTTTTTGTGTACTCCATTTCCCACACTCTATCACATCCTTTCGTGCTTTTTATTTCATTCTCAAAACGTGTGCTCTTTGGGTTACTTTTACAAAGTGCTTGCCACAAGCGCTGTTCAAAGTAAAAATGTAAGAAATATGTGCGAGTGTGCGGAGTGGGGGTTAAGTACAAAAACTGGAAAAAATGTGGAGGGCCAAGGAAAAGAAAAAAAAAAGGCAAAGCAAAGGCGTCTAAGGAACAAAGCGCAGCAGAGCAGCCCACCAGAAACATAGCCAGGTGTCCTTTGTTATGCTTACCACTTGGCAATCCGCTTTTGCCTCTTGTTCTTGTTCTGGTTACACTTTTCTTAACTCCCCACTCGTTGTAGTTGCTGTTTGGTCTGACGCTTTGTTTCGCTTTGTGTGCCCCGTGTTCCCATTGCTCGGTAAAAATGTTGCCAGATTGTGGCTTCCCTTGTGCTTTGATGCAACTTAGTAGTGGTGCCTGCCGCCCATACAATATCTGTTGCTTTTGAAGCTATGCTGTTGTTATTTTTGTTGCTGTTGCGCAAATACTCTTCATGTGTGGCAAAAAATGCCAGTACTCTTGATCAGTTCGTTGGAATAGTTACTCTACGAAGTCTACGAAGTCTAAAATGGAAATCGAAACTAATCTTTTATTGAAACTTCAATTCATCAGCAATTTCTCTGCTTGTTAGGAATTACTTCTAAAAAAAACCAAATTGAAAATATCTAGATTAAATATATTGCTTTTTCTACGGGTGGAACATTTAAAAGTAAGAAACTCTTTTTGTTATTTGAGTTTTTTTTCTCTTTATATTGAGGAAATTGTTTATCTTTAAACGCTTCACAAAGAAAGCAATTAATAGGCAATTTATCTGCTTCTCTCGAAATACTACTAAAAAATGCCATTAAATATTAAGAAAATCTCTACTGCAACTTCTAGGGGCTGAAACATTTCAAAACGGGAATTTCATTTTGTTACACAATTTTTTTTCTTAATATTTCGGGTATCATTAAACCCTAAATGCTCTGTTAAGAACGTAATGAAAGGGATTGATTAACAATTTGTCTGATTTGTAAAATTACTTGAAAATTTCTGCATCATTTAATAATGGCAATTTCGTTTTGTTGCACAATTTGTCAACTATAGAGCATGACAACTTCGTTGCTCTTACTGCCTTTTTTACATTTCTTTTTTTCTTTCACTCTCTGCTCTGTGCTTTTGTCTTGGTTGCTTTTTGGCCTAAGTCTTTGTTGTTTTAACAATCGACCTAAATATGCAGGTGGCTCTGAGCTTGTTTTAAGCTTGCACGTTACAAAACTTGGCTGCTGCTGTTGCATGCCCCTTGGCCAAGCCGTACGTTGGGGGTTGTATCTCTATAGTGTCCTTTTTTTTTGCGTGCTCATCTCTCTCGCTGGGTGTTACTTATGTTACGTTTTTGTAGCTCGACTTACATTGTTCCATTTGTCGACACCTTTGCACTTGGAGCGGCAGTAGTAAAGCCTTTTGTTTTAACTGGGCTTTAAAATTATTTATATTCCATTGACCTTTGCGCTTTGACCTGGTGCTGGCGCACTAAGCTGCTCTTATTAGCAAATAATTACTGCAAGTCAGAGCAGTTAGTCATGCTGGCTGGCTTACAAGGTGCCTAATCATTGCACTTTGCACTACAATGCACATTGCAACGAATTTAATTATCAAAAGTCTTTTGTTGCACAATCTGTGTCGTACTTACTTCTGCCTCAGTTGCATTTTCCCAGCAAGTATCTGTGTGAGTTTGTGGAAAGTAACTGTGTGCGTACATGTGTGCGTGTGTGTGTGTGTGGTGGTAATTTAATTAAGCTAGCGTCATCTGCAGTTTTGTGGTTAATGAGCAAGCAGCAAATCATGGCTGGCTTGATGTTGGGCTCTCCTGGCCGACCTCTTAACTGCTGCTGCTGCTGTACATTTTCGTTTTGTTGCCTAATTTATGCTGCTTGTTTTGGGGTTACCATGTGGTACTTACTAACTTGGCTCTTTAAGTTTTTCCAACAATGCCGCATATGCAATTTTCAGCAATAAATATTGTATAACAAGAGGCAATAGATTGTTAGCAAATGTAGTTTTCAGGGCTGGCAACTAAAGAGAAATATGGAGTCTGCAAGTGCTACATATAGCAAACTTTACATGCGCATTAAAGATGAAGTTACTCAATCATAACTTTAAATTTTACCGATCCTCCGCAGTTACTGTTTTTAGCTAGATATATTTTCTTGAAACTTGGCGATTTTCACATTAAAACGGAAGTTTTACTGAAATATTTTCAAATTTTATTTCTACTTGCCTATATCTGATGATCTGACATCAATCCTGAAAAACGGTTCGTCTCCAAGTTGCTTTGGTTCTTCTGTTCGTCTGCATCCTTGAGGGTAGATAGATGTGAGGATGGCAAAGGCAACGAAGACATGGGCTAAATAGCCCATTGTTGCTTGGGGGTACTACTTGCCAATAAATTGCTTCAATATAAGACCCTAGGGAACTCAGTGGCCGAGTATTAATTTATTCGTCTAGAAAATTAATAAGTCTATATTGAAGTTCTTGTTACTGTTACTTAATTTTCTAAGTAATAACTGACGTGGGCCTCGATAGCGCAGTGGTAGCATACTCGCCGCTAAACCGGAAGGTCAGTGGTTGGATCCACCTTTCAACTTTAATGCATTTGCCTAGCACTGACATAGCTAGCAAATAAATAGGGGCTATTTTCGTAGGAAACTCTTTATTAATTAAAGATACCGCTGCACAGTGGTCCGAAGAGCCGAAATCGAAAAATCGATTTTCATGTTTAATTTAACCGCCATTTTGTGTCAGCCATTTTTTTTTTACTTTGACGTTCAAGCATTTTTACTCACGACACGGTTTTTGGCCAGCTGTGCGTCGTTGTTCGGATTGGGCTATGAACTGTAGGTACTTGTTATCTGCGAATTTCTATTAATAGAGATATCTCCATGCATCGGCTTTGGAATGATGATCGCATAAGTCAAGGCGAATCAATTTATTTAATCACTGATAAAAAACTGATTTTCTGGCTTCGTACAATTTGTTTCATCTTGAAATCTAGAGATAGCGTATTAATCAACATTTGCTCCTTTTTTCTACAAAAATGAGTTTGCTCACCTCTCTAGTCGTACGATATAATCAATATACAGCGTGTTAATATTCTATGCTATATATTCCACTATTCTACTATGATTCCACTATGATTCTACCAACAATGTCTAAAAAAATAAACTTTTACCAAGTTTTTCAAACTTCACTATATCATTTGCAAATTACTTTCAAAACAAAAAGTTCCGATAAACTAACGTGAGCTGCAGCCTATAGGCAGAGTGAAGTTAATCATTTGGTAAATAGCTGTGCTCACGCACGCATATTATGCCAAAGTTATTTATGCATCCCTAAGCGCTATGCATTTAACCTTAATTGAACCAAGTGCTTGGTATTCAGTAAGATTTCCTGGACATTGGGACAACAGATGGGACATCAGACGTGCAACATCCGTTTGCAATTATCACTATGTAAGCGTTTCCGGCATATCAAGTATATGCTAATGTTACAAAGACGTTCAAGTCTGAGTGGCTGACCAAAATTCTAATCTAAAGATGACAAACTTATCAGGAGCATATGCGTACTGCGTGTCCTGCTACATATTCCTGTAAGCCATTGTTTTGTAATTGATACTTGTTGTGGATGTAAGCTGTGCTATGCGTGTGTGAGCGACTAACGACACCCCGTGAGCAATTAAATCGGGAATGCTGCAATGCTTCATGTACCGAGTTGACCCAACATAATTTGGCCAATTTTCATTTCTAATTGAAGTTTGCGCCTACGAACATATTACTGCGGGCTAGGGCAAAACTTTATTAGCGTAACTTATATATTCATACAACGCATTTAGTGCTATAGCTTCATGGCAAACAAATATTTGGAATCATTAGAGCAGATATGCGACGACGGGATGCAGTATAAAAAAGTTTGTAGAATGCAATTGGAGTTTACTACATTTAGGCAATCGAATGCAGTGCTGGAAGTTCTACATAGAAATAGTGCATGTAGTACATCCATTTCGTGACTCCGATTTTTGCAGAAGAACTGCTACAAAATTTATCAGATGCTTTATAAACTCAAAGAAAGCTAAAGCTGTTAAAACATTTTACTCTACTACAGTATGACACCACATGCCACGCTTATTTTCAGTTGTCAATAAAAAATTAATTTGTGTCTAATGAATGTCTCGAAGATTTACTTTCACTAGGAATTGTGCAATGCATAATTGGATCTACAAAATTTATTGGACGAGATCTACAAGAATTGAATGGCAAACGAATCCTAGGACCAACGTCTCTAAATGAACTAATCTTGTCTTCCAATTCTTATTATCCGCATCCAATGGGTATATGTTTCTTTTTTGACATAAAAGATGTAGTCCTCAATTGAACCTGCTCTAACTTCGCAACATAGTTGTCCTTTTGAATGAATCGACGCACTCAAACTCAATCGATACCCGATTATTTTGGGCACTATAATTAAGCTACGGGTCCATGTATGTTGCTGCTTGTAACATATACTCACCAAATCTATAATACCCTTACCCTTTGGGTGCTAGGTATAAAAATGGCGCAATTAGTGCCTGAGGTTAACAACTACACTCACATACACCCACGCACACCCACCCACACAAACACGCACGCACATACAATAGCCGTTGTAGTCCATTACGCACAAATTGCCAGCAGGACGCTTGGCGATTGAAAATATTTGCCTAACCATTTGGTAGGCTTGCAAATTTTTTTTCTGGAAAACAAGTTTTTTTTTTTTTTTGGTACCAAACTTTTCTTGCTGTTTACTCGATTTACACTGTGCAACAAAACATAATGATGAGCGGGTGGTTGGGTTTTGCAATCAGCCAGGGTTTGGCTTCTACAAACAAACTAACGCTAGAGGCCCCAGGGCCAGACGCATATACTCACGCACATCGGCTCGCTTGCTGTGATACACCCCACACAAACACAGGAGCTTGTGTAATGCTACTACTACACGTACATATTTCTATGTGGCACGAACCAATTGACCCAAATTTAAACCAGTTGACAAATAGCTGCAAGCTGTTTGCCACCTACGATAAACAAACCAAATGGCGTTGGCAACAGTTGAGCCAACAGACGAACAGCAGCAGCAGCAGCAGCAGCAACAAGAGGCAAGTACCAGAGGCAGCGGTGGCAGCAGCATCAACCGCCCAAAATGGGCGTGACAGGCTCACAGAGCACCACACGGGCTTTGGTTTGGCATACGCATGAGCTGCGTTGCGTCTGCCACATCGTATGCTATAATTGTGCACACAGTGCGAGTCATATAAATAGTGCACTTCTTTCAGGATATAAGTTTTGGCTGTTGGGAATAAAACAAAACAAGGCTAGCAAATAGACGTGAAAGTTAAGCAAAATAAATAAGTTGATTGATTGCTCTTGACAGTGTTGTCATCGCTTGAATTGTGAAGCCTCAATTAACAGGTTTTCGAAGAGAAGAAAAACTAAACTTATAGCCGAATCCAAACGGCTGTCTCTTTAACTACTAGAGATTTACTTAGGCAAATAGCGTCTATTTATTTGTTAGCTAAGCAAATGGTAGAGAATATTAAATTGTTACTATTCGCGTGACTTTTAGTGTACTTCTTCTGTATAAGCAAAGTAGTTTCGTCTGAGTTTGTATTTGGTTTGGCTGCCGTTAATTGCATGTCATGCTCCTTGGAGAAGCTCTTATTAATTCTTTTTGTCAGCTCTGCTCAGTTTCGTCCCCTTCCATTCAGTTCGGTACAGTTCAGTTCACAGCTCAACTCAGCTCCGTCTGCTGTTTGACATATTTTTCATGCTTAATTTGCTTAATGCAACGTGTTAATCAGCTGTTCGGTTTGCTCCCACTGGGCGTGTTATTGTTAGCAGTGATAAACGAGCTGTTAAAAAGAGTTCCTTTAAGATGATGCACTGGGAATTAAGCATGCAAACAAAATATGCTTTTCAATTAAATAAGTTGCAAGCAGCAACAAGTTGCATGTTTAAGTGTGGTAGCCATAAGCATTATATTTTGTGTTGTTTAAGGACTTCATGGGCTGCAGCTCGAAAGTATGCAACACTTTATATATATTTTTTAGAATTTTTGAGTTTTTTGTAGCTCTTGATTGTTGGAAAGCTATTCTGCTTTGTTTTAATTTTTGTGCTTTGGAGTCTCGCAAAATATCTTTAAATGCAGCTATCAAAAGGGATTTGAATATACTGCAATTAAGGAATTTATTAAAACTACTACTGCCGCATTCTGTAGTTCATTCAGTCTATTGCCTTACACTGATGCTTAAAAGTATTTTGACAATATTTCCTTAAATTATTATTCATGAACGGGCTTCTTGTTGTGACATGTTTTAAATTTTTCGACTGCTTTTCGTCAATTAATTTTTAACAATTTAGATATCTGAATTTAGTTTTTTTGTATCTTCAAATTGCCAAGGTAGAAAATTTGTCTTTTTAACGTTACTTTTTAGTCCATGATTCCTCATTATTAGATCTAGATAGATTTAATTAGATTTTTAGTCCATGATTCCTCATTATTAGATCTAGATAGATTTAATTAGATTAATCCAATAAACGCGAAAATTAGAGATATTTAAGTTTCGTCACAATTTAATTTTAATAAATAAGGAAATCTACTGGTAGCGTACTACCCACTAAACCTGAAGGTTGTTGTTTCGATTCTATCCTGCAGCACTTGTGCATTTGTCTAGCACTGGCATAGCTAGCAAAAAAAATAGGAACTATCTAGAAAATCTCTATCAACTAAAGATATCACCGTTCGGATTGGGCTATAAACTGTAGGTCCCTGTTCTTTTCGAAAAGCTTTTAATACAGGTATCTGTATCCATGCGCTAAACTTGGAGCGATGACCGCATGATCAAGGGAAATAAATGCATTTATTTTTATAAATATCTGAAGTTTTTAGTACATAATTCCTGATTTTTAGATCTCACTTTAAGAAAACATTTTGCAAGGCTACAATATTCGTACTAACGATAAACAAATCAACCGCGAAAAATATACTTGTTTGAGTTTCGGCGTAATTTAGTTTTACTACAAAATGTAGTATGGTCTCAAAATGCTGTCTTTGTGGCCCCCACCTAAACAATATGTGACCCTGGCTCTGGCATTAACATAATTGTCCATAATCATGCAGCTGTAATTTTCTGGTAGATCTGGCAAACCTAAGGCTAACCGAATCAGTTCGCCAGGAAAATTATAGAAGATATTCTCCAACACATTATATACAGGATACTAGACTCTATTCTGCCATCCCGATGTTTTTCCATTAGTATCTAAATAACCCGTATAGCAGCGATTGTTGATCCTTATAGAACACTTGGAACGAATCGCTACAAAGTGTGTGTGGGCTTTGGCTTGAATTACAAAATATAAAATCTATTCCTGTCTTTGGTAGGGATCCGATTTCTTTTTTATGCGCAGCTTTCTATTTTGTCTCTAGGGCAATTGTTTTGATGCCTTATTCAAAAGATTTGATGCGATAATGGCGTGATAATGATGACCTCACTAGCTCTCACCAGGTACCCCAGCTTTGTGTGCACCTTCTCCAGTTGGTCACACCAAGTGTAGATAGGTCCTCCCTTACTTGCTCTCTCCATCTAGCGTAGGTCGTCCGCTTTATCCCTTTTCGTCGGATTTCACATTGAAAACCTTATTTGCTTTGTCCATATGAAGGACATGACCGAACTACATCTATGTCGTTGTAGAGCTCATTCACCTCATGATTTGTTCGTATGCAAAAGTCGTCCCCCCAATCCGTACGGGACCGAACATTTTGCGAAGAAACTTTCTCTCGAACACTCCAAACGCAGCTGCATCCGTCCGCGATACATAATAATTAACTTTATTTTTGACAATTATAGCCGGTCTTTCTGCACAAACGACTCTGTATAATATATTATTAATAACCGACTCTATATCACTTGTTCATTTTTTTGACCAAGTGCTATTAGCTACAATTCCACTCCCATACCACTGCCATTTAAATTATTGAAAAAAAATTCCAAATTTTTGGCTATAAAATCAACTGCAGTTTTTTGCTTGCTTGCCTTCAAATTGCAGGGCGTAAAAATTCTAAACACGGCGACTGTTTTTTGTGCCTCATACATTTGGTGCTATATTTCTGTTTTTTTTTTCTTGCTAGCAAGGACAATAACAAGGATATGGGAAGCCAAGCGACAATGCCAGCCAGCAACAACGACAGTGTCGGAAAATTAGCGATTCAATGAAATGGGATTTTAAATGGCTGCAAACTTTTTAATGCGTCGTCGTTGTATTCCGTAGTCCTTAGTCCTAGCCATAGTCCACACTGTCTGTAGTTCAGCTAGCTGCTGTCTGGCGCCAAAGTTTTGGGCCAACAACGTACACGCCGCGCGTTTTTGCCACTTGCAGTTGCAAGTTGCTCGAGCTGCCTGCTGCCGGCTGCCGGTTGCCAGTTGCCAGTTGCAGCCGCCGCAAAACTTTTTAAATTATGCGCACATTTGCTGTGCGCTATTTTCGTTTCATTTTCTAGTTGCTATTCCTGGTTGCCAGTTGGTTATCGCCACGCCGGAAATGCTCTTGGTTGGGTTGCTGCTGCAAGTGGCGATGGGGGAAAGTGTTGCGCGCACTAGAGGGTGCCACAACGGAAACAAGCTGTGTGAACTACAATTTGCTTGTTTTTTGTTGGGAATGAGTTTTGAGCAAGTGTATGGGGCTGGGCGTCTTGGTTGGGCTGTGTACTGCAGTGCAGCGCTGTGCCGAGCTGCGGTGAGACCCCTGACCAGCGGCGTTATAATTCCGCTTGCAATTTATGCATTTTTCTATATCAATTTATTTATTTATTTGCCTTGCACTTAATGAAGAAACTTTCTAATTACAACAATCTGTTTTCTCGGCATGTTTGCTTTTTTTTTTTCTTATCCTAACCAGGCTACGGAATGTAATTTACTCTATGTACAGCGTACGCCCAGCATTTGTGAGTTCTTGGGTCTGCCCAAGCCGCCCGAGGAGAACACTAGTGACAGTGGCAAGCAAGCTGTGCCAACTGCAGCTACAACTGCTGCTGGTCAAGTAGCAAAAACAACAGCGGCCCCAAATAATCCAACAACAAAGGCGCCACCATCGACTGCAACAACAACAACAACAACAACAACAACAACAACGAATGGAACTCCTGAAATCAAAGCTGCCGAGAGGGTAACAAGCAGTGTGGGAAGTAAGTACTGGGATATCCCTTCATACGCGTAGCTTGAGTCCTGACACATATATGAACTTTCTTTAAGTCTTAAATAGTTAGGTTTAAGTTATGAAAGCTATAATATGAGTGCGGGTGTTGAGGTTGATTGGTTGGCTTGTGGAAAGCAAACCAGATAAGTAAAGAGCAGGTTATTGAGGAGTTGAGTTTGAATGCAGGGTAAACAGCTATGGAAAGTTGAAAATTTAAGTCCGCCTAGTTTGTTGAATGCTCATAACATCTATGAAGGTGCATATTATATTATATAATTTCTTAAAGGAATCGGCTTGGATACTTTCTAACGCTACAGGGTTTCACACTCTTTAGCTGCTCTTCCCCCTGGAGTTGCGACATCTTCAACTGGAATGCAGTGTCAGATTGCACAATTACGCTATTGGGATTATTTTTCATAATACAAAGAATGTTTTAGTAGAAAGCGTGCACGGCCTTCCAATAAATAAAATTCAGTTACCACTTTACATTGGTGATTTAAAATGAAGAGTGCGAAAAATCATCATCATCATAACATCATACTCTACGACAATAAATTAATTTCTGTGATGCATTCTACGAAAACTACCTCATGAGGTCGAGGTGCTGATGCTAGACATATCGTGAACGGAGTTCCAATAAATAGAACTCAGCTTTACTTTTTAGATTAAAAATGCAAGATTCAAATATCTTCAAAGTTATAAAAGCTTAAGACAATGATTTGGATTCCGAGATATAAACTACGGAAACTATATAAGAGAGCATTCCAATAAGTAGAATTCAGTTACAGATTTACTTTGAAGATTTATAATGCAAGATCTGGCATTTCTTCAAAGTTATATAAGTCTTGTACAATAAATTGGATTTCGTGATGTGAAGTACAGAAAGTTCGTGAGACTGCGAGGCATGGATAGTACCTGCAGCGTGGATGGACTTTCAAGATTTGACATTTTTTTTTAAAGTTACTCACTGGTCTACTACAAAAAATGGATTGTGGAACATAAACTACCGAAATTTCCTCACGCTGTCGCGGCACTGATATAGACTGCAGCGTGGATGGACTTCTGCAAAAAAAAAAAGAATTCAGTTATAATAAAAATATAAAATTTAGTTATGGATTTAATTAAAAGATTCAAAATACTAGATTTGACAATTCTTAAGAGTTTTTCCACTGGTATACTACAAAAATTGGATGCTGGTATATTAACTACCGAAACTTTCTTACGAGGTCAAGGCACTGATATCGGTGCAGCACTATCGTCTTTAACAGGATAAAGCTTCCTTAAGACAAATCGGTCAATAAAAATTTAAAAAAGATTTACTTAATTCGTAGCATTTCGTATTTTTATAGTTCTTAAAAATTGACAGTTAAAATAGTTAGTTTTCCCAATCACTATAAATTTGCTCAAAATTAGTTGATTGTGTCATACAGGCCTTATAGAAAAAATAGTTAAATTAAATTAAAAAAAATGTATGTATTAAATTTCTCTGAAGGTTTTTAGTTTTCCCAGTACTGTACCAAGTTTGGTTGACTATATAAGATTGTGCGAATCTTTTAAAAAAGTAGGAATTTGCTGATTTAGGATAGGTAGGGATTTTGCAGTTGAGTAGTGGGTACAGGGTATTTCAAAGTTATCTGCGTCTTTTTCTTCAAACAAATTAATATTGTGCAAACGTCTTCTAATTATTAAGGATTACAACGTGGGATTTCTTTAAGTTATATAAAGTTTAATTTGGAACTTATTAAGCCTAAAAAGGTGCATACAAAATTTGCAAGCCCCACTTACTGCATTTAAATGAAACTCTGCCAAATATTATAAAAAAATAAAAAGTATAACAAGAATTAAATTTTAGCTGTTTCCTAGCATATAAGAACCTTTCTCAGTTTTAATTCGAATAAACAGCATAAGATTTTAGACAAAAAATATTATAATTTTTGGAAAAAACTTTAAGAGCGTAAGAATTTATCGAAATTACTTTTGCAAGATGATTTTTTATTTAACTTTTTTTTTTCTTTCAGCCATTTTGGCGGCCATTTTGTCGCTGACTTTCTGCGTGGCCTGCATTGGACTCTTTGCCTTCTCACCGGCACGACGCCAGCGAGTGCGTCGTTTCTTCAGACGCAGTCGCTCTGCTGTAAGATATTCAAGGGTACTTGTTAACACGAAACCATTTTTTTTTAAGATTTCAGTTTTGCACACACAGCTTTTTAAAAACATCCCACCCCCTCCCCTCCCCATTCTCCAACCAAACACTTGAGATTTGTGCTGCACTGAAGAGTCTTGCGGTATTTTATAATATTCTTTCTTGCCTTTTGCTACAGGTGCATTCCGGCGAGGAGGCCAATTTGCTGCTGGAACCCAATGGTGAGTTTACGGAGAGCGATGATGATATGCTGCTTTAGAAGGCGTGCCCCAAATAACTGTAGTCAGCCATTTTGGTCGATCTCTCGTGTACTGATTCTTTTTTAAAAGCAAAAGTTAAACAAAAGTAAAAGGCTTAGACAGAAGAGGATATTTTATTTTAGAAAGACATGCAAAAACCCAAAGTGTGGAATTGTTGAACACCAAAGACAAAATATGTAACTGATTGTGACTAAAAGTTAATAAAAAAAACGAAGATAAAGGATAAAAAAAAAAACAAAACTAGCAGAAATGAAACGTAAGTTGATTAGCTTCATGAGGAATGTTGGTTGATGAATGTACAATATGCGTAGGTTATTATAATAAAAAAAATCCGAAAGTATAATTTATGCATTAAATAAAGGAACTACATAAATATATATATATTTTATATACCTTAAAAATGTAAAGGAAACACCTTTTAAATACCTATACACAATATATTATATAAATAACTATATATAATTGTATGTATGCATAGTTAACTAAAATGAAAGAATTGCATTGGACAATTGCTTCGCAACTTTGAAAGTATTTCAAGCAACATTTTTTTTATTATTATAAATTAAAGCAAATTAGCTAATTGCTTTAATTGTAATTGTGTGATTTTGTACTTAAATTAATTACAAACAATTTTAGTTTAGTTGAGTTGCTGCTAAAAAAAAAAACAAAATCAATTAAGTAAAGAAAGAAACTAAGGCACACTGTGACAAGCTATATGGCTAAATGTACTTAAAATTAAAATAATAGCAGTTTTTCAAATGTCATTTATAAAACTATACACTTTTATTACGCATAAAAATCTGTACTCTGTATAAGAAATAATAAAATATTAAAACAAAATGAACATAAAAGTGAAGTTGGTTATTTTTGTGGGTAAATTGGAAAATATTTAGTTTGAAAGATGTCTATGAACTAAAGTTACAGCCGTTTGCTTTCGGCTATAAACTGTAGATGCCTGTTCTCTTGGAATTGTTTTTATTAGAGATATCTTCATGTTTCGCCGTTGAAGCGATGGAGATGTATAGATTAAATTGCCATAATAAAAAGATGGATTATTGGATTGAAGCGGATTTTATTCATCCGAAGATAATCTTGTGGCATTAGATTTTATATATATTTTCTGGCATAGGACCGCCACGGCTGGCTGGACATCCAATTTTCGATGCCTTTTACCAACATTTGTGGCCGTATATCGGCAATAACACGACGAATGTTGTCTTCCAAATGGTTAAGCGTTTGCGGCTTATCCGCATAGATCAATGACTTTACATAGCACCACAGAAAGTAGTCTAGCGGTGTTAAATCACAAGATCTTGGAGGCCAATTCACAGGTTCAAAACATGAAATTAGGCGGTCACCAAACATGTCCTTCAATAAATCGATTGTGGCACGAGCTGTGTGACGTGGCGCCGTCGGAATGAAAGAGTTAGTAATCATGTCTCTGTACCGATCATCATTGACGTTCTGGCCTTTATCGTTGTAGAGGGAGTACGAACCAATGATTCCACCAGCCCATAAAGTGCACCAAACAGTCAGTTTTTCTGAATGTGAACACTTGAGGATTAGCTTCACTTCAAATGCGGCAGTTTTGTTTGTTGACGCAGCCATTCACCAGATGTGCGCTTTATCGCTAAACAAAATTCGTTTATGAAAGTCGGAAACAACCGCATCGTTTGGGCCCATTCGACGAATCTACGCCTTGCTTCATGATCTTGGCTATTTGTAATGAATTGCCAAAAGAAACTGAGAATACATCATTTGATTGTCGTCATCTTGAACAGTAATGCCAACTTAAAGTTCTATACCTCGAAAAAAAACACCCTTTATAATGTGAGAAATCAGTGGCAAGTCGTTCGTTTAAAATTAGTACACATACTGTTTGAAAATTTTGTTACGATCTATAATTAGACCCAAAATAATTTAGTCAAAAAGATTCACAAGCGATATACTTGGTAAACATTTTGCTTATAATAAAACTGTGTTTACTGCTGGCGCCACATATTGTTTTTTTTTAAGATATGAACATAATATTTAAAATCACTGTCATAATTTCCAGTAGGTCCTCAATACTTTTAATAGAATTTATTGAAGTGCCTATTCACAATTCTATTGTGGAAAATATTAAACACTTATTGTAGACGTTGGACTGTTAATCTTATTTGCGTATTTATTGTACTGGGCCTGAAAAAGAAATATCCTTTGCGTTGTAGCACTAGATAAAATCTTGAATTCTGAAACAAAAATACGGCGGTTTGTTGTCATAAAAAATAAAATAAGATTTTAATTGAAGTATATTTTTAGCCAAAAATACAAAAATCAACTCATAAGAAGTGTCTACAATTTATTAGAAATCTTTCTAGTGTGGTTTGCACTTTTCTTCTTCTAAAGCCTTGTTAAGCCCTTTTTGAAATCGCTTGTGTTGCTCCTGAGATGTGGTTCTGCGATAGCAGTGTTCGTCAACAGGTATGCGAATACTGCATCTTGTGATTGCTTAGACGATCTACAAAAATTTGACGATTTAGTCTTGCCTCTTTCCCGGAAAGTCTGTAGTTCTTCTTTAAGTTTCTCTGAAAAGTTTCAATATATTGTAACTATTAGCTGTACTCCGAAAGCTTTTGGTCACTGTGCTCTTCGAACAGCTATTAATAGAGATATGTATCTTCATGCTCAGCCTTAGCAGCGGTGAACATAGTCAAGAGGGATGATAATTTTATATTTTTTTTGTTTAAAAAATTTCATTCTTTTTATCAAACATTTTACAAACTTCGATCCCAACAGTCATTGAATTGTTCGAGTTTCTCAAAAAATTTTTAAAATGTTACAACTATTTTAACTGTGTTAAGCCCCAATTGAGTCATTATTATTAGATACGTTTTGTAAGAGTAGGTTCGTTTTTTGACTGGGAAACAAAAGACTTGTGTGCAATTATTACCAGTTATAACCGTATTTTGTCCTATTTTAACATAACTATACATCCATGGATGATGACTATGTGAGTCGTGGATTGTGTTGATGAACACATAAATAAATTGTTTTCAAAAAAAATATTTATTTTATAACTATTTAAGAGGTAATGAGTGAATTAAATGGTTATTATTGGTCTCCCAAGCGATTCACAATTTCGATTTCAACTTATCAATTTTTGTTTGCCCTAGAACAATTTTGTAACCAGCAGCGGACAGTTACCAGGCGAACAGAAATCAGCAGCAGGTAACTTAAAATTTGCAACTAAAAGTAGGCAACATTTTTATATAGTTTTCGACAGTCACGAATAAATAAAGTGACTAAAAGTATGCTACACTCTTTTGCGGCATTTCGCCTGCTCAGATACATTTTCCGGCATAACTTTTAAACCGCTGCAGTTTTTTCGATGATTTACAAGGCTTTCGATTAGTTTGCAAATTTTATACAAAATAGCCATATAAGTTCACTTATATGCATCCATAGGCATCCATTTCAGTATCTACATCTCAAGTTAAAATTTAGTTTTACAGCGAAATTCGAGTAAGTCTTACTTAATCGCCAAATTCTGCAGCGTAACCGCTATTCGCCTTTACCCTACCAAAATCAACTCTTTTCGCGGTGCTTAAATAATGCCAACAAATTGCATATAAATAAATCAACCACAACATATGTTTTATTTTTTTAAAATATATTTTATTTATTCTTGTATATTTATGAGTTTACCATAAACATTTACATTCATTGTGTGATGTATATGTAGTATGCATGTCTATATATTTGTTTTTTTTTTTGTTTTATATTTTTGTATATGCAAATGAGTGTATGTCTGCTTATATGTGTAGGTACCTTAGGTATTACATTTCAGAGACTTGATATAGCTACTTATACAATATATTTATGCTAATTAAATTTATCATATCGCATAGAGTTAAATGTAAGATGAAATTTATATATTGCAAACTTTTTGTTTTTTTTTTTTTTTGTGTACGAAAATGTATAATATGCATATTGTTGAAATTATCATGTACTATGTATGTATGTGTGTATGTACGATTTATGTATACGCTATTTAGTCATATGTCCCGAGGGTATAACATATAATGGATATATTATTATGATATATGAAGTGAAAAAATGTTATTTGTTTTATGCAATACAATAGAAATTTTACTTTGCATTTATTTACAATTGCATGTATATACACACACACACTGGGTTGTATATACATTTGTATATTTACTTATGTTTTAGTATATAATATAACTAGCATACATACATACATAGAAGGCATTCTGTTTTGTTCACGAATACATATAGTAAACGGCATATAGCATATAGTTTTGTATATATATATAAGTTGTTTAAATTAAGTTGAAAAATAAAGTAGTTTGTTCAAAATAAAGTAAAAAAAATACGAAAAAAAATGAGATTCTTAAATAGTTTAGTTGCAGCTTCAGTTGCTTTGCTTTTTGTTCTCTAGAGAAATATACAATTGTTATGCGTGCTTTCGTTAAATATACAAAATAATATAATATATAAGGTATTTGTTTTTAAACAGACTTACAGACTAATACTAACTAAAGTCATTAAAACATTTATTATAGTCGCTTAAAATTTAAAACAAAGTGCAATGCTAAAGCTACACATTAATTCTTGCCTAGTTAAATTTTTTACTTTATGTAAACAAAGGCCACATGAAATACATATCGAAAAATGTAAATTTTCATCAAATATGCATTATATATAATGCAGGATATATGCGGAATCGGTAATAACAAACGTACAATGACAGAAAACGAACTTAAAGCAGCTTCAAACTCGAATTTAACACAAAATTAAGAGTCGACTTTAAGAGAGCAACAATTTAAGAGCGCTTTCTGGCACAATTTCAAATTTAAGCAAAAAGAGAGCAATTTGAAGTTATTGAAAAAAAATCTTGTCTAAGTTTTAAGGTAACATTCCGCGGTTACAAAGTGTTCTTGGTCATATAGCTTCTTCCAAAAAAATGTATTGGCAAGTGTTAGTGGGTAGGGGGGGCTCTGGCAGTGAGCTGCTAATGGTTTTCAACAAAACAATAGCTCATCGGGCTCGAACTGATACAGCTCCGACTTCTCCCAGTCCTATACATCACTCTGCTTGGCATTTGTATTGATAATGAAGGCGCCATTTATATGTCCATTGGCATGTACTTTGCCATTGGGCGCATACAGATTCGTTAGACCATTTTTGCCATTTGCTATCATAATGGCCGTATGTGCATTGCCTCCATTTAGCTGTGCCACAAGCGGATTTTTGGTAGCCTCTGCTGGCGGTGTAGTCAGCGGCGGTGTTACCGGTGAGGGTTTTATCAGTTCCAGCTTGTCATCCGTCGAACCCTTTAGTGCAGATTTAATCAATTGTCCATTGCCCACATTACTTAGCGGTGTGCGATGTGGCATAGCATAGCGCAGCTTATCCCAGAACCAAGGATCACCCCACTTCAGATAGGTGTTCATTTTCAGATAAGCCTTTAGCTCATCATCCAGCTTCTCAATATCGCCAATGTCCGAGTAGATGATAACAATAATTCTTGCACGCCCCTCATTCAAAGCTGATCTATGTGCCGCGCGGAATTCCATGCGTGACCATTCCGAGTTAATGAAATTCTGCGATAAGACTATCAGAGTGCGCCTTGAGTCTGATATGGAACGCACTATATTCTCGGGTATGGATGTGCCCACCAGCCAGTTGCGCTCATGCACACACAGCTTGAATTCAATGGGACCATGCTCCAGCTGCGGCACCAAAAATTGCTCTATAAAGTTTTTGTCCTTTTGTGAGTACGAGACAAAAGCATCAAACTTCTTATCCTTGTCCAGCTCTTCCTCGGTAACAAACCATAGACACATATTATGCGCATACAGCCAGATCTTAATTTCCTGCTGATATTTATAATAAAGCGCCGCTGTAATGCCTGCCAAAAATCCAGCCAACGAGATGACAACGGCCACCGCTATGACCAGTCCCCTTGAAGCCGGACATATATCATTTATAGATAAATCCTCCATGCGTGTGGGCATTTCCGCATCCATGCAGTACATTTCCGAGCGATCTGCAATGCGTTCGTAATTGTTTTGTGTAAACAGCAGCAGATCCTTCGCCTGACAGTTGCAAACCCAAGGATTCTGCGATAAGTACACCGAACTTCTGCTCATGGTGCGATTGAGGAATTCCAAGACCGTGGTATTAAGCATTTGCAGCTGATTACCACGCACATCCAGCAGACGCAGATGCGTGGGCAGATTCTCTATGCTTAATTGTGTTAGATTATTACCCGCCAGATGCAAGCTGGTAACATTCTCATAGCCAGGTGCATTGAAGGCAGGCAACTTCAGCAGCGTATTATTCTCCAAGTGCAGTTCCATAACCTTTAAGCTATCCGATAATCTAGGCAGCTTGGGCACCTTAGTCAGATTACCATGTGCGCAGTTGATAACCAAAGCCTGATCAAAGGTGCGTACCTTGCAATCACAACCACGTGGACAACGCCGCAGACGTGCATCCTCCGACTGATCAAAGTTACATAAGAGCTCACGTGGTTCCACATAGCGTATAGGACGTGCCACAAGATTCTCCGGCTTGGCGCAGTTCAAATTATCCGTGCGCAGCTCTAATTGCTTGGCATAGCTTGGTTGCAGCTCGCCACGCACTAGCTGCACAAAACGCAGCATCAGACAATCACAGTCCAAGGGATTATCGTTGAGATCTACATAGACATTGCTGCCACTGGACGCGGTATCCAATTCGGCATAAAAGATGATGCTGCGTATTTGATTGTGCGTAATATTCAAGCTGACATTATTACGTGAGAGGAACTGCAAATCCGTGTAATCCAAGGCGCTCAGATTGTTGTAGCTCAGATCCAGCTGCTGCAGACTGCGCAATGAGAACTTCCAGTCATTATAGATAAACATAATGGAATTGTTACGCAAATTAAGTGTCTGCAGTTTTTCCAATTGCGAAAAGGGTGAGCCAATCTCGGTTTGGAACTGTGCATCCAACAGTGGTGCCTGCAGATCTATAAAATTATGTTGCAACTGTATATGACGCAGCTCAGTGGTTGTGCCAAAAGCGAAGCTGTTGATAGAACGCAAATAGTTATTGCTCAGATTGATAGTCTCCAGCTTGGTCAGCTTGCTAAAGATGTCACTGTAAGAAAACAAACAAAAAAAGAAAGGCGTAAGATTAACCAGCTTTCTAGTCCCACCTAATATCTATTAACTTACCCGCTGATATCTGTCAGCATATTCTCGGCCAGATTTAGATCCACCAAACTTGCTGTATGCTCAAATAATAAATCCGGCAAATGTGTCAGCCGATTACGCGAAACATCCAAGCTAAGCAGCTTCTCCTGATGCGCCAACAGCTTCTCCGGAAGCGTGCTCAAATAGTTGCTGACCAGCGTCAAGTTGGTGATTTCTGTGGAATGCGCAAACAAGTCCGCCGGCAGTGTCTCCAAATCGCAACGCACTGAGACTATAAGCAGCTCAGGCATATTGGCAAACAGTCTGGAGGGTAGCGTTGGCATAGCCACGCGGTTGTTCAGCAAACGCACCTGCTTCAGCTGTTTGTTATGCTCAAACAGACCCTCGGGCAGTGCACGGAAATGATTTGCGCTAAGATTAATGACGCTCAGATTGGTCAAGGCGGCAAAAACATCATGCGGCAGCTGCTCAATGCCATTGTCCATAAGATCCAAATCCAAGACAGAGCCAGCGCCTTCAAAGTCGGCGCGACTGAGATTATGCAGCTGATTACTCCAAAGATTCAAATGTTGCAGTTTGTGCAAGTTGTGAAAGAGTTTATGCGGCAATTGCTTAAGGTTATTACTGCCCAACTCAAGAAACTCCAGGTTTTCCAAATTACTAAAAATAGGCGCCGGCAGCTCTGCTATATTGGAGCGCAAGTCCAACCAGGTAAGATTACGCAAATCGTTCAAGAAATCAGGTGGCATATAGGCCAGTCGTCGCGAGGTAAAACGCAGACGTTTTAGATTTTGCAAACGTTCCAAATGTTTGCGCGTTAAATTCACGCCCAGATTATCGCTCTCAAAAATTAACATCTTTGGATTTTTAATGCCCAAATGATCCAGTATGCCAGCTATGGGCGTATGACCGGGCAGTGGACAACGCTGTATCTGCACACGATCAATGCTACCTATGCTGAGCTGTGGCAGCAGCTTGTACTCCGAAGCATCGGTCAGATTGCATTCAATCTGCACATTTGAACCAGTGCGCACAGAGCGTATGGTCAGCTTAAATTTGGGATTATATGTGCTATGACAATAGATTTCGTATTCGTTTGTGGAGGCTAAGCATTGACAGGCTGAGCTAATCTTCAGTTCATTGCACTCCTCACGACCAAAAATCGCTTGGCTGGAACGCGGATTTAGCAATTGAAGAAGTAGGAGCAGCAGCAGACGCAACGTCGGTGCGGCTGGTTTGAGTCTCATCTTGGCTGTTTATCTGTAGGCGTTCTGTAAGAAAAAGAAGATAGAATGTTTTAGCGTTAAGGATCAAGGTGGTTATATAATAAAACTGATGAATTCGGGGATAATGCAAATGTTTCATATAGTTCGGTGAACAGCCCGGTAAAAGGTCATTAGAAAATTATCAAAAGGCTTTAGAAACTAAAAGCAGCTTTTATCTTTAAAGACTAAAATGTTCAAGTTTTTTAGACAAATTTGGAGTTTGGATTAAAAACATTCTTCCATTTGTACAAATCCAAAAGAGAACAAATCAGATATTGACCTACTATGTGAACGATATGCTTTTTAGACTAAGCAAAATTTGCATATCACTTCGAAGCGATTATTAGAAGAAAAAATAAGTTGTTATCACTTATCACAACGCACTCTTACATGTTTATGTGAATCCTCTCTTTCTCGCTTCTTATCTGTAGGCAAGCGCTGTCATTATCGGCGATCAAGTTGGAATTAGTTCTTACTGCATTTCCGAATAAACGCAGCCCCGCCCAGTGCATCGGCCTTTTAAACCTACGAAGTTTAAGTCGCCGAAATTAGTTTTAACTTTATTTATTATTTAATTTAAATCGTTCGTTTAGTTTAAGGCCAACGAAAAAGCTTGTTTATTTAACTTTTATATAGTATTGTTCTCATAATTATCATGTCTCATTCCCTATTTATCCTTAAAGACTTAATTGACGTTACAATACAGTATTACTTTTAAAATACTTCAAATTAAATCTCAAAATAAAAAGTTGCGATACTGGGCTTAAAAAACCATATTTTCTGTATTCAATTTGCATATACTTTGCAGCATTCTCATTAAACCAACCAATATGATAATGATATGTAATGAGTAGTATCCAACTTAATGGTATTAAATGTGCTTATATGCGATTTTAAAATGTAAGTATTGTACGCCAAACTTATTGAATTTAAAATTTTAATAAAAGTATGGTTTATTTTTTCTTTTACATTTTTTTTGTTGTAATTTTTGCGAGCCTTGCAAAAAGTCTGTAACTTTCTCGCTTATAATGTATTGCAATCGAAACTTGCCTTTTGTGCTTATTATAATAATATGCTGCCTACTTTCGGGCGACGACGACGCAGAAGAAAAACAAAATGGCTGCTACTGCTGCTGTTGCCACTGTTGCTATATGAACGCAACTTCCGCACGCGTGATTTATCTTTTGTTTTTTATCCCATGTGTGTACCTGGCCGCACACATGCACACATGTAGAGACGCATACAGACTTACACACACACCGAGACACACCAACACGTAATGCAGCAGCCAAATGGCAACACACACATGTAAATTGCGACAAAAGCAAGCAAGCAAGTGAGGAGCATGGAGACCTTACTTTGCTCTCTCTGGCGCCAACATGCCAACAATTTGATAAATGCGCTTAGCGCCAAGTCAAAAAAACAAAGCAAACACGCAAATAAAAAGTGTTACAAAACATAAGCCAAAAAAAAAATAAAGAAATCCTTTTTTTGTGGTAAATAAACACTGTAATGCCCGCAGCGAACTTTCTGCTTTAATTAATAACTGCAACATTTTCGTTCTTTCGTTCGTTGTTTTTTTTTCGAAACTTTAATTAAATTTAATGTCGGTTGGTTGACTAAAGCAAATATGAGGCAGCCAACAGACATTTGTCATTATCATAATGACATGCAACAAACGCACAAAAAAAAAAAAATAAATGTATTGAAATTGCAAAAAGAAAATACAAAATGAGCGAAAACTTTGCTCTCTCTTTTAGTTAATTACAATAATTCAATGTCTGCCATTTTGTTTGTTCGTGTGTGTGTGTGTGTGTGTATGAGTATTTCGGTTGATTACTTTATTTTTTTTCTGCTGCTGCTGCTTGCCGCAACAAAAAGCTAATATGTACGAAACAGCAACTGGCAGCAACGTTGTGACACATTTGAAATGCCAGAGACATGATTATGCCGCTGCCCCGCATTCGAACGAGCAACTCTCTTTCATAAAAGACAGTTAATTAAATAGAATCCGAAATTATGACAAGGCCAGAGAGTGAGAGAGCGCGCATAAACAAAAATTTTTGTGAGATTGTATTATACATTTTGTGTTTCAGTTTTAATTAACAGCAGCACGTATACGCCGCGTGTGACGTGCGTTTTGGTTAAAGAAATTTTCAATTTTCAGAGGTAGCACTGTGGTAAGGTTGTGTGTTTTTTTTTGCGTGTTATTACTGTCATTGTATAAAAATTATGAGTTTGCAATGTAATGAACATTTTTGTGGCATTTTTGTGTAATATAAGCATATTTGAAAGTATTTGATGTAACACATAAATTTATATGCTAATGAGTTTTGTTAATTTTTTCTCCAGCAAGCTTACAAAATAATGCAGCGTGCTGAAAAATCAAAAATTACCCCAAACTTGTTTTTAAGCCGTAATTGTATTTTTTTTAAAGAATTTTTTGACACTCATTAAATTGCTTATCTGTGAAAAATTATTTTAAATCTTTACCACAAAATATGGTTAAGCTTTCTTTTGTAAACAATTTTTCAAACAAATTTTTTAAAATCTTTAGCAGAAATCAAGGTGTGCTCGCTGGCAAATTCTAATCGTATTTGTTATAACATTTTCTTCTACAACTTTAAAAAAATTGGACAATTTTACCACAGAATGAAGTTCAGTAAAAATTTCTGTAATGATAAAGCAGAATTTTTTTTTTAATATGTACAACAGAAATGCAAAAATTTTTGAGAACGATACCGCGAAAATTCAATCCAATTTTTAGTTGACTTTTGCACAAAATTATGGAAAACGATTTAGCAGAAACTTAATCTTAATCGTTTTTTTGTTCCATGAAATTGATAAACTTTAAATTTTTCGATACGATTTTCTGAAACCTTTAGCAGAAATTAAGGTAAAGCGAGTTTTTGCCAACATTTCCGAAAGCAATCGGAAAGAAATTTATTTCAGTCTAAAGTTGATTTTATACATTTTTTTTTCAAATTTATAGCACAAAATTGCAATTCCTAAAGATGGCATAATACACACAAAATTAGCGAAAAGTATGCAGCAAAAATATAATCTGGTGTTAAAGCGAAAAAGGCTAAAACACTATAATCTGGATAAAATCCATGAACAAATTTTTCAAATTCACATTTTTTTTTTCGACTTCACATTTTCCCCAGAGAAATTTCATTCCCACCGAAGTTTAATATTTTCGGCTTACGCACATCTCTAGTTTGTGCTCAAAGGCCTCCTACTGGTGAGCGTATATGAGAGCGCGGCGTTTTTATTTTAAGCGCTTTGTATCTACAGGTATGTGTGGTATGTGTGTGGTCTCAGTGTCAGTGCGTCGATGTGTGGACTTTTGATTACAGCTTTTATATGGCAGCGCTTAAAAATAAAGCAAAAAAACAGGTAAAAACAACAACATGTTGAAATAAAAGAGCAATGTACACGGGCCAGCACGCCCAGGCCAAGAGCGACACCTAGTGGCGACAACTCATGTATAAATAAGGTAAACGCACACAAACGAACACCCAGAGTTGCAATTACACGTGTATATGTGTGTATCTGTGTGTGTATGAGCGTGTTTGCTGCAGGTGTGCTTGTGTGCATGTGAAAAGCGCCACAAAAGCAATGTTGCAGTTTATGGCTACTCCCCCTCAAAATGTTGCGCTGCAAAGCGCTACCTCTGAACCTTTAGCCGTGCAAGCCCACTTACCGCACTATGTCCCCGCCCCATACAACCATTCGGCAGCTCTGTGGCGTAATTACGGTCAGAGAATGTATAAAATTTTGTAAAATGCAAGCCTTGTTCTTGTTCTTCTTGGGCTACTTCATGAGTGACTATGAGTGTGTGTGTGTGTTTGTGTATCTGTAAGTAAGAGTATCTGTGTGTGTGTATCCATGTGTTTGTGCAAGTATTTTACCAGCACTTTACGTGGGCTTTGTGCATTTAATGAATTTGTCAAGCACTTGAGCGCTGCATAATGTGGCACTTTGTTGTTGGTCATTTGGCAAGTTTTTGCTTACAAAATTTTATGTTAAAGCTTTAAGGCAATATTTTGTATGTAAATGTAAATAAGTATATGGCCAGGTCTTGTTGGGGCTGACAATTTAATTGTGCCCATTACAAGCATTTTCAAAAGAATTCAATTAAAACTTTGTGCGTTTGACGTTTTGCATATAGTAAAGGGTGATTTTTTTTGAGTTTACCTTTTAATTAAATAAAATTAAGAACTTAGCAGTAGAGCAACTAAAACTGAAATGTTTGCAATTATAGTTAAGTTAAGAAAGTGAAGCCGGATGGGCATGTGGTTCGAGTAGATACAAACTTAGTTTGTTGTCAAGCCATCGAGTAGAATCCAAAAAACTTATGCAAACTTGATGGACTTCAAATATCATGCAAGAGAACGTTCATGAAGTTACTGAAGCTACTTTATCACGAAACGAAACTAATCAACGAATGGTATCTGCCCTGGGACAATAATGTAATGATATGGGATTATAATTAAAAATAATGCATTACAACAATAACATATTTATATAGAATTATAATTGAAAATAAAGCAGATAAAAAGTAACATACATAGCATTATAATTTTGAATGAGTTGATAAAATTAAAAATAAGTTTAAATATCTCTTAAAAATCCAAAATCATTGCTTACAGGAAAACAAAAATTAATGAAACTGATTCGAAAGTTTGCAAAGACGTATCTTTGTAAATGTTGTCGGGAAAAAATGGCACCGTGAAACTTTTAATAAATCATTGGCAAGCAGTCAAAATTTCCAACTTAAATTGCGTATACGCCATGTAAATAAGTATAAGTAATGCGTGTTATATACGTCACTACGAAACAATTGACCACACACTTGAAACTTTTATTTTTTGAAATTTTTATTTAAATCCGAAAAGAAAACAACAAAATCTAGCAACAACTCTATGAGTGGTAAGCAAAAGGAAAGTCTACTAGCTATAAATTAAAACGACTTAAGCGTAACAATTTCCATAGCAGCAATAATGTCCAAGGTTTACAATACGCTATCTATACTCATAATCTAAAGTTTCGTTTGCGGCATAAATTCTCTAGATAGATCCAAAATTTTGCTACTTCTAATATGTATTTCATTTATAAAACGCTATAATGACCTCTAAATTTATATAAATCAAGTTAATTAACATGAAAAAGAAGAAATTGCAAAATAGTTGATTTCAAACTCATCAAAAAATCAACCACTTTCCAATGCTGTTACTCTTTCCAACTTCACCTTCACACCATTGAGAGCTGCAACCATCATAGCAACAGTGTTGCATTTCATCAACTTTTCCCCCCTTTTGACAACGGTCCTTTTTCCGTAATTTTGATAGCACAATTAAATTACGCCTTATAATTTCATTTCCAAACTGGTGACTCTTGCATTCAAAGCAAAATTTTCTTGGGTCGTTTTCCCAGTGCCCAAAAATTGACTTTTGGTTTGCTATTAATTAGGGTTCAAATACAATTTGAGCTGCTTTGTCGCCCTTTGGGCAAGTTTTCGTCTGATTTTCATATAATTATGCTTAATATCCGTTGAAAGCTTTTAAAGTTTCACATCTAATAGAATTTAATTGTGAAATTTCAAACAATTTGCTGTTAAATTTAAGTCATAGAAATTTTAAGCATTTAACTTTTGTGTAAATTTAAATGAAAATCTTAAGCATGTTGGAGTGGAAGTAAAGTTGTTTTTAAAAAGGCTTTACAAAATATTTGCACATTTTGTTTTGCAAATACTTTGTGTGCAAAAGTTAAGTGTGTTTTTGACACCACAAAATTTGTTTAAGGTGCGGTCGAGTTAAAGCTATTTTGCTGTCCAAGCAGTGATGGAAGAAATTGAAAGTCAATTTGAAATTTTTTAAATTGCTCCCCAATGCAACATAATAGCAGGGGATAGTAGTGTTTCGGGGAATAAATGTTATTTTGTTATATTAGCATGGAAATTGCTGATAAGGTGAAGCTGCAAAGCTTTTATGGCTTTTGTTCGATTGACATGGAGGTTTAATGAAATGGAATTTAAACATTTTGTTTTTGAGAGGTAGAAGTTTATATATATTTCTTTGAGCAGTAGACAGATACTTTTGTTTTTAGTTTTCAGTGTTTTTTTTTCATTACAATTAGTCATGCTACGTAAGATACATATTGTTTTACGTTGTAATAAAAAAACCGCAAAAAGTGGTGGCCACGTTTACCCCCAACCTATAAAAAAATTATGAATTGTTGAACTGAGATACATTTAATTTGGTGTATCAAACAAGCTGTTCCGTTGTTAAATAAAGAATTTAAAGACGACAGAAATATATAGTTCGGATTTGCCCCAGCCTATGCTATTTGGATTAATAGTACTTTAAAAATATCATCCAAAAAAAAAAATTTTTTTTTGGCTTCTATCTACACACACAAATTACCAATAAAGATTGTCTGGAGCAGCTTTTTTGCAAGAGTTTTTGTTCGCCTAATGAAGCATCTACCATATAGCAACTTTGAGTCACATTTCTTTTTGTGTTTGTCAACAAGATTTCTGGCAGATTAGATTGCTTAAACAGGACTATCAATGCTAGTTGCCTGATTTTTGTGCCTCTTCCCCAGACAGACTATTTATAAGACATCTTCTTGGCTTGGCATAAAAGCTAAAAAGTAATTTTCTTAAGTGAATATAAATGTTTAAAATCTCTGGCACTCCGACACTGGCCCACTGCCAGATTCCAACAACAAAAAAAAGGAAACTGAAGCAAAAGTGTGTATCTAACAAAGTTGTAAGAAATTTAAAAGGCAAAACATCCGCTGCCCTTTTAGACCAAAAGTACGCTTAACTTAACTTGAACGCTATTTGTTGAAGAAAGTGCTTAAAGTTTTATGCGAAATTGAAGTTGGCAACATTAATTGCTGACACTCTCTGGCGGAACCATTAAATAAAGTGTGCGTGCAACTTTGATAAGCTTGCTAGCTGACCCACCCCTGAAAAGGTGTAGATACTTATTAAAAAGATTTGACACACTTCGCTTAGCACTGAAGCCGAGTATTGGTTGGTGTTGGGAGGATTGGATTTCCATGTCAAGCTGCTTTTTCTGGGGTTAACAAGTCATTAATGTCTGCAGGAACTAGTTTAATTTTGATGACACATTTTTTTTTTTATATTTTTTTATTTTTAAATTGTTAACAAATGCAATTTCATAACCTTGATGTTATATCTTAAAAAATATATTCAATTTTCTAAATAATTTGAAATATTAATAACAAAAATTAATGTCTACGCGAAATTTTGTTTAGGAAAAAAGTCAACTTAACTTCACTTTTAGCTTAATAGCATACTGAGCAAAGCATATTGCCACATAGCAACCCAAAAAGAAACAATTTATGCCAGCCGGCAGTCAAAAATAATTACCAATTTTAAAAGCTTGCAACACGTGCTGTATGAAGAAATTAATTTTCTCTCAGCCAAGAAAATTATTAAGTTATACGATCGTTTGACAGCAATCTGAGCCAATGTTTGTCATTTTTAATTAGACGTTGACTAGGCGTTAATAAAGGTTAACAAAGTTTTGCCCGTGCTCAGATTTCACACATAGCAATTCACACAGATACACACACACACACACGTACACATAAAGATACACCTGCACGCATTCCGCTTGAGTGCGCATTTTTGCACTCACATGCTTTTATTCCGGTACGTAACGCTACTAAATTCATTAGGCACACTAAATTACCAACCACAGAGCCATAAGGGTTCCCTGGGTTTTTGCCAGTTTCTGGTTCAGTAAGGCTTTCCAGATTTTCCATCTACTACGACAACGACGACGAGGACGAATACCATAATACCCGCTTCACTTGGGTTGAGAATTTTTATTGCCGCGCACATACAAAGTGCTCTAATGTAAGTATTTGTATGTATATGTATATATGTATATATATATAGAGGTACACATACAGGTGTAGTAATATAGGTGTATGCATGTGTGTATGTGTGTGTGTGTGCTTGGGTATTTAATAGTCACACCACCCGCAGCGCGCTTTGGAAAATTGGCTTTCGCATGCCTGCGGTGCTCTTTATTACTGCAGCAGCAAAAACAAATACGTACGACCTTAATGAGATATTGCGACTTGCAGATACGCTATAAAAAATGTTTTATATTCAAATGTCAAGAAAACCTTGTGGAATTCAGTCAAATTTAAATTACTTTTTTCTAGCTAAGATTTGCTTTATACAAAATGCAGTGGACTTCATTTTTTGAGGTCACAAATTCATATCATCAGATCATCTTTAGATCTGTGCAACTCAGCTGAGATAGGTAATAGATACAAATTCGAGGCTTAATATCTTCGTATATAGCATTTTTTAATTCAACCAAAAATCAGACTTTTTAGCTTAAGATACTATAAGCCTATTTTCGTAGCTAACTCAAAAGATCCCCACATCCCCCAAAATTGTATTTCAATTTTACATAAAACTTGCGGAATCAAATCGATTTTAAATCACTTTCTTATATATTTTTTCCAGCATAAGCTTTATTTTCTACAACATACAACGGATTAAAATGTTTGACTTCGAAAATTCTGTCATTATTTTATAAGACCTGCGTAAGGCATCTGAGATAGGTAATAGATACAAATTCGAAGCTGATCGCCTTTATTTTAATTCATCCAACCGCTTATTCCAAGCTTACCCAAAAGTGTACCACATCTCCCATCCCTCAAAAACTAAATTTGAACTTTCCGTGTATTTTGCGGAAACAAATAGATTTTAAATTACTTTTTAAATAGCTTTTTTCACTTTAAGATCGTCTTTAGACAAAATACATTGGACTAAAATATTTTACTTCGCAAATTCGGTCTTCATATCAACACATAATCTTCAGACCTGCAGCGCATATAACAAAGGATAGACAGTAGACATATATTCGAAGCTAAACATCTTCATATGTAGCTTATTTTAATGCGTCCAAAAAATATGACTTTGAAGCTCATTATACTGTATCCCCTCTTTTCCAAGCTTACGCAAAAGTCCCCCACAATTCAGTGCCCTCAAAAAGCAGTGTATTGCAACAGCAAGTGAAATTTTCCTTACGATTTAATGGTAGAAATTTCTTAATGGCCAACAGTTGGATTAAGCCAAGTGTTTCAGCTGTTTTAATGGCACCCGTTGACATTGCTGCCAGCTTGGAAAAACAACTTTATTTCATTTTTATGCTTTAAAAGGCGTTACAACAAAATAAAATATTTTCTTTTATGTGTAAAGTACGCAGCGCACAAATGTATGCTACAGTTTTCATTTTTTGTATTTTTCTTATTGCTGCTGCGCTGCCAATTCCAATGCGCTCATCAATCAACATGACTAATTACTACAGAAAATTGCTATGCTCAATGTGTTTTAAGAGAGCGAGAGAGAGCGGCAAAGAGAGAGAGACGAGACAGAGCGCAAGAAAAAGAGACCTTGAGTGCAAAAATTGAAAAATTCTACAAGTTGTTTAACAATTTCTTATTAAAAACTTACAAACGCTTCAGAAACTTCTTACACATATGTGAAGTGTAAGGGTTCTTCAAGGCAGTCACTCACAGACACAGTGGCATTTAGATGATATAGAGGGTGATTTTTTTGTTGTTTTTTTGTAAGAATTCGGTAAATGAGAATAAAAACGAATATGATAGGGAGAAGATGGTGCAAAGTAGGTTAAGCTGCTGGCATGGTTAGAGTAGGTTGAGTTGGAATTAGTAATGATATTCTGAAGACATTAAAATCAAATGTTGATTTAATTATTTTCTTAAAAAAAAAACAAGCTTTCCCTAGAAATGAGAATAATAGGTGAAATCAAAGTTTTTTTGGTTTTCAATTGTACTTATTTAATCTATTAAACCTATAAATTTTTTACTCACAACTAATAGTTTCATAAAATCAATTTACTACTTTTCTGGATCTTACCTGTAAGAAAAGAGAAAATAAATTATTTTTAGTTATTTATCTATGTTTAGAAGTAAATACAATATTTTTATTAATGCTTGATTTTCGCAAATAGTTTTAACATTCAAATAAAAAATAGATTAATTTATTCTATAAACTATTCGCTGGCATCGCTGCGATTTTATTTCGTGTATATTTTTGAATCCATAAGTTTTTTGATGAAGCAAATAGTTAATAAAAAACCCTAAAAATCGAACTATTTAAAAAAATGTATTGTTTTTGTTTTTAGTATTAAATTTTTCATTAATTATGCAATTATCTGCCTTTGCGTAGAATGGAAAGTAGAAAAATGCAGCACTTTAACACTTTGTTCTGTGCTCTATGTAACTTTGTCGCCTATGACGTGAAGCACGACAACCCCAAACTTCCGACCCATATAAAATAGTCAACGAAAATTTTCTTTAAAAAAAAATTAGTTTTTAATTGAAAAATTGGCTTTTTTCAAATAAAAGTATACAAGGCGCATATACTTTAACTTTATCTAAATTAAACGTATTGCTATCTAAATGAGTAACAAGATATTCGATATTCATCTATTATTGAATAGATTGCTAGATTATCGAAGTTTTTGTGTTTGGAAGGTTTACGTTTGCGGGTAAAAAAAATAGCACTTTTTTTTGTTAATATTTGATTTAATTTACTACCTTTGAAAATATCTCAAATAGATTCTATAGATTCAGGAAGATTCCTTTGCATAATGTTAACTCATTTTCAGAGCAGTGTTAGGGGGTGTCAGCAAGAATTAGAGTTTTACATAGACTATACCTTGGAATATCACAACTAAAGATATTATAAAAAATAGATACTAAAACGATCTTGGTGGGCGCTTGCGGTTGGCATGCTAC
Organism: Chymomyza procnemis; assembly: GCA_035046065.1. Lineage (NCBI taxonomy): Eukaryota > Metazoa > Arthropoda > Insecta > Diptera > Drosophilidae > Chymomyza > Chymomyza procnemis. The sequence goes on along the minus strand of JAWNOJ010000026.1, from coordinate 11,086,830 downwards.
CATATATATTTAGCCAAAAATGCTGTCTGTGAAAATGTTTTACATAACAGGACACCCTATACCCTACATGCACAAGGCAATCACTCGCCACCGTGCTACGCAATGAGAGTGCTGTCTGCGTGTGTGTGTTTGTATATATATCTGCGTGTACGTCTGCGAATATCGAGTGGCGCTACGAGTTTTGCAGTTTGAAAAGTTTTCTTTGCCCTGCTGTGGTTTCATTTCTTATTTCATACCAAATGTTTCTATATATTTATTCTTTTTACTGCTTTCTATGCTCTGCGTTGCTTACTTTTTTTCTTTTGACAAGTTTGTATGTGTGTGCCTGCGTGTCTGCGTCTGCCGAGAAAAGATTTCAATACCCCCAAAACTTTTACAACTTGCCGCGCGCGTGTGTGTGTGTGTGTATCTATCTATGTGCTCATAAGTTTGGACCAATGTTTATGGCGCCAAACGTTGTACAGTTTACAACCACCACCAGAAGAAACTTACTTACTTACAAACTGGCAACAAACATATGACCAAATTGTGTACACACTGGCTTCCGCCGTGCTTTTTATCCGGGCAGCTGGGACTTGTTTTCAATTGTATATACATATGTACGAGTACACACAAACACATCTACACATATATACATACATTTGTGTGCGTTTTAAGCAATATATCGGCGCTGAAACCCCCGTGTAAACAGCTGTTGTATTAGCAGTTCAAGTGTATTGCAATATTGCAAAAAATTTCATAGATGGCTTCGAAAGTGGTGCACACATACATATATAGGGTATATAGGTAGACAAAATATTGTTTATTTATTTTATTCAAGTTGTAATACAAACACCCGAAACACATACTACACGCAAGTATTGGCCATGATTTGTGAGCAATTTGTTCTTGCTGCTCGATAATGCAAATTGTAGCTGCGTAAAAAATGATTTTAAGACTATTTTCTTGCGGAAAAAGCAGCAAAAATTGTGTAATTTGTTCGTTCATCTGTATTGTTCAGAAAAGTAATCTTTAGATTTTATTTGATTGCTTCAATTTATATAAAAGCTGCATTCAATTTCGTTAAAATATTTTGTAAGCCTAAGTTTATTATTAATTATTATTAAGGCATAAGTTAAAAAACAAACAAAATACTATGAATTTTGTGAAGAAATCGAATATTTACCGATTTGCTCTATGTCGATTTTGTTCAAATTTGAAATACTGCTTGGAAACCCCCAAAAACGCCGTTGGTGTCATTCAAATATCTTAAACGAATAATTCATCCAAACCTTTTTGCTTTTGTGTATCATATGATATATATGAAATAAAATCAAAAATTTTAAATAGACCCGTATTTCCTGGAATAATAAAATATTTTAACCGAAAATTTAGATTGCTCACTGGAGCAAGAACTGCTTACCATATCTGCTATTGTCGTTCATATAGACGGATATGTTTATATTTAGTAACTTTTATACATTCTAATTATACCTAGAGTACACTAGGTAGCTGTGAGGGATCCCCGAATTTTCTTCAGGGAGTTACATACATTTTCGGCTTTCACAAGCTTAATATATCCTTGGTACCATATTTGTAACAAGTTTTCCAAGAACCAGCAACCATTCGTTTATGAACAGTTGTCATTGGAAATCATTATTTCAGAATTATTCTACAGATAAGCATCGACGCCTGGAACTTAGCAGAGCTGTTACTGAGCTCAGTTTTGTATAGTGCAGAATGTGATTCAGCCAACTGTTAGCTGGATTTTTTGCAAACATAACTTATGATATTTATTTCCCACAAAATCAAAAATAAATGCTCAATAATATTATGACCAAAATATGCCCAATAACTTGAGAATTTTATCCCTAACCCCAAAGCAAATATCATGATTCACATATATGTGCCTATAATAACCTTAACTCACTGGTTGCACACGCACACACACTCATGTTTCCTTTATAGATTGAATAATGCTTTAATTAACTGTTAAATGTGCGAACATTAAAGTAAGCCGCCTCACAAAGTATCTTTATGAACTACAACCTCCCGACTACAGCTTCAGTGCATGACTATATACCGATGGTAGTTGCTTCTATATAATTGCTAGCTCATGTTCTTTCTACCAGATAGACGCTGTTCACATGACTTAGCAATTGCTTATCATATAGTTATGTACACTTATATAGTGTATATGTCGGTTTGTATGTTTGTATACATTTTGGCCATAATGTTAATAAGCAAGTTGTAGAGCTGTGAGAAAATGCAAGCTGTTTTATGCTCGGGTTATATACCAATTTGTTGCTTTTGTTGATGTTATTATTGCTACTCGAGTATGTGCTTCATGTGTGTATGTATAGATACTTATGTACTTGCAACTAGTTAGCAAGCACCTAAGGCTAAATACAAGGCAATGCATGCGGTCACGCCTTTAATGAAGCCTAATGAAGTAGTCGCCAGACGGTGTGAGTTGGTCATTCGATTTGGGAGTGACTGCAGAAAGACAGAATAAACTTGGACTCTGCAACTCATCTTTTATTAGGCAAAAATTGCAAGTTGTTGGCAAAAAGGCGTAATATTATAAGAAGAAGAAAAAAAAAATGAAGAGAAAATTGGCGTCAAGTTAGCGCAACATTAAAATCAAATTAACAATTAATTACATTGATTTAATGCGTTTTTCACTCCACTATATTGTCATAGAAAAATGAAGTACAGTAGAAACTAGCCAGAGAAAATACAGTGACGCGATATTATATCTGTATATTGTTCTAGGAAACATGTCAGCTTTGAAGCGATTAACAATTTCTTTACTAAAAGAGCTCATTTTGTTTTACAAAAGAGTAACTAAAGACACTACAATTGAAGACACTGTATAGTTCGTAGGAAACAGGTATAGGGAAGGACCCAACGTAGGTAAGTCGGAAGGTTTATATTCTAAAACAAGGATTTCAGTAGAAAAAGAATTGAACACTCTGTCTGGTTATCGCATCTAACAAACACTGTCCTTTTGTAAGCCATAAACCTGAATTATTCATAGGTTTAAAATGGTAGTAAAAGTTGTCACCCATTCCTTATAGTTCTGAGCCGTCCGACTACTTGCACTAGTGAGTGAGAGACTGAAGACTTTGGTGTTAATGGCACGTTTCCTCACTTTTTCCGCAGCTGTAAAGACCATTTTAAAAAAAGGTTCTCCTGAAAGATATTTTTGTAAGACTAACTACTAACTTAGAATTTTCAAAATGGATATACTTGATGGTACTCTCAGTCGATTCATAAAGGTCACTCCGTCTCACCCTAACTTATCACTTTGTAGATTTCGTGTTGAAAACACTTTCAGAAAAACTAATCCCTACCTCTTTTACAAAGTTAAAACATATTTCATCTCTCTAAAAAAAATTTTCGACTACTTTATTCGTGAATCGACAGCTGACTGTACAATCTTAGATTGCTTAATCATTGTCAAGCATCTTGAGTCATGGCAAACATATAGACAACTTCGACTTGTAGCTACAAGTGCCATGTCTAAAGAAGATATTAAATCCGCTTTAATTATTTATTCATAGCAAGTGCAAGTTGAAAATTATTGCGCTTATTATTTCAAGAGAATTTGCTTATCTCTTGGCGGACGCACCAGCGAGCGAGAGAAATGCCAAAGTCGCGGCGATACGGATGCCAACAGCAGACACAAGAACAAGACAAGCCAAGCCAAGTGAAGTCAAGACCTGCCGCCCAGACCAAGACGCGAGTCTACTAAAAATAACTTCAAGCTGCTTATGTTGCTTGCATGTGACGGTGATGCAAAGAGTACAGGGCGGTGGGGAATTGTCGGCCTTGCGGCAACTTCGAGGCGTTGAAGTGCAATGCCAGTTGCAAGCTATAGATACAGGCAAGTGCGTGAGTGTATGTGTGTGTGTGCGAGCGTATCGCGCATATCTGTGTGAGTGGCACGCTCTAGTGTGGAATTTTCATATTAAAATTTGCCATTTTTATAAGTCAGTCGTCGTTGTCGCCATCGTCGTCGTCGTCGTCGTCAGCCTTAGCGGCGTCATCTACTTTTTGCCTTTTTCCCTGTTTTTTGATTATAATAATTATTTAAGCTGCACTGAGCTCCAACTACTACTGCCCAGGCGCGCAACCAAGTTCTAATGAGTTGGTCTTTCCTCTTACACTTTATATTACAAAGCAAGAGCCAAAAGACAACAAAGACTGCCTTGTCGCCAACTTCAAAGCCAGCGACAAATCCATGAGATACTCATGCGCCCATTACTCTCAAGTCAGCAGCAGCAGCAACAACAAGTACAACAACAACAGTGGCAAAAACTTGTTGAAAGGCAGCGCGCAAAGTTCAAGTTGCAGCGCAAACAAAGCAAAAAAACAAACAGACAGACGGACGAACGGACAAGAAATCGCATGGCAGAAAAAATAAAGGGGAAAAAAAACAGCAAAAGAGGTTAAGACCTGATTTGCGTATGATGCAGTGCAGCAAGGAAAGGGCAAAAGCAAAAGACAAAGTCAGCTTCATTGTCTTCGCAGATGGCAGAATAGAAAGGCAGCGAAGCCAACAAGGCATCAGCACCAACTTCAGCTACGCTGAGAAAGTAAAGTGAAAGGCTTTCCCTGTGTGTGTATGTGTGTGTTTGAGTTGGTGTAACTGTGTGTGTGTGTGTCTCTAAGTTGGTGTGCTCTGTGTGTGTAATGTCATTTGTCTGTTAATCATGTTGTCGTCTATAAGTTTTGCCAAGTTGGCAAAAGTTTTTTTTTCTTTCATTTTTTTTCGCATAATGCGCACATCGTTCATGTCAAATCAAGTTGGTTCCACACTTCTAAAGGTTACATTCACTTTTAAAGAAAAATGGGTTACGCTCATTAAGAATCTATGATACAATCTATTCATTTTCTGAAACTCACAAGTGAAGGCACTCTGTGGAAGGGTGCCACAAAACTGCTCAGAGAACTTACTTGCACCAAATACTTAGGTGCTGCTATAAACAAGACTTTGTATATTGCATCTTGCTGCATTCTTTAAAGGAGAAAAACACATATGCGTCATGATCATTCGATTGATTGCTAATGTGTGTGTAGACTATTTGAAGGTAGTAGAATGAAGCCAAGCTATATCTGCCAAGCGACGTAGGCCTACAACGTTTTTCGGTTAAAAGAGTAATAACTGTTTTGAAATGGCCAGCATTGATCCAGATCCAAATATAGAAATTTCCTACTGCCGCACTTTTGTAAAAACCGCACACATCTTGAGATAATACAACGCTTGAAACCTGGCATGGCACGTTAATGGGTAAATATTAACACAACTCTACACTCATTAGTTAGCTTGCTCATGAAACGTTTGAATTTTGTGTCTTATGATAAAGAAGAACAACATTTTCTATTAAAACTAAGATAAGTTTTGGGCCGAACATAATACAGTTTTTCAGTTTTAAAATGTTAATTAAATAAACGTAACCTCCAAATGATCATAAGTCGTAACTTGTGGGAAAAACCTTATATCTTAACGAGAGCACACACCTGCTGACCATATTGAAATCAATTCCATTTCATTCAAGCGTGGAAACACTTGTTTATTATCAATTACGCAGCTGTACGGTTCAATACTACAAAAAAGCTTTTCCATAGGAAAAAAAACTTAAAATTAGTTTCAAAACTTTGAAATTGATCTCTTAAGCAAAGAATAACTTCTTTAAGCCGTTTACTTATCGATTTTAAACTAACACAAATTGTATCTCAATCAATTCGTACTTACAAAAAATGTCGTATTGGAGTCCTATATTCCGCTAAACTAATGTGGCATTTCTTCGATCAAGCGCAAAAATGATTCAGCAGTAACATCCGAAACTATTTATAATACAACCGTTTTAAACAAATTCAATTGTATTGTGATAACTAATTTTAAGCGCTTTGTTGAAAAATGCTGACATGGTACAATTTAGAAATAAAATTTCAAATTCTAAGCGGAAGTTGTTCAGAAATGACAGTTACCATGCGAAACAACAAGCTTTTTTTTAACAATAAATACTATTTGAAGACACCCAAATTCTGCCATCGTATTTTTTTTATATCATAATTTATAATAATTTTTTTATATATAATAAAATAGAGGGATATTAAAAAGGTATACTTGAAATATAATGAGTACAATAAGTTGAATATTTCTGAAGAAGATTGAAAAATTCGAATTCGCAAACAGAATATGAAAAATGAAAAATCGAGAGAAAATGTCACTTGAGAAAAAGGCAAAGATATAAGAAAATGCTCGCGTGGAAGTTTTCCACAAAAACTACTTTTGAAAAAAAACGAAAAGATTTTAGCGTTACACACTTAAAGGAAGAACAAATTGACAAATAAAAAAAGCATGCGTTCGATACGTACAAAAATATGAAATCAAAAAAGCTAAAGATGTTTGGATTGTGTGAAGCTGGAAAAAAGTAGAATATTTGGATACAGATATGAAGAGGGATAGGGATATGAAGAATATTGTAATGCTCAAAGTCATCGTAGGAGGGGTGAGGGTTGGCAAGCGAAGCGACAGGGTTTGTATAATAAAATACTTTGGAATATTTTAGGAGTGGGCCCCGGTAGCATAGTGGTGTCGTACTCGCTACTATGCCGGAGGGTCGGTGGTTTGATTCTACCCTGGTGCATTTTGCCTTGCATTTTACCCAGGAAAATCTATATTATTTTAAAAAAAAATATTAATCGAGAGAGCTGCGCGCTTCGTCTTTGAAGTCTTGGCAAAAGTGAAGTAAGATTTATTATTGTTAAAGAACGGCTTGTTCAGATTCCGCTGAAACCTGTAGGTGCCTATTCTCATCATGCTCCGCCTTTTAAGCGATAGCCATAGTTAAGGGAAATCAATTTATTTGAATTTTATTTAAATCGTAAAAGAATTTTTTGCGTTTTATATTTAAGTAGATTAAATTAGATTAAAAAGAATTTTAATAACTTAATTGAAACTTTGGGGAAATTATAAAGTTCGTCTTCTTATTTCAACACGTCTTAGAATTTTCCAAACACTTAAGTGTAAAAAATGTCATTAACAGCGTTTTCTGCAACACCTTCTAAAAAACTTCACAAGTTGTTGTGGAACAGTAGTGTTGATAATTCAGACACAGCCTCATGCATATTTTTGTTGCAAAAAGTTTGCAAGTTTCTGACACCTCAAACAAACGCATGGAATTTATGCAAACTGAACAATTGAAAATCTTCAACTAGTGGCTTTTGGAGAAGTTAAAGAAGATTTTAATGCATAGCGTGTATCAGTGCTTGCGTTGTATGCGCAAAAACCAAAACTTAAACCTTTAGAAAAATTAAAGTTTAGCTGCGAAGAATTGCACAAAAATGGTTGGCTGCTTCTGCGATTTATTGACGATAAAACGAACAAATTTATATGTTATTGATTTTCGCTCTCTGTGGCAATGCCAACTTATGTTATCTGTTCCTGGCAATCTTCGTTATATTACAACGAATTTTTAGCCAAATATATATTAACTGGAATTTTCAGTCAAAATTGTATTACGACAAAATTGTTTCTTTCAATATTAGTTTAACGTGCAGCTTTTAATTTGGCGAGTTGCAAGAAAGTTAAAAAACTTGCTTTTCTTTCATCATCTTTCAACAGCAACTTTATTATTAAAAAACTTTGCAAGCGCACAGGGAGAGTATCTTCAAGTTTACCAAGTCGAAAAATAAGCTTGCATTTGTCTTTTGGTTTCCACTTTTTACTTTTGTTTCCTCGTTTGTTGCAAGTTAACTTGTTGAGTGCCTTAAAAAGTGGAAAATCATGCAGCCAAATGAAATGCCTAGGCCAAAGCATGCGTGTCATAGTATGCGCAAGGCGCACTTTTGCCTCTCATTGTAATCATCCACGTCACAGTTGTTTGTTATTGTTCTCATTGTTGCTTTGTTGTTTGTTGTTTTTGTGCCCGTGTTGACGTGCCGCACGCGCTCACATTGTGGCTAACCATAATGATAATGATGGTCGGTGTCTGTTTACCTTAGCTGTTAAGTCCAACAAAAAGAGACACACACTGGACATGGCTACTTTTGTGGCTGTGTTTGGTTTGTCTTTGCTATTCAGTGCCAAGTGCAACATGCCGCACATCCTCTGTATAAACATACTTCTATTGATTTGCACTCGACATTATAAGAAGTGCCCATAATGGGACGGACGATGGTACATATAGTTTCCGCTTTGTATCCGCTTTGTATCTTCTTAGTCCACACTCAACGCACTTTAGTTGTATAACATTTATTTGCAACTTCTTGCTCTACAGTCAGTCACATAAATAAACAACAGTGACCAGTTGGGCATACAAATAAAGTAATGGACTAGGCGCGCACTTCTCTATGCGCGGACTCTATTCTTATACTTTTTTATTTGTGCTAGCTCCTCCAGTTAACATAGTTGTGCATCGTAAATGAAAATGTCGCCATTGCACGCATCCTAACCCAGGCCCATTTGAGCAACATTTTATTATCCAAGTGTAACCAGTGGAAACCGCCAGACGCTCGCACTCATGCCGTCCATATACTTGGGCATATAAGTTATGTATACGAGTGCATGAGTATTGTAAATAATACAGCAATGTGGTTCACTTCACTTTAGCTGTCTTCTTCGATCTCTCACACTCCATCATCCTTACTATTTTAATACACTCTCTGGGCTTTACTCCATTTCTGGCTCTTGGGTTCTGGGCAAGTGGGTGAGTTTACTTGTTGTTTTGTGGACGCACCGATTGTCAGGGGACGCACACGCGTACACTTCAATTACCAACGATGCTGCTGCTTCTGCTGCTGCTGTTGCCTTTGTTGCCGCCTTTAGCACTGCTGATTCACTGCTTCAATGCTGTCCTCAATCTTGGGGGACACTTAGACGAAAGTACGGACAGCAGGTTCTACAACTATGTACTTGCTTACTTACTTAGTTAATTCTTTTATTTTTCTTATACGCTGCCGTTGGGCATGTTGACTTTTTCCTTAGGTAGTTTCAGTTTTTCTTCTAGTTTTGAGGATTAGTAAAGGGATACGAGTAATTTTTAACTAGTTGTATACTTTTATAAAAATTTGGTAGATTTTCAGCTATAGTAAAGAAATTTCAGCTGATATATAAAAAAAAATTACGTTTCATATTATCAGAAACGAATTTAAAAAAAATCTGTTAAGATCTATTCTCTATTTGACAATGTGTTTGGTGTTTTGAAAGCAGCTAAGTGCCGATTATTTTTCAGCTTGACCTAAATCAAAGAATACACTATATTGTATACCAAGATCAAAATGTTATATCGTACGACTTCATGCGAACATCTCAGACACACTTATATTACACACACTATTTAAACACCATTTGGGTTCAAAGTTTTGCATTTTCTGGTTTGTGTAAACCTCGATGGAATTTTAGTAATAATAAATTGCTTGGGTATCAGCATTATGTGTGGCTTTCAATATCACGAATTTGTCCTTCTTGCAATTTTTTTGGACTTTTTCATGTAAGGATATTTTCGATGACGATTAGATTGACAGCTTCTTCCGCGCGTTTTTCAGAATTTATATTTTTTGGGGATGTTATGGTGTCAGTTAGATATGTGGTTCATGCGACAAACTCTACAACCAATTCGAAATATTAGCTTAACATTATTCATGGAAAATAACAATTTCGAAAACACAATCAATAATAGGCTGCTTTTTCATATAAAAAATTATAAAATCATAGAAATATATTTGGTCATATTGAAGCGGCAACAGATTTAATGATAGAGGATATTAAACATTGCAATATATTGGAGATCGCAAGCTATTATCGATCTTGATACAAAAATAATAAGTGAAGTCTTTTAAATGTATAATGCGAAAAAATTGTATTACTAAAATTCAGATTTTGAAGCTTTTAACTCTCTGCAGTTTTTGACAAAATCTTGCATGATATATAATTTAATAATAGCGAATATTTAACATAGAAATATAACAGAGATCGCAAAATATTGTCGATCAAATACAAAAATATCAATATCATCATAACAGTGTATTTCGAAAAATTTTTCTTACAAATCCTCCGTGGTTGTGAAAAAAAAGTGTTTGATTGAAAGCGTATAGAAACCTTAATCTTTTTCAAGTGTATTCCCTATTCGCAACACGCAGTTGGCCTCCCACTTCCTAGCACATGTTTTCGCTTATGCCCTGCGGCAACTGCTTAACGCTCTTTTCTTTTTTTTCGCAACATCTCTCAACCTATCTTTAGTCTTTACTCCTTCCATTTAGCTTTATTTTTTGTGCGTATTTTTATGCCTTCTTGATTTCTTTTTTTTTGTTTGTCTTTACTAAGTTTGCCTTTGCACGTTGTTTCTGCTGCTACCTCCTCTTGAGAGCCTAACATGTCTACGCATGTCTTTGCATGTTCGTTCGTGTGCTGACGGCCCTCATAATTTGCGGATGGATTTTTATTTTTATTACACTCGTATGTGCAGCAGCTTAAGAGGAGGCATGCAGCGCAGTGGCAAATGTAGCTTAAGTTGAAATGTAAGTCACGTTTAAAGAGTTTTTGCAACTGGCTAGCAGGCCCCTTTTGGCCAGGCCTTAAATGGTCTTAGCCATTGCTGTAATTGCGACCGTTTCTGCAGCCGCCCATTGCCATTTATAGCATTAATTGTGAACATTTTGCGCTTGTTATTTATAAAAGCGAACACACGACTCTTGAGAAGTACTTCAAGTTGATGCCAACATGATGCCAAGTTGATGATGCCCCACAGTTGATGCCAACCAAGTCTGGCAAGGCTTAAAGACAACTCTATGATTATTATGGAGCAGAGTTGTAGAGTGTGGCTAAGTTTATACTCAAGATGTGGCATATTTGGCGCTTCAAGTCAACTTGCAGCAACTTTTGACAGCAGACCCAGCCGAGCCGCAGATCCCTTTTGATCTACGGCCAATTGCAGTTGGCCAAGAAGTTTAGTGCTCGGTTCGGCATTATAATTAAACAAAATTAGTTATGGCGCCGCGGCCATATGGCGTCGCCAAAGTTTTTGGCATTTGTTATTTGCTGTGAGCCAAAAATAAAATGCCGGAAAAATTTACTAAGAAAACTATTATGGAGTAGTAATAACTCTGCTTTTTTTTTGAGCCATAATGTTGCGTGTTTTGGGAGACTTTTCTTTCCTGTAGCCGAGAGCTAGATTAGTTGTGTGCTTGTTTTAATATTTGGGAATTGCGTTTGGTGCGAAGTTTGTCATAATATGCTTTGATATGTGGAAAAAAAAACTTTATAAGTTATACTAAGGAAGCGGTAGTTAGTTATATGCAAAAGAAGTTCTGGGAAATGTTATGGGTTCTGGAGCAGAACATTCGAGTAAACCCTTAACAAGCGACCAAGCTATATTGAAAATGTTCATACATGTGAAGCGCTTTAAAGAAGTAGTTCTATTAATAGCACCAGGAACCACAGGCGGTGTCTTTGATTAATAGAGTTTGAATTAGGCAATTGGCAACCCCACAAAAAGTTAAAGTAATATTTTAGATTTTCAATAAAATCTTTTGTATTTAAAAACTTTTGGAGTCATCGTTGCTACATACTGTAGGTCCGTTGAACATAAGCATATCGAAGGTATTAATTTTGTGGTTTGTGTAAACCTCAATGGAATTTTAGTATTTATAAATTGCTTGAGTCTCAGCAGCATGTGTGGTTTACAATATCAGGAAATTGTCTCCTCATAAATTTGTAGACTTGATTCATTTTACTATTCTTTCGATGACGTTCAGAAAACTTAGTTTGTTCTCAGAGTCACAAAACTCAACTTTAAAGAAAATATGCAGTAAGAGACAAAGGATTCATTTTGTTAGTTGTTACATGTTCAACATATGACGATCGAATGGTAGTTCTTTCTAATTTTTTTCGTGCATAACACAGTGTAAGTTCCATTTGATAGTAATACCAAAAACTTTTTGAAATTTTATATAATGCTTTACCCAACTAAGACTTCTTTTGCTGTAGCTGCTTTGAAGACGTTCTAATAATAAAATCCTCTAAATAGATTATTTTTATCCAATGCTACTTATAGAGGTTCTTGAGTTTATCTCTATGCGTAGCATTCGACATCGGTAATAAAGTTTTAGTTATTGACAGCAGACAAACGACTCGAATGGTAAAAAAGCTTTGGTCACTGAGAGCAGACATTCGGTCGCAAAGGGTCCAAGTTGAAGCCATAATTTGAAGGGATACACCAAGATGCTTATTTGATATAAAATTTTTGATTTTTAAAAGTTTCATTGAAACTTTAATATTTGGAAACTTTAATAGACGCTTAGAAAGATTAATTATGGTTAATAATCTCACTTTTTGCAATCGTTACTAGAATGTCTGGACATATAGGACATGTTGCACGAATGCATGGTAGCATTTCAGCCAAAAAAGTATCTAAAGGGTCTTCTAATTAAATGCAAACCGATTCAATGAATAAAACTAAAATAAATTTTATGTATGTAAAAATAATGGCTTACCTTTGGAAATATCAGAGTTTTTGGGACCGTCGGAAGGTCCCTGCGAGTATAGCAAATACTTTCTACCCAGTTAATAACTGCAAAGATATAAGAAATTAAAAATGATCAGTTAAAAATTTGCAAAAAAATTTTATACAATTTTCATAAATAAAATATTAATTTTCATTTGTAATTTTACGCCTTTTTTAACTTACGCTAAAAAGTTATTATTTAAATATTTATTTATATTTGTTCAGCCAAGCGCTGTTTTTTTTTCAACTCGCATCAAGCATACTTTACGTAGGATATGTTACGTATGCAAGTAAATCTATAAGCGCACAACCAATTCCGGTACTAACACACTCAGAAAAAAAAATCCGCACAAAATCAATGCATATTATGTAGCACGTTCTTCCTCTTCTTTGAGGTTCAACAGGAAGTGTGGCATGCCACATAAAACCATATATTGCATATAATATATTTATGTGGTTTATATATTTCTGTCACTTTTTTTCCGCTTCAATATTTTCATCAGTTTTTGTGCATTAAAAATCTATAAATATTGACAGCGCTGATATATGTGTGTGTGTGCGTGAGTTTGGGTTATCCCAATGTGAGAGCGTGAGGGGGCAGTTAGCAGCGGTAGCTTTATTTATTTTTTAACTTGTTTATATATTTATATAGACATTAACATATATCATGATTGCTGCTTAACATAAATTTTGTGCACTGGCCGCAGATGCGATAAATAAAGATTAAAATCTCACAAGAGGTAGCCCGCACTGTTTTTACAGTGACCGATGAAAGTTTGCTGACAGGCTGTGGATTGTTTAATTTTGTGCTTATCGTTGTGCCTTGGTTCGAATTAATTGGATTATGTTTTAACAAAATATTATTCAAACATCATATTTTGAGTAAAACTGCAAATAAAGATTTTTATAAAAAAATACTTTTATGACTTGCTGTTCCTTGTGACTACATAAGTTGGACGCGCACGGTTTTGAAAAGCACTATAAGACAATCAATTATGTTGCTTAGGCACTCCTAAATCAACAGAATCAGATATTTTAGCCCGATATTCCTCATAATATCACTGATTTCGATCCAAATTGATGTTGTGATAGGGAGGACTAAAATACTTTTAAAACCAAAAGTTAGTGGATAACTTTAAATACAAGCGAAATGTAACGAATCTAGTGGTATAGTCGAATTTTGCGATCGATTTGCCTTATGAAAGAAATATAATGTAGTTTGAAATAACCGAAATATAACGAATGTAGTGACGTAGTCAAATTTTCCGACTGATTTTACTATGGCTGCAAAATTATACTTCTAGTGCTTGGACATATTAAAAAAAACTATTGAGTGCTGAATTTGGTTATATCTATAAGAACATAATTATTTATACAAATCTATGTTAACCAATAGCATAAAATATATCTAAAAAAAACCGTTGGATGGGAATTCTTCTTGTCAAAGAAATTAAAAAAAAAAACATATTCTCTTAAGAATTCTTTTGTTCTGAAATGAAAAAAAGTTACCCGGAGCCCGGTGAGCTAACATTGCATTTAGTCATGTCAAAATACTTTCATCGACTACTGTATACTACCGCTGTTCTCTTGTGCATTGTGCTGAAATTCTCTGGCACTTCATTTCAATTTATTTATATGTATGTGTTATATACAAAGTCACACACACATACACACACATATGCAAGCCGCGTGAGTGATAAATCAAAATTCGTTGCATACATTTTTGCGCCATAAAGCAATATTGAAATACATTTTGATGCAGCTTCAAGTTGGAGCTGTTTGCCTGTTTTTGTTGCAACTTTGGTAGCTGCTGTTGCATTGTTGTTGGCACACAATAAACGCAATTTTAACTTTCAATTGCAAAAAATTAAAGCCCACCAAACACAAATACAAAAACAACAATAGTAAAAACAACAGCGGAAACGGAAACTCTGATGAAATATAAAAATGGCCGCCCTGCTGCAAGGGAAAGAAAACTGGCGTTCACATTACGCATACGCACTGTTATATTGTGGTATTAAAATTCACAGCGTGCGCTCTGATTTTTATACACGTGCGTTTATTTATTTTGTTATTTTTCTTTTCTCGCTTTCTTTTTTATGGCCATTAAATCAAAGTACAAATAAAAAAAAAGTAAATAAAATAGCCAAGTAAAGTGAAAGAGAAAAGAAACAATTTGGGCAATGATGCCGACAATGGAATACGCTGTTGTGCTTGCGAAAGTTATCGGCAGTTGTAATTTATAGTTATATATTTTTAAGAAAAAGGCAACTTTTGCATGCTTTCCTTAATATGCTTAAAATTTTAGGGGAAGATAAAGATTTATTTTATTTTGCATACAACTAGAAGTGGAATTTTTATTACAACAGTACTCTACTTTTTCAATATCTATTTTATATTATAGAAAACTACAATCAATCAATATTTCTGTCCTTAAATGTACTGCTTGACTATTTGCAGTGTATCAAAAGCAACAAACACAATAACTTTTATTGTTACAATGGTCGCAGCAGCACATAGCTTCACTGAAATCTTTTGATTTCGTTATTTCATTTGAAATGTTGTCATAAAAATGCGAAATTTCGTTAAGTGCACTTGACGCTCGACATTTGGTCACAAAAATGTTGACGCTAGAGGGCGCTACAAGTAAAAGCTGTGAAATTGAAATGCCAAGTGGTGGAAGGTTCTGGCCAGCAATAAATGGAGCTTGCAATTGATAAAGTGCCAAGAGAGTTAATGGAAGTATCGTAGGGCAAGCGTAAAAATAATGGAGACTGAATTTCATAGATGACATTTTACTTAATGTACGCGATAAACTGTAGTTGGATGTGTAGCCATAATCATCCTATTTGGCAAAAGTTTTTTGGGTAGCTGAAGACGAAATTTTTAGTATTGTATTAAAATCAAATATGTATAAAAAAAAGGTGGTAACATAAAAATAAAGACTGAAGGATATTGCGAATTTTAGACATTGATTGTGGTATTTTAATAATAAGAATATGAGATTGATAGCCATACAAGTATGGATTTGGAATTCGAAAAAAGCTAAAGGTTTCTTAAGTAAAATACAATAATAGAAATCTTTGATTTTGTAAGAAAAATATGTTGCAAATTTAAGCCACTTAAGACAAAACATCATCTTCCCAGTTACTTGCTTTGAGCTTCAAATGGCGAAAACTAAGAAGAAAAAAAGCATCAGTGTTTCAACAGGAGAAACAAAATCCACAGCAATCATTTTTGTTCCCTAAGTTATGTAACTTCAAAAACACATATTTACTTTTACAAAATTCTGCCTTAAATGCTCCTGCCTTAAATGCTCGCAAAAAGTATTTAACCAAATTACAGCCTATTTCCGTTCTGAATTAAATTTTGTCATAACCTTTAATAAAAATCATTAAAGTTTATGATAATTATAACATGCTAATATGCAAATTTACATATTAAATAATATTTAAATAATATTTTAATTTTTTTTTTATTTTGCTTGTACTAATTTACACCTAAGCCATTAAATGCAGATGCGCTGTGATTAAATTCTGAATAGGCAATTATTTGCAGGCCCTACGTAGCGGCAAAAGCCCTCACAATGCCCACCGCAGTACCAGTTAGTTCTTTGTAATTATATTTTCATATGCAATCATATAAATTAGCCGCAAAACATTGCCAAACCATCATATGTGGGCAGCACCGGGACCATGGCCAAAATCAATTGAAATTGTTATTGGCAGTTGCAGTTGGCAATTCGGCTAATTGGTAGCCACAAAACTGGCAGCCATGCAACAATGTTGCACCATTGTGGCAAGTGCTGCTGACACACGCAAGCCAAATAAAATACAAATTTCAAACGTTCAAAATGCATAAAATTTTATAGAAATTTATATATATTGCTAAGCAGCGTTATATGATTTTACATAAATATTTCATATGCTAAACATTTCACTTGCAGCTGGTCGACTCTCATGCAGCGGCATTAATTGCTTTTTACTGTATGCGTGTGTGTGTGCGTGCGTGTGTGTGTGCGTGCGTGTGTGTGGGTGGGTGGATGGTTGTATTGGTGCGGCAGCCATTTTGATATGTAAATGTAATTTTAATGAGCTTTGCGTCGATTACATATACGTAATATGCATGTGTGCACGCGTGTTGACGGTGTTAATTTTGTGTTTGTATTGGTGTTTGTGCTGCATAATTCATAATAAATATATATTTTGTAAATTTTTAATTTTAATTGCTGTCACTTGTTTGGAATTTTTAACCATTTATCTAGGAGGGAGCGGAAACTAACTATAGCAGACAAAGTTGCCAGCATATTTGACCGCTGTCTGTCAACAAATGAAAAAAAAGTGGGGACAATGATTAAAATAATTTATAATAAGCATTTTGCAAATTGGCAACACCCGCACTCTCTCTCTCTTTGTGTATCTATGTGAGTGCAGCGCTTGTATGCGTATGTGTGGCATTCTGTTGTTCTCTGTCGGCGCATCAATTAGTCTAATTGCGCATTTAAATTGGCAAATTAACAGAGTATTTGTGTGTGTGTGTGTGGGTGGGTAGGTATGTCATTTATATGTATTACTGTGCAATGAACCTGCACAACATTTTAAAAATTCTTTATTTATGAAATAAAATCGGCGTAAAATCAAATCTATGTATTTGTCAGTTCGTAACTTAAAATATGAATTTAAAAACGTTAGGGTAGCTGGTGGCAGTTGACAATGTTATACCCTGTAAATTGTGCTTAAATTTGATTCAGTGGTAAAGCCAGTTATCGTTTATATGTAGCACTGTCTACTTGGGGCTCATAGAAGCACTCTGACTTCATTATGTTGTAACCAGACAAACATGGCGCATACTTATTGTCGCTTTAAAAAAATTTTTTCAAGTTTTTACAAAAGCCTAAACCATTTTTTAATTAGAACTTCATTTCGTTTATGTCTTCTTTTAAAAATGTTTTTCTCTGGTACTAACCAAGGAATCATACAATCAAGTAAGCATATTTTAAATAAAATCAATCTGTATAGTAGATCATACTGATCTATGCGAATTCTCCCCTGGCGTTATACCGGCTTACCCTACCCTAATCTATATGGTAAAGGTACAAATATTCTTTTACCGCTTTCGTAAGAAAGTCCTCGTCAAATCATATCGCAGTTGCGTAGAGATCGCCAATTGAACACGAAGATTAAAAGCAATCTCTATGGTTAAGATAAACTCTTCCTTTTGCTGCTTTCGAAAGAAAGCAGTTCTTCGTCAAATCAAATCGCTGCTTCTTAGAGGTCACTAGCCGACACCATACCACCTCCACTTCCAGAGTATGTTTTTGCTTTCTACGACAATATGCAGAATATCTGTGTCCCAGATGCCACAGTTTTGCTAATTAACATAAACACTCAAAGCTTCACCAGAATAGCAAATGGATGATCTTCTGTTATAATAAAAGATACTGCATTTCACTTTAGGTAAAAACCGTAAGTAAGTATTTGCTTAGTTGGCATAGGTAAACTTAACTTGTATGCCAGGTTCGAAGTTCATATGCATCATTTTCTTAACAATTTTCAAATGCGACTGCAAGCCAATAATGGCGCTTGTGGATTAACATCTGGAAACGATCCCAGGTCTAGGAATGTTTGCCACAAGTTGTCTTGCGTGTGGTGATGTGTATCACCTTAGTTGATATGCGCACGGGGACCCTTAAACGTAAGTTTTGGCTTTTGGCACCGTTGTTCCTCAAAGTTACGGTAATGAAAATGTGCTTGCACAGATGAAGCTTCAGCGGGCTTCTTAATATCCTTGGGTGCAGTAGCCATAATATAAGCAAATTCTCTAGACGAGCTAATCAAACCTTTTCGTTTTGAGCAGCGCTGATTTGGTAAGTTGCTAGTACAAAATAAAAAAAAAAGCAAAATAATGCCCAGTTTTGTCACAAAGCAAATAGAGTTCAATTTTGTTTTTACTTTTTCAATTATCACTTTACAAATGATAAACTTTTGCTTGAAGTTTAATTTGCGATAGATATCGAATGCTAAATAGATAGCCCAGTCGATTTTTATTCGTAACTGCTTTAGATTGGAATAGTATTTGTTTTTAACATAATTGTATATTTCGAATCAATGGAATATGAATTTCATATTTTTGAACTTTTTGAAACTGTGTAGATATAACTCTGAAGATATTTATTGTTAATCAATAGCTAGTGCTAAAAAAAACAAAAATAATTATTTAAGATACTGATTTCATCGCTAAACTATGTTCGATATTCAGTTGTTTTCCGCTTTTGGCACAACTTTTGCTTGCTAGCTGCATCGCAAATTGAATTGCACCTTCAATTTGCAGTAGACAATTTTTTATTGTATAAAAAAAATTCAACCAGAAGCTCGGACTCGCAGCTGCAGTTGCCAAGCCTCAATTTTAAACTTAAAAGCCTTTTGCATATATTCAAAAATAGCTTCCTTTGCAATTCTCGTTGAAAAAACAAACGACAAATCGATATATGAGCGCATGATGACCCTGACATAGCGTCGTGCGTGGTAAATAATTTTTGGTAGTGCCGCTTGAAATGGGCTGAAACTCTATTTTAAGGCTTTAAAGCTGCAAAGGACTTTTTTTACACTTTTTTTTAGAGTGTCTGCCTTTGTATTTGCAGAGCTGCTGTTTTTAGCCCGCAGTTTTTATTTTAATTTGCGGCCATCAAAGCACAGTGCCAAAAATACAAAAAAAAGGAAACACACTGAAAAAAAGCAGCCAAAAATTAAATAACTAAAAAGTCTGAGTGCGATGGCGCCAACGCTACAGTAAAAGTATCTGTATCTGTGAGATACATATATGTGTGCAGTTGTGTGACTGAGCAAGTGGCACTTTGTACGTGTCTGTGTGTGTGTGATGATGGTGGTCAAAACCAATTAAATGAGGCTAAAACTGCAGGCTATATACAGTAAATACGCAAAAAATTTGAAGTTTTGGGTTTTACATTGAAAAAATGTGTAAATCTATAATAAATAAAATAAAACAATTTGAGTAAAAAATTAAAACAAAAAATTTTGTAAGGCTGTTGGGTGTGATTTTAGGAAATTCTCTCTAAATATCGCCATTCTATTAAATTTGATAATTTAATGAGATTTTTTCGTAAACAAATAATTTTTTTTAAGGAAATACAACTAAGTTCAGACAGTATAGTTCAACAACATTAAAATTAAGAAATGTTAAATAAGAGCGAGGAAAATGTAAAATGAAACTAATCCGTGTTCCTAGTTGAAAATGATATAGAAATGCAACGTCTCATATTTGGGGCTGGCAAGGAACTTGGATTTACAATGTAAAAGATGAAAACACAAAGTAACATAAAAGTTTAAACATTTCCCCACAAGGAAGCCAAAAGATCAGCGATGACCAAGCTGGGTTTTCATAGTTGATGATTGGTCATATATGCTCGACTTGGCGAATCAAGATAAGTTAAGGTAGGAAATCGTAGAGGCTATTGTAGTTTGCACCTAAGACGCCAGAAAGATCGTGCGATATATTGGCATGTTACGCCTTGTAATATTCAACAATGCGAGCAACTACTGTACCAGCCGCTTACATGCATGCAGGCAGGCAGGCATATGCAGTAGCTGCGTATCCTTACATATATAGTTTCTTTGCAAAACTGTTTGATTTTTTTTGCAACAAAAACAAAAAAAAAAAAAAAACAAAATTTATAGTTTTGAATTTAAATTAAACAACAAATGCTAAGCATTTAAATTGCAGCTCTCTGTCTCTCCTTGCTGTAGCGCTCTACAGCTCTCAATGGCTTATGCAGTTTTAATTAAATTTTTCAACTCTTTGACGCCAGAGACTTGCCGCATAATTTGTCTATGTACGCATAACATGAAATGCAAGGAAATAGGGTGCTTTTTTGAGTGCTGCTGCTGCAAAGTTGGAGAAAGAGTATGTGTAGCAAGGTATAACCGCATTGCCAAGGCAACCAAAATGGCAGTCTGAGCATCAATGCCAAATGCAAGTTGTGTGAAAAACAAAACAAAGTGAGACAGAGAAATGAGAGGGAGAGAGAGTTGAGAGCGAGAGAGCTGGTAGAGAGAGCGCAAAACGTAGTTGCAGAGAAATATGTTATGCGTGTGTTTGTTGAAAAGCCACAAAAGTGTTGCATACTGCTGGGGGCAGTCGAAATGCAAGCCTCAACCGCAGAACTCAAACTCAGCTGCTGCTGCTGCTGTTGTTGTATGAGTGTTTGGTGTGGGTGTGTGTGTGTGACTTTTGCGTGTGAGAGTGCGTTCAAAAGGATATTAATAGTTGTTGTATTTTGTTGTTTTCATTTTGTATGTGTTGTATTTTTTTTTTTTTTTGTTTTTAGCAAATGTTTCAAAATGGTGTTTTTCTTGCGCTTAACAAGTGCACTTTTTGTTGCTGTTGACATTTTAAAAATGGCTGCCACAATGCATTTTGCATGCACAAAAGATTATGCGAGTGGCAGTGTGTGTGTGTGTGTGTATCTGTGGGTGATTTGGCATATGAGTTTGTGTGTGTGTGCATGATGGGACTTAACAAAAACAATGCCAACAAAGCGCTGCTAGCCTAACTGGACAGACACATATAGTGCGAGCTACTGACAGTGAATGATAAAAGTTATGAACCCTTTGTTCGGGGGATAGAAATCAAGCGAGAGTATTATATGGTTAGCAAAGTTGTATTTCTGTTTTGAACGCTGAAAAGTTTTTAAATTTTGAAACTAGCAGTTGTGGAGCTTTAAGAGTGTAATGCAATATTTTGCTTTTATAACTAAAATAAAATCGCCTTGATTATGGTTATCGCTCCTAAGGCGGGGATTTCTCTATTAATAGCTGTTTTGAAAAGATCATGAACCTGCAGTTTTACAGCCGAATCCGAGTGGCGCTGTCTTAAATTAATAGAGATTTTGCTAGCTTTGCCACTGCTGGAGAAATGTAAGAATGTTGCTGGGTGCAATCGAGCCGATGCAATGTTTAGAGAACAAAGCTAACTGGCGCTTAGCCTTAAGTTATGCTTTCTTATATTTTTAAAACTTTTGATTTGAAGTTGGTAATGGAGAAAATAAATTGGATAACTAAGCTAACAGGCAGCTGGCCTCTGGTTCTTCATTCTTACATGTTGCGAACATTTGTTTAAAGTTCTTGGTTCATGCTAAGTAATCACTATAATCAGCGTTTTCTACGTTGCAGAGCTCTTTAAAATTATACTCAGACTATAGATATGGTTTATAACTTTATAGGTTTACAAATCTTATCATTTTTCTCATCTGTAACTCTTGAGATGTATGATGGGATCAGTAGTTAATTAATTTTTTCCAATATAAACTAGTGCCTTATGCTAAGGTTTTGTTTTAATAAATTGATTTAACTTGACTATGCTGTCATCGCTCCGTAGGCGAATATATCTTTTTTACTAGCTGTTCGAAGGGAACGTGTACCTACAGTTTATAGACGAATAATCTTTCATTAATAGAAATTTGATTACACAAATAGCGTCTATTTGCTAGCAATGCTAGTGCTAGGCAAATGCACTAGTGCTCGAGGGTGGAATCAAACCACTGAACTTGGGGCTTCAAGGCGAGCACGCAACTGAAGTATTTTTTTCTTTTTAATATGTTATTCCAAGAAATTTTAAATTTCAACAGGCAAATGAAATTATACGATAATCACCATGATGCCGATGTCATTTGTCAATAGATGGCGCCATAGCTGTTCGCCTTTATTTTGTAATGAAAATTAAAACTTAAAGAAGTTTAATTAACAATGCATTTTGTGAGTAAAGCATTTAAATTATATAAATTCGACTTAATTTTAACATAATCCATTAAAGCTTGCCGTATGCTTTAATTAATATATTTTAACTAAATCGTTTAAATCTATATGGATTTATATATAATTAAATCAATATTTAATTTTAGCAAAATTATTTAAAAGCCAGCTAAAAAAGTTTATTTTTTTTTTGTCAATTTAAACAAGCAATTTTAGCAAACATAATAAGAGTTTATTTGCAGAGTCTATATTCTATATGCTAAATAGTTTTATTAATATTTATAAAATTCATCACCTACAAATAAGTTTTTCATTTTTAATATTTGCATTATTAAATTTACAAGCCACACATTTATTACAAATAAGTGTGGTTTTAATTTAATTTTTTTTTATTTAATATAAATTTTGCGCGAAATTTTTATGCATTTATTTATTTAAGGTTTTTATATTTATTTACGCGATTTTTTGGTTTTGTTTTTACTTGTTTGAACTTTAAACCGCAACAATGGTGGGTTTGTTAAATTTAATGATATACAAATATTTTCATACTCACAAATTCACACCCCGCTGCCACACACACTCACACACAGCCACACTTACTTTCCTATGCTAATTAATTGTAATTTTTTAATGAATATTAATACAAGTGACATTATGAAAATATTTATGTTAATTTTGCGACTAACCTTTCTGGTTCTCTTTTATCCTGATGCTGCTGTTTATTTGTGGCGTTTTTTTTTTCTTGGAAAAAATCCTTTCTTTTTTGTGTTGTTGCAGCCTTTAGAGCCGCTTGTTGTACATTTTTAATGTATTTTTAAGTAATTTACTGCAAAGAGAAAACAAAAAAAGCGTGAAAAATATGCAAATTAGCAACAGCACTTAAAAAAGTAAAGGAAAAAAATTGGGCACGTAAAGTTAGGCGTTACCGACTTGGGCATGCTCCTGCTGCTGTAGTGCTGGCCTTACACGGCAGTGACACATGCACTGCAGGACTTGTCGGAAATTAAAATTAAGTATTTATATTATATATCATTTTTAAAACTGCAATTCTACATTTTTCGTTTATAAACTTTGATTTAATATTCTACAAAGAAAAGCATTAAGAGTTGAAGAATTACTCTTTCCACAGAAAATTTATAAGAAAGGATTACCCTTTTCCCAGAAAATTTATAAGAATAAAGGATAACCTCTTCTCCATAAAATGCGTAAGAAGAGATTACCCTTTCTCCAAAAAAAAGCTATTTAAAAGGTTGTGCTTTTTCTTGAACTCCTTGAACCACTGAACATTTTCAGCGCTTAAGAATGACCTCAGTGGCATCGTTATTCATGCAAAACTATCGAAATCTGTACATTGACTCTATAATTGGCGCTATCACACATTTTAACCAACTTAGTATACCCTTTCTGTTTCAGAACTAGCATCACACGAACAAAACTTTTAAAATTATCTACAAATAAGCAGCATACAATACACAAGGTTGACAACTCCTACCTCCCTTCCTTTCTCTACCGTGGACCTTTCACAACTAACCCATTAAAATTTCAAATGAGTTTCTGGCATTTCTTCTTGCAAGACTTTTTAACTTTACAGCCTTTGAGCCGAATGGAAAGAAGGAGCGCAGCAGGCTACAGTAAGTGCCAACATTTTACTCATTACATATGCTCACATTTGCAAGTGTATAAGTGGGAGTGAGAGTATCTGTGAGTGTTTTTGCGTTATTATAACACTAATTATGTCATACATATGCAAAAGTAGCAAACATGCTGCCCCTCGGCATCCGCTACGCCAGAAGTACGCGTCCTCTCGTGTCGCCTCAAGTACAAGAGACGAGGCGTGTGGCAAGCCACTTAAATTTTAACGTATTCATGACGTCGACGACGTCATGTATGTTGCAAAGGGTATGAGGTGTTGCCACTCGAGTGTCTAAATGCAGTATGCGTTTGTGTCTGTGGGAGTGCGTGAGTGTGAGTGTGCGAGTGTATCTGTGTGTATGCGTTTAATTTAATTAAACATTCTGGTACTTAGCTAGCCACAGTTAGACGCACACATACATCAACTTAAAACAATTTTCACATCAAGTGCATGTAGCAGCCTGGAAAATGGAAAATTATGCAAGTGGCAAGCAAAGGTGTGTCGAAATTAATGATAGTCATAGCTTGAATGATAGCTGCCAGTTATGCGACATATTATTCACAATTTTTTAGTAATGCTGCATTAGATAAAGAAATAAAGTTTTAAATTTAATAAACTTAAAACAGAAATATTAAGATAAAGTAAAATTGGAAATTTAAGCTTTAGATTCCGAATAGCTTACTTCTAGATATGATGGATTTTTGACACATACATGTTCTGATATGGTGAATAATGTGGCAAAATCATAAGATTTTTAAAAAAAATTCAATGCATGCCTAATATACGCAAAAAATGTACACAAACATTGAATATCATTAAAAAACTTGAGCTCAAAACTCTTTTTCTTTGGCAAATAAATATGTATAAGCATAATGAATTTCAATTTCCAATGCCAATTAAAAATTCAATTGAAATAACTTTTTCAACCAGAAAAAAAGTGAAAATCAAAGTCAACAATTTCTTTAAATGCAAATTGTTGCATTTATTTATGCAAAAAGCAATAATTAAGTTACGCATACGCATAGTAGTACAAGCTTAGTAAAAATCAATTGTGGAAACAAACATAGATGCACAATATGCAACTTACATTTGTAAAAAGCACGCACACAGCACACACACACACACAATCTATCATTTAAGTAAATATGTATTCAATTACGCTTTTTGTATAGAACTCAGTTCTCTCTAGGTTTTTGGCCTCAGGGTTAAGCCTTACAAACTGAGTGCAATTGTATCTATGAGTATCTGTGAGTAACTGTGTGTGTGTGTGTGTGCAACTGTCTGTGATTTGCTTCTGAAAATGTTTGCATTGAGTATCTCAACATTTGTTATACATTAAATTGAAATTCCAAATGCATATTTAAACATATTGCAATCATAAATTTAAAAGCTTCGTTTGATTTTTGTTCTTCTTGCCAAAGATACTTTTCTTAATTTTTGTATATTTTTTGAGCATGTTGCATAAATGTTGCTTTCATTGTATTTAATTTCATTTGCGCTAGAAAATAGATACCGACTATCTACTGAATTGCTAGTTTTCCATTAGTTTTGGATTTCTACTTTGAAATTGCAAGACAAATACATGCATGGATATCAATTTAAAATATTATCAAATTGGAAGACAACTACGTGCCTAAGTAGTTTGCAGATTGTGCAACAACGGCCTTTAAATACACTAAGTGCTGCCAAATTTTAAAGACAGCCATGAGTGGTTATTCAAATCTCGCACTGCGCTGAATTTGGTTTAATTGAAAGCTCGTGTAATATTTATACAAGATATTTCTAAAGCGTTTATCTAGCGTTTCTAGCGTTTTATTCACTTTATCGGAAAAAATCCATTTCAAAAAATCATTTAGAGTTCATAGTATTGATAGATGATCCCTTTTTGATGCAGTTTTTTCTTTTCCCTCTAGCACTTCCACATAACTTAACTAATATATATGCAGTTTTTCAAAGCTTTTAAGTCTCATATAAATAGCTTTACATAACAGCTGCCACATTTACTTGACTTATGTCAGCTCCTTGCATGTTGATTAAAAATTATTAAAACATTTTTGTTGGCACCTTAAAACTAAAAACCTAGCTAGCAGCATGCAAATGAAAGATACTTTTGTAGCTAGACACAACTTCAAACTATAATGTTGTTTTCCTTTTTCTAAACAGTTTTATTGCTTGTATCTATTTCACAAACATATAGCTATAGATACATATCTAGCAATTTGCATATGTAGGCTTAAAAACCACAGAAGCGTTGCCATGTTTGTTGCCACATTATGAGCTGACTGCTTGTTGTTGTTTTGGCTGTTCTTGTTGCAAGCTCAGCCAAGCATGCAGTTGCAGTTGCATGCCTCATTCATACTGCTGCTGCTTACTTCACATTCATGAGCTATGCCAACTGTGCGATGTCTGTTTATGGCCTGCCATTTTCATATTGAAAATCGCTGAAGTGGCAGTAATACGCCGTGTGCCCCGTACCCACTACCCGCTCACCTTCCGTCGCGACGCTATGCCAAACCCTTTCACCAACCAACCAACCAACCCAACAAACATCTAAAACAGACTTTATCATCAACATTATGCGCTTTTTTGTGTCTGTGTTTGCGGTAATATTTGGTTCTTTAGCACAAAACAAAAGCAGCGCATGTTAATTTTAATAGCAGCCTCATAGCTACAAAACCCCATACCCATAGATACACACGCATACATATGCAGACGCTTAGATATGTATGTATGAAAGTTTATAATGAACGCTGTTTAACTGCAGCGCTCTATGGTTCCCCATAGAGACGTACCATAAAAGCATGTGCATCATAATTTTTTTATTGGCTTATTATTATTTTATTTTTACACTCTATCTATTAAATGTAAAAGCAAAGTTTAGTTGAAAATAACTAAAAGCATAGCTCAAGGTTGTTAAATCGGGGAAACCAATTAAAAGGCACTCATGATGGAGTTAGAAGTTATTATCCAACAGCGGGAGTTTCGAAATTTTGTTCAAGTTGTTGAAGTTATACGAATTAGAGAAGCGAGAATATAAGACAAACCAAGAACTACGTGACTGAAAAGGTGAAGAGACAATTTAATGCAGAGTGCGAGAATTTTTGGAAAGTATTTGCATTAAATTTCGGCGCAGGTTCAACTTTGTGTGCTCTATTTGAACTGTTGGTTTAATTTTTAACAAATTTATTTTTCAGTGTAAGAAGTTTAGTCAAAATCTTGTTTACATTTTATAGACAATTTAAATTGACAGTTTAGCTATAAAGTGAAGATCCACAAAGTTCCCAGTACTACAAATTATTTCTGAAATGAAATACGCTGATTCATTCCTTCTTTGATAGTTATATGATTATGATTATTATTGGATATAAAATTAATTATTTTTGTGAAGTTTGAACTACTATAAAGTAAATATCAAAGACATAGAAAGCAGTTCGCAGCATAGATAATTATTTCTGAAAGGGCTGATGCTGGTTCAATCTATCTACGATAGATATATGAACAGTTGCCAAAATTACAATCACAATTTTGTTACTTGTAATTTGACATAAATTGATTATTTTTGTGAAGATTCAACTACTTTACGGCATTTAAGGATATAACTGTTATACAAAAGTGAACCAGTTTACAGCACGATTAAATATTTTGTTAAGACTCTACAAATTCATATATTCATTTTCTAAGTTTAGAAGTTAAGGTACCACATTAAGGAACTCTCGAAATACGAAGTTCCACGTTTTAGTTCACCCTTTAAAAGATGCATCTGGTTTAACTTTTTAATGGTAGCTCTGCTGCCTTTTTGATTCTTTTTGCTGTTGAATTTTCTTTGATGCTAAACATTTCGGCACTATCTCACATAGATACCATACATAATTGAACTAGCTTTTTAAGCAGTTAAAAGCTAATACTATGTTATGAGTCTTCAAGTTAAAGCAGTGACAACTCAGCTTATTATGGTTAATTATTTCAAAATTTCGCAAACTCTTGGTTCACTTTTACTACTTCAAAATGCAGCTTTTTTATTTATTGGCGTATAAACCTTTTTTTTTTTGAGGTAGAGAGATATGCCCTGAAAGGATTGACAGGCCTTTAGAATCTAAACAGTTCTAATGAATAACTATTCTCACGCAAGTACTCAAAGATATATGCTTATAATGGTTTATTTTGTTTAGCAAATACTACCCCTTGATGCTTGTTACAAAAGCGACAGCAATTCAAGTAAAATACATTGTTATTGTTTTAAAACAAATCAAAAACAATTTAAGTAAACTACAGTCGCTTCCATGCCCCATAAACTTCTGAAATTCAATTTAAAAGCATCGTTAGTGTATCCTTTGGCCGGAAGTAGACTAGACTTTATCACAGTTACTTGTTTTTAATAAAGAAATGTGTAAATGCGGCGGCTAGCGTCTATTTCACACATGCCTGCAAATGCTGTCAGCACACGTAATGTCAGTTACATTTATAGAGAGTGTACAGCGTGTAGGGCAACCCCATAAGCACATTCGCTTGGCTACACTTCCATTGCCATTGCATCCTTTTTGCCCATTGGCAACAACTTCCTCGACGTTACTTACTGGGGGATAGGGCGGGCGGCTGGCCCGGCCTGCTCACTTCTGGTGCTTTGACTTTTTTTGTTTTTGTGTATCTTATGGATACACCAAGCAGCGCCGCCGCCTGCATTTTTACATAATTACATTTCTGCCGGCATGCATTTTGTTGTTGTTGCTGCTGCTGCTACTGCTATTTAAATACAAAAATAACCGACTTGTTTTGCACGCTTTGTTTGTTGCTGCTCTGCTTTTATTTGTTTTTATTCTGTTCTGTTTAGTTGCTAATTTATTTGAATATGCATTTGGGTTGCTGCTGCATTCAGTGCAGACAGAAGAGCCCTCTTACCCACTACTTCTCTTTCTCTCTGTCTCTCTCTCTGCATTTCGCTATTGTGTATCTGTTTTGTGTGCAATTTTACAGCTACCGCATCGCTGTCTTTTGTTTACATGTTTAAACGTATCTCACAGATACACATATTAGCAAGTCTATGTAGTTAGTTATACTCGTTACTCGTTCTTGCACCCAACAATTTTTCCGCTTGAATATTTATAAAGTGCAAAATTTGTAATTACTTCAATTGCATTGTGTTGCTTTTTCCTACTTTATTGTGTTCTTTCGTCTATACTTCTATTTTGCATGCAATATTTTGTGTGGCATGTTCTATGCATTTGTATCTCGAATCTATTTTTCTGGTACTTTATGCGTATTTTCCATTCTTACTTTTTGTGCTTGACTGCTATTTGGTTAAGATTTTCTTAAAAGGTTTCCCATTTTAATTGCAGCAAAAAGTGATTTACTTTGGTCTACATTTTCCATTTTTTTTGCGCTTTCTCAAGTTTGTTCTGTTTGTCTGCTGCACTTTGTAAGCTTCTTCCTTCTTTGATTTCTCATTAAACGCTGCGGTTGGTAATGTGAAAAATAAGCAAAGTTAAGGTATAAATAAAAAGTGACTTGAGTTACATAGTTTTTGTACACTAAAGAGTGCGCTCTAGAATGAAAAAAATGTTCAGAATCATTAAAATGTCAATTATCGCGTTAAATATTTAGCACCGATGCCATGGAAAAATAGGAAAAAATAGCAAAATTAACTTGTAGGTAGACAAAAGGCGTTTTCCAAGCAATATGTTGCCGAAAGTATTTTACAATGCTGTTGAGCCCAAAAAATGTCATCCTGAGTCAGTTTTTCACGCTTAAGTTCACGCTTATGCCTTCTTTGCGTCAATGAATTTTGTCGATTCTTCTACTTTTTTAAAGTTTTCTAAAAGTTTGCCATATAAACATGCACAGCATTGCCCAGTCTCTTCGCATAGTTCATAAATTTTCATAGATTCTGCACATTATGTTGCACACATCACATTAAAGTTAATTAATGCTCTCTCTCCCCTCTCGAAAAAAAGAGTATTCAAGAAATCTAGTTCGCTTCTTTCTGCCCCTTTTACAGTAGCTGCTGCGCTTTGATTTCTTTCTACTCGGATTTTTTTTTCTAATCAACTTGCAACCGCAATTGGCGCATTGAACCAGGAAAGAAGCGTATTGGATGCATTGTTGTTGCTGCGCCTCTTGTTGCACATGTTGTGGCAGACATTGTTATTGTAGTTGTTGCTGTTTTTGTTGGTATCGTTCTAGTTCTTCTCGTTGTTGCTGCGTGTTAATTACCTTTGGTGTGGGCTTCATTAGCCCAAGCGCTGTTGTTGTTGTACTAATATATTATAAGGTTTTCTGCTTCCCCGAACTCATGTTCAAGTTGTTGCTGTTCTTGTTGTTGTTGCTGCTGCTGCTTTTAGCTGTCGTTGTGGTTTTTACAGCCATGTCAGGAAGTTTAGTCACACGCATAAACCGCAGCAAGTTTTTGGTCTAACTTGGTCTAAGTGAACTTTCCGCTCAAGAATTTTTATACAAGCTCCAACTTTGGTGCGCATAAATCATATTTCATTAACGCCACATGCGTGATGGCACTTAAAAAAAAAAAATGAGAAAAAACGAATAAAAAAAAACCAGCAGTAAAAATAAGCCAGGAAAATTTAAGAAAAGCCTTGGCCCAAGCCAAAAATATGGCAAAACCAAAAAAAAATGCCTGCTACTTGTTTTCCTTTATGCGCTTTGCATGTTCGACTTTAATTGGAATGAAGTATGAAACTGACCCCAAAAAAATTTTTTTTGTAGAATGCTGGCGGCGTGAATTTGCAACTATAAGATACCCTGAACGTGCTTGGACTACAGGTGAAAAAAATAAGTTTGAGAGCTGTCAATCAGAGAACTATAGGCGAATAAAATCGGTTTACACTTTAAAAACGGAAAACCTACGGCAAGCGATTTATTACTTTGAGTAAGCAGAGTATTACACAAGTCAATTTTGGTATATTTATTATTATTATATTTCAATATAATATGAAAAAGTTACAGGTCCTTAGACTCACACTAAAACACATGTACCCAAGTGAGAGCATTTTATTCTCAGCACAATTGTTAAATTTTCAAAAATTCGGTATATTTTCATTCATTTAATATTGTTATAATGGAATATTGTTTGAACTTCAGTAAGTGGTAGTGATCTTTACATGACTTGGTGGCGCGCAGGTTATAGACTATTCTCCTGGATTATATTTATCGCTCCAAAGCATGGAAATATCTCAATTAATAATGTCTTATATTAAAAGAGATTTTCTTAGATTTTCCGGTCTTTCGGTTTTGAAGCGAGTACTACCAATAAATTTCTGTGGCTCACAATTGTGTTTCAACATCCTTTAGAAGAAATATTCAATTGTGAGAAAAATTACAATTTCAAAGCTTTTACACGATTTTACGATTGCAATACTTTTCAAAACTCTTGATGGCGAAAAAGTTGTAACCAAAAGACAGACAGCAGTGATGCCTTAGGGGAAAGTCATAGACAAGCTAGCATTCGCTCAAAACTGTCAGAATATAATACATCCTGCATGGCATTTTAAGACGAATCTTTTTAGCGATTGTAATTGTTAGTGAAAAAAATGAAAACATAATAATACTCTTAATGTTCTCGAAAAAATCCTTATTGTATAAAAAACCGATTCATGTCATAATTAAAATTGGGGGGTTTGAGCAGGCGTTCGAATTTACTTATTTGTAAAAACCAAACCATATATATACGAAGATATTTCGATTACTGATTGAAGATCTAACATAGCAGAAATACCGAAATTTTCAGCAACTATTGTTAGTCGTCTCTTATTCTTTTTTTGTCTGCGATATTCCTGGATAAAATAAATGTATTCCCTTTGACTGTGGTCAACTGTAGTTTAAAAATCAGATGTATATGATATAAGAAAAAAATTTCGGGTTTCTTAATAATGAATTCGATGATATAATTTAATTTCAAAAACCTCATGAAGTGCCATCTGTTAATTCCAGTCAAATTGTCTTTAAAAGTTGTAACTTACAAAGATGCCACACCCTATATACGCCATACAACCTCTACTTAAAGCCACCGATAAAAACGCTGGCAATATTATAAAACCCTATATACAATATAAAACGTGTCTAACGTTACACACGCAAAGTTTCGGCGGTAAACAAGGTACTCTACTGCTGGCACTTTACAACACTGAAACTTGCAATCTAGTTTCACTTGACCTTAGCTACAAAAAGTTACTTGCTCAACAAAATCTGATTTTGGCTCTTAACAACCATGCATATATAATATGTATATATATATAGTAAGTCAAACAAAAGTCAGGTTCGTTACATGATTTTTTTTATTATTTTTTGCGCATTGAACCTTGAAAAGAAATTTATTTTAACCTACTTGTAAAAAAGCAAAGCAAAAGGCAACTTTTTTCAAAAAAAAAAAAAAATAAAACTTTTTTCCGCAACTTTTTTTTTTTTGCTGGACTTACTTCTTGTAATCAACAACATCGTCCATAAATATTTGTCTGCACGAGACGCAGCAAAAAAATAAAAAGTCGCAGCAGCATAAAAAGTAAAATAAAATAAGAATAAAAGCTATATACTATATAAAGGACAACAAAAAATAAAAAAAAAAAAAGTTCTGAAGCGCGCTCATTATGCACAAGAAGAACAACAACAAGCAGCGGCAGCAGCAGCAGTCGAGGATTGGGGTTGCTTCAAGGTGGACCCAAAACGCAGCCAGACTTAACGGAAATTTGCAAAAGCTTAAAATTAACAACAATGGAATTGTTGGACCTGTAGAGGGCTTTTTATGCAAGAAGCAGCGCACTACTGGGTAGGATTGGGGCTGGGGCTGGAAAGGCGCTACGCGTCAGCTGTCGCAGTCTGAACTTCATTTTATGCGCTGACAATTTCTCATTATAAAAATTACAGCGCCAGTAAGGCAGGACAACAAACAGGATGAAAGCACAAATACCCAGAGCAGTTCTACCAAAAGCAGAGCGAGTGTGAGGCGTTTGAGTGAAACGAAAGCGCGCGCGTGCGAGTGGACAACAAATTTTCAGTGTTGATGACAAACAAGTCTGTATAAATGTCAGCTGTCAGTGTTGGAAATTTGTTTTCTGACATTGCTATCTATAAACAATGCAAAAGCAACAACGCTCTACGCTGCGGTCTTTGGTTTCTTTAGTTTTGGTAACTGGGTTGTGGAGTGCGGGAAAAGTCATCGCCTTTCCCAAGAAATATTTTCAATGTTTACGCTGACTAAAAGAGTTTATAGGAATCAAAAGTGTAAAGAAGGGTTTATCAATATTTTCAGAGTTTTCAGACTTATCGTCTCTCTGATCGTCCAGTGTTATCTATCTCATCCCTTCGGAGTGCAAAAAAAGGCTAAAGCGGTGTTACAAGTAAAATTTTCAATGTATAGGCTGATTTATTTTAAAGAATTTATGGGAATGTTATTATTGAAATATTCAACATTTTCTAACTTTTCGACACCGATTATCGACTGCAGTGTACAAAGGTGAGAAACTTTTTAAATTTAGTTAACTCAATATTACGCAGCGGAAGACAGAGTAAAGCATTGTCCCAAGAAAAATATGTATATTTTTTCAGAATTTATAGGCAATTAAGTGCGACTTTTGAGTGATTTTTCAGACTTATTGACACTGATTATCGGAATCCATTTGTGAGGATTGCAGGGTTTAACGAAATTCCTATTTATCCGACTTATCGACTTTAGTGTTCAAAAGTGAGTAACTTTTTAAACCAAGGTCTATCCTATCACTTCAGTTAACGACGTCAGCTGCAGCTGCTCAAAATCCCTATAGAAAAACACCAAAAAGATACCTCATCTGCAACAAAAAATTTGCAAAGTCATTTTTTTAATTTTCAGCCCACTGTGCCACCCCAATACAAAGTCAACAAATTATAAACTTTTAAGTAATATATACAAATATTTTTATTTTGGTTTGCCAACTTTTCTTTTTAATTTTTTTTTTTTTGCCACATTTTCTCCAAGTTTCGAGCTCATTAGCGCCACCTAGGGGCTTGTCTGTCTGCATCATCTCAGAGCCAAGTTGGCATGTTTTGTGGGCGCGCTTCATAAATCACGCTGTATGTCATTAACTCGCGATAAATCTGTCATAAACAATGCAAGGCACATAAATCGCTGTTGCCATCAAGCCGCACACACAATAGCTGAAAATGCAAATCAGCTGCTTGCAACGCAGGCGGTAAGTTGCAACTTTGCGTCATCTCCTACTCTAATGCTGCAAAGCACGAAAGAAGCTGCTGCATCAGCGTGAAAAGTTGCATTTGCAACTGCCACTGCCACACAAGAGCTCATTTATTTGTTGGTTTAGTATCTATCGCCTGTATGTGATGTGATACTTGGCACAATAATTCCATGCAAAATTTCTGCACTGTTGCAAGGATTGCTTTATGTGGCATGTGGCAGACATGAATGCCGAATTATTACGAACTGTTGATGACGAATTGCAAATCATAAATAAATTTCTGTATACAAACGATTTGTAATCGACTGGGGTAAGTGCATAGATCAAACATAATTTAGGAACATTTTGCAGCTAGATTTATATTCTACAAGATATCGAGACATCGAAAGTTTTGAGGAATTTTAAGCCACTTATCAGGCTAATTGAAGTTAAATTGTATTCCAGTAAGTTGAAGAAGGTTGGTTTTTGTGGTAGACAGCTAGAAGTTAGTTGAAAAGGAGAGCTGGTCTGCAGCTGTGTCAGCTACTGCATTGTAGCAAATAGATTTACTTTTGGCTACTTATATCCTTAAGAATGTTTAATCGTGTGCGAACGAAGGCTTTGTTGCTGCTACATAATCAAATTTGGTAAAGAAAGAAAATATTTATGAAAACAGACTTAAAACGGTGGAAAAGAGTACAAACTATGTAATGCCTGGAATAACACAGTTAAATCTAAAAGGCAAGTGTTAGATCACCTATTGGTTTGCTGGTTCAACACCCAAAATTCGGTATCTTTATCTGAGTTATGATTTTTTTTTTTCCCCATCAAAAAACTGCAGAAAACAAACAATCCAACTGATGGCTCATTCTATGCAATCTGTTTTCGACTATTTTAACAAAACAAGCGCCTCAAATCTACACAAAATACATAGTCATGTTATCATCACAGGTCCTGTGCTGCTTCTTTTCGATCGTGTTCTGGAAGTTCTCGTAGAACTAAGCAAGATCAAATCGAGAGACAAAGGCGCAAAAGACAATCGAATCCACACTACACTATTTAGTCCTATAGTCACCTTCGCAATAAGCTGTGCCTGACGTTGTTCTAGCCAGAGCGCAGTCAAATCGGGAAGCGGTAGGAGCTATTACTCAATTCAAAAGGTTCCTGAGTTCCGGTTGCTCTCCACTAAGAAGGTGACCTCCAACCTCGAAGCTACGTGAATACAGCCACAACCTTAACAAACAACCACGCAAGTCATGACCCAGAAGTCCAGATAACAGCCATTAGTTCCGAAATGGATTATATCTTTGAGAAGATGATAGATAAAAGATTCAAACAGAAGAAGAATACATTTATCAAGCACACAATGCACCTCACTAATAGGAAACCATCTTCCACTTCATCGCAAAACTCCATTTGCAAAAATTATTAATTTAACGTACAACAACACTCGCCAAAATTTGTTTAACTATTTCATTTTAGTTTTAGCAACTTAAATTTAACAAATTTTTCGTGCTTATTTTGGCCATAGCTCGGTTTTGCTTGGCCAATTAAAGTAGTTTGAAGAACTTTTGCACTGCGGTCGACGACCACAACAGCAACGCCAGCAACAAAAACTGCTGTGGAAAACCAACTTCGACATTGGAAAACTCAACAAACTGCAACTAATTTTAGTGCAATGTGCCAGTTTTTTGTTTTGACATGCAGCTTTAATGACTTAATTTGAAATGTTGGGCGAAAAAAAAGTAAAATAACAAAAAAAAGCCACCAGCTCAGAAATATAACACATGCAAAAGTTTCTTATTTTTAGAACCTTCAATAAAATACGTTAAAAACAGCTGCGTTCCGAGTAAATGTTTTACACTCTAGAATTTAACAAATTACAATGCAGTAAAAATTACTGCAAGAAAAAAAAAGGAGAAACTACAGTGTATTTGGTAACAACAAATGCAATTTGGTAACAAAAGCATTTTACACCAGAAAACAGTGGCAACAACTACTACAAGCTGAAATCAAAAGGGAGTAACTTGAAAGGATTTCGCATGTGTTCCAACGATAAACATCTAAAGAATGACTTTGTGCAAAATGCTTCAATTACAGTCGAACATTCAGCTCAAAAGCTGGCAATTTACTTTTCATTCGACTAAGGCACAACACATGGCATACGCTACAGTACGCAATGTGTGTAGTATTTCTTTGGCCCAACCCGCTGGGACTACGTACTTTACTCTATAAATAATTTTTACGATTTTGTATATTTTAAGCGAACAAAAGTAATGAACGCCTATAACATTTCAGTAGCGATAGTTACCGTGCATGCATTGCGAGTGAGTTCAAAGGTGCAGACAAGGCACTGTGGGATATGGCAGCAAAGGCACTCACGAAAGTATTAGGCGGTGGCGATTGATTTATTACAGACATCGAACGTGAGCGAACCGTGCACTCAGCACTAAGCACATACAAAGTAGCTCATAAAAGTGTACAAGGGCAAATTAGTTTTGCCGAAACCTTAGCTACCTACGATAGCTCTTAAGTAAAAGATAAAGAAAGTAGCAGAATATTGCTACAGGAATTTTTTGCATAAACGTTCGCAGCACAACTATTTTGAAATATACCCAAACGATGGCGATTGTGCCTATATAGTCATTAAGTATGAATACTTGGTCAGTCCCAACGCATGAACTTGAGAACAAAGTGCTCAATGAGGAATGGATAAACTGTAGCACAGCGGTGGCAAGCTCTTAACAAATTAAATAGCACCTCAACAAAATAATGTGTTAATAATCGCAATAGGATTGTAGATCATAAGTTGAAGATTGTACTTTAAGGGGATGCATGATGTAATATAAAAGAACGATCAACAACACTGGGGACTTTATTTAGAGCATATCGGGTTTTCAAAGTTCAGTAAGTTCCAGAGTACACTAGTCAAAGCTTCTCCGAATCCAAGGCAGTAGCATCGGCGTACTGTGATTTTTACTCGTGAGTAACTTTTTTAGATTTGCCGTGGAGCTCACGTCAGTCAAGTCAATGGTTTTTAAAATGAAGCCAGCAACTTTAAAGAACTTGAAAACTAAACTAACTGGCCAGTATAATCAAATATGCTTTGTCATTCATAATATTCATGGTACCAGTATTTGCTTTCAGATATTTAAATATTAAAAGATGTTTTTCCAATGAGACCATATTTTGAATTGTAGTCTTCGTTATGAAGCTAGCAAAGACCAGTAAAATGAAAAACAAATAAAGTTATTGTACAACCAATATTGCGATAATTCGCCACTACCGCACCAGCTCACGGTACTGCACATTGGTATTATTGGCAGCCATGGGCGGCACAGAACTACGCCCCTACGAGCCCCAGACACACGCTGACCCCACGTTACACAACTCACCCATATTGACATGCAAATGACCTTTAATTGATGGCTAGGCGCAGAGGTTGACGGTCGAGGGTGTGTCAATGATTAACTGCCATGTGGCCAAATCTGTGTGATTTACAAACCAACTTGCAAGAACTTGTATTACCCAAACACAAATATATTCTCACCGACAAGTGGCAGAATTTTTCATTTTAAAATGCAAAAAGAATTTCCTCCTTTTTTAGCTCTGTTTTTATGCTGTACGTCCATTTTGTTATCGCGGCCGTCTAGCTGTTAAAATATTTATGTGCATGTCTGCAACTGTAACTGATTGTTGATGAGCGGCATACCAATGCAAATATATGTGTGTGTCTGAGGATAATAAGTTAAAGGGTGTTTTTTTGTGTCAGTTATGCAAACACAAGCATACATGTCGTATACTTAATATATAATCTAAGCATATATATGATTTTAAAATAACTAAACAACTGAGACTAGAATAAGTTTACAAAACCAACAACATTGCTAGTTGCATTTTGTAGCATTTTTTTTATTGCTGAAACACCCTATATATTTTTACGAGTGAAAAGCGCAGCGCGACAAAATGAAAATTTATCGAGCACATAAAAAGGCAGCAACTGCCAAACACTCACACACTCACACTTGCGCATGTGTTTGTGTACATGTTAATGGCTTTTACTTGTTTGTATGCGTGCAGTTTGCAGACTGTACATGAGGGGCTTCATATATTACACACACACACACCCAAACACACAGCGCTGCCTTGCGCCATCTTGACATCCCGCTTGCTCATGCCACTTCCGCCGGAAGTTTGCATGTTTT
This sequence comes from Chymomyza procnemis, assembly GCA_035046065.1. NCBI lineage: Eukaryota > Metazoa > Arthropoda > Insecta > Diptera > Drosophilidae > Chymomyza > Chymomyza procnemis. Next base: position 11,048,580 of record JAWNOJ010000026.1, on the reverse strand, counting down.
AGTATCATTGGAAATATCTAAAGCGCGCTAAAATGAACGCTTAAAAAAGCTAAAGAATCATCATCAAACTGAAAAAGCAAAAGAGTGGCAACCTTTTGGCTTGGTCATTGTGCATCGCTTTATTACTGTTTGTTTATGATCTACAATGGAGCAACTCTGCCGCACACACAAATACACTTATAAAAATGGGCAGTGCATAAAAGCAAAGCATTACAATAATTGTGGGCGCTTGCCTTTGTTGTCAATATTGTCGTACCCGGTCATCATAGAGAAGCAGGGTATTGAAAGGTATATATGTTACAGCATATATATGTTATAGCAAAATATTTCTAATTTAAAGTAAATTTAGAAAAGTGAGGGTAGAATTGCACAAAAAAAAATTGGTTTACTTTTATAGCATAGCTAGATGTGATAGTAAGCCAAATGAAAAGTTCTAAGCAGATATTTCATAAAACTGAAACCATGAACCAGCGCTTTATAATGAAAAGAGACTAACTGATTATTGAATCTACACTACATGGCCTTTCAAAAGGTTTTAGAGTTCTACTGCGATGAATCTAGTGAACTTCGTAGGGTAGCTCTATGCAACTGATTCAATTTTCATATGGCAGCAATACGATACAGTGAGCCAATTTATATCAAACTTTGCGCAAATCGCTAAACTAAACCACAAAACAATGTACAACAATTTTACTTAAATCCCTCAACTGCGTCATATACCTAACAACTAACAATTGAGTTTTCACTACAGCAGCCATTTTCTTTATATTAAGATTTTAGAGTTCAGGATTTAGAGATATACTGTGAAGTATCTAGTTAACTTCGTAGGGAAGCTATATGGATGCATTTTTATATGGTAGCTATACGATAAAGTGAAACAATTCGTATGCACAAATGTTTAAATTATGATCAAAAATTATGAAAATCAAATAATTCAAATCAATCAACTGACTATGGGCTACCACATAGGCTTCAGAGTACTATTGCGAGGTAACTAGTTATCTTCATAGGAAATCTCTATGCAACTGGTTCACTTATTATATGACAGATATATGAAAAAGTGATCCAATTTATATTAAATTTTACACAAATGTATAAATTAAGTTACAAAACTATAAACAACAATTTTTCTCAAAACAATCAATTGCATCATATAGGTACCATACAATCGTTGAACCACATCAGTTGTGAGGGAAATACACATACCTCTTCACAGCTTAAGTGTATCCCGTAGTCGCACAACCTGTTAGCATAATATACCACACGTCTTGTTGCTGCTGTTGGCTTAAAGTCGATAACATGTCATTTGAGCGACGCTAATGTCTTCATTTATTTTTAGCATGCCGCGCCTGGACGCTCGATTTTTGCACCTAAGGGAAGCCTTGAGAAGGGGGTACGTGCCCATAACAGTTCAACCAAAGTTAACAACAACATCATTGACTACGTTGACCAACCCATGAGCTGGCGCTTGTTTAGTCCAAAACTTTTTTTTATTGTTTGTTTTTGTGCCATATCTGGCACGTCAGTGTGTGTTAGCCATAATTGGACATGGACTTGGTTTTTGCCATGTTTACACATGCATTTAATGGCCGCTTTAACGTGTCAATTTTGTGTTAGCCGCTCAATGCGTTTTAACCCGCTCATTTTTGAGGTTAATGAGCCCAAGTCATGAACTAACCTTAATTTTTGTTGCAGAAGTTGCAGCAAAAACAAATCAGTTGGCCAATACGTAGGTTTTATGGCCGATTTGAACTTGAGTTTTGTATCGAAAGTTTGGTAATTTGAATTTTCCGTTTTTCACTTAAGTTGATGGCACGCTTTATAAACGCATAAACTTTACAGGCTAGATGAAAGAGAAGTTGTTCAATTTTCCGAAGTTTTGGCTTTTGACAAAACAAAGAGCGTGTTGACGCTTGGATACTCTTATTATTGAACAAATTGTAAGAGCATACAATAGGCATTTACCTACAAAGCACTTAAATAAAATACATTTTAATTTAAGCAAATAATTGCTTTTTTGCATAAATATGATTTGCATGAAGTGGCATAGTGGAGCCGCAGTGTGCCTTACATTTTTTATTAGAAACATATTCGATTATTGGATTTACATAAAAACAATTGTTTCATTATTGTTCACTGCACAACTTGCATAATGAAAAGTGGGGGAAAATATGTATTTTTAGGAATCATCAAATAAAATAACAATGGCCTAAAGTTGAATGCATAAACTTGTTATTGACAGTCATGAAGTGCAAAAATAAAAATTTTAATTTGCATATAAACAATTAGTGGCATACAATTTTAGCAGTACACTTATATGATAGAATAATAATTTTAATGTATAAAGTAAGCCATGACGGATTTATACATACAAAATGATTGCTTTCCAGAGATTTGATAAACGAAAGAGCTATTTTGGGTATAAAATACTTAATACTATAAAATCTATTAAAAAATTTGTTTGCATTTATGAAATAATTTGCAAAAAAACGTATATTTGCAAACAACGTTTATTCGCATATACGCGAATATTCGCATTTAAGCGATTATTGGCTTAAAAATATACAAATCATACACAAGAAGAAAGCTAGAAGTATGAAGACAAGTAAAACTTTACCATATTAAGTGCTTTTCCTCCACAGAGCAGCAGAAACATGAACTCTATTGGCCGTAGTGCAACAACTTGCTACCATTTTAAGCAATTATGGACTCTTTTAAAAAGCAGGTACAAACTTTGCATACACGTCAGCAGAGATCATACAGAAATTTCAAAGAAACTCGAGAAAAAATTTCTTTTCCAAAGTGCTCAATGTGTCGATTATGTGCAGTAGTCGCTCGTTCTACATTAAAGTCTGCATAATGAGTTGTAAGCCAGGCAAAAGAGCAACTACTTAAAGAGCTAGAGCAGTCGAGAGTAGGCACAGCGGCCCGAATGGACTAAAACTTGGCCTTCTGGTTTTTTGGCAGCAACTTTTATAACGTTTTAGCAGTTGGCACTCACTGGCTGCTGGCCAAAAGCAAAACTTTTCAAACTACTACGTTCAATTGTCACGCACCAACAAAGCAGACACACAGGCTTGCCGTCTACCACATTTGGCTTAGAACGAAAGAGGTCCAGACGTATACTTGATGTAGACCGCACGCAATGGCCTTGTCATTTCCATGTTAACCAAGGCATAATGAAGCGTGCTCAGAGCATTACCCACAGGCTGTAGCCTGTGTAGCTTAGCTAAGCGCCTTCCATAAAGCCAAGTAGAGCCATCTAAATGGCTAAAAAGCCAAAAAGAACTTGGCTAATTTCTCAATCAACGAGTTGCGTCAAAAATTGCTATCCGAAAATGTTCTAATTGCGATTGCGTGTATTGAGTAAGTGTGCGTGTGCGTGTGAGTGAGTGCGTATCTGTGTGTGCCAGCCAAGAATTACGAAAATTTGTTGCTCACATGCAAGCTCAACGTTCATCAAAGTTATGAAATCGTTTCCTATTTGGCCAAAAAGTCAAAGTTATTGTGGCAAGGTTCGCTTGCTACAACATAACATATATATATATATATATATATATGGTATATGGATTTTTATTTCGACGCTTATGTAAAAAGCCATCACCATCAACGATAACAACAGCTAAAAAACAGTAACCTGCTTGCACATAAAGGTTAAGAGTATGGAGAAATTCAACAAAAAAAAAATAAAAAACAGCACAAAAGTGCACACATGGCATAAGGGAGAAATATAACAAGAGGCTAAACAAAAACTTTGGCCAACTAAAGTTGAGTTCTGTGGAAAAACACGTGCCCTGAAATAAAGCCAAAGTTGTTATGACAGTGATACGAAACGGTGGTCTATCTAAGGTTAAAAGTTTTTTTAAATTATTTTTTATTGTAGCTTAAGGTATCTATATTCTTTTTAAATTGTGAAAGTTATAACCGATTGAAAATATTGCATGTTTTGGCCTTAGTCTTTATTTGTTTTTTGCTAAAAATTTAAGTTGTTTGAGATATTCTAAGTAGTGAATTTTAATGGAAAAAGTTGGAGATACGTAAGTGTATACGTTGCGTTTGTATATAAAGGTTGCTCCATATTGGAATTTTTAATCAACTTTCAAACACTTGTAAGATGGATGGATTATGCATCGATAACGATTTTTAAGAGCTTGATATATGGATTAATATATTTAGGTCTATATATGTTTTTCACCAAATCTACATATCTTGCACTCTATAAAAGTATTTAATTTTAAATGGATTTTAGCTATTTAAGCATTTTCTTGTTATTTATCTTCTGGAAACTTTAGAGGCTACATTTTTTAAGATTTCTTGAAAATATTTTAATATCAGAATTTAACAACTTTGTTAGCTTTTCATCATTCTCAACTCTTTTTTTTGCTATATACGATTAGTTTTTATATTCGAAAGTTAAGGCTTCAATTAATACTAAAAGAGTTAACTTATCCAAATATAAGCCACATTTTTAATAATTACTTTATTTTACTTACCTTATTTTGAAGTAAAATATTGATTAATTCAGGCGGCACTATAGCAAGTGGTATTTCGAGATTTTCTCTGAAATTATAAGAAAATTTAGCGAATGTTATTAAGGATATAATTTAATTTATGTATTTACGTCATTCAAAGAGAGGTAAGATGCTTCTAAGCCTGAGCCATAACCTTAGCAGCCTAAAAACATGCCAAAGATCAGTGTACGTGATTGCATATCGGGTCTGAAACATACCGCCGGTGTAAATGGAAAGTCACTTATGCAACATTTCCCTAAACAAATGCAAAAAACATGACTTTTTGAGAATGGTGTCACGATCCAGAATCAGAGTGAACTATAATACATATATACACAGAAGCAGAAAAAGCGAATCCAAAAGGTGTAAGCATTTGCAGAAGTAGAAAATCAATAGCAAATAAAGTTCAATATATTTTTCTAATAAATATGGGAAATATTTTAAGAAGAAGTACTAAGAGAGTACAGAACTCATAATCGAGAGTAGAAGGTAAGAGAATATATAACTCATATTCGAGAGTAGAAGGTAAGCTTTTAAGATTCGGTATCTAAGTTGGTATAAGAAAAGGATTTCCTTTTTCAAAGGTATGGTGAGGTGGACAATAGAAAAAGTACACAGATACCAAGTCTATGTCCAAGTACTGCTATTTTTAAAAAATATGAAATGATAACTATGCGTAATATGCATAGTTGTTTAAAATGTTGCGAAACCATACCCCAGACTAAAAATCATCTGAGGGATAGCTTAAATATGCCTTCCGCGTACCATACCGAGTAAGTTCTTGAAAGGATTCCTCGCCGGGTAGATAAAAAAAATAAAGCAAAGTTTAACAACCAGCACACATACTCCCACAAACACACACACACAGATACACACCCATACAAAGATGCACTGCAATGCGCCGCGCTTCAAGTGCCAGTTACTTACACTCACCCACACACTTACATAAATGCATGGTGAAAAGCCACAGTAATGACAGTTCAAAAGGGCAACAAAGTACTAAAAATAGTGGAAATTACCGCAGGATATTCAAATTTCCACATAAAGCACGTGAAAAGTGTGAGAGAAGTGAGCGGATGCCAGTGGAGTATGAACTAAGCCGGCATGTGGGGTTAAGTTTAGTCGACAAGCGTTGGCTGAGCAAAAGGCATGTGGTACGATTGTATCTGAAAATGGCATATGTGTGTGTGTGTGTGTGTGTGTGTGTGTATCTACGATCAAGTGTATGCGGGTGGCTTAAGCTGCAAGTAGCATGCAATGTGCGGCAAGTTTGCCAGAGCAATAAACCGCAACTCAAAGCCAAACTGAAAAGAATGAAACAAAGAAAGAAAGTAGCGAATGGAGAACTATTAAAGTGCATACTTTGTGTCCAAGTGTGTGTGAGGATGTGTGGTAAGTTGACGTAAGTTATAAAGGTACAGCAGTCACTCGCCTATGTGAAATGCAAACTTTTGCATAATGTTTCAGACAAAACTCGTGGGAATTATTGAAAAAAACTGGCTTTCATTCAGAGTTATAATCCATTCATAATCTTTAATGTTTGGCAGCCATACATTTTTCGAGTTCCTTGGAACTATAATTATCTTGAATTGTTAGGTCTTACCTTCTACTTTAAGCTTGAGTAGCAGAAAATATTTTTGTGTGAAAAGATTCATTAAGTTCATTTTAGTAGACGACTTTTTGATTAGGGTCATATTATGTGCTATTTTTATCATATTCAAAATAGCTAGGGAACTTTTGATATTTTATTTTGTTATTCATAGGTTAAATTGTGTTTTTTAGCTTTCAGAATTTTTGTAAAATCTTATCTTCATGCATTACTTTTGAATCTACCATTGAGTTTAATTCTTTGTGTTGTAAGTGGGGAAAATCGACCGCACATTTCATAACTGCAACACGATTATGAAAAATGTTTCCAAGATTGCATCAAGTGCTGGCATAAGGTCGTTGCAGTAAATGGGGAGAATTTTGAAGTGTTTTCATTGTTAGCTGATCTCTGAGATCTAGATAATATAGAATATAAGAGATTTTCAATTTAATAACAGAAGATTTTTTTTATTTTTTACGAAACTGCCCTATTTCAGCAATTGAGAACATTGTTATTTTCTTTGGCGAATGCTAACTGTACGAAAATAGTTTTGGCTAACCATTTTGCCCTTCAGCTATGCTGAGCGCTACCAAGTTTCTTTTTTCTAAAATTTTTGTTGTTGCTGTTGCTGTTTTCATATGCAACGATAAGAATCGAATCCTTTTTTGCATTGCATGTTAACACATGCAAATTGAAATGTCTAAATCATGAACATATTCACACTTACAAATATTTTTTCCCCGCTTGTTTGGGGAGTACAGTAAATTAAAAAAACAACTATAGTCAAGTGGAGGTAGAAATAATTCAAATAGCATTTTAATTGCTAGCCTCGAGGCCTCTTAATTCAATACGTCGCTAGCCACGGACGAGGTCAAAAGAGTTGAATACCTAATGCGCTTTGACATTAAGTTTTGCAAAGCTAGGGAAACAAAGAAGTTCCGGCTTTAACGTCTTAAAGTATTAGAACTCAGTGCCTCTTAGTGGTTTATATAGAGTGGCTAAGTAGTGCAGCAAAAAGCAGTGTGGTTGGCCTTAGACAAAGCGTACGTTAAACTTAACGTTGGGCTGTAAAATGACGAGCAAATGAAATGATATACTTGCGGCAGAAACTACAAGCACACAACATATATTTATACAGATTTAAAAGCCACAAAGTTGTGAAACTGTCCGTTAAGCGAATACCCTTTAGTGATTTACTGCAAAAAAGTTGTAAACTTGCTTATTTTAGTATGAGAGCTGTTCAACTGCTTGTAAAATGTGCCACAAGCAGTACAAGAAAGCTTAAGCTGAAAACTGCTTGAGATAAGTAAATAAGCAGTTCTAATGAAGAAACTTATTTTGCTTACGTTTATGACCACATATTGGCTTAAAATATTTGCTGATCTAGCAGCTTAGACTAGCCGACTGCCTTTTGAGTGCATACCATGACATAGGGTAACACACTGTCTGTAAACCTCAACCAGCATGAGTACCAGTAAACCACACTCGACTGGTCTAGTAGCCGTATATGGTTGGTGTATATAATTAATTATTGTCGCAACATCATTTATCAGGCTATGCAAGGACACTGCGTCTGTTCCTGTCGCATGTTTATTTATAAGCGTTGCCGACAAGCGTACGCTCTTTCGCTCTCACTTATACACTCAGGCTGTACATGTATCTTATACGCTGCTTAAATGTATTTGTTTATCTATATTTGTGTGTGTGTGTGTGTGTGTGTTTGCGCGCAAGTGTCCTTTAGCAGATTATGGTCACACTGTGCGCGCGCTTAAACCTCAAACAAACACTTAAGCAAAAGCATCAGCAAATGGCAAAAGCGGCAAGCTCGAGCTTGTCGAGTTAACCGACTGACTGATGACTGTCAGACGCATGTACACACAGATACACACGCACACAAACAGTTTATCAATGTATGTGCGTGGTGTGTGCACAATGAAAAATGATGTTTATAATGTTTATGCGAATGTGAGTGTGACCAAGTGACACCATTTTTAAATATATCGCCCGAAAGTATGCATTACTTTCTTTTGGTTAAGAAATTAATGCAAGACTTACTTGTTGTATATTGCCAATAAAAGTCGCCAGTAATTTATTTGAAAACATTTTTTAAATAAGATTAATTACTAAGGAAGCCAGAAATTTAAGGTTGTTCAAAACTTTTAGGCAACACAGCTTTAATGTTGCTGATTTTTTCTGCTATAAACTTTAAAAATAATTATTTTGAACACCAGCAAGTTCTTTTGATAACGATTTGCATAATTTTTTGCTATTGACAGTTCTCAGTTTAACAAAATTTTATTACAAGTTTTTTACACTTTACAAATGTGTTTAAATTATGCAATGTTTACAAAAAATTGTTTATGTTACAAAAACTTATTTGCAATAAATATGTATAAAAACGCAACTTTTTAAAGAGTAAACAAATATTAAATTTTTTTAAAAAACTCTTAAATTAAATTAAAATGGCTCGGTTGCAGATTTAGATTATGTCAATTTTACTTTTTTGAGTAACTGAAGTTAATGATTATATTTCAACAAATAAATAAAGCTTATCTGTTAATAGAATATATTTCTATCGCAAAATAATGCCCTAATAATTTTTTTAAGTCCGTAAGCATTGCTTGCATCGCGACCTGCACCAGCTAGCGAGTTACTCTTACAGCAAGCAGTGCACAAACTCCTGCACCGAGCAAACAGCGCTCCTACGGCCATGTTGCCAACAGTAGATAATATGTGTGAGTTGACAATTTTTCTTTTTTTTTTTATTCAGGCACTAATTGGTTTATTATACATACCAAAATTGCACTTAAGTGAAAAGTTGCACAAACCTCGCAAACAAGGAACATTATAATTAAAATTTATTGCCAAACATATTCCTTTAAGCCATAAAAGTGGCGCAACGTTCATTTGTAGGCAAAATTACATTTAAAATGCTATCCTTAGCTCTTTGTCGTGGTTATATTTAATAAAAAATGACACTTTTAACAACTATAAATTAATTACTTTTTATCAATAGCTGCCACATACAGACTTTAACGCTTTGTTACCACCCAAGGACTGTAATTTAATGATTTTTAATCTATGCTTTGCCGCGGATAGCCCATCGAAAGCCCATTAAAACTTGGTTCTGCGTCATTAAGCTCAGATACTACTCGAAAAGCAGTTAATTATAAAAAAAAAAACATAATAATATAATATAACCAAAAGCTATGGCAGATACTCATTATTCATTATGTTAATTAATTGGCAAAAATCTTTTCAAGCGCATTTGTTAATATATAAATGTGCATAATTTTTTTATAGTCAAACAAATAATGCCTATGGCCACATACAAGCGTTGTACACTGTAAAAAATTGTTTTTTATTTGTTTTTGATTTTTTGATAAGCACTCAATTAATATAATTGTTATGTCGGGAGTTGTGCGGTGCTTTTAGCGCACATTTTCATAATTTCGTAGGACTCTTAAGCCAAAGCCATTTAATTGTTCTGCGCTGGTCAGTTTTGTTTTGTACACTGCGGCTTGTCGTGTAGCTGCATTTATGAGAGCTTACAGCAAAAATTGTCACTTAAATGGGCATAATTTTACACTAAGGACATGAGACAAAGGACATAGGACAAAGGATTTCGCATATAGCACATGTATCTGCTGCAGTGGGCTGCCACACAAAACGAACCATTTACAAACAATTAATTAAAAATAATGCAAAAAATAACGTATTAAACAGCATGAGAGTAGATGACTATGGGATACCCTTACAAATATTACATGTTTGCTTGAGTGCAAGATTTGTAGAAACGTGCCAAACGACTTAGAACGCATGAGCATGGGAAACTATTTTGAGATACTTTTGTATCTTTAGTAATAGTTCTAAGAGGTTTTAAGACTAAAATGTGTCTACATGCTACACGACACTCAAATAGTTTGAAGTTCTATCATTTCATCTGCTGCTGCCCATATAAACCTTATTCCGATGTATAGTGTGCCTAAAGATAACTATTATATGGCATTACAAGCAACATAAAATATTATGTGCAATATGCAACATATATATATTTTCGTATAAATACATAAGTGCATGAATATAATAAGTATTAATATTAATGAAATACCCTGTTTATATGGCAGAAATGATAAAATATTAATACCAACGGGTATTGTCAACAGCTGGGCGTAACGGTAATTGTTTGGTCATGTTGACGTGCCAACAGTTTCAAAATACCGGGGCATTTCTGACAACTTGTAATAATCGAATGAGCTGGTAGGTGGGCGGGCGTTCAGTAGGTAGGTAAGTCTGGTCTGCCAGTTTGGGGCGAGGTAAAAAGTAATACAAAGTAAAATCAATTTCAATGTTGACCAAACTTAAGCATGAATTTTTCATACATATATATATATGGACTGCTATAAAAAGCAGCTGAGGAAAATGAAAGACAAACATAATATGAAAATGAAGCCCTGGCCAAAGTTCAGTTTGCAGACAGACATATGCAATTGGCCCCGACCAAGTCGTAGAGACACCAGTCAAGCAGTACGTCCGTCCGTTCGTCACTCAGTCAGTCAGTCCGTCACCCATCAGAATCAAAGTAAAGTCAAACGTAATAAAAATTCATAAAATCAGATTTCAATATCGACAAACAGATAGATGAATGGTTGGGGCAGCTCCAGTCAAACTCTGTCTGTATATGCATATATACAGAGGCGAGTAGCTGGCACGATAAGCGTCAGGATAAATGTCTGCCAATGGCTGAGTTGCCATTCCAGCAGCTGACACACGCTAACACTGAGAGAAAAAAAATTTGTATAATTAAGGCAAAATTTATACAACATCACACACAAACTGCTTATTCGATTAATGTAGTTGAACTGCGATAATGTTTCAAATAGATTAATTTGTTTTTATTTGCGGTCAGAAAGGTATGAGAAAATAGTCTAGCAGGCATTGCAGTCTTATAGCGGTTTGATTACTTTGCTAATGGGTCGGCAGTGGAAAAAATGCTTCAACTACTTTATAAGTTTAATAACAGCGAACAAATAAACTGCTTGAAATGCTTGGTAAGGATTACGCCTGCGAAAGTGCACAGAAATTAGGATAATTGGCCCTAGTTGATTAAACAAAATGCAGGGGCATTGTTGCCTCGTAGTAAATTTCGGACTTTGGCACAATATAGAAGTCGGTTTCAGTGCCTAATCTAGTAACTAGTTCAATAATATAAGAAAGGTGAACAGGAAAAAGTCCAGCTTTGCATCACTAAGTCCAAACGCAGGCAGGCCTAGTTCCCGCACTATAGTTTTTCGTCTTTGCCAAAAGAACAACAGATACTCTGCTAGGGTAAGCGCAATAGCAAAAAACAACTTAAGGAAAATCGCCCTTGACACTCAATTTCTTGTTTAGAGTTGCAGTTACTAGTTAGGCAGTTCATGCATTTTTGCTTATGTCCTCAGATATTCCTATTACTATTAATATCAATTGAAACACGCTTAAATAAATATTTCTAGCAGTGGAAAGAATCTTTAAGCATTTAAAGCAGTTTTTCTAATATATTTGTAAAATTTTACTTATACTAATGACCTCAATTATAAACTGTCTTATTCAAATAGTCCTTCCCTCGCTTATATGCTTTCTTTTTGAATCGTAGTTTCAAACTAGAACTCATATCACTTTTGGCTTTTTTTTTCTCAAAATTGCTTCTTTATTTTTTTACTCTTTAACCCCGATTTTCTCACTCATTTACTACCCAAGAAACACACTCTTCATTTCTCACAGTGCAACAATTCTACAAAGTTCTTGCAGTGCTACACTTAACCCTTCGTACTCCACTTTACGCCTTGCCTTTTTTTGCATTTCATTTTGAATTGCATTTCAAGTTGTTTATCGATAAACGCAGCAAACGCAACGCTGAAACTCGTTAAGCTTCGTGGCCCTTTTTTTTGCTACTTCTCTCCTTTTCTCCCTATTTCATTTTTTCTCTCTGTTTTCCACTCCTTTTTTTATTCGTATTTGTGCCTTGACTGAAATTGTTTAACGTAAATCATGGGGAATTGCTTGGACGCGAACCATGCCATAAACTCTATAATTTATGTGCGTCTTGTTGCCATATCGTGTCCCCCCTTTTCGGCCCATGTACGCTCCTCTATGTGGGTTGCAATGCCAGCAGTATGTACCATGGAATGACCCCGGGCCATTTGTATTGGCTCACATAAGTGTAATAATAATAATGGCTTAATGATTATGTTTGTCATAAGCGTCAACGACGGATTACTTTTTATGGAGTGCCTTGGGTCAGGTTGGGATTACCATTTCTTTTGGCCTTGCAGGAATTTGTCAACACCCCTTTTTGTTGTTGTTGTTGTTGTGGCTGTTCATGTCTAAGCTTTTGTTATTATAATTTTGGCATCATTTATAAAGGCGTGCCCGGTATAGGTTGCTATTAACTTGGTTTGCTATTTGGCAAGTCTGAAGTTATGCTGATAAAAGTAATATTAAATCAGATTAGAATGCGAACGTAGAAACATAAAATGAGTCTTTATATTACAAGTGCAAATTTATTGGTACTCAAAGAATGTCAATATGCTTGGGATTTCATTAAGTTTTAGGGTTTATGTACTCGCTATCATGAAATGTATAAATAGCAAGAATTTTACTTAAGTATGAGGTGGATTTGTGTACATTTGCATAAACTAAAGATTTGCTAGCAATGTTATAGGATTTTTAGCGGACTGGGCTAAGTTTTTTCTCTTTGAAGTGTAGTAATACCTTAGAAATGGCATAATGGGAAGAAATAGATTTCAAGTAGTAAGATTTTTTGAGAATGTTGCTTCGCTGAGAGCAGGCAAACTGAACTGAGAGTTTATTGTGGAGTTTTGGTCAAGAAATTTGTTGCTTTAATAAGAAATTTAAAATAGTTTAATTTTTTTAGACTACCAAATCTTAAGCAGTGTATTACTTTTAGAGTTATTAAGTTTAGAGTTAACAAAATGGAGGCGCAAAATTTTGATAAGGTTGTTGCATGCCCAAAACTGCTGGAACTATTGTGATAGTGAGTACAATAGCTATAGGGATATCTTTGTTGGGTGTAGAGTATCAAGAAGCTGAATGCTACCCTTATTACTTGTATTCCAATTCATTGGGCATTCTTTTGAAATTTTTGAAATTTTTATTAAAATTTATAGCTTATAGCCAATTCCAAATGGCGGTGTCTTTAAATAATAAAGATTTTGCTAGTTAAATAGCGTCTTTTTTTCATGCAATATCACTGCTTGACAAATGCACCAGTGCAGTTCGAACCATCTTCCGGATTAGGCAAGAGTAAGTTGCTACTACGCTACCGAGGTACCAGCAATCATCATATCATTATTTCATATTAAATAAAGTTCTCTTATATCTTCCCAAAAACCACTTCAGCGCAATTTGCCTTAAAAAATTTTGCCATCTCATGCAAGTTCTTTAATCTAGTATTCCTACATTACCCTGCACACAAAATTTTGTTTTGGCTGATTTGAGTATCTGCTTGGTTGGTTTGCTGGTTAACTGCCTGACAGGCTATTTGATTTCGCGGAAATGAACACATGGCAGGCATACAAAATGCCAAACATGGCAACCCAATTACGCCCATTTCCGTGCCCTAACGAGTGGCAGGCAGGCTCTCTTTTTTTTTGAAATAGGCTGGTAGTCGTCCTACCGATTTATTGGTACGGCCGGCAGGCTTAAGCAACCAAGACGTTACTTTGAAGTTCAGGCATGAGTTGCTTTTTATTGAAGCACTTGCTCTTACGCTTTTGCGTGTTGTTGGTTGTACTTAACACATGCACACAAACACACACACACACACACACACACACACATAGAGAGAGAGACATACATGCTCATATAAAGTTATAGAGCGGCACTGATTTAATATGTGTGCGAGAGGGGAAATGTATCTGCAGCTCTCTACGTGTGAGTATCTGTCGGTTTGTCTACGTATTGATGATGTAGTTGGACACAGAAACAGCAACAGAAACAGAAATAACAGCGGGACAACCAACGAGTATATGAAGTGCGTACAAATATTATAGATAATAATAAAGTGCTGTAAGGCAGCAATACGGAAATACAATAAACAATGTGGATAGTATATGTGTGTGAGTGTGTGTAACTATGAGTATGGGTGTGCGAGTATGTGCGTATCTATGGGTATGGCTGTGTGCGTTATGAAATGTTTACTTGCTCAAATGTTATATAAGCAAAGCAACTGACAGCGGGCTGGACAGCGCCGCTGAGAGAGACAAAAAGACAGTTTCGCGTATACGTAATATTTTCCTTCATATTGTTTCTGTTGACAATCTAAACAGCTTACAGTGCTGCGGCAAAGTATACACACATAAACATATATAGTTATGTGCTCTTGCAGAACTTCAATTCCTTGGAAACGAACTAAACTAAACGGAACTGAATTGTAACTTAAAAATTTCTTGCAACCGAATTGAATCGTTGCTTGGAAATTCCTTGGAACCGACTTGATTCATAACTTGGAAATAGCTTGCCATCGAATTAAAGTTACTAGGAAATTTCTACGAACCAAACTGAATCGTTGCTTGAAATTGTTTAGAACCGAGCTAAATCGTAACTTGAAAATTTATATATTTCTACTGTTCCAGGCTGTATCCTGCGCACTAAACTCAAAGAAACTAAAAAAAAAATGGCGAGTACGTTGGCAACAGCTTGCGTTGTTTCGCAAACTAAAGCATTTCAGAACTAGTTTGCAGCTTGAGTTATGCTTAATAGTTTCAAGTTGAAAAAGTATAGCCGTACTGGCTAAGGTATGCACTCTCAATTGCTTGGAAACGAACTAAGCAATTTAGATCTAAATCGTAACGTGGTAATACTTTTATTATGCTTGAGAGTTAAGCAGTTCCAAGATTCAAAAAGTTTAACTCTATGCCCCCCAAAAGTTTATATATTCATTTGAACCATTCAAATCATACTAAAATTCAGAACTGCAATTCTTTTATGAACTAAAGAAAGCAGCTAATTCTCAATAACACCAACGCTTCGCAACAAGTTACTCTAAAAAGCTCCTACAACATTCAAAATAAAGTACAATAATTTAAGTTGGGTTTCAATACACCTAAAACAAAATTAGGGTAACAAGTGTAGACGAACACCTCTTGTGTCAATTTCCACAAAATAAAGAAATCCCAACGCTTCATTTGGTAATATCATTAAGCAGCCCTGCCCAAGTCTTGGGTCAAAGAACTAAATCCCCACAGCTCCAAAAATGCTACAACCAAAAACCTCTAGAAACCACTACAGAGCAAAGCTTTGCCTTACACGCATATATAAACACATAAGGGTAGCCATAACGACGCTTAATGCCGCTTAAAAAAAAAAAAAACTGTAACGAAAAATAAAAACAGTATTATTCAACACTGAGACGTGCCCTTAAGCGTCCTTTCCAGCGCTTTTCCACTTGTGCGTGTGTGTTTGTGTGCATGTGTGCGTCTGCTGATGAGCTGCTCAATGACACGCGCAGCAAACACGGCGTATGTGTAATATTATATATTATCGTGCTTATTATTTATAAATAGTCTGTGGCGTTTAGAACTGTCGGTTGGAAAAACGTTTCTAGCAATGTTGCCATAATTTCTGCTGTCGTCTGTTTAATATTTTCGCGCCTAATGAAAAGCAGAGGCAGGCGGTAGGCTCACATCGAGAGTAACGCAGCCAGAGCTTAGTGGTACACTCTATGAGCTGCTAAGCAGCATAATGGCCACGCCTGGCTGCTATACCAAACTCCCAGTGTCATCATTTGTCATGAGCCTGGCATAGACATATCAAGCGCACATGTGATTATCTGACATTTTTTTTTGCGCTGTACTTTACGCAAGCAGGAGCAGGCTTACGATGCGTATGAGTAATATTTGCGTGAGTGTGTGTAACTATGTAAAGTGTAACTGAGTGAAGTGTATCTGTGTGTGTGAAGTGTATCTGTGTGTGTATTTGCCATTCGTGAGCCTTGGTTAATGCAGCTTTTGGCAATTTGTTGTGTTGATAGCAGATAAGCATTTGATGAGGTTTAATATTAAATTTGTGCCCATGGTTCTGAGCCTCTTTTTATACACTGTAATCTATGGGTAAGAGTATATTGGTTTTGGGAGAATATTGTTAAATGTATGATTATGAAAGAAAGAAAGAAACAATGTTTAAGTACCGGAGGTGTTGTTTCTAGGTAGGGGTACAACTAAAGCAACTTCTACAAAATTAGTTATTTTAAAATTTATGCCATTTATGAGCTTCGGAAAATGTATCTTTTGTTTTCAAGCTCTTTTCTGTACTATTGTTCAGCTTGTACAGCGCTCAGCGTATTCCTTAGTCGTCTTAACCTGCAATTTTCTTAAACTCATACCAATCATATTTTTTCTCATATCTTCATAGACGCTGTAAGCTGCTTAGCATAAGCAATTTTTTTTTCTGGGCTGAGTAGCAATTAGAGTGAAAGCGGATTTCCGCTGAATGAAAATAAAATGAAAAACATTTGACAAGCTTTGGGGATAATTCACCCTAAATACATATGTATGTAAGTTGTGCATGCTATTTTTGGGGAAACTTTTGCTTTGACGCATTTATTATGCAAATGTGTTACAGATTTTTTTAACAAAATACGTGGCTTTTTTTCCATATTTAAGCAAGTATTGTATGTATTTTGTGGCATATATACGGAACATAAAAAATGCTCAGCTGTTGCAAAAACTTTTGCTTTAATAATCCATAAACAATATGAATGTGTTTGTATTTATGTTTTATACTTATATATTTGAGTGTGCTTAAACATATACATTTGTACTTATAAAAACAAAAGTTGCAGCAAACAAACAAATAAATAAACAAGCCAACCCAACTGACAAAAACATGTATCAAATATACATATATTTGAGTGAATGAAAAACGCGTGAAAAATAAACATTAAGCAACAAAATAAAAAACTTTTCGTTTGAAAAAAAATTTAATATCATAAAAATATGTTTTTGATAACTTTGAAGCGCAGCCATGAATAAAAATCATATGTTTTAAATGTGCAAAATAAAAGTAAAACAAAGAGATACGCTTGAAATCGAGAGTTATCAAATATTGTGTGCTCTTCAGAATCAGAAGATTCAGATTAATTTAAATAAATTAAAATGCTTAAAAAATAAAAAAAGAAAAAGGTTATTTTTGAACAAAATGTCTGTATGGTTGTTATTAGGAGGCAATTAAGTTAATTAAATTTTGAAAAATATGATTTATATTTTATAATTTTAATTGAGTGAGTTAATTATGATAAGTCTTTCATAAATTTTGTTTTTAATTTTTAACGAGTTAACTTATTTTGCGTATTTTAGTTTATTCAAGTTTTGTTATTAGATCTCATTATAAACTATTAAGCAAAAAATAAAGTAATTAGTATTAATTCAATTTTTTTTAAATGAAAACAATAAGCATTTGTTTAGATACATGCAATTTTTTAAATAAAATTTTATAAACAAAATATAGTTATTTAAATTATAAAATTAAATATATCATATCATATCATATATATTAAATGAAATAAATCAAATTTTATAAAATGAATATAATTTTTTAAAATAAAATTTTATATAAATATATATTTTTTTAATAAAATTTTGTTAAAATGATATAATTTTGTTTAATAAAATTAATTTTAAACATATTATTATAAATTTAAAAAAAAAACATAATTTTGAATAGTTCTTTAGAATAGTTCTTTAAAAATATGATTTTTTTTAATAAAATTTTTTATAAAAGTAATACATATTTTTTTTAAGAAAATTTTATAAAAACAATATTTTATTTAATTAAATTTTATTAAAAATATAATGTATCGTAAATATTTTTTTGTTAAGTTCTATTTTAGAAATGGCTTTTTTTCTTATTATTCATATTATATTTTAATAAAAGCTCAACTTTTGCTGTTTTAAATAATAAATAAAAAATTTAATTCAATAAATATGATAAAATATGAACTAAAATAAAAGTTAAAGCCTATTTCATTAATAAAAAACGGTATTTCAAAAAAAATTGAGCATAAAACAAAAAAAATAATAAAATATTATGATAAAATGAAGTAAATAATGTACCAAACTGCACAAAAGCAAAACTTTTGCAAATTTTTATAACTAGGATATACACTACTTTGCATGAACAAATTAAATTAAAATAAATTATGCATTTGCTTATGAGCTGAAAAACTTATAAAAGCAATAGTTGTAAAAAGGCGAATATTATTAATAAATAGCATACACTCAGCAAAGCAAACAATACTTTTTTGCTATAACTTCAATATAAAATATTAATTTTTGCTTTTTAGTTGACAATTCTCTGTCAAAATACCATTTTAATTGGCTAAACTTATTAGGGCATTAAGCATACGTAAAAGTTTTTCATTTTCAACAAAAATAAACTTCTATCAATTAATATACTCGAAATAATTTGCTAAAAGTGTATACTATATGCAATTGAATATTTAATGCCCATTACAATCCGCTTATGTAATAATTGGAAGTGTTGTCAAAACTTTCAACGTAAATAAATTGAAAAGCCTGCAGAAAATGTTTTCATTTTGTTTTTACAATTTATCAAACAAAACAATACAAAATTTATGCTTGTGTCTCTTAAATGAAAATAAGCTTTTTAAATGAATTCTAATGAAAATAAATAAAAAGTATTTAATACATACCAAGTTGTAATTATTTTTTATGTTGCTTTTCTAGTAAAATTCCACCTAATTGTATTGCAGACAATTTGCAATTTGAATTTAATTTAAATTTTGGTTTTTGCTTTATGCCTGCAAATAAACAAAAGAAAAAGAAATATATATGTATATAGAAAACGTTGGCAATGGTAAATGCAAAAATTAATGCTAAATTATTTCGACATTTTAATTGAAAATTCCTTTTGAAATGCAAATCCAGGGTGTGAGCAAAAGGCGTTGCAAACAGGGCACACACACACACGCACACTCACATACTGGCAGGCAAAAAGGCATAAGCAAAAACAGAATTCAATTAAAAGCCAAAACAAATCCAGATACTTATTCACCCAGATACACAGATACACACACACACAGAGACGCAAAAGTGTGTCTAAAATTTCATGTGTCAGTGTTGGGAAGTAAAGTCAAGCTTGAATTGTAAAAATGTAATGTAATATAATAAGTAAGGCTCGGGTATTAATATTTGAAAAATATAAATTGCTACAAGCGCACATGAGATATTTTAACCACAAGCAATTTAAATATTAAATGAAGATGAGATATACATAACGATAAATGTACAAACGCATACTCTTACTCGCTGTAAATAACAGTGGCGTAGGGATAGAGATGGGGTGACTTTGGAAAGAGGACCAAAGTCATGCATTCGAGTAAAAAAGCAGAAAAGTAGCACCTCAATATTAAAGAATTATTAATAATAACAACGTGCTTTACGCTCGATTTGTGTTCATGCTTAAAGTAATCTATATAATACAAGGTAGGCAATTTAAGATGGAAGCAACTGACAACTGTATAACTTTTGACAGAAACTGCAAAGCGATTATTGTCATACCACGTTGGAAGCCTCAATCCAAGACACTTTATACCATGGAACAGTTCACAGAAAAAGAAAGCGCCGAAATTATTGAGCTTTGCATTCCAAACAACCTCTGAATTGTGTAAACTAAACTTGCGTTTCGTGCAAAAAATAAAGTAATAATCAAAGTTGTCGCTTCTATGCCACTGAAAACGCTGAATTAACTTGACAACAATCTCTATACGATCAAAAAGTGACAGTTTGGTGTGGTGTATGTGCGGATGTGATCAACGATCCGAAGGCAATGATGAAGCAACGACAAACGACAACATACTTTGTGATGCCTATTGTTCGTGAAAATGGTTTGAATTTCATCTGGTTCAAACAAGACGGCGCAACGTGCATACTACACGTCAAAGAATGGATTTATTACTACCATGGTTCCTCGGACAAGTCATATCGAAAAATGGTGATTTTGACCGGCCATCCGAACCACACGATCTAACGCCACCAGACATTTTTTTTTGTGGGGACTTTTGAAATCTAAGATATAGGCTGATAAACCAAGGCACGTAGCTTAACTTACAAACGAAATACGCTCCGCGAATTTGCAGCCATATTAATACCTTGGCCAAAACAATGAAAACCCCCGAAAAAACAATACATTTTATGCTCAAGGTGGTCATTTACGCGATGTCATATGCAAAAAGTAACTGAAACATAGCCGTGCTAACTGAATAGAATGAGGAAAATAAAAAGAAATGTCTTCATTAATTTTTTTGGAAAACAGATTTTTTCATCTGCCTTTCCCTTGAATACTAACGGATTATAGTGAAGAAGGATTGCAATGGGATCACAAACATTCATATCAAAACTAACAAAAAGCAATACTTCAATTCAATAATAAGTTATTTGCTCTTCGGGGATTAAATTGTACTGCAAGCAGTGCATTTAACTTTCATTAATCAAAATACAGAGAATCTCTCAAAAACTTAACACTGCAATTTGATTATTTTCTTTTCTTTTTATTCCTTGTTTAAAGAGAATTATGCAAGAAATTCTTAGTGAATTCAAAACATGAAATATTGTTAAATTACTTTTAATGCTCACTCTCTTCAGCTTAAAGCTTAAAGCCAAGCTATATATTTTGAATAAACTGTCAACAATTTCAAAAAATAAAGTCAATAGATATAGAACTATCAATCCTTGAATGAAATGCATGCATCCCTCTTAATCATAAAAAAATCTACGGCACTGCCAAGCTCTTTCTCTCTCTCCGTTACTCTCTGCCAAACACAAAGCGTGTGCAAATACAAATACGGATGTGTACAATTTTACAAGCCGAAATGCATGCCTAGCTCTGGCTCACTTGCTCTTAGCTTTAATGAATCTCTCTCTGTCTCTCGCTCTCTGCCTCACTTAAACTGCCACGCTGCTTCCCACTCAATATTCTCTGTGCAGTCGCAGATAAACCGAAACATATTGAAGGCAACAAAAATGGTAACAAAATCCTGACTTGGGCCGTGTGCTGCTTCCCCTGACTCTGTTGCTTTTCTCTACCCAGCTGGCTGCCTTTTTGGGTCTCCATATGGGTACGCGTGTGTGTGAGTGTGTGTGTGGGCACGTCAAGTCAAATAAATTTAATAACGCATACAGCATAAAAACGCACACACAGATACACATCCACACACACACACTCACAGCAACACATTTAGGCTTACACGTGAGCAGCACACACACACATGTAAAGTTACGCATACGCAACGTGGTACAGCCACAGCCTTTGGCTGCTTTTGTACATTTTTTTGGCTTTTTTAACTTTGTTCCTTTTATTTTGTTGGTTTTTTTGGGCACCAAGGGCAACGCCGTCGACGCTTTGGCTGCTGATAACAATGTAAATTAACACGGCGTATGCGTAATGTAGCGTTTTGTACCTTTAGCATACTTTTGTGCGCTCGAAACTGTTTACACTTTTAAGCACTTTGGCAAATTGGTCATAAATATTTTTTTAAATGTGCCAAGTTCTTAGCCATGTGCATAAAACTGTACATCAGTGTGTCTCGGTGTGTGTGTGTTGCCTATTGCGTGTCTTATATCAATTTTTAGCTACATTTTATGCCATTTTTACGTTTCGCACACATGTTAGCAACACTCACACACACACAATTTGTAATATATATATATAAATTGGTGTGTGTATGTATGTGAGTATGCGTGTGTATGGCTATGTATTCACACTTCATTTGTGTTGCGACGACGCGTAAATTATGCGCCGATGGCAAAAGTAATGCCAACAAAGGCGCAGTTAAAATTATCATGGCCGCCATTAACCTTTGATAAGTGCCGCGCAAAGGAAATCGATTTTGGAAATTCACACGAGTGCGCCTCATAAGCTATTGTTTGGCAATGTGTGTGTGTGAGAGAGTGGCGGTTTGTGTCTTTTTATGCGTCTGCTCTTATCTGTTGTGCCTTAATTGGTTTGAACTTTATGTCTAGGCTGAGCAAAACTGAAAGTATTTGTAATATGCAAATCACATCAGCACCCAAATGGTTTGAGGTAAATGGAAATATTTTTACAAGTTTGTGCAAGTAGCTACATATGTGATTTATGAAGTTGGCAGATACTTTTGAGCTACAGGGAAATCTTATCGAAGTAGGTAAGATTGAGGGATTAAATAATATTAAAATGAACAAATTTTAAAGTTTAGCTTGGAATGGGTCTATATTCTGGTAATATAAATTCATGCCAAATAGAAAATACTGATAAGTAAAAGTTGCACCTAAATTATTTTGACTTGGAGAGATAAACTAAAAGATTATATTTTTTTAATAACAGTTGATTCCTCTTTAGAGAAGTTTAATCAAAGAAAGTTTTTTTTTCTAAAAATTGATATATGCTCATAATAAAATACGAGAGATAATTAAATAAGAGAAAAAATAGAATGTAGTGATTCACAATTATTTTGAAAAAAAACCTCTAGTATGTGGCTACCACGTTAGCAAGCGTTAGAGCATTTGGGGTTGCACTCCCAAAATAATCCGTACAATTTGGTTTCAAAATATCTGGGTTTCTCTGCATAAACTATTGACTTGGTGTTCAGAGAGCTCTATTGTGTTTAGAATTGAACTCAAAAATCAAATAATAAAATTGACATTTGCTTAATGTGACTAGTGTTCGAGAAAAAAATTTTGAAAGCCTCTACCAAACTTTTTTGCTTTACATTTGTAAAAGTTCCTCTAACAAGGCTTGGAACTTTTAAGGTGAGAAAAATATATCAAAATCAAAAGCTTAGATAGATCACTAGAATAGGCTGATATTCCTAGAAAAACTTGACGTATTGTGTAACCTCTTAAAGGATTTCTGTTGCGTTTAGCTTTTCCTCCTTTTTTTCTTTGTCGGATAACATTTGGAAGTGCAAAGTAGTTATCTTACAGTTGGGTATTTCCAAGGAATTGCTAAAAATTTGAAGTGTTATCGCATGTAAATATTAGAATGAAATACGGAAGTTTGATAATGAGGTAGTATAGGCTGATATTCCTAAAAAACTTGATGTATTGTGAAAACATCGCACAATACTTCCAGTATAGAAATATCGCATTTTTCCCTTTCAGTGGGCATATATACGAATTTGTGTCGACTGTAATATAGCTCTTTAAATTAAATATATTTATATTATATTCCCTTTACGCACATTATTTTTCTTTTAAAAACCACACTGAAGTGGCGAATCAATTATATAAAACGAAATATATATTCAGCTCAGTCGCAAATAAATTCCGGTCTGTGAAGTTTTGCTGCTTTTGAAATGCTAACTCCAATTTTATTTCTTATGGCCAAAAAGCTATAATAAAAAATACTTCTATAGAGAAATCGAGCATTATTGTTAATTTTCCAATAATATTGTAAATTTATTTAGTTAATACTTAACACTTAGTTCCATTATAAGTGCAGCCAAATAAAAGATTTATTACAAAAGCGCAAAAACAAGTTAGATAAACAACAAAAAATATGCATCTTCGTAGCTCAAAAACCATTTAAAGCTTAATGCGAAGACTTTTTCTACAACATTGTTAAAGCAATTTTATATCCAATAGTTTTACAAACATTAAAATGCCACAAAGATAGCTCTAGTAGTAGTCGAGTATAGTCTGTCAGTTATGCGCAAGCCTTTAAAAAGACTGTTACAGCTGCTTTTTAACTTCAACTTTCTTGTCATTTATTTGCAAAACTCTTTAAGATTTTATCTAAATAGTTGCAGTTAGACAATAAGCTGGCAATCAAGGCAGCAGACTGTTGCCAGCTTAGTCAGGGCGCAGTCAGTAAAAAGCAAAGCTTTCCATTAAGAAGTCATAGCCAAATTTTCCAGCAGCAGCAGCAGCAGCTACAAATTGACACATTTGCACAAAATGGAGAAAACTGCAAAATGGCGCACAGTCAATAATAGACATGTGTGTGTGTGTGTGAGCGAGTGTGTGTATGCGTCGAAGTATTAAAGCAAACTTGTTCAATATTTAATGAACTTGTCAACGTCGTGTGCGGGTTTTAAATTAAGCCAAAGCTTTAACGAACTGGCGCCATCAATCAACATTTGGATGCTGTTTGTAGTTGATCAAATCAATTAAAATGAGCAGAAATAAAAATGAAATCAATGGGCAAAAAAGGAGTAAAGGAGCAAAGGAGTGAGTGTATAGACCGTGAGTGAGTGTGTGCACACTGTTAACTAGCTAAAAGTTAAGCTACTCATGGTACGCCATGAAAATCATGCCGGGTAAAACCCAAAAATTTTCAAGCTACCACAAAAAGCACTTTGCACAGGAAAAGCCAGGCGCATAGTAAGTCTGGGCACACTGTCACAAACACAGACACACATACGCACACTCACACTACACACACACACTCATGGTTTCGTGGTGTGCCAGATCATTAATTTTAGTCGAGTGTCAAAAGACATGGCGCGTATTGTATTACATCAAACACAGCCCAGGCGGCAGGCATAGTCGTCTAGCAGCCATGAAAATCTCTGTATGCGTGCGTGAGTTCTGTCAGCGTATTGGTGTAGTATCTGTGTGAGAGTATCTGTAGGTTTAAGTGTATGTTGCAGGTTGCCTTGTGCATTGGAAACCCATCAATTACACAGTCAAAGTCAATTTAATGTAATCAACGCTTGGCATGTGCCTGTATGTGAGTGTGGCTTAGAGCTCATATTCAGTTAAGTTACTGACTGCTGCATGCAACATGGCTTTTGAAGCATCTTAATCGCTGACATTTAGTTAATAAAGTGCGCAAGTTGTAAGAAAAGGCAATAAAAAGCCATAGAACTTAAGGCAAAGCGTGCCATATCAGAGCACCAATAAGGAAAATGAAACAGGAATCGTTTATATTGGAATTCTAAAGATAATTAACATTATTTCATTTGGTTATTACTTTTATAAAACTGGGTGATTCTTCGAATTTTAAAGCTGTTTTCAAAATATTTGCTATGTTGATGTTTGGTTTGGGTTAATTTTTTTATTGGTTCACAGCTAATTATTAATATTATTAAAAATACAAACAGAGATGGTACGGCTATACTTCTGAAATTGGCAAGGCACAGCTGTGAACATCGACAACAATATCAGCCTGAAGATTAAACGAAGAATCACAATGCTAATAGTTCTTGCTATGGTCTGAGTAAGCAAATGCGAGGAGAGAACTCTTTCGACTGACAAAATTAACGCCCAACAAAACGCTTATGCTGCCTTTGCTCTTATCTTATAAAATTCTTCTCGAAATCTTCAGTCTGAACCATGAGCTGTAAGAGCTGACATAGATGTCGTCCTGCGAATTACGGCACAACGTCCGCGTTGGCTCGACCCTTTCGTTCGTATAGACACAGACGCTCCAACGAAGAAGGTCTTCAATGCGAAAGTCAACCAAGGAAGAAAGTGGGGACGACCAAAGCTCCGATAGAAATACCAAGGAAAAGAGAACCTAACTTCTTTGGGAGTGACAAAAAACAGAATGCGTGCACAAAAGCAAAGGCGCCTGGCGCTACAACGTATAACAGGTTGTAATGACCAACTAATAAAAGTAAAAATACAAATCCGGCTACGTAAAAAACTGACAAAAGAAGCAATAACCACAGTTGAAAAAATTTCGAAGATAATAAAGTCAAAAACGTAGAAAACCAAACATATATACCCAATTATAGTTTCCATATTTCACAGTGGCCACACAACAAATTCCAACAACCTTGCTTAAGCGCCAACCCAGCTAGTTCTACAAACTGTTTAAACTAGTTCCTCCAACTAAGCTCATAAATGTAGTGACTTTATAGAGCCGCCGCCTTTTGTGTCATCTTTAATATCCATACCTTTGCCTTACCTACAGCAAAGCCAAGTCCAAAAAAAAAAAAAACACACACACACACTCAAACTGCACGCTGACTAAGCTTTACCCAAAGCCCTTGGGCAGTACACACAGTACATCCATTCAAGACAAGTAAGTCGTGCTTTGACTTGATTTGTTTCGCTTAGATGTACCCCCATGTTGCGCTCCTCGCACCCCCCTGCTTATTTATGCATGCGCATATGTCATCATGAATATGCGAATACGCGAGCTGTGCCAATCAACTTGGATATAGCTGCAAAGTATCTTGTTATGCCGACAACCGGTATGCGGTGAGCTCTACTGCAATCTACGAGTAGTTGAAGTGTATCTTTTTTCTTTTTTTGTGTTCATATTTTTCGGGCAATTGTCTATGCAATTTTGTGATATTTTTTTGCAAACAAGCAAACAATTGTGGGAAAGGTTACGATAAAGTCATTCTACATATATGTGTGGCTGCCGCTCTTGCTGCCTGCCACTGACTGCTTGAAGTTGCCGCAGTTTTTCCATGAGAAATCATAACAAAGGCCAAAAAAGCCAAAAGCATTATATATACAGACTGACTTGGTAATGTGTTAAGCTCTGGCTCATTACCGTCATTGCAAGAGTCCTTTCACTTCGTCAGTGTGTGTGTGTGTATCTGTGTGTGTGTATCTGTGTGTGTGTGTGTGTGTGTGTGCATCTGTGTGTGTTTGTTCGTGTGTGACAATGACTTATCTGCTATTTAACATCAGCACAAAAGTCAAAAGGCAACGCGCCATAATCAATAATTAAAGGCACCTCGTTGATCAAGATAGCAATCCGACAGATACACCAGGCTACAGCTACAATAACAACGACAGAGTGGCTGCCATGAAAGTACCAGTAGCAGAGCCCGAGAGCAAAACCCACAGCCCAGAGCTGAGCAACAACAGCAGCAGCAGGAACCCAGCCAGCATGACATAGTTGTTACTTCCATTAACTGACAAGCTGGGACTAACCGCAATCGTAATTATCATTCACCTTATGTAAATGCTTGGTATGCATGCTAATGCCAAGAGTTAGTATCTTTCGGTATCTTTGGGTTAGAGGTTTTTCATTAGTTAGATGCTTATGGTGGGGGATGAAGCAACTTTAATGCGTTACGCTAAAATTATGTCTTCTGTCTTCTTTCTGTATTAGAAATTTGGTATAGGAAATCCCAATTAAATTCGATTTTCTATTTTTTATGATTTTTCAAGATAGACTAAAAAAGGCGATCAAATCTTCGAATTGTATTTATTTTTAGATAAGTTTAACTTAAAAACGTTAAGGAGAGCAATTGTATATGGAAACATTTAAGATTTGACGAAAGAATTCTTATCTTGAAAAAAGACAAAGATATCTCTTGACAAAATTATTTTTTTTATAACTATTCAAAAGCTTCATTTATTCAAATTAGACAACAAAATCCTAAAAGTTAACAATTGCAACAAAATTAAGCACCATAAATGTTGTCTTAAAGCTATCTCACATTTCCAATTTCTTCTGCTATGACCAATTCTATCTTCTAAGTCCCTTACAATTTCATGTATAACATTTTTTAAATTAAATAAATTTTCTGACTCTATAAAATATGCAAACCTACGCACATAGCAGGTGCAAATAAAACAGCATAATATAATATTTGCAACCACTCTGCGTACGCTAATGTCAGTGTATGAAAATTTCTTGCCAAATGGTGCATGAAAATGTTGAAAGATACTTCTTGCATAAAGCATATATATATAAACACATAGATACTGCATAAATATCAACTATGTCAAATGAGTTTTTATGAGTGCGCGCAAACAAAAACAAAAATTCAGATAGAAAGATACTCGCACCCATACACAGCACACCACTTCATTACTATACGTGCGAGATATCTACCTTGGCAAGGCAATGCATATGGTGAAAATATTTCATTCATGACGCTTGTAAATCTTCTTTTGATTGCACTTAATACTTGTCACACACACACACAGGCAAGCAAGCAAAAAAAAAAGTAAAGCAAAGAAAAGCAGTTGGAAAAAAAAGCATTTTGCAGAAGCCAAAGCAGCTGCTGTAAGCATATGCTGCATGCCACAGAGCAATGCTGCGGCACGTTTAGTCAAAACCAAAGGGACAAAAACGAGCAAAAAATGAATTCCAAACCAAAAACAGCAACAAAGAGAGTCACCTAGCAACAAATAGCAGGAAAAGAAAAGAAAAACAAGTAGTGCAAAAAAAAACAAAATGAGAGATATTCTGATGGTAGAAGAAAATCATAATAATCCATGCAGGTTTGCATTCAAATTGAGAATTCCTCATGTGCTTGCTGCTGCCTCCTCTATAAGGCATTTACAGACTTTTATATGTGTGTGTGTGTGCGGTTTTATATATGTATATATATGCTGGTTATATATGTCAGCTGAGTCAGTGTTTAAGTGTGTTTGCGTTATCTGCAGGGAAATCTCATTTCGTTTTAGCACACGCAGACACACACACATAATGCCGCTTACAACTACCTTTCAGTTGGCAGTTAAAAATCATGTTTTTCAACGAACGCATTTCTAAAGCTTTTGGTGCACAAGCGATTTTCCTTATCAACAAACAAGCTGGCAGCACTGTGTGGCATGCCACACACACGCACGCACACAAACACATTCTCGCCCTCTTTTTCACCAACTTTGTTGTAGGAACGACTGAGTGACACCTTTACCGCAATTTATCGTTTTGGTGAATCTTAAATCTTTTTCAAGGTTTCAGCATATTCTTTTTGCAACTCCCTGCCCGAGTCCTTGCTCTTCTACGCTGCATATCTAGGCATGGGTTACCATAGCAATTGCTATGTATTGGCAAGCGCCTTTCGTTGTCGTCATCTTCATCGACATGCACATCCTTAGACATTATTGTAAAACAGGAATTATGTTTTATGAAAAGTGAAAAATCGTGCTTTGACAAAAAGGTGCGTTAAAATATGCAGCCAGGCCAGCTTTTAAAGATGTTTATCGCAGTCTTTAGGCATAAATTTTATTGACTTGAGCTCGTAAAACTGACAGCAAACATATGCAGTAAGCATAAGCTTCGTGACAGACTGGTTTCTTTTAATTGTTTGCAGCAAAGTTAAGTTGGGTAAGTAGCGAACATAAACGCACCATGCATAAAGTACAAGACGCCCAGAATTTTGGATATGCCTAAAACATGCGAAAAATCGTATCAACTAAAAGACAAAGCTAATTAGAAGTCCCTCATGTACTTTTACATCTCAACTTCATGAAAATGTGTGCCAAATTAGAACAATCTTTTCAAACATCTTTAATATAAGCTAATATATTATAGATCTGCCATAAATTTGGAGCATATATTTATATACGTGTGTATTAGCCTATAAAGTTAGCGCCATAAGTGCCAGCATTATGCATTATATTTTAAAATCTTATGTTTAAAATCAGCTATTCTTCTTTTTGGAAAAGCCTTAGGGATTGTACTTCATTTGGAAAACCCATAGTTCTTATTAAAATAA
Organism: Chymomyza procnemis; assembly: GCA_035046065.1. Taxonomy (NCBI): domain Eukaryota; kingdom Metazoa; phylum Arthropoda; class Insecta; order Diptera; family Drosophilidae; genus Chymomyza; species Chymomyza procnemis. The sequence continues at coordinate 11,019,065 of JAWNOJ010000026.1, read as the reverse complement.
CCGTGCAGTACATCCTACACTTCAGAGCTGCTATTCTTCTTTTGGAAACCCCATAGTTCCTATTAAAATAACCGTGCAGTACATCCAACACTTCAGAACTGCTATTCTTGTTTTGAAGAGACTTATGAATTAATACTTCATTTGGAAACACCATAGTTCCTATCAAAAACTTACACTTGAGAACTGCTTTGTTTGTTTTAGGAAGCCTTAAGGTTTACGCTCAATTTGTGAATTTCAATCTCCCATTCAAATAAGAATCGTGCATTATATCTCAAAATCTTCCACTTCAGATCTGTTGTGTTGCGAAGGCTTAAGTTTCATGTGTAATTTGGAATTCCCACACATTTTATTAAAATATAATTTTTAGCGGTATGTCTGAACCCCTCCATCAGTGTTACAGAGGAACGACTGTAGTACAAACAGGAAGTTCGTGCAAGTTCGGTGGCCTGATCTCAATTAAATACTCATGCCAAAGCAGCAGCCCTGCTACCGAACTAGGATGCGCTGAATTAGTCTACTATTGCGCCTGACAAACTTTACAATCTGATGACGAACAATGGCTAATGAAAAAGCGTAAGAGTAGGACAATGAAATGTTAGAACCCTATACCAAGCTCGAAAATACGCAATGCCCTCAGCATAATGCGCCAGACTAAATGTTGATATATTGGGCGTCAGTGAAGTCAGGTAGAATGAGTGTGGATCTGCACAATTTTTTGAGGATTTCGAACATACTTGCGACAGTCGAAACTTAATTGACTACACCAAAAAGGATTTCTTATTTATTTATTAACAAACCGTCTAATTCCATTACCTTCTCAGCGCAACAAACCACTGGTATATCTCTATTTAAAGTCTTTAAAGTCTAACCAAAAACGTTTAATTACCAAAAAAAAAAACATTAAAGGAAACAAACGAAAAGCAACAGCAACGCGTCCCAATCAAACAGCTTCAAAAATTTAACGCACCAACGCATAGAACCCAATACAAAATCAAAAAAAAAAAAAAAGAAGCTGCTGCTTAGATCTATTGTGCCCAAGCAAAAGATATCGATTAGAAATACAATTTCAATTATCATCAAGGAAAAGCAAAATTTTACGATTTTCCCAGCAGACCTGGGGCCGCAGCAACCCAGGCACTTCATACCCACGCAGCTCAATTTAATGTGATGACAATGCTTTTGAGCCTGCCAATCTGAACATTGATAATGAGCAAAAGGCAACGCAGACAATCTAGACGCAGCGACGACGACGACAACGATGACGACGAAGACGACGGAAAACGTGAACGTGAATTGCATAAAATTTCACACTAAATAGCCCAAAATTGCTGACTTTAGTTGGAAAAAAGCTTTTCCGGCCTTACAAGTCTCTAGTTTTGTGTGCCCTACACCCAAAACATGCTGGAATTCTCTCAAATGCCAAACGATTGATGGTAAAAATAAAATGAAATAAAACAAAATTAATGAGCCGCTGTTTCGTGTACTAAAAATACCAACAACAACAAATGACACAAAATAAATTAAATTAAGCGCTTGTTTCTCAAGATTTTTCAACACAAAGATGCATGGGATTTTAAAACCCTGCAACAATTTAGCCCAGTTGATTGTGAATATACACACAAACCCTACCTACCTCTACCCAGAGCTCTTCTCGAGCTGGCATTCTTTGTGAAAGCAAAAGCAAATCGAAAATCGTGACATGAATATAGAAGACGTAGCAAACTAAGCCTGAGAATTGAATTGGATATGCCACCATCAACGCCACCACCAGCAACAACCTTACCTCTGCATCAAACAAACCCTTAAACACATTGCCTTAATTGCGGCAGTCTCAAGCCCACCTACAATATGTAGCCTGGCGTCACATTTGATTCAATCAAATGCAGCTATTGATTTTCTCTCTTCTCAAACATTTATTTTTTTGATTTCTCTATAATTGAAAAGTTGCTTAGCTTTGCTGGGTATGTTTGTTGCTTTTAATTTGACTTCTAAGGCAGCAACAAGGCCACAAAACCGCCGCAAAATATTTCCTTTGCTTTTTTTTTTGTATTTATGTATTCATACCGTACAGCACCGCGAAACTGTGACGTCAAGTGTCAAAGTGGCAAAGAGAGTGCGGTAGCGGGTAAAAAAAGAAAAAAAAAAAAAAAAAAGAATTCAAATACCAGTTGACGCTTCCTGAGCTGCAGTTAAGGGAGGAGCTTGACTTCCATTTTATGTTGATTTTATTTGCGACAAAACGCCGTGCCGCAAGCCAAGTTACACACAAAACTCACAACATGCAAACAAATTGAATTTTCCATGTATTTTTTATATGACAAGCCGGAAAAATAAATAAAAAATATTATGAAAAAAAAAATTGGGAAATGTGAAAAAGTGCGAGCAGCCGAAAGTTACATGCCCTACAGCAAAACAACTTGAAGTGAAAACTTCAAAGGTTTTGGTTCAGACATTTTGGATTTAAAAGGGAAATGAGAAAAATCTAAAAAGCGGGCGTGTTTCGCAAAGCAGCTGAATGATTTTTTTTTTTGTGAGTTTTGCTTTAATTTTGAAGGTGCAGATACAAAGCTGCTCTCTGCCTAAGGTATCTGAACATTTTAAAATTCCTCTGTATTCAAATTTTATTGTGTTTATAGTGAAGGTATAGCGCAGATCTAAAAATCGTATTTTAGAACATGATTAGATTCATTTTGGAATTGGAAGATTTGTATCTCGAATATACCCATATCCATTTTTTCTGCCTTATATTGGGATATTTTCATATTAATCTTAGAATCAAAGGAATTGCATTTAACACTTTTGGCGCTCCAATAATTTATTATAATACTTTTAGATATTACACTTTATTCGCTGCCAAAATAAATTTTTAAAAGAAATGTAATATGAACTTTTATTGTAATACTTCTTGATTTCACCAAAACAATTTTTAATAGAAATCCAATTAAATTTATGAATTCACGCTTTTGTCTCTTCCAATATCACAAAAATCAATTTTTAAAATAATACCAATCTGAACATTGTTTTAAACGTTTCGATTTCGCGTATTTGGCGCTCCCGAAAACATTTTTGAAAAGAAATTCAATCAGAACATTTTATGATAATATTATAAAAATTAGGATGACCTAGAAGTTGAACTCACAATATGCTGCTTCATTACAAATTCGTATTAAGACAAACTCGTCTGATGTTACGCATTCAGAACTCCCAAACGAATTTTGTTTGTGAACATACAAATCCAAAGTTTTGATTTATTTGAGTTTTACTTCTGGAATATGCTGCTCTCGATTCGAGTTTCAATTTTACAATATGCCATATTTTAGTTGCACTTAAGTTGTTCAAAATACATACACAAAACGATGGTAAACGTTACAGAATCGTCGTAATTTCACATTTTTCCTGCTCCTAACTGAAACCAAAATATTTTTTGCGACTTGAAGATCTGTTTTACTTCAAAAAACGTATCCAAGCAAAAGCTATACCGTTAGTGATTTGAACTCGACTATTTAAGATATAAAAGATAATGATAGATTAAGATTTTCTAATCTAAACTAATGTAATTTTTATTACAACTATGTAAATTCTAATTATGAGAAATTTAAATTAATTTTCCAATGGAATGAAATATGACATATACAACTTTAATTGCAGCTGGGAAATTCGTGTAAAGACAAAATTCCAAATTATTACGAGCTTCTAGAACTGCTCTCAATTCCAAGAAAAATTGTTTTCAAGTTAAAGTATTTGCAGCAATAGCTTAGAGCAGCATCATAGAAATCTCGGAAAAATGTCGGTGTTGTAATACCCGAAGTTCCCGAGTTTTTTAAGTCAAAATCGAACTGCACTTTTATACAACGCAAGAACTACATTTCTATTGCAAATATCAGATTTAAAAACAAGATAATTGATTGTTTTGAAAAGTAAAAAAAATTTCCAGATTAGAATGAATACGCATACAAAAGTTCTACGTGAAAGCGCCACAGACTAGTCTCCAAAGCACGTTTCCGTCGAAGAAACATGAGTAGACTCAATTTGTGAAAAATTTGTGTGGAAAGTAATTTGTATCTTGTGATCATGATTTCTCGCTCGATTAAATATCTTTGATATTTTTTTCAGTTTCCCGAGAACGCCCCAATAGCAATATCTTCTCATTATGAGACTAACAGTAATTTTACAAATATTAAATATTTCCTTAACTAACAGTACCTATTGAACGTTCTGTTGGCATGTCAATACGAAGCAGCCCAGTTCGGCTAGATTGCCGCGTTAAGTCCCTCGCAAGGCTATTCAGATCGGGATGTAATTTTGAATTTGTTGGGCTATTTTACCTTCAACCGGAACTATGAAAAAATCCCTCTGAAATTTTTCTCTACGAACATACCACGGCCCACCGGTGATGGTGTTCAGCATCTTTAGGATTTTGTTTCTCAAATCATGATCAGTTGTTTGCGTGAATCTCTGATTTTGTAGTTTCTAGTTGATTTTGCCATTTATCCAGCTTAAATTTGATAATTCGCAGCTTATTTAACATGAATTTAGAAGAGTATTAATCTGATCATTGCACCACTTGGCAACCAAATCCCCGCTTAAAGACGCACACAAGCTAGCCAAGTCATATGCACCGAATAAAGAGTATACAAAGGGGAGACAATAGCTTGCTGACGACAAAAAAGCCCCACTTGTTTGCTTTGCGCCACAAAGGCTGCCACAGTATTTTCACATCTCAGCTGTCCCTACAACACAGGACAACGAAAAAATAAAGATTGACTTGAAAACATATTGAATTTCCCTTGTCTTCTGTCGTGCCATTGTCTTCCACTTTATCTGCTTCCCCCTTTTCACATTGTCGTCTGCGCCACTTTTATTATAATATTATTATTTTGTCTTTTATTATAAAGAAAAATGACAAAATATTTGTTAACATTTTTATGCAAATCAATGGCGGCTGCTCATCAACCTAAACAAACCGTTCGCTCGCCGTAGCTGCGCAGAGTGACAAGCGAAAAGATGTTTGAGTAGGAGGAGAACCAAGGCGATTTGGTGTACCGCAAAAATCACAAAAACAACACAGATATTTCTATATGCATAATATAATTTTGACATGGCGCCCGACGTACACAAACAACAACAATGATGACAACAACAACAGGGACAACTTGACAGCCGTAAAACATCAAAAAGTTATCACAAACGCCTTGGCAGCAGCAACGCTTACCCGGGTCCCTGGCCCAGGGCGCATTTAAAAGCTCCGACACAAGAAAAACAAAGCGCAAAAAAAGGGGCAAACAAATACAAAAATAAACAGAACAAAACACAAGAAAAATAAACATGTCTGCGACCCAAGCAAACGAAACAGTTTAAAATTTAAAATAAAAATAGGTAGAAAATGAAGAAACGAGACACGGGTAGAAAATAAAAACAAGTTGGCATGCCCTGCGCTTGTACTTGTGTTTTTTTTTTTATGTAAAAGCTGTGAAATGCATAAAGTTTTCCGCTCGCTAAAAAGTTGCTTGTAAATTTTCAGTTGAATTCGTTTTCAAGTGGAATGATTATGGGTTGCTTGGGTGGCGTACAGTCCAGTCCAGCCAAACGCTGATGATTTGCCTTTTGCAGAGTGACTGTGTGAAAAGTTTGCTGGCAAGGATTTTGTCTTGGCATTAGCATTGTTTGAGTCACGCTTTCGAAGTGCCGTCTGTGCCCTTTTTTTCCTCCGATTTTCTTTGGCGTGAACAATTTTTTTATGCATGTGCAAAATTTTGTGACAGCGCGTGAAAGCAAAAAAAAAAAATCAAGACTCAGGCACACTTTTTTTTTAATGTTTTTTCTACTTCTTCGCTTTTCTGCTTTTGCGGTTGTAGGCGAAACCAATTTGTAGATTTGAAAAGTTTTCCCAACTGTTAACAAGGCACTTTGAATATTCTTTTTGATATTGCCTTTACTTTACTTTTCACACTTTTCCTTTCATACATTTCATTTCTTTGCCGCAGATAAATCAATGGCATATTGGCTGTCTAGCTTTTATAAGCAATCAAATGCTTCATAACTAGCCGGTAATAAGTTGCTTGCAAGTTATCTACTTAAAAAGTTCGGCTATAATTTAACATATTTCGTACGCTAGATGGCGCTTGCGTTTGGCCGCCAGGCTGTTTGGCATGGCAAAGTTTCAAAAAGGCAAAAAAAAGAATATATAAAGTTGAGTGCATTCAGCTGTGACTTTTGAACTTGCTATTAGAATTTGCTATTGTACAAGGACAACTTAAATTTGTGCCTTGAGATCGTTGCTGTAGAAAAACGCTAGAATTTAAGACAAAACAACATGTACATGCTTTAGAATTTAGAAAGATTTAAGCTAAAATTGCCGCAGCTCCAAATATTTTGAAAATAACTTGAAAAATTTTAACTTTTTCACATTTATGTAATTTCTCATATATTGACTAGGCCAGAAATAAATATTGTGAAAATTACCAAAAAATAACTTTTTGAAGTTTTTTAATGTTTTCAAAACTACAATCTAAAGTTTTTCTTAAAAAGCATATCTTTTAGTTTGTGCAATAAATTCAATGCCCCATAGGCGTTTTAAGATCATCATCGTTGAAATTGTTCGAATTACGATTTAAATGATTTAGAATTTAGATGGATTTTAGGTAGTATTAACGAGAATTCAATTTTTTGAAAACTGCTTAAAAGTTTCAACTTTTTCATATTTATGCAATTTTTTTATATTGACTGCCAAAAATATATGTTTGGGTATTCGGGCTTACCCTACAATTTCTTAAAATGACTCAAAAATATTTAATTTTTTTTCGTACTCAAATATTTATTTTTAATTTATTATTTATAAAAAAATGTTCACAATCTGAGGTTTTTTCGTAAGAGTCTTCTTTAGTGCGCATATTCCAGATTATCTTAACGCTGCACTAGCTCCCATCAAAATCTATTCCGTTGCCTTCAAAATAGTGCCCGTTAGATGCAATACCATCGCTTTTTCCAGTCAGAAAAGTTATTCTCCTGGATCGCCGTCAGTTCCTTCTTTGATTTCTTTTGTATCTTCTTAATTGACCCAAAACAATGACCACGAAGTGGATTTTTGAGTTAGGCGAATAGTCAAAAGTCACACAAAGTGTGTTTGAGAACGGTTTGTGAGTATATCAACGAATTTCCTATAGAATTTCCGATAAAAATGAATCGATACAATAATCGATTTAAATGAATTTCTTACAGCAGGGACCTCATGTTTTGAGGTTGATTCTACTTTAAGCATGATATATGAATATTTTTCTATTATTCAAATTAAAAAAGTGAGTAATTAAAATAAATATGCAAAAGGTGAAGCTCGCCTTTTTAAATATATAAAAAAAAATAGAGGAAACGCCAAAGCTTTGCTCATTGAACAAGTTGAAGCTTTAAACAAAACAGCATATTCTAGTCATATCCAGCGAGTTGGAACTAAACCAATATACACTTTGTCAAATATTAATACAAATTTTTAAGCTTAAAAACTTATTAAAGCTCTTAAATAAGTTGACTTCGCAATCCATTTAAAAAACAGATACACAAAGTTACAGATACTTTCTAACACAAAACTCAACTTTTATTTACAAGAAATACCAATAAATAATCCTACTACTACTCTTTCAAGTTACAAGCCTACATGCTGATGATATGCATGCTCAACAATTTGTAGAAAATTTTACTAAACAATTCCCATTTACATCACAGATACATGAAATCCAATTAGTTGTGACTTAAATTGCCAAAAATTCCATAAGTATTTGCAGTTATGGGCTTGAACACAACAAAAAATCAGAAAAACACAAAAACGAAACGAAACTTGGCCAAAGTGAATATAAATTTTAAACAGCGAGAGTGAGAGAGGGGAGCGCTTGTGCTTACATGCATAGAAATGTGGTGTGCACACACACACACACACACACACATTGACAAACTCATACAGATAATTGTTTAAGTGTGTGCACACCGGCATCCTTTTTTGGGGGCCCTAGCAAGATCTGGCTGTGTGTGGGAAAGTTTTGAATCATGCATCTCATGCTGGCTTAATTCTCATAAATAAGCAGCAAACAACAAATTTTTAGATATATAGAGAGCAGTTGGTTTTGTTTTGTTTTTACTTGGTTTATTTATTTATTTTCATTTTTTCGTTTTGCGTTGGCTTTTTTTTTTTTTTTGGAGCAACGCCAGCCAAAGCCTAGAGAGTAAAGTGGATTGCCAATTCAGTTTGTGAGTTGCCGCATTTGAAATGGCATTAAGTTTCAGGAAATAACAATGAACAGGCCAAGCTACACTTGGGTTTGCTTTCATTTCTTATATCTGATTGTGTTTTTTTTTTTTATTTTCTTTTTTTGCATATCTCCTTTCAAATGACAAACAAAAGCTGCAAATACTTTTTGTGTATTACTTACGGCTATGGCTCATTAAAAAGACAGCACAAAAGTTTGAATTTTAAACGCTTACCTGCAAGAAAGAAGAGAAAAAAAAATTATGTTATTGAATACGTTGAGTTAGATGCCGGCGAGCCTGGCATGATTGGTATTTGCTCATAAAGGACGAGCACGCAAATGATTATAACCGCTGACAGCGTCGTTGATAAATATTTAGCGACAGCTTGAGCGACAGCTAAATGCAGAAGAACATGCAAAAAACTCATCAAGCTGATAGTCAAAGTAAGAGTGCAGGTATTTTGGTGAAGCTCGTCCTGAATTCCTTAAGTGAACTTCAGGCGAACTTTAAAAGCTGTCTAGATTAAGAATAAAATACTTAATATTACCAACATTGCGCATTCCCAACCCTGATTAGTGGCCCCTCGTGGCAGCTTTTTGCCAACTAATTTTTCTATTTCTAAACTAAGCCTTCTTCCAAGCGCTTAAGCAGTTTGTTAATCTGCGCATCAAACCGGCAGGCAGGCAACGTTTCTTGCAATTTTCCAGCTTTTCTTTTATTGTTTAACTATTTATACACAAAAATATTTACACTTTTTGCATCTTTTGTGTCTTGTGACACAATTTCTATCAACTTTTTTTCTTTTATTTAATAACTTTATCATTCTGTGTGGGCTTTTGTTTTAGCAAGAAAATCATCATTATCTTTTAATTAATTTTCTCGAGCGTTGGCGAAATGAGAAAAGTTTTGCAGTGCTACACAAGCTACCATAACTCGACCATGGCTTTATTTATCTTATGTCTGGGGACTCTTTTATTTTTTTGTAGAATTTGTTTCCTAGTCTGACAGTTTGCCATGTTCAAAAGCAAATGCAGACCAAATATAAAATTTTCTTATTTCTTATTTCGTTTTATTTGTACAGCATGTTGACTGAAGGCTAATGACAAAATATTGCATTACGATGCAGTTATGAGAAAACTAATAGAAATAACAAAAAGTATGAAGAAGAAAAGATTGACACACTTAATGAAAATGAATTTCATGAAGCTTAAAGGGGCAGCATAATATATATGGGTAAAGCTAAGCAACTAATAGGCTTAGTTTTGAGGCATTCCCACGCCATATACAAGATTACCATATTCTCTGAAGCAATGCAATCAACCGCAAAATCTTATTAGGTCTAAGAAAGAAGAATTCTTGGTAATACACTGCGAGAAAAAATAGATTACGTTATAAAGTCAGCTGAATTGCTCTTAAAAAATGGGAAATTGGGATACGGAAGAAAGCTTACTTTTAACTCAAGCGTATTTTGTTAGATATAAGATAAGATAAACATTTGATTTGAACAACTGAAGTATTGAATATAGCGTTTGCAAAATAATCGTAGTATTTATATTTAAGTTACCTCAAAAGTCTGCGTTTAGCAAACCAAACTCCAAGAAAATATTCTTAATTTTTGATAATATTTTTTTCTGCAAAAATGCCATATTTTTGGAAAAGCTTGATTTCTTCCAAAATGCTACTTTATGCTCCGACTATGACCCATTTTACTTTTGAAATCATTTATAAGAAAGTATTGTATATTTGATATTTTTTGAAGTGTTCGGGTAATTCCGCCATTTCTTACGACTGACAGCAAAGTTGATTGTTTTTTAAAATTGTTCAGATAAAGCTGTACATCTTTCCGCAAAAATCCATTGGGCAAAATTAAAATATTAACCATTTAATCTGATTTAATCTATGACTTCATATATCTTGTTAAAAATCTTACATTGTTTGTTTCGAAGCAAGCCACTACTTTCTACTTCAGCAAGTTCTTCAATCATTTTTATAGTTTCTCAAGTTAAAAAAGAAGAATAAATATTTCGGCCCTTTCACAAATAATGAGGTAAACCCAACCTGAGAAATATAAAATAAATGTAAAAGTATTCGGCTATAAATCAACTAACTTTGTTAATTGTTTAAAAACTTCAGAGTTTTCATGGCAGATTGACTGGCGGCGTTTAACTAGAGTCATATGCCTTTACTTCGAGACTTTTATGAAGAAGTTGCATTTGCCCCACTGCATAGCTGACAGTTTTCTATCAAAACCATCTTAAGTGCTTTCATTGGGCAAGATTAAACTTTTTCGAGAACGCTTAGTAATAATGACATAATATGGATGGTCGGGTTTGCCCTGAATGACCTATTGAGTTCAAAAAAAAAAGTTTAAAAAATAATACATTTTTTGTCTTTTTCACAAATGTGGACTCATGCCAGCCAGATTTACCACAAATATGAAATGAATGTTGTTATATAAAAAGGTTGGTTTTGCCCCACTGCAAAACCGACAGACTACTACTAAAATCATATTAAGTAGTTTTATTGTTCTACAAGATGGAACCTTACTAAATTGCTAAGTTATAATGACAAAATATTCGGATTTGACCCAAAAGAATTTCTATCTTCTTTCCCATCTTTCCCTCTCCAAATTTTTACCTAAGATCAACAAAATAATAATTATTACCATTTTCTCTCAGTGTAGCCCCAATTGTTTATAAACTTCAAAATTTTCTTGTTAAGCGTAAATTGAATTATTCAAATGCATTACTCAAAACAAAAAATAAAAATTCAAGCCCAATAAAAGCCTTCAGGTTGCATGATAATATGTTGGAATAATGGATGCTGCACTTGCTCAATGTGTTCTTGCCACAACAGCGGCAAATGAGCTATAGACCGTTACGTATGACTAAGCAACCACACACACAGTTACACTTACCACAAACATTTCCATTTCCTATATGTGTTTGTGGCAAGAGCTGGTTTCAGCTCTTGGGCTCTTCGCTTCTAACTAATTTATGTGGCTTGAGCGCATTAGATGAAGACCCATGACGTGTCGGTTTTTAGCTTTAACATCTTCTAACTTTTAAGCTGTCCCAAACACAGATTTGTCAGTTTTTAATAGATTTTGGAAGGCGTTTGCAATAGAGGAAGAAGGAGAAGAAGAAATCATAGCATAAAATAAAAACTTTTCTAGCTCAAGGTTCATTAAACTTGGCATGCTGACTTGGCTATAAATCACTACATGTGTCTATAAAGTTCTTTGCAATATATAGATCCAAAACAAAAACTTTTCTTCTGTGTGTGAGTGTTCCATTAAAAATCATGAAAGTCATGTTTTAGTTGTGATATAATCTAAGTGTCTGTTGTATACTCTGTTGTCTAATACATAATTAATGCACTCCCACTCTCTCTATCTCATTGTGCAAGCATTTTTACTAATAATAAGCACAATTAAAGGCACGCTGTGCGACTTCGGTAATCCTGATCCCCCCCACAAAAGTAGTCGATAAATGAAACATATAAGCGTCGCACTGGGTGGCTGGTCAACCAACCCACGCCACAGACACAAAGCCATTAAATTTTAGTGTAGAAGATAAAGTCGGGGTAAATGGGCGAAAGAGCATGCAAAGTGTCATCTGCAGCGGACTTACTAAGAGTTGTGGAATTTCGTTGACGCAGTGACGTAGATAGACAGCCACTTTTGGGATTCAATGTTTTACTTTTAGTTTTTATTGAATTTCAAGAAAGTGATCTTTGAGTGTTGCAACATTCTACCTCCAACCCATTCATGCACTCCTTTTATTCTTCGAACCAAGCAATTTTGATTTACTTCATCAGTGCAGAGCATAGAGATATCTCTATCTAACAGCTGCTCGAAGAGAACAGGGACCTACAGTTTATAGTAGAATCCGAATGGCGGTGTTTTTAGTAAAGCGATTTTTAAAGCATCCATTTGTTTGCTAGCTATGCCAGTGCTAGACAAATGCACCAGTGCTGCAGGGTGCAATTACGACTTAGAGGCGAGTACGCTTTCACTACGCTTCCGAAACCCGCTTGACTATAAAATTCATTTTTTCGATTATTGGCGCTTTTGATTTTATTCTCTTTAAAATCTAAATTAAGAAATATCAGAAATATTGATCAAAGACAAATAGACATTTCTCAAAATTTGTTGAATGTTTAAGCCCTAAACTCGTCACCATAGTGGAGTATTTTAGAATCAAGCCACTATAAACTAATCTTTGACATCTTTAGCTAAAACCAATTTTGAGAATATTTGGCTGAATGTTTTTTTCTCGAAAAGTGCTTAATACAATGTAATAATCATAGCATTCAGCGAAATTGAGATTTAAAGTTGAGATCAAAGCCTAATTAAGCTTAAAGGTTTTTGCGTTTCCAGACAATTATTCATTTTTAAGCGAAATAAAAGTACAAAGCTGGGGCATCGCAATCTACTTTTAAGCTTTTCACATTAATAAATTACATAATTCCTTTTATTCCAGATAATTATTAGTAATTCCAAACTTCGACTTAAATCACATAAAGCTTAACATATTCACAAGCTCAGTTTATAGATTTCATCTTGAAATAAAAACAAACAGTAAAAGTTGGGCGCATCGAAAACTGCCTCAAAATTTTTCAAATTAATGAATAATACAAAATCCGTTGCGAAATGCTTTTATTGTAGACTTTTGCTAGGAATTCTAAAGTTCAAACATATTGTCGATAAAGCTTAACATATTCACAAGTTCTGAAAACAGACTTTTTTAAAATAAAAACAAACAATCTAAAGTTGGAGGCATCAAAATCAGCATTTATGTTTTCAAATTAAAGAAATCCATAAACTTTACCTAAATCTTGACTACTTTATGATTTCCAAAATTTAAAAATTAACTCCTTATTTTTCTAATCATTTTGAGGAGCCAAGTTAATTAAAAATTACATTCAGGGCAACAAAATCGTATCTTAAATTTTTCGTATTAGTGAAATCCATAATCAATTTTTAAAGTCTTTAATTCCAGACTTCTAAAGTACGAACATAAATTCTATATTCCTTCTTAAACTAAAAGCTAACACTTTTATGTGAATCAAATTAATGACATCCATAATCTTCCCTCTTGACTATTTTTTGACTTCTAAAGTTCAAGTTTAAACTCTTCACTTTTTTGGAAAATTTTGTAGAGCTAAGTTGATTCACAATTATAGTTGGGGTACCAAAATAGGCTTTTTAAATTAATGGAATTCATATTCATTTTCGAAATCCTTGCATTCCAGACTTTCATTAGTAATTCTAAAGTTTGAATATAACAAAGCTTAACATATTTACAGGCTCAGATGACAGATTTCTTCTTGAAAACAATAAATAATTTTTTCCATTTAAGTTTTTTAAATCAAAGATATCCAAAATCATTTTGGAAATCCCTTAATCCAGACTTTTATTAATAAAATAAATAGAAACACATATTCCATAAAGCTTACAATATTCTCAAGTTCAGTTGAGATTTCTTTTTGAAATACAAACGAACAGCGCTCATTTGGGAGCCTCAAAATTTGCTTTTATGTTTTTGATATTAATAAGTGCCATAAACTATTTCAAAAGCTTATTTTAAAATTTTTAAAGTACAAGCTTAAACTCATCTTCAGATATTCAAAAGCTCAAATGACAAATCTTTACTTTCTTCATCATTTTGTTGAGCTTAGTTAATTAACAATACAAGTTCCCTTCTTACCACGTCACTGTTGTCGGGGAATTGTCCAAGAACTGACCAAGCAACAACATTAAAAATCAATTTTATGTTTATGACATTTTTTTTACAACTTTTTTTGGGGATTCTAAATATGAGACTTTATATATATATATATAATATATACATATATAAGCCATAAGCTGACACAGCAAGCAGCTTCATTATGTGTTGGCGTGTGTGTGCGTGTTGCTGTATCTGTGTGCGGTAAACGCATTGTGGTATTTGTGTATGCTTATGTGTTTGTTTTGTTTATTGGACAGGTTATCGTCTGGTTTTATCAGTTCTCGTGCCTTAGTATTGCAGGTCACTTGGTCGTTAAATCAGTTTTTAGGTTCTGTTTTAATGGTCACAATCTGTGTAAACATATACAAGCACACAAATGTGTCTGTTTGTGTGCGTGAGTGTGTATGTTTGCATATATAATTTGTTTGTGTATTGATTGAGTTTCATTCATTACATATGCAACATGTCAAATGACATTTTCGCTTTGTCGTGGACACAGAAATTACCAACCGTTTTATACCATTCCGCATTCCACATAGCATTTCTTTTTTGAGCCCAGTTAAATTCCTTCATTACACATTTTAGCCACATGTATTGACATATTTGTCACTGATTGTCATATAATTTGACCCCAACACACATTTTAACCCCTTCTTGGCCTGTCATTATGAATATTTTAATGGTCTGAAATGTAAATATTACCTTTGCAGCTTTTTAATATATCATTAGTCAAAAATTATACCATTAAATATAATTTCGTTTAATTTCAAGGGCGTAACAGCAGCGCTTTTTAATATTTAAACTCTCGCAACTTAGACTTTAATTACTTTTTGAAAATAGTCGAAAGGACTAAAGAGTGTTGTGTATTCCATGCAAGGGAAATCAATCATTACCGTCATAAAAAGCAGCAGCCCACGCATCAACACCAACTTAAGCGGCTTGGGAAGAACCCTGGGGCAATTTTGTTTTGTTTCTTATCAACAGCTGGGCATCGATTATAATGAAGGTTCTGCGTCTTTCAAGTCAATCTTTTGAAAAAACAAGTCGTTCTCAACGTCATTGTCGCCGTTGCGCTTTGTAGTCATAAGCAACCCTAACTTATAGTAACTACACTTGAAGAAAAAGTAAAAAAGTATTTTAAAAATATATCAACAAAAAATGTAAGAGTATCAAGCGCGGCAAGGAACCCATAGGGGTTAGAGTGAGGAGAACCCTCCCTTCATATTCTTTGAGCATGCATTTAGAGGGCACTTTTGGATTATATCTTCATGTTAAATGAGCGAAATTTAAAAACTGCTACATTATGACAAATAACATAAAATGTTTCTGGAAAAACTACCACATACTCAAAGGCGAAACGGAAATTTATAGAATAGAATTTGTTATCCAATTTGTAAGTTCCTATAAGTTTGCAATTCAACACTGTCACAAAAAAAAAAAGAAAAAAACTGCCAAAGAATAACCAGATATTTGATATTCATCGCAAATTGAATTAATTCGTTGATATCGGAAGGTTTCTGTTTAGAAGGCTTACAAATAAATAAATTATTAATATTTAATTTGATTTGCCACCTATGAGAATCTGTGTGAATTGATTCTGTAGCTTAAGTAAGGTTTTTTTGAATAAAGCAGGAATTATTTTAGATCCAGTAACAGGCAGTGTAGAGTTTTATTGGAATTCCGTGCGTAGATAAAAGAATGAGCCCTAAAACTCAACCATACACATCTACTCAAAATATCTTTTTTGTAACTAGATATTCATGCTCATTCAGATCAAAGGCTGATTGTATTCTTAAGTTATCATGCCTACTGAATTCCGACCTAGAAGATTATGCATTATGTCATCCTTCAGATTGAATTCGTACTGTGCAGAAGAAATGCCAAGGTTATCCTTAATATTGGCGTTTAGTCTTGATTTCCAAGTACGCTAAAACATAAAAAAAAAGTCTAACGTGGAAGCATGTTCTACGTTTCTGCTTAGCGGGATTTATAGGGCCTTTGGATTTGCACAAATTCTAAGTGTTTCCTTTTCGAAGTGTTGTCGCCAACGCAATGCTCTAAAACTGCGACAATCGACTGACTATAACTCTATAACTCTACAACAGGTACCACGTGGTACTACCGCATTTTTTGAAATGTATTATAGAAATCGGGACGGCGCGAACGCCATTCCCGGCTACCAAAAATTACACGCACGAGTTATTCGCATTAGGAATAATCGCGGAGGTCAACCCCACCGTAATGTGCAATGGCAGAGCCTCACTCCGGGAGAACCACCTTCGTGATCATGGTTAACTCCTACGCCAGGTAAGTATGCTTTGCTCAGCTCTGGGTGTGCATCTTCAAGACTGCAGCGCTTGAACTGCTTGTGAATTGTACATGACAAAATAGTGAAATTCGCAAGCAAGCGACAACAGCAAAGCAGTCACAACAATGTTTCATGTATGTGCGAAGAGTACAGCGATAGCGCACCAAGCAGCAGCTGTTTGCGGCTATTTTAAGGGTGGAAATTGTTGTTTCAGTTGCGGCGTGCTGGCTGTTTGCTGTTGTTGCTTGAGATTTTATGCAGCAATTATTAAATGCACAGATAAGTCACAATTTGTTTAAAATTTTTAAGTTAAATATTGATTATTTGGTATTTTGTTGCCCAGAGTTTATTCAAAGGTAACAATGTAACAAAGATTTAAGAAGTTTAATTGCAAAATTAAATATTATACTACGATAATTAACGAAAATAAATGAAATATGGAATCTTTTCAAATTAATTCAATTAGAAACAATATCATCCTAAGGCTTATGCTTTTTAACTTTGCTGTACAATTTTAATGCCTAAGTGAATACATAAGTTATAAAATATTTTTTTCATTAAATTTGAGCGCAGCAAACTAAAATAATTTAAAAAATGTTGAATAAGCATTGTCCAACAACGAAACTTGATTTAAAAAAATAAAAAAATATATTTGCCACAAGTGAGAAACGAACCTGCGTCCGCTCAGTTTTGATGCCAACACTTTACCCATCATGCTTCGCTGCGTATCGTACTGGCCACAAGTTCGTTCGAACCCGCGCATCTAAATGCGACAATGAGACTATATTCCTGATTTTTATTCCTAAAAGAACTTGAGCCTTAAGTTTGTAATTGCATTAAATGTTTTCAAACTTAAGAAGAGCTAGACATCACGCCAAAGCCCTTTGATCTACCTTTTTATCCTACAAAGAGTACAATTTGCTGTCTTTTGCGTCTTCCGTAAA
Organism: Chymomyza procnemis; assembly: GCA_035046065.1. Classification (NCBI taxonomy): domain Eukaryota; kingdom Metazoa; phylum Arthropoda; class Insecta; order Diptera; family Drosophilidae; genus Chymomyza; species Chymomyza procnemis. The sequence goes on along the minus strand of JAWNOJ010000026.1, from coordinate 11,001,846 downwards.
TGATTCAATAAATGACTAAATAAGTTGCAACATTTGGGATCTAAAGGGTATTTGATTCAGTTTTATGAAGGAAGCCAATATTGAGTGTCTTATCCTGTTTCAAAGTTTATTGACTTAAGAAGAGAACTCAATTCCTATCCGAGGCAATTATTACACTTTCGATTGAACCTTTGGGTTTTCAAACCCTACGCTACGACGCAACCAATGGTATTTGGTTATGATTAGATGCGATTACCAGAAGGAAGTAGATCATCACCAAGTTGAATGCAATCAAGACGCCCGCAACACAAGAAAGTAAAAGTAATATCAAGTCAAAAGAAACAGCTGTTTCCCTAAAAGAAATTAATTAACATTCCTTAACATTGTTCTGGCATTGGATCCGTAACGGATGCTCCTAGAAAATAGGGACCTGCAGTAAAGACTCTAAATTAATGGAGGTTTGCAAATTCAGAGGTATGTATTAATATTAAACAAAGATACAAATTAAGATATTTGGAAAAAAAAAAGAAAAGCAGGTAGGTGAAAAGGTAATTTATTGAGACTAATTGAAGATTGAGCGAAAAATACTTCAGATAAAGTATAAAAAGTTGACGATATGCAGCTGGATGGTGTTGGATACTACTGGTAATCCAATTTTAGTTTTTAGTATTAAGAAATATAGATCTTTTGGTGAATAAAAATGAAATTATAAACGCAATTAACAGAAAAAAAATTGTGATGAAAAGAGTTCAGGAGATAATAATATATATAGGCCATAAATGGCCAGTCTAAAGCCCAAATGGACACTTTCAACTTATCTGCTTTACCACAATTTAACAACAAATATTCCATAATACATATAGCAATACTTTCCTAAACGATTGTGCAAAAGTAATAGCTATAATACCGTCGCAGCGGTGATTGAAACGAACGCGTGTCTTTTTGTCATGTACTTATGTTCCTATTCATTTTCACCTACATAAGGTATACATATATTTTGCGTGCATGCCACTGATAACCTTTCCGTTTGTCCGGGGCCAGAGTGTCTTGGCCGGTTCTGTCTTTCACTTTGTTCTTACAGTTTGTTAGTTATTATCACAAAATGCTCATCAATTATTGCTCAGACTTAGTGCGCATTGTGTTGGTGGTTGTTAGCAGTTTAAGGAGTTGCTTAGTTTCGGTTTTGTTTTTCGTTTTTTTTTTTGGTATTTTTGGTTAAAGAACTTGAGAGATTTTTGTGGGCTGGTCATGGGAATGGCATTTCTCGAGAATATTACGTACGTACAAAATGTGTGTGCGTCTTGTCTCTGGTGCGCCTTCAAGCGTAAATGATAATGAATTGAAGTCTAGCCGAAGAAAAACAAAACTTACTTGCTGACACAGAGCGCTGGCTACTACTATGTATCATGTCTTTATTTTCTTGAAGCGCTTTTCATTGGACTTTCTTTGTTGTTCTTTAATGTCTTAAGTTCTGTGGCTGTTGGGTTACTTTGTGCGTGCATGTTGCGGACTTGAAACGCAATCAAGCGGCTTAAAAATTCTGTTAGCGGCCACATCGTCATCAATTTTCCTTATTCTTGTTGCTTCCAACTTATTCTTATTGTTATTTTTAAATTTATTTTTATTTTTTATTATACAGTCTAAGACTGTAATGTTTTTTTTTTTTTTTGGTCATGCTTTGATGCGGATTTCCAACAGCTTGCCGTGCATTAAAATTAGTTTAAATTTTAATTATAGGCAAGTGCTCATTAGGCGTACAGCAAGTTGCATGCAACCAATATACCAGCGGGGTTGGGTGAGTTTTAAGGATTGGTTGTGTGGGAGGAGGCGGTGGCTTGCTGTGAGGCAAGTTCGTTGCCGTCGTCAACAGAGCGTTGTCTTGCTGGCCCGCTAATGAAGTTCAAATATTTAGGGAATTAGGCGAACTCAAACTCGAAAGCAGCACATTTTATGCTAATGACAAATGCTTTTATCTCTTGCTCCTGCTGTTCCTATAGCTTGTGCTGTGGTTCTTCCTGTTGTTGTTGTTGTTGTTGTTGTTGTTATAAAAATATGTATGTAAAGGACAGCGGTTTGAGTAAAAAACGAAAAAAAATAATAAACTTCAAGCAGCTGGGGCGTTACACGACCGTTAAATACACTACGCCCACTTTTGTCGAAAAATGTTTAATCAGCAAGTTGGATTTTGCTGATTTTGAGAGGGCTCGCAGAGCATATGGGTAGAAAATAAAATAACCTCGAAAGTTACTTTGGCAGCAATTCCCAAACTAAGTAGTAGTGCTTCTAGTGAGCAGAACATAAAATGCCATATACTTCCAGACGGCAGATGTACTGTACAGCATTCCATTTGGTAATTTTTTTACCTCTAACTACTAAGATCTAAGAGCTATAGCCGATTTGACTTAATCAGCTGTAGATACCACATCAAGACCTTCAACTCCCCGTTTGCAGTGTATTATAAAAAGGAAAATTAAAAGTAAAATTCTTGGCAACCTGCTGCTGCTGCTGTTGCTGTTGCTTTTCCCCCCTCAAGCTAATACCCAAAAAAACTGACCCTAATCAGTATTTTTGGGCTTTGCGTTAAGGCCAAGGTAGTGAAAAGCGGCAGCTACTGCGACGTCAGCTGCGACTGCGACAGCGGTGTCAACACAGACGCAGACAGGCAACGTTTTTTGTTTTTCAGTTTTCCAGCTTTTCTTGCTTTTCATTTTGAGGTTAAATTTACATGCTGTGTGCTTTCTGTGTGGGTGTCAGTTGGTCAGTCCCCTAAACAATCCAACGTTTTGGACTGGCCCACCACAATAAAGAAACCAGGAAGAAATGAAAGAAAAAAAAAAACAAAAATTAAACACTAAATTTATGCAGTTTTTTTTGTGGCTATTGCGGCTGTTGCTGCTTTAATTAAATTTCTCTCTTTTGGTGTGTGGCGTTGTGTATCTGTGTGTGTGTGTATGAGAGCGGCTAATTTCCACATTTAGGCGCGCGTCTAATGTTTCTTTTAGAATATTTTAATACTCTCTACCCAAGTGCTTTGACTTTGTAATGCTGTTTGCATAGTTGTGTTATAGAGTGTATAGGGTGTGCCTACTGTCAGTTGGTTTGTTAAGCGATTCATGGCTTGAAATCACTAAAAATTGAATGTTCTTCAAGAATGCAGCGCTTGAAGCATTTTTGAATAAATACAAAGTGTCACGCTATGGGATTTTGAAAAAATTGTATAAAAATGCGGAATGTAAACTTTTTGATGTCGATGTATGGATGTCAAAACGTTTATTATAATTTCATTACAAAATATTGCTTTATATTTTTTTTTAGCTGTCTAGTCCCCAATCGTTGCGCTTTTCTCTTAAGCACTTTTTGAACAAATGTGTCACCCAAAGCATTTGTAATAATTGTAAAAAATTCGGAAAAAACTCTTTTGCATCCCGGTTGCCTCGAGATCTCAAATCGTTTACAAAGCTTTCTATGCATAATTTGCTTGTCTTCTCCAGTTCCAACCTTTCGCTCTATATTTTTATTTTGCAATATTTATATTCCACGCTTACTTTGTGTGACGTAATCTAAGGTATTCCAATATAGAGAACTTGAATACGCCGAAACTAAGATCTATAATTTGGAAAATTAGTGTAGGCTACAAGCTTTAAAGCGACTTTATTTTATTTTAAAACTATAAAACATCTGAGTACTTTTAAATGAAAACCTCAGAAATTCCAATTTTTACTGATTGAAATCTTTAGCAACTTCGAATTGGGTGCCTTTTTCGATGCTTGAAAATTTGATCACTTTGGATCTACATTTATCTTTTATAAGCGTTGCTTAAATTCTTAGATGTAAGGCTGGCAGAGGCGACAAACACCGCCTCGAGAGTGAGTACTCTAAATAGCCCATTATGCTTAAGTTCTTAATTTTCAAAATTTTTATAAAATATTCATCTTTCACAGTGACGGCTTAAGGCATACAGTTTTCATGGGATAAGTGATTGCTTTATCTTAAAAGATATTTTCTAAAACAATCATTTGTTGATATGGCGGTACCACAAAGAAGTCCTCGTGTCCGAAGAAGTCACCAAGAGTTGGTATTGTTCCTCGAATAATTAGAGCTGTTTACCAAGCATTTCTATAGAGTACCCAAAGGTTGCCATTGTAAATTTCACATTTTTCGCAGGTTTTATATAATTTTTGGTTACTTTTTCATGCATTGCATGAACCCTCGCCATCTCCACCCACTACTTTTCAGTCAAATAAGAAAATATGTTATAAAAAAAGCCTCTAAAAATGGCACGTAACTGGCTAATTGGACGCCATATTTGGCCCAAGTGCGCGGAGAAAGGTGCAGTTGTTGGCTTGGTACATTATTTAAGCATTTGGTGGTTAATTTACTATGTCTTATTTACGTTTTTTTTACGGCAACGCTTAATATAGCCATTTCTTTGTCTAATTACTAATTTACTAGTAAATTTAACGTCAGCTGTTACAACTACGTATTGTGCTTGCTTGGCTACGTTTTAATTATGAAATCGATTAAATTATGTATATCAAACGACTTACAATAGAAAGGGCTGCTAATTAAGTTGAAACCCTGGACACATGCTGTTACTACAGTTCCTGCCGACCAATGCTTGGGTCAGGTGTCTCAAGTGTCATTGTCTGGGTTGATTTTTTTTGTCTCCCTCGAAACGTGTTTGTGGCTGGAAAACTGCTCTTTGTTTAATCGAGTACAACACACACACACACACAGACGGACAGCCCGCATGGAAAATTCAAAACTATCTGACAGGTAAATGAAATGCGCAAACAATGCAGCCCAGCCTCAGCACACACAGTCACACCGACATAGAGCCAACAATAGCCGGTACAACGCTAAAAGTAAGGGAGTGAAGCAGCCAACGTTATACTTAGATAAGCGTTAGCTCAAAATATTAATGAGATTTACATTTGTACAGCTGGAATTGAAAGATGAAGACATAAGCTATATATAGCAACAACTACGCTGGCGGTTAATGGAAATACGCACAGAATGTTGACAGTATAGGATTCCTATACAAGACGTACAAAAAATAACTAAAAGAAAAACGTCATTGGTAAAATTATTGATAGTCTTGGGTTTTGCCCTTTGCATGCGGTGAACTGTGAATTACTTTTATAATTTTAATTATAAGACTCACTTAACCACAACCGGCTATACGTTGAGAGAGCAACTGGTCAGACAAGATCGGACAGATAATGAGTAAGACACAAGCTGTGAATTGAATAAAGAAAAAAAAAACAATCATTATCTACATCTTTATGCATAGACAGTGAAGTGTGAATGGGGTTTGACGTGGGGGATCCTTCTACTATTACTCGCCGCTGCAAATTCGCTATGGGGGAGCTTGACTGTACTTGTCGAGTTCAATTTTGTTTGACAGCTACATGAAATAGTGAACCAATTCTTTTCAAACTTTGTACAACTGTTTGGAGTAATATAATATGCAGCTGACATAAGTTTTATCACAATCGGGCTACCAGTTTTTATAGCTGCAATACAAACGTTGAACCAGAGCGCACTTTTTAAAAAAAAGATACTAGATCATAGTAGCGGTAAGCATTCCTTGGCCGTTTTTCAGCTAAGCTTTAAAAGATTAGACACTAAAGAAGGTAATAAAAGTTTCACCTAATAAAATACGAAACTATTAGAAGTAACTACAAAGCTAGATAGATGCTCTTCAACTTTTGTTTTGTTAATTCTAGTGTACCATAGAGCGGTTTTAGTTGTAACTGTATGTGCGCTCTTGTGGAATCAATCTTACTGTAGTATAAGTTGGCAATAAATTGTTTAAATTTTTGATTATTTTTGCTTTTTGTAGAAAGCCTTGGATTTTTGTGTCGAAAGAAGAGAACGTTTCTTATACCAACGATCGTTGTTTTGCCGAATTATTTTTGGTTTTATCTCACAGTTTAGTGATTAATTCTAGTCTTATAGCTTGTTCGAGACCAATGTCCGCAAAAGTAGAAACTGTTTCTTATACCAGCGATTCTTGTTTGCTTTTATCTCGTGGTTCAAGTGATCAATTCTAGTCTTATAGCCTCCTCTGAACAATTGTTTCACCATAAGATTTCCGACATAAATGTACTTTGTAATGCTTTCCGGAACACTAGTTTTGCAGGCACTAGAAGCTCTAATCTTAAACACAGTATCGCTTATTGCACCAATAACACACCAAGTTAAGATTACCATGTTGGAGTCAATTGGCGCATAAAATTGTGTTTTTACTCTTAAACGATCCCTAACGAACATTACGATTAAAAGCGGATTTTAAAAGATTTCAATTTGGTTTGGAGAACAGAAGGATTTCTTTTGCCGGAGTGGACAAGGATGCATAAAATTCAGAAATAATAGTTCGATGATCAGACAAAAAGTCAGTATTAACTGAGAACTAGTCTATAATATTATGCACTCCTAACTCAATAACGAATTTTTATCAACAATACAAAAAAAATGTTTATCTATTAACTGTATTTGAGGGCAATGCGCTTACTTGTTTTTTCAGGTCTTAATTCACAGCCAATCGTCAATCGAAATTTCAAAACCGCATAAAATTTCTAGGAACAATAGGATTAAGATTTTAGTATGATATGGAAAAGATTTCGATGCGCTTTATATGGTTCAAGCAATCCACAGCGCATTGGACTTAAATCGCATTTTCTAATTCTCAGAGCTTACATAATAGCCGTATATTATTGGCTCAAGCGAATCAGAATGCTGAGTCCCAACCCTCTATTCATACGTCATGTAAATCCCGAAAAGTTTAATTCCCCCGTAACCAATCCCCCCAGACTACGCCAGCGCTTATGCATACAACGCTTTGACGTCACAGATCAGCGCTCCAACTATAAGCTCATTGTACTTAGGAAATTCCGACTATTAGATATACTATATAGATTGCGAGAGTGCTGAGCGTCACTGAGCGTAGCTGAGATATGTCATAAGCAAAGTCGGTAGCTTGCAGCATTGGTGTAGCATCATTATCAGCGGCAAGCGACGCGTGCAACGAACCAGTTATTAAACTCAGATACAGATACAGATATTTTCACACAGATACTCGCAAGCAGATACACATTCGCACTGCTACCCAACGCGCTGCTAAGCTTAAAAGCAACAGTTGCTCGCAGCTGTTGCTGACTCATGGCGTTGAGCGTAACTGAGTAAGCCGTTAAAGAAGAGTAAACAGTGTAGAGCCAAGAGCTGAGCGCCAAAAGCGTTAAACGCCAAATTTTTAAGCCAAAAAATACAAATTACTGCAAAGTCACAACAAGTTGTTTAAAAATAAATACAAACCGCTTTTCAGCGGCTAAAACAAAGCATTGCTTTGAGAGAAGACTTGATAAATATTGGTTTTGAAAGTGTCGAGCAAAAGAGAGTTGAGCACATAAATAAATATGATAAACAAATAACAATAATAGGCAAATAAGCAACAAAAAAATAAAAAAAAAAAAACAAACAGATTAATAGACGTCAAAACGCCCACAACAAAATGGCGCGCAGAGCTGTCAATTCGAGGAACAAAAACTAAGCCAAAACCTTTGCAATAAATGTCTTAGGTAAACAATTTATAGTGGCGACAAAAAGTCTGCGTACACGAACGTTGGTTATTTATAGTTTGCGCTTTTAATGGGGTTTTTCAAGGTATTTTCCATTTTTGCAATCTTGACAGTTTTCCTAAGGTTATGCCGCATTGGCGCCGCAAGGGGGCGCCACTAAGCGTTGTCTCAATGAGGTTTTTGCTGGAAAAACGTGGTTTTTGTAGATTCTGATACAATAGGTCAGTATAAAATGTAAATTAATAACTACTTTTCCGCAATTTTGCATGTTCTACAGTTTCACGTTTAAATGCAAGCTCGAAAATTCATTCATAGCTTTTGTAGTAAACGTAAGCGAGCTCTTGTTTTCTGTTAAATGAAATTTGTAGGCGTCAGCAACTCTACGTAGATTCTTTTAAGAAAGCTGGGATTCTTTTAGCCACAACAATTCTTTAAAACGATAACAGTTCAGTTATAAGCAAGCTGTGGACAATTTTCGAAGCAATGATGCAAGTAGAACTTCGAATTCGATAGTCTTATGGCAGTTCTTAGGTCATCAGGTTAGGATTTAAGATATTTCTTAATTTAATTGATAGCCTCGATTATCGTTTTAAGTTGGAATTACCGCTAAATGACATTATTGAGTCATTTATAAAATAAATTGTCTCTTTACCAAGTCCGAAAATCGTGTATTTAATTAACAGACATTTACTTAGGCAAATAGCGTCAGTTTGCTAGCTATGTCAGTGCTAGCCAAATGCACCAGTGCTGCAGAAACCTTCAAATCTAAAGGCGGACCATCGGAACTAGAGGCGAGAATGTTACAACTATGCTACCGACGGTCTATCAAATAGTAGTAATATAATTTCATACTTTTTGTTGATAGTCAAGAGAAACTAAATTAAATTAGATTGGTTCGCAATGGCCAAATGTCAAATATTTATTAGATTTTTTTGAAAATAAATTGCCCTTATCTTGAAAATTACGGAAGATCGTTACAACTGTAAGTTATTCTTGAATCTTCCTAATAAACCAAAACTCTTAAGAATGCTAATGTTGAAAATTACAGAAGACCTGTAAATCTGTAAGTGATTGTTAGTGCTTCTCAAATACCAATAAAAAACATGAAAATCTAAAAAATGTTTTATGAGAAATCTTCAAAACTGCATTAGGTGTAGCAGTAGAGGCACCATCCTATAATTATATGCATTTGTCACCTATTGTAGAACTACACACCCAAATATTTTATAAGAAATCTTCAAACTTGCATTGAATGGCAGCAGTAGAGGAACTATGTCTATCTATCGTAGAACTTCACCACCATAGCGTATTGTTCAGTTAAGAACTGAGAAACCCAGCACAACAACCAGCGATAGCGCCCATATTTAAGCAAAGTATAACTTTGAAGCGACGATAAGAGCATATTTAGTACTCGCTGCGTATCCGACGCGTCCAATCGTGTCAACGCAATCCCCGGCCTTTCAAACTAACCTAGTTTTAGTCGCCGTAAAAATAGAAATAAACATTATTAATTATTTAAAATTAAATTATTCTTTTAATTCAAGATCACTAAAAAGGCTTGTTGGACCAACTCATATTAATTCAGCTTTACCTCTATTACTCTACCCAATTTTGGATGAATTCGCTAATCAAATGCAGCTTACAAGCAAGATTACAACCAAACGAACGGCTGGACCACCCTATATATGAGTTAAGTTTCTAAACATCGCAAAGGCTTTAATTTGGAATGTTCACAACCTGTATTGTTTTCTATTATAATAGATAAAACAGATACGTCGTTTATAATATATGGTCCATCTTTAGAACAAGCAAATTTTCTAAATTAAATAAATTACAACAATTTCGTATAGCTGAAGTTATAGGTCTGCTAGTGCTTGGAGATTTTTGGATGCTGAATTTTTTAAGAAAATCAAAAAAGCACCTTCAATTTGTTTTTAACAGTCATCACAAAAAGTAATAACCCTTCATTTATTTTAGAACCGTCCCCGTTTTCCATAGACGCTTTCAAATCTTGCTTTCTTCTATTGGTTTTACATTTTCTACAAAACTCTTTGTAGTTTTTAAGTTAGTCGAGCACAATGACTTATTGTCTGCATCTGTCTAACCCCAAAAGCATAACCAATTAATAGACAGCAAAACTCCTACAACAAAAAGAGTTTAAAAAGTAAACCAAGTCATAATGTTTGTAATAAACATGTTGCCACAAAAAAAAAGTATACAGCTGTCAGCATAATTGTTGTGCAGCTTATAAATGGCCAACAAGAAAGAAGAAGAAAATCAGCATGTGAAATAAAATTTGCCGAGCCTGATATGGTTAATTTGGGAATTTGTGTTTTTTTTTGGTAACAATTCATTCGAACCGCCCGCCATAACGGCAAACAATTACAGCTACTTTCTACAATGCATAACATCTTGTTCGCTTAGATTTTAGCTCGACTCTCCGCACATTCGCCATGGTATTCCAGTTTTGGCCGTAAAAACTAAGTAGAGTGGTAAATGACTTCCGCAGTTTACCTTCAACTCTAACTTCAATCTATAAGAGTTTATTTTCCAACCTTTGAAGTTGGCCATGTGAATGTGAATGTGTGCCGTCTTGGCTTTGATCTTGGCAAAAAAAAAGTTGACCCAAATCTGTGCTTTGTGTTAACCAACAATCAGCGGCCACAGCGGCTTAGTCGCGCCATAAATATTAAAAGCAACATTAAGAGCACCCAAGCGGGGGCTTGAGGTTTTTCTTTATTTTTTCCACAGCATTTCTTGCCTTTTTCTTTTTTTCTTTTGTGTTGTTCTGTCTGGGCTGAATTGACGGCCCTGGCCTGACAGGGCCAACTGAAGCCAAGCTTATGTATGCCAAAACGAAGAAAAATATGAACAAAACGTGCGGCTTAAACATAAATAAAAAAGAAGCAAGAGAATTAAAAACATAAATAAGTTAATCAAGAACTTAAGTGCGTCACATGTTTGCTGTAGAAAGAAGTTGCTTCAAAAGCGCAGGAACGGATTAAGCATGGTGAGGGTGAGGCAATGTGGTTGATGTGGGGCTTAGTAGAATGGTAGTGCTAGCTAGCACTGACGTAGCTAGCAAAATTTCTGTAAGTAAAAAACTTTTTTTGTAGAAGACCTATTGTTGCCTGATCTCTTCGAAGAACTAATTATAGAGATTATATCTCAATGCTTCGAAGTGGGTCGATAACAGCATAGTTAAGATAAACATACTTTTTGCTTTTATTTACTCATCATGAACATCAGTTTCATGGCTAACCTATTTTTATTCAAAATTTTCTACAATTTATTTCTATCATATAAAGGTATAGGGTGCAACTTATTTCATTTACACTTAGCCATTTACAGTGGGCGTTTGCTTTTTTGTAAGATTTCTTTAAATAATTAAGGACAACAACAAATAAGTTGTAGTATTTACATTAGAATTATGGCAAGCTTTATCATCTCTAAGGAAGGGACTATTCCTGTTACTTTCTAGTTTGTTCACCGCTCTCCGCGCTGTCAGTTTAATTAATTTTTTACAATATTACGGAGACTTAAATCGTTTTTGGTATTATGTAAAAAATCTCTTCTTTTTGGTCAAAACATAATTGTCATATCATAGTCTGCATCACGTATATCATATTGTTATTCTTTGAAAATAATACAAGATGTAAACTTAAATATAATCGCTAACGAACTTTTAATTCCGATATAGTTTGTGGTATGTTCATTTCAAGAAATTGAGTAACTCTTTCACTATAAAAACAAAATCTGCATACCAATTATCGTGCTTCGTGTACGCTTCATACTAATATTGAAAAAAGTAGGCAAGTTTCGGAGAATATCTCTAATTTAAAGGGTTTGAAATAAATTTATTTACCTTGACTATAGTATCAACGCTCCAAGGCGAATCATGGGATATCTCTATTGATAGCTATTCGAAGAGAACAGTGCTTCGTAGTTTAGAAAACTAAAACAAATTGAGTAACTATTCCACTATAAATTCTAAGCCAAATATAATAGACAACTTTTCCAATATCTGAGTTGTCTGAGAATACCTCAAACTGAAAGAACTTAAAATAAATGCATTTCCCTAGACTATTGTATCATTACTCCAAAGACAAATCATGGGATATCGCTATTGATAGCTGTTTGAAGAGAAGAGGCAGCTACAGTTTATTGCCGTATACAAGCCAAAGCGCTTCAATTTAGAGAGATTGACTAAGTGTCCTATAACTCATACATCTTCTACAGTTTTTTTAATTAAATCTCAAAAACCACAACACAAAATGGCGCCTAATATAGCATGCGCCCAAGGGCATCTGTACTCACTAAATGCGTCACTGTAGCGCCTCATGAGCGCTGTACATTTCGACTGCTGTTGATAAACTCTGTGTTCTCTGTGGCCCCTTATCGCTGCAGTTATTAATAATAAACTCTTACTATATATACAACAGAATTATACGAATACATTATAAAAATAAATAGCTAAACTCAAGAGAGACTTTTTTATACAATTCCGAACTTAAATAGCTTTTGTAAAAGAGCTCATTTGAATTTCTAAAGAAAATTGATAAAAATCTATAAAGTCCATAAATGAGAAATAAATAATAAAATATATAAAATTTATGACATTTATGATAAATATATGACTTAATAGTTTTGATAGCAGGCTTCAAAAATGTTGTATTCAAAGTCATAAAACCAAAGAAAAGATTTAACTTATGGAACGCGCTGAGGCAAATCTAATTGAGTACTTAAGATTTCAGACCGTTTTAGAGTCTTGAAACTTACTCATATTTCATTAACAAAACAGAGATTTATAACATTTCCGTAAATTACTTAACTGACTTCAAGATTTCAAATATATTAACTCGTTATGGCTGTTTAAAGTGCAACTCGGTTTGAGAGAAAATCGGTCGTACTTGCGAGTAACCTTTAGGAAAGATTAAAAATTTATTAACATGTTTTGACTGATTAAAATGCAAATTCTATTTGAGAGAAAATCTGTAGTTTTTGCGAGCAACCTTTTCGAAACTCTGCTATATGAAGTAGTTTGGAGCAACAAGTTACTTAAAGTTGATATATATTGTACAAAAGGCATGTGATTTGTCTACGAAATACATGATCTATTTATAATCTACAATCTATTTATTATCTACTAGATCTGGGTGATCATATGTACGTATGGACGAAATCGGTAGTTTTTACGAGAAATCTATACAAAAACTCTATTATGTTAATTAGTTTGTTACTTAAAAAAGCGCTATATATGGCACAGCTTGCTGACTTCAGGTTTTATGTTCTACGAGATATGGGGAATCTTTTGGACGATTGGAAGAACCGACGAACATACTCCAATCGCCAGTCGGCCTTATGAAAAGCATTATATTATATATCAATACGTTGTGCCTTTTCTTCAATTTACCTGCATCTGAATTTATTTCCTAAAAAATAAATTTAATCCCCCTGTTATCGCTCCATCGCATGAAGATATCCCTAGGAATAGGAACCTACGGTTTATAGCCGCATACGTAAGGCGGTGTTTTTAATTAATAAAGATTTACTTAAGCAAATCGATCTATTTATTAGCGATGCGAATTCTGGGCACCAGTACTGCTGTGGGCATCCAACCATGAAATCAGTGTTTGGGAAATTATTTCCTGATTTCTTTTTACAATACAATATTCTTATGTTTTCTGTTAATTTGACTTTTTTCCACAAATCTAAAAACCTTGAGCTGTGGTTCGAAAAAAAAAATTTACGAAGGCAAATAACTTTTTGCTAGCGATATGATTTCTGTGTTGCAGCGGTATATTGTGCCACGGAATCAGTTCAGAAGAAAATTTGTCCTTGATTCATTTTACAACGCAATATTTCTTATAGGTTAAATTTTTTTCCGAAAATCCTAGCCATAAGCTGTATTCTACCAAAAAATACTTGCGCAACAAAATATTTTTGACAGCTACGAATCCCAGGCCAATGCACCACTGCTGCTGCAGGGAATCGAGCCACAAAGTCAATGGTTGGCAAATCATTTTTTTACTTCTTTATACAATATAATGTTACTTTTGAGAGTGCATTGTATTGACTTTTTCCGCAAATCTGATAAACTCTGAAAAAAATATACTAAGTCAAACTTTTGCTAGCAATGCGATTTCTGTGCCGCAGCGCGTTATCGTAGCAAGCAATCAGTTAGTTCTTTAGAAGTATTGTTCTTACTTTTTTTTAGAATACTATATTTCTTATGAGAGAGTTCCCAAAGCTGTATTCTAGCAAAATAAATGTAATACTTGTTTCATATTCTTGTAATCAGGCTGAGAATAAGTTACTTAGAGCATTGGTTTCTACGAAGTTCGCACGTTCTATAAATCAAGATTCTTCACAAACATATTCCAAGGAATCAAACGAAAATACAACTCATATTATATCAATGCCGCCTTTTTACGTAAACAAAATTCATTATCATTTTAGATTTGCGCAGTTGTCTGGCAGAAATATAAAAATCACACGAAAAATTATTAAAATGCGCCACGATTAGACTTAATTTTTGCATGATTTTGTTGTAATAGACAGCTCTGTGATTTTGCATACATGTAAAATCAATAATAATACGAGTTTAGGTTCTCAATTACAGCTCGTTGCTGAGTACGATCCCCTCATCAATATTTTTTTGCCTTTTTTTTCTCGATTTCTTGCTTTTAGACAATTTTAACAACAAACCTCAAATTGAAGCTCACATGATGATAAAGCAAAAAATATAGAAACGAAAATAAAAATACCCATCGCGGTTTTTGCACTTGAGCATCGCGAAAAAAAAACACAATATTGACAAGAAAAAAAAAATTGAAAAAAACCTGTTGCTTGAAGCTTTTGTATAGCAAAAAACATATGGTTTTGTTGTTGGTTTTGTATTATTTTGAAACAGGTTTTTGTTTTTCGAAAACTATCAATAGGCCGTCGTCGTCGTCGTCGTCTGTCGGCTGCGTCGAACGTGCGGGTTTTTACTCTACAAACTTCCAACTTCATTTCCACCAAAGTCGCAATCACAAATCATATTGTATTTATTATGAATGCTCAAGAGCGGTAGCTACGCAAATTTAAATAATAATTGTTTGTGCAAATAATTGAGATATTGTATTAAATATAGCAGAAAATAAGAAAATTGCATATAAACAAATTACTCACTTAACAAATTACAAGTGTTTCTTCCAACATTCCATCCATGGAAAGAAATGGAAAGAAAAATTACATTGTGCAACGGTAACAAGTTGTTGTTGTTATTGCAATATAACAGTTGTTTTGCACTTGTCGATTGGTCAGCGAGAGAGCTGGTGGTGTTGTGGCAGTGGGAGAGCGGGGAAGCGAGAGTAAAAAGGAAAACACGCAAATTAACCGCTTAATAACGTTAATGGCAACAACTGCTACAACAATAAAAACAACAACAACTTGCAAGCGCAATGTCAGAGAGAGAGAGAGAGCGCGCGCGAGAGTGACTGATAGTGTGTGGACGGGGGTGCGGGCACGCATGAGAGGTTCAGCAATGACTGTTAAGAAGCGTAGCTTTGGATAAAGTAAAGCTTAAAACGTAAACCACAAAAAGTTCAAAGCGAACAATGTAAAGCAAAATGCAAAGTTTGTACAATGCACAGTGGTGCAAAGTTAATTAAATGCAAAACAATTTTAAGCACTTTTAACTTTTTAGTTAGATTTATGAATTATGTTTATTTTTAGTCAAAACGAAATCAATGCTAAAATGCGTAAAGTTTAGAAGTAAATTGTGTTAATATTTTTTTTTGGAAAGTTCGCTAAAAATTAAAGATATGTGCGCTGACGATAGAGATATGGAGAGGTTTGTCGTAAGGTTTTGGCTAACAAAAAACTGGAAAAGTAAGCATTGGTCTGCCGAATTTAGGCACTTCGTATCCTAAAGCCTTTTTACAAATGCAGACATATATTGCGAACTACTAAAATACTTACTGCTTAAACGTTAAAGTTGCGGCGGTTAATTTGTTATAGAAATTAATTAATTAAATTTTACAAATGCCGCAGTAATTTTAGTCAACACTGTGCGGATTTGGCTATAAACCGAGACCGTCAGCTTCGAACACTAAAGATACTTCGCCTTTAGGGTGTTGACAGAATACTCAGAATAAATTTATTAATTTTTTTTCAATTTTCTCCTAAAAGAACCAAATAAACAAATTAAACCACTTACGTATCTTACTATTCGCAAATTAATTAGAATTAGTTAGTATCTCTTGCAACAAACTGCATGTATATTGCAAGATTTTCCAGAAAATTAGTTAAAATTTCCCGTATTTGAGTCTATATTTATTGTTTTGCGATATATGTATTTAAATCACAAAATAATTTAAAAAAAAGTTAACATAGTTTAGACAAAATGCTTACTTCTTCAAAACCAAGAAAAAACTAAATGTAGATTTGTTGATATCGTAATAGTCTTGGTCTTATTTTACCCACAATTCCGACAACTTTGCAATATTCTTTGATCAAATTAATTTTTGCTCGTAAAAGCTAAAATTTGGTTTTTGTTTAAGATTCTCTTTTTCAATTAAGCAATATATTTTAGTTGTACGTACAATGCACAGTGACAGTTCTTGATAAAAATTTGGACATCTCGACAAACATAAGTAAGTAAGACGTTACTAGTATTATTCTAATTAAAAAAATCATAGTTTCTCTATATAGAATAGTGCTAGCAACGTTTAATTATTCGTATGTTTTTGGAGATGTCAGAATTTTTAGCAAGAACTATCAATTTGTGCTTCAATATACAATTTATCAAGTTTTTTGATCTAAATAATTTATTATTAGAGTAAAATATACAAAAAGCGTCGGTAATCTCGCTTAAAATATTATGTACTTTCAGTAAAGCTTGAAGTCCCTAGTCACAGTAAACCAAAAACCATTTACATCCCATAAATATTATGACCTAGCGGCATTTTTAAATGCAAAACACAGAAGAGCGCCTCCAAAAATTTATAAAAATTAAGGAAATCAATTCAACAGCAAAAAAATGCAAAAAGGCTAGTCTTAAAATTTTTCTTAACTTCACTTAGGTCGACTTTTTGTAGCCAAGTAAAATAACTTTGAGACAATTTGTTCTCATTAAAAGTTTTTAATTTTCAGCGTTTTTGCAATTTTAGTTATTTTAGTTATATAATTTCACAATTACATTTGTTAAGTTGCAAAGTTATTATTTATTTAAGACAAAACTGTTTATTTTTAAGATATAACTTTTCATATGCAACATAGCCCTATATAGTGCATAAAAATTTTATTTAACTAAAAAGAACAGTTCATCCGCCAGCTCTTGCTGAAATTTATATTGCTATCCAGGTTATTTTATTGTTTTAAATATTCATATTTTTATAATCTTTGGTTTAATGGAAACATAATTAATCCAGCATTTTATGCATTTTATAAAATAAGCCGATTGCCGCATTCGACGGATTGCATTAATTTATATCTTCAATTAAAAAAAAATAATACTGAGACACGAATAATTTAAATAATTATTGCTTCAATTTTAAGCTTTTCAATTCTTGTGAAACTAAAGTTTGAAAAACTCATCAAACCATCTAAAATCTTGTATTATGTTGTATTAAGTTATCAAATAACTTATTATTTAAGTCAAATGATATGGATAAACAAAATGTTGAGTTACTATGAATTGATAAAAGATACGGCTACGTTTTTGGCGCAATGACGGATTAGTTAAAGGATATAATAGATAGAAATATATAGAATATAGAATATAGAAATTATTGCATAAAATAAATACAGAGAAATTAATTTTATTTAATAAATACAGAGAAATTTATTTTATGCAATAATTTCAAGCTTCTTGTTGAAAAAACTCCACTAATATTACACGATTTCCAACAAAATCAGTTTAAGTTTACAAATTCTACTGTAAGTACAGTAAATCGCAAACTATTTTTCAAAATGCAGCAGAGTTCAACTATTTTTTGTTTGAAAATATCGGAATCTTGCTGTTATTTGAGTTAAATATAAATTATAAGGCATAGGAAACTATCATTGATAAGACACTGAATTGTATAGAACTACTAGCTTGACTTTAAACCTGAAGGAAGTAGTAAATATTAGACGGCTCAATTTGCTTTGTTTTAAAAACTTTCGTCAATTATTTTTGTAAATGTTAAAATAAAATGACCTCTACCTCTAAGGCCTCGAACGTTTAAGAATTTTCTGAGTTAAAAAATGTATACAACTGCTACATTGGTCAAAACTCAATGTATTTCTGTAGTTTTAAGGATTCTCATTTATTTTTTGTAAATCTTTAAAAAACATTCTGCCTGCTTCTACCAATTATTTGTTAAAAGTTCTTTTATTTCTGCAAAAATTTGCTTCAACATCGGAACATTGTTCAAATCAGTATATTTCTTAAGTTCTACAAACTTTTGTCAACTTTATTTGTAAATCTTAAAATGCCAGGGCCTCGACTACCTATTTTCTTAAATTTGCCTTATGAATAGGCATCTAACGTTGCTCAACTCAATTAATTATCTTTATTTTAGATCATTGCGTCGTCATTTTCAAAAGGACTAGATACTGGTTGAATCCACTTTTGTCGTTTATTTTTGCAAATCTTTAAAATTACTAAATTCTAAGGTCTCTGCTGTTAATAAAACTAACTTTGCGAAAATTTGTCTGAAACATACGACAACCCAATGTATTTTAAAAACCTTCGTAATTTTTTTATAAATCTCTAAAATTACAAAATTTTAAGGCTTCTACCATCAACGAACTTAATTTCCACAAAATTTCGCTTTTTAGTGGGTTTGTATCAACAAATTATCCAAGTTCTAAATACTTTCGTCACTTTTGTTTAAAATAAAAAATAAATTCTAAGGTCTCTGCTGTTTATGAGTTTACTTTCTTAAAATTTGCTTTACAAATGGGTCTGAAACACTGCACAACTCAAACAATTTCTCTTGTCAATTTTTTACGTAAATTTTTAAAAGTGTTAACTTCTAAGATCTCTACTGTTTTTGACAAAGTAAGTTTGTCTTATAAATAAGTGTAGGACAGTGGTCAACTTAGTCTAGTTCTTTTATTTAAAAAAAATTAAGTTCATTCTGTTTGTAAATTGTGCAAATGCCTAATTTTAAGGCCTCTGTGTTTTTTTTAATTCTAATTTTAAGGCCTCAACGAGTTTACTTACTTAAAAATTGCCTTATGAATAGTTCTGAAATATTGATCAACTCTATCAAATTCTTTTGTTTGAAATACTTTTGTCATTTATTTTTGGTAAATCTTTAAAATGTTCAAACTCTCTGGCCTCTGTTGCTTATGAAATTTATTTTGAAAAGATTTTGCCCTTTAAATAATTCAGTTGTTCAGCTACAAAAATTGTAGTCATAAAAATTATTCATTGATAAAAATTATTAAATTCTAAGTCTTCTGCGGTTTATGCACTTTTCGAAAATTAGACTTAAAAATAGATTTGAAACTCAAACCATTTCATTTTGTTTTAAAATTTAAGCCCTTACGTCAATTATTTTCGAAATTTCAATTGACTTAGTTCAAAGGCAGCTGCTGTTTACGAACTTACTTTGATCAAATTTAGCTTATAAATCGATGCGGAAACATTAGTTCTATTTCTTTTGTTTTTACAACTTTTGTAATTTTTTTTGTAAATGTTTAAAATGGCAATAATTAGGCTTCTACCGTTTATAAACTAACTTTTTTAAAAATTTCCCTATAAATAGATGTAAACATGACCTAACTGAAGCAGTTTTTTTCTTTTTAAGTTAATATTTGAAGTATGCTGAGTTCTCTACGGTTTCAGAAGTTACTTTGCGAGCATTTACCTCATAAATAAGTCTGAAGCATTGCTAAACTCAAACTAATTTCTGTTTGAAATAATAAATACTTAACATATTTCTTTTAGAAATATTGAAAAACTCAATGAATTGCTTTTGTTTGAAAAAATTTTTGTCGTCTATTTATGGTAAATCTTTAAAATTACTAAATTTATGAGTCTTAGAATTGCTTCTTTTTGCTTTTTAAATGTTAAAAATTACTTAATATTCTATGGAGTCTATCGTTTAACTTTCTTAAAATTTGACTTAAAAATAAGTCTAAACTCAAACCAATTTCTGCTTGAAATCACAAGCGTCTTTTATTTCTGTAAATATTTATTTAAAATGACTAAATTCTCAGCTCTCCGCGGTTTCAGAACTTACTTTCGAAGAATTTAGCTTATAAATAGTTCTTGGAACATTGCTCAACTGCATACATTTTTTTTTTGTTTTAAAACTTTGCTCATTTAGCTGCCTCAAATGACTGAATTCCTAAGCCGCCGTTGTTTACGAAGCGAACCACTGTGCCGAATTGAATTATATTTAAAATGCGTTACGCATTTTATTTGTTTACTTTTCAATATTAGTTGCTGTTGCGAAATATTTATTGTTAAAGCGTTGACTAACTTCGCAGTCTGTGCAGCAAATTTATTTTGTTTAAATTTAAAGTACAACAAATAAGACTTGGCCCACTGTAGGCTTAGCTTAGAAACTACAACAAAAAAATGAGCTAATAGTTACCGTTTAAGCTGCTTGTTGTTGTTGTTGTTTGTTTGTTTGTTGTTGGTTGTTGCTGCTTCAAAATTCCAAGCACATGCTTTACCACTGCGCTGCTTGTTCCCTCTCACCAACAATTTCTGTACAATTTTTTTTAATATTTTTATTTTTTATGCAAGTTTTGAAGCTTTACTTCTCACACCAACGCTCGCAGCCGCTCTCTCGCTTGCACACGCACACACACACACACACGCGAAAAACACGCATACGCCAAACAGACAAAGACAACAAATTGTTTAACAAATAAAACGCGTGAAAATATAAAACAAAAGTCTCGCGAGCAAGAGACTTTGTTGCAAACAATTTTGAAAGTATTGACGTATTGTTTGTTGTGGTTATTGGCAATTGCCTTGGCTTGTTGCAATTTATTTATGCGCTAGACACTTTCACACATTTGTAGTATTACTATTAATTTTATTTCGCTGTTTTACGTTTATTTTTTTGTATATTTTTCACACGCTTGAAATTCAGTTTGGCAAAAAATTGAAGTTTTCCCTGCAACACGTCTTTGGACTTAAGTGAAGCGTTCATGCGACAAACGCGACCGAACACTCTTTGCGCGCGAACACGACTGAAGCGTTGGCAGAGCGACTGACTTTGCTTGCAAGCTGCGAGGCGTTGCGTTCGCTCGCGTGCTCACTTCGTGTGCTGGCAGTATTTATCGCATGCGAGAGAAATACTGGTTTTTGTTGCTGTCGCGTATAAGAGAGGAGCGCGCGCATTGATGACGTCGTTTGTTGCTATTTTTGTTGTTGCGCCAAAAATGCCGGCTAGCGGCAGTTGCTGTTGTTGTTGTTGTTGCTGGTAATTTCGCTTTGCCCCATTCTGATTACAGTTATTACACATTTATTAGTTTTTGTCATTTCCTTTCGTTTATTTGTCTGCTCTTTGATGTGTTTACATTTGTGTTAAGTTGTTGTTGTTGTTGTTGTTGTTTTTGGAATGCCAATACATTGACACTTTGACTCGGTGTGCGTGTGTGTGTGTGTGTGTGTCTTGAAGTTTTGCCTGAAATTGCAATTAATTAATTTATTGCACTCTCGCATGCGATTTATTAATAAATTATTTTATTGCCACATAACTGTTAAGTTGGAATTAAATTTAAACGTTTTTGCAAGTGTCTGCATAATTGCGACAAATGCATAATTTAAGTATTGAGCAAATGTAGTAGGAAGAAAAATAGAGAAAATGTCGTAGGAAAATGTTATAATAATTATTATTTTTATTATTATTTGTCTTATAATTATTATTATTATTATTTGTAATTTTATTATTATTTAGTATTATTATCATTATTATTATTATTATTATTATTATTATTATTATTATTATTAATTATTATTATTATTATTATTAGTATTATTATTATTATTATTATTGTTATTATTATTATTATTATTATTATTATTATTGTTATTGTTATTATTATTATTGTTATTATTATTATTATTATTATTATTATTATTATTATTATTATTATTATTATTATTATTATTATTATTATTATTATTATTATTATTATTATTATTATTATTATTATTATTATTATTATTATTATTATTATTATTATTATTATTATTATTATTATTATTATTATTGTTATTGTTTTTCACATGCTCTCTGATAATAAATTATTAAAAGCTTAACCTATTTTTGACTAAAAACTTTAGCTCATTCAACGATTTGTACGTTTCGTTGAGCACTGTCCGCCTCCAAGTGAAGGGTGTTCTTTTTAGAGCTACAGAACTTTAAATTGCAATAAATCAGCGATGGACATGAATTTTATTTATCCGAAAGATAATCTTCTGGCTTTACATTTTAAAGATGATTTCAATCATAGGACCTTAACGGCTGGCTCGGATGCAGTCCAATCTCGGCGTGCAATTTTCATTGACTTTTACCAACATTTGTGGCCCTACATCGCCAATAACACGGCGAATATTGTCTTCCAAATGGTTACGCCTTTGTGACTTATTCGCATAGATCAATGACTTTACATAGTCCCACGGAAAGTTGGCCAGCGGTTTTAAATCAACAAGATCTTGGAGGCCAATTCAAAGGTCCAAAACGTGAATTTAGGCGTTCACCAAAAGTGTCTTTCAATAAATCGACGTTGCGCCGTCTTGTTGGAACCACTGCTCCTGCACATAATGGTTGTTCATGCTTCGACATACACTTGAGGATTAGCTTCCCTCCAAATGCGGCAGTTTTGCTTGTTGACGTAGCCAGACGTGCACTTTATCGCTAAACAAAATTCGGGAACAATGGCAATCTCGTTTTGGGCACATTCGATGAATCTACGCCTTGCTTGATGATCGTTTGGCTTCGATTCTTGCACGAGTTGGATTTTGTTAGCACGCAAACCAAGGTCCTTCCGCAAAATCTGTCATGAAGTGGATAGACACAGATCCAATTCCTGTGCTCGATGGCGGATGAACTCATTCGGGTCTTTCCCAATGCTATGCTGTACAGCAGCTATAGCTTCTTCTGTATGCACCGCAAGGCGTCTCTGGGGATGCGAGTTATCAATAAGCGAAAACGTGTTGCGAAAACGGTCCATGATTAATCGAATTAACTGCTCTGATGTACGATTTTGTCGAAGATAAAATGAACGTGCGAAACGTATTCCTTACAGAATTATTATTTTTGAAAAAAAAGCGTTGATGAGGCGTGAATCTACTCATGATGAATTGTTAAACCAAACTAAGAATAAATCACTTGACTTTTGTTAAATCGGTCGCCAACTTGTACAGTAAAACCAACTTTAAGTGCTACACATCGAAAAAATTCCCTATCGTTAAGCATCGAGAATCATATCTAGGCTGGTGATAATAATAGAGAAGACAGTGCACAGCCTTGCTTCACGCCTGATGTGGTTCGGAATGGCTTACAATAATCTTTTCTTCTTTCTTTCTAAACTGCGATTCTATACAGGATGTAAGCGTTCACACGAAATTTTTTATTATTACCTAACCTAGTGAACGCGTCCTACTAGGTTTAACCTAGTGAACGCGTCCTACTAGACTCAACCTAGTGAACGCGTCCTACTAGGCTCAACCTAGTGAACCCGTCCTACTAGGCTTAACCTAGTGAACCCGTGCCATCAGTGTGTAAATGAAATGGCACCTGGGATCTATTATTAGCTGGTAAAATCAGAGAGAACCATTAATGGGGAATATTATCGTATACAAGTAATGCGCGAAAAACAGCCAGCAAAGGTCGAAGAGCATGACAAATACGTTCGACGAGACAACAATGTTTGGCTGCAAGGTTCAAAAATTGCCTTGATAAACTAAAATATCTCTTCCGGTGTAGTCTGCAGAATTCGCTTCAACCGACTATTTTATGCTTTTTAATGGATACATAAGAATTTCGGAGTCATCCATAGACACCGGCTCAACTGGCGCAATGATCGGATCGGATCAGATAGGACTTAAAATCGACTCATTAGAAACTACTCGAGATTTGTTATCAAAAGGCAATGCTTTGCATGATGTATCTTTTAAAAGCAATTACTGGTTTTGGAACACAAAAAATTGAACCTAATTAGTGCCGCCCGTAAAAATGAAAATTCCCAAAATTTAATTGACAAAAGCGCGCTTTCTCTCATCAATCGACAGAAACAGAAATTCCCACAGCATCTGATATTTCTCAAATCATGCTGACAAATTGTGATTCCAATTTGTTATCATTTGCCGAACTATTCAATATTTATTACAACAATATTTCGCTAAGGCGAACTATTTGTCATCGTTTGTGCTCAATTCGAAACAAATGTAAACATTTAAGTATAATTCTCACTCATAATTTGTCTTAATATTGTCAACAACGGGAATTTCTGTGGTAATTCTCAAAATGCCTTAAAATACGCCGTGAAAACGTCCAAAATGCTAAGATAGAACCGAAAATCCCACAGAATTCCATACACACACACACGCAGAGCTGCGGCTACCTCGCTAATCATTGACTCCAGGGAATACCCAGAGAAACGCAACATTCTTCTGACATCTTTTATAGCTCTTTTTTAAAAATTGATGAAAACATTTATTTATTTACGAGATACGCAATAACTGTATTGATATTGCATTGAAATTTTGCTGAAAATTTAATTTGATTTCATTTTCATGAAATATAAATAGTTGCGCCACAAATGAATTTTGTACGTGCCACAAATGCTAACTGGGCTTGGGCTGCACACAAACGCACACGCACATACACGGGATACCACGCACATGTGTGTGGCAGAGATTTAGGACTGGCCACGACACGCAGCGTCATAAATTTGAAGCGTTCAATAAACTAATAGCAATTTGTATCTGAAAAATACATTGCGTTCGAGCTGCACAGCGTTGTGTAGTATGCCAGACATGCAGACTTTGCCGACTTTCCGACTTTTCCACGTATCAAATTATTTTTGTGTTATTAGTTTTTCTTTAGCTCTGCTCTGCTCCTTCGTCCCTTTTTGGTTCGCTGTGTGTCTTGAAATCCTTGTGACACTTTTATCACACACGTTCGTCTCATCAAAAAGTTAACGATGATAATGACAAACATTTCAAAAGCAAACACTTCAAGCCGGTCTGCATATGTGTAGCTGTGGCTGTATCTGTGTGATTGTATCTGTGTGTATGTGTGTGGGTAGCTGTAGATGTATCTGCGAGTGTGTGTGTATCTGAGGGTGTATCTCTGTGTGTGTAGTTATGTGTGTATGGGTAGCTGTGTATGTATCTGTGTGCGTGTATCTGTATCTGTGTGTGTAGATAAATATCACGTTTGTATTGTTTATCGTTGGGCAAACACCTTAATTAACTTTTTTTTTCTCTTTGCGCATCTTTGACTCGGTTCTCTCCCATACTCTTGGCACTAATACTGGACTTGGCTTATTTATTAGGGTTATTCCACTATATCTTATTGTGTTTATGTATGTTTATTGTTTGTGTGCGTCCTTTAACACACACACACACACACCCATACAGTCATACCTTTCTACCTAATCATAGATTGGGTCTTTTCACCTGAGTACGTGTTAATTTTGTGTATTTAACATTGGCTTTTCTCGTTTTTATTCTCCGACTGTCAAATAGAATATTTTGTATCTAGGGACAGTTGGAATTCCAATTAACAGGTTTCACCTTTCGTTGTGACCAACTTATTGCAACAACAAAAGAAAAACTCAATTTAGTTAGGCAAAGTTGGTATACACTATAAATTATATGTGCACTGTTGTTACACTTTAAAATAAGACTAGTTTTGTTTCATTGCGGGCGACTATCATATCCGAATGAACGTTGAGCTGAATGCGTTCTACAACGGCATAGATGTCGTCCAGCATATTGCGTAACATGACCACTGTCTCGGTCATGGTCATTATATGTATAAGGACTCTTCGGCTAAAAAATGTTCGCTGCAAAAGAGTACGAAGTAAGACACAGCTGACGAGCTAGACTCAGATGAAAGATCTACGTAGAAAACCATCTTCCCTGGAGAAACTCCAGCGTTGTGGTGACTATCTTAAGTAAAGTAAGGTTTTGGCTCACCTTAAGTATTTGGGGCGTCAAATATGGGGAATTTTTTGCATACTATAAATTTTATGAACTCAGAAAATCTAGAAAAGTTGCACAAAGGAAAAATTTCTAAAAACTTAGTGGGCTCCGCCGCCTACGTATTTTTAAGTCTACTCTTGGACTTAAACTCTTCAGACCCTATCAATAGTGATGCTATATGTTTGCTAAAAGCGTTGCACTTAAAGAAACTTAGGGGTTACACCACCTGCGTGTTTTGCACAAACTTATTGACATATATGTATTATATCATTCAATAACCATTAGATTGCAATAGGCTTTGCGAAGAGGTTTTGGCCATAGCTAGAATCTGCTTGTTTTCTTTGAAATTACAATATTGGGAATAATCTAGGCATTAGCTGTATGGATTTATGTATTGTACAGATTTCTCTTTCAAGACTGCGTAGTCTGGTATTATATTGCGATATATATAAGTTCTCAATTTTTACTTCTCTCTATGAACCCTTTGAGTATTAATGACAAATATTTTTTATATTAAATCATAAAATTGCATTTGATAGTGATCAACTAAATATTGGGTTATAAATCGTTTACTTCCAATAATTCGTTCATTTTCTTAACCCTTAATCCCATTTTCCCTTCTCGGATTCGCTTGTGCTCCTCCGAAGGTGTGGATATTGTCTGATATAAGTGAGTTTGTTTCTTTGATGATATTAGCGCTAGTTTCGAATGGTAATTGAGGTATAAAAATGATTTATTTACTAATATTTCCAAAGTTGTTATAAAACTTGGTATAAAAGTTTCTTTTCTAATCGACATCTGTCTTGAATGTAGGAATGTTCCTTACTCACTAATTATCATATAGGTTTGTTTCCCAAAGGACGTTTTAAAAAGAGAAAGAGCTTTCCATGCTTGTCTTCGTAGGAAAACTTACAAAAAGCCATATTCGTAGGAGATCTTTTACCAAAAATAATTGTAATTTTATATTTCCCCTATTAGTTGCAAAAAAATTAAAATTTGACGGTCTCACAAAATATCTTGTCCGATCCATACCTGTCGTCGAGTTCATGATGTATTAAATTTCCACTGAAGTCAAGTTCTATCATAATTTTAGCCACCTCAATCTAGTTTTCTAAGCTTGTCTTAACAACAAAAATAAGAATCTCTCCCAATTTGCTTGTAATTGATATCCAAACTAACCGCAACTGCTTTTGAACAAACTTGAGTTGCTCGCCCAAAACTTCCTGTAGTTAGGTATATAATATGTAAGTGTATCTACAACTATTGCATGTACCTGACTTTGACTTTTAGCTCAGCTTACCTACTACAAGACATATATGCAACAAAATGTTGAAGTTTTTCCACTGGCAACGTGGGAAATGCAAATGCCAAACGAAGCATTCAACAATTTCTAAGTTTCGTTTTATTAACTACAATACAAGCCCAAAACACAACACACAGATACACATTGTGTGCGGGTGTATGTGTGTGTGAGCACTTCATACAGGAACAAACAAAGGCGTCGAAATGTATCTCAAGTGTGCTACCGTCTGACTTTGTATAGACAAAACTATTTTTGCTTTCGCTTTCCATTTGCATTTCCACTTCTTTTGTTATTTCATTCAGTTACTTTTTCGTTTCATAATTTTTCTTGCCATTTCTTTATAATTTTGCTTTTTATAGTTTCTTATCACGAAATTTGATATAGTTTTTCATATCTTTTTTTTTCTCAACTTTGTTTACATACAAAAATGCAATAACCGAGCCGAAAACATAAGACCCGCAGAGTCAACAACGGTAGTCAACATATTATTATTATTTTTAACATCTTGCCACAATGGGAATACTAGAAATAATGCCTCGAGTATCAACTCTCGCTCTTTCGGACGCTGCACATGCGCAACATGTGTGCAGTACATTGTTGGTGCTGTTGATGCTGCAGCCCTCGAGTGGCAGCGGAAGTTGCACATGCCTGAACAAACGCATCATCATGTGCCAATGCACGTACTTGGATTTGAGTTACATCTGTTTTCTATGTTTGCAAAAAAGATTTGCATTTCATTTGGGATTTGCAACAAGTTGAAGTTGCAGATGCAAAACGTTTGAGCGGGCCAACTATATAAGGCACATAATGGTGAGATATAAAATTACAGCACAATGGAAGCTGTTGAATTTGAATCCATAATGAGAGGCTTTGGGGATGAGCGTAGCGCAGTGGGTAGGCCGAATGGAAATGCAAAAATAGGAAAACGATTTACAAAACGAAAACACACTTCCAGCTGTGAAGCACGAACTTCAAGCAGACTCACTCCAAACATTTTATAATTTCCGCAGATTTGACGATTAGATTTATGTTTCGAGAATTTCTTGTAAATAACAGTTAAAGTACCCGAGATAACACTTAAAAAAGATGGATTGAAAGTTCAGATTTTCTGAACATCAGAAATATCAAAACCGAAGATTCTCGGTAAAACGTCTCACAGACAGTTGCGATTTAAGTTTTACTTTAAATACTTCAAATGATTTGTGGTAAAAACTTCGATCTTTGGGGTTGATTAATTTTGAATATTGACAAGTTATCGTTTCTATATCAGTCTGAACGGCGCTAGTTTGTTAAATTCGTTTGTAAACAAAAACCAAATCCCAATTTAATGATAAGAGTCTGTTGGAAAACTCAGTGAATCGATTTAATAATTTTATTTTGAGATGTTTTAATAGAGAATCTCTTAAGAGACACATTTTGTCAAATTTGCAAGATTTACGTTCCCCATCTAATAAGGCATTCGAAAGAAGAATTGTTAAAATATTTCATTTTTAAAAAAATACCAAAAACAGCTGTCAAATTTATTAAAGAGAAACGTAATCATACCCATCAGATACACAAATGTTGCGAAGTATCTTCAAAATATTAATGCTAACCTTCCTTCTATCTCTTGAAGAGATTAGTTCAGTTCGCTGATGAAACTGCAAGTTCAAGCGGATATTAAAAGTGATTTCCTATTTCATAGGAAATATTTGATAGCTTTGCATAATAATCAGTGTTTATAGGAGTCTTTTTCTGACAACTGTTTTCTGCGGGTTTGTGATAATGATACGGCATTTGCGAAAAGCTTGGATTTTCAGTTTTAATAGGAAAAAAAGTGCAGTTAATGCTCATGGAAATTTGTTAAATCTGCTTCGATCGAGGCTTCCAAAGTGATTATTTTAGTAGACAGAGGTTGATGTTAATCCACCAGCTTTTCAAGACTTCGCTTCTTCGACAATTGGCGTTTTCAACGGATGTACATGGATTTTTAGGGCTAATTGGTTCGGGTCTTTTGAAGAAATTAAGAAATAGCTCAATAAATTGGTGAAGTCCAGTGAGGACTATGATGTCGCTTTCAACGAGACATAATTGGGATTTTTTCTCGACCTTTGTTATTCCTTTTGGGAACTTTGTGCCTCTGCAAAGGCTTTCCACCGGACTCTGTGTTGTGCCGTCTGCTTGGCGGTGGCCAATGATGAGCTGATCTGACCCAGTTGTTGAAGAATGGTTCGTCTGCTTCCATGAGTGTACCAGTCTAGTGCCATTAGGACAATGCTGCTTGGGTTCATTCAAAGAGCATGCCCTATCCAAGTAAATTTTCTTTTTCTGTTTTGAAGGTGAATAGGGGACTCAGCTGTGGCGCTACACAGCTGAGCATTTGATATTCCGTTTGGTCAGAATATACCGCATAAAATTCTCAAGCATTTATCGCTGCAGTTTTTGCTCTGGTTTCTTTGTGTTGAGCCCTATCTCAGTACCATATAGCAGGATGGGTTTAACACACGCATTGAAGATGCGGAGTTTTGTATTCCGTCTTATCTGTCTGCGTCTCCATATGCGGTGCAATCTCCCAAATGCCGGCTTGAGAATTCGATTTCGTTACCTTGATGTATCCTTGGCTGGAGTGATTGAAGCGCATTGCTTTTGTTTTGGCTGCATTTATGTCGAGACCAACTCTGCTAGCTCTTCTGACGAGAATATCTGTT
The DNA here is from genome assembly GCA_035046065.1 of Chymomyza procnemis. Lineage (NCBI taxonomy): Eukaryota > Metazoa > Arthropoda > Insecta > Diptera > Drosophilidae > Chymomyza > Chymomyza procnemis. The sequence goes on along the minus strand of JAWNOJ010000026.1, from coordinate 10,972,143 downwards.
TTACTCTGGCCGTCTACGAGTCTATGGGAGTTCAGACTATGGGAGTTCGTCCGCATAGTCCAATCCCTCAAGGTGTCTGGTGAGGCGGCTCCTCATAACTTGTTTAATTGGAATTATTGATTATTTAGTTTTAATGTTTCTTCTATTCAAACCTATCAAAACTTTCAAGTTCATAATCTCGTTTTTATAATTATAAAGAGGAAGGTCATCATAAAAGACCTCTGTGTCCAAAATTTCTTCCAAAATGGAAAGTTAAAGTTCCTGTTAAGAAGCCCAAAGTTTCTCTCCTCACATGATTTACCTACGCATATCATATGACTTTCTGTTTTCATAAAGCGAATATAAACACTGTTTAAAATTTATTCCGGTTCAACTCAAAGGCGTGCAACACTCACCATAAACATCCTGTCGCGTGGCATGCAACAAAACTTATCCATAATTTACAGCAATTAGGATTTGTAGCACATAAATACTGCAGGGCAATTAACGCATTTCAATTGCCATTTCATAAATTTTTACGCCTAATTGAAGTTTCCGCTCTTGAGGCAGACGCTGTTGCACGTAGCAGTTCAAGATGTTGCATACAAACAAAAGTTGGCTTTGTCGCACGTGCGGCAGCAAAAAAAAGAAATAAAATTGTAATTTATAAGAAAATTTATTAATATCAAAATTATGTTGTGCCTCATTTGAGCAGACATAGACCTAGAAAAGGCAAATACTTAGATGCTTAAAAATAAACAAAGGCACAACCAAGTTGCAGCATGATGTGGCGCAACAAAGGTGGCAAGGCAAAAACTTCATTCAAGCTGACTGCCTGCTGCGCCCTGTTGGCAGTCTTATGCCAGTCGCTATCTTTAGTTGAAGACCCTGAGTCGGAATCGTTTGGGTTTTCAACTAAAGCCGACTGCTGCCTGCTGTTGACTGCATCAAATCCTCGTTGACATAATTTGCACCACATGTGTGCAACAACAACAAGAACACACAGGCATCACACACAGCAAACACAGCAGTGGCATGTAAGCTTGGGGCATGATCCATGGAATATACAAAAAGAATGAGTACAACAAGAACAAGAGGCGACTTAAACACGTGCGGGTTGCTTCTGGTGGTTTGTTTCGGGAAAATTGTATGCAACATTAACGCGACTGTGGCTGCCACTTTGACTGACAATTAATTTCAATTGCGCATTTCGCGTTAATCGCTAGGAAAAAAAAAATAAAAAATATATTCTAAAAAATTATACCAAAATGTAAGGGGGGAAAAAGTGGCACAGTCTAGAGTTTTGGGTTTGCAAGCTATTTTTAGAGTCGTCGCTTATGGCGTCAGAGGGTAGTTGGGGTATTTATTAATGCATGTAAACGGAAACGGTATAATATTTTCCATGATGCATTAAAAAAGGAATTAATCAGTAGAAAATAAGAAGAACTAAAAACACAAGATTATAAATAGAAATCATTTTATTTTAAATAAAATTTCTATTTGTAGCACTCTGTACCAACACTATCAGCAATTGATTGAGTTGCATTTCGGGGCCTATATTGAGATCAAAACATTCGAACCGTATCCTATGCTTGAGAACTTCGCCTTATAAAATTTTTTTCACTAAATGAACGTAGAACAGGCCATTATGTGTTATTTCTGTATAAGCTGTTCCTCGCTTTCATTGACTCTACTACGTACTTCTAAGGAAAGTTTCTTTGTCATTCCATACAGCGTCTTTTTTTTGGTTTTATTTTCTAGGTGAGTCATCCCTATAGACAGAACAACTTAAATATTGGAGAAATACGCTTAGAGGAAACAAAAAGTTAGACTAGAGTATCTTGACACTTTTAAAAGTTCGAAGACTTTTAGGAATTGCTTCTTTTCGACGAAGTAACTATCTTTTGAAGACAGTTGCCGCCATAACCTAAGTTTCAGCGTCAAGCTTATAGAAGGAAAGCAGACATCGCTTTAAAAAATTACCTTTCCTGAATAATCGTAGAAGCTGTTACTCGGTTTCATTGACTTTAACGCATTTCTTATCAAAGTTTCTTTTGTCGTTTCACTCCGAATAACTGCTTATTTTCGACCTCTAGCACTACAATTTTCTAAACTCAATAATGCTTTGCACAAGCCTTTAAGCATCTTATCGCTAAGTCTAGTAACCTTTACGATATCCTATCCTACGAAGGGTCTATTCCATTTATCTTTTTCTCTATCTTAACTCTCTCGGTTTGTCAAATCGTGCATCTTTGACCCAACTTGGTCAACGCTGATCTTTTGGCTTCTTTGTCAGGAAATGTTTCAACTTCGATCTTACTTATTGTTTTTCAAGTTTTTACATTATCAATCCAAGTTCCTAGCCAGATCCCAAATGTGAGACCCTGCACATCTATAAAAGATTCACTCATCAGTGTAGGGTTACGAATTAGTTTTAGATTATATTTTCCTCGTTCTAATTTAATAATTTGAATATTGTTTCCTTATCAGCTCAACTGGACTTAGTTGTACCCCTAAATTAATAATAAATAAATAAAAAATTTCAATAGATTTAAATTCCGTTGAGCAGAGACTTGACAAAATAGTTATGCTTGTATGGCATTTGCTGCGTTTTGTCCAAACTATAAGTAATATCATCATAATGCCCCTTTATTATAATAAATTATAAAGAAATTCCTAGTTTTTCCTAATTTCTGCACAAACTGGAAGAAAGAAAAAGGAAATAACATATAATCAAAAAAAAAAATAATAATCAAATTAGGAAAGAAGTAGTAATATTTCGTTTCGCACTTAAACGCTGAATTTTGAAACTAAATTAGAGGCCAGATCGATAATCAAACAAGTAAAATGTTTAACCCATTTCAAATTTTTATTAGGAACAATCCAAGTATCAATAAAAAAAAATACAGTTTTTAATTCCATTCCAAGTCAGTCTAAGTTCTGGCTAAAAAAGTATATCCAATTCGGTTACATTCCATTAAGCTTACGCAATTTTCTTTTTATTTTTTTTTGATGCACCCAATGTGCTTCACTCGAAACTATTTTTAATATTTTCTTCTTTTTTACACATTTTTCAGTGTGTCGTGAGATTAAAACTATAAATGACAACAGACCAAAGTAGAAAATCCCGTACAGACAATCTCCAAAAAGGAAAATGTCAAGTTCAAGAGTCATTACAGCTGCTCCAAGTCTGTTGATGACTTCAAAACGTGTGCATATGTACATAAGATTATATAGTAGACTCTGGTGTGTGTGTGTGATTATATAGGGGTTCTTGGTTGCGTGATAGACAACTATGGGGGCTGGGAGATGTAGTGTTTTGGCTGTTGCTCACGGCAAGCGTCTGCAGCTGGAAGTGGATTAATTTTGACATTTATGACATTTAGCTGCAACGAGCGTAAGGGATTTTGAAAGCGACGTAAAGTGTTTTAATTGATTCAAACACAAACCAAATATAATGAAAAATTTTATGTTTTTATGTAATTGGTTAGAGGTGAGCGATTGTTGACGCTTAGGCAGTTGCAGACAAACAAATCACAATGGGAATTGAGATGATGAAAAGCTGTTTTAATCAATTTCAAGTTTGTGCTGTCGTCAGAAGCAAAGGATTGTTTGTTAATAATTGCCAAATCGATTGTTACAAAAGCCATTGCCATTTTAAGCTGGAAAGCAAAAGGAGTATCAGAAAGTTAAGCCATAATGGTGTTAGACATGGGATCCTTGGGAACATGAATTTGAAGGATTTCATTGCTTTAGTTAAAATAATCTGACTTAGGTTAAATATACAACGTTGTGTTCGATAACGCTCATTCCTATCGGCGAATTTCCACAAGCCTCCTTTGAAGCGAACTTTTCGCCAACAAAATTATTCGCTATGAACAAGAACAGATGATAATCACTTGTTGCCAGGTACAAACTAGAAGATGAATGCGTAAGAAGCTGCCAACCAAGCTTCCGGAGCGTCAGTGTGTATGGCCAAGCGTTCTCCCAATGGAACACAATTCCTCTCATATTGGCCAAAACTGGCAGCCTCTGAGCGATTGCTTCCTTCAGATTGTGCAATTGTTGATAGTATAGTTTCGAGTTCAGAGTTTTGCCGTTTGGTAGCAGCTCATAGTAGATTTTTCCCTGCCAATTCCACCAAACACACAGCAAATCCTTCCAATATGCAATATATATGTCTCGTTAACTTTACTTTTTAACATCTTTTGCATTTTATCTTTAATATTCTTCACTACATTGCCTTTAGCTTTAGTTCCATAGACAGGTATCTCATTACTAAGGAAACATTATAGACATCATATATTTGCTGTTTTCACTTTTTAAGCCTGTTAGCCTTACTTCCTATTACTCACGTTGCCATCTCTAGTGTGCTGCTCTACATACTCATAATCTTTTGCTTTTTATTTCTCACGATGTCATCTCTAAGCTTATCTGTCTACTGACAACTGCTCCGGCAACTTTTTATGCTAATAATCACTTCCGTTTTTTTGACCCACTCTCACTCTCACCCCCTATCACTCACGCTGTCATCTCTAGCACCAAATGGCATAGACATAATTGGATGGAGAAGGCCTGCCGATTTTTTATGCCACTTATTACTATGTATATGCAATGATTCACTTAAGCACCTAACATAAATCAGCGGGGCACGTGTGCAGCGGGCAGCCAAACGATAACTGCCCCTCCTCGATAGATGCCACTTAAAACAATGGTGCAGCTCCCATAAACTATGACTGCACCCGCACCACTTCATTGGGCTGGCATACTTTGGCTTATCGGACGTTGGTCTGAAATTGAATTAAGTGCACTGTCCGCGTAAAAATCACGCGCATTCTTCAAACAAAAGGCTCACAGCAAAGGAAGACAACCGACTGGATAGACAAACAATTGACCAGGATGTGTGATGGTGGTGTGCCTGTGCCACAGCCAACAAATACTTGGTTGTTTGTTTGGCTGGCAAGTGATTTTTGCGGCGGCTTTGCTGGCAACCGGCTGACGTCTGGCCTAGAGGCTTAAAACGTAACTCGCCTTGGAACATGCATGTGTGTATGTATGTGTATGTGAAGGCCTTTAGGTCACGTGGTACGGCCGCCAAGTCGTCGCAGGACGCTTTGTGCCTGCTCACGTTTCGCGGCAAAGTCACGTATTTTCCAGGTAATTTACGTTGGCGAAACTGTTGCCCACCAATATTTTCATGTTTTCATGAATTTCTCTTTCAATTTTTTTTTGTTTTGTTCATGTTTTTCATGTGTGTGTTACCGTTAGCTTCTTCTGCTGTGAGCTACTGCTTCCTGGTGATGTTGTTGTTCCTCGAGTGAAATGCGTTTTTTGGCCTTTGTGTACGTGCGCGTTGTCCTTTTGGCTCGTTTCTCGCTCAGTTATTGTTTTTCATACATTTCCACGCCTCATCCTGGCCAGCAGTTGCACCGAAATGTACATAACGTGACTTGGTTTCTTAGTTGGCCTTTTTGCTTTGTCGTCCTGCGTCCGTTTCTTATATGCACTGCAAACTACTTCCATTGCGGCGAAAGTGCAACGAAAGTTCAAGTCAAAGTCCCGACCGGAACCAGTTGCTGATATTTCACTTGAAACTTTTCGATTCGACAAGTTTGCTTTGTGGAAATGGATACTCGCCGAGTTCATGCATTTGTTTTTGTACTTTTCCCTTCCGTTCTAACGGTAGTTTTGTTATTGTTACCGTTGTTCAGCTTGTTTGCGGTAAATTTAGTTGCTGCCATTGAAAACTGTACTTGAGTTAATCGTTTAATTAGTGAATGCGATGTTACATGGTCAAGTCAATTATCGATCGATGACAGGCGATAGATGGCTTCAAAGTATAGAAATCTGGGAAGGTGACGCCTGAAAGCTGCATAAAATCTATTTTTAATTTGGAAAGTATTACTAGGTTGTCCAAGTCGTAAAAATGAGGTTTAATTTGTCATAACCAAATCGAGGTAAAGCTTCACGAGTTCAAAATCAAAAGAAATACAAGTTAATTTAATACAAAATATTAAATGAAATATATCGCAATCTAATAAAATGACTTAAAATAATATTCTTGTAAATACAATTCTTGCATATTCAGCTAAATTAAAATAACACCACTTCTATGTTCTTTATTAAATCCAGCAACTAATGCTGATACATCCTCCGCAAAATCAATTAAAGTTCGATTAGTTTTAGCTAACTTTCAGCTAATGCTTTTGAAGTAAAATATTATAATTTTTTAAAAATAGCAACCTATCTGGGTTACACCGGATCAGATTTAAATGCCAAATAGATCTACAATCTGAACGGCTACACCCAAAATGGAGCCTTGTAGCTTAGTGGGTAATACACTTGCCTTCTAAACGCGGGGTCGTGGGTTCGAATCCCACTCATGGCAAGAGACATGACCATTCCAACGTCCCTCTTAAAAATTGCCTTTCTACTTAATAGAAAGCTTGGGATAAGTCGCATCTGGCCAATCACCAGTTCGATCGAAAAACTCAACAGATTACAGAAACCAACACAAGAGAATTAAACATAAACGGCTCCCCAAATTCGATGACGACCAAAGGTATTTTCAAAAACAGACACGAATAGGACAATGGAACGTTAGAACCCTAAAGGAACCATCAAGATTAGCACAGTTCGAGGAAGAAATGGAGAAACTGCAGATAGCGATAGCTGGCATCCAATCACAAGGCAATAGACGGATCGGCAGACCCAAGGCGACCTGGAGCAGATCCATCCTCCAAGAACTGACTCAGGCGAACACAACATGGGACAGAGCTAAAGAGACGGCGCAAATTAGGGTTCGATGGATGGCTCTTGTAGAGGCCCCAAGTTCCCAAGCGGAATAATAACGAAAAAAAAAAACACCCAAAATGAACATATTTCGTAATCCAACATCGATTTTGCAATATTTTTTTTATCGATTAGAACTCTCCAAAATATATTACGCTGTTCCAAAGTTACTTAATTTTGTAATCATTATTATGCAAACTCATATATTATGAAGTACAGGCCGTATTCGTACGGATGGTTTAATTGATTCATTTTAGGAACTAAGCTGCAATTTTAAAACTTTTAAAGCATAAAGCTGTTGCTTGGAAATTATTTTGAATTTCTTGTAGTGTTTGTAGTATTTCTTATCGAAGTTTTAGTTTTTTTTGCCATTGTTAACGATATCTTACGGACTATCGAAGCTTATAATCTAAATTATAAAAATTTTTCAATTATTTTTGAACTTCATATCTTCCAACCAATTCGTCGTAAGAAGAAAACTTAAAATTGCATTAATTTTGAAACACACGGCTAATATAACTTTTTTAAGGCACCTTAAAGGATGCTCTCCCTGCTCTCTTTGAGAAGTTCCAAATTTTACTATCCAAGTTTATTTTAATGAAATTAGAAAAGTTGCTTGAGCTATTAAATCAGAGGTATAAATTTTTGAAAACCTTTAAGGTTGCAAGTGTACAAATATTTTTACAGCCAAACTTTATTTCATGCCTGGATGGATGCTGGTTGCTGTTACAGTACAAACCCCCTTTCCCTAAAAGTTCTGTTTATGTTCAAAACTTACTTGTTGACCCCATTAGTTTTGCTATTTTTATGATAAGTTGTTAATTTTTAAATGCACTTTTATATGCAGGTATTGGCTATGTATGCATAAGTTTCAGTCAAGTGAAAGAAGGTTGTTTTTAATATTGTTTTTGTTTGCATATTTGTTGTTAGCGATATACTCTACAGGAGAGCTTATAGCTTCTATAGAGTGCTACCAATTGTTGAAGGTAAGGAGAATTACTGATTCGATTATGTAGATGAGCAACATTAATTCGATGCTTGAAATAACGAACGTGTTTGAGATTCGCGCTTAGCTATTTTGCAGTGTGTAAATCGATTGTAAAATGACATAAATTCATCGGCTAAATACTATCGATAAGTTCCCCTTGTAATCTGTTTATGAGTATCAGTCAAGTGCTTCATTACCAACTTTGTCACTCCAAGTTGTACATATCGCTTATAATAGAGAATCTAAATGCTTCGCTCAACTAATAACTTGGTTCTCGTAAGAACTTTTAGAATTTGAAAGTTTCTACATAAATTACACATTTGGGATAACTTTTTTCATCGAAATCGAATTGGAATACATTTCTCGGAAGGAACTTTAGTATATGAAAATTTCAATAGATATTACACACTTGGTCTAACTTTTCTCATCGAAATCGATTTCGATGCAATTTCATTTTACTTGGATAACAATTGCTTATCGTCCAGCATCGCTCACCTGCGCTAAAAGAGCATTAACACATAAGTGTATTACAAATGGCTTTTTATTTTGTTATATTTTTATATTATATATAGCATATGGGACGCTCTGTAGCACTCACTCACAATAGTATACACCCACACACACATAGACGCTCTGAAATAAATGAAAATTGCCAATAATACTTTATATGCCATTGAGGGAGAGCAAGTTGCCATAAAATCGCATAAAATATTAAAACAATCAAACTGGTAGTTGAGCTGATGCACATTGGGTCTTCAATGGGTTAAAATGGAGTTCAGTTAGTGGAGGTTAGGAGCACATCGCGTAGTTTAATCATAGTTTGCAGGTTTGCACCTGCCAACTGTTGGGGGGGTAAAAACGCGTGCACGTTTCTTGCCATTCAATGAGCTCTGCTGTACAAATGTTTCGCATCTACATTGAAGAATAGAGACGTAGTTGACTATTTCTTAAAGGGATTAGTTGATCAGAGCAATTATGGGAAAATTTTATGGAAAAGCTGATATCAACTTACTGCTGCAAAAAAAAGTGAATTCGATAACAGATTTGCTTTCTTCAGAGCCTTTGAAATCAAGATTTTAATTTCAGAACTTCATGTCAACGTGCGGGTATCTCACATTTAATGTGACTACATTTGCAGAAACTAATACTTCGATATTTATTTCTGAAAATGTAGTCACATTAAATTGGAGATACCCTCACGTTGACTTGAAGTTCCGAAACTATTTAGCTACTGCTTAGCCATAACTTATCCGTTACGTCTAGACTTCTTTGCGGTTACTTAACACTCAATATGGACGTTTTAGTGAAAAACCAATTACTATTCAAAAATTTCAGCTATTTTCCGATGACGAACCGAAAACTTACTTACTTGAGTACTTACAGACGATTTCCACTTATCTACCTTTTATCAGAAGCTATGCAACAATGGCAGCGCGATACGAGCCGTTTATCGGTCTTAATCAAGGCCACAAGATTACCAAAGTCAAGAACGTCAAGTACAGCGGCTACAAGAAAGCCAAGGGTTTGCGTTCATCTCGTTTAAAGAACATTCAAACCCGTCACACCAAGTTCATGCCGATGTGGTATGCGGGGTTGATGACCACAATCCCTATGGGAAGCGTCCCACAGAGTTATTGAAGGTGCCCAAGGATAAGCGCGCTTTAAAGTAGTTGAAGCCTTGCTTGGGTACACACATCAGTGCGAAGAGGAAGCATGTGGAAATCTCCAAAGTACTCATTCAGATCCGTAAGATTACCACACAACTTTACCAGCAATGAGAACAACTACTCCAATTCGGGTATTTCTTCTTTTTAACCGATTCAAGACAAAAAGTCGTGTTTTTTGGATATGTATCCACATAAATACAATACAACTTTGCGAGTACTTATTGACCAACTCTTGACTATCCACAGACCAGCTTGGCAATACCCTCTTTCTCTGGTCAAAACACTAATATTTCAAGATTTACGAACTACATACGGAATGGTTTTCTGGATGCTTGACAACCATTGCCGATTAGATCGATGTGAGTGTGGTATAGGCGACAAAAGCACTGCCTCAAACACTCAGGCTAAATAGACCATTGTGCCATACCGATTACTTGTTGATTTCTTAGCGACAGTTTCGACTACATAACGATTTATTATCTACAATATTGTGGTATTTCTTATTTCTATTGATGGTATTCTTACCATCCTTTGCCGACTACAAGTCGAGTAGATATCGACTCTGTTTTGCTTAATTGATAACTATTTGCCGTCAATATTCCAACAACTTAGAGAAGAATTTTCTAAAACTTACTGACTGCCTTTTAATCAAAATAGTAATTGTTGGTGTTAGGAATTGAACCGGGTCACTGGGAGCAGCCATGTCCAACATCATGACTTTGGTTTTCCAGTGCCGACTTCAAAATGTAGACAGAAGGTTGGCCATGGAGCACTTGGTTTAAAAGAGCCCATGGCGTCGTTTCAGGCGTGTCCTTAGACTGGCTCTATAGGCAGAACTGAGTTGTCTAGGTACGGACTATCCATACAACAACCCCTATAGGGTTGGGAAAATCGTGTAGCAACGGAGTGCAACAGTAGCCTTCCGGTTACACCCCGGTCCGCCGTGTGCTGCTCTGTGTGTGGCAAACTTATTTAGCAGTTTCCGTTTTCATTGAACAGAGCGTGTGCTCAGCTGGCACAGTGCTTCAAGAGAATGCGCATAAGAGTGAGATCTACACAACTGTCTGCCTGCAGGGCGTCTGCTCCTGCAACATATATAGTATCTACACAAACGCGAACTCCGGTCTCCAATCTTGTGCTTGCCATCAATGACGTGGCTGGCTTTGCAAGTTTAATGCATTTAACGCTTACATTGTGCTCCAAATTGGCAAAAGAAGACGTCGTTAATGTTGCAGCAGCTTCTGATCCAGCCGTGGCTTCCACGCGGCCTTCTTTCCCCCTCTCTCACTCTCTGTCTATTTCTACCTCTAGCTACCTGTCTGTCTACTTGTCGATTACTTGGCTACTCTGCCGTTTTTCCTTATCCGACAGCTGTGCTCTGCTCCAGCTTATTTAAAATGCACTTGAAAATTGTTTTCCAGCAAAAACAAACAAATGGCATTGCATGCAGCACTTTAACTACTTGAGAGAGTTTAACAAAAATAAATCCATACCATGTCATTGAGGTCAGCATATTGCTTTTGTATTGCGGTGACATTAGAACGACATCTTTCCCTGCAGCCGGCCAAACATGCCTTTGGGCCCTGGCCCTAGAAACGTTTGTTGGCTCTTTCGATTGCTGCCAAAATTGCTACAGTTATTGCTTTTCTGCCAGCGTTTATTTGTATTTGGTATGCCACATGCCTCACGCCACATGCTGTGTGACGACCGTGTTCCACCAGCCCCAACCGCATCTTGTAGTGCCACGTCCAGCATAACATTGATTCGTCTGAGTCTGACTATGACTTTGGTTTTTTGGTTATATTTAGTTTTACAGCCATTGGTCGTTGACTAAACTATTTTTAGCTGTTGCTGCTACGGTCATTGCACTGTCATCTTTATTCCATACGAGCATACCACTTAGTGCACCAAAGATATCCAAGTTTTCAAGATTGAAAACTCAATTTTTCCCAAATCATAAGTTTTACAAGTTTTTCTGCTTCTAAAGTTTTGAGTTTGGCTTTAAAGCACGTGATGTGGATAAATGTTGTCTAGGTCTGTTGATTTTTTTCCGAAGTGCTATAAAGTGGCACAAAGGTTTGTATGGTAATACCAGATCTAAGTCCAATATTCTGAACCGAAAACGCTCGTGGTCAAAATGCGGTGAGCTAGCGGAAACGGTGGCCAAGCCAGGAATGTTTTGCTGTATGTTTGGTGGGATTGGCAAGGAATTATTTACTATGAGCTGCTCCCATACGACAAAACTCTTAGCTCGGAACCCTACTGTCAATAATTGGACCGTCTGAAGAATGCAAGCGCCCAGAAACGGCCAGCCTTAGGTAATAGGAAAGGAATTGTATACCAGGACAACGTCAGGCCACACACATCGATAGTGTCTCGCCAAGAGCTTCCTTGGGAGGTTCTTATGCATCTATCTTATAGTCTGGACCACGGCGAATAATTATGCTGTCAAGAAAAATTCGCTTCAAGAGAGGTTTGTGAAAATCGACAGAGTCAATTTTTTGCCAATAGAAACGAAGGCTTCTCTGAGATATGCAGATAATAAAATTACCTTTAAAATGGCAACAACTTATCGAACAAAACGTCGTGAATGCAAAAATGGCTTTCTTTTTACCTCACACTATATGATTGTGAGGTATTCTTGCATTTTTGCCATGAAGTGAACCTAGCCTGCGTTGGTACTTAGGCAATTTTGGCTAATTTTCCGGCATAGTATATCAGTCACAATTGTTTGCATACTAAATCCAGATCCAGTTCCAGTATTCTGCTACTGACAATACCAGAGACGCGTGCATCATTTATTCTTCAAATTTGATGGTTGAGCATTCTGGCATATATACCACGAAGTGAATCTGGTCTACGTCGGTACTTGGGCCTTGTTGCCCAATTGTTGCTTATGTCATCATCATCTGTGAGTCCTCGAATTCACAATCGTTGACTTGCATAGGTGCTAAACTCAAAGTTAAAAGATATCATACTTTTTGCTGATGAATGCAAGAACTTTCTTCAACTATATTTCCGGCTTCTCTCTTAAAATAGCTTTAGTCAATTCACTTCTCAATTCCCAATTCTACAACAGTTCCCATTTCGTTCGTAAAATATTACAAATTACCGTCACGCATAAACCTCTTCAATGCATTCAAGTTGGCTGCTGCGTTGACAGTTTTTAGCGAAGTCTGCAAACATTTGACATTTAAGTTTTGTTTCAAACAAGTTCTGTGGCACTTTACTTTTCTTTTCTTTTGGATGTGGTCACATTTTCCATTTCGGTAATGTTGCGATTCTTATTGTTGGCAGTCGCTTTCTTCCACTTTATTTAAGTTTTGATTTTTGTTTTTTGCTAATTTGCTAATGGCTGCCATTTTACATTTCCAATCTAACGCATTTCGATTCCGCCCGCACTTATTTCTCATCCCTCAATGTCAATTAATTTCATAATATTTCACTTTTAGTACAATTTCATGCTTCACTATAAGCAATTTAATCAAACTGTCCAAAGCAAAAAAAAAAAAACAAAAAACAAAAAACAAACAAATACATAAAATAATGCCAGCAAATATGTTATAAAAAAAGGAAACAATTTTTACTCCCTCAAATCTCGTGAAGCGAATTCTGGAAACGCAAGCAAAGCATGGAAACGGAAATGATATTCAGCCAAAGCTCAAGCAGCGGAAATGATTTATTAAAAAATGACTGCCAGTCAAAACCAACAACATCAACAAAAACAACAATTACAAAACGAACAAAAAAAAAACAAGCAGGAATGTCAAGTCACAAAATGAAAGAAGCGCATAAAAATTGCGATTGCGAAAACACAAAAATAAAATAAATTGAAAATAATTCTTCAAAAAATGGCAAAAAAAATAAGAAAAATTACCAAAATAAGAGTAAGATATACGCTGTTTAAGTGGGTCTGCACTCTCGCAGTAGATATGATTCTTGAAGGGAATGCTCGGATTGCTGATTTTGACAGTTTAAAAGTAGTAGATGCTTCAAGGTTGTTGAAAAAATTTAGAAAGCTTTACTAGATTAAAATAAATTGTGAATACTTTCCTTTTTAGTGCAACAATAGGGATGAAAGACAGGGTTATCAGGGCACAAAATCGGCTATTGATTCTGTTATCAACTTCTACCTTTTCCGTACAAATTAAGATTACAATTCGACTTTCATTTTCTATCTACATCGACTTTATGATACAATTAAAACCTTGATAATAGACAAAAAATTTATATATTTAAAATTATAGGAATTATTCTGTATTTTAAATTCTTCTTAAATATTTCGTTGTTCCTTATAGTTACTTTTATCATTAGTTCTTTCATTTAGTTATATTCCCTAATCAGTATATTTAGTTAAATTATAATAATTATTTATACCCTGTACCTGTAAGTATAATAGATTTCTACAATGTACTACCTCCGAATCGTTTGGTAGTTCAATTTCTATTGACTTCATACCAACATCTTTATTCCAAATATAGCTCAGCTTACCAAAAAGCTTAAACTATGGTGAAGAGAGCGCAAAACTCACTTCCAATGTGTAGTTACACTGATCATTAAAAGTCTTTTTACAACATTTTATTAGCATTTAAGAACAATATTACTTAAATTATCCTCCCCAAAACAATGTATATAATGGCAAGAAGAAGGCTTGAAGCCCCCAAGTGCCTTATACCAAAATGCTTATTATAACGTCGGGCTTGCCAGATGATAAACGGTGCAAAAAAGACAGGACAGGAAAGACTGAAGGATTTCAGTTTCATCATCTGGTCAAGTATCCTGAAAATTGCTGTGAAATTTCCGCGTTTGGACGATTGTATGTACAAGCAATCTGACAAGAACCGCAAGTACCAAGTTCCGTGGGTAAAGTGTCCTCAAATACAAATTCAACCAAAGAAAATCGGTTGCTTTGCAAAAGTTGAACATACGCCTATTTGACAATAGCTATACCAGCTATACCCGACCACAGTTTGTCCGTCCGCCTAGATTTTGAAGACCATAACACCTAAATTCCCCAAATAACACCATTTGTCAGATCGCCTATATCTTGAGGACCATAAGACCTAAAGTTACGAAACTATATCATCTGTAACGCAAGGCTTGTCAAAACTTGTTGATATCTTTCCTCGTTCCCCCGTAGTATTTTTTTCACTGTTTATAGAAACTGAATCTACAGTCTCATGCAATGCGTTCTCTACAATGGGCCAAGATTTAATAAAAAATTAATTATTAATTAATTAATTATTTTTGTTATTAGTTTATAAACATAATCCGTTTAAATTTATAGATCAGAATGCTTAAACAAAATGTTCTCCATTATACAAAAAAGGTTTTCTCCACTCAACATTTTCCCAGCAAAATGCATACAGTTCTAGCCAAATAAATTTGCAACGAATTATCGGAATCGACATTCGAATATTTCCGTCACGTCTGGACTACAAGATATGCAAGTTCATATAGAAAAACTACATTTATTTTCCATATTTGAGGTTATGTATAGAGTTCCAACCTTCGAATAACCACAAAAAATAAAGAAACACTTAGAATTATAAACTAAGAATGGTCAATAGTAAGACGGACAATATATACCGGTTGTACACTTTATATAATCTCAAAATTGTTTATCTAAGTTGTTTGGGTACATAAGCCAAATTTTCTGAAAGTTGTTTGCTCAATTGGGGCTCTATTCTTATCAAATATACATACATATACAATGTCAAAATCAAGGAAATCACTTTTCTTATGATAAATTAAGATGTTCCATTTTTGCCATACGTTTCCCCTTTTTTTTACTCAAAAATCTTTCATAATGGACGAACTCTGCTTTATAAAAATCATGCATGCAAGCAAGCTTGGCAAAACTCATGCCATAAGTTTTCTTTTTGAAAATCTTAGAAATTCTACTCTGCATTTTTTTTTCCGTTCCACTTTTTTGATAATAAACTAAAATTCACTTATTTCATGCATACTGGTACAGAGAGAGTTTTCTAGTAAGAAACCTTAATATTCTCAGCACGCGCATATATTATGCTTAACAAAAATCTTTTGTCATGCAACTTAAAGTTTATTAGTTTTCTTTTTCATAGAGAACTTCTAGAACTAAATGCAGCACAAAAACGAAGAACAAAATAAATCTAGAAAACTTGATGGGCCAAACAAAGAGTTGCTCACCTTTGCGGTTGCATGTTGCATGCATCTTTTATGGTTTCGTTTTGGAGTGCACTTCAAGCAGCGGCAAGATAATTAATTATTAGAGTTAATGCATGGGGCACAATAGCGGCAGATACCATGAGCGAGAGAGAGGGAGAGAAAGAGAGAACAATGTCGCATTAAGCGAGAGTTAGAGTGAGATGCTGCATGTATCTTATAGATTCAATCAAACTACAATGTGCTCCAGTTTCGACTTCCCCCGTGAAGTGGATTTTCCAATTACATTTTATCAATTATGTAAGCACAGCAGCAGACAGAGCAGCTCTATAAGGCGTGTGTATTAATTTTGGATTACCGTTACACTTAAATGTTTTCTGTGAGTGTGTGTGTGTGTGGGGCACTTCCTGCCGCATGCCATACACATGTTTTCACTCAGAAGGCGGCAACTCACGTCAAAAGCGCCAAATGTTGCTGCCACTTTTATCTGTGTTAAGTTCTTATTGTTGCTGTTGTTGTTATTTTTTCTCTGATGTGCGGCAGACGTGTAGGGGTACACCCCACCCACATGCACACACAGATATAGATACAGATACACACACGTCAATTAGTCGAAGGCGCATTTATCATTAATTATAGCTTTTGCCTCTCGACGTGATGCGTTCTTCGTTCGCCCTTTCCGTTTCTTATCAATTGTGTTGGATTACTCTTGTGTTTAGCTTTTCCTTCATTTTTTTTGTTTTGTTTTGTTTTTTCGATACCCTTTGGTAGGGCATTCATTACACAATAGGTTGGGTAGTAGTTTTACATTGAGATTTTTAAAGGAATTGCTAGGAATTTAAATTGTTGTTTTTTTGTAAAAATTAAAGTGGAATACGGAAAATTGACAAAGAGGGGGAATAGGCTGATTTTCCTAGAAAAACTTGGTGTGTTATGCAACGCGCACATATAAAAATATAGGATACAGATACATCGATTAAAAAAAAGATCTGGTGAGAGTTGACGTTTTATCTATACTACCTGGACTTATTATGAACGGATATGGTGTACTACTTAAAAAAGTATTATTGATTTAAACTATTTTATAATCCTCGCATCAATATGTAGTCAAACATATAAAGACATATAAAATATATAAAAAATAAGGTACACAGTTTCAACCTCCAACTCGGGAGCTAACCTATTTCTTCGAATAGTAATTGATGGAAAACGCCATGCTTCTCTTTTATTTAATTTTCGCTGATTAATTCGATGGAATATCTTTACTAGTTTCCAAGTTCCTAATTCACAACTTTATTTTATACATTAATATTAAAAATGTCATTTAAAATATTCTAAATAAGATGATTCTCTGACTTTTTAAAGATGACAGTTTAAATTATTGCGTTGGACCTCGGTTCTAGCGGTAGATACGTTCCTGACCAAGCCGCGCAAATCAAATCACATTTTTTTATATAGAAAAACCGACCATAAATAAGCTTTTTCAAATATTTACTCAACACAATATGTGGGGTTATACTGCTTATAAAATATAATAGCATCATTTAGTAATAAAAAAAAAAACATAAAAATAACTAGGATAAAAAAATTTATTCCATTAAAAAAATATGCATACTCCATTACATAAAACAAAACTAGGAAAAAGTATCTAGAATCACGGTAGCCGATTTTTAAGCAAACTTAATCGCAATCAGTTTGAACGAAGGCATCAGTAATTGAATGAATTCCTTTTTTTCCGACATGAGCGAATATAATTCTGAATGACTTTTATATCCGACTTGAAAGTCGGATTTATTTCTTGGTCTAGAAGTTGCAGCAGGATTTGTATTTGGTGGAAACACAACTTCAACATTTTTATGCTGTAAGTTTTCTGGGTGTCCTCGGTATGAAGAGCTAAAAGGTAGCCATTTTTTAATAAAGTACTTTTTCATATCTGGCATAATAATGAGTATTGCTTCAATATTGCATTTGCATTAAAACATTTGTTTTGAAAGCACATGAAAAACTCGATTTTATAGTATTGAGAGCAGCAATCATGTGGTAAACATTCGCTTTTCACATAAAGGCTGTTCGAAACGAATGTTTCTGCTTTAAAGAGCATTTCGTCGTTGCCATCAGCGACTTCAACTTTGTCTTCTCATATATTTATCCAACAGCTAAACTTGTTGTTGTTGGTATTGATTTTGGCTTTGCTGTTGCTCAGCTTACCAAATAAATACAGATGCTGCAAGTGTGTTCCATTGTGTTGTGTTAGCTCAAGTGCCTCTAAAGTTTCAACAACAAATACTATGACGACAAAAGACCACAATCTGCTCCTGCATAATATCAGCTAGGAAAACAACAACAATACAAGCCAACCAACATCAATACCAAGAACAATAATAACAACAACAACAACCAGCACTAAAACAACAAAACACGCTACTTAAGTAAAAGTCCAAATTGAATTTAGCTGAAATTCAAAGTGAAAATTCGTTGGGGAGTGTGCAGTGTGTGTGTGGATGTGGGTGTGGGTGTGGCTGTCTACTCGGACCACGTTCAAATGCAGCCAAAAACAGATATGCACGCTTCAGTGCAACTTGCACAAACTAATTAGCAGAAAAGTCTGTCAAGTAATTTTTGGACAAGGTGGAGTGCCTGGTATAAGTTCGGTTTCCTCTGGCCACCCCTAAAATTTTGATTAGCAAGTCAGCTTAGTAGCAGCTTAAGAGTAAAAGCAGTTAGTTCCAGCAACAAAAGTTGTCATGAAAACTTGTGGAAAGCTTTTAGCCCATTTTGAACGGATCAACAACAATTCAGCCCGGAAAACTCCTCAACAATTCCATTCCACTCCAATAGCTTACCGCAAGCCAAGCCACTCGCTCAGTAGTTGCCATAGATTTCCACTGCATGCACTTGGCCCTGTACTGGGTGCGCCTGCTGTTCCTGCTGCTGCTTCTGGTGCTTACTACTCATAAGGCATTAAAACACAAGACTAGCTAATAAATTTCACTATAATCTGGCATTGTTGCACTAAGTACTTTGCATATTTATACAATATGCGGTAGTTAAGCAGAAATGAATGTGCCTCCCGGTTGGGGCTCATGCCGAAGTTCATTCTGAATTATGATTTTTGTGTAGAAGTATGGTAATGATTCGTTGGGAGTGTATGGTAAGTGGTTCATTCCCAATTGCACAGAGCTATTTTTTCAAAACTATAAAATTTAACTTTTTTTGAAATTGTTTGAAGTTTTTATTTTGATGCAAAAGTTTCCTGGGTAGCTCTATTTAATAAATTTGCGGGAATTTTTTTAAAATATTGATTATTGCCAAAAAAGAAAAGAAAAAATATATATATCGTTTTTAAAAGAACGCAAGATCATATTTTATTTGTATAAAGTGTGGTCCGAGTTTTTTCCTAATAAAAATATTAATATTTAAAATAAAATATATAACTTAAATATAAAAATCCAAAACTCTTAGTTAGGATCCAAATAGTTCCGTTGATTGATATAAAAAAGATAATATTACTGATGTATTTTGAATTTAGATTCAAAAGCATAAAATCGTTTTTGTAACGTTTTTAAAATATTATTTCAGAGCTGATAATATACGAAATAAAAGTTTAGGTCTAACATTAAGACGGCTCTGACGACTATTACACACTGCTTAAAGTTCCAGAGTCTTAATTCATATAGAGTAAAACGACTTTTGGCACACTTTCTGCGGATTTGTGTTTTACTCTGAGTTTTCTGAGCTCATGTTGTGGACAGCAACAAAACTTCATTATGCAGTTTTATGGAAAATGATTCAAACTTATTACTTTTTACAATCTGAAAACGATTCAAAGACTTATCGTTAGGATGGGAATATATTCATTTTATAGAAATGAAAACTAGTTGGCAGTTCCCAACGCCAAGATAGTTAATCTTTTAGCATTTTATTGGAACTATAAATACAATTTCAATATTCATTAGATTAAGGCCTGCAAAAAGCCTGTCACAACTAAGTGCCAAAAAAAATGTTGGTTTTTACAAAAGCTGGAACACGTCCAAAAAGGAGCACACATTTGTGGCTAGATTTACATGCATTTGTGCTTATGTGTGTATGTGTGTGTGTGTTTGGAAGACAGTCAGCTGGGCTGTATGCTATCATAGTCTGAGTCTGGCTGAGCACTCATATGCATAAATGCCAACGCAAACGTAGACAACGCCGACTGCTTTTGGCCCAAGCACAAAGTTCGGTGTAGACAGACAGCAGAAAAGACGGCAAGGACTGAGAGACAGAGGCGAGGCAGTCAGGCACGACAGTTAGCTGCCTGGTGACAAATAGGTCAGAGAGAGAGAGAGAGGTTAAAGGCGAAGCAGGGACTGCGAGAGGAGAACCTTAAGACGAGCGGTTGCCTGGTAAACATGGCAAAAAGCTTGTGACGGTAACCGCATGTGAAAACTTAACTTCCGGTGACATAAACACTGACAAGAGTTTACTTAAAGTGCAATCATACACACAGAGCGTACTTTTGAGATTTGCTATTAAGCTAATGCTGAGGGAATGTGCTCAATTTCGATTTCTGGGCCATTTCTAATAAATAGAGATTTTCGACTCGATAAGTTGTAGCAGTATGGATAACTGTTGCGCACTCGCTTTTAGAAGAAGAAAAGTAATCAGAAATTTTATAAGCCGCGTTAGCCCAATTTCTTCCAGGGGGAGATTTGGACTACGATCTGCAGGTTTATCGAGCTCAGTGTATGTAGTTAACTTCATTTCGATTGTTAGAATAGGTGTCCTTCTTAAAATGCAATGATAATGAATGTCAAAACAATAGTTAGCTCGAATGGCTGGACCCTTGGCTGTTTGTTACGAAAAACCCTGTACTTTTTTAATTACCAAATAAGTCAGTAATTGTAGTCTGCTCTGAGAATTGGTCCACAACAAAACATTCTTTGATAAGGCTTTCTGGAAATGAGATTATGAAATTTTTCCTGTGCCAAGTTTAAAAAAAAATGTTTAATTTCACATTGGGATAAATCCACAATTATGATACGATGAATTTGATCACTCTAAAATCTTCACCAAAGAACTTTTAAAGAAAAAGGAGCAAGCTTTAAGACAAAGGAAAGTAAGAAATCAGAAATTTTATAAGCAGCATAAGCCCAATTTCAACAGATATAAGTAGTTATTATTGTTGGGGAAGATTTTCAATACGATCTGTACGTGTATTGTGCGCAGTATAAGTAGTACTAAACTTACTTTCGATTGTTAAATATTACATTCCAATCTACAATAAAAAATTTAAAAAAAAGTAGTGATTGAATCATACAATAGTAGGCCGTAGATTGGACTGTCAGAAGCTCTATAATACCATTGTCCTTTTTTACGAAATCCCTGGACTTCTCGGTTCCAAATTAATTTTTTGGTTTCTATAATCGAAAACTCACAACAAAAAAATGTCCAAGAAGGCTGTTTATGACTTTTTTGAGTGTACTTAAATTAAGTTTATTTCAGATCACCCATAACCCATATTTTGAGTTTATTGGATTCGAGATCGGGCGCCTAAAATCAGAATAGGTAATTTCTTATTAGAACGATATGATTCAATGATTTTGATCACTCTCAAGTCTCCACCAAACGACTCTCAAAGGTAAAGGTTACGTAGAAATGTGATCTATTGTAGAGTTATGAAGAGACCAGCAGTGATCGATTATAGTGCAAAAGGGGTAGGTATGCTTAAATTTCATCTCTGCAGCTCTTATGTTCTCTGAGATTGTAATTTTTATACGAGCAGAGAGACAATGTTGTGAAATGTATGAACGAGGGTGGGCTTAAGTCCTACGGCACTGCGTCCTCCATGGCTCTACTGTGCCCCCTTTCTACTAGTTGAGGTTTAATATTCTCAGAAACACAATGTTGAAATTGATTTTAGAAACTGACATTATTATCAGATTCTAGGTTATTTCAATTCCGTTTTAACCATCTTAGGTTCCATCATCCAATCCCGAATAAAATTGAAACATCTCACATTAAATACTTTTAAAACTCTCAAACAGGTAACATATAGAAAAAAAAATGATAGAAAATCGAAAATGGGAACAAACTTTCAAATAGTATTAAAGTTTAGTGCCAGTTAAGCATACTCGGGTTAGCTGGTGTCCTGGGCAACGTATGGATGGCCATGTCTGTGTGTGTGTGCGTGTGTAGCGACCTCATCAGGGCTAATGTAAAACTTGTAGTTGCTGCTGAAGATGCAAAGCGCCATACAATGAAGTGCCTGGCACTTCCGTTGCTCATACGCCACGTTATCTGTTGCTTTCCTTATGCAGCAGCAGCAGCAGCAGCAAACTACCGCCAACAGAAAGCCCGCCCGACAACAAAAACAAAAAGAACATCAAACGTCAACGTCATTGCCATCACTTCCGGTTTCCGTTGTGTGGTTCACGTTGGGTAACTGTGGTAAAACTTTTCGGTTTTAAGTTTCGCTGCGTTTTAGCATGACTTTTAAGTTTTCGTAAGTGAAAACTTTCCTTGAAGGAAAAGCGTTCACTTTGATGCCTGCATAATGATTAGCAGCTATGAAATTGAAAACCCAAGACCAAATCGACAGGATCAAAGTGAAGAAAGTTGGGCGCACGTTAACATACGTCTTACTTTTGGGTGTTGTCTTGGCAGCAGACTTCTTTGACGTAGTGTACATGCGTTTTTTTCTTTTTTTGGGCTACTTATAAAGTCATTTTGTAGCTTTAAAATTGACTTCTAGCACATTTGCTGTGCACATCACAAAACTATTAGACCAAGTCCGGCGCAAAGCTGGCCTACTTTTCAAAAGGCACAGAGCACAGATTCATGTCTGGCGATAAGAAAAATGTGAAATTGTCTTTGCACACAGTCCCTTCCAAGCGCCTCCACAATCACGTAGAACCCTGCGTAAAGCTGCTTAGTTGTGCCGCCTGGACGGGTGCTTGGCAGGCCATACCTTCTTTTCATATTGTCGGAATGACTCGGCTCATTGCTTGTGTGGGAGGGTTTTTCTTATTTTTTTTTTGCTGTTTTTTGGCCAAAATTGTTATTTTTAGGCTTGTATAGATGTAACATGCTACCGCAATCAAAATTGTTACATTCTAAGCCAATATGTTTTATGATGTATGAAATTTGATGTTGCGATAACATTTTACACACTTGGTTGCACTTTATTTTTTCTTTACAACATTTTTCGACCTAGTAAACATTAAGCATGGGTAGGGGCTGGTAGGGGCGGTTGTCATATAAGGTATGTAGGTTTGTAAGTGGTTTATTTGAGCCTGAAAAAGGCCAATTTAAAGTAAGCTACAAGTTTTCTCACTTGGCTAATGGCCGTTTAACTTTGTTCAGCCTAAAAGTAGACTACAGCTGCTACGCAACGCCCAACAAGCATCAAGGATACACAGATTTTTAAAAATTTGGTTTTTTCACCAAAGTCTTTGGTAGCAGATTTGCTTCTTTTTTTTAACTGAATGATTTTTATAAGCTTAATAAGCGCTTAAATTCGACCAAAATCGAGTCAAAATTTTGGTTTTTTTTCAAAAATTATGCAGTTATACTTACATTGGTAAATTCTAGCAACCAAGTTCGAAACACATCAAGATACACATCACTTTTTGGATGAATTTTACTAACTAATCTCTTTTCAGTACATATTCAAATGATTTTATTCGAATTTCAAATAAGAGTTATGAATGTTGTGTTTTTGTATAATTTAGTTTGTTTAGTTTGACGAGGTAAGTCGTCCGTATTCATAGAGCAACTTTAATGTTGGAGAAACACGCTAAAGAGGCATCAAAAAATCCGACTAGAGTTTCTGGATATTGGTAAAAGTTCAATCACGTTAAGGGGCTTCCCCTTTTCGACAAAGTCGAAAGACTTTTAAAGACGGTTGTCGACTTAACCAAAGTTTCAAGGTTTTAGAGGATGAGCCGATTTCGCTTTATAAAATAACAATTTCTAAAGGTTCGTAGAAGCCCTTACGCTGTTTTATTGACTTCAACGCATGTCTTAACAAAGTTTCTTTTGTCATTCCTTCCAGAGTAACTCATAAATTTCGAGCCCAACCAAAATAATGCATAAAGTCAAGATTTTTGTTGCCTGCGGTCAGACGTTAATTCAGGCTTTGGAGTTGTTGATGTGTAGTAGTCGAAGGGTGTACACAGTACACCACCAGTTACTTTCAAGGTTTCTGGGCCTCGCTAGCGTAATGGTGGTTCGAATTCACTCGCAAGCAGTGGTCTACCAGTGGCATAAGTAACAAATGATTAGATGCTATTTTCCCAGGAAAATCTCAATTATTTAAAGACATCACAAATACGGCTATAAGCTGCAGTTCTCTATTCTTTTCGAAAAGTTTTTTAATTTTTTAATTTAATCCATGATCTGCCTTTGAAGCGATGACCACAGTTAAGCGGAATAAATTTATTTTTTTTAGTGACTAGTTCTATTTCTATCAGACCGCAACCAGTTACTTTTAAAGTAATTTGACTACCACCAAGTGTTGTGCTAGTTTGTCTTTGTTCACAACTTTCTTGATTACAACCAATTCGCAACCAGTTGTTTTCTAAGGATGCAGGCACAAATTGCAAGGTTCATATTTGCTGTCTTCTAACAATCGCAAATTCATGATTTCGCGTACAATAATCTGACATTTTTTCGTACAGTGTATCGGCTTGAACACATTTTTTTCATGTAGTATATGCGTGAGTGCAGCGAATAGCTAAAAAAAAATTGTCACGCAAATTCCGAGCTTTGAAAATACGCGCGGCAGCAATGCAGAGCACAGTTTATGCTGCTATAAACTTTTTTGTTGCCATTTTTTTTTGCTATTTCCGTTTCCCTGCCATGCCGATTGAAATGTGACGCCATTTTGTAGGCTCTTGCCGCACTGCTTGCAAAGCTTTTATCGGTGTTTTTTTATTCATTTTTTTTGTGCTTCTGCCTTTGGCCATTTTTGTTTAAGCTTACGCGTCTCACTATCTTGACCAATTTTTTTCTTCTGTAGTCTCTTCTATCGTTTATTTTTTCTAAGTTGACTTTAAAAATGTTTTTGGTTTTTATGCACTCGTGACTTTAATGCGCTTTGTCCATTATTTTATGTCCTTGTTCTTCTATCCGGCTTGCCACATTTTGTTTGAAATTCATGCAGCGTAACTCGCGGTTTTCTAAGTGCTGGCTTAACTTGCAACTTGCTGCAAAGCGTGTTATGCAAATGTTTGCTGTAGTGGCATGGTCAACCATATAATTATATTAAACGCTGTATTTTGCTCATAATTAACTAAGTGCTTAAAGTCTTCAAGTTTTCTGCACTACGCTTGAAGAGCCATAAAGTTGCGCTACAAATATTGCAACTGCTTGGCAGTGGAAATGTTTTAGAAGTGTGGCAACTTTGATGGCTCTTAACTAATTGCCACTGGTTGGAGTGGAAGCGATTTGAAAGAAGCATCTTAAGCGAGGTGCTCTTAAGTAGAAGGATTGAAGTTATGTAGTTGGTATTCGGGTAAATTTCATCTCCAAGATTTATTTGCAAACTTATGAAGTTAAATCATTGGTTTGTCTATTTCGCCACTGTTTTCATGGAAGAATTTTAAATTTTTTGCTGAATTTTTTGTAGACTAGAAAAAGTTTTTTAATTTAATATGGTTTAATATCGCTCCAAAGACGAAGCATGCAGAATCTCTATTGAAAGCTGCTCGAAGAGGTCAGGACATCCTTTTGATTTAGGGATTTTTCCTTGAAAGCCGCATAATCCGGAGATACGGAGATCCGAGTTGGCCGCAAAGAAACTGCTGCGTATCATCATCATTCAGCTCTATAACCCGGGGTGGGTTTTGACTTTCTCAACAATTCTTCTCCATTCGTTTCTCTTGTTAGCAAAAGTGTGACAGTTCCTTACTTCCATCTTCAGCATGTCATCGTCAATATTGTCAATTAGGTATGTGTATGCCAGAACAAGATTTTGTGCTCTTTTCTGGTTCATCCGTAGAACATGTCCTATCCATATTAGCTTCTCGGATTTAATGCATTTGACTACATCTTCGCCATGGTTAAAGCTTAACAATTAAGAATTGTTCCTTGAACGTTTTTCGCAGCATTTTTCTTTGAAAGATTCTTAGGGATTCATATGATGGAATTATAAATTCTAAGTTTGCATGCGCTATAGCAGTTTTGACAGCAGTTTTTGAAATAGGTGATACAATCCGATCTTTTTTGCAGTCTCTTGCGCTACGGGCAAACGGCAACCTTGTCTTACTTCTGCATTAATGTTGAAATTCTTCGTGTATCGTTGTATTCTTCGTGCAGTGTCAAGCGGGTCAATTTCCTGTTAAGGCCGAACTCAGAAAAAATCTACGAAATTAACGGACGCCTTATGCTGTTTAAAGCTTGCTTAAAATCGATGAACAGCAAATAAACGTCATTGCTAAATTCGTAGCATTTCTCTTGATTTTTTTTCAGAAAAAACACCTAATAAATTACGGATCTTCCAGGCCTGAATTCGCATGGGTATTCTCGAAGTTCCCTTTCTGCTATGTTGCTGAGTAAGAAGTTTTATCTTGTTCTCTCGCAGTTGATTTGAATCGCTGAATCGCAAGAGGTGAAGATACTCCCGGCGTTATCTACTACAGTAGAGCACAAAAATGGGTAGCATTGGTGCTAAGCAAAGCTGTGTATCAAAATGCCACAGTTTTAAAATAATTTTGAATATATTTTAAAACTCAAGCATGCCAACCTTTTCTATCAAAGTAACACATTTGCCATAATTAAAAACTGTTTCAAAATATAGAGTAACATACAAAAATAAAACATACTAAAAGCAGTTAATACCGCGAATTTTGCACATTTATATTTTTGATTAAATTTTTGATAACTTGTACTATTTCTGAAAATTTCTGGATGCATTAAAAAAATTTTACTTTTACATAACGACTTTTTAATGAACAAACCTGCTTTAAATGTGGTGCTGACCAAAAAGGACACAATTTCAAGACATGAGCTCCTGAAATGGGTCAACAAGACGCTTTGTTGTGATGTCACAAATCTGGACGAGTTGCGCAGTGGCGCATTGTACTGCCAACTCTTGCACAGCCTATTTCCTCATGCATTGTCCATGAAAAAAGTGCAATTTTGCACAAATATGGAATTTGAACAGTTGCAAAACTACAAAATCCTTCAGGCAGCTTTTAATCGCCTAAAAATAACTCAAGATATACGCGTACAAGCGCTTATAGCTGGCAAAAGTAATTTCGAGTTTTTGCAATGGTTCTACAAATTCTACAATGCCAATTATACGGAGCAAGGCTATGATCCCCTTATTGCAAGAAGTAATGTGCAAATTGGTATGCCCCAAACAAAAAGTATATGGCAACCGTCAACGCATAATACTGCAAATTTAATAGCTACCATCGATGCTGCTCAGAAGTCAAGTGGTATTCGTCGAGGCGGTACAAGTATGCACAGTCCGTTTAAGCGCATGCATACAAAAGTCACGAATTTAGTTTTAATGAGTTTTCAATCGGAAGTCTTTAAAGCGAGACAGTTTACATTTATAATAGCAAAGCATGCTGAAGACTAAAGCAGTGTGAGCCGCAGAATACGCTTGAATACGATTATAGGCTGGAGTACGAAGTAAAAAACTAAAATTAAACATCTAATTATCATACATCGCTGTCTACTCCAAGCAGTGTAAATTCGTTCAATATGTCTCAAGAATAATTTTCGTCTAAATATTTTCAACTTTAATTGGATTCTGCACTCTTGTCAAGTTTGAGAAAATAAAAAAAAATATATAAATGACAAATTTTTTGTATGCAAGCAGTTTAAGCAGTGTTTAATATAAGGAACTATGATAAATAATAAAGACCTAAGTTTTTGTTGCTGATAGAGGCCAATAGAGTTTATGGTAAAGAAAATCATGAGTTAATTTACACAAAAAAGTTTAGTTTATTTACTTAGTGATCTAAGACAAATATTGGGTTGTCCGAGATTTGAGACCCAGGAGCAGCAGTTAGGTCAGAGTCAAAGAGCTTTACCCCAAACAACATCCATTTAAACAAACAGCTAGAGTTCAAAAATTATTAGCAACTTTGCAGTTAGAAACACTGCACTCGGCTGTTCACAAGCAGTCCAATGCAACTGTATGATACATTAAGTTTTGATAAGTAAATTTAAAAATCAAAATATGTTATAATACATCTATGAAATTTAAAAAAAACTAGCGAAGTATGAAGTCTTTAAAATAGAAATTACGCATACGCAATGTTGCTTTGTAACAATGGTTGGCATGGCCCTATCCCAAGTTCCTATTAACTTACATTTGTTCATACGAAATAAAGATAACATATACGCAATGTGCCCATATAACTGAAGTTGGTCCTTTAGGTCATAACAAACATTTATTTTGGCGCATGTCATCTAAGATTTTCCAACTGGTTCAGGAAATTTGATCGGATTTTCAAAAATCTAAGCATTAATTAATATTGCTTTCAACAATTGTATTTATTTAACTCTGTTTCACCATGTACACGTTTGGAGATACATAGATCTGGAATCCAATCTGTTATGCTTTTTATAGATTTCAACTCTTGCTTTGGTTATTTTTTTTGAGGATTCATTTTTGGCAGTGTCCACACTATTTTTTGGCTCGCTCTTTTATGTGAGTTTAAGCCGAACTTTATACAAGCTTTAATTTAAGCTTCAAATAACACGAATATAAGATATTTAGTTAGGTTCTCACATTTTTTTTAAACCGACCTTAACATAAATTTGGTTTTAACCAAACCAATAAGAAATGATGTCACATTATATTTTTTTCTTAATATCTTTCAGTTGCCACTTCCTTCTTTTCTAAGCAGCTTGTAGAGTTTTAAACAACCATGTTCATACAGATTTGGCTTCTCTTCCGTGTTCTATTAATTTAATTTCTTGTTAAAAGTCAAAAGATGCCAATGTCATACTCAAGTTGCGTGTCACAATTTGACATTGGGCTGACGTGACAATTTCACACACAGACGCACATGCTCTCTCACACACATGCACACACACACACACACACACACACACACACACACACACACACACTTACACACACACATACACACACCCACACACGTACACAAACATATATGTATTCTAAAAGCCTGTATTATACAAGTCATGCATACAAACAAAAGCTGCCTGCCTGCCGCCAGCTAGCACGTGTTTATCCTTATCGAATCAGCGACATTTCATTTGAATTTTCGCCTGCAGCATTCAAACAGACCAAGCGTTAAATAGGCTTTCTAAAATATATAAATATTTAAGGCTTGCAATGTTTTTCATTTTGTGAGATGACAAGTTGCTACCGCATAAAAAAGTTTACCAATTATGTTTATAGGGAAATAAGCAAACTGCTTGCACTGCTTGGCGACAGCAGCGAAGAAAGTTATCCTGTTCTGAACAGTACTGGCTTGTAGCATATTATTTATTGGTTTATGCGCATAAGCTGAGTGTATTTGTTTATACATACAAGATGAGTGTGGAGACGCTTGTACCGAAGCTCTCAATAAGCAGTGCAAGCAGTTTCTGAAGTCAGACAAGCCAAAAATTTGTCAGTTTATAAATTTTATACAAATTGTAGCAAAACTGAAATAAATCAAAGCTGAGTTTATTTGGGTAGTGAAATAAATTCTGCTCGAATTTCGATTCGAATTTTTTAGCTGTTGTTATATCTGTAAGCATTTTATCTTTAATTCCTAGTTGGAGCATATGGTCATATGTTTAGAATTTAGTTTTTCAGTGTGCATCGTTAGCCATTCGATTGAGCAGCAGTAAAAATTTTTTTTTTGTTGACTTCTTGTCCAGAATATAGGCTGCAATAAAAAGCTATAATCTCAGTAATGATTGTTTACCAAATATATATCCATATTTCGAAAAGATTATGAACGTTGGCATAATTTTATTGAAATACAGAAAATATCATCGCGCACTGAGTTTGCTTGCATATATGAAACTTTAAACTCAAGGTCTTAAATATGAAGACTTTGGCAAGTTGTACTGAAAGCATCTTCTAAAAGAATGTCTAAAATAGAATGTTTTCAAGGAAATACAGCTTTCATTGAGGGTTGTTGCATGGCATTTAGCTAAACAAAAAGAGTACAAGAACTTTTGGTGCTAGTTTCAAGTTTCCACTTCTCGTACTGTACTCAAATATATTGCACATACGCCCCATATGATGCCAGTGCCATTGAGATGCTTAGAATTTGGAGTGCCATTTGACTTGCGGCCTTGCAGCCTATTTGAAACCAACAAAAAAAAAAGACCAAAAACAAAAAAAAAACCAAGCACAAAACCGCAAATCAAAAACCAAACAAAATTCAAGCAAAACGAACCAAAACGCCACAAGCAAAGTGCCACTTGGCTAAAATGCTGAATGCTCTCAGTGCAGCACTAAATGCATACAAACACATACACATGGCGCACACTCACAAATATAACACACACACACACACACAGCTACATTCACAACATACTCATACAGACACAACAGCACACACAGACACTCACACACACTAACAGACAGAGTAGACAAAGAGACGATCTGCGTTTTTATGCGTTACACAATTGAGGTCAACAGCAACAACAACTACAACACCAACATCATCAACAATAAAATCAACAAAAACTCCAAGAGAGCTCTGAGAGAACACAAAATGACTGGTCATATTAACCAATGATTTTGGGCAAGACCTTCGACCCTAACATATACACACCCCATATACTAGTCCACCCTGTATCCCTGCCTGAACTCTGTGGTTGCATTGTTACTGCTCTTGCCACTTTTGTTGTTGATTTTGTTTTGTTTGTCTGCTTTTAACCAAACATTAATAGACAATTTTTAGCTCGTTGCGAAAATGTTCGAAATGCTGTCCATGTCGATTTACACTTGCATCAGTTAACAGCGAGCAGTGGTGGAGAGAGGGGGTGCGATGATTTTTCGGGTCCTTTGTTCGCAGAAAGAATATTTGTTAAGGCAAGAATCTGACGAAAACATCGAAATTTTCGATTTCCATTTAATTCTAAAGCATCAATGAAATCGCAAGTTTTTGAGCTAAGTTCGCGTCATTTCCGAGAGTTCAAAAAAAAGTGCGGTTGAAGATCATCAATAGGGCTTGAATATGTAGGACGGGGATGCTTTAAATGCAACAACGTGGCCGAAGTGGTTTTAACGCTTCAAAAATGATCTGGCCTGATGGTGGAAGGGAAAAGCTTTTCGAAGAAGCTGACTGATAATGATTAGAAGCACTGCTTGACCAAGTCGCGTTCCAAACGCAGGAGGAATTGGCAGTTTCATTGCAAGTCACTTAGCAAGCCGTATCAAAACGCGTCATGGAAATGATTCAGAAGCAAGGACTCTGCGTACCGTAAGATTCGAAACTGAAAGATGTCGAACGGCATTTTATTGCTCGTTAACGTTCATCCTACGGCAAAATCGTAAAGGATTTCTTTATCGCATCGTAATTGGCGACGAAAATTGAGTGTTTATGATAATCCCAAACGCAAATAGTCTTTAGAAAAGTTCGGACATGTCTCCACCTCCACCGCAAAACGCAATATTCTTGATGCCAAAAAATTTACTCTGTATTTAGTGGGGTCAGCTAGGTGTGCTATATTAAGTGCCAAATGAATCTATCACAGGGGATCCATATCGAACGCATTTGATTGGAGAACTAAAAGCAAAACGGCTACAATACAAGAAAAGACATAAAGTCATTTATCGATTACGTTTACCGCGGATATTTTGCTCTTAATGTAATCAACTGTTTGACACCCGCCGTCATCTTAAACAAACTCCTGGTTGTAGTAACCTAATTCTCGTATGCTTTGTTAAATTCAAAATAGGGCCAAGGAGGTACATAGAATTGTAAAAAATTTATGTAACACAAAGAAGGGAAGTGAGTATCTTCGCCTATTTGTACGACTTCGGAATATATATAACATGACAACTAAAAAGCATCAAATGGTAATCCAAAGGTAGCAAAATAAATATATCTATCAAATATATAAAAAATATAAAAGAAAATCTGTAGTTATCTGCAGTAGGTTCGAAAGGCTATTTGAATTTTTTACGGATTTTACTATTTTTTTTGAGCTAATACAAAATAGCTACAGCTACTGCTGGCGCCATCTACATAAACAAAGCTACAAGAGTGCGGCTTTGACTAATGTAGTAAGTAGCTTGTATCTTGGCACAGAAGACATATCTGGATCTGAATTTGATACCGAAGAAATTGTATAGTTTTGAGTGGATGATTGCCCCATATGACACATTAATAGAGCATTATGCAAAGATTGAATATCCGTACTACCAAGAACCATATCATTCGCAGACAATAGGAATATTATATTTTCTTTGACGATAAAGTTTCGTAAGTAGGATATAGCGAATGAGTCAAAAGTCTGCATTGGTGGATGACTGACCATAATCATGGTGTTCTGGTTTATCAAGGCAGAACAAATCAATTCATGAGAAACACTCCAAAAGCCTAAGCTAAGTCGTTGAACACAGAGTCCTGGTCAGTTCTGTCATCTTGATGTTATTTCATTGGTATTCGAAGGCGAAAACAATACTTTGCATTAATTTCCACATTGATTGTCGTTATGTGATTCGTCGATAGTCTGATTTTACAAGTCTTTTAGAAAAATATTAAAATTTCTTACAAGTTCGGCGCCTTAAATACGAAGACCACAAAGATTTTAGATCTGCAATCGAACACTGCAAATTTTACTTGTAACAGTAGCGACGCCGCGCTCTGAGGCTAAGTACATTTCGAACCACCCTTGTTTACCGCCATAATTGTTTACCCACTGCCAAATGTAATCTACGTCCCTGCCAGCAGGAGGTGACATTTGGGCAGAGCTTTCATTTTTTAGTTCTGGCGCTGTAAGTGTTTTTTGGCCAATAGCCAAACTGGCACATTGTTAACTTTACATTTAAGCAGATTACAAACAGCAGCACCAGGAGTAGTAGGCAAGTCCAATGACTGACATACATGGTACATCAGGATGTACAGGGGCAGTGCGCAAGGGTGTGCCCTGCTCATGTCAGCCATGTCAATCATTTGCAAAAGGCTTTTGTTTTAGCTGTCCTCATGTGATTGTGTGTGCGTATGGCTTATGTCACAGCAGTAAAAAAGCCGTAATTGTTTTTTTCAACAGTTTTTTACAGGCTTTAAATTATATTGTGAGCCGCCTGTATTCTGTTTTTTTTTTCTACTTTGTTGGAAAAGAAAATTGAAAAGAAAAACCGTTGACTGTAGTGGCTTAATGGATGTTGGGCTTAGTCCATTGAAAACTGACAATTCACCAAGCACTCAACAATGCGTGCAGCTGTCACTGATGATGCAGCTTTTCAACCGCCTCTAATCTCCATTAGGTAAAGTCAGTTTATTTTCAACGAAAATAAAAGGAATATTTGAAACATATATTCAAGGGTGGATTGAAGTAGCACATTGCTTCAACTTTTTTCTATATATGTTGCAGCTTTGGGCTTCGTCGTCCATATAAAACCCAAACTAAGCCAAGTTTTCAGCACATTACATGTAACTAACTTAAAATTAAACCCTAAGTAAGTCAATAAACTACCAATATTTGTTTTTTTTTTGCATTTATTAATTAAAAACCAACTGTAAGTAAATATAAGCATTATTTGCCTGTCATGCAATATTTTAATTACCAACAATAAAGTTGGCAAAAACCCAATGTAAAGTTCATTAAAATCGCTCATGGGAATCTTTCAAGTTAATAAAGTCAAGATTTGTCATATTTTTGTTTTGTACAATAAAAAGGGTTGAATAACTTGATTTGTGAATTCTCCAGCGATTGTCCAACTGCAACTGTCAGAATTCATTTTGTTTCAAGTTTTAACTCATTTTCATTTATTTAATTAAGTTGACCATTTTATGAATTTATTTCAATTATGACTGTCAAATATTTATATGAGATTTGATTACAACATTTTCATATCAGTTGAAAACTGTCAGACTTAAATTCAATTTTTCATATAACTGATATAATTTTATGAAATGGGTAGTATATCATTTGTACGAGTGGGGCATATGCGGTTTGTGTTGGCAGTTGCTAAAGAGAATGTTGAATTGTGGCAGCCACTGCTTTGGTTGATTGAGCCGATGCAGGGGAAGTACCTGAATTTCACAAACAGAATCGTTCTTTTGTGCATTGATCTCGTAAGAACTCATTGTATCTTCACAAGTTTAATAGAAAACGAAATAATGAAATTTATTTGTATTTCGGCGGATATTTTCTTGTAAGTCTAATAATACGCTTGTAAGCTGTAAGGGCTTCTAAACTTCTTTCAGTTAATTTTATTATTTGTAACTGCATTGACTTTTCGAAAGAAAGACTTTTCAGTAGAATTTTTTTGCGTGTTCGTTGCTAAATGTTCTTGGCCACCCCGCTTTTCGGTATTTTTTTTAAGTTTTTCGATTCGAATATGCCGCAGAATACTGGGCACTGAAATTGCTCAAAAATATATGTTTTATTTATTTTTAACACTATAAAATCATACACTCAGCATTCTTTGCACAAATACAAAATTGACAAGTTTTGACTAATTGTATTCGGATTTTAAATTAAAAATTTTAAGGGATCTTAAAGATTTCGAAAAAAAAATAGTTTGTATATGTCAAAAAAGTAGCAGAGTAATTTTTATATGGCCCGAAAATCGTCAAAAGAAGATTTCTCTGATCCGTGCTCCTTCAAAAACGATGATGGATATTTTAATTTAAAGTTCTATACTTCTAGGTTCCCTTATGTAGATTTTAATTAGGAAACCTCAAAATATCCAAACTGTAGTAATATGTGAACACGAGGATAAAAACCAAACGAATCTTTGAGGTTATATGAGAACTCATATAGCAATTGAAGTTTTTCTTTAGTCGAGCAAGATTAAGCATACGGCATAAAAAGAGTGAAAGTAAAAATTCTAGTAAACTTTATTAAGCAAAACTATCCAAAAATAATACTAAGGCTTAGGGTAACGTTTCGAAAATGGTCTATCAATATGAATTTTTTGAAAAAGTATATATCTCATTTCCTTACTTCAAAAATAATCCCAGATAAATTAAATCATATCTTCCAAAACTTAACTTTTCGCAAAAAAGTGTATTCCATTTGGTCATACATAAAGCAACTCAATTATTTTAAATATATTACAAACTTTTTTTATTAAAGCAATTTAACTAACTGTCAGCGCCTGACTTGCTTATCAGGAGAGGGGTCAACAAACCGAAAGATCTCACTCTCCCCCAAAGTAGTCACAATTTGGCCAACCGACAGACAAGCATCAAACTATTGCCATTGCTTCATTTAATTACCAAAACGAACAACAAACCGTTCCATTGGTTCGCTACAAACGACATCGGGCAAAAAGTTTTATATTTTCATTTAATTGCATTAAATTGCAATGTGAAATTTAATTGTCATTGTAGGCAGCCAGTTCAAAATGGCAGCAAATGGAAATTCATTTGATTGCAACAAGCTGCCATCATTGCTGGGATAACATTCGAGTGGCATAGCGACGTCCTTTGCCTCGACCACTATCCCCACTTATAGCGCCGACTGATGATGCTGTCCAGCAGCGTTGCCAACTCGGTTGCCTTTTTACTATTGACGCTGTCGGCGCTGCCAACATAATTGCCGAACGCCATGCGCATCATTTAATAATTAGTAGCAATGTCTGTTGGAATATTTTGACTGCATCGTTGTGTAAATAACTACTGAAAAGTGCAAAAAATGGTAATTGGAAATAAAGTGAAGAGTGTGGAAGCTGAAATACTCTACAAATGCTTGGTTTGCGATGGCGTTTTATAGAGTAGCTGCTTAGTTTAATGCCAATTTTTGTTTAATTTGGATTTCTTAAACAATTTGGACGAACATATAAAACAAAAAACATAAAATAAATTGATAATGTCAAAAGGTGTACAAATTTTGAGAGCGAGAACACCTAAAAAATAAAAGAAAATTCGTTATTTTCTTAATGTTTAGCTTGCAATTGAATTTACAAAATAATATATGTTACTTGAAATTTTCAAGACGTATTTACACATTTAATATCTGATGGATCAAAGGACGAAATAAATCTTTGCTTTAAAGTGATTTATAAAAAAAAAATATATATACAAATGTATACAAAAATACCAGTTTCCTCATCACTTATTTTAAATCGATAACAAAACAAAACGTACACGGTTTAAAATTGACATAGTGTAGGAATTGTTGGTACAGTTTTTACAGACATTCATATTTTTCTTCTTTAAAATCTCTTTTCAAGTATTCTCTAGAACCTATGAGACAATTTATCAAAATTGCTAAATAAATACATTGCAGATAGTGGTTCCGGCGCTTTCAAAGTCAAGAAAGATGAAGAATTGAGACTTTACTGGACTCGTATCAAACTGAACAGACCTCGTTGAATTATTGGAAGCGATAGTAAATAATTGGGAATGTTTTCAAAGTCAAGATTATTGGGTGCCGTACATGTTAAAGCCGAGAGATGTCGAAGGGCGATTTTTCAGAGCGGAGTTGCTTATTAAAAGACATGAAAGAAAAGGGTTTTGCCAAGGTAACGTTTCTTGAGAAGAAAGTTGGGTATACTACAGTAACCCCGAGAAAATACTATTCTAAAACCTAGTAAACCCACCTTAAACTATTATACGTCGACAATGAAACAAAACAGCCACGCTTTAAGCTTTATGCTCTGCCTTCTTGGCTCCATGTGGCGGTAAAGGATAAACATTATCTGGAAGCATTGAAATAGAAGGTCATACTACACCCAACAGTATTCTGCAGTACTATAGACAACTGGCTTCTTCGGTGGATACAAATGCTTTTGGTGTTCACCGCTTTAAGTCTGTGGAAGAACTTGAAAAATTAAATTGGAAAAACAACCTAAAAATTAGTTATTAATGGCTTTTTCGGTGGATTTTGTGGGTCACCACTTCAAGACTATAAATGAAAAAACCTAAAATAGTGGTTTTATCGACATCCAAGCTACTCAATTCTATATGCTCTTTGCATTGCACAACCCTCAATTTAAATCTAATATACCCTCCCTAGAAGAGTATTTAAAACTATTGTATTAATTAAATTGCAAAACAATTTTGTTGTTTTCGGTTATTTTGTAGCTTTGTTGTTGCGCTGGTTGTACTCACCATGTAAGTTGGTGCTATGTAAATGAGGCGTGAGAATCGCATCTAATGTCGATTTAGCTCTGCAGCCTGCATGCTAGCATCGCCGCCCTCCTGTGCCACCACCCACTAAGCATTATATTCTGCAATTATTATTGCATTATTTTTACAATTATCTCGTTCCGTGAGTTTGGCTTTGTTTTGCATTCGCATTGTTTAATTTGCAAATTGGAGTACATAAAAAGCTCATTAAAATCAGTTTGGCATTTGCATGTGTAATACCAAAAATGTGAATGCTGTTACATTGGCTTATTCTCTGCCATACTCTTGCGCTCTCCTTTGCTTTTAAAACAATCTCAGTTTCTCACAAAAACTTTCTCTGCAGCTCTCTCATTTGCATATCACTTTAAGCCACTTAAGCAGCAACAACAACAACAACAAAAAGTGCTTATCAATTAGCTCAAGTTTAAAAATAAAGCAAAATATTCATTTAACTAATACATGGGCAATACGTTTGTATATGTATGAGAGAGTTTACATATAATGTGCTGCTGTGTTAGTGGCTTTCTATGTGCTTTGAAAGAGTTTTTATTGCACCTTTGCTTTCATATTGTTGCACATTGAAAAACAAAATGGCGCCATTTGTGTGTGTGTGTGTGTGTGTGCGATTGCAAGTTGCAATAATAGTTCCCATAAATTCAACTTGTGTGTACGCCTGTGTGTGTGTATTTGTATATTTGTGCATTTGCATAGGCCACAGGGACAGTCGAGGCAGTAGTAATATTCCATCTATGGCAACGACTTTTCCGATTCCCCATACAAACGCACATAAAGCCACATCCAGCTGGCCATGTTTGTGTTTCTGTCTTCGTATTAGTTCAACTAAATATTGGTTTCCTATTGGAACACTATATGAATGTGCATATATACAAATATCTATAAGTAGATACTTTATGTTTGTTTGTGTGTTAACTTGGTACAGGGTGTATCCCAGTAGTCAATTGCAATATAACCCACTATGTGGCCTCGGTTGCGTAGCGGTAGCATGCTTGCCTCTTAACCAGTAGGTCGGTGCTTCGATTCCAGCCTACAGCACTGGTACGTGTCTAGCAGCGGCACAGCGGGACGCTATTTACCTAGATAAATCTCTATAAATAATAAATAATCTGATTCGGGTATAAACTTTAGATGCCTTTTTTCTTCGAGCAGCTTTGAATAGAGACATCGCCATGCTTCGCTTTCGGAGCGATCGGCATGGACAAGGACAAAAAATTTATTTATTTTTTACTTTTTGGAACGCTATATTAGCAATTAACCAGCGGATGCATTCTCGCAAACAAAACATAAAATATTGTTAAGATTATCAATTCAAAACGTATAGAAATTGCTTAAGATTGCAATAAA
Organism: Chymomyza procnemis; assembly: GCA_035046065.1. Taxonomy (NCBI): domain Eukaryota; kingdom Metazoa; phylum Arthropoda; class Insecta; order Diptera; family Drosophilidae; genus Chymomyza; species Chymomyza procnemis. The sequence goes on along the minus strand of JAWNOJ010000026.1, from coordinate 10,933,987 downwards.
ATTCTGAGATCGAAAAACACGATCTCCTGTTTAGAGAGCAAAGAATTTTGGCTTTTGAAAGCTGCATTCTCTTCTGAAAAAGTCACGGAAGGGAGTGTAGAACCCTACAGGTATCCAAACTCATAAAATCGTTAACTCTTCGCGAGCGACACTTTGCTGAATGTGTCCTCACAACTTTCAAGCGAGTCTCACGAACTTCAAGTTGACTTTTATATGCTGTAGCTTTGAATTAATATTTTTTCAAAATAAATATTATTGTATCTGCGGCCACCAAGATACATTCAAAATAGTTTAAGAAAACTTTATTAAATTATTTTTACAGTAGATTAAAGCAGCATAGAACTTTCAATGGTATTTTCTATGTTCAATCCCCAAACTAGAATTTTTCCAATACCATTTTAGTCTACTTTCGCATTTCCGCACATACCAGTGAAAATCGGTTCTCAACCCATCGAGTTCTAACCACTCACCCTTTAAATAAACAAAAACGCGCATTGTCAACACTGGAAATATTGCAAAGTTTAATATTGGAATGCATATACAACATTTTAGCAAGTTTTATGTTTTATTGTGCACATTTGGTGCAACTTTTCATAAATAACTTTGTTGCATGGTTTATTTTGGTGAATGCAACTAAATAAACAAATGAAATTCATTCTCTAAACAAAAAGTTTTCGCATGATTTATGTCAGCTGCTACATTCTCAGTCAATAAATATATATTTTTGGAAAATTTGCTGCGAATTTAACGCATAAATTACAATTATGATGGCATCCTTAACACATTTAAATGTATTTGAGTTTAATTGCTTTTGAAATGCTTTCTTTAAGCGCTACCTCAGTCAAGTTCCAGACATTTCAGACGCTTCCGAGTGCCTCAGTCCGGACTTTTTGCAGCCAGCCAGTCGACAATGTGTTGCCATCTTTGCATGTATTTGTAAGTGTTTGAAGAGTGTATCTGTGTGTGCGCGTTTGTGTGTGTGTGTGTGTGTGTGTGTAGCTATTTGTGAATGTGTCTGTTGGCATACACATGCAACATTTGTTGCAAGCAATTTACTTCAACATAATCATATTAAATTTTTCTCCACCTACGTTTTTAGCTACTGCATACACAAGGATACAGACACACACAGATACAGCATGCGTACTTACACACTTACACTTGCAGCCTGCAGTGGCTTTTGTAGAGTTAAGGGGCGTACACATCTTTGGTTGAAGTAATTTTTCTATACTCTATAGTTGAATGAGTTTTTATGCAGTTGCAAAAGGCAGTGTGGGGAAGGCGAATGCTTTTTAAAATTTTTTAATATGCAGTACAACGGTGCATGCTCAAAGGTAGTTATAATCGATCATGATCAGGGTACAATTTCGCAAATAGATAAAAACGAAAAATGGGAATCAGATCTATAAAACATTTATAAATGAGCTACATATAATCAAGAATTACCATACAGAATATCTTCATAAATTAAAGCAAAATTATCTCTAATCAAAACACTTTTCTATTCAAATTCAGAATCCGTAAATTCTGTAATGGAAGTAAACTTGATTCAGGAAGAAGTTCAGATCTCTTAAATTTTTAATGGCAATAAACGTGATTTCCTATGAAGTTATTAAAATTTGTGAGCTATCTGCAATAATTTGTAGTCCGTTTGTCACAACACTGAGAAACTTTGGCACTATGCGAGTTAAATTTATCTCATCCTATTGTAGTTTAACAGCATGGATCGTTTATCTATTGCGAACCTAACGTTTTTTTATCTAATCAACGATTTATTTAATTCATCTCTTTCTCTATCTTACGGATTAGTTTTATATTATATTTTCCTTGTTTTAATCAAAGATTTCTATATATTGAAATTATTTAATTATAAGGTTATCTGAACTTAGTTGTACTTCTAAATTTATAATAAATAATGCAGAATTATATATTATAAAATTATCCCATTGAAGCGATTTCATTAAACTTCTCTGCAATTGACGAAACCGTCAAGCTAACCATCTTTGAAAATTATCCCACAAGGATCAAGTTTCGTAAAGTGTGCTTAGAAGTCAATTCCTCTTTTAATTCTATAGAAATTATAATTGAAGGTATCTTCTTTTTCAAAAGCGAAAATTCGATAAGCATCTATCTAGTTCACGAACGAAAATGTTAAGTAGTCAAAGCCCATTCTGTCCTTAATCTACCAGAACATCTATGAACTTTGAATTACTCAGATTCGTTTTCACTAAACTTAAACGTAATTTGCTTTAACAGCTGGAAGTTTTCTTTGTTTGTTTTATGAATTAAAATATATTCCTTTAAAAGTTGTTTATTTTTTTTAGTTTTTTTATATTTTCGTTTTAGTTTTTCTTAAAACTACATTGGTTTATGAGAATCCCACCAAAGAATTATAGCTAGTTGTATGTATTCTAAAAGTCAATTATTTTTTTTTGTCATGGAAACATAATTAATTAATTTTTATATTTAATTAATTTTTTATATTTAATAAAGATCATGTGATTTTATATTTAAAAAGAATATGTTTGAATTCTTAAAGAAACTTACTTAAAAATCAATTTGACATATTTTCCATGATTTTATGATAAAATACTAAACATATAAAATTTTTTAAAAGAGTAGTAATACAATCCGAAATTTTTGAAATATATATATTCTGTTAAGCGTACACAAAAAAGTAACAAAATAAGCGTATTAGTGCATCGTAGTGACTCCAAACCTAGGCATTTCTTTATTTCTTTATATATTTTTCAACTTTTTGTCTAACGTTTTGTACCTGGGCTGTTTTCTTCTATGCGGAAAATTATACTTAAAAACTGGGAGCGTCGAGCAAACATATACAAACCACACACACACACACATACACAAACCCTACAGGAAACGTAAACACACTCACACCAGCATGTGTGTAAATGTTCACATAGACAGGCTTAAGCTTGCTGCAGGCAAGGATATCCCCACGCGACGTTGCATCTTTCGCCTACAGTGTTTAATACACTGCAAAACAAAGAGCTTACTAGATTTGTGCAAAAATATAATATACTCAAATATTATTTGCTGTCTAAGATCTTAGTAAATTTATGTCGGAATGGGATAAACAATCAAACAAATATATATCAGAAACGGAATCGATTTGCTTCAATACATAGTGCAATTATTTATTTTTAAATACAAAAAATCGGGAAATCTTTTTAAATATATTTAACTAAATTAAATTTTGTATTATAACTTTTGAGTTTTTATTTTATAATAATATGAAATAATTTATTATTTATTCAAGAAAAAATTTAGTAAAAAACATTTTTTTATTTAGAAAAATCTGTGTCATTCACATTTGATTATGTTTTCCTAGGCAAAATCATAACTATTTGAGTTTAAATACCAATGCGTCATTTTGATTATCGATGAGTTAAGATTTCAAGTTCATATTACTGTACCATTGTCTTCAAAATCATAGACATTCATAAAAATTGTATCAATATCGAACAATTATGTGCTACAAATCAGTATGTACCCTTACTTTCGCCTAAAATCAACAAGCAATATTAAAGTGTATTAAAACTTCGTTATATACCGATTATTGCTCTTTTTTCTCATATTTTTCTAGCGGCTTAGCGCAGCCGTCCATGTGCCGCTTGCTCTTGTCTATTACAACCGCTGCTGCTGCTGCTGGTGGCTCCCATGGCTCCTTTGTAGCAGCTTGTTGGAGTTTTTTCCATTTTTCTTGCACTGCTTCGACCAGGTCGTTGGCTTTTTGCTATCACATGGGCGTTTTTATTTTCTTGCTAGCATTTAGGAGAACTGCAAAGGCGTTCAAATTACATACAATTTCTTTCATAATGGTCATGCACACGCACAGTGGCACACACATGGGTTATAGGGTTCAGCGCCAGTGTATCCTCTTCATAAGGATGCACTTGTATGTAGCTACAATTACACATAATTTCTTTAGACAGCGAAAGGGCTAATTAAGTTTCTAATCAAGTAAAAAGCTAAGTATTTGGCTTAAGATAAAAGTCGGGAGAAAAGTATACAATTGTAGAGGTAATATATAATTTGCGAGGTTCGTTGCACGTTATTGGTCGAAGGGGTGGTTGATTTGAGTTCATAACATGCAACATGGGGTTCTAAGCTCAAATCGGGGCGCAGTCTCTTATTTTCAAGGGAATTATATTAGCGATCATACAATTTGGTGTAATTTTAAGCAGCTTTTTCAGCTGAAGTTACATTTAAATAGAATCAATATTTATTGGAATGTTTAATGTGATTATAATATTTCTGATATTTTATGAACTAACAAATAAAATAATGTTTGTTAAATTTAAACTAAAAAGATACAGTCTTTGCCTAGTTACAAAGATGATTCTTGTTATTCCCATTGTTGTATTGAAAATGTGGTTTCAGTTTTTTCGGAAATCAGAGAAAAACTTTGCTTTGTATTATTAGACCGTTTTTGTAAGTAAAATGGTTTTCTTATATAAGCAAATAATTCTAGTTGAACGTGAGCTGCCTATTGGTCGCGTGCTCGATTCTAAACCGGAAGGTCGGTGGTTCGGTTCCACCCTGAAGCACTGATACGTTTGTCTAGCATTAGCACAGGAAAATCTCTATAAATTAAAGACACCGCCGCTCGTATTCGGCTGTAAACCGTAACTCCCTGTTCTCTTTGAACTGCTACAAATAGAGATATTTCCATGTTTTTTGCCTTTTGAGTGATGGCCAAGCTTATATATTTTTTTTATATAGTTGAACGAGATACTCTCAGTAATTATTGGTAGAAAGCCCATGCGTTCCAGCTTTTTTGTTCTACAGCTCATTTTTAAATAAATTTCTAAAATAACGCTTATTTTTTACTTAAAAACAGCCATACAAGTATCTCGGTTCTTCCAAATAAATCTTAAAAAGACCAACCATCTGTTAAGTCATCTCTTAGTATTGAAACCTAAGATAAAGTGTTAAAGAATTTTAAAGATAATGTAAACCATCTTTATTTAAGTTAAACTTTAATGTTAATTTGACATGGCCATATAATGGCCTATTTCACTCTCCGATAGAATTACCAATACTAATTGAAGTCCATGAACTTTTTATTTTAATAATAATATGGATACACGAAACCTATACACTACCAATTCAAAAAAACAACAGTTTTTCTTACTTAGATTATATCTCGAGCATATTATGAAGCAGTTGGAAAATGATATTACTTAATTTTTTATAGTTTCACTTCTCTAGAAAAAATTGTACTCACTCAATACACTGCCCCGAAGCGTGTTATTGGCAGAGGCTGCTGAATAATTTAAATAAAAAAATCCCTGACGTTCTTTTTTTTCCTCATTTCGTATGTTCGTTTACTGAGTAAACTTATTAACTAAAAGGTTTCCCGTGTTTACAGCTCGTTAAAATAAACCGCAGTTGCATTTACCCATACAAACATACAATCTCATATACATTTCATTTTGTATATAAACTGCTTGCATTAAGTTGTTGGGGGACTAATAGGGTCGTTCTGAAAGGGGGGGAATGGCAACGTAGTGCCATTTAAACAAAAACAAAAAAATCACTTTTATTTTTTCATGAAATTTTTGCTTTTAAGTATTGTAAAATAACAAGCAGTAAGCACTTACACGTTTGGTTAACGAAAAAAAAAACAAAAATATCCATATAAATGGATAAACATTTATTGCAGTTTATTGAAAAATTGTTGGTTCTCATGTCCAACGCGCGGTAAACGTTTTAATTTCACACAAGGGACAGATTTTTACATCGTGCGCTACAATTGTTTTATGGGGCTTATGAAGCCAAGAAAGAATTTTAGGAGAATGAAATCAATGGAGTGTTTAATATGGAAAAGTAAGTAGAACTAGTCATGAATTTTGGGTGATTATTTTAAACTGAAAGGATTTGGGACAACTTAATAATATTAAATATTGTTAAGTCAGGGAATAAACAAATTGAGCTACAATTGGAATGAAGTAAACTAAGAATGCTGGGAAAGAAAAAATAATGTGCATCATAATATTGTAAAATAAGTAGAAATTTTCATTAATTATACATTTGGGCGATTGCTTTAAGACTAAAGGTATCATATTTGTGATAACTTGATAGCATTCAATATATTTTTGTATAGCCTTAATCCAAGTGCGTTACAATTTTTTATGGGCAAATCAACAATTTCAGGAAAGCGATTATAATGTTATGTATAATATTGAAAAATAAGTGGAAAGTGAAAATATGAATGAAATATGAATGCTTTTTTTTATAGTCAACGGATTTCAAAAAACTGAGTTTGTTACAATGCATAAATAATCAGATGAATATAATACACTCGTTTAAACTGTTTGTGTACGTTTCTTACTTGTACGAATTTTTGGTCTCCTGTTTTTGGGAGTTTCTTATAGGTAGTTTCTTAGATAAACAAAATTGTGCAAAAGCCAAACGATACGATAAGATATGAAAAAAAGGTGTATGTATGTAGAAATCATAGCATCAATAAGCGCAGAGTCAGCGAACTATCAAGGGACACCTCCAAAAAGCGTCCTAGTACACAGATGAACATACATATTAAGGGAATTAACAGAAGTTCGCAGAGCTAGAAGCAGTGGAGGAAAAAAAAATAGTATAAACAAGTGAGAGAGCAACATCATCATCGAGAGAGTGGTTTCAATGCAGTGGTGCGCATAGGTCGTCAGAATACAGCAGTCAAAAACAATCGTTAATTAAAAGTTCTTAATGTCGTAAAGTTTAAAAAGTTTGAAAGATTTGAGATTTATTTTATGTTCTTTACTAAAAATAATAAATAATTCTACATAAATAAAAATCAATCATCATCATTGTACTTCGAGTTGTTTACCATCTTTATACGATCAAGCTTCCTACAACACCTAAGTTATCATATTTCAGTAAGTATCTTATCAGTTCTGATCAAAAATTATGCTTTTAGCGATATTTTACTTTAGGAATGATAATAGAACACATATGCATGGGATGTCTCATCAGCCCTTGTTCAATAGACTCATAAGATGCTATCTTATAAAAAGCTTAAAAAATAATTAAAATATTTTTTACACGTAAAAAATAATGTCAGATAGCTTAAAACCGGCTGATCTCAAGTGCTTTAAGGAATATATACTTTGTCGAATTCTGAACAGTTTTTGAAATAAATGAGCAAACAGATGAATATATATCTAAATCAGCCAACAGTTTCTAGAGTGTTTTACGATAACAAATAAACATATATACCTTTTTGATTACGATTCTTTTATGTGTAATTTTTTGTGCACCAATTTTTGGGCTGTATTTTTTAATTGTTAACTTCCTCATAATCCTCCCAAAAAAGAGTTTGAACGGTATAAGGCTATATTACCTTTCTTGATCAAAATTTATGGTTATTCAAGAAGAAGTTTTGCAGATTTCGGTTTTTATGCGATCCCAATTTGCTTCTAGGTTTTATAGTATAGCTTGAACATGTACATTTTTTTCAGTAAAGTTTTATAATCGTCGATGAATAATCTTCCTGAAAATGATTCAAGCGATACTTTAGATCAGAGATGGTCAAACCCTTAATTTGCATTCGAAAATGTGTACGGGTGAAAATTCAGCTGTACTGCAATTGACTGTCTCACACACATTTGCTTGATTGTCGCTCTGGTGCTCATTTGCACGTTTGTTGGCTGCACTTACTCAATAAGATATTTTGTCTAAAGCGGAAGACGAAATTCTTCGTAATTAATGCAAATGGAAGAGTAGTCTTCTCAATGTGTATGGAAAAAATTTTCATGCATATTAAATTTTATAAGATTGTATTAAAATGACAGACTGTTTTTGAAAGCGGCTAAAGTATCCTGTTTATTTGCTTACTTCTCTCTTCAAGGACTTTTCCCCAATCCTATCCACCCACCTAAAAAAGTACACCATTTTCTTTCAATACTTTCAATACTGTGACTACTAATGCCTACTCAATTCAGTTAATCCGATTATCACATTATATTTGAGTGAATTCCAATTTCAGCTGCGCTACTCATTTCAGCGCATTTAACAAATCATTCAAACTCAATGTAGATACATTTTTTTTTTGTATCTTTCGCTTCTTTGATTCTTCTTTGTGTTTCTGGAAGTCCTTTTGTTTCGTTTCGTATCCCCTTTTTCGCCAAGCTGTTAGCCATATTTATTTAACATTTTATATTGAGTATTCCCAGTGCTTGCATTTTATCGTATTGTAACTCCGTAGAATGTCGAGCTGGGATAACAAGTGAAGCGTATAGCGCGGCAGTAAATTAAGTCGTTAATTTCTTGTTGTTTATAATGGGCTACAATGCTGCCACTTTATGTGTTGCAACTTCATTGTATATAAAGATTGGCCTGTCCATATGGACAGCTGTGTTCAGCAAGCTTGCTCAGTTGACCAATCGCGCCAATGTCCTTATATGCAGCATGTTAATTACATGATTTATACACAAACAGTATGAACGTGAATAATATGTATACCGTATATATGTACATTGAGCTTGATTTATGAAATTAATTATAAACGATTTACGAGGTGCAGCACATTGTGGCATGCAACAAAACTGAAGCGTACAACATTTTTTTAAAAATTATACTGCATAGCTTCAGGCGCACACGTAATAAAATTTCATGATAAATTCTCTATAAGATGTGACAATAATTTGTTTGCAAATTCCATGCAAACTAAGAGAGAGATAGAGTGCGGTGTTAGAGAGCGCAACAGACGCGTGAATTAGAGATGGGAGTGAATGCGATGAGTCAATCACGGTTGGCAAGGATGTGATTTTGGAGAGCAAATTTTGGTTGCTAGGCATAAATTGAATTAAAGGTTATACAAACTGAAAAATATACAAAAAAAATAAATTTTTAAAATATTATAATGTGCAGAGTGAGGCTCAAAGAGTAAGGTAAATAAAATAAAAGAATCCAATGACGATACGTTTCAAACTGCTCCTTGCTTAATTTTTTATATTGTTTATATTTATAAAAAAAACTACTTTTCCCGTCCATATAATTTTGTGTGAGAGCTGGAGATCAGAGCGAACTGGCGGCAAAGCTGCCTAGTATTTAATAAGAGATTAAATACAAAAATTAATGTACTTAAATTAAAAATATTTATAGTAATAATAATACAAATTTCATATAAACTGTATACATAAAATGCACCATTTAAATTTGAATTAAAAATAATATGTATAAAACTTAAATTTAATTATTTTGAATTATTTTAATGGAAAGCAAATTAAATTTATGAATTATTAAATAAATACAATAGATTTTTCATAATTTAATTAAATAGAAATAAATAATGGCTATTGCTCGTTTTCAATGAATTTGAACAAAATAGAGTGCAAAATCAGGTAATTGGGATAAAAGAAAAATATATGATATATAATATTAAAAAATATAATAATAATAAATATCACATTGTATGTAAAAATAAGAAATAATATAATATAAAAATTATTTAACTATAAAAGTCGCGTAGTCGCCTCTAAACAGGAAGTTCGGTGATTCGATTCCAACTTGCATCATTGATGCATGCAAAATAGACGATATTTACTTATGAAAATCTCTATAAAATAAAGACACCCTCGTTCAGATTCGGCCATAAGCTGTAGGTCCCTGTTCTTTTAGCTTCGCCTAAGCAGCGATGACCATGGTCAAAGGGATGTATTCGCTTAAAAAGCATACAAATTTCTTTTACTGGTTGTTCAAAAAAAGAGAACATACAGGATTTATAGCTAATATGAACATAGGTGTATTCAATAAATAAATATTCGTTTGAGAATTTACTTTTTACCAAGTGATTCTGCGGGATATCGAACCGTCATCATTCACCGACTATGCTGCTACTATGCTTCCACGTCAAAAATCGGTACTGATAAAATTTCTTGCAATGTTCCAGATTGATTCATTAAATGAAATTTATTGGTATGACCAAAAATACTTAATTTGGCATGGAGGTTTATAATACGGCCTTTACATGCCTTGAGTTTGAAATGGCACTCTACTTGTCTATAACTCATAAGTAAGCTGATTCAAAATATTTCTATTTGAATTTCGATTATATTTTTTTTGCAACCATTATTATCTGCTCTTATTTTGTCAGCCAATAGAGAGCTTAATAACGATAATCATAAAAGTGTGACTTTATCAATTTAAAAGAATTGTGAAAAAGTAAATGAATATTATCTATAGATTACATGATTTTGTGTGGCGTATAGGAATCGCATGCAAAATCAAATTCAAAAAACGCAAAAAATTGTATAGAATACAACTCAACTTATGACCGATACTTTGGAAAACACAGATAAAAGAGCAAATTTTGTAACAGATATGCTTATTTATGCGATATGTACATATTCATAAATTAGCTCTACTTGAAATATATTATTATCAGAATGAAAAAAATGTCTACATTTACATTTTACAAAAGTATACTTCAAATAACCCACCCACCTACTATGTATATCTCAGAATATGAATATGAAACAAACACCTATTCCTTTAATAGAGTTTTTAGAGGATCTCGATATTGTCATGCAACTATTTTTCTTGACTGTTGATATTTCTAATTTTTAAAGCAAGGACAGCTTCCTTGATCGCTTCACTAGCGAAATCGCTTCCCATATATCTGCTCGCTACGCGCAACTCAACCGCAAAACTAATTCCCGCAAGAATCTGGCACTTCAACGATTTTTATCAACAGAGTGTGCTTCCGATGCTACTGCTTTGAATAGTTGTACATATTTTTATTAGGTCTGAAAATAGTGATTTTGATTATTGATTTTAAAATTTACATGTATAACACCCATTTCATTCAATCTTTTTTTGTACGTACCATAATTGCTCCCTACTTCGTTTTTTTGACACACTTTCTAATTACTAAAGTTTGTATTGAGATTAACTTTTTTGGACAAAGTTAAATCCAATAATTTTTTAATTTCTGTGCCTAAATATATTAAGTAAAATGGCAAAGGCACACACTCTAAAAATATAATGAAAAATATATATATCAGAAGACAAACTATTCGAGTAAAAAGAGTATTGTAAATTAATAAATACAAAAAATATAAATATTTTATATAATATCTTGATTACTTTGACATACAAATTAATTTAATAAAATTTTGCATCATAATTGTTTAACCAACGTGCTTTTTCAATGGCTTTTATTATGATTATGAATAAAACCAAAATAGTTTAAAAACTTTAAATTCATTTTCAAGAAATTTTTTGTTGCATCAACAAAAGTTTTCCGATTTTATTTTTCACTGTAAAAGTTAAATTTGGTTTCCCCAGACACTGCTAAAACGATAATGCTTGAAGTTATAGTTTTTATATTTCCTGTATAACAACTAAGAGCAGTGGCGGGTATCTAACGACCCAAAAAAGTTAGTGATTATTTTAGTTTTATATTTACACCAGTTAAAGCAGTAATAGCACAGATTTTAACTTGAACTACATCTGTTTACGGCTTATTTCGCGTATTTGTGTATTTGCGTAATATCATTACCATCCCAACCACAGTGGCAAAACAAACATTCACACACCACACCACACACACCCACACACACCCAGCGCTAGTCAGGACTAATCACTTTATCACTTGCTCCAAAACACACGCAAAACTTTCATAAAGATAATTTCATTTCGGCAACAAACACACAAGGACTTAGAAAACTTAGGCTCAAGCGTTTGAGAAAGTAGGGCGACGCTGCGTGCTCTACTTTAGCGGCATGTACGACTGACTATCTAACGAAGTGCTGTTTTTTTTTGTTTTTTTTGTACCCGCTCCCTTCCGTAAGCCAACACACTGCCAGCCCATCGTTAGTACTAACTCATTATAACAGTTTTATTAGCAATGCGAGCCGCGTGTTTGGCAACAGATTCCAACAAAAAGCTTCAACTATAATCTACAAGTGCGTCGTTGTTGGGTGGCAAATATGTGGCAGTAGCAATGGTAACACTGGCAGCAGTGGCAGCAATGGCGGCAACACTGGCAGCAGCAGCAGCAGCAGCCCCATCATTTCGCTCGTTTCATTTACACTCGCTGAATTACTTTATTAGGCTAATTAAAAGCGCCACTTATACGCAAAATGGCGCGCGGCTGGCAAACTAAGCAAACAATTAATGAAATTACGGGAAAATTGTTTCGTTTGCAAAGGGAAGAGGGTGTTTTGCTATGAGGGGGAAAAGAGAGAGAGAGAGAGAGAGAGAGAGAGAGAGAGAGCAATAGCGCTTGTTGAAGAGAAAAATTATACTTGTAAAAGAAACTTACCAGCTGGCTAGCCTGAACTTATTTGCGCACTTTAATTGCGCTAATTAATTGAAAAACCCCAAAGCAAAATAATACCAAAAACTTGAATTTAAACTGGCAAAAAAAGTTTGAAGCCAAGTGACTTTTTTTGTATCTACTAAATTGAGTGTAAAATCTGTTTTGGGAATATGCAGTATAAGTTTAAATAATCCGGCAATAAATTAGGCCAGCTATTCAAAATGAATTAGCGAACATCATTTGTTTCTAAAATTGAATATTTTTAATTAAAAAACATGAAGATTTTAAATTTTAATTAAAAATTTGGTATGACATTTGCCTAGTTGAAGACTTAAAAGAGTGTGCCATTGATTGAAATTTGTTTTTCATTTATTTCATATTTTGGAAAAAAAGACATTTATTGTATTTTCAAAATTTGTAGGCAGCAGTGGGATGTCACATAAAACGCAAAGAACTGTTGGCAAATCCTCAGTGAAATAAAGGAAAATATTTTCCAAAATTTTCCGCTTGTTGCTTGAAATTCCAGAGCTTTTTGTGTACTTTTTTAGCAAATCCTTGCTGAAAGAATTAGAAGAAATTGTTTTATACTTTTTTCGCTGATTTACTTGAGCTTCACGAGTTTGTTGTCTCTCGTCATAATGGTCATAAATAAAAAATTTGATTGTTTCCAACTTTTCAGCTTGTTGCTTGACCTTTACGCGCTTCTTATTGGCTTTCTAAATTGGCATAATTGATACCGATGAATGCAATTCTATGAAAATATGCCAGAAATATCTTTCTCCACGCAAATCGGCGATTTTGATACGCACAAATAATGTTGAAATATGTCAGATATATCTTAGAGAATCTTCGAGAAAATAAAAATGTCACGAATATTAAAATCGTGCGCAGACTACTCGGGTAGAACCTGTACCGCTTCTATGCATTTAAGTCTGTAAAATTGCCAATGAGAACTTTCTGATACAGTCAACAAATTTTATAAGATTTCTAAATATATAACAACATGTGCGGCTTGTCTCGAGGAGGCTGACAATACCGACCACTTCCTATGTCCAGCTTTCTTAAGAACATGGCTGCGAACTTTCTTCGAGCCACGCGAAGGTTCGTGTAGTGGGTTTCTCTTTCTCTTTAACTTTTTCCCTTTCTCTCCTTTCCAGCCACTATATAAGCAATTCCCTTTCCGAAATGGCACAAGGGGTTGCTTCGCCTCAGTGTCCGAAAATCTATTTATCTACATAACGAAAAAAAATATGCTGAAAACACATTTTTTGTTGAAAATTTGTTCTAACGAAGCTCAATAATAATTTTGCTTTAATTCGAAAAAGTGCTGGAAAGTACTTTTGAGTTCTTCTTAACAAGTTAGGATAAGCTGAAAAAGTTATTTGATTTGCTAAAGTTTTGCAATTTCACAATATACCATGTTGCACTGTATCGCCTGCAGTTGAGTGACATTGCCAACATGGCTAATGCGTGATTATTAAAAACTGAAATGAATTCTAAATCCCACAAAAAAGTATTTCATCTTTTTGTTTTTCATAATTCACTTTTAACCATGGTCATGTGGAAAACACAATGGACATTCATATTCGTTGCTGCAAAATTTCAGGGGCTTAACATATAAAAAGCTGAAATGTATATAATCTTTCGCTGCCGTCGTTGGATTTAGTGTTATATGCAATGTTGATTTAAGCGTACACACACCACACACACACACATACCACACTACACATATATCCTCACACAGATACTCACACACACTGTGAAATGTATATGTGTGAACGTGCACTTATAAAATATGTTTGCTGTGTAATAATATCTTACTAGATATGTACATACACATGCGAGGGCAGTTTGACAGTTTGCAGGAATGAAAAACCGCAGAAGCCACCATTTTGTTTATCGTTTTTGGATAGATGGGTGGGCCTGGTTTTAATTTGTACAGAGTCAAAGCTTTTGATTGCTGTTAAGCAGGCGGTAGCCAGAGCGATCTCTGTCTGTCTGTGATTGCAAGTTGACACACAGCCTCCATGCGACGCCACTTGGGTAGTTATCTTAGCATCCTCTTAATGCAGCGATTCGTTCCGATGGTTGAATTCTTCTCGTTAAAAAACATCCAAAAAATAATTCAATTCAAAGACTCAGATAAGTTGTTTCTCTGTAATATATTAAAGCCAAAATATAATGAGCTTTGATAGTCGGGTTACATGACTTTCGTAGAACACAACATCTTATACAACACACTTCATGCACAAAGCATTCCAAGTATTCAGAGCCCTTTCAATGCTCAATGGATATGCACATGGGATCGCACGAATGACGTATAGGGTTGATGACTCTATCCAACTGTGCGATTGCCCACGTTAAAATTAAGACTAACATAACCGCCTTGTAGAAAATTAGATGGATAGTATGAGGTTGCTCTAAGCAGCCAAAAAACTTTGCTTTTCTTTCTGCCCTCGTACATACATGTACATACCAATGTATAAGTGACAACCTTGTGGCACGTAGCACCTACAGAAGCAACACCTGGAACCAGCACTCGCGACTACAACAACAACAACAACAACTCTAAAGGCAGCCACAATATTGGCCCAGACCCATGGAAATGATGCTGAAAACATTGTACGACGGCGTCGTCAACGATTATGGCACAATCCCAACCCCAACAATACCCAAGTCAAGTTAAAAACAAAACAAAAAAAATGCTGAGTGCCACGGCCGTACCGTACATGTTTCACTGCGGTTAAAAAAAAATACTCTATGCATATATGTATATATATATAGAAATATAACCGAAGGATTATATTCGCACTATAAAATCCCAAACTGTCGGGTTGCCTTTACTTCAGGGCCACCACACAACACATATGAAGTAACAATTTCCTTTTAGTTATTTTTTACATTATATGTGTATATTGCATGGAATATACGTTTTCATTCAAGTAAATATGTATAAGTGACCGCTTTTCTTTAAAATTTCTTTTAATATGCATTTATTGCATGTGCATGAGAAGAAATGTATTGTGTTTGTTTAAATGTCTGAACTTGTTGGCTGTAGGCTTTGAGTCAAGGTTAAAGAAGGCTTTAGTACAGCCTGAAAAGCAAACGTTTAAAATATTTCATGAAGCTCATAAAGCTGAAAGAACTTAATAAATTGTAAGTTAACAAGAAAGATCATTTAATGAGTTCCTACTTCATACATAATTATTAAAAGTTTTATGTTATATAGGCAATGCCGTTTGCAGATACAAAAATAGCGTTAGTAAACTTGCGCGGGCGACTTTGGGATACACTGCATCACTATTCAATAAAAGAATCAGTTACGAATCAATACGAGGTTTTTAGCAAATTTTTATAAAAAATAACATAGTACTTGGAATCATCAAAACTATCTCCAGAGAAAGGAAGTAATGTTACCTCATTATGCAATAATATGAAAGACAAAACAGAGTACTTGAATAGAGACAAACATTTTCGAAAATAAGGACATACTATGCAGTTCAATTCAAATTGCATTTTGTCAGTTTTTCATAGGGGAAAAATCCTTTAATAGATAACGACATCCAATGGTGATACACGAGTTGGTTCTGAAACAGAGATTATGATGTGAGACCAAGCTAGGAATACGGATTTTTTTTAATCTAATTTAATATTTCTTAACTTTAATATCGTTTAGTTATAAGATCAACTGGACTTAGTTGTACCCTTGTATTAATAATGATCAAATAAAAACTAAAAAAAATACATATGAAATAAACTGCCCTCGTATAGTTTTTCAATAGATACGGCTTTATCTTTCGTTTTATTATTTTTGATAAATTTCGATGAATTGATTTATGCAAACTCTGTGATGAGGTTGTATGTTAATTTGAGCTTGTACACGCTGCAAGGTCATATTTCATACTTACCAATCATATCCGTAGATTTTTTATTTAAATCAAGAACAAACCAAGCTACAGTTTCGTAGCATATTATCGTAGTTTTGTTTGCAACATCCAATAAATCACAAAATCTACTTAACGTATCAGTTAACACCCCATTTCGGGCACAATAAAAGCAATCAGGCAAGCTTTTTGATTAACTAACCATCCATCAATTTAAGTATCTTGCAGTTTCAGTTAACAATTTATTCCAATTTTAAGTAACTCAGCAAGGCAGACAATCTATACAGTTAGTTGGCTTAGTGTAAGCCAATGTATCTCAGCCAGTAACTAACCAAAAACAGAGACACAAAAAAAATCTAGAGCTTTGGAATAAGCCAAGTATTTTATCTACAGGAAACCACATTGACTGTACACAGATACAAGCACACGCACACACACACACGCGCGCAAAGTCAACTTCAGCCTTGGAGTATGCAATAAAATATATTTTTTGAAAAACAATTTTAGCAACAACACAAACTGCAGAGAGCTGGATAGAGCCAGTGAGTGAGCAACTGATAGAGGGCGGTGAGAGGCGAAGAGTAGAGCGCGTTCTTGTGCGACAGAGAAAAGTAAACTTTGCCCAACTAACTTAGTTAATCCTATTGATTTTGATTTGCATACAAATTAGAATGTGCACTGAAACAGGACTACACTTGAAGTTGCTTACTGAAGGAAGGTCCTTTCTTTGGAGCCATATACTAGAAAGGATTTGAGCTCAAATAGAATTGAAACTGAAGCCAAGGCAAAAAAGTGTTTAACATGTGTACACTCTAATCCTGTGGATTTTTAAGCTGTTTTAGGTGCAGACATTAAATTTCCATAGAAGCTGGACAAGAGCTAGGCGCACGAGGGCTGGCTGTAACGTTTGGCTAGACAAATTACGGCAGAAACATGAGAGAAAAAGTAAGAGCCGTACTTTTCAACAATTTTTATATATTTTTAATCAAATTGTTTTCAATTCGTGTATACTCCTTATACTTAGGAATGCTTTGTTCAAAAGCAAAACATGAGCTCTAAGTAAATTAATAAATAATAAAATAATTAAGTATGTAAATAAATAACATACAAATATTTTAAAATTTTATTAATAAATAAAATTGAAAAACTTGAAAATTTAAAAAATATTATAGTAATTATTTTTCAATCAACTGCTTAACAGATTTTTTTAATAAAAATATTAAAATCCGATTCATTATAAAATAAAAAGTTTAACCAAATACAAAAATAATTTAAATCTGACAACAAGCCAACCCTCGTATAGCAGACAAAAAGAAAAAAGGGTTGCCAAGCTGCTGTTGCTTGTGGTGCTTGAGAAGCGACGAAGTGCGAAAGCGTTCGTGCAACAATTAGCATGTCGCTAAAATACGCTCCTATGCATGTGGGGAAATTGGTTGGTTTTGTTTTTCTTGGCGTAGAATTTTAATAAATTTTAATGAAAAATAAACTCAGCTTAGCCGTAGCTTTCGTACGTGTTCATATGCTTATATACACATACCAAAACATAAAATGAAATTTAATGCTGTGCAAATATTTTTTAATATGGCAGCCGATGTGTGACGACGATGGGTTGATATTGCTGCAGCAATCCCTATGTCTGGTAACTCTGGCAAACAACATTTTTCTTGGCATACTTTAAGAGCGCAGCATTTTTCTCACGGGCACTGTATGAGATTGTATGCTGCGGCTGCTGTGTGTGTGTGTTTGTGTGTGTGAGTGTATTCGTGTGTGTGCTCATTTTAATTTCCTTTAATATTTCATTATGCCGCATACACTCATCCAAACAGCCACCGTGAATACCCCACAAATATTCACACACTGTGCACACTTTAGCGCCATCTGGCAAGCCAAAAAGCTGTGCGGCAAGAATTTCAATTAAGATTAATTCTCGCATATATTGCCAACATTGCCAACTCTTCAGTCCAAAAAAAACCCCCCTTATCACATTCACTTCACAGACGTCGTTTACCATTTACCAGCACTACAGCGTTTACCTTTTTGGCACCGTATGCTCCCATGCTCCTTACCGCTCTTGGGGGTTTCCTCTTTTCTTTTTTCACTCAGTTGCACTTCGACATCACGCTTGGTCGGCAATGCGTTATGAAGACTACCACGCTGTTGGCGCTGATGATGTCGATGATGACGACGTCGGTAGTGTTGACGATGATGTCGTAGAGGCACAGCAGGTGAGCAAAACTTAAAAGAAAGTAAAGTGTGTGTGTGTGTGTTGTGTGAGTACCCGCAGTGGCAAGCATCGTGCACAAAATTGTGCTACTTAAGCCGGAAATGGCAGCAGCAGTGCATAAAACGGCTAAAACAAAAAACTATGCCAGCAGGCAACAACAAGGGCAACAACAAAGGCCAAAAAACGTCAACAGCAATAGCAATATAGACAAGAAATTAAAATAAACTTTAATCATGACGAGGAGCTCAAACTCATTTTCGAAAAGCAGACGAAAAAAATATAATAAAAAAGGGAACCCGATAATAGATACGCTGTTGGAACAACGATGTTTGCTTACTCTACAGCAAAAGTTTGCTTAGACAAAAATAATACAAAAATATTAAGCATTTTACCAGTTTGATTTAAAGAATTCTTTATGGCAAGCAATTACAGCTAGGTGAGAATCTGATTTAACATTAGGCTCAAAAAGTTGTACAATCAGTCTCAGTGGAACATTTTGTCTAAGCCTTGGATGGAAATATTCCTAGTCTCTTTTGTCTACCCAACATTATAATGGATCAGTTGAATGATGAATTCGACATGTTAGTTTGATACTCATAAGAATTCCAGCCAAGGGCAGAACAAAAAAATACTTGCAATACCCAAATAACATCAAACGGATCTTGATGATTAGATCAGATTTTTTAGAAAGCCAAACCGAAAAAGACTTACTTACATCTCAGTTGGAACATTTTCAAAACTGCAAAAAGAGCTTGGAAGAGGAATTTTGAACGAGGCATCATCCAATAAATAAAGTTTATATATATAAATTTAAACCAATAAAATATGTAAATATTTGTTTTAATCATTGTAATATAACTTGGATTTACCTAAAGTCTTTCAGTCATATCTTTTTACACCGAAATATGATAGGCGTGTCCCAAGTCTTTCGGCATATACCGAATGCAAATACCTTCTGCAGACTTAACCAACTGTGACTTAAATCTGCTGCCTTTTCCAAACCCTACGTTTTACTTTTGACACTTTTTGTCATGGGGCGATCCCTACCAAGGAGGCAAAGGTGCCTCTTGTAATAAAAAGAAATCACTTAAAATAATAATAATAATAATCTGGGGCAAGTTTTAATCCTTTATCCTTAAACATTTCGCTTCGAAACATAATAATCTTTTTACTTTGCCAAGTTAATGATGAGAATTTAGGAAGCGATCTAGCAGTTTGGCGCTGGTCCTGCAGACTCCACTGAAGTGATACCCAAACACCCCTTTAATCCAATCTGCAAACGTTTGCTTCTCAGTATTAATTAATACAGAAGATCATTTATCACCCAAAAGTGTAAGATCATTTGTCACCCATAAGTGTGAAAAATCTTCTTCTAAAAGCCCCTGAATATATTCGATGTATAAATTCAGAATTGAGACATCTTTGTTGCCTAGAACACGACATCTCATGTTTTAACCATTTGTGCATGAAGCATTTACTTATGTGACTTCAAGATTGTACAAGATATTCTCCGCTTTTGGTATAAAATTCAGAAATTCATGCAGTTGATTGTGGCAAAAATGGGACTAAGATTCTTATCACAAAAAAAGTATTACCACATGAAGCAGCGAAGCAGTTGCATAGGTATGAAACTAAAAGCCCTAAAGGGAAGTATACCTGTACAAGTACACAAACCACAAAAATTTCCAGATTTCTGGCAAGTTTCAGAAGGAAAGAGGAAATATCAGAAGACAAAATAGTGGAGAACTTACTAACATTCTGAATTGAAGCAGCGATCCACTTTATTTTCAAACATATCGATGTTCTTCTTTATGCTTGGGTTATTGAATGCTCACCAAGGAGACTAACGTGGGCCCATTCTGGCCCATTTTTTGTATAGGTGGAAAAACGATCGAAATAAAGATCCAGATGTAAGTTACAAAAGTTGCTCATGATCAAAACCGGCGATTCACAAAAATATTTTGTGAAGTCCAGAAAGCAAATTTATTTCTTTTCATTTCATAAAGTGAAGTCAAACTTCACTTAATATTTAGTCAAAAATTGGTCGATTGGATCAAATCGTTCAAACTTATTATTGTCCTTATCTTTATAAATCAATTCAATTTAGTAACATTCTTCCTGCTTCAAAAATTCGTTCATTGTAACTACATTAGTTATCCAAAGCACGTCAACAACTTATCGTTTTTGCATTCCACAAATTTTTTGATTTACAAATATTTGCCCAGTTAAACGATCAACTGTTGCTTGTTGTTGAAAGAAAACATTTTCATTTTTCATCAAGCTTCTTTCTACTCGCACATAAAGAGTATAGCAATCTTTTTAAGTAAAAACTGTAGCACACTTTCGTGCGTCCAAAGTAAATGCCAGTCCACATTAAGTGCTGCATTTCATCATCATCATCGCCAGTGTTGTGCTACTCATTCTCAATCTCGTTGTCAACGTTGGCAACCCATCAACTGAGTCTCACTCTCTGCGGCTGCACAAACATTGATAACTGATGCTGCTCCGGCTGCTGCAGCTACTGTTCCAGTGCATTTCTCCTCCACTTCCGCTGATTGTCTCCCTCTCTGTCTCTCTATAGAGCAGCAGTAAATATTTTTATTTAAGTTAATAATGTTGCTTTCTCATTGCTTTCTGTTTGTTTTTTGCTTATGCAGCTAAAGCCCAGCACTTAAATCAGTGCCTGCTAAGCAGTTGCTCTCTCTTGCATCTCTCATGTTTCTCTCTTTTTGTCTCCCATCGTGCTCTTTATATTTTTTTGACTCGTTTTATTTACTTGCACTGCAGTTGTTTGCTGTGGTTTTCATCATCCGTTTTGTTTGTTCATTAGAGAGAAGTCACTGCTTAAAGGAAATCCAACTACTCTCAGCAATGGCAACATTTTCACTTCTTTTCTCATGCCGCGACTTTGTCTTTATGTGGTTTCAAATAAATTGCCAACTCTTTGCTAGAACCAGGGTTGGATTGCTATGCAATATTAAAGGCGAATATGAATTTTAAAGTGTTTGCAAACTGATTAGCCTCAGTTTATGATATTTTTTGGGAGATTTTGTTATCTATAAAACACCAAAGCACAAGTCATTTTAGAATAATTTTCACAACCGGGTTTCATTTCGAAATGTTAAACTAAATGCAGAGAAAAGCGAAAAGATATTTGTAAAACTTCATCTTCTGCAGAAATATGTATATCAGATGGTATAGTTTGGTGACTTTAGGTCTTACGGTCTTCGAGATTCAATTCAAAATGTTTATTATTGGCTATGAATCGTGAAAATCTACAGCGGAAAAACTCGGAATGACAGAATTGATTCGACACACTTTTTCATCTTCTGCAGAAAAATGTGCATCAGATGGTAAAGTTTGAGGACTTATGGTCTCCGAGATCAAGGACAGACATACGCACAAGGATCAATTGCTTTAGGTACATTACAAAATTAAGTATACCTTTAGGGCTAGTGGCATAGCTAGCAATTAAATAGACGTATTTTGTTTTTGTTCTCTCGAACAGCTAGTAATAGAGATCTCCATTATCTCCATCAATATAAAATTATTTAAAATTTTATTTTTTGTATATATAAAGTGATTTATTGTACCCGTGCTGTCTGGTGCATTTTCCTTTAACCTCAATCAATTCTTTTGCCGCGGTAGACCATATTGGCTTAAAGCTCACAAAGAAATTATGGGCGGAAATCGAAATAAAATTATAAAGAACAAAAACGCTTACTTTGTCAAAACTTTTGCAATGTTGTTCATCCATGCACATGTTAATGTTAAGAAAAGCTGACCTCAAATTGTTTTTTAAAAAAAAGTAATACTGATCCAGCAATGGTGTAACGTTTATCTTAAATCATTTCATAAAACCGCTAATACTGCGCCATCTTATATCCGTGTTATCATTCAGATAGTCTGCTAGTCATGCAGCCAAAACCAAAATCAAGTGCGCAATCCTTTTGTCAGTAGTGCTTACCACATCGTTGTCGAAATATACTTTTTTTTTTTTGCTTAATTTCACACCTCATCAATTCTGCAATAACTACAAAAATAATAGATTCTTAGCTGGTTTGCTCCAAGGGCAGATATAATAAGTACCACTGCGTCCCTGGTTCAAAGCATACCCTACACAGAACTCACACTCTGCATTATTGATACAAAAAATTGCAGCGTTTCGTTGTCAGTCACTTGGGCTGCATAAAAGCTGCCAAGCTTTATATATATATATATAGTCGAGCTTGTACTATATTAATACCAAAATCCGTAGCATTACGTTGTTTTGCCTGTTGTTGATTTTGCTATTAATGACCGACATTCTGAGGAGTCGTTCTCCCACTTTTGTGTCCAGCAATTAAATGATTATTTAATTTTTTTTTTGGCTTCTGCAGCTATTCCCACTGATTTAATGACTAGAATCGTGAAATTGGTTTCTATTTGTGGGCATTGCACAATATGTTGGATGCCACTGTTTTGGCCATGGCTCATTATAAAGCAAAAATAATGAGCAAAAACAATTAGAGCAAATCTCATGCTGTGCGCATTGTGGCGGTTCTGTTTATTGAAGCTGCGGTTGGTTTGACCTGCAATTAATATCAATTTGTAGAAGTTTTTATGTGTTACGCTTGAATGCTTCACCTTCATATATCATAATTAGCTTGAGGCTGGCAAACCAAAAACAAGTCAAAACATATGGCAACGCCGAATGCTAGGCTGCCATTTTGTTGCTTAAATTGAGAGATATAAAATTTGCATAGCTTGAAGCAGTAGCGTGGTAGGTTTGTGTGAGGGGGGACTTACGGTGTCATACGGTGCCTTTTGCATAATCTTAGTAAAAGTTTATGGAGTCAGAGATTGCAAAACTGATAAACAATTTATATCAAATCAAAAGAGCGCTGTATTGAGTTGTATTTTATTGAATATATATTGAGCATATATTCAGAAATGAAATAAACAATTAGAGAAAAATTTATTTATTTAAAAAATTTAATAAGCCAAATTTGATAGCTTTATAACTTGAATATAATGACTAAGGTCATCGCTTTAAAGCGAAGCATGGAGATATCTTGACCTATCTACACTTTATAGTCGAATCCAAACAGCGGTAGCTAATAGGAATTTTTCTAGATCAATACCGATTTACGTTAATATATATATGGAAAGCCAGCAAGTTTGAGAAAAAGTGTTTTTATTATATATAGCTTACAATAGTTAAGCGATTTTGAAGAAATTTACCAATTTGGGGCACAAAAAACTGCTGGTTGAATCGAATTCGGTTTTAATACGGACGCACAACGATAAATATTTATCCAGTTGCAACTCAGATCTTCATTATCATTAGTAGCGCCACGATCCTAGTTGAATCTTGGCCTTCCCTTCTTTTTTCTAGCGTTTGTCGTCAACTGGTTTTGTGTTATTATCCAAGGTGGCTTTTGAGGTCTCTTTACAATCATTATTTCCGCGCTAAGGTTGTAGACCTTTTGCTCAACCTAGCTCAGAGGACCTGGAATACCGCCGCGCACTCTAGTCTGCCACTCACGGGTATTTTGTGACAGTCCAGGGAGAAACACGTGAAGGTAGTACGACGAATTAAAGATAGTAGGGACAAGAATCGTGCTGGCAACCACCAATTTGAATGCAGTCAGTCACTTTACCTTGTATACTTTCCCCCTTACCACAACCCAGATCTTACAAAATTATATTTTAGCTTACGATATCAATAAAATTTTCCCCATAAATCATTTTGCGCCACGCCACTGTCTTGGCTTTAGCTTTTATTTTATACACAATTTTTTTTGTCCTATATTTTTTGTTGCGTTTAAGTCTAAGGTTTAGCAAAATTTGTTGTCGTCCTTTTTTTTTGGCAACAGACACTGCAACTCGTTTGCATAATTTTCCGCTTTTGTTGAGCATTTTTCTCGTATTTTAAGTTTTGGGATTTTCTTTCTTGTATTTTTGTGCCTTCTTTCCTTTTGACTGGCCTGCTCAAGTGTGCTAATATTTGGCCAGGCCAGGCCAGGAAACACAAAAGGGTCCAAATGCTCATTCGCATTCTTTTTTGTAGCAGCCACTTTTTGCCTTTGCTTTACCGTTTCTTTTGTTGTTGATTAATGTCTTTGATTTATAATGCGTAGATAATTGCATGGACAGCATTGTTTAGCAATGCAAATGGGTTTGAGATCAGGAGCAAAAATCAATATATGCTAACCAGATATAAAGCAGGGCCTTCTAAGCTTTTGACTCTGGTCTCCCATAATGTTTGCAGGCCATAGACGGGAGCAAAAAGTTGATTGTCATTGCATAATAATGAAAATCATTTAATTGAAAATACACAGCAGGACACACTGGCAGCATGTTGCAACATTTCACATGCCTCCAAATAATGTTGTGCAGCTGCTGTTGCTGCTACCAAAGCAAATTTTTGGCAACAGGCTCATTTAAATTTAAACATGCAATGCTATTTGATGCATATAGGTACAGATACATATAACAGACATACTCATGGACAAACGAGGTGTGCACGAAAAGTATTAATCTCCAAATATACAGTATATATGAGTTTGTTTATTTTGATTTTTCATAAATATTTCAATTAATTGATTTACATATAAATTTACTTTTAAGCAGTTTTGGTCTTTTTATTTGTGTACAAATCGTTTCGTTTGTAAAAAGGCAACCACCTGCTAGTTTTGGTCGAAGTGATCGGTTATTTCATAGTAATCTATTTCAATAAAATTTTTTGTGTTGTTTAAAGTGGATTAGCAAATTTTATTCTTTAATATATTGATAATAATAAAGCAACTTTGTTGTCTTTTTTTGGACGCTCTTTTGTTTTTGTTAAAAACTTACATTACATATAGAATGTTTGAAGTAATTGTTGTACCTACAAACTTAGGCATTTCGTTGTATTTATATAGTGATTTTAATGCTTGAATAATTTAATATTTTTAATAAAAAAAACACAAAATGCTCACATAACGGCACTTCTGGCGAGACTCTTGTGCTGCAGGCAGAGGCACTTGAAAAAACAACAACAAAAAAACACTTAATTGCCATTTTATAAGAACGCACTTATACACATTCACTGTATAAACTTTTGCACTATATTTAGCCTTTTACACATAATTTGAATAACAATTAAAACTCCATTATTATGATTAATTGTAACGCGCACGTGCAATTTGCAAACTTTGCGATAAATGCTTTACTGCAGCGATAACAACGTGACATCGCATGGCTGCCGCACATCGATAAGAAATCGCTCTATTGCTGTTGTTTATCGTCGACACCTATCGCCACTTGTTGCTGCAAAGCGCTAGGCTTTGATTAATATTGCATAAAAATATTCAAATATTATTAAGAACTTGGAGTAATTGTTGCAGCTTTATAAGCAGCCTGCGGATGCAACAATCAAGCACATTGCATTTTATACGCAAAAAGGACAATGACAATGTGATGGACTCTTTTTGTTGGTAATAAGTCCAAGTCAGGCTAAAAAGTAGCCTTATTTTATAAATTTTTTACAGCAACACTATTAGCCTTATTGAACTAATTTAAGCCTAAGCGGTACCCAGCAATTGGCAACTATGGAACTGTAGCATATGCAATGCCTGTGTAAACTTGGAAAACATATCGAAAGGCAAAAGGTATGAAAGCAAATGATTTATGCACCAGGTTGTGAGTGTGGATGGAAAGAGTGTGTACTATGTACGAGTATCGTATCAGCAAGTTACTATAAAATAATATGCTCAACTTGCGTAACTCGTAATTTCAGAGTCTACAACGATGCCTCATCAAAACTTTTTCCATATGTGGGAGAAGATTGTGTTCTGCGATGATCTACTTAAACCAGGTGAAGATATTAATGGGCAAGCTTATCGACTACTAGTTGTAGACGCTTGTACCATGCAGTGGGTATAAAATGGTTACAAGCGACGTAAAAACATGGCATTATACGTATATATGATGCCAAGGCTCGGTACCATATAGCTGTCTTGAAACACTTAAATGAGAGACCTTAGCACAATATCCAGATTTTGATTTCTCTTACTAATGGCTTATTTGGCGATTGGGGTATTTTTAAGTGAGTCGAAAAACGACTCAAAGATTGGAACCAGACTCTGGCCTTAACGGATGACTTGTTATTTTTACATACGGCAGTAGTAAATTACCAGATAGGTAGAGGAAAGTTGTTGCACTTCTCGGAAAAACCTTCGTTTTGAGCACAAAAATTTTTTCTAATGTCATTAACTTTGAAGCACATCTCGCATATGGAAAGCAAACCTTTCGATATGTATGAAGCTTATGTAAAGCGATAAACTCGTTGCAATTGATGAGGTTATTGTCGCTTTTGCAACTGCAACAAAATTATGCAGCAATGCAGCACTTTATAGCTTTATATATGTATCTATGTGCATGTGCGACTGTGTGTGTGCAAACTATTTACATGGGTGTGTGTGTGTGTGAGTGTGTTAGTAAGGCAGTAATTTGCCTGCATGAACAAATAGGCATGCACACATACATTGAAACGGCAATGCAAACAATGATAAATAATTTGTGGCGCCTACAACAGTGGACCAAAGCAAAAATCGACAGCAAAAAATTTCTAGCTTGCATTGAGACTTCAGTTATCACAATAGACTTCTGCGAATAAAATTGTGAAAGAAGTTTGTTTGAATTTAGGTTGAAGATTGCAGTTTTAAAGTAGAAAAAGGGCAAGGCGCACGATCATCGCTTGACGGCAGCTTGCCCATAACGTCGCGAGTCATTTTATATAGCATTGAGTCGAATTTTGAATTGTCTACTATTGTCAAATCGATGTCTAGAAACCTAATCATTGCTAGCGAAAGTTGCGTACTACAGACGCATTATAATTAAACACAAAAAAACTAAATTTTAGAATAAACGATAGGTACATTTAAAAAAAAATTTGCGCAACATTAATTTTTTTGAGCACACCAGGCTTATTTTGGGCGTCCGCATGCTGGTTGAAGAGTATAGCAGTAATAGAGTAAATTAGAGTAGAGAAGCTGTTTGTGAGTTTAAGAAGGATTATATAGCTCAGAGGCATTAATGTTGATTAATTTACTATATATACTTTCGAAATTTTGAATTTGTTTTTGGACAAAATGTATTTCTACAAAACATCAATAAAAAACTCTTAAGGAGAGTATTTAGCACTAGTTTAATTTTTATTTTATTCATTCTAAATTAGAAATGTGTATATTCTTTATGAAATCAAGATTATATTTGAATGTTCGATTTTAACGCGACCGTTCTCGCCCTTAAACCCAAATTCGATTTCCATAATTGCTTTTCGAAGACAGGGACTTACATTTCTTAGTTGAATCTGAACAACTTCGCTTTTTTTCCAATATTCTTGGGCAACCATAACAGTCTCTGTCGCTGCTTGAAGTGGGGAAAATGCATCAGTGCTTCTGCAGGGAATTGATACAAGTACGTTACTAATGGATACATTTTTTTATACTAACATAAAAGAGAGTCCTCGCTAGCGCCTCTCAACCCAAAGGTCGGTAGTTCGAGATCATCCAGCAGCACTGGTGCATTAGTCAAGCAATGGCTAGTAAATAAATGGGAGCATTCACCCAAGAAAATCTCTATTAATGAAAGAAACCATCGTTTGGATTTGGCTATAAACTGTAGGTCTCTGTTCTCTTCCAACACTATTAATGCAGTTATCACCATGTCACGCCTTTGGAGCGATGACCATAATCGAGGGGAATAAAATTATTTATTTTTTTATAAAATTGTTACAATACAAAATTTTGTATAACTTTGGCTTAGTTAAACGTCAGTTATCAATAACTCCATAAATCTTCGAATAGGAACATTTTCATACAAAATAACCTCGCCGCTCAGAAAAGTAGTAGGCAGTTCACTTTAGATTTGATTTATTTTAAATAATAATTTTTCCGGACTTGACTATTCTGTAGGAGTCCCAAGGTAATCATCGAATCCTAGCTGTATTTAAAAGTTATTTTAGCTTTTAACTTCCAAACACTCATAACTGCACCATAGTACATAAGCCTTACTAATCATTGACTGACTCTCTTTTCTCTGTCCCTTGATCTCTTTTCTCCATTTGGCATTACTATTGCAGGTGATTCCGGAGCTTTGCTGTCAACTTTGCATATATACTAATTATTATTATGATTGTTTTAGTTTTGGTAATTTAAGTCTCAGATATACAGCAACGCACACACACACGCACTAGGAATTTCTTGGCACACAGACACATACCAAACGGCAAATGAGATTTTGTTGAATTCAAGGATACATTTTGCGCATTCAATCAACGACAGGACACACTTCAACACCCTAACAAAGACTGCAATCAATTTACATAGTAAATAATTTGATTACTAATTGCACTAACTTTAAATGATACAAATCAAATATGTATATAGTACATGTATAGTATTACTAATATTTAATATGTATTCCTTAAATATTTGTATAGTATTTCAATTACGTTTACCACAAGGTTATATTTAAATTGCATTTGCTTAGCTCTTATGCAAATTGTTAATAATATTTGAAGCATACAGAGCATTACATTGATAAGTCAATGAGTTGTATTTAATTTTAATTTATATATATGCACTCTTCAATTAAACAAATAAGCCCAAGGACTTGCCAATAAAATTTATAAATTACATATTTGTTTGATTGCTTCAATTAAGCCTTAAGCATTGCTACCTTGTATTTCCTTAAATCACATTAATTATTTTTAATTTTTCATTGTTAGTGCTCGATTCAGTGCATGAATAGTATTTTAAAAATAAAATAAATAATATGCAAGACAGAATATTTAATAATAAAAAGCTGACGATTAAATCTTTTAATTAGCTTTAGCTTATTTAGCTTTATTTTTCATAATAAATAAAATGCACCGAGCGACAGCACTGTGTATTGATTTAATGAAAAGTTCTGCGACATAACAGGTTTTGAGCTTATAGAAAATTTTGTATAAATTATAATGATTGTTTTATTATTATTTTTTTTGAAATTGTGTATAAATGCATTTCAGATGAATTTGAACATAATAACGTTTTTAATATTTTTATTTTGAAATAATAAATTGATTGTAATAAAAAGAAATACATTGTTTTTCTAATAGATGGCGTTATTTATTTGCATCCTAAATTGTATAAAACCTAGCGGATTCCGAAAGATAGCGTTAGAAAGATGACATTTCGTACTAAAAAAGCTTTGCTGACCATTTTTGAAAGTGGTTGATTTGGTTTTGTTTGATACTGCGTCGAAGATATACATTAGTTAAGACAAAATACGCCAGCGCTGAAAATATGAATAGGGTAGTACCTGATATGGTGCTGGTTTCGTTGATTCTGTTCTGTCAATTTTGATATCAAATATGCACCACGCACTGGAAGGCCAATTTTTGAAAATGTCGATAAAATCATGGATATTATCGAGTCCGACCGTCACTGTCTCGATTGCCCAAGAGCTGAAGAGTGCACATGGGTGCCTCACGAAATATCGCAAAAATACTTCATGAACCGTTTTTCCATATGCGAAACGCTGCTGAAGCAGTTGGTGAGTGGCGATGAAATCGTGATCACTTGCAACAACGTCAAACGAAAAAGGTTATGCTCGAAACGTGTTGAGACATGTTTGACGGCCAGAAAGGTTTTGCTGTGTGTTTTTCATGGGATTGGCAGGGCATTTTCTAGTATGAGCTGCTCTCATAAGGCAAAACTCTTAACTCCGAACTGTACTGTCAACAATTGGACCGTCTAAAGGCAGCAATCACCCAGAAGTGGGTGAGGTTTGTTTTGGCCAACAAAAGCGGAATTGTTGTTCATCAGGCAAAGGAGAGAAAATGGCAATCGCCAGGCCACAAACATCGATAGTGACTCTTCAAAAGCTCTGTGAGTTTAGCAAAGGCAATTTCCCTTTTTCCACATCATTAATCTTTCAAAACTGAAAAGTCAAAATGTCAGCTGTTATCATATTCTGTGCGTCTATGCAATATTTCTTATGATTTTATGTTTATATGATCCTTTGGTGTCCCAGCTCAATCAATTTACAAAAACTTCAGTAGGCCTTGCATTACAGCAATAAAAAACGAGCTTACCTTTGGCAAACCCAACCCATGTAATATATAACCAGCTTGGAGTACAATCCCCCCCAACCCAATTGCACCTAATGACCGCAATGTGCGCGACCATTAGCAAAACATATGGCCGTGCCTTCTACTGTCCCTTTTGCAGACAGACTACTTTTTTCAGTACAAATACCTCTATATATTTATATATATATATATATATATTTATATATATATATTCTTTTTTTGTCTAGCCTAAAGTGTAACTTAATTTTTGGTCTATACTCAAGAGTAGCATAGCAGTTCCCAGCAAGCCAACAGCTGCACTGTGCTGTGCCCAACTTGTTACCTGAATGGATGAAATGCACAGCAGAAAAAATGTGTTAAAAAAGCAGCAGCTTATATAACAAATCTCTTGTTCTAATCCAACTATATTTTCAGAATAGTGATTGCTTAATATACTGATGATGCCTATGCATCTAGAGCTTGAAATATTGCAAAAAAAATCGTGTTATGGTTAAAAAATTATCCAAAATAATAAAGTATTGGTTTAAAAATTGTTCCCGAGAACTTATGAAATGCAGACAACCTTAGCATTGAGCCTTAGATACAGTCTCTAAAGTCTTTCAAAGATTGGTGATGCGTTACCGGGACTGAATTCCGCGGTCGTTCTTAAAGAAAAATTCATCGTAAATCATATTCATAGCTAAGGGCAAAAATGATATATTTATACATAGTGATCTCAGCGATGATATGAACCAAAACCCATGTATCATCCAAAGAAAGCGTAGATCGCATACCCATGTCTCTGTAGGAACAAAACCGAATTTGAAAAGTTGTTTGGAGAAGAAGGGAGTTCAAAACTCAAAACAATATATGCATTTTTTTTAGTTAGAGTTAATTTGAAATCATTAAATGACAAAACAAATTTGTTTCTGAAATATGCACTTTTATCAATGAGATCTTAAAATATATTATTTTTTGGTATGAATCATTCAAAATATCTTAATCTATTAAAAATCTTATAATCTAATAAAAATTTTACATGAAAAACTTTTGACTCGTAGCTTTATCAAATATGTGAAAATCATAAAAAATAAAGATGACTTATTATTTTGCTTGCAAAATGGGCTCCTTCGATTTTTGCTAAAATTAAATACTACGAAATACATTTAAGCAGAATTGTATTAAGATTATATTTTTGCAACTGAAATAGTATAAGCAACTCTTCTTCAGCTGCATCACGAATTTACGTATTACTGAACAAATTTTCAATAATTTCATATTTTTTGAGCTTAAATGTCATCCGCTTTCGAATCTCATCTTTATGAGTCTTCAATACATTTTTCAAAGCTAGTCAATCCAAGGGTTCCTGCTTTGCCTATTATTACCTATATCAATTTCTTGCGATAGTTAAAGATTCCTAATATTAAATTTTTTATAGAAGTTTGAGAAATTTAAAATTTAAATTCATATCGATTAATGGGCACATTTAAACCAGCTTTTTAATTTAACTAACAAAATATTTCTCTCAGTGCACTGCCCACCATTTACGTTTTCTCTTTTTTTGTACTTTTTTTCGTTCTATTCGCGGCGTTGGTAATTGGTCCCCGGAGTGCTGTAGCTACTTAGACATTTTGTGGTCCAACTTGCCGAGCCTGATGCCGCGACCTGGGCTTATTTATGGCACATTGAATGCGATAAAAAAAGGGAGCTGGCTAAAAGGAATAAATAGTAAACCTGGCTAACAACAGTAAATGTTGGCTTATGTACCGTAAAAAGAGTCGGCAACTAAACGGGCAAGTGTTGGAAAGCGGCGAAAAATTGGGAATGAGGCGGGATTAGACGACTATGGCTATAGGAAAATCAGCAAGCGCACTAAATTTTATTTAAGAAATTACAACTTTTGCCGCGCAGTTAAACTTTTAGGCAACAAATTTGCCAGTTAAATGGCTTTAAAGTTTGCTCCTTTGTACAGCTTAAAGAGAAACACACACACACGCAGATAGCTACACGTGTAAGATACACACACACACACACCCACACACACACATGTGTAAACTCCACAGTTTTAGGCTAAGTTCGAAGGCAAACAGGCGAAACGTTGCCACTTAAGGCTGCTTTCAAAGGTGCTCAGGTGTACGTGCGTGAGCGAGCATCCTTGTGTGTGAGCGTGTATCTTCGTTGGCAACTCAATTTAATGCCGGCAAAGCAGCAAAGTAGCAGCACAAATAATGATACAACATACATAAGTACAACTACAGCGTGACAGGATGCTACTACTACAACTTGCAACCTTATAAATAGTTAAGCAAGCGAAATAAAAGGCGAAAACCCCGAAAAGGACACGGCCAGCAAAAGGCAAAGGTATCACACCTACATACACACACAAGGGACCACCGGAAAAGGTACACTTAAGCGTGTGTTTGTGTGTGCACGAAGCCATTGTTAACAAAAGGTTCCAGCACATTTTATGCGTTTTTTGTCAATACAAATCTAAAAGCGTTGCCAGACAATGTCTAATGGTCAGCCCCAAAGCGACTAAAGGGAAAAATCAGGCCAAGTGTAAGCTTATTGACCTTCATCAGCAAAGGCCAAACGCAGGGCCAGGGCCAAAGTGACAACTGCCAAGAAACACCCACAATCCTTAGAAAACTATGGGCACTGCTGAGAGCGGCAACAATGGCTTGGCAGCGGCCATTTTGTGGCAAATAAACTTGGCTTGTCGAGCTTGTTGCTACAGTGGAAGCTTAGCAATAAGGCTTTGCGTACTTGGAAGATTTTTTTTTCTTGGGTAGGAGTATTTGTAAAGGACTGTTGTTTAAAAAGCATCTAAGAAATTGGAAACTTTTCATTGTGATGCAGCCCTTATTGTGATAAATAGTGTTTGAGTGAGGATACGGGTCGTATACTTAATATTGTAGTTTTTATGTATCTTGATTTTTAGAGGATTCTTCAAATCACATTTAATTATTATCTTTTAAAAAAGAAAACATGAATTAATTCATTTCGATATTGAATTTCGAAATAACTTTGAATAATTTTGACACAAAAACTGGGTCCAAAATGTTGCTGAATCATATCTTACCAAATGTACAATATTTCACAGCTTCTACTTAATCTGTGCATCTTTCGTACATAAATTTGATCAAATCTAAAACTAACATATCAATAAACTAACCTTTTACCCTAAATGATATAACCTCAAAAGTTCTCAATCTTTCTCCAAAACCATTGTCTTCGCTTAATGGTTACCCACTGTTATTCCCACGAAGCCACAGTGATTTCCCTTATAGCAATTGCTTTGCAATTAGCGCCACTTCAGCAGTTTTGCGCCGTTCTCCTCGCGTGCCCTCGTCTAATCGCTTCAAGCTCCATGGAGGCAACCGAAGTGACGTTAATGACTCACCACTGCAATTGAAGTCTGCCGTTACTTTCTTATTGATAGCCAAGCAATTGAAGCCCCTCTATGAACAGGCACAGCAGCAGCAGGAGCAGCAGCAACAGCAGCCAGAGGCGTGTGTGTGTTTTTGCGTGTGTGTTATTGTGGCCTATATGTTGGCCTTAATGGAGCCAAAAACTGTATGAGCCATAAATTTTTGCAGCAAGCGGCTAAGGGAAATGGCCAAAAGTAGTGCATACATAATGGGGCGCAAAGAGCAGAGAAATCGAGGCTCAATTAGTAAGCCAAGCCCAGAGCACATAAATGTTCCAAAGTAAGCAGCAAACTCATGACTTCAATTGCTGTGCAAGGACGTGTCATTGTAACGAGGGCTGCTCGAATTTTGGACTTGAATGAGGCGAGCTCAGAAATGAAGAAGTATGTGTAGTAAGCAGCAAAAGAAAGAACATGGCTAACGAGCTAAGCACTGGCTCATAACAATGGCGCACATACTCGACCAAATCTAGCGCATTTAATTGCAATGCTGGACACACACACAGAACCAAACACATGCACATCTGGTGCACCATTAAGCGCACAAGTGTTCATGCCCCCCAGCGTTGCGCAGTGTGCCACTTACAACGCACACAGATACTCCAGATACGCATACAAACACAAAAGCCATTGTGCATAACACATGTGTCAACACGAAACGAAAGCATTTGAGTTATGGCACAAAAGCAACGTGACATGCATTTAAAACAAACAAAAAAAAAAAAAAACACTTTTTGAAATTAAAAATAAAATTATTAAAAATATATAAAGTAAAAATAAAAATCTTAACAACATAAAAACTTACTGTACTTGACATATTTGTTTTAATTGCACAAGTTGCTGCCAGCAACTAAAACGTATTGATTTTTGGGGTTTGGGTGATCATAAATCTTGAAAAATATTTAATAATATATACTCTGAAAATATTAATGGCATTTTTTGGTTCTTTGTGTAAAGTAGGAGTAAGCTCGTGTATACCTTTTGAGTGTGCCTATTGACAAATAGGCACAAATTTAGATGATCGAGCTTATCTCGAAATTACGTTCATTTCTTCGTATTCCTCTTGTATGTTCATTATAATGTTAAAAATAAGATATATTTTATGGCATAGCATAATGACTTTTTTTTTTTGGTGGAAATATCTAAAGAATACATAAAGGTATAACTCTTTCCTTTGGAGCTGTCAAGGATATGTTGCTTGATGTTTAGACTAGAAAGATTTTATAAATTTCATTTTATTAAGGAAAGATTGGAAAGATTACTTATTTAATAAATAATGCATTTTAAAGAAATGCTTTTGATAAACAACAATGGCACAGTAAGCAAGAAATTATGATTAATATACCCCGACTTCAGTTTTGAAGAATTTAAATATGCAAAGTACGATGTAAGATTTTAGGCGAAACCAAAATTTACTGATGCAGTTGCGTCTTCAAAATTAACATAATTAATGGCTACCACAAAAATACCCAACCCAGTTATGACCAAAATATTGTGGCCCTATGAGCCTGAGTTGAGAAGGCACCTCGAACATCATCAATAGCGAGCGTTATCGAGCAATTATAACAGATTATGTGACGCCTAATATTCGTTAAAATGATTCGAATTGCGTCTGGTTTCAATTAGCTGGCGCAGCATGCCTTACTGCATTTCAACAAATGGATTTATTGTGACCATTGTTCGTCGGATAAGTCATATCGAGAAAAGTGTAGATCACCAGATCTAACTCTACCAAACTTTTTTATGTGAGAATATCCATCTAGGTACCAACTTATAGTTTAACTTGAAGACAACATACGACACAAAATTGAATTCATATCGACTGATACGTTGGCCAAAACATTGGAAAACGGCGAAAAAGAAGCATATTTTGTGTAAATGTGGTCATTTACGCGATATCATATTCAATAAGTTGCTTAAACAGGTCTGCTTGAATCGAAATAAAAGATTATTAAAATGAAAACAGACAAATAAGAACTTATTTTTTTAAAAAACGAATGCTTCCACTTTCATTGACTTTTATATATGTACTCCAAGGAAGCTCTGCTGCAAGAAAGGCTTACTACACCAAAGATTGCTTATACGCTGACTGTGTACTACTTTAGACCAAGTTGTTCCATTACTTCCTTTATATTTCATCCTTTAGATTTCATCGCAATACTAATAGCCAGGATGTATTTTTTTATTCGCACAATTGGAATGAACAAGAATTATCATTCACATAAAAACATTCATCGATACCAGAGCAGCACTTGGACTGTGTAGCCATAGTGATAAACCATTTTGAAAGTTTTTTTTCTACAAATTCCCTGACTAGTCTCCTCTGCTACCTGCTCCAAATCGAAGTTCTTTCTTATTGAGTACACAAAGGTAACAAAAACTGCTGTTAGGCTAAAACAAAAAACAAACATTTGCCACACATTAAAATTCCACGAAAAAACAAAATCCAAAGAGTAAATAACAACTAACAAAAGGTAAAATAGTATAATAAAAAAAGGCTGTTAGGCGCTGGCAATAAATAAAAAAATAAAAAAACGCCGCAGGACGTTTTGTTCGCTCGGCTGCCTACCCAAACCTGCTTAGCGCCCGCTTAACGCTTTTTCGACTGCGTGACTGAGGCCAGCTGACTTTTTGTGGTCTCTGGAGGCACAGCGGGAACTAAATTGCGGCCTGTCAACAAATCCTTGTACATACTTATATATACCATATACATTTAAATTGTTATAAATAATGTATACTGCGTGTTTTTTTTGAGGTTTACTATAGTCTTAGGCCTAACGCCAAATTCCATGCATAACATTCTAGTCAATTATGGCTCTATATAATTTTGACGCTTTAATTGGCGGGGTCTTGAATTTCTTTTGTGTTCTGGTAATTTTCCAGCATACTAAATAATAATGTCTGCTAAAAAAAAGTATATTGCAGGCTTAACAATATAATGACTTTATTTTTAAGTTCGTTGGAAAAATGCACACACTATGTTTGGTGTATATGATTAAGGACATCTATTTAGAGTACATACATTTTATCGTAGAACATTTGGTTGTGTCGTTAAACTAAAGTGTGAATTATGAACACGCAGAACGCGGTCTTGATTTAATATCCTGTGACAACAAATGCATAAAAAGCGAAGAATATGCGTGGTTATATGTGAGGAATTATGGATGCACTTTTCAAATAGTTGTATGCAATTAGTAGTATTTATTATTAATGTATTTTAAGTTTTGTTTAATTCGAGAAGTTTTATAAAAATATTACATCTTTTGTAGATTTTTTGGATGACACAATAGTAACACAAGGTATAAGGAAATTTTTTGGAATTAGTTAAATTTATATAAAAGCTTGTAATTTTTCTGACGTTTAATAGTATAAAGAAACTATATAAACTGTACTCATATATCAAAATATCTAACTCAAAGTATTTGGAAAAGAGCGCAAAAGTTAGAAAAAAAAATTATTATATCATAAAAAACCAATTTAATAACAAAAACTTAAGGAACTGATGAAGTTATTAACAGTTGTTATAAATATGCAAATGTGCAGATTTCCAACTGCCAGTTTGTATATCCTGTTCGTGTAAATGACAAAAGCAAGATAATTGTTTATTTTTATGCATAATGATTTTTATTGAACTGTCTAAAGTTAATACAAAGGGGTAACGAGTTCCCGTTGAGTTGCCAAACATATCTTGGCAATAAAGAGAGGGAGATGGATTGGATAGACTGCTCAAAAGAAACAAAATCGTAAAGGATTGTGCAATGCATCTACGAAATTGTAGTACTAGATGTCGAAAAACAAACGAAATTTTATTTGGGAGTGCGCTAGAGATCAATTGATCCATAAATTTTATGGCGCGTAACACAAACCGTGTACAAATTCGTGCGCTCATAAACAGTATCAACTCATTATTCATCTCAACAAACGAGTGATTTTCACCGACAAGATTTTAAAGGAAGCCCATGGGCAATAATTATTATTCAAAAACAACTTATGCTTATGGTGATTACGAGTAACTATTCATAAGAAATTGTACTTGATCACAATATATAATTCTGAGACATTTCTTTAAAACTTCAACTTATGTGGTCTTAACCCAGACAGGTCACAGGTCACAGAAAAATTTTTAAGCAGCAAAGGCTGTACTATATATTTTGATTTCCTATATTTTTAGAATAAAATAATCAGAATCACTTTAAAAAATACAACTGCCAAGATATATGGGAATTCTTCTAGCATCGTCTAAAGTTCTATATTCTACTATTGATAGCACAAATTTGAAAAAAAATGTCAACCAAAACTGTTTTTAATCAATATATGTCAAATAAATTTGGAGAATCTTAACATTAATTGAAACATAGAATACAGCCATATTCAATTTAAAAAAAATTGCATATGGTAAATGAAAATTTTTATGAAATAGAAGACTTCAGTAGTTGGATACTGTTGAGGCTAGCATCTACGTTTTCCTGGTGCTAATTTTCTTACGTTTTCACTGTAGCTTTCGACTTCAATGTTTTTTTGTGTATTCTTTGGTCTTTGAATTAAAAAACTTAGTTTTGTTTTTAAAAATTCTTGAAACACTTGTTAAGTAATAATGTTCTAATTGTCTAATAATCTGCTTTGTTTGGATTAAAAAATTTATTTAATAATTTATTTACTTAAAACAATTTTTACAACAGTAACAAATTTGCATAAATTTAAATTACTATAGCAGTATAGTCCACGCATTATTACAATAAAGCAGTTTAGAAACACATTAGAAAATTAAAAGAAAATTTTAAAAAAATTTTGAACTTCATTTTAATTTAACATCAGAAAATTAATTACAAAAATTGATTTTGAGGTTTTCATAATGTTGTTACTAGCATATTCCAGAATTTTTTCCAACAAGCTTAGCATTAAGCTGCATCAACTTTTTGAAAATATTGTAGATAATTCTAACAAGCGTGCAACATTAATTGGTTGGTTGCTCATACGCCACGTTGCTCCACCCTCTATCCGTACACTATGCTGTATACTCTTTTGTTAAAGTGTATGAATGAAAAATTAAAATGATTAACATCTACACAAAAAAAAATCCTAAAAAAACTTCTAACATGAAAAAAGCTTATGTGAAAAAATTGTTCAATTAAAGCGAGCTCTTGTACATTTTTTTTTGCTCTACCTTAACCACGTTGACGGAAAAATGACGTAAAATGTGAAACGTTTGTAACGTGCATAATTTTCACGCAAAGCACACAGATACAAGCACACACACACACGCATGCTAATACACGAAAACACGCAAAGTACGCCTTATGTGTGTGTGTGTGTGTAATTAAGTGCACGCTAAAAAGTATGCAACAAAAAATTTTTGTTCGCTTTAAAACGCGGTTTGTGCCATAATCAATGAATGGGCGTTAGCCGCCATTTTAATTGAAGTTATGTCAAAAACAGACTCGTTTAATTTATTGCAAAATAAGGAAGAAAAAAAAAATTGTATTTAAAATACAAAAGCAATATAACAAGTAGTAAAAATGCCATTGCTGTCATTCAATCAATGTAAAAATTACGCATACGCCACATTGGCTGCTAGAAGTTTTGCTACGCGTGTCGAAAATGCTTTCACAGCATTGCAGCAAATCCTATTTAAGTTTTAGTGGCGTGTGGGGGGGGGCTGGGTGTAACTGACAGCATTTTCCAACGAACTGCCACAACCTCCTGCACCACGTCTACGCCCATGCAGTCAACTTTGACTTGCTGCCACCACGGCTTGATTTTGACTTGACTTTTGCGTATTTATGTAAATTTTTGTTGAAAAGCAAAATGTTTAGCTACTGATTTGAAAATGTTGTTGGCCCATGTCTGTTATCGAGAGTTTGACATGCGTAAGTATGTGCGTGTGTGTGTGTTTGCATATGAACGATTGTTGTTGCTTTTATATGGTTGCCTTTGCATTAAATTGGGCGACAAGAATATTTTTGCGTGTATTAGTTATGGGCAAGGTTCGCTCGAAAGTTAAAAGTTTTTGGCATTGTAAAGCTAAACTAGGTGGACAGGGTTCTGTATAAATAAAATCAACCTTGGCATTTTTTAAGATAATCCTCAAAAAATGCGAAATATTTGTTGAGAAAGGTCGACACTTTAAATAGTTGCTACTGTGTGGTGGAAAAGAAGTTTTTTTTGAATTTGGGTGCAAGTTATAAAATAGATGAAGTTGGGTATGATGAATGTATTAAGCATTATTGTCAATATTTGTTAAAATAATATATGAAAGTTTACGGAAGATACAGTCGCATTATACTGCTGGATATTTTGTGAAATTCAAATTTTCTCCGTATTAGTCTTAAATTACGCAAAGTATGAGTTTAAGAAGCCGATTTTATAGTTCAGGGAATTGTAACAAAACTAAAAATCGAACAAAGAATCATAATTAGGCATGCTTGTTGTCGTCTCTTAACAGTTTAAGATAATTTCTGTCCATGCTTCAAAATTCCAAAGTATAAGCAAATACGACTTATATTATGTGAAGGGTAAGACAAAGCGATATATACTTCATGGATTTTTTAAAAAGGTAATTTTACCATATCCTTCGCTTAAAAGCGTTCTACGAAAATTATTCATATTAGAATATTAACATTATTTAAGTCATTGGGAAGTGTTATCGAGCAATGATAATAGATTTTGTGAGGCCTATTATTCTATTATTATATACATGAATCATATCTCATAAAAAATCATATATCATAAAATTGGTGATTTTGACTGGCCACCGAGATCACCCGATCTTCAAGATGTAAGCCGGTAAGCCAAGGACAATAGCACTACAACCATTCTTTTCCTCTACTACGGAAAAAACTCAGAACTCATTTTTGTTCAATTAAATAAAAGTTGTTAATATTTCGTAACGTGTTTATTTTTCTAATTTAACGTTGGTCGAAAAAAGAAAAAAAAGAAGAATTTTAAATTTAATGTCATAGCAAATCAAAAGAGTTA
Source organism: Chymomyza procnemis (assembly GCA_035046065.1). Taxonomy (NCBI): domain Eukaryota; kingdom Metazoa; phylum Arthropoda; class Insecta; order Diptera; family Drosophilidae; genus Chymomyza; species Chymomyza procnemis. Next base: position 10,893,103 of record JAWNOJ010000026.1, on the reverse strand, counting down.
TATTCTTTATTTCTTCTTTAACTGTGCATTTTTTTTCATCTGTCGAGAAATTCCTGACAGTTAGAAATGAAATAAATAATAAATAAAATAAATTTTGTATTGAACCGATCTCCAGGCAATATTTCTTTTCTTTCTCACAAAACACTTCGGACTAGTATTCTACTTTTTCACTTCACTTTTTTGTAAATAAAAACATTTTCACCAACAGCAGAGTGATTATCCTAAAAAAAATTTAATTTGCAGACCATAAGAGTTTTATTCCTTTAACCAACACAAACCAATTGCTCAATAAAATCAGCGAAATGAAAACTTATGCATATATAATCAAATCTCACGGCTGTATTTAAAGCTGCGCCAAAATACCCCAAAAAACAATCATCATAAAATTTAATACATTTTCACTTAATGCAGCCACAAAATCAGCTTATTGTGGATAGCCCGAAAAACAGCAACAAAGCAGCAATATCTTGGTAGCTACTGTAAAAGCGCCTTACAGACTCAAATCCAGTCAAATAAATTTAATAACGCATACACAAAAAGCAGAGGGAAAAATCTCACAAGCTCACACACACACACACACGAGCTAAAAAATATAAAATAAAAATTAAAATTAAAGTAAAAAAAAGCGAAAATAAAAGTTAAATAGGGTGCGAGCATGTGACGAGCAAGGGTTTAAGCAGCTAGCAAGCAATAGAGGGTGCCAAAGAGTGCGGCAGGGGCGGTGGGAGCACGCATGGCGTTGCGGGTGAGCATAAATATTTTCCATTTAACCTAAAATTGTTTACAAAATAATGTGAAAATGGCTGCCAAGCATGTGTTGCATGTGTGCGTCAAAATGGCGATAAATGCTGCTAACAACAACAACAGCAACAAAATGGCTGCTTAAACTTATGTATGTGTGTGTGTGTAAGAAAGTGTTAGTGTATGTGTGTGTGTGTTCATATCATAGTTGAAAGCAATTTCAATGTGCATTCAAAAGTTTGCTGTTTTTTAAATACTTCAAGCTGCATATTACACATACGCAGCGTATGCCGCTGCATATAACACATACGCACTGTATGCCCGCAAATACTGCATGTGTGTATGTGTGTCCTGCCCAGCAATTCACCCATTGGCTGCATTTTATGGCCATTTTTATACAATTCACGCGCACACATAAATAACGATTATATATATTTTTTTCTTGCTCAAGCATTTAAAGCAGCCATGCATAAGGTTTATGACTTTGGCCCAAGTAAATTGGCTTGAATATATTGCTGCATTATGCCAGAGCGCATACATACAATACGTTTATTTAGCTTAAATGGCTTAATTTCATTCGCTTACAGCATGTCAATATGCTATTAGCTGTTAACTCAAATGCATTGTGTCTAAAATAAAAGTTTTTTATGTGTATATGGTAACACTGTGTGCCAACTTAATGCACATTCAGACATATGTGCTTAAAAGTTTCCACTAAATTAATCCAAAGTGGCGGTAACAACAACAACTGCGCTTGCAACAACATACAGCAGGCGACAACTAACACTAGAGTCATTGTGTAAGACGGTAGTAGTTGAGTGGATGAGGCTGAGGGTGTGGCAGAACATTTGGCATTTGGCACCCACGCATTTACCGCAACAAAAGTCATCTGCTGTTCGTTGGATGACAGCAAAGTTTGCGAAATGTACGAAATTTGAAGACACAACCACACAAAATACCGAACACAATGTCAAACAACAAAAGCAATAACAAGGGAAATAAGCCATATCAGTAAAAGTGTCGAATTCGTAATGCTCTTTTTGGCTCAGTAAGTGTTTGAAAGACAGTTTACTTTATTTGTGTATAAAAAATTGAAATCAACTTCATCGTTATTTAAAAATTTTAACTTTAAGGATACAACAAAGTCAGTCAAAAAAAATTAAGAGTTAATTACTTAACTAGAGCGAAACTTAGAAAAATTGAATATAGACTTAATCCGTATAGCTAGTTTGATGGGTGAATTTTCCATAGATATATGCCACCTCAAATATGGTGCTGGCTAGGAACTTGGATGTAAAATATGAAAAGAGTAAGTAAATAAAAAGTTACAAAATTTCTTAACGAAGCAACCAAAAGATCAGTGTTACTTCTGCAAGAATTTTTGTAGTTCGTGATTGCTCAAGGTGTAAGACTTGGATCAAGATGAGTTACGATAGGAAATCGTAAAAGTTATTATAATTATCGCAAACGACGCTAAGAGGATCGTGAAATTCAAACTTGGATGTGCAAAATGGTAGTGCTAGGGTAAAAAATTACGAGTTACGCTGCGTAGAATGATTTTTTGCTTGATATTTTGCTTTAGTCATAAGATCTTCTCGGTATGAAACCAACAATAAGTTCCAAAATCTTAAAGATGTGCTTAACTACCGCCACTGTTGCAAGTAAAATGAGTTTGTGTGGACCTAATATTTAATGCTGGGTTGGCAGGACATTACGAAGCACCCGAGTTCGGCTAGATAGGCTAGTTTAAGACACTCGCTAGGCTATTCAGGTGAGCATGTTATTTGCAGCGAAATTTTTCCATTTGTTTTGCTATTTCATACCAGAAGCATGAATAACTCCGGTGCGCCGGTGTTGGTTCTCAGCATCTTCGATTGGGGTCTTTTGTGAAACGATAGAAAAAATTTTGTTAAGGGAGCATTTCATAAGATGAAGTCTACAAGAATAGAACGGCAGTCGAATGTTAGGATTCCAATTGAAGCCTCGAAGAGCAAATATTAGATTTGGTTTTTGAACAAACTCGATCAACTCCTGAACGCAAGAACAATATTCCAGAATTGAATGGACGAGTGAAATATACAGAAGTTTGGTTCTATAAGAGTTTCATCATTCAAAAAGAATAAAGTTCAAATAAAATAAAATGTGCTGAAAATGTGTATATTTTACTATTTTTATTGTTATTTTCTATATCTTAGCATGAAAGATCGTTTTCAAAATAATCGTCATATGAAATGTTTCATAATGTCTATATTTTTGACGTAGCTCTGCGAATCTTTTATTAAAACCATAATAATCCTTAACTTATTTAAATATTCGGCTTGCAATTCACAAAGATTAAAAGAGATGTGATTGAAACTAATAATATTTATTTAGAAACTGTTTGTTTAGAAACTAGAACCCTTGATTTTTTTTATTGCTACTTTTTTACGTTAAACTTGTCACTAACAATAAAACAATACATTTTTATGCAAATTTATTGAGCCTATACAATGTTTACCAAAAAGAAAGCAAAATATATCTCTTGCTTATGTTTTTAAAACTTTCCAGTTTTCTTTGCATCCGTCGAGGCAAAGTTAATGCGCAACTTACTATACCATACCTCGAGGGTATTACAACAATAACAACCGACACAAACGAGTAAAACGAATAGAACGAATGTCACAGACAACAGTCAAAAACTGTGCGGGTTAACTTGGTAGCACGGGCTGCGACTCAAACTGCAGCAAGGCAGCAGCTGCAAAGTGAGAGACAGCAGCAGCGACGACAAGCATCAGCGAAAATGTGTTACACAGATACACACACACGCACACATTTACACACATAAAGAAACACTTTGAGATAGATGCACTCACACACGCATATGGTCACACTGGCACGACAAAACCTCAAAGTTGCAATATACTGAAAAGTCAATTGCATTTTGATGAGGAGTGGCGCCACCACAGTAGCTGCACTACGAGGTAGCGCAATGGAACAACGAACGCAGCGCTAATGGCACATTTTCCACAAGCAATTTTCACAGCAACTTTTGCCAAATAATGGCAACAATATTCAATTATTTATAACAATAATGTCTTAAGACAATGTGTATGTTAGTCAGCAATAACCTTGCGCAAAGCTAAACTTGTTCGAAATTAGTTCGTAGCCAGTTTAAAAGTAAGGTAGGGGGCAGATTTGAAATAGAAGGTATGCTACTAGGGGTCGAAGTGTTTTGTTTTAGTTGAGCGTGTTGAAAGGAAATAGATTGCTCAGCGGTTGAACAACTTTAAGTATTAGGCGTAAGTGAAGTATGATGTGAGTCGATTTTAAGCTTCTTAAAAGTTATAGAATTGCAGGTTGCTTTTCCATTTCCTTTTTACAAGCCCTCGACAAGCGAGTTCTAAAAGCTCTTGCACCTTTAATAAGGAATATTCCCATATCTACTTTTTTCTATAACTCTTTTTTTAACTGACTCAGCTGAGTTTAAACTTAACTTAATCCAAGCGAAATTTAAATTCTTATTTTTATTCATATTTTTTTTGCTTTATTAAAAATGCAATATTTTTTTCCCAAACACAATTCATATATAAAATGCAAATGAAGTGCATTTTCAATTGCTCACATACACTGAAATTTAATTTAGCATTTTAATGAGCAGAACAAAAACAATGCAAAATTGTAAAATGCATTAAATTCTATGCATATTTTGTGTCGGCCACAAGACTGTCAAATATTTTATGTATTCAATCAACGTGTTGGCCAAATACATATTAACAATAATTAGCATTAATTGACATATCCATATATTATTCATTTATTTCCTAGTCATATTAATTATGCATTTTCCAGCTCAATGCACCGCAAATTTAGTTTTAGTGATTTTTTTTTTGTCCGGAATTAGCGTGTTGTAACACGATTTTGCATTGTAAATTCAATCAAAAATGCATCAATTATTTCCATTTGAAGTTTCAAAACGAATGAATGAGTGAAAACATGATGATGATATGATATCGATTTTTAGCATGTCAACACCTTGTCAAACTTTTGGGTTTCGAGTATGAAAACTTACTCACTTCTATTTCAATGTCTGTCAATGACATCAATGGGTTTTTGCTCTTTTTTTGGCTCGGTGCGACATTGAAAGTGGCAACATAAATGGAAAACGTGCTGAAATCAGGTTGAATGTAGTAAATTTTTATTGCATACACTCTATGGAGTCTAGCAGTATTGGCAGAAAGTATGTTACAGCAGAATATTATTAGTGCTATATTAATTGATAAATATAACTTTAGTTCTGCGTCTATGTGTGCATTTGGAATGCTGGAACTGTCTCTAGCATCTTTAAGCTCTTTTTAGTTATTTCAGCCAGATTTGCTACAACTGCAGCACGCTATAGAGTATTCAGAGTTTCACTTGGAAGACAGCTTGTGGACAATTCTGTAGTAAATTGAAACATGATGCATCTCAGCTGCAGCTTTTGCCACTCACTCTTTTATGTTTCATTCAAAACTTTGCTGATTGTGTGTGTTTAAATCATGATTGGCACACATAAAGACTACTGTAGTCTACAAATTTATAGTTTCTGCCCATACTATGTACCCTCTACACTTCTATAAACATTCATACGCTATCTGAAACAACACTTTTGTGCTTGTATTCCACCTTAGTTTGCATTTCATTACATTTTGATGTATGTTCAGGGAAAACTTTTGTATAGTAAAAAACTTTTTACAGCGAAAGCTCTCAAAGTTTTCTTAATTATTGCCGTGCCCATTTATTTAAAAGTTGACAATATAATGAAACCCTTATCATTAATTAACGTGGCTGAAGTGAAGTGAATAAGTAAAAAGTGGAGCATGAAGTGTTGGCGGTGAATCGACTGCAATGTACACTGCAAAGAATCGGTGGATCAGTAACAAACTGCATTGATGGTTGTTTAACCTGTTAAGAAATTCTAGAAGGTCTGCCTGTGTTGTCTTGGTTGGTTTGAAACTCAATATTGTAAATATTAAATAAAAAATAATTGTTGTGTGGATTGATTATTATCATATAAAATTCAGAACATCTTTCTCTAAAAAACAGATATAAAATAAAAAAACAGTCTAGTTTTGGTTTGTTTGAAACATAACTCATATAAAACTTATAATCCAAAACAGTCTAAGTTTCAGCCAATCCTAAACTGATCCATTCAATTAGACGAATAAATTTGGGTTAGTCCAAAAAAGTTCGTAGAATATTTCCATTGGTTTTCAAGTTACCACTTAGACATTTTTACAGTGTATTCGAATGTACATCGAGAACTTTCTTAAAATTACGCATGCGTCACGTGGTCCGCACAAGTTTCATATACTTGTACTTCTTGCTAAATTGACTTAAACATTTTTGAAAAATAATTTATTTTAAATGTAATTTAACAGCTGAAAACGAACAGTACCATGAGTACAAGTATAAATGATGAAGTTTATGAAACTGATGATGATGATGATGAGCTGAAACTTTTTGGCCAAAAACCAGTTGACAGTTGCCAGTTTGCAGTTAACAGTTGGCCATTGTTTCATGTACAGTTAAAAACTGTTGTTAGCCTCATAAAAACATTAAAATTTTATGCTGACATTTTAAGTTTTGCATATATAACGAAATTTTCACTGTTTTCCATGGAATTCAATTAAAAAGTTTTGCGCCTTCCAGACATACTCACACACAAACACACACACACACCAAAACACACAGAGTGTAGCAAGGAACCAATGTCCGTTCACATCTGTGTTGCCCCTTACTCAAGTAAGCAAAAGCTTCTGCCGCCAGGAAAGACCTTAAAATGAATCATTGAAGGAGCTACGTAAATAGAAAACTAAACTTTATGCTTGTTCGACATTTCTTGGCATTTACCATAGAAATTTATGCATTATGACAATTTTCTTGGCATTATAAAAGATGTGCCCAACATCCATAACCAAACGTATTGCCTTAATGTAGCTATTGTGTGGTGGAGCAGTTCAAGAATACACTAAAAGAAATTTGTGTAGATTTATTTGTAACATGAAGTTGTGACATTCTGAATTCAATACTTTTAGCATGTGAGTCTTACGAACTTTTTGAAGTAAGATGACACTTACGCTTTAAACAAATTAAACTAATTTAATGGAATATTAAAAGTTTTCAAATATATACACCTGTACCTAGATTTAATTTTTATTTATTTTCTTATAACACAGTCGATGTTAGAGTATATTTTTTAAACTCTAAGACTTGTCAAATAGAAGACGGAAATCAGAACAACAACAAAATGTGAACATTTGAACATAAACTGTTTTCATCTGAGAAAATCTGAACAAAGGCTCAGCCAATTCCTTTATCTTAGCTTGATTCTATCTATCTTGTTTATGAAGAAACATTTCCCTTTTAAAAAATTCTCCTCTGCACTCAAAGAAAAATAATTATTTCGTACTTAAAATATGAAATCCTATGGCTACCGCTTCACTGGCGCTCAAGTCAAAAAACAGATTTTTTTCTCAGTGTAGCAATATTAGTTATGACTGCCGAAAAACCTAAACAATGTCAAATGAATAAATTTATGCATTTTAAGCGGAAACTTTTTGACAGCGGTCAACAATGTTTTCTACAAATTTATTGTGCAAATTAAGTAAGAAAAATTAATCATACGCCCCGTAATCCTGCAGCGACCAATTTGCAAGAACTTTATAAGCAAGCCATGCACATTTATTATAACTGCTTGTGGGCAAGTCCACCCTCAATCATTCACACATTCAACCAGTCAGTCATTCACTCACTCACTCACTCACTCATTCATTCAGTTTGTCACCCTGTCAAGCCAAATTGAAGCTGGCATTTGCTACAACGGCGGCATTGCGTCGTTTGTCTTGACATTTTTTACACTAAAATTGCAGTTTGAATTATTGGCAGCATAAAAATTGTGACAGTCCAAGTGCGTGACATTTTATACGAGAATTTTTATATTTTATTTCTAAGGGTTGTGCTGTGCTGGCTGTTTGGCTATTGACTCTTTGAGCGCATTCCAAGCGAATAGCTGTCCATTCAATCAGCATTTTAAAGTGACAATCATAATGCAGCGGCAGCAGCAGCCACCAAATTGCTGTTGAAGTTTATATGATTGACATTTCCAAGTGGCTTTGGTGTCAGTTGACTGTGTGAAATGGCTTAAACCAGGACAATAGCAGCTGGGTCTGAACGTTTTCAGACTGGCCTAATTAGGCATAAGGCACAGTATGCGCAAGAGCAATAAAGGTTATGGGAAGGCATATGTGCATGAAAATCTTACACGAAGCTCTTTTGATGCTGAATTATGGGGTAATGCTTCCAGAAGCCACCTAGACATTATCCAGCGATAGCAGTTCCTGAGAACAATGACTGGTGTACCGTGTTACCTGCGGCACGAGAGATCTCAAAATCAATTCAAGCAATCCACTATTATTCAACAATTGTGAAGTAACTTAGATTAAGATTCGGAAAACTAAAAAAAGAATTTGAGAACAAAAAGAAATTGTGGAATAAGTTTTGCCAAAGTTCTTCAGCTCATATTACATCTAACAAAGCAACAAGCTGCAGTTTGTCATTATGGACTTGTAGCACTATTTGCTCTCAAACTGGAATCCTTACAAGGCTCTCAAGTAGTGGTAGCAGCTGAAACACTCACTTCAAGAGGGTGTTTGCAAATCACTCACTTCATCTGTGCACAACGCAGTTAACCCAAAACCCGTAGCAACCCCTAGTGCCCTACACACTATATTGGCCGAAAGTTTATGGCCCAAAGCCGTAACCTTATTGCGCCTCGACAAGGCAAAAAAAAAAAAAAAATAAAACAAGTTCAAGCAATTGGATAGCCAGCAAGCGTTCCTCCTTCCTCATCACACATAACACAGCAATAACAACAAAAATTGCACGTGGCCAAAAGTTAACTTACTTTCCTCATACCGCTCGTATTTCTTGTAGTTTCTTTTAGCTGCTTTTTCCCCTCTTTATTATTTGCTATGAACACATTTTTCTAGTTTTTGCACGTTTCAACTTTATTACCAAACATTTTACTTCGTTTTTTTTTTTGGCCGTCTCTTTGCTGACCAAAGGAACTACTAGAGCACAGCCAGACTTAGATACAACAAACTGCGGTCAAGACAGTTAAGGCAGCCATACGGGCCTATCTTTGGCTGTCTATAGCTGTATTTGTATCTGTGTGTCTGCGGTTGGTTTGTTTGCTTGGTCGGAACAATTTCTAATTTTGGGGCATTTACAACAAAATAATGTAATGTTTGCTACACACCGCACACAAAATGCCAATACGACATAGATAACTTAACAACTTAATGGTTGGCCAAAATAAAGGCAATTTCATGAAGAAATGTGATAGATATATACATGGCGATGGAGGACGGTTGGTTGTTGGGGAAGGCTAAAGTAAATATGAGAAAAACTACAAAAAAGTTGTCCTTATCCAGACGAAAGCAATATACACTTAATGACAGTTTTGCTTTATTGCATTAAAATGCAACTAAAGAGTAGTTGTTGAATGTATATCAATAGATCTTTAAGTTTTTATTTTCTTATATGTAGAGGGTTTTCTTCTTTGTGGTTTAGATTTCAGCACAACTTTTATTGGATCGTCACAAATTTTGTTAAGAACTTTTCATAAGAATAGATTATCCATTGCTGAACGTGCATAAATTGTAAATTTTATTCAAATAAATAAAATTGATGCGTTTTTTTAAAAAACATTTTTAATGATCAAAAATTGATGGTTGATGAACAAAGAACAATCGGACCTGAAGCATCTTAAATTCTTTTAAAGCAAGATCTTTGCTCATATTTTTGTACAGCGCTCAACAATTGAAATTAAAGAATCATAATTGAACTAAAAACTGAAAAAAAATTTGTTGTAATAAGTCACAAAGCTAATTTTTTAATAAATAAAAAAAGTATTTCGCGCATAATCATATGACCCATGCAAACAGCTTAAAGCTCTATTATAATGATTACTCTAATTTGGCTAAATTTTTTACGTTAATAAGTATTTTTACTTTATTTTCATAGTTGTTTATTAGGACTAAAACCGATGAAGAACAGCGTGCGAAACAAAAAATTAGCTTGGCATAAGTATCGGTATATAAGCTGTTTATAAAATGCCTGCAATTTGCCGTCTATTTTTGGACATCACAACGTGTTATCGGATAACAGTCGACTTTCTTAACAAAAAATGTCCAACATATTACGACCTGATTGCTAAGCAAACAGTGCTGCCAATTTTGTTGATCATTTTCACTAAAAGACGCAAACAATATACAACAGATGGCGCCAGCAGTAACAAAAGCTGTTAAAGCAAACTAGGCGCGTTTATATTTCTTGCAAGGCATTTGGCCAAAAAACTGCAAGCAGCATTTATACGCAGCGACTGTACTTACACAGTTTGTATATATTTTGGCCAATTTACGATTTTTGGCACCAACAGCTTGGAAATAGCAATTTTGTTAAAACTAAAAAAAAGTTCATTATTTATTGTGAGACACTAATGGACTCTTATTGGCATTAAAATTATTTAAAGAAACTTATGTACCATATACTGACAATATTCTTAATATATTTCATATAAAATGTTTTGCTTTTTTTAATTTCTTTTTTGTGCATCCATCCAGGTAAGGAAAGGGAACGATGCTGACCAGGGACCAACATTGGATAACGTGAGTGATCTTAACTTCCTTTCATTAGTACAGCTTCATCAACCAATATTAACTGATTGGAAAGAACTGGAATCAACTAAGGATAAGGAGTGAATATCAACAATGCCTGCAATTGTTGAGAAAATAGTCAAAGCCATGATGAGACAGCTAGACGCCCACAAAAACAACCTGGATATTAAGCTGATAAATAAAAGTAATTAACGCCGACGGCTTTATCGGTTCCTCTCACTCGCCTTACTATTCAAAGTTCGCTAGATATACACTATCTAAAATTATACACACCTAATGAGTATTTGATATCAAAAGGCTTACCAGGTGTGCAATCATTATTATAAATGGTGCATTCATAAGGTACTATACACTGCACCCATCGTTTCAGTAGCAGTATTTCAAAATTAACGTATTTCACCTAAAGTATATTTCCATTTTTACTTAAAAGCAGAAACTTTATACTAAAACTTTAAAAAATTATTATTATTAAATATACAATAGAACTCTAAAAAAATTTTATGTTCGTATAACTATGTGATTTCTCTAATATTATATTATTAATTTATTATTAATTAAGGTCTAAAGGTAAGTCAAGTTGACCTTGTAATTAAATTATTTTGAAATTAAGAAATATTATACAGTAGAAATAAAACATTTTCTTCTTTTCAAACACCTTTTTAACAATCTTTATTTGGTAAAAATTTTAAAATTTTTTTTAAGAAATAGTTTTTGGTCAAAAATTTCAAGAATATACAAAAAATTTAATTATTGTGTAAAAACAATATATTTTTTTAAGTATTTATCTTGTTTATAAAATAAATACGAAAAGATACTTACTTCAATGTGCCAGAAGCGTAATATAAGACATGAGGATTCAAAATGGCGTCAGTTGGACAAGAAATTCACTTATAAAAGTTTTTTTTTTTTGATTTAATAACTTTATTTTTATAAAGCAAAATTCGAATTGCAAGAACTATACCTCGAATAGTAGCTTAGTAATGAAATAGCTAGTTAGGTAATTAAACTTGTCTTGGACTTCTTCTTCATCTACTCTTCATACAAACGCAGTTTCAGTACAAAAGTCAACAACATCCCTTAAAAGAGTAAAAATATGTGTTTTGTTTAGCCCCAAAAATGGAATAACTGACAGGCATAACAACAACTAAAGGAATTTGCAGAACATAAATCAATTTGCTGAGACCTGTGTGGGGCACCTCCACAGAGATATATGGAGAAGATGGACAAACAAACAAAAAAAGACGGGGGATTACTTATGTCAGCATAAAATACAAAGGCAAGGCACAATGCCTGAGCCCCTTTACCCTTGGGGGAGCTTGGGTTTCATACAAAAGGCCAACAATAGCTGCTGCGCTTTTTGCAGTTGCATTCAGTCAATATAACTACAACAAAAACAACACAACAGCAACAACAACAAGACATGCAACACTACAACAACAACAACTCAAACTAAAAGCGTCCAAAAGCAAATGCAAAAGCATTTCATAGCAAACATGGTGGCAAAAGCCATACAAGTGTTGCAAATCTCTTGGCCAACTTGCCTGCGGTTGACTAAGCCAACAGAAGCCAACTTGGTCAAGTGTAAACCCCAATGGCTTAGACGGGGCAAAAGTTGCCATGTCGACTATACCTATAGTTTGTTGAGAGAGTACTTTGCCGCATAATACAAGATGCACAACCAGTGCACCTGGCCAACACACACGCACGCACGCACACACAGCCAACTACTGATCGGCTTATGAAGCAGCAAATCAAAATCCTTCACACACACACACAAACACACACACACTATGTGGCTCCATACTAACTGCTTGCCACAGGCTTAAATGCATATTTTTAGTGAAAACAACTTTTTGGTGTCGTGATTTATGAACGTTGCAACTTTTTCCACCTTATCAGTGGAAAGTTTTGTTAGCTGTCGTACATAGAGTCCGTATACTATATATTTTTCAAATAGACCTCAGCCAGACCGTGCAGGCAAGCAGCCATATGGTTAGGTCTATATTATATCAAAAGGATTTTAATATGCAATACGCAGACAAAGAAGTAATGTGTGTAGACCAGGGTTGCAGGAGTAGTACATTTTGATTTGTAGTTCAACGATGAAGAATAACAAAAAAAAATATAACTACTCTGTGAAAATTATGAAAATACTTAAATATTTTATTTGGTGCCAAACAGAACAACAAAATTTTAGCATTTAACAGCGTTTTTGTTAAATCTTTTAACTTTATATCATTTGTACGGATTCGAAACTAGGGGGAACCCAAAAAATATATTTTTATGGCAGATTTCGGATGTAATTTTTTGCGACCAATTGAAATGAAATATTTTGGATGATCTTCAAAACTTGTTTATTGCGTTTAATTATTGTTACAAAGGCAATATTCTAGAATTAGACCGACAAATGAAGTGGAATCGTTACAGCGTTCGTTCCAATAGACAATGCAAATGTGGGCAGGGTTCCATTTGACGCCTACTCTCTATAAAATCATTAAAAAGCTTCCGATTCCTAGCTTTGATTTCATGTTATAACATTGAAATTTCCGTACCTCTTGACGCTTGTTACAATCCGCTTCTGACCTTATCTCAATTTCAAGCGAAGCTTGAATTTTAATCAGTGTATTCAGTTTTTTCTACTTTTTTTAAGATTTCTACTTAATTAAGCAAAGTGTTTGCAGCTCTTACTCGATTGTCCATTGCTCGATTTGCATCTTTAGCGCTGCAAATACTTAGTTAATTAAATTAACTTTATTTAAAAATCCCTCGAATGAGCAAGCCAGCAGAAACTAATTTTTTTGCACTTGCATTAATGAAGTGCAAGTTAACAGCTTCATTTTTGTCTTGTTAAACAATTTAAATTGTTAAAAAAAAAATATTTAATATTTAATAAAAAAAAATTGTTAATAAATGGCTAATTATGCGATGGCCTTGCACTTTAGACCTCTTGACATACGCCATTTGGGTTATGCGCTACTTATAGCAATTACAATTAACTAAAAAATCACAATTAAAAATCAACACAGCAGCAATTTCACAATTATTTAATATAATTGATTTAAATTTTTAATATTTTGCACATATAAACGCGCAGCTTGACCCAAGCATTTCAATCACAAATTCAATTAAAAATAAATATTTTATAACAATAAATAAAATATCGAATTATCACCCAATGCAAATACACAGCGGGCCACAAATTGTTGTTAAACAAAATGTTATTTACGTTAACATGAAGTTACAAACAAGTAAAGCAACTGTAGCAAAAATAATAAATACAAAATGTTTACCTTATTTCAGCGTATTCGCTTGAATTTATATTGATTTAAAGAAATTTTGTAATTTTAGCAATTTGTTTACAAAATTAAATGCACTCAAGGTATATAAGATCTTGAAGTCATTTTGTGCAGTCGACATCTGATAATTTAATGTTCCTATAAAGTAACTAGATTCAAAAAGATTCACTAAATTTGTACTACTGGTAGATGATGGAAATTGAGAGCGAATAACGCACTAGAAATAGAAAAAGGATTTATTTTGGATTAACGAAAGACTCATATGGTATGTTTTCTAAAAAAGCCGTTTAATGTATGAAGACATGTCTTATAAATAATGAAATGTTACATATGTTCAATATATATCTAGAGTAGTGCATACAAGACTAAAACTATCTATGCGCCAATTTCTTACTTATTGAGGCGCCTTCATCGCAACACGAACTACCTTTCGTAGTGACAGACAAACCGTCGACGACATTATTGCTTTTAAGTTCTATAAGCCGGTTATAAATTAACCAAGTTACCGTCCGAAATGGAACACAAAAGTGTCAAACAATAAATAGTTGTTGACAGAAAAATATTTTCCTTGATTTGCTTTTTTGCTTAGTCTCGTCTTTTTTGCTGTCCTGCTGTCTCTCGGTCCCTATTCCACAATTTCCCTTTCTTACTTATTGGCATTGGCAAAACAAAATTTTTGCCATAAACAACTTTTCAAATGAGTTCCGCCAAGGGACGCTTCGCCTTGGGCAAAATGCCGGCATTGCACAGTGGTAAAATCATCACGCTCGCTCTCACAAATAACACGAAGTTTATAAAAATGTGATTTGATTTTACCACAAAAGGGTTTCATGTTGGGTATCAATCATTAATTATTGCAAACGTGGACCGATTGATAACGTTCCAAAGGTGTCAACCGTGTAAGACAACTGGTGACCTTGGAATAAATTTTTTGATCGAAATGAATTGTCAGTAATCTACAAAATACTTGTGGGACGTACTGTCAAAATTTTTCTAAATGTGTTAGCCAGTTTGATTTCTTTCTTGAAATAACCTACTAACCGATTTGAGTTATCAGTAATGTAATACTTGGGGGAAGCTCTGCAATTTTTACCACCCTTACCAGGATCTGACAGAAAACGATAAATCTTAATCTTTTCTTTCGCAAAAGTTTGAAATAATCTTTCTTGCAATGGCCTCCGTATTGAATTGCGCTGTCAGTAATCTAATACTTGCTCGGAATATTCTGCAAATTTTACAATTTTTATGAGGATTTAGAAAAGAAAATTTTCTGCTGCTCAGTATCGAATCGAAAAATCTTACTTTGTACGTGCAGTGGCCTCTTCTTTAGATCGTGCTTGTCTAGTCGAACATTGTAGAATCTTACATGAGTCCTAGCATGATCAAACAATTTTATAAACAAAACACACATTCTCATTTAAATTTGATGGTCTTGATTTCATTAATGAGTTGGAAGGCTATATATATATTATAATATCAGAGAATCATTGACTCAGTATGCAGAGCAGTGAACTTCTGGCAGAGAAGCCAACTTGCTGCAGAGTTTCATCTCTCGCAGGAGTGAAAGGATGGTCAGCATTTAATTGTCAATCAGCAGATTGCCCACAGAGATCTATCTGTGCTCCATTTAATAAAAAATAAAATATAATTTATAATATAAAACTAATGTCAATCCCTAGCCTGATGGGCGAATTTGTTTATAGATATATTCACCGTGTCATATCTGGAACTGGCTACGAACTTGGATTTACAATCTAAAAGATTAAAATCGAATGTAACATAAAAGTTTTAACATTTGTTATCAAAGGGGTGTCATAGTTCGGTATTGGTGAAAAATGCTCAATTTGGCGAATCGAGATAAGTCGAGATAGAGAAATAGATGGATTGTATGCATTGTTCATAAGATAGGAAATCATAAAGGTTATTAGAGTTAGCGCATAAGACGCGAAATTGTGAATTAACTAACAAGATCTACAAAATGGTAGTGGTAGAAAATTACGAGTTACTTTGGGTGCATTGACAAAAGAAACTCTATTGTCAATGAACCGGAGTGACAGCTTTTGCAAAAATAACACGCCGGGGCATGTTCTTCGATAATTTAGTAAAGAAAATATTATATGACGAAGTCTAGAAGAAAAGTACGGCAATAGAATGTTAGGATCCCAGTTTAAAAAATAAAAGCCACGAAAAGCCAATATTTGGAATTGTTTTTGAACAGACTCAATCGATTGCTTATAGTGGTGGTAGTGGACAGAAGAGTGGAACATACAGCAGCTTTGAACCATCGCTAAGCAAATGCGATTTTGAACAGATTCAATCCATTCCCGATAGTGGTTGATGACTGCTTAATTTGTGATATTACAATAGTGTTAACTAACAATACTGAATCGCTCTTATCTTTTAAATGCAATTAAAATAACTATAAAAATTCAGAAACAGTACCCAAATAATTGCAATTCAACTATTTACACAAAAGTTTTGCTAATTCGCCCATTGTGCGCCATTTAGCCGCTGCTAGCATTTTCTTATTGCCTTTGTGTCTTTTATTTTGTCTGGTGTTTTTCATGACTTTTATTTACGCATCATCGAAGAAATAAAATTGCTAGAGACATGCATAAATTGCCGTGCAAGGTGCAAATTGCTGGCAATAAATTTAATTAATGATTTATATTTGGCTTTTGTTTGCCTATCTTTTAGTTTTTCGCCTACAGTCCCACTCCTAAGAGTAGAAAGAATAATGGTTGCCAATAATATTTATGTTTCAATTAGCGGGTGTGATTTTCATGCAAAACACCAAAGTTCTAGATACACACGACTCCAGCTAAATTAGTAAGATTTATGTCTGCAGGTAATTTAAGTTAGATTTATGAGACTAGTTGCAGCAGCATAACTTTCTAACCCATTTTGGGCTGCGTTAAAGTGTATTATCAGCCAATCTAGCCAAATGCTCTGCTCCACTTAGCAGCTGCTAAGCTGCAACAATGTTTTGCAATAGAACCCCCCGCCCAAAAATATACTTCTTATGTGGCCACTTGGCGTAATGCGCTCGTTTCTATGCAGCAGCAGCCATTTTGGTTGTACGCCATTTTGTAAGTGGCTTTTCCTTGTAACGGTAAGCAGTCCATGTACGCATTAATTTTTTTTTTTTGGCTTCCAAGCACGAGTTTACATTAAATCTAAAGATCTTTAGCGCAGCGCCCAAACTGTGCACATTTTCTTATCAAAAAACAGCAAAGGAAAAGTTTTTCACCTAAACTTTTTAAGCTGGGTTTTCGGTGGGAAAAATCTCTTTTGAAAATGTGAAAACTTAAATGCTCTAATTAAGTGCATTTTGTTGCAAAATAAAAAAATTAGCTTAAGATGCTGTTAAGTGTAATGTAATTACAAATTTTCAAAAAAGTATCATAAAAATTTTTCGCAGCTTCGTGAAGCGTTGATAATTGTTAGCCAAATCGAAATTGAAGTAAATTTATTCCGCTTGACTATTGTTCGTTTGAAAGGTGAAGCACGGAGATTTTGTTATAGCTATTCGAAGAGAACTTGGAACTACGAATGCGAACGACGGTGGCTTTAAATAACAGAGATTTCCTCGCCGACTTTCGCGTTTAAAGGCGATTACCCTATCACTACACTCACTATGAAACATATAAGTCTAGAACTTTTGCTGAATAAGAGTTTTGGAAGGAACAAATATATATAGTTGTAGGGAAAGTGTTTAGTTATGAGCCGAACCCGAAGCACAACAAGTAGCGACGCCGCCCGTGTTCAATGAAAACTTGCCTATCAATTACTCTTCGAAGCGTTGTTTGGAGCAAGAGTCCTGCCTGGAGAAAATGTTGCCAGTAATCACAACTCACTCACTTATGCTTTTATCTCTGTGCTGCCTTTATCGGCGCTCCCTTTTCAACCTGTATTGAACTAGTGTGGTATCTTGCAACGCATTCACCAAGATGAAGCCTTGGATTTCGGGGACATGTGTCACAAACATAGTTAGCTTGGCGTCGTCCGCCTGGAATTTTTTTGTTTGAGCAGGCGGAACAATCTTTACTTTCTATACCTTCACACTGCGGCAATACAAGGAGTTTGTCATTTAACCATTTCTCTTTATCTTAGGACGATGGTCTTGCTGGCTTTGAAAATGTTCCATAACGAACAACGCCTACAAGTTATTCCACCAATCAGTGTTGAAAGGGACAAAATAAAATTCGTCATCGCTACTTTCAAGTTTACAGAACACTTTTTTCGGTAAATTATTAGAAGAAAGAGTATTATTTTGAAGTATTTTAAGATGTGAAATTGTCAAATCAAAGGGTATCGAAACTTATACAATATTATTCGATTTCAACGAATTTCGAAAGCTTAGCGATCGAGAAACATGCAGCTAGATCGATAAAAAATCTTTGGTTGTTGAGGGAAGACATAAAGTTTCAAAAAGTTAATTATTTAAGCTTAAATCGTTTCCCTTTATATTACAGCCAACGAAAAGGTAGCTGGTGCAACAGATAATCCTTAAAATATAAAAAATTAAATATTTCAAATGTGTAATTACAATTACAATTTAGTAGGTACCCAATAAATTTTTTTCTGTAATGAACCAGTGGTATTTTAACCTTCAAAAAATGAAATAATGATAGATTTTTATATTTATTCCTTAAATTTGTTGTTATTATTAGCTCTTATTATTACCTTTTTAGTATGAGTAACAATAAAATTATAACTTAAACTACCATGACTACACATTTAATGTAGCTTTATATTTTTTGTATATTATATTATTTATTTATATTATGAAAAATTCAAGGCTACGCCTAAAGTATTAATATTTTATAGATTGAATTTAATTTTATTTTTATAATTTTTTTCTATTTTTAGTACTGTACACTGTAGTATAATAAAAAATAAATCTTTTTATTTTATCTTCTTTCAAACCAACACGTGCCTACTAAAACTGCATAGTTCGCAACAAACTCCCCGAACAACCCAATATACCCACCACATAGCTGAGCTACCCAAACACACCCCATGCAATTTCACTTCTGGTAAGGGATGCATGCACACTCACTCACTATACGGTGCAGCCAACCAAAGTGTAAATATGTTGAGCTCTCAGCCTTTTGCATTTTAATTAAGGCCCAAGCATTGCTGCAGTAATATTTACTTATTTAATTGCACAATCGAAAAATTCTCAGGTTGATTTTCTCCGGCGGTGTTTACCTTAACACGACGTGTTTAAAATATTAACAGTGCGAGAGCATCTCATGCAACAAGAAATTCAATTTCGTTAAAGTCAACAAGTTCGCTCTCGTACTACAAGTAGTTGCAAATTTTCGACTCGACTTGCAACGCGGCTGCAGGCTGCATTTTATATGTTCTGAAATTACAGAGTGGAACTTGGTAGCACGGACGGCAATTGTGACTGGAAAGTATGTATTGGTTGTATACTATCAAAAAAAAAATAAGGCAAAAAAGGAGATTACTTAAAACAGTTACAAGCTGATACGAAACGAGACGAGACAGAGTAAGTGAGATAAATAAGAAGGCTGAGAGGGTATGAAAATGTGCAACAAAAAGCAGCTGAGCGACAGTTGCCAACTTTGTTGTTGCTGTTATTGTGTTTGTTGTGCTGCTGCTTGTCGCTGGCATCATTTTACGTCATTTATCACAATCATGACATTGCAACATGACAGAGAGACAGACGGAGGAGCAGCGAGGCAGACAGACGAAAACCAACAGACAAACATCACAAACGGTAGCGTTGGACACAATGAAACACAATGTATTGTACGCACAAACGTTGAAATTTTAATAAAATTTCTATCTGTAGGGCAATGTGGCGTATGCGTGATATTAAGGTGCTTTATGTCACTTCCTGGAACTTATTAAGATGGTCAAATGATATTTGTGCATGCAAATAAGTTGAATTTAATTTTGACATGAAAGAAATTAAATTTATTTATAGGTTTTTTGCATTAAAATATTTATTGTAATTAAATTTGTTGCCAAATAGCTGAAAATATAAGGAACCTAGATGAGCAGACCCATTTTATTGGATTTTCAAGTGAAGTTATTTCAGAAAATAGAAAGAAGCCATACAGCATGTTTACAAATTTAGACAGTAGTCTGTGGTCAAATAGATACGAATAATGCAGTTGTCAATTGTACGCGTGATAAAGCCAACCAGGCCGCAGTCAGAGCTATCTCTGTATCTGTTGATAGACAGCTTTCAAGCGGCGCCACCTGTATCTGCTATATAGTGAGCTAATGTGTGCATTGAGTGGTTAAAATTAAAATGTGGCCTAGCTCTATGTAAATCCAAAATCTTAAGGTATATATTAAGCTTATATGTTACATTTGGCATGCACAATATTAAATATTCTTGATACATGGAGCGCATATGTATTTGCACACCAGTGCTTCATGTATTCATATTAAGTATACGCATCGCAGCACCTGTAGATTAATTAATTAGCTAACAAACAACTTTGTATTCAATTAATGCCCAAAATAGATGGAAATATTAGATTATTGATTAGCAAACTATAAGACTTCCCCTATCATTTGGCCAGAAATTTGCAAACTGATTATGGTATTCACTCAAACTATTTAGGTTGCATACTAATAAGTAAACAGTAAAATATCTGCAACAAAAGCTAACAAGTTCTGCATATAAACTTGGCCAAATAGGAAATGGCCAAGTCAAGCTCATCCATCCATCCACACATGCTCCAGTCAGTTGTTAGCCAAGTTATATGCAGGCGTATAATCCTATTTCAAAGCCGTTTATTAATTGAAAGCCATAATCATACATAGCAATAGCTATCTGTATACATATTGTATATAAAGATAATGCTAAGGACAAATGTGTACGTGTGTGTGTGTGTGTGTGTTTAAATTGGTAAGTATGCAAGGACATGCAAACAATGTTCAATAAATTTTGCTGTTGAACTTCAAATTGAAGGCTGTTGTAATTGCACACAGGAGATTTAATGAGCATTTTGCTCTGTTTGTTAGCTTCATTTCCTTTTTGGTTGTAAGTGATTTATGGCCAAAATTGAGTTTCGGGCCAGAATCAATTATGTATGCGTCTGTGTGGCAGTATTTTCATCAGTGGCGTAGCTGGTTTCGAGCAGTGGGAAGGATATTTAATAAGAAAAATTTTTGTACTTGCCATGTATAATATATAAGCTGTAAAAAGAGGTACTTTGTGTACACTTTTCAAAACGCTGGAGGTTTGACCAAAATGGTACAGCTCGAAGCCTAGTTTTATTATATAAAAATATGGGGTATTCGGCTTAACCTAGTTACTCCCCTTGCTGCACCACTGTGATGTTTGTTTTATGCATTTCAATAGTTTTTTGTTTTAGTTAAACTAAAAGCTGCCACATATGCATAAAAGTATTTATTTTATATATCATAGTTGAAATGCAGCTGCTAAGCTTCTTGTTTTTGTTGTTGCCTAACGAACTGTTACAGAACCTCCCAAAACACAAAACTCTAAACAAAAACCAACATAAAGTTAACCAAAAAAAAAGGAGGGCAACAGCCAACATTGGAAACGACTGTGGAATACACTGCACGGCACCTGCCCAAAAAAAATCTGCGTATCATCTGTTTGTGAAGATCAAGTAGAGCTCATTTAATGTAAACTAAATATATAGAGTATACGCTAACAGTTAATATTTGGTACTGTAATCTGCGGATGCTATTTACGCACATCTGCTTCTCTTCCAAAAACCACACTGAAGTAGTGAACCAATATTGTACCCTGATTCTTAATCCTGAACTACGAAGTAGGCTGCTTATTGAATTCGTACTCCAAAAGATTTACCTGCTGCCGAACATTATCATTTTTAAGTCAAAAAATAATTCATAGCATTCTTCTCTTTTTACATTAGCTATATAAAAATCTTTCAAGTCAAAATTGGCTAGAAAGGAAATATTTGATATTCCTTCTCCAAGCACAGAATATTTTCATTAGATTTACAAAAACATCTTTAGTTTAGCATATTTCAAAATTCAACAGACTCACAAATAAGCTTTGAGCGAGACTTTATTCTACAAGTTCGCTATGGGCAAGCTTGACTGTACTTATATACGCTGTAAAACCCAAAGAAGTTGCAATAATGAGGGTTAAATTTTGTTCGACAGCTATCTGAATTAGTGGAATTGTGCTGTCCATACATTGCATAAATGTTTGGAGTAAAATAAAAAGAGGCTGACGCAAATTTGACCGAAATCGGGCTGCTATTTTATATAGCTGCCATAGAAACATTGAACCAGAGTGCTCTTTTTTAATGAAGACACAAGAGTTAAGCAGAATTCAACATTTCAAAACGTTGACGTCTTTGCAATAGCATAGGTTTAGACCCTATTGGACATTTTCCAATAAAGCCTAAATAAAACAATATTTTAAAAAATTTAATTAATTAATTATTTATTTTACCCATAGCTTAAAATTAACCTTAGGAATAACATCGCTCATTGTACTAATAACAGTTAACATTAGGAATTCTGCTGTGACTGTTAAAACATCTACTTCGCACGATGCTTTTAAGAGCGCACTTAAAAAGATATTTATTTGTTCTGGAGAACACTTTTACCGCAGTGGACAAATAATAGGTGCTTAACTGGAAAGACCAAGTGGAGGAAGACCTATCTTCATTTGGAGTGACAAACTAGAGAAGGAGCGCTCAAAGCAGGGGCGCCTGGCGAGAGCTAGTAAGGTCGGCTGTAGTTCGATATCGGGTTGTGATATCCAAACAAAGAAAGAAAGAGAATAAAAAGGTAGGTTATCTTCGAACATCATGGAGATATCTGCATGCTGCAGATTCAAAGTGAAGAAATAAATTGTATGCCACGAGCTTCTTTTAAAAAGAAACAGATAGCTGGATGGACCTGAATGGTACGCTGTGTCATATAATTATTACAAAAACTTTTTAAGATTATAACTACACATAATTCATAAGGAAAAAAAAGTTAACCAAACAGGTACACAAAACAAGACAGAAAAAACCGAACCTGCTAAACAAAGCTCAAATTTCGATTACCCCTTGTGGCTCTGAGTAGAGTGTATGAAAAACCAGACAAGCTAATGGATATGCAAACAACTGGCTAAAGGGACATCGCACAGTGTCTGCAAATCGCAACGAACCGTAACGCATATAAATAAACACAAACATACCCAAACACTCGCACTCATACATAAACTAAGTTACACAGCACACACATGAAGATACAGATACAGATGTATAGATACACACTCGGCTGCCATATATGTTGGACTAAAGCTCTATCTTTTTTTTTTGTTTTGGTTTTGAACTTGCATTTAGCTCTATTTGCTCCCTCAATTTATTTCATTTTTTTTTTTTTTTTGGTGCTATGCAAAAATTTTTCTATATTTATATTTCATATTTCACAAAAAACACTGCCACAAAAACAAGCACAATAATTGTTAGTAATATAACCTCAAATGTTATACACACAACATATACATGCACATAAATGATTGTACCTTTGTTTGCAAATATGGTTGCCACATTTGTGCACACAATTGTGGGCCAGTTTTGCCAATTTCTATAAGAAACATGCAGCAACATGACCCTAACTCTCACTCTCTATTAATTAATTCAACAGGAAAGTTGTTGATGTGCAACACAGAACATGCGATATGTTTCCAAACATGCATCATCTGCAGAATTTATTTATGTTTATTTAAATGTAGTCATTGTGTCATATGAACATGCTACTAGCCAGACCCACAAACAGGAATTATGCAAGGGAAATTAGTAAAAATTGTTGTTGTCGTCGTTACAAGGAAAATGGTTTTGATGAGCTTGCATTTAAAGGTATTTTGGTAAAAATTTGTAGAAGGTTCGATGAAATTTTTTCAATTGAATATATAAGTCTGAAACAGAATATTGTTTCGTATTTATGGGTAGCTAATTCAGTGGAAGCAAAGAGGATTGTTGATTGAGTTAAGTAAGTGGGTTTTGTAAAAAATCAAGGTATGCACACCATTTCGAACTTGCACAAAAATATGCAATACTTGAAAGCAATTTTTAAAATATTTTTAAATGCACATTATGGCTTATTTTTAGGGAAATCGTGACTGTTAGCGCAATTTTCTTCCAGCAAAATAAATAAAACCAATCTGCTTATAACTACCAAGAAAAACACAAAAAAAATTTAAGCATCAATAAAACTATGAAAGCATTCTCGTTGCTTTATTACACAGCAAAACTAGTTGACTTAAGAAATAAAGAGAAAAAAAATAGCAACTCGGCGAACTGCTTACTTCCTTCCAGTTTAACGCAACTAGACCAAGCAACTATTATCCCTTTTGCTGCAAGAATCCTTCTTTTAGCCTTTGTCTTACTCAATTCCCGGTTAGCATAATGAAATTCCCAGCAATCCCAAAGATTCAGTTAAACTTGACAGTTTAATGAAAAAACTTTTGCCATTATTTCAACTACCCTAAATGCAAATTATGACGTCTTGCATATTAATTTGAAATTTCCTTTTCGTCCGACAACAGATGCTATTAATTTTGATTATGCTCAAGTTTGCAGTCCTCCCACACTCTGACACGCGCTGTCTCTCTCTCTCTCTCTCTGTGTACGCCCGCCTATATGTATTTAAGTTTGCAGATTTGCTGTCACAATTGTTAGTCAAAATGTCAAAGGAATACCAAGTAACTTAAAAGGATTTCCATAGAGCAGCTGTCATATGTTTCCGGCTTTGCTAAAGAACAGCAGCAACAATTGCAATTGCACCCCCAAAAATGTTTTGCAACACTGACTTCTCAACACTGGCCTTAAATTAATGAGCAAACATGTCAACAAAGTGTAACATCCTTTGCGCATCCTTCAATTTTGATCGGCCTTAATTCAATGGGCCCAAAATGTAGTTAGTACCATTTTGTTTGTTTCCGAATTTTGCTGCATTATGTGAATTTTTTTTGGTTGCATGCAACAATGCAATCGGTAACATATGCAACAGCAGCACGTTGGACAGCACATTGGAATGTGATTACAACAAAAATAGTTCTTGAACCCATTGCTTTTGGCTTACAAGCTTAATTAAAGTTGCAGCTCGAATGGCAGTCCTTTATTTTGCTGTAAAAGATTTTGCTTATGAGACTGTAGTCATTAGACCTAAAGCTGTCAGTCCGTCATTCCGTCAGTCAGTCAGGCATTCAAGCCCTCAAGTGTTGTTTCAATACACACGCTCTAATGTCCTGCATTTAAATTTAGTCCTGGTCCTGCTCTAGTCGCTGTGTAGAGTGTCGCTGAGCTTTTTAATTTTAATGAGATCTCAGTGACAGGGCTGCCAAGTTGTTGGAATTACTACAGACTACGTGACACTCAAGGCCTGTACCATAGCAGGCAGGACTCTGTTAACAGTCAACGCCATGCCACTAATTGAGGCTAAAATTGTTTTGCGCTGACTTGAAAAAGGCCAGACATTTTGTAATTACAATTTATGTACACACAAAGATGATAATATATTTATATATTATATGCACACAAACTGATTTATAGCATTGGAACTCATAAAAATTAAAATTACAATGGACTTTATAGATATCACAAGCTTGCTTTGTTTTAAATTTAAAATTTGTGATATCCTCAAAGAAGTTTTAGTTCTCAATTAGTTTCAGTCACTATAGTCATGATTTTTGAGATATTGAATCGGGTTAGGATGACAGAACATTCTACCACAAAAAAACTACGCGTCTCATTAAAAAATTTTTTTCTAAAATTTCTAGCTGTTAAAATGAAGCTTAGACCTTTTCAAGATTGATATGGTTTATATTATTGTGTCAACCTTGTAAGATACAAATTTGAAAAATAAGTCTTTAAAGTTCCAAGTACGGTTGGCCCATCACAGCGGAAAACTTATTTTAAGTGATCTCTATAGACATTTGTAAAATATAAGCAGCTACTTTTATATACGTTCAATTAATATTCATAGTTAAAAACATTTTTTGCACAAATCATATAAAAAATTACCTATGCTAATAATTCAACTCTCTTTCGCCAATCTCATCTATTGCGCTTCTTTTATATAAAAGTCAAAATCGTCTTTGGGCCCAGCACAAAATATTGTTTCTCTAGATATTAGAGACAAACACGGACTTTGTTGTTATATTTGTAACCTTCACCTGCAAAATGCAAGCAAGAAGCTTTTTGTCAACGCAAAATGTCAACGCCGTCGGCTTAGTTTGGTTTTCAAAGCTTCATTGTTACATAAAAAAAAATCCCCCCTCAAAATGAAGCAAAAAACAAACTCAAAAATGAAATGTGATGCCAGTTGCAAGTAAAAATGCATTCAAAAAACAAAAAAATAAAAACAAAAACATTGAGATAACGTGAAAAAATAGTTTTCATTTGCGCCATTTTTGTCATTTTTCGTTGAGCTGAGCTGAGTTCTGTTAGTCGCTGTTGTTGTTATTGTTGTTGTTGCTGCCGGCGCGCTGTGTACTTTGCAACGGAAACGGAAACGCAACGCCATTGTCCTCGCACTGCCGCCATGGCTGCCCAGTATACCGCCACACCTACCCCCTGCCTACTATACGAGTCTTGCCTGTTATTGTCATTGGAGCAAAACATTTCCGTTGACATGAATTTCGCTTTAGCGCTTGCTGCGTTTTGTTACGCTTTTTCATCATCATTCCACTTGGACTTCCTTTGGTTTTACTTTATATTTTTTTTTCACTTTTTTTAGGTGGGGGTGGTTGGGGTTTTTACGGAGGTATTAAACTTCAGCTTCGTTCTTTTTGTATTTTTGCATGCCAGCAGTTGTAATTAAAACGGATTTGTTTACACAGTGGAACAATACGCAAGGACTTGGTCAGTAAGAGCTGCGGGAATAATAATTTTCTTTATTTTTTTGTAATTCTGCCAGATACAGTTAACGCGCTAATTGCAAAATCAGCGCAATTATAGATAAGTATTTTTTGAAAAGCATTTTGGTAACAAACTTTCAGAGTTTTATGCGCACAAAGTTGGTCTAAGATTGAAGCAACCGGTTGTCTGATTTGGACAAAATTAAAAGATTCTATTTGTAGCTCTTCAAAGTTAGGGAGGGCTTAGTAAGACTTTTTATGTAGTAAGAAGATATCCATTATTTTTGGATGAAATTCAAGTATTTACCATAGTTTCAATGATATGATTTTGGTCCCTATTTTGTGCCCTTTTGTGCGAAAGCTTGTTGCCATTTGAGAGGTAATTTCATTATCTGCATCTGTCATAGAAGCCCTCATTCGTAATGGCAAAATATTAAGACATTCGATTTTCATAAGCCTCTCTTGAAGCGAATTTTTCACCAGCTAGGCTGCTCGCGATAGAATGAATTCACTTGGTGCCATGTCCGGACAAAAAGGTGGTGTATTTTGGCCCTCGTGTAAATTGGTATCCAGTTTTGAATAATTTCAGAATCTGAATTAATTACTCCGGGAAAACCATTAGGAATCGAGTGATTTTTGTTTAGAAATTAAGTTAATTACTCCTCGAGTAAAATTCTTATCTAGCATCAAACAGTTTTGGAATCCAAAATCCCTACACCGAAATAATTAATATAAAATTAAATACATAAAAATCCAGCTTACAGCCTACATTAAATAAGTTAGTCTCATCCTACTTCCCTATACAAATGTCTTAAAAATTAATAACAAACAAATTAATCCCATATTGAATTATTAAATCAAAGCGCAAAACACAAACTGCAACTGGAACACGAATCATGCAAAGCCTTTTAGCTTGATTGAAATGCAAAAAAAAAAAAGTTGAATCCGTATCCAATTTGTGCAAATTCGCATTGGCATGGGTAAATGTAACAAATCAATCAGAAACAGCTGCTTCTTGGTTTTTTTGTCCAGAGCGTGTTCTACTATGTAGCAGTGTGCACCTACCTATGCGAAACATACTGCTTGCTGTTACCTGTGTCCATTCAAATAGAACACGTAATGTATCAAATGTAACAATCTGTTTTGTGGTTTATTCATCTGCATTCAATTTGAGCAATGGCCAATGCATGAAATTCATGGAAAACTCGGATAAATTAGACTGGACACTCGACATTCAAGCGAAGCAGAGGGAGACCAACCATCAAAGAATTTCTTGGAAATAAGTCAATAAGATTTGAGCTGGCAAAGCTAATGTACGTATTTCGTATGATACCCGTTTTATTCATTTAAATGTGATTAGTTGCACAGTGGACGAAGCAGCAGGAATTAGTTGCACTTTCTTTTTGCAAAGTGAATATAAGAGATACGATAATAACTACAATATCTCAAAGGATTTAAGTTTTAATTTGTATGTTGGGCAGCAGATGTAAAAGTATCTGAATAAATATGCACTGGCGCTATACAAAAAGAAATGATCTAAATTTACTAAGTATTGTACCAAAATATTTTAAAAGTACGTATCTCATTATTTAAAGAAGGAGTATGAAAAAAATATTAATATTCAGCCAATCCTTAAGTAAAATGGATTGAACGCAGAATAGTCTAGAAAAAGCAACTCCAAGGATCAAACTGTTAGGCGCATAGGCCTTCAGCTTTTGCAACTCATACTCTGACTCCAGAGACTACTCGCAAAAAAAATATTCAGAGACCGTTGCCTTTGCAAATTATTGATTGACTCCAGAGATTATTACAACTTAATTTGAATCCAATCAAAGTCAAAGGTGCATCTATAAAATAGAATCTTTGGAGAAGAGTTAAGAAAATTTCTTTCTATGAAAACACTTATAATAATATTCACCTAAAATATATTACTACATCCATCCATTATTTGACTAAAAACTCTTTCCAGACACCATGAAACCACTTACAACTGTTTGAACTTCGCAGAACTTCGCCTGCAGGCACATAATAAAAAAGATATATTCATAGACAAGTGCCTAAATCTTAACATTTTTCAAACATTTTTCAGATCGAAATAGCTGTCGAAACACGCATGGATCGCAGACCAGAGCCTCAGAAAAAGCATAAGCGAATTCGACATTACCTCCAAACGCTTAGGAAAAGAAAAATTATTTTATTGATCTATTTATTTTATCTGATCCCACTAAAGAGAAATATTCTAAAACTTACTTACCTTACTTCAGTTGGAGATCGCAACCAGTTTTAAGATTACAGCTGATATCACTAGCTCTCGCCAGACGACTTTTTCTTACGCGTGCCTTTTCCAGTTATATTCTGAAACTTGCAATAACTTAAAAATCAACGAGGACAAAATATACTTCTGCAAGATGGAGCAAATTTTCAAGAATGACCCATAATGATCTTTCATCTAGTATTTGAAATTTTTCTTTTGAAAAAGTTTGAAGTGATTATTCTAACTTAAGACAATGCCAATATATGGTTTTTTATAATAAATAGATAGTGCTCCACTGAGTGATTCAAATTAGAATGATATTCTGTATTTTAAAAATATGTCCGCATAATACGATACTACGTATTTATAAAGCACACATAATTCTACATTATTTCTTATTTTTTCAAAAATCTCAAATTTGATTATTTCTGTATAAAAAAAAAACAAAAGTATCTCCGTTTTATAGCGAAAAGTATATTTATAATAAAGTTTCGAAAGCTGAATAATTATAAACTCGAAGTTAAATAAAAATAATAATTAATTGTCAGTAATTTTTAAGTTAATAAAAATAAAATTGTCAGGCTACTAAAAAAATACTCCACATCAACTTTATTGTCAATACAATTTTCATAGATAATAGTTAGTTGATACCTTCAATCCCCGCCAAATACGAATTCATACAGTTCTCACCAAATTCCACGTAAGCAACATTGAATTCCCATAATTTGCGAATTGTTTTACTCTTACCACTTTCAAGTGCTCTATGCTCTGACCATGATATGGCATGGAAGATGGTTAGCTTCAAACATTGCATTTGCATAAATTCTTTGGCGTTTCGAGCATGGAAGATGCAAATTCAATTTGGATTTTATACGAAACCATTTCTTTCATACTTTTTCATTCTCTCGCCATCTCTTTATGGCTCTGTCATAGATATACTTTTTTTTTCTTATGCTCCTTCTTTTGTGTCATTCGGCTATTGTCATGTTGCAAGTTGCCTCCGAGGCATGACCAAAATGAAATTAAGCCGAAACGGGCCTCCTACAACCATGCCACGATAAACAATGCTGAGATTGTAACTCAGTTCAAGCTGTCGCAGACATTTTTTTCCATGCACTTGGCCCGGAACCTTGCCACTTGGTGCTGCGCCTAGAAAATATGACAGTTTTTATGACCAAAGCAATTTTAAGCATTAAGTAAGCATTTTTTTGTTGCAACAAGCGGAGGCAAAAAGCAAAAAATCACATGAAAAGTCTAACGAAATTTAAACTGCCAGCAGTTTTATATGGCAGCATATAACACATAAGGAACTAGGAATATATGATACATATATGTGTGTTGCAGTTGGGAACTCTAAAGTTTTGCATGTGGCTCACAGGAAGCTATTGCAGAGCAGGCAGGAAACAAAAAGCAAAATGTGATAAGCGTTCTTGACCAAAAGAAAAAAACAAAATGGAGTTGGTACGGCTTGTTAGGGAATGTTGAAATTGAAATGCTCTGCTTTAGGGAAATTTGACTTTTTTCGAAGAAGAACGTATGGAAATTCAAAATTCTTACATAGCGAGGTCTTTAATCGAAATCGTAAGTTAATTTTTTTCACTTCTCTTCAGTTACACAAAAAATATTAATTGAAAGAAAAACTTACTTACTTACTTTCAGCTCCCAAGCCTTCTAAACATTTTTCTCCAAATATGTAGCGCATTAGCAGCAGCTGAGAACTCAACAAAAACAGTGCAATGCACGTGGGTACACAAAGGTAACGACTCCCAAGTGTGTATGGATGGATAACTTGTTTGTAGGTGAGTGTAAATGAATACCCTTTTTTTTGCACTTCCTGAGGCTTCAGCTGACTTTTCGACTTTTGTTTTCTGCTAACTTATTGACGAGCCAAAGCAATTAAAGAAACGATTAAACAAGTATGTAAAAGCGTTAACTAAGCAAAATTGTGAAATGGGAAAAAAATGAAGCATACTTTCAAGTGCGCTCGCTCGCTTTACATGCAAACTTCGTGACAACAAAGGAATTGAAACATTCTTGTTTTTTGCAAATATTCGAAATGAATTGTAAATGAAATATTTCAATGCCTTTAATGTTTTGCAAGCCCCTCTAAATGGAGGCCATAAATTTTCAAGTTGGAAAATTTTTAACGCCAGGCGTTGCCAAGCGTTGAAAAGCTGCTGAAAAGTTTTGTTGTTTAAGAAAACAAAATAATATCGATTATTAGCACGCGCGCAAGGTGCACACGGGCATTGAGCTCACACTTTTTGCTAACTCAACGCGCAAACACAAAAAGCACATAAAATACAACTACAACAACAAAAGTAGCAGCAAAAAACAACAACAACAAGCAGCTTTTAGTCAGTGGCAGTGGCGTCGATCAGGAGAGGGGGCCTTTTACGGAATTCGGAAATGCAGTTGTGTACTCATTGACAAGAAGTAATTGTGAATTTGTTGTTTTGCTACATTTAATTTTTCCTAACTTTATTGATAGAAATAATTAATACTCAGTAGGCCATATATGGCATATAATTCATAATGACTTACTTCACACGGTATTGGAAGCGTCATTCCAAGACAATTTATGTCATGGAACAGTTCATACCAAAAGAACGCGCTAAAATGGTTCAACTTTACATTCAAAATAACTTCTTAGGTTCCAATTTGGGCTGCCTATCCAACATATAGAATAAGCTTTTCGATATTGGCCCCCAAGGCGTAAGGTTCAACTATCCAAATTATTATTATCCACGTAAACTATTCAATAGTGGCTTGCAGTACATTCATCGCGGCTATTAGATATAGTCTTTAAAATTGGCTCCCTATAAAAATTTTCTAGAGATTGAAAAATGGAATCCCATGTTCTAGAATTTGGGGAAAGCAAGTTAATATGTTAATAATATCGCCTCACAATTGTAGCATTGTTTTACCAGCTGTGTGGCATGTGGCACCATCTCGTAGATACTAGTGTAACTCAAGTCAGGCTATTCTATTTTTGTATAAAAAATGTTGCAACCAAGAAATTGAAGTGTAAGGTATCAAAATTGTCGGTTCTATGCCAAAGAAAACTCTCATTTAAGAATAGCCTTTATACCCTAAAAAAAAAGTGCTGTTTGGTGTTGTGTTTTTACGAATATGTTCATCGATCCCTGTTTTTTCGAAGTCGATAATGGAGCACAACAACCGCCAATGACTTCATGCACTGATAACAGATTTTGTGAATTGTTCGTGAAAATAGTTAAAATGGCTTATGGCTTCAGCCAGATGCTGCATTATGCAATAGTGTTCGTTAATGGATTTATTGAGACCATTGTTCTCCGCACTAGTCATATCGAAAAAATGTGATTTTGACTGCTCACCGAAATCACCTGTTCTAACGCCACTAGCCTTTTATTTGTGGGATATTTAAAATCCAAGGTATACGCTGATAAGCCAAGGGTCATAGCTCAACTAAAAGAACTCAACTACGCCGAATTGCAGCCATATGTGGTCCAAGGCAATGGAAATATCCAGAAAAAGAGCTTATAACTACTGAATTTGTAATCGTCATTTATTTTTCAATCGAACGACAGGTTGAAGGGTTTCATTCCACGATTTCACCCAGCAAGCGTCGATCTTCTTACAATAAATTTTTCTTTTCAGCAGCACTTTTGTTTAAATTGACTTGAGGTTGATTGTTACATACGACAGTTAAATTTGATTTGAAATTAAGGTTTTTTTATTGTTAAGTTACGAGTATCCAAAAAAAGGCCGAATGCAATGCATTTTGGTATTGAAACATGGAATAAAATGGAATGAAACAAGAAGAATTGTTATTTTTGCTCTCAGCTGCTTTTAGGTGTAAGTGATAGCACTGGCATTCTTCTGCAATTAATAATATAAACAATAGGTATCATTTGATAGTACTATTAAATGAAAGAAAATTAATAAATTTCATTTGATTATTATTTTTGATAGTATTTCTATGTTTTGATAATATATGTTTCCAAGTATACTTTTTATTCAAGTGTAACTAACAGAACTTTCTACTAGGAATTGGTGCATTTTCATGTATATTGAAATACATTACTTGTTTCACTAACCATACTTCTACAAATTATAATATTAATATAATTTAATATAATTTTGGTACCTCAAAATATATTATATTCCCCTTATTCCCTTTTTATTGAAGCTAGAAACGAACAGTATGGGATGAAACAGAAATACCACAAAAACGGACCATAACCATGCCAATAGCCAGTTACACTTTAATACAGCAGCAGGTTTCAAAAGGATATTTTTTGCGGCTTAATCTTCTAATCAGCATCAGCTGGCTAAGCTTACTGGCTCATATTTCCTAAAAGCTGCTATAGTAGCACAAACCAATAGTATCCACTTTGAAACGTGGGTGTGCCGATACAAAGCCCCTTCAGGGCTGCACCCTATGGCTACCTACGTCTCTGATGCTGTCAGCGCCACAGCAGGCAACCAAGCAGACAAACAAATAAACAACAAAGCGCCACGGCAACGGAAAAACTGGCAACAGGCAACGGCCAACGAGGCGATGCCAACAATTTCGTTAGCCCAATTAAAGCAATTTTGCCACCTCAACTATTGGTGGCCGAGAGCTCTCAAAAGCCATTGCGCGGGGCTGTGATAGCACAAAAAAAATCACCAAAAGCGGCTGGGGCTGCTCAAAGTTTCCCCAACTTGTAGACACAACGCAGAAAAAGTTTTTTGCGGCAAAAAAAAAAATATCCTTTTTGCCTTTAAATTATTTGCGCATAATGAGTGCAAGTTTAAAGTTAAATCCTTTGGGAGTAGCTATGCTTAACTCTGCACCAGCACAGCGCTCATAATCATTTTGCATTTTATTAAGATTATTAACATTTTTGCGAGAAAAAGCTCATTAGCTATGCCAAATGTTAAAATTGTAAGCTTTTGTTATTATTGACAATCTTGGCCAAGTTGCTTGTGTTAGTTTATGGTAGGATTAACAACGCCATGGCAACCCATAAGCGGCTTAGCATTTGGATGGAAATACCAGAAGACTATGCAGAATAAGTCCCATAAAAAAACAAAGCAAAACAGCAAGCAAAAACAAAGGCGACGTCAGAGATAGCAACGTTGTGGGATTTAAAATGAATGCGCTAATGGGTGGAACTGGGTAGCAATGGGTGGAAATGTTGGTTTCCCCACGAGCGTGTAGATTTAAATGTTAGAGATGTTTCTTGTAGATGAGCGCAAATGAATGCCAATTGTTGACACTTTACGTTAGACGATTGTTTTTTCCGGTTTTTGCCAGGTTCGTTAGCTCATCGTTGCTTATGCATGTTCAATTGCTGTGGGGAAATACTCTGAGAATTGGACACGATGACTATGTAAAATATGTAAAGTACAATAAACGTAGACGGAATGGTGAAAAAATCATATTAAGGAAACAAAATAGTAAGCTCGTTCTGATCGTCTTCATGGCTTATAAGGTTTGTTTAGTTATAAAACTACTTAACAAAGTGCTTATGAACAACCACCAAGAATAGTGTAAAATATATGGCATAAGCCATATTCTTCTTTCTACTCTTTTCTGTTCTCCATATGAAATAAGATCAAGAGTCTCACACAGATCTCATCTTGTAAAAGAATAAAAATTGCGATGGGTATGAGGTGGTATATAGCTAGGGTGATATGTCTCAAAGAATAAAGTGTATATGGCATAGAGTCCATTATTGTTCATATAAGATCAAAATGGAATTTCAGGCGCACCACTCGTATGTTATCTAGTTAAGTAATAAAAGTCACGATGAGCAAGAGAAGGTATAGATGAGCATATGGCTTAGACTATTTATACGTCCCATATAACCTAAGATTAATAGATTAAGATTAATCTTATCGGGAATACCACTTAGAGTCATCGAAGAGTTCCGAATACAAATGCTTTTGAAATACAGAAAAAAAAACTCAAAATGTAATTGATGACACAGAAGACAATCTTAAAAATCATCACTATCAAGAGATATGTCGATGTTGCCGGTGTAGATCACAATAAAAAGATTCAGTTGGAAGATTTCTCTGAAAAATTAGTTTTGAAGAGAAATGTTTTTGAAATGGACAAAAACAATTGGAATTGTAATTGATGACACAGAAAATATTCTCCGAAAGTATCTGCCCATAGTAATATAACGATGTTGCCGATGTAGATAACACTAAGACGATTTTTACTAAAGTAATAGGATCTATTATTCGAGAGCAATCAGATCTGCAAAGGTAAT
This sequence comes from Chymomyza procnemis, assembly GCA_035046065.1. Taxonomy (NCBI): domain Eukaryota; kingdom Metazoa; phylum Arthropoda; class Insecta; order Diptera; family Drosophilidae; genus Chymomyza; species Chymomyza procnemis. The sequence goes on along the minus strand of JAWNOJ010000026.1, from coordinate 10,858,022 downwards.
CCTTGGTGATGCAACTCAGTGAAATTATGGGAAGAAAAATTTGTATCTTTTTAAAAAAGTAAAGTTTTCATACACATTTTACGAATAAAAAATTGGGATGAAACTATTATAAAAAATAAATAGATGAACTTTTATCAAAATGCAGCAACCGCAGATATGACAATGACACAATCAGGTCCAAATGGAAACGCATCTTCTAATAAATATTGCCTTATGTTAGAAGACATTGGAGGTTTCACTCTATCTTTCTTCTTCACCTGTCTGAAAAGAAGTAAACTATAAAAAAAAAATACTCCACTTTAGATATTAAATTAGATGCTTTTGTGCTATTATTTTCTGATATGTTGTTCTTTTCAGATTGAAAAAGAAAATTATTGAAAAGGACACTATACTAGATGTAAAAATAGATTCATTGGAATTTTTATCTTCTGATTTCGTGTTCTATTCGTGTTGATACCATAAATAACTCAAATCATCTGGCATTATCTCAAAAGTCTTCATCTGCCATTATGCCTTAGAGTATGCAATTTTCACTGAGACGAAGAACACATTCTTCTTAGTCTCTCATTTTTTCTTGCTCACTTTTATTATTGCCTGCATTGTGGATTTATTGTTTACACGCAATCAGCTGTATAATGAAAGAAGAAGACAACGTGAAAGGGGGCAGAAGGTAGATAGGTAAGCCAAGTAAGTGGTAAAAGAAATTTCACCTGCCAGCCATAAATTGTACTTGGCCAAAACGTGCTGAGGATTGCATTTATAAATATGGCACGCTAATGATTTATTTGAATGCGCTGACAAGACAAATGGCCAAGTAATTGAATTAAGTAAAAAGGCACAAGGACACACCGACCAACCAGTTATCAGTTTGTTTATGTAAATTGGCAAAGTCGAAAAGCAACTTTGATTACAAAATCAATAGCGTGAAAATGCAACCGAAACCACCAAAGCAGATTTTTAGCGCCAGGAATGGCTTAAATAGCAGTCAGAAGTCAATGGAGCACAATGATAGCGATGACACGGACATGGCAACAATTGAAGATGCAAGTTTAGAGTTCAGCCACAATGAGAACATTAGTGAGCAGACTCTAATGCGACGCTGAGTACACTGTGAGAGAAAATTATACAAATGGGATTGTATTGTATAATATGATGCTTCATATTATTTAGAATTAAAGCCGTTCAAAAATTCTTTGCAAAATCTTCGGTCCTTTTCGATTGGGGACGACTACAGCATTCGAGCGAACCATGAATTGTATGAGCTCTACAACGATATAGATGTCTGAGTTGGTTCGTATGGACGAAGACACACTTCAGCGACGAATATTTTCGATGCAAAAGTCGACAAAGGAAGACGGAGGGGACGACCTAAGGTCAAATTGAAAGACCAAGTGGAGGAAGAACTGGAAACCCCTTGCCAAAACAAAAAATTCGAAGTCCAAAAATATATTATTTTCTCTAAGTGTACTAACTGACTTGCTGCGCCAGCGGAAACGGAAATGCCTGGCGACAAAGCAAGCAAGTAATAGAGACTGCTCGAGAGAACATACACAGAGAGAGATAGAGAGAGAGAGAGAGAGAGAAAAGAGCAGAAAGGCGGAGCAAGCTTAAAAGAGTGCCGACCAAAACGACTCGAGCTTGATGGTAAATAGAATCATGAGTATTATTTGTGCAAAATTACCTTTAACGAGGTGACTAGCTAGCTGCTGACTATCCGAGACTTGATGGCAGTCCTGTTGCATTACCACAATAAACTGTGGCCATTTCCGCAGGCGCAGCCAATGCTGCAGCGTCAGCAGAAGGCGTCGAGTGCAACGCCAAGTTGGCAACAAGATTGCACTTGACTCAAATGCCAATTACGACGTTGCAACTTGCCACTTGCAACAAAGATGTCAGCTGCATGCAACGTTGTATGCGCTGGCAGCAGCATTGAATGCCTCTAGCAACTTGGCCTGGCCTGGATATCCTTAGTAGTCTTGGCTGCGCCAGCCTAGTTTGGTGACCTCGTCAAGTTGCCGTAAGTGCAATTGGCACAAAGTGGACTAAATATGAATAAAAGATATTCACCAAATTGCATTAGTCTTGGGTGGATGATTTGCAGCGGGTGACGACTCCAAGGTGAGGGTGGTCTCACAATGCATAACAACAGAACATTAGCATTAATTCACTGCATTAACTTGGTAAGCAGTTTATTTTATGGGACTCATGCGGTCGCTAGTAATAGAGATGAACTTGGGGATATGGTTAAGAATATTGCAATTTGTGGAAGAGCATGTTGAGTTGGATAAGTAGAATTTGTTGGAATAGGGCTTGGAGTTGAGCAAATTTTTATTAATACGAGAAAGCTAAAAGGAAAAAAGTCCATGCGTGGAAATACGTGGAGCCTTATCTGACACCTTGAAGACTTGAGTGGGACCTCTCATAGACTCGTAGACAGACAGAGTAAAACTGATGATTTCAATCACTCCAAACAACTTCTCTTACCTTGGCAGCGTTGTCTCCAACAATGGTGGAAGAGATGATGATGTCTCGAGCCGGCATCGGGAGAATTGTAACGCATATAGAGAAACAGACAGATAAGCCGGAAGGAGAAACTACGAGAAACAAAGTCCAGTGGAAAATCGTCTTAGAGACCCAGGTAACCAAGTGAAATGTAAAGGAAAAACAAAACTAAAAGTAAGATATCCGAGAGTATTGTGAAAATTTATATAAATGAATGAATTCGATATTTTTGTAAAACAAAATTATTCGATTAGCTGCAAAAGATTCTCATAATTGCGCGTTTAAATTGAAAAAGCATAATCAATTATAAAGCTGTTTGAAATATAAAGCAAATTTTGTACCATGCAGAAGGAATGCAGCTTTCAGGATAAAAAGTAATTTGATCTCTACCTTTTTTTTTGTAATTTCGTTTGCGCTTGTCGCTTTAATTAATAGACGATAAAATTTCATTGGACATGTTTGAGGGAAGAATAAAAAAACCAAAAAAATACAAAAAAAAAACCAAGTTTGCTTTTAATTAAATTTTTAAAAAAGAATTCGAAAAGGAATAAAAACCGACCAATTTAACCAAAGCGAAACCGCAAACGCATACAAACACACAGCTACACCTACACACACACACACACACAACAATGCGTGTGCAGTGGCAAACACGTATGTTTGTTTAAGTGTGTGAATTTGAGAGCGCGTTTGTGTGTGTGTGCGGGTGTATCTGTGTGAGCTTGTAATTAAATTCCATGGCCGCAAGTGTAACAGCGATATTTGTTTCTGCGGCATCCAGAATACACACACAGCCGGCGGTAGCTGCCCCCTGCAACCGCCCCGCACACACACTCTCACACAGTATCTCACTTACTCACTCAGCCAGCATTTGCCACAAACAGAGGCGACTTTGCTGCTCTTTTAGCTGCCTATATGTGGGTGTGTGTGTGTGTGTGTGTTTGTGCAACAGGATATGTACGGTAATTCGATTAGAACATGGCTGTACATGTGTATATATGTGACCCACATATGTTGCATCCATATGCGAGTGTGTGTGTGTGTCGGCGTGTTTGTGGCACCAAAACAAACACTTTTCCGCATAACTATTGACTCTAATACAACTCAAGTGAAATTCGTTAAAATCCTATTAGCGCATTTATGAGTTTTTGGTCATAAAAAGAATTTAATTATGAAACGTTTTCAACCAAATGCTAAACTCCCAAAATGATATTCGGAGCTTAGACAAATGCAGCGCATATTTCAATTCCAACACAAGTACGTAATGCATATGTGGATTAGGGATGTGCATTAAAGTTCGTCATGTAATGTTGTCCTGATGGAATATGTGGGTAGCTTATAAAGGTAAAGTCTATGGCTTTATAAGTTAGAGTGAGCTTTATAAAGCCAACGGAGTTATTGGACCTCTTTGACGGAGTTAAGCATCAAGATGTTTTCGAGAACAAACAAATTTATTCGCCTTGACTTTGGTTATCGCTTCAAAGGCGGAGTATGAAGATATCTCTATTAATTGCTGATCGGAGATCTACAGTTTATAGCCAACGGCGGTGTCTTTAATTTATAGAGATTTTCCAATGTAAATAGGGGTCATTTATTTGCTTTCTTTCTGTTAATGGTAATTTAATTAAGTGTTTGAGATTAAAATAGCAATTTTGACATACGACATTTACAAAGTGTCAGTAAAATTTGCCCCAAAGCCCACATTAAAATTTTTCTCGTACATAGCATTAAAAAAACAGAAATTCTTTTCATGTTTCCCTTTAAGATATTTCCCATTCTGGAATTTAGCTCTTACGTTTGGAGCTCCCAATGCCAGCGCTATCTGTTAAAAAATCATTTCCAAATATTGTTTTTCGTGTTTTAAATTGGGATAATAACATTCCATTGTCGTCCTTTTCTTGTAGACTCCGACATATTAAATGATTGTAGAATAAGTTAACGCGAAATTTTGCGTTCTTCAAATTTCGTTCGCAATAACGATATGACGCTTTGGTTGACAGAATTGTCAAACCGTATTGAACAACTCTTTATAAAGTTTCAGTTTCGTTTTTAGTTGTTTTTTAAATATAATTTTCTTTTAATTACGACGGATCCAAAATGGATGCTGGAGTGGAAGCATCGGTGTACTGCATAGACCCACCTACAGAGGCGTCTTTCAAATTATCAGACCGCTGCAGCATTATTTAGGCGGAAGTTTTCGCAATAAGGAAAGCTGCATTAATTGCGCTCACACTACAGCAACCCCAAGTCAACATCTTCGTCGACAGTCAGGCGGCAATCAATTCCACGCAAGCCTACGATATTAACTGAAAGGGTGCGCACCATGGCATTGGCGGACAGGTTAGCTAAGGAGGGTGCCGAATTGACAGGAACGAAAGCTGAAGGCGTAGGAATACCTCTAAGTACTCTAAACACCAAATCAGGAGCGAGCCGAAAGAATATGGCACAAGACGACGAACTGCAAAAGCGCCCGTAGCATATGCGGGAAAACCGACCCGAAACTAGCCAAGCACATCCTGCAACTTCCTAGAAAGGACATTAAAAACGGGTAACGCAGAGTCTTTATCTGAAAAAAAGTTTCCATTCTATTTCGCCGTTGCAATGCAGCCCAAAAACTATTACGATTTTATCTATAACAACTACATTTGCTATTGCCATAGTCACGATGCCATCTCTAGTTTATACATGGCAGAGTGTCTGTATCTGTGTGTAGGTATGTGCGTATGTGTGTGTGTTCATTTCAATTGTTATGCAAATGTGTGTGAGTGTGTGTGTGTATGTGTGGCCGGTCTGTGCATTTAAAATGGCTAAAACTGTTAAAAGAAATGTGAGCTACAAAATTCAACAAATGCAATTTTGACTAAAATAAACAAAAAAAAGGCAGTTTGTTAAGTTTTTATAAATGGAACGGCCTGCTGTTTGGGGTATTTTTTTTCGTTAAGCTTTATTGTTATTGGCTGCAAAATGGGCAGGCATAAATATGGCTAAAAGTATGCTGCAGTTTATATTTTTGGCATGCAAACAAAGCCAGCAAAGTGCTTAAAAGTTTACTTTATTGTCTACTAAATCAAAATGAGCCAGGCTCCACCGAAATAGAATTATGCCTGCAAATAAGCCGCACACAAAATGCGAGGGAACACAAAAATTTGGCTTAAAATTTGGCCTAGTAGTTAGCATATGCGTACCTCGAAGTGTTGCAACAATTTAATCAGTCAGTCGTGGTTAAGCAGTAGGTGGCCACAATAGCCATAAATTCCTTTAATTAGTCCAAAATTATTGCTTAAACGATTAGTACATAAAATGGAAAGGAAATTGCATGCTTTAATTGGATTTATGCCACTAAGCATATAGAGATGTACTTGTAATCGACAAGTACAATATATTCATTGTGGCTGCTTTTTAAATCCCTTAATGACCAATCAAACACACATAATGGATTTTCTATGTTTATCAAAGTGAATATTACAAATTAATTAGCATTAACCACAAAAGTCAAATCGTACATCAAAACTAATTAGGATAAAGCTTTGCTTTTCAATTACAAGTTTTTGTTTTGAAATGCAAGGCAATTAGCCGCAGTTTAAATAAGCCTTCAAGGATGTATCTACTTATCACTCATACTCATATTTCAGAGAATTATGTTAATTTGATGTTCGATTCAAATGTGCCGACAAAGTGTGCTCTTTAAAGCAGCAAAAATAAATTAGTTGATAAATGTAATATTTATTTAGTGCCAAATTTTTAAATCTTCAAAACAAATTAATACTTTTGTGTTTTCTATTTTGAAGGCAAGGTATCTTTTGGTGTACAACTTTTTATAATATTATATTTATTTAGTGACAAATTTTTAAATCTTTAAATTTTTTGTGGTTATAGTTTTGAAGGTAAGGTATCTTTTGGTGTACAACTTTTTAAAGATATTTTGAGTTATTTGAAAAACCCCGCTATATGTTTATGAAATATATGTCTTTCAGTGGCAAAAGTAATCCCTTTCTTAATTTTTCCATTACGTGTGAAGTATTTATAGAGTGTCCTGGTAACAAGAATGTTTTAAATCAGCAAACATTATTTCGTGCTATTTTACGTAAATTTCCATGCATATTAGAAAATTCCGCTTAAAATTTTTGCAACAATTTGAAACTTGTTCTGGCAACAAGAATTCTTTAAGTGGAAATTGATTTAATGCAATTTTTCTCGTAAATACTAACAAAAAATATTCCAGATTTTTTTAAAAATTGTTGCATTTATTGCAATTACCCTTTAACCATTTTTAAACTGAAATTGTCATACTAAAGTTTGCATAAACTACGATATATTAATAAACACAAATAAAAAAGACGGAGTTACGGAGTTAATTATTCATTCACCCACCTTGAACATACTATGCAGTCATAATTGAAAATACTCATGATGTTAAGTTCCGTAGTTTTTGTTTGTATGTATTTATAGTATCTTAAGGATAAAGTTAAATAATTTCGAACATATTTGGCGCAGCACTAGAAAAGGTAAGAATAAATGCCGAATCGGTGCACAATATCTTTTTACATAAGCAAAAATTTATTCAATACATGTTGTTTCCATGTGAGTGAAATCTATTGTTATTTCTAAATAGTTTTCAATTGAATGTTGTTTTATAATTTCTTAATTTTGATTGGGTGTCTCTCGGAAATTCGTTTAGTGTATATGACTTTTGTATTTTGTCTTAATTTGCTTCTGTTGAAACTAACTGCTGCTGTTTATGATACTTGAAATGGTATTGCCTAACACTTTCACATGTGCAACTTACGCTCTACAAGATTTGTTGAAGTCTGCATAACTACTTTAGCTTAGGAACAGGACGCTTAAAATTAAGTTCCAGAATCTAAAAGCTTAGATTAACTAATATAAACTTGGCACACTAGTTAACATAAGAGAAGCCAACTCCAAACCATATTTTTCAGTGAGATACATAGTAAAGTATCTCAACATAAGCTCATCCACAAATTAGTTAAAAGCTGCACTCTATTTAATACAAACTTAGGAACATCTTTAACAAACAAAGAACTGTAACATGATTTCAACCAACGTACAGACAAGCAAAAAAAAAAGTTGGCCATATTAAAATTATGCCGCCATTTTATGTACTCCGCCTTGCTTCTGGTTAACATTCTATGCGCGTAGACATGAATTTTTACCAAAGTGGCTAACTTTATGCCAAAGCACACTCCTCCACACATTCAAGTTTATACATACATATATGCCTGTCTATATATTATGTACACATTGCTCTTTGTATATAAGCGTGCTTACTATACAAACAAAAATTTAGAGAACATCAAAAAAGTACAAAAAAAAAAATGTTTAAGCGCAAAAACTTTTTTTCGCGCCAAAAATTTTTGTGTGTATTTTTATATTTATAGAACTTTTTCAATTTGAAATAAAAGTTTTTCGCCTAACGTAGCCGCACACATATATATTATTTTTGAGTATTATTTGCAACAAAGTACAAACGTGACCACACACACACACACTCACACGAATAACAAAAAAAGGGATACAAAAATTTTTAAAAAATCTTTTTACTTTTTTTGCTTGCATTTCTGTAACATTTTCATATTTTACGTTATATAAATTTCTGCTATTAAAAACTAATTTAAATTGTGTAAATGTTCGAAATTGTTGATTTATATGCAGCCATAAAACGGGCACACTAAGCGCCTAAATTTCCCATTTATTGCGGCCAAGCAAAACATGAAACGTTCACTTTGTTGTGGCCTGCGGATATATATTTTGTAGCCCATATGAAGGGTCTGGCACTTGGGGCACTTTATGGCATTGGCGGGTTAGCCAAAATTTCGGCACATGACCGCAATACGTTGTATTGATTTGAATGAGCTGTTCGAGTAGCGCACAATGTGGCGTATGCGTAATTAATTAATTATTAACTAAAATGGCGGCAAGAAAACAGCTGGCCGCCAAGTTGAAAATGCAAATGGCGTTGACTGCCGTGTAAATGTTGTGCGAAAAGTTGAGATAAGTGCAGCTTAAATTGGAATGCAAATTTTAATGAGTTTGCGAAAAGTGTCGAGCAGTGCAGCAGATAAGGGAAACGCAAGTACACTGGCGAAAAAAAAGAGTAAAAGTTGCAAATAAAATAAAAATTTTTAAAAATCAAAAGAAAAGGAAGATACACATAATGGGTACAAAAAAGGTTAAAAATTTCTGAAGAAAAATGAAAAATTCGAATTCGCGAACAGGCAAGAATACGAAAAATGACATATCGAGAGAAAATGGCAATTGAGAAAAAGTGAAAGATAAAAAATCAACATTTAAAAAAAAAGGAGAAGGGAGAACAAATAGATAAAATTAGGAAGCATGCGTTGGATCGTAGGCGGGATGCGGTTTGGCTAGACAAGCGAGAAGGGGGCGAAGCGCCTTATAAGAAAAAATATTATTCAAATATTGAAAATGTTCTTAAATTTCAATAAAAATGAGCTTACACTTTGCATAACTTTCGAGTTACACCAAAGTTAGTTGTGATGTCCAAATAAAGTAAGAAAATGCCATAAATTACTTAATTCATCAATGTATTTTTGAATGTAAAGTTTCGAGTTCAAGATAAGTAAAAATTTGTTTATTCATTTTGCTGTTCTTAGTATATTAAGGTTGTTTACTTTTTCTTATAGTAAACTTAATACAAATTCAAACGGATATCTTGTATTAGATCATGTCTGTTCCTCGCTTAACTTAAGTACCTATCTTTCTATAGTTCTAATATAATTTAATAAACAGTTGAATATTTTAAAAGTTTAACTATGACTTAACTTTAAACTCAAATATATTTCGCTCTTGCAATCCATCATTTGATTTACAATGGTAAAACTGGCAATTGATTTCCAAAACGTATTGTAATGGCATTATTGGCAACAGTGCTATTATTTAAAAAAAAAAATGTATTTTGGTCACTGAATAATTTTCTACATATACGCTAATTTTTTTCCCCCCTCCATCACGCTCCAATAAATCTGTGATAAATATATTTTCACAGCATTTAATTGTGACCACATCATCATGATTTCCACAATCGTTTTTTTTTTTGCCGCTTTTCACATTTTAATGCCTTTCTCAACACATTTTTACATTTAAAGTTTTTATCAGCACAATTTTTTCTCACAGTGTAACCTTACTCGCAAAAAAAAACGGAATCAAAGTTAAAAAACTGCAACATTGAAATGTTATTTTTAAGTGCCCAGCAATAATAAAATAAAAAAAAAACGAGAACTACATTTTTAATCAAGCACTTCGTTTAATGCCTTGCATTTAAATTCATTTAAAACAAACGCGCTCATTTCGTACTTAAGTGCCCAGTGCCCGGTCCTGCACGTGTGTTGCCCAACACTGTTAAATGTCCTTTAGTTTAAAGCCTTAATTGATTGCATGCAAATTGAACAATTGGCATTGTGAGTGATTTAACTTTTTAAATGGTTTGGCATAATTGAAATTGATTAAAAACGAAACGAGATAAAATGTATACAAGCATGCTGGGTCACAGATGATTGTTGATGGAGTTCTTGAAGCTAAAGGAATACATTTGGGTTTTGTTTCTCTGGGTATTAATTTCCAAAGTTGTTTGAAAGTAAGGCTTTAAAAATCTAGAGAATGGTTGTAAGATTTATTTTTATTGATGAGATAGGCAAAGATAAGTTGAGCTTTAAACAGAAGTAGCTTATAAGATTATTCTATTTTAAGGATGAGATAAGGTAAATCCTTGGGTAAGCATTGTTTACTTTTAATTTTTTCCTCATATACAGTAACAAGCGGAAAACTAATCAAGCGCAAGCATTTTCCTTGAGCAGAAGACGAGACTAAAGCACTATTAAACTCAATCTCTTGGCTCTCACATGGCACTCGCTAGTTCTTTGTCATCTTAAGCATTTAAAGCAAATATGTCAAATCGCTATCACAAATAAATAGGAAATATTTATTCCCTTTGACTATGGTCATCACTTCAAAGGCTGTGCGCGCAGATATCTCTACTAAGAGTTTTTTGAAGTGAACAAGGATCTATAGTTTATAGCCGGATCCGATTGACGGTCTCTTAAGTTAATAGAGATTTACCTAGGTAAATAGTATATATTTATTTACTAGCTAGGCCATAGCTGGATGAACGCACCAGTGCTGCAGGGTGGAATGGAACTATGGAAATTCGGGCTTAGAGGCGCATACGCTAACGCAGCTTCAAGTACAATGATCCCACAATATGGGAAAACTTCTTCAAACTGTTTTATCTTTAAAGTTTCTTGTACTTCTTTTCCAAGTCGGCATTTTCGCTTGATTTTGGTTTCATGAATCGAAATATAATGGTATTGAGTAAGCATCTCACAAATTGTGGTGCCTGCTGTGGTAGCAACAATCTCCCACGTTTACCTCTGGAAGTAAAATTTCTCTATATTCAACGCATGGCAATATATTTATTAACTGGACACTTAAAACGTAGCTACAAATTGGCATATATCGATTTCATTATGGGCTCTACGAAATGGGAGCATGTTCATTAAGTGCAAAACACTTGTCGTCAATTGGCGGACAAGTCTGTGTCTCTGGCACTCTCTCTCTCTCTCTCTCTCTCTGTCGCAGTTTCTACGATTACCACATGCTGCATGCCACATGCTATTACATAACGCATTGCGCTTATGTGCGTATGTATGTTTGTATCTGTGTTTGCTTCTTTGCGTGTATTAGTAAGCGTTTATCGATTGTTCAATTCGCATAATCACCCAAGAGCTATCGTCATCAATTACATTGTGTTTATGCGTGTGTGTAAGTGCGTGTGTGGGTGTGTATGTGAGTGTGTGTGCCTTTAGCTTGCATTAGTGTAAATTGTTTTGGACTCCTCCATTGGTCTTTGGTCATACGTGTGGGTGTGTGCACCCTAATGTATCCACAAATTGCTAGGTTATTGAAGCTGCATTCAAATTGTCGAGGTGCCACTCAATTATACTGCAAGCGTTTCAAACTTGGCACTAAGCTGCCCCAGAGATAGCTGCACGTTGTTCTGATTAACTCTGAATTATGGTAAAGTTGAGCATAATGACTTACATTACAAGCTAGACACGAACTCCAAAATACTTCGTGGTCTGCATGAGAGCTATTTGCTAGTAATCGGAATTTTCAAGCTAGTTAGTAGTTTGTCTAAAAAAAACTTTGATTTTGATCGTTGGGAAGCTAGAATATACCATATTTGTTTTTCATAATTCAAAGTAGTAGCAGAAAATTTGTTCCAATCAGCAATGTCTTACAAAATCAACCATGACCTAATCCAATATTGTTTGGGACTGCGGCGGATACCAACTCTTCTATCTTGGCGGATTGGTAGGCGTCTCCAATGGCCACTCTACCGCCGGCAACGCTTTAGTCAAAGTCGCAATCATTGAGCATACAAGTCGCAATTCCGTAGTATATACTCATATTAAACTTTTCCATCGAATGCTGCAAGATTCACGCTGAGTTGCTCTTGACTTAAAGTGCAGACTGCGGATTGATGGCATTTCGAACTTGGCGGATTGACAGGCCTTTGCAATAGCTACTCGCCAGCCGGCAATGCTAAGGACCTTTTTACTTATGGAGCCGTATCACTAAGACAAAGTCGCAGTCCCCGAGTATACAAACATATTAAACTCTTCCATCGATTGCTGTGGATTGGCAAGCATTTCCAATAGCTACTCTGATTCTGGGAACGCTTTAGGGATCTTTATACTTATTGAGCCCGGTCGTTAAGACAAAGTCGCAATTCCGGAGTATATACTCAAATTAAACTCTTCCAACGAATGCTCTAAGACTCACGCTGTACTGTTCTTAATTTAAAGTGCAGACCGTTGATTGGTGTCACTTCGAAATTGGCAAATTCGTAGGACTTTCAAATAGCTACTCTGTAGTCACTCTTGAGATTTTTGTACTTATTAAGCCCTTTCGCTCTACAATCGTATACATTCACAATTGCTCTTACAGAAACTTAAATTTGATTTATCTAAATTAAGGCGGTTAGTGAAATTTTGCATACAAACAATACAAATAAATAAATCAAAACGTAAAAAGTAAATTCCATTGTTAGCCGCTTATTCCAATCAATAGCATTTTAAATAACACGAAAACAATGAAATCCCTGAAGCGATTTTGTTAAAATAAACACAAAAGATAAAGACGAAATGCTTGTGGTTTGGCGTGTGGCCCTGCCACTCGGGTGCCTGGAAGCTAAAACAATCATTGTATTTGATTAGGTTTAAGCTCAGTCAAGCTGAATGGCTACTGTTTGTATTTTATTTTCTTCTTAATGTTTATGAAAGAAACACACTCTTTTTCGAAACGAGCAATTAAATAAGTGAAGCTTAGCATAAGCATGTGATTAACCCGCAAGTGGTCACAAAAAGAAAGTATACGTTGAGCGGGAAATTCTGCCTTAGGTACTGCTCAGGGAACATGACAATGGTACAAAAAAAATTGAATTTAAAGTGTTTAAGACATTTGTTAGTTATGAGAGTACATGAAAGGTTTTTCAGAAAGACGAGATCCAATGTTCGACACAGCTGCGGTAAAACCAGAAAACTGTGCATGTCGGCTCACTCGTTTTCTAAGCTCAAAACTACCCCAACGTCCATGGCAGGTTAAATATGAACAAAGCACAGTATTTCACAAGTTTCATTTTGGTTTCCCTAATAGAGGCAGTTATCCTTAATCTGAAAAGGCAAAATCGTTATCATCAACAACATTTACTCGTTTGCCATGAAATACAAGCTTAATTAATGGCAACAACAGAACACTCTGGGGTGTGTATCTAGTATTTTTTGGGCATAGGTAAGTCAGTAGTTAGTTGCACACAGTTTTTGTTCGTATCATTTACTGCTCTATTTAATTTTATTTTAAATAGAGCCAGCCGGAAGAAACAAAAATGATGGGAAGGATCAAGTATGTGATAGAGTGAATCTCATGCCATTTTGCATGCTAATGCAAAATCAGCCAAGCATAAACGTAACATTAAAAGTAATTTTCCATTGTGAAAATCCTTATTTAAATGCCAAACGCACTAATGTATGTGTGTGTTGGTGTGTGTGTGTGTGTGTGTGTGTGTGAGGCGGCCTCCGTCTGAAGGTTATGTGTATATGTGTGTGTTTTGTATCTACGTGTATATAAGTATCTATGAGTGCTTCAAGATGAAAGCCAGTAAAAACAACTTGCACACATTTACATGTTAATGTCTATGAGAATTTGAATGTGAATGTGAATCTCTTTGTAATAAAATCTCATTCCTTTTTAAGTGTTAGAATTACAGATTTTAAACCTTTTTTTGTGTGCTTACGTATTGTGTTTTTTGTGTTTCGTGTAACACGCATTCACGCTTTGTTTGTCCTTTGATTTTATGGGAAATGTTTTTGTAGATAAAACAGCGCCTTGTGCTTACTTTTAGCGTGCTACACTTGAAAAAAAAAACTGCTAATATTTAGCAAAAGTAATTTAAAGTTAAATTAAAACAAATATAACTTTTTTAGTCTTGCCTTTAATCGCTACCTCCAAAGATAGCTTCAAAAATAGTTAACATACTAAACACCTTTGTATTTCTTTTTGTGCATTTTGTACATCATTTCATATGCAACTTAAAAGTTGTGCGCACAAAGTAAGCCTCATTAAGCATTAAACAACAAGTGCCAGCATATGCAAAGTGTAACGAAACAAAATGAAATGAAACGAAACAAACATGTCACGACATGTCTCTGTATACAAAAAAAAAACGGTACCGAGTACTATCCAAGTTAATAACAGTTCGCATTGCATGAAGTTGACATTATTTATTTTCAATTTCGTGCCCGACATCAACATAAACAGTTACAGCGACCCGCAGCTTTTCATTGACATGCCCCAAAATGGCGTCATTTATGCACGCACAAACATGTTCATGCACGCACAAAAGCGTCTCATAGTTTGCTGCTGACGCTGCTCCTCTGCCTACTGTGGTTTGAAATTCGAAATATGCGTAAGTATTCTGCAGTGCAATATAAAACGTATGATTCGGTTTTGAAATGTCTGCGAAGTTCGCAAAATAAAAATTTTTCTAATCATATATATCATTTTAAAAAAAAAAACTTAGGTAGCGTCAAACTCTGTATAGTTTTTATTTCACAAGTCGAAGTATCTTATGCTTCTAGTTTTATTCTATTTAACAACTTTTTTTGTTTTTAAAATATAGCAAAAAGTTAACAATTTCGGTATTCACGCTTACTTTTTAATTGAAGTATAGTAAAGTTGAGCATCTTTGCAACAATAAAGTAAGTATACTATAATTAGGTATTATATAATACCCAACTTATATTTAGTCTAGCTTTATGAAGCAAAATGTTGACAATTAAGGTATTCACGCTTGCTCTTGGATTGATGCATTGCAAAGTTGAGCACCTTTGCAGCAATAAAATATAGGGATTCATGATTTGTACTCAATTTTACTTTAAGTTTTTTTTTGTTAAGTTCGCTATAAGGTTGAGACAAAATATCAATATCTGTTAGTAATTTTTACGGAATTAGAGGACTTGCAAAAAAATTTCTTCTAATTTATTATTTAACATTCTGATCTTTTGTTATAAAATTAAGAAAAAGAGTACTGCATTCCTACAAATCTACATGCATTCTTACAAACAATATATATTTTACACAATAGCCAAGAATAAGTATGGCATTCATGGTTCAAAATCAGTTGTTTTGCAACTTTACAATACCCGTGAATACCTCAAATATGTCTTCTAATAATAAACTGAATAACATTAAGCCTTTTATCCAAATATTTCGAAAAATCACTTCATTGCTATTGTAAAGACAAAGTTTTGTAATTTATCTTGTTTTTGCTTTAAATGAAGCAAAATAATAAATTATATTAAAAACTTATTATCCGATGCCCTTATCGCTAATAAAACGTAGCGATAACTGCATTAATATTAGTATTCGAAGTGAACACGGACTTACCGTTAATAGCCGAATTCGAATGAAGTGTTTATTTGTTTGAAATTTCCTGTTGCCTAAGTAGAATCCTTTTGCTAACTCTACCAGTGCGGATGAGGAATATTGAACCATTAAGCTTCAGTTTTACAGTTAACACAACTTTTCCGACAGACACAAGAATAATATTAATTTAGGACTTTGAGATCTTAAGTGTAAATCTGGCACCATTACCTTAATCGGTTAAATGACAATTGTAGGAGTTAGACATTTTTTTACGAATTTCCATCGGAGCAGGAGTAGAGACTGGTTTTTTTTGTGGGTTTCCTTATTCATTCAATTATTCCCTCCAGAACCGATGTCAACAAAGATAATAAATAGTAAACAAAATAAATAAATATTATCATTTAAAAACAATACGAAGAATTTTTATATTTGTAGGTCTACGTTTATCAATGCTATAGAACTTGCTATTTCCCATTAAAAACTGATTACTTCTAAAAAAATAAAACTTTAAAACAATTCTTTGCAGCTTAAGTTGACATTGAACCACCATATTTCCGTCCCGGAGGTTATATCACGATGCTGTTTATATGCTTTGCCCAAACAATAAGCTGTGTGCCACTGTGTGTCTGTATTGCTGTGCAATGTGGCGTATGCGTGTTGCGTGCTGCGTGCGTTGTGCGGCTTGCAGCGTGTGGCACATTGTGCGTTGCGTGCTGTTAGGCTGCATTTGAAATGCAAAATAGTTTTATATGCCACAAAAATGGCAGCCATTCAGCGACGCTGTCGCTCATTTGCATGCATGATGTTCGCGCCTTGATGAGTCAGTTCCCCCTGCACAATGCCACGCTGCCTTCTATCGCTACCACTACCCAAGCGGGCAATATTCCCGTCAGTCAGTCAGTCAGTCAGTCAGTCAAGCAACCAACCAACCCATCAACTCTTCATAGGGACAGTCAATCACTCAGTCAGTCATTCAGTACGTCATTCTCGGCGTCAACCAAGCGCACATTTGAAAAGCATTTTAGCCAAATTTAAATAATTAAACAGCAGAATTTAGCTCCCATTCTACAACTACAATCGTCGTGAGGAAATTTAAGCCAAAAGCTCGGGAAATGCATACAAAATGCACTTAAAATATGTAAAGGGAGCATTAAATCAGCTCTAGAGCGGCTTAATTAAGGTGGATAGTCCATGTTGGGGTTGAATGTGAATTAACTTGAGGTCAAATCAAATGCGTTTGGTTGGTAAATTTAAAACCGGATACGGTTCAAATGGCTGTGTACTTTTGGAAAATGCTTTAAAGTCGCTGCGTTTTGATGACATGTGTCCAGGAAAAGTTCGTTTGTTTGTCAAAATCAAGGACTACACTAGGTAATTACTAAAAGACAAGTTATTTTGATAATAAAGGACGAAATTGTTGTTGCTTAGTGACCCAAAAAGCTTATTTCGTTGCCCAAATATACAAAAAAAATTCTTGAACAGATGTCTGCAGTTTATGCTCAATTTAATTTAAAAATTTATTCAAAGCAGCCACTGCTTGCAAGATTTGAAGCTCCCAAGCAAAAATATCTGGAATAAACACGATTTAGTATTTAGAAAGCGATGTCTTAACCTTATAAATTTTTTCTATGGAACTCGAATCTAGAGTCAGAATTGGCTTATCAGTGAAAGATTTTGAGGAATTTGATGTTAGGTAGATTATTACGATTTAGATGCACAACCTTGAATCAACTCACATGACGCCATTATTTCCAAGCAGTACACTGCATGAATCGTTTGAGCCGGCAATCATTTCATAGCTGAATCAAGTTTTTATACAGGGTACGCCATCTGAATCGGATCAATAGAAGAGTCGAATAACTTTAACAATTTTGAACCGATCGGCTGCAACATTACGGCTTAGTAAAGTTTGATACAGTACAATTTTTAGCATGTATCGCTACACACCTCAAAAACTCGCCGAAATAGCTTTACATTAAAAATAATCTGTCAGTTGCATATCAAAAGCGACATTTAACTTTATTTATATTGTCGATAATCCTCATATTATCCAGGAAACTTTTTTTTACGACCAGAAGTGTACTCTTTGATGTCTGCTTGCAACCCGACATTATGTAACGACCGTCTTCAAACCTGGTCAGACTATCAAAGGTGATCGTTATGCATAGCTGGATGTTGGCGCACTTTGCGTTACCCTAAATGCGAAAGAAAGGCCTGTCAAGTTTTTGTTTTCAACAAGATGGCGCTACAGCAACTGCAATGAGCGACGAATTGCGTCGGACATTCCCAGGACGTGGTGTGTCTAAAAATTGTGACTTTGAACTGCCGCCAAGACCCTCGCTTTCTTTGTAGGCATTTTGAAGAGCAAAATCCATAAAAGAGCTAAAAGTCAATATTCGAGATGAATTGGAAGCCAAATCACCCGAAATGCTTTGTGAATCTGATGGAAATTACCAAAAAAAAGATACCGCTTTGGAATTCGTAATAAGTGGGCCACTTTGTTGAACTTGATTTTGGGAATTAGCTTAAATAATTGTAAAAAGGTGATCTTGAGAGAAAAAATTTAGACATATTGAACATTTTTGATGTGTTCCACTTTTCTATTGAACCGTCATCTAAGCACCAGTTATCCTGTAACTAATCTTTGCCACCATTGCGACTTTGTACAGAATACAGTTGAATTCTGATACACAGCTTTGAAATAACTCACGATATCGCAGTAAGCCCTCAGAAACTGCATGATTTGTTTATATTCCCTTAAGCAGTGCACTGCTTACGTATGCCTAAATAAAACAAGCAGTGTGCTCTGTACTCATTTAGAGCCTCTACTACTCAAAATAATACAATTACTTCTAAAACAAATTATCAGCAAGCCATTACATTGTGGAACAAACAACTTTTTCCCATCTAGAAAGTTCATACTACTCGCAACTATTTATGCATAAATACTCAAAAGTTCTTCTTCAGCTTATCGTTAAAACATAAATAATTCTCGAGCTGAACAACAAGCAGTTCAACATAGAAATTTTCCACATTTTATTGTGGAAAATGTTTTTTTAATTGCTTCACTTAATTTTAAACTACGCCACTTTATTCGCTTAAAAAGCAAATTATATGCAACCCTCCTCCTCTAGTCCCTACTGCACCCCTATTTTCTGTAGTAGTAGAGTGTGTCTAAAGTAAGCAAATTGTTTAAAGTAGCATTTTGGGGTTAACTTTATGAAATGAAGTTAATAACAATAACAACAACACAAAGTTGGCAAGAACAACAAGAAGAACGGCAAAACACAAGCACAAAAGCAAATACTACAACAAACAACAAACTAACTGCCAAAGAGGAAAAATGTAGAAATTAAGAGCAGCAGCAGCGGCGAGGGAAAGCAAGGCAAACAAACACAAGGCTTCAAAAGTTTCGCTAGTTCAAAAAAAGAAACACAAAAAAACATTAAAAAAGTTAAGCCGGCCCCTAAGCTTAGGGAAATAATATGAAAACAAACAAACAATAATTATAATTTTATTTCTTCTCGAAAAAAACATATAAATGGAAAATAAAATACATTAAACTTAAGACAACTTAAAAAACAAAGTTTGGCAGAACAATTTTTTGAAAAAAAAAAATAAAAAGTCATAAAAGTTTTCATTAAGTAGAGCACTGATTGGAAAATACCCTTTAGAAACTATAAAGTGTAGGTCTCTGTGTCGATTAGGAGAGATCTCGATATGTCATAATGTTTTCGCAGCAAATATTTATTTTTAAATAAGTAAATATTTTTTATTATTTAATGGAATTTATCTTCAAATAGCCCACAAAAAAGTGTTTATTATTAAATTTTTTTCATTTTTAAAATAACTAAATACTTTTAATTAACAAATTGATTTTATCATTGAAATAGGTAAGGAAATCAAATATTGGTATTATTGAATATTTTTATTTTTTTTTAAATGAACTAATGTTTTTTATTATAAAATTAACTTTACTTTATAATTAAAATTAAATATTTTTATAATACTATTTTTAAGAAATAAAAATATTATTATTTATCTAAATTTTGCCATAAAATAAATAAGCAAAACCAATATTATTATTTTATACATTTTAAGTTATTCTAAATTATTTTTAAATTGTCTATAATTATTACATTGTCTTTTATTTATTCTTAAAATAACGAAAAAAAGAAATTTATTAATTCGCGGAATTAATTATTATCGATACTCTGAGAACTTCCACAAGAAGAATACTTCGCATTCGAATTTAACATTCACGAAAAATGTGAAATATAATATTTCGATACAAAACGTTGATGATATCGTGTAAGGATCATAAGTTTAAAAATTTTAAATACAACAAACAAAAAATCTGTAAGAGTAAAAAAATTCAACTCCTAAGCTTCATTCAATTATTAAAAAAAAAAGGTTTTAGTATTAAGCAAAGTGCAAAAAAATCAATAGCTTCAGCTAATATCAATATGTTTAAAATTAAAAAAAGCGAATAAAATGTAAAAAATGTTTAAGTTTAATTTTTTTTCACAAATATTAAATTTTTATATATTGTCCAAAAATTAATTGCTTTTAAACATTTTATTTACATTTTTTTATTGTAAATAATATAAAATGCTAATACATAAAACGAAAAATAAAAAAACATGAATATATATAATAAAAAATATTTAAGACAATTAAGTCCTGTACGAAGTCCGAAAATTCCCCGGTAGATTCGTCCGTTTACTGTAGCTACAGGTTCAATCTCTATGGATTTCGTTTCATTATTTTTTTAAACCAAACATGGTTTCCTACTCAATAGAATTAATTTAATCTTAAACATTTTGCATTTTTAAATTACTAATTTCCGATTATCGCAAAACGACTTCTTCTTTTACCAGCACTTCAAGCGACTCCCTTTGCAGTGTAGCAAAAATGTCAAGTGCCGCCTTTAATTCCTATGCTGCTCCCGTGCTGGGTGTTTCTTCTTCCGCTGTCACTTAAACTAAATGCGCGTCTAGCTGGTATTGGGATACGAGTGCGGTTCGGGGTATTGGGACTTAGACTAAGGCTGGAGAGCAGAGTGCTGCTGCTCCCTGGTTCGCCTGCTGCTGCCATATTGCTTTGACAAACAGCTGCGTTTGTCATGTGTTAGCCTGCGAGCAATATTTTCCGGCAAATGCCAAATAAAAATCCCTAAACTTATGTCACCAGGCGGCAGTCGAAGTGCTGTAGCAGCAGCCGGAGCCATAGTAGCTTCTTGGGCTGGCTGGTATATGCTATCAGCAGTCAGTAGAGCGACCAGCTACTCCACTGCCTGGCACTGGGAATTAACAGCACATGCATAGGAAGCTTTGCTTCGTAGTCGTTCTTTATAATGTCGTGTTTTATTTTTGTTAACTTTGGTTTTTTACTTCTTTCTATCTTTTGGATTTTTTTTTCGTTCGCTACTGGTAGGGATATTTTGGATTGCCAGACATGCAAACTTTATATGCATGCAAACGATGCTTTCGGGACATGGTGACGTTGATAAGTTTGCATATAAATTGTGACACATGCTACGCAGGATGCAGTCTGGTTACAGGCACAAAATCAAATTGAGCCTGCTTGATTTGTAGTTTACAGCAAATGTTTTAGGAGCGGAGAGGGCGAGCGGGCGTCAAGACAAAATGTTGATGAAATTTTGCAAAGGCTTCGAAACTGACAGCAAAAATAACAACTTTGAGCTTATTAGAAAACTTCATAAACCAGGGCTCTCAGTTAAGCAAAAACAAGGCAAGTACAAAAACTTTGCTTAATTTTGCTTTGGCCTACGCTGCGTATGTGTAACTTATTTATGTGTGTGTATGTCAAAGGTTTGAACTTTGACCCACACACACGCACATAGGACGAGTGACAAACACACACACAGCTCAGTCAGTTGTGACCCTTGCCTGTAGCTCCCAAGTGTCTCTTGTGTCGCAGAGAATTTATTGGCACTTTTGGCTTCGCTTTCGGACAAGTCCTCACAGGACTCTTTTGGCTTTTAGCTTGCCATAGTAGATTTTGTTGCTATTTTGTTGCAAAATATTTCCGTTTGTCTTGGGTCGCTCCCTCTGTCTTTATTTCCCTATAATCCTCACCATGCTACAATTTTGTTAATGTGCGGGTATCTTTTTCATCTTTAGTTGATATCCTTTGCTTTGCTTACATGTGACAGCGGTCAGTTCCACAGGATGTGTGTAATAAATATAAATATTGCTATTTTTTTTTGTTTTGATTCATTTTTTGAGTCATTTGCACTATATTAACCTAATCTTAAAGGCATGTTTAACAATTTGTGTAGGTCATTTCTTTCATCAGCTATCATCTAGGTTTTCCTAATGAAAAGCAACTGAAAACTCATAAATAAATGCTTTTGACTTTATGGTTTTGCACCTTCGAACTTGCATTTTAAGCAATATGCTTAATAATTGAATTTTACTCTCCCAGTACAATTATGAAGCATTTTCTAAAAGTGCTTTATGAATTTGGATTTCTATGATAAAAGGCAAAGAAATTTGAATAAATGTAGCTAGAAATTATTATCTAAGGGAATTGAAGAGGTAAAAATCACAAGCTCTAAAAGATATTTGTAAGAATATTAAAGTGTTTGCACAATATATGATATTGATTTTTCTTTTAGCAGTATTTTAGTAAAAAAAAATTATTCAAAATATTTGTGGAATATTTTTATACTTTGATAAAATGTTAATATACTTTATAATATTTTATGTTTAAGTACTTGCGTATACACACCTGTAGTAGTGTATCTTGAAAAGCGAACCTGGTGTACTTCAAGTAGTAGCAAAGCTCACTAAAGCTTTAGGGAACTCACACTCTAGTATTTGGACGTAAATTCTGATTTTTATGGTGTGTCAAAAATATAAGATTCGGTAGCGTAGCGCCTTCGAAATCACTCTACGTAAGTCGGTAGACGGGAACTGAATCAAATCAAACGATTCAGTTTGATAAGTGTTCATTATGATCGGTCTGCGGTCGCATAAAGTCACGACGTAGCCTCAGTTTGGCCACCCGGTGCTTTAGTGTGGTTTAAGTTATTATTTAATTAAGATCTTTTTTAATAATATTGTAAAACTTTGACTCATATGTAAGCGAAACCTGGCATACGACAAACAATATATTAAGAAATCTCCAGAGTTATGTCAACCGATGCCTAAGGCGCATTGTTGGAGCTCTGGCCCAGAACTATATGTAATGCAAGGCGATGGTAGATTACCAAGTCAAGGTCATCGAAAGCGACATATCGAACAGAAAATATAGACAGATCTCGAATGGAACCCCATTGGCTATCGTCGCAGTACTCAACGAAACGTCCAAATCGTTTAACGAATTAAGGGTTTAAGCTTATAAAATGTCAAATCTAAGGTACCTGCTGAGAAGCTTAAAACCAATGCAATTTTATGGATTTACTTTTAATAAACATTTTTTTTAACGAGTTGCGTATTTAAAACGATAGTATGCTTTGTAAGGCTAACAAGAGTTTTAGAAAACACAATGTAATTATAGTATCCTTTTTACTAACAAAAATAGTTCCTTTCTCAAAGTGAGTTAAAGAAAAATATAATTCGTTTTTCTTCCAAATATTTTTAGAAACGAATAAATATAAATAGAAAAATTAACAGTGGTAAGTTATTTTCAGCTTTTTTTTTATATCTGCAGGGGTTTTTAGTTATTATACTATTTCCTAATATTTTCCTATTATGACAAATTAGGTAATTCTTGCATTACTTCGTTTTTCCTACATTTCTTTATATTATGTTTTTCTCAAAACATTAACATCTTTGTCCATTACCAAAATTTTAAGCTATTTCACTTTACTTTTGTAATTGACAAAAAATATACTCTTAATGTAATTATTTTATACTTACATCAAAAGCAAAGTTCTTTTTCTCAATATTTAACACAAAAGTTATTTACGCAAATTAAATTAAAAACACATTATTCTTAATTTACACATCTCCTAGTCACTGCAGTAAACTGGTCTCAAAATTTGTTTATAAACTCTGATATACCAAAAACAAAAAATAATAATAACAATAATAATAAAAACAAATCACTTGGCTGGCAGCCAGGCTGGTCGGAGCATTTAATAAACAAATATCGATTATGGGCCAAGTTAAGTAAACATGGCGTTTGGCAAAATGTGAACAACATTTAGACGCCCTTTGAACATTGGCCTCGAGCCACGTACCAAAACTTTTGCCGTCCTGTCTTTTTGTTGTCTGCAGGTAATTAGACGTAACTCAGGCGAGCTATTGATAGCAACTGATAATATCTAATATAGAGAGGAGAGTCTGGACCAGCTAATTGAAAAAGTTTCAGTTTCAATTCAGCTCATTTTTTTCATGCCAAAAGCAAAAGCAATTTGTAGGCGCTGCAGTTTCTATATGCTTGGGAATACATGTGTTATGAGAGAGCAACAGGATATATTGGTTTTCAAAAATTTTTGAAACGGTATATTAATTCAAGTGCAACAAAACTTAGCATTGTTTCTTTGGTCTTTCAGTTTGTGCTTTATATTTTAGAGCAATGTAATGTAGTATTACGGATTCATCGACTTTGAGTTTTTTAAAATTATGTAAATATGAGAGCCTCACAAAAATATCCTGAACATTTTTTTTACGAGATTGAAAAATTACTTAGGATAATGTTTATAGCTCTCTTACTAAATATTAATATATAGTGCCCAACAAAACTAACATTTTTTCACCAAAATTAAAAACAGAAATTTGGGGATAATTATATTTATAATAATATTCATGATTATCTTAAGCTTACTAGGTAATCGAAATATATTACAGTTCTTTATTTTTTTACTAATAAAACCTTTTTACGAATAATACAAAAAAAACGAAAATATTGTCCGACTTGAGACTTTAAAATAGGGGTTAACTCGACCCCCCACACATCGCCATAAAAATCATATATGGATAATATTGGTGCAAGTCCGTTCGAAATTCTAGAACTGACAAAATTTTCAAAATTATTGGTCTTGTGATCTCTCACTTTTTACTAACATATTTTGGACTTTAAGTCATAAAATAAAATATAGAGGGAACAGAATTGCTTGATATTACAGACGGTCGGTTTTTACCCAGTTTGCAAAATTATGAAAAGTTTGAGATATACTGAAGGGATTTTTTTTCTGGCTGCAAGTGTCATATTTTAGTTTTTTCATTTTCTTAAGCAGATTCGTCAAATTTACGAAATTTCTATGCTTGTACTCTCTTACAGAGTACCTCTTAGTCGTGCTAGTCCGTAACAAGCCAACCTACTTATTACTATTACGTATTATGATGGTCAACAGCACAGAGCGTAATTGTGGACAACTTTACCTTCAAGTGCCTGGCCATTTGCATAATAAGCATTCCGGACAAGCAGCTTCCCAGATTCGTTGTTCTCGTTGTTGATTTTCTAGGCATATTGTTATTGCTATTATGGCTGCTGTGATCAACAGCGCATGAAATTGTTGTCTGCTCAGTTCTGGCTTAAAAATTAGAAAACCATTCGCACGCATGCCTAACCTCAAAACGTAATACCAACCAACTCCCTCCCTGGAACTTCTTAACAGGTTGGCGGAGGCGAGAAGAGTACGACTGCGAATCCTGCTTATGGCCATGCATGGCAAAATATGCGCTGAGCCAAAACGGAAAACATAAATTTTCGTACGATATGAAAACAGCCAAACACATCCGCACACAAATAAATCATAAATAATAAATGAAAATGAAAAATGTGCAGCAAGACGGCAGCGACAACAACAACAACACCAACAGGAACAACAACAACAACGATAAATGGGGAAAACCATGTGGTAAAGAGTAGGAAGGAAGCTTACAGAACCTGTCAGCAAGTGCTAAGAGACAGAAAGAGCGAGCTGCACAGCGCAGTAAGTGCCTCAGAGAAAGGGTGCGAGGTAGAGCTTAGGGACAAGGCAGAACAAGATAATGCCAGTCGAGTTAATGCAAGTGACGCAATAACAACAGCAACAATAACTTGCACTAAGCCTAGCTCACAAAGTGTTCAACGAAGTCTGTATGCTCTTTATAAGCTGGTACACTGAGAAGAACACCCATAAATCCATTTCTACATATGCTCATTTGTTTTAAATAATATAAAAACTCTAAAATGAACTTTTAGAAAGAACATAACTATTATTGAGGGAAAGATTTGCACTACGCTTTGTAGCTCTATTAGGTTCCCTTCTTGAATCTTGCAACATACCTCTGAGTCCAATGGAATCTAGTATGTCTAATATTGTGTTGAGATTTGTTTGGCTCACTATAATGTGACTAGCTCTTTCGTGCATCAGCGCTGGTCAGGTTCTTTGCAGAATCCGTAAATTTTTTTTTGAAATTATTCCCAATTCAGTTAGCTGAGAGTGCAACCTTCAATAGCTGTTATTATTCATGTTATATTACGTAGACTAGTCTTACTTAATTTCATACATTATTTAAATAAGTTATAAGTTTTAATAAGCATTTTTAAGTGTAGAAGCCCGTGTAGGCTGTCCCAATATGCTCTTCTTCTCTACTTATTATCAGGGAAATGTTTTGTATGGCCAAAGAGATCTAAGCCTAATCTAAGTAGAGAATCAATATTCTTCAAAATACTTGCAGCGTATTCAAAAATATTTATTTTGAAAAAAAAATCGTATAAAAGTCTTCAACGAAATAATTTATATTTCAAAAAAACTAAACTCATTATTCGATGACCTTAATTCAATAAATTTTTTTTATTTGGAGTAACAAATTTTTTTCATATTTTGGTATATTAAAAAAAATTATTTTGCATTTCTACCGAAAATCCATTTTTTGTAATTCGTTCGGCCTTTTCCCATTATCTTTTTTACTAAAAGAAGAAAACAGCTTATTCTAAAGTTAGAAAAATAAATCAATTTATGCTAGTTAGATTCTGTGAAAAGTTAGACTTCTCTTTTTTAGAAAATGTTTATCGTTTTTTTCATATTTCAAATGCAAATGCTTCTTTATTTCTAATTTCTGATCGAAGAGTTCTTTATAACCAAATCTGAACGACATTACTTCTTATTTTCTTCAGTCTTTATTTAAAAGCTATTTTCTGGGACAATAATAATATATAGACTTTGTACTAAAACAAAGCTCCAATGCTTCTGGGGGAGTCGATCAAAATACGCAAACAATGCTCAATTTATTGTATACTAAAGTAAATTTTTGGATTATTTTTAAAAACTTAACTTAGGTTGTGTATATATTAAAGTATTCAATTCAAATTTAATCCCATTGAATTCAATTCCGTTAAATTTTTATTCACTTAATAAGGCGTTGTTACTTAAAGCGGAATGACAATAACCCCTCATAAAATCTGTATATTATATTTATTACTTTCGAAATAAGTATAAAAACCGATTTTAAAAAATTTTTCTATAATTAAAAGTTAAAGAAAAAAATATTTGCCTATATATAATTTCTAAATTGACACCTATGCTCTCTCCCGCTTACAGGGTATAATAAGCGTAGCCTGCAGCTGGCTATTGCATGATTAGCGGCACTCAGGCGGCCAAGCAACAATCCGACCCGACCCGACACCGGCACCGGCACACCCAAACAAGGCGGTCCAAGCACTACCTCCTCCTTAATGCTCTTTAGCCTTGTATCTTAGCCAGAGAATATTAGTTGTACATGGAGTAGTATGACTCATTCAAAAGAGCTGCCTGCTGTACAATGTGCTTATGCTAAGTTGGCCTGCGGGCAACGCACGAAGTTCTCCAAAATGCAGAAAATTACTAAATTCGATATGCAATTTATAAACTTGGCCCGCAGCTTTGGTCTGTACGTCTTCACACAGATACTACATACAGACATAAAGTATCTATAGCTTGAGCTGTTTGTATCTGTAGCTGGCTTTTGGCAAGGTTTGTGTCTGTGGCCAAACGATTTGGTAAGTACTATTTGTTGATATACAGCCAAGGCTCTTTTTGTAACAACAGCAACAACAACAAGGCATAGAAAATAACATAATAAGCAAGTAGAAGACTAGAAAAGTAGTAGAAAAAATCTAGATATAAAAATGCTTTGCTTTTAATGCGCTTAGAAGATAGAAATAAAAATATGGGGTGGGAACACACAAAAAAAAATAGTAGTCAACTTTTAAGCCCAACATCCTATTTCATGTACAAGTTGCAGGTGTCCTGCTGTGCTGGGCTTTGCATGCTTTGCTCCTTCTTATTTAGAGATCTGCTTTGTATTGCAAATAGACGCAAGATTACTCCAAAAAATAAAGAATAATAAAACCAAGAAGAAAGTAAATGTAAGCCGTATTCATGGCAGCCAAAAACATCTACTCTGCTCTTTAACTGTCTGAGCTAAATGTATTATTTGAAATTTCTTTTATGCACTTAATCTTTTTTGTTCTCTTTTTTGTCTATAAGTCTCCCTCTGATTGAGTTTAATGCAGTTTTCTCGAAAATTTTTTCTTTTTTGGTTTGATGAGTAATTCAATTTAAGCATTTGCAGCTTTTGGTTAAGTTTTCTACTCAGGTCTAAACTTTGAGTGAGGATACTCGAAATGAGAAGAAAAAACTGGGCCAGTTATTTATTTACTAAAGAATGAAATGTTTATGTTCTACAAAGTTCTTAATAGAAAAACCCACTATTTGAGTACAAAAGCAATATGCAAATTACCACCTTTGTCACTGAAGATTTTTATTCTGCCGTAAAATTTTAATTCAAGAAAATTGGTTTATTCATTTTTTGTTTTGGCCAGCATAGAAGATGTGGTTTCGTGAAAATCGTGGCGAAGTCAAAATTTAGATATAATACAATAGTACTCTTGCTGACTTTCAAACTGAAATACATAGTTTTGATTACCCACAATAAGCTTTTTAATCATAATTTCTCCAATTTTTTTTAAATTCTAAGATCCAAAAGAGACGTCTGATGTGTCGTACAAAGACCCATTCCTTTTTTTCCATTCCATTTTTTTGTATAACACAACAGCGTGTTGCGACTTTATAAGTCCAACGCTGATTTCCCAGAGCAGTCTTAGATATTAATGAATGGGTATCCCATGCCGGCAAAACTTCAGAGTACTTATTGCGTTTTTGCCTCAGAGATGCTGCTCTTGGGCAGATACTAATTACACTTATAGCCAAAGCACTAAGCAGCTGTACTGCCAATATGCCGAAAAATATGGTCGAAGTGAAGCCCCAGTTGATCCAGGCGATCGCACTTATTTGTTAATAATTTCAATGGATCGGTTAGTGGCGAAGGATTTCATTTTGGCAGACAACTAAAATATTAATTTTTCTAATAGATGGGGCTTCTAGAATTTGTTCTTATAATTTATTTTATTTTTTTATTTATTTAAAAAAAATTGGTTATAAGGTGAGAAGAACATCAAACAAATAGTAATAAAAAGAACATTGAATTAAGTTACATATGATTCGCATAATAAGTTTTTAACAATAAGACCAACAGATGTCCAAATTTCCCAATTTTCTTTTTGTCTAAAAAAATTATTCCGTAGCCCAAGTTATGAGATAATCAATGAATCATCGAAAGGGTTAAAGAAGCTAAAGGTACTTAAGAGGTTATGAAAATCATCGCAATCATGGAGGCTGCAGTTGATTAAATATTAAAAGTTTACTCGACACGTAGGTTCGTAGGATTTAAATTGATTTTAAGGCTCCGTCCGTATGCCTCGGTAGGGTAGTGGTAGCGCACTTTCCCCTAAATGGCAAGGCCGGGGGTTTTGATAACACCAAGCAGAACTGGAGCATTTGTCAAGTAGTTGCGTGGACTCTATTTACCTAGGAAAATCTATATTAATTAAAGTTTTCGCCGTTGGGATTTGGCTTTAACCTGTAGGACCCTGTTATCACCAAACAGCTATTCATTGAGATGTCCCCATGCTCAGCCTATGGATCGGGAGCATATTCAAGGGAAATAAACCTAAATTTATTTATTTTTAGTCTCCATCCATAGTCGTATATTTAAAATAGAAGTGTAAGTTTCTACCAAAAAAATTAGATCAACAGTTCTTTTCGTCACCAAATGACATCTGACTAATGTTAAGCCTGTCCAAGTTCGAATGCACAAAATAAAATTGTGTTCTTAACCTTAAACCTTCATGTTACGATTTAATATAATCAAGTCCTAGTTGGTGATAAATCAAGTTAAAGTTCTCTAGGTAATGCCATGAACTTATAGGGAAAATGCTAAAAAGGGAAATCATCGAAACAACTACAAAAACTTTTGGATTAAAATGTAATACATCAAAGAGCATATTTGTACATCATCTTCATCCAAATCGCGACACAATTTTTGTTTTGTATAAATTTCACATTAATACACTTCATGCTCGGGGCCTAAACGATAATAAAATTTTTCACGTACAATACAAAAACAACGCAAACGTCAGAGACAACTTTGACTTATGCATTTACAAGTTTTTAACTTGCTCGGGTCATTTAGGACAGGTGCTGATTCCGGGCGCGGGCACTGACAGAAGTTGCCACTGCCAAATAAAACATATAAGCATAAAGTTTTTGGCTGACGCGAAACATTTGTAGCATGCCACGCACACTACGGAGCGAAAAATATTTATTTCAGCTCGTATGTCATGGCCGGGTGGTACGCGGTGCCAGGGAGTGGGTAGATACTGTGTGTAGAGACGAACAGTGTATGTGTGTGTGTGCAGTTCCAGAGAGCTGCCATAAAACTTAAAGCCATTTTTCAAATTTGTCAGGAATAGTATGAGTGTGAGGATGAGGTGATGAGGAGTACGAGGGAGTAATACGTGGTGTTGGTGGTGGCACTCCAGAAGTGCGTCCCGCATTTCAACTTGATAATATCAGAGTTAGTGTGAACCACATGCGGATTTTACAAGTGGTTGGCAAGTTAATGCGTTATGACCCGACCTGGTAAAAGTTTTCTGGCGCATTCGCGAGCAGCAGGCATAGAAGCGGCTGTAAACCCAGAAACCACGACGACGACGACGGCGACGGCGACGACGACGTTGTGGCTGGCCACGTTAAAAAATGATTAATGATTATTTTGGCCAACTGCGTACGTCTGCGGTTATGAGACGCAGGTCAGAACTACCAACATTACGTCTGTGCCTGCGCCTGGTCATAAACTTCTTGTGCTCACAATAAGAGCTTTGTTGTTGTGTGTGTGTGTGGGCGTTTGTATCTGTGTGAGTGTTTATTTGTATCTGTGTGTGTGTGTGTGTGTGTGTTTATGGTTGCGTGTGTGTTGGCGCCAAAGATATATGCGCTTGAAAATATGTTAACGCTTTTAAAAATCTGCTTGTTTTATTCCAACATTTCTGGTCTGGGTTTGGTGCTCAGTTCGCTGACTGTGTCTGAGTTCGGGGGCCCGGTGTCAGCTACGATGAAGCTGCGTTTTGTGTTTATAAAAATTTAATGCTTCTGGTTTTGAATTAAATTGCAAGCTGGATGGGCAGTGCTGAGGTTTTGTTGCGGTTCAGCTTGGCTGGTTTCTTGCATAATAAATAATAGACTGGCACGAGTTGTTCTTAAAACCATTCTGTGGGAGAGCTAATAAAGCATTTTGCACTTCATCTGAAATAAAAGAAGTGAGTGCGAGTGTTGTTTTATTGCACAAAAAAATCGTATAATAAGCGAGAGATGGATAGAGAAAGAAAAGAGTGAGTGTGATAATGATAGAGTGAAACTAAAAAAGAGATAGATTGAAAGTGCTGTAAAGTATTGTATTTTATGGAAGCTAAAATGAAAAAACTATAGGTTTCAGCAGAGATTGCGAGTCATTGCATTTTTACTACTTTAACCAAGTAGCCTAATAAGAGTTTTATAACTTCACTTGATTCTTGGTATGCTCTATTATCGCATTATTCAAATATAACATGATAAAACTAAACAGGTAACGCGAAGCTGTTGTTCTGCATAGGCAACAATACGCTTGCTAGTTAGATCGGCAATTTCGAAAGCAAAATGAGCTGAAGACATAGTATAACTATGTATTATCAGCGAAACACTGTTGGCCTGAGTTTTTTTTGTTGATGACAAATGTTTAAGTGTAGCAAGTTCAAAGCTTCAAATATTCCAAAATAAGGCATATTTCATGGGTCATTTACCTGTATAGTTTTACCATGTTAAGAAGCGGTGCGACAATCATTATCATATTAAATAACAACGAATTTTAAATTTTATGTAGAACCATTTCTGTACACACGTTACCTGCATAGTTCTACCCTCTATCAAGCGACTATCGTAGATCAATAATCTCTTTTATGCAAGACCCTATTCATGGGCCAGTAGTTTTTTTTGAAACTCCCCGTAGAAAACACTGCCAAATTTAAAAATGTCAATGCAAGCAGTATTTGTTCCATTCTTCAAAAAAAATTTATATTTGCTTCAGCCCAGTTGACTTGCTCAAGGGTAAGATGACGACCGATATTGCATCACTTTAGTTCAATGCACTCCGGAGTTGACTTGCTCAAGGGTAAAATGACGACCGGCCCACAATGTTGCACTGCAGTAAAAGTTGAGCAAATCTTTTGAGTCTTTAATGCACACAGAAACAGAAAAACCAAACATACACTCGCATCACACACATCGCAAGTCTACGCAAAATCCTGAACATATTTAAAAAAGTTGTCATAAGTATTTAAAATTGAATTTTTTTTTTAAATGTATTTTGTAGGTTATGATAGTCCAGCATCTCTGGGAGTGTTTAAATATTTAAACTATACATTAAATAAAGAAAACTGTAAGATGTCCAAAAGTAAGGTATAAGTTCTGAAAGTTTATACAATGTTGTACTATAGGCAAGACGCCAACCAGGGACTTTATTTGAACCAAAAAATGTGGCTTAATAATTGCTTGTAATCATTTTAAATGCGGATCTAAAGAATAATTGTTTAATTTTGCTTTTGGTATAAATTTTTCAACCAGTTTGGAAAGTCACTGAAAATTTAATTAAATATGCTCAAATATACGTACATATGATATGAATTTTCTTGGCAATTCTTAAAATTGAGAAGTAATCAGATCAAAAGTAGATGATGAATGGGTGAATGGTGGATGTATGCTAGATGTAAAAAGCAAGTTTTCTTGCAACAAACCCTTATAAGGTTCCCAAATCGCAGAAAATACATTTCATTTCGAATTTCGATAAATATTGAATATATATACGCAGGCAAGATTTTTTGACTTAAAATTTTTGCAAATGTTTAACTTTACCTTTTAAAATAAAAATCACCCTTTAAAATATTGTCATCGGCAACTAAGAAGTTTAATGAATCAGTTCCAAAGTAGTCCTAGCTTATTTTTCGTCCGCATTTATCTAAACTTTACAAAAATACAAAGAGGTTTTAAAATTTTTCTTGGCTAAATGGAATTCTTTTAGTAAAATTTTTGTAAAGTTTGATATGTCAAATTTTTTAAAAGCAACTAAAGAATTTTTATAAATATTTTTTGGCCTCTGTCATGCAGAAAATTTTGTGTATGACGTTGCAAGTTTTGTTGCCTCATTTCTGTTTTTTTTTTTGTGTTAGTCGCCCTGCCAGACTTATCATCAGCTGTTTGCAACAATAACATGCCAAAAGTTTTGCCGGCATTTGCAGTTATATCATTGGGGAGCGGGCTTTAGGGCGATAAAGAGCGAGAGAACAGGAATTTGGCAGTCAGTAAATCGGCTTATATAGCCACACACTAGATATATATGTATATAAACCATATATATATGGGGATTTGTTGTGTATGCAATGTAAACATGACATGGAATACTGGTAAAACGTTGTTTCTCTGAGAGATTTGCCTCTTTTTCTCTGGAGCTCTCGCAGTATAAGAGTTTTGCTTATTGCAGCGGCGCCTGCGCAGTTTTGGAATTCGCTCTTGCAGCTTCCGCAACAATGTTTTCATTAAGGATTTTTTTTTTGTTTTGATTTTTGGTTTCTATTTTTTTTGGTTTTAAATGAATTATTTTTAGATATGTTTGCGGTTTTCGATTTGCTTGAGCTTCGAATGGCAAAAGCTATGAAAATATTCCGGGTGACCAGACCATTGAACTCTCTCATTTTTTTTACACAAATCAAACAAGTTAGTTTTTATATTATTATTGTATTTACAAGCCATGTGTGGGCTTCAATTGGGTTTGGTGCCGAATATTTTTGAATGTGAATTTTATAAAAAATACAATAAAATATTTATATGGAAAAAATAGCTGCCATTTTTTTGAAGAATTTTTGCGGTGTAAAGGATGTTATTTTTGTGTAACTTTTTATAACTTTACGTGCAGCCGAAAGCCGATTGACAAAAAATATAAATTTTTAGGAAAATTCACAACTAACCGCCTGACTTTTAATAATAAAAATATTTATTGATTGTTTTTAATACAGCAATTAAAAAAGGTTAAAGTAACATCTAAAAAATTTAATATATATTTTAATAAATTTAATTTATAATAACAAAAAGTGATAGGCTGGTTTGGTTTGAACATGGGTGGCATCGCTTTTTTTGGGGTTCGGTTCATAACTGATTCATCCCAATAACTGAAATCGTTAATTGTTAAAATTATTACATTGCCAAGGTTTCAAACATTATTTTTAGTAAGTATGAAAGATACGATAAGATACAGCTGAAATGTACTCGCCTTTAAAATCGAAAATCAGTGACTCAAGATATTACATTAATTTATTTATTAAGCAATAAATCAATAAATATTGAAAAAATATTTTAAACTACTACTTTACTCCTCTTACAAAAAAATCAATAATTTAAGAATCTAAAATAATTATTTTTATTATTTTTATACTATTACACAGACCTTTTTTTTCATACTTTCCAATCAAGGAAATCAAAATCAAATATTTTGACATTTTAAAGGATGCCCTCATGTAGTCTATAATTTGGGAACATCCATATAGCAATGTCATATGTCAAATTATAACAAGCGGCAGATATTATATTTTGTAGAAATTTTACTTTCTTTAATTTATACAATTTGAATTATTGCACTTTTGAACTAAAACATAAACTAACATGCTCAACAGCTTGACCGCTTCTCTGACCTTGTTTAATCAGACTTTAGCACATTGTTGTGATGTAATATTTGCATTTTATATTTTTGATGTAAAAACTTGAATGGAAAAGTTCCCCAGTAATTTCGACCAAAATACTCACCATATTTTGTCACCCCAAACAGTTGACACACTTGCCAAATTGAAAGGAAACTTGAACACTTCAAAGTTTCTCCAAATTGTAAATAGAATTCTAGCGCAACTCTCATTACCAAAAACAATTTCAACCATTTTCTTGCTCTAAATTTTAACTACCCCAAACGCTACGATGACAAAAATGAACAAAAAAACAAGCAGCAACAAAAAAAAAAAAAAACAAGAATAAACAGCACGAAAACAAAAATAACATCAAATTCACGCCGATTTCTGTCATTAGCGCGACAACCAACACAAGAAAAAACATGGAACATATAAAACAGAAGGGAAACTTTTGCTCCGAATCTTGGCTGACCCCATCCCAGAGCAGCCGGAGCAAACTGTTCCAAGCGCATTTTTAATGGTCAAAAGTTTTATGTTTATTGTTTATGCGTTGAAGCAAAAATTTTCATGAACTTTTCATTGTTCCGGTTTGCCGAGCCAACGAACGAATGAACGGAGCGATCCAGGCACAAACTTTTAGCACACAATGCACTTTAATTTCATCTCCCCCATCAGGCTGTATGTACCCTTCCCCACCTCCCTCGACCAAACTGACCCAAAGTGAACAAAAGAAAATGGCATGAAACAATGCGACAGCAAATGTTGCAGCAAAAGTATGCATCCGAATAGGATATAAAAATAACAACTATGCGATAATCAAAAAGTAACGGTTAGGATATATAGTCTACGGCAAAGGAGCTGTTTATGGAGATGAGGTCGAAAGATCCATAATAACAAGTAGTATAGGCAGTAAAGAATGTATATTTTTAAAGCAGCAGATTTTAAACTGACAGAACAGAAAGTGGACTACTATGATATTGTTTAACCGAAACCTCAGACAAGCGAAGCCTAGCGACATTAAAGTCGAGACAAGTCGACTTTTGGAATACCCTGCAGCAAAGAAAATCCTAGAAGAGAATACTGAAATTTTATTGAAAATAAGGAAGACACGTTAGACTTCAAGTTGGATAGGGCATAAGCAACAAGTGAAGCATATAAATCGTGGACGTGTAGAAATTGCAGAAATTGTTGCAGGTAATAGACGACCAAGTCAGCCAAGAACTGCAGAAAATGGATGGGGGAAATCTTGGAAAAAATATGGTAGTAAGTAATCCAAGTAAGTAGTAAGTTATACCAAGGACTTGGACAGCAGCTGCTGGAAAAGTGATGGCGAGGGAAAGAATGTGATTGGCTAACTGCAACAGGTGCCGATAACATAACTACTAAAATAAAAAGTGATGTTGCAAGCGAGGAACCAGAAGAAGCTAGAAAGAATTCATCGGCTAAAGGACAAGGTGCTATTAGAAAATCAGGAAGATGATGTTGGAAAATATAGAATTGTAGAATGCAACTTGAAAAGGACGTTGAGCCTTAGCCGGAAAATAATATGTAGTAGACTGTCAAGGCGTGGCATAAAAGGAAAGCATGTTAGCGTTGTAGGAGGATAAAAGAGAGAAAATTTAGATCAAGTGGAAGTGGATAGCAATAATCTGACTGCAAAATGCTGACAAAGTATGGGGTGTTGTTTGAGGAGAAGTAAACTGATGTTGACTGTTAGCTTCAGCAAACAATGCAGCAACTATTGCACAAACTTTACAGAAGAAGAGAAAATTTAGGGTTGGAGCTGTTGATAATTGGAATCTTGGAATTGGTTTGGAAGCAGCTATTAGATGATGTTGGAAACAGTCTTTAAGGTGATGTTCAAGCTTGTGTTAGAGGTTGTGCTGGAGATAGTGGTGAATATGGTCTGTAGGTTGTAGTATAGATAGAGTAATTCAAAAGTATGGAACATAATTTTCACAAAGTAAACCAGGACACGCAATCAAGTAATTGGCCAAAATAAAACATTTTTTACTTTTTTTTCACTATAATTGCTAACCTTTTCATTTTAGTTGACCAAACAACCCTCTATCAGATAACAGCAGACCATCGCAGCTGTGGTCATCCACTTAGTCGGCTTTCGCATAAATCACCTTCTTCATGCTCACTCTTTGAATGCAATGGACATCCGTAATCGAAAAGAAACCGAAGATTTCTAAAGAATTTGAAATATTTTTATATTTATTATAAAAATCTTAATTTTTCGTAATTACTTTTTACGATAACACAAAATAAAAAGATACATGGCCTTCACACAACAGCCGAGGCAAATATTATTATATTTTTCAATAAAATTTTTGAGAAGATTACCTTTACCAATTACCTCTGTGGTATTAGACTAAGGAAGATCTCAAAACCTTCGAAAACTATGAAAACATCTCTCCCGTTTTTATTCCAACACTTGTATTTCTGTTGGAATACGTGAAAAGCGTGGAACATCTAATTTTCCCCAATGTTCTACTGTTACTCCGTTTCTACAAATCTTCTAATCTTCTGCCCACATACATAACAATGTATAACAATAAAAATGGCAACTGCCCGAGTAAAATGGCCTATTTTGATGGAGGAAACTAGAAATTTCGTGGGCCAAGTTTGTTTTATTAGCCGGCAAATGAAAATTAAAGTTTATGGCTAACCATTTCACATTTTCGTTTTCATTGCCGTGGTAGTAGCTAATTTTTCCCACAGCGCGCATGCAACAGCAGCAGCATCCGTGGCAACAACAACAACAGTTACAACTACATAACTACAATGGCCAACAGGCTGTTGGCCAAACGTAGTCGAGTCGAAAGTTGACTTGACTTCATTTTTACAATTTCTTTGGTTTTTTTTTCCTATTTTTCCACCATTTTGTAAAGCACCTTGTCCTAAAAGTCTTTTGTTCGTGGAGTACACAATGAAGAAGCTACCAAGCGGCGCACTTTTTTTTTGCCCCCTACTTGTTTCGTTTCCTCTTCGTATTCTACAACACTAGCAATTGTAGTTGTTGCTGTTGTTGCAAGCACTCAGTATATTTTCTTCATAGTCATCTTGTTAACATTTATTTTCTGGCATCCAATTTTTTACATTTTGCAGACTGGCAACGATTTCATTTCGTTACGCACAGACCTACGGAATGTGCCACAGCAAAGTTTGGGAGTAAAAATTTTAGAAAAAAGTGAGTGCAACATTTTTTACGCTTTCTTTTTTTTTTTGGTTAGCCTGAAAAGTTTTTTTGCTTTAAGCAGTTGAGACACTTTTAAATAAAATTTCGCCTAAAAGCATGCAGCAAAATATTTCAATTTTTTTGCTTGGTCTGCTTTGGCACAGTGGGCGATATATGAGTGATAAATGAAATCAAAATTGTGTTGTATTTTAGCTATATTTGTTAAAAAAAAAATCATTTGCAGTTGATTTTAAAATGTCATCAGTATTTTGTAGCAGAGACAGCAATTCGCGGGGCATTAATTTTTATTTATGTTTTTATGAAAATTTCAATATGCATCATTATGCTTTGAAATTTTATTTTTGATGAAAGTTCACATTTTCATAAACTTTTTTACAATTTGCCCCACTGTGCCATGTCGCCCATTTGACAACAAATCGCAGTAAAATTTTAGCTATTTTTAGTTATTTGCTTAGTTGCATATGTCTTTATGTGTATATTCTAAGCATATATTTGATGACATAATAAATTGTTGCAAATGTCGACATGAAAACAATGTTGCCACACACACACGATCACACACATACACACACATTTATATGCATATAGAGCAAGCGCATGGATACAGTTAGCATTGCCATTGAGGCTGTGCAGAATTTTTCGTACTTGTTTGTGAATGTGAAATATTTTTGTGCGCTGAATGCCAAAGTGAAGTGTAAATATGCCCCAAAGCAATTTTTTTACACCCAGCATATTTGTTGCAGTTATTGTCGCTGTCAGTCACAGTTGTTGCACTTGTAAATAAAGCTTACTGATATGTCGGTGTGTGTGTGTCTGTTAGTGTGTGTGTGTGTGTGTCAAAGTGGTATGTGTTGTGTGTGCCTCAATCCGGCTTAGACTAATGCCACGTTCACACTGACACTCCCACAGGTTTTTCTAATAAAATATGTTGCAGATGACAGTCATTTTTTTGTAGTTCTCGCAAATTAAAATTTAAAGTCCTACATGCAGATATATATAGCACTAAAGAACTATAACGCGTTTTTAACAACGAAAGAATCTCTGCTGATTTATTCCAAAAACTTTAAAAGGTTGAAGAGAACACATATTTTTTATATCATGAAATAAAATGATTTAATAGAGATGACATCTAATGGCAAATTGAATCAAATCGAATGCATTGAGAAGAATGCAATTCTGATCAGCTAAAATATAATTTTAACATCAAATGAGTTCGGATGGGACCAGATAATACCAGATCATATAAGATGATACCATATGATTTTTTTTGCGAATATTTTAAAATGTTTAAGAAATCACACAACTTAAATGACATGAGTTGCACTGAGTTGAGATGAAATAAAATGAGATGATAGGAACTGCTTTTGGGATGAGAAGAAATGGAATCAATAGGAATGAATGATCAGATGAGCTCATATGAGTTCGGATCTGACCAGATGATTACAGATTATATTTTGTTAACATTTAAAAATGTTAAAGAAATCCTGCCATATCTTTGGCATGAGGTGAAATAAAATTATATGAGCTGCTATAAGATAAGATGAGAAATAGAATCAAATGAAATGCAATGAGAAGAATTGAGTGCTGATCAGGGAAAATATAAGTTGACCCGAGCAGATGAGTTTGGTGAAGAAAACACACGATTTAAATGGCATTATATAATATGAGCTGCTATGACATGACATGAGAAATGGAATACAATGAGAAGGATTTAGTTTTGATTAGCTAAAATTATAATTTGATGCGATCACATCAGATAAGTTCGTATGGTACCAGATAATATCAGATCAGATAGGACGCTACCACATGATTTTTTCCGAATATTTTTAAATCTTGAAGACAAAAAACAATTTAAATAACATGGCTGAAATGAGATGATATAAGCTCTAGAAAATGAGATGAGAAATGGAATCAAATGGAGTGCAATGAGAACAAACAGATCAGATGAGTTTTAAATGAGAAAAATTTAGTATAAGAATAAGTTCTGGCCAGCTACAATTGATCCGATGAGATCAAATGAGTTCAGGTTAGATAAGATGGGATTAGATATTATATTATATGATCTCACTTGAAATATGGTAATCGAATTGTGAGAATAAGACAAGATAATCACAGATTAAAGGAAAAATATTCAGTACATTTTAAGGCGAATTGCAGTAGACTAGATTTACAAAGCAATATTCTTGGGATTGATAATTCATTATCTTTAAAAAAAAAAACAATTCTACAGTAAATTAAATAATATTTAATAATCACATTCAACTGCCCCAGTGCAGTGAAAGTGCAAAAAAACTAAAGCTTTCATTTCAGAACTACACAAACTAAATTTATTAAATTCAGTCAAAAAAAAGTCCCAAAAGCAAAAGCATATTTATATAACAAACAAAAACAATAAAAAACATTTTTGCGGCAAATGCAATTTGGTTATAAGCAAACAGCCAAAAAAATGTATATATACATGTTCTATAGGCACAAAAAGAGGCAGTAACAAAAGTTCGAGAAAGAAAAAGTAGCTCCCATATTTATATATATATAGCTAGAAATTGCATAATAATACTCATATCACATGGGGCACACGAGCAGCACTGGCAATAACGAAAAAAATTTGACACAAAGTTATGACAATGACGAAATGAAAACGAGGCACACACTCGCCCCGGCTTCGCCTCATGCCGCCTATACAACAAACGACAATGGCTATGTGGCAAGGGCATGTGGCATGGCTTGTGGTGCTTGTGATGCTCTTACTGCTTGCTACTCATCGTGCTGTGGTTGATGATGATGATGAGCAGAGCATCCAAGTATGCTTGTAGCAATAGCAGCTGCCATCGTTGCAAATAAGACATTTCTCTTTGCTGCCAGAATGGCTCCTCCTCTCTTGCCACACACTTTTTTGCACTTTGCTCGCCACAAAATACAATTTCATTTTATGTCTATATGTAAGTATTTACATATATGTATGCAAGTGTGTGGTTGTGTGTGTCTGTGTGTGTGTATATGTATCTGTCTAAGAGTGTGACAAAATTTTAGCACATTTGCATACAAAATAAGTTGAAAGCACATAAACGAAATATGGGAGAGCTCGCTACCTAAAAGTTACCAAAGCACGAATTTTTTTTTAAATTACAGTAATACCGATAACTGGACGGTGCATAGGAATTAGAAATACTTAATCGATGATGACATTTTCATATGGTCAAATGGAGTGGCAATATTTTTAGGTAGAAAAGTTACCGTCAGGAGAAGAATTTATTATATTATATT
This sequence comes from Chymomyza procnemis, assembly GCA_035046065.1. Taxonomy (NCBI): domain Eukaryota; kingdom Metazoa; phylum Arthropoda; class Insecta; order Diptera; family Drosophilidae; genus Chymomyza; species Chymomyza procnemis. Next base: position 10,817,044 of record JAWNOJ010000026.1, on the reverse strand, counting down.
ATTAAAAGCTGTTCGAAGAGTTCACCCAACAGCGGTGCTTCGATGATCATTCTTTTTCTAAATATTTGTTCCATTTTCGGAATAGTAAAGACTGTATAAGCTTAGGCAACACATGATGACTAAAGATGGAAAGACAAAGTGGTGAAAGAAATTTTTTCCCTTTAAGTAATCATCTGCAAGAGGCGCGTGCTATAAGAGTCGCCGAGGATAGTAATGGCAAGTGGCACAAAACTGTACGCTATTCTATCATCTGCGGCGAATGAGTATATAGGCTTGAGGGTCATTTGATTAAAATAACACTCCCAGTTCGACTTTTCAATTCGAAATTAAAATAAAAAACTTATTTAGAACTACAATCAACCAAGTATGTAACTACGATCTATTCCTCACAGAACAACTATATGCCTATTATCTACTAAACTAGATTAGCAGCTAGTCATCCATAGTCCATAGATACTTTAATTTCTTTTTTCGATATATAATGTATAGATATGATCTCATTAGTTTTCTCTGTACTCGCACTTAGTTTGCAATTAATCAAACGAAATTTTCAAAATGCTCAATTAAGTAGGCTAGCCAATTTTTTGTTTTTGAACACTTACGATGACAAATTCCTATAGCTCATTATAACTTTGGTTTTCGTTCGGAACACAGCAAAAATAAATTTGAAAGTTGAAAAAAATAAATAAAAATTTTGGCTTTCGTTTGGAACCACTGAAATAGTCTGTAAAAATAAAAATGATAAAAATTACATTTCTGGGCTGTTATACAATATAACTTTTCTAGAAATGGTGTGCTTGACCTTTAAGGTAATGATATTTAAAAGAAATCATTAAACAATTGTTTAATCATTTTTATTTACCAAAAGGGTTTTAACGCGGGACCACTCACCACCGAAGGACATGGTTAATACACAATTCCCTTACCGAGTGCAGCTTGGCGCGTGAAACACATGCAGGGTACCGCTACACCCTACACTATAATATGTTCATCCCCCCCATCACTTTGTTTTAGTGTTGAAGATATTGTTTTAAAACCACGAGTACTGCTTCTACATTCAATAATTCTAATACATGTACAACACTTTTAAAAACTTTAAAATTTGTTTATTAACTTTGGGTGGGGAAAACAATATTGGTCGGGGACTAAGTCCTATTTTCGAAGCGGGTAAGCTGTGATGAACTTGGTGGGATACCAAGATACTATGGTAATCCGCAAGCGCTGTTAGAGATAAGGTAGGTAAACGGATATTATTCAGAGCATTGCATTGCATAGAGCGAGTGTCGGAATTAAATATGACTACAGGCTCTTGAGCTATGCCCCGTCTTCGTTTTATAGGATAAACGCGGCGAATCTTGCTCTCAGTATATTGCTTATGAAACCGCAACTGTAATATTTCGATAGGTTCCTAATTAGCGAAATTGAAATTCAATTTTCAAACTGCACATTGACAATAATCTGAATCTAATCTGTGTGCGTTCGAAAGATGTTCTAAGCTCACAGTCCCGGTATCTAGACTTTACCGTATATAAAGATTATAAAACGAACAAATTTATCCCTAGTTTGAAGCATCTATCGCAGCCGGAAGGGCTATCAATTAATGCTAAAAGGTCAAAAATTATGACGTTCTGTTCATAGGAGTCGTGAGGTTTCCATTTAAAAATATTGGAAGTAAAATTCAGAAGTCCTCAACATTTTTTTTCCAATATATTGAAATATTTTCAAGTATAAGTCAATTCTATCGTTTGAAGCACACAAGCAGAAAACAGTTCAGTTTTAACCTAATGCATCCACGTGAATATTCCATCAAATTTTTGTAATTCCAGTTAGTAGCACATTGCAGCAACAAATAGTAGCAGCATTCGCATCCATACTACATCAAGGAAGCTGCCTCTGACGCACTTACATAGTTCACATTGACATTGCATACTTTTACTAACTTGTCTTGACTTCCATCGACTCGCAGCGACTTGTCTCAACTTGTCCCGAATTTTATCAAACCATATGCAAAACGACTTGCAGTCAGTCACATATGACATAGACATTCTGGGGCGAACATATATATATATACAGATAGCTATGTAGGTCTAGGGGCATGGTACGGAGTAGTAACAGCAGCAAGTTCATTTCGAGTCCCCTGCAAAAGTTACGGGTATGGCATAAAAATGTTGTAAGAATATGAAAAATACGAAGAAGAAAACTTTACGAGTAGCAAATACACTTAAAAAGTAATAAAATATTTTATTGCAACACACAAAATGCCACGAAACGAGTTTTGCAGCAACACAGAAACGCACGAAAGTATGCAACAAAAAGAAGCAGCTGAAGAAGAAGGCAAGTAGGGTGTGATTGCAATCAAACAATACGAATGTGGCATGACCTATAACTTTGTTTTATTACAATATTGATGGAAGCTAAAGTTTGTTGAGAAGTTACTTAGAGTTTGTGATATTAAAGAGGTATTTAAATTAAATTTTATGGCATAGAACTCATCTAAATCGAGAAATAAATGATACCTTACCGTTTTCGATGCCTGAAACTACCAAGCAGTGTAACATACTTCTGGATTCCTAGCTGTCATTTACTCACAATGGACTGTCAAGACGGTACTTGCTGCCATATAAATAAGCTTCTGTGTTCCTGTAAAAAAGTTCTTTCTGGAAGTCCTAGTGTGATAGATTCAGAGCTAGAGCCCTTCAACATAGTCTGATTGTTAAAGGAGGTACCTAAGGAAGGAACTTTTAACTTAAAATTTTAACTAAAAACTTAGTTATGGGCTCTGAAGAAGTGGATCTATATTTCAGGCATCATCCATTTTATTCTGCCCTTAGACATTTCGGTAACAATGGACTTATTGATGCAGTCAATAGGACTTTAATATGATTTAACCAGACAAGAAAAGTAATTCAATTTTCTTGTTAAGAAGGACGATCAAACTATCCCCTAACTTTAAGAAAATAGCATCATACTATAGTCTACTTTAACACAAAAGCGAATTGTCGCAGGATATGGAAAATAATCAATACTGCAATCACCCTACAAATGTAGATAGATAATGCTGTTCTGCTTCTATGGTACTAACTATCCAAATTACCCTGGCAGTGATGATGATTTGTCGATTGCTGCAACAGAGTGAAGTAACGATCGTCCTACCCATTCTTTTGCGAAAAGCGTTTCTTAGAGTAGAGACAAGAAACTTTCACACAGTGCCTCTTGGGATACCACAAAGACAATTTTCAACAAGAGAAAAGTCAATTCGGCGGCACAGCAGAAACTTACCCACAATAACTGTCAAAACAATGAATTTTATGATTGGAAGAAAAAAAACAGATCATGCCATCATTCATCCAGATACTGCATAATCATATCTTCATTCAATCACCGAGTCACCACTGCCATTGCTACTCATTAACTGGTGCATTTAAAGTTACTGTCCCGAGGGTTAACTCCAGTTTAACTCCCAAAGAAGCCACAAAATCGAAAAGAATATCGGTATAACTCTAAAGCATTATAAAGGGATGAGCAGTGAACTTTTCTCATCCTATAATGTTTTTTTTTTTTTTCATTTGAATATATAGTTTAAGCCTTCACTCTCATTGCACAGCTCATCAAAGAATCTTTCTGTTTAACCTGCATATGTTAGTTTTTCACTATCTAAATATGCCCCTTATCCTTTATTTACAGTGTACTCAAAATTGGTTACGGTAGCAAAAAATATGTAAATAAATTTTGAAGGAAAAATTCGCTTTGAGAAATGACTTGGCGCATTGTAAACGTCAGGGAAAAAAAGGCTCTATGGAAAAGCGAAAAACGTGCCACACAAAGTTAATACATTCGAGTGTGTGTGCGGCACGTGCATATTAATGAAATCATTTTAATAAACAATCCCACATTGTAATGCATTCTACCAAATCAAAATTTCATTAAAGCATGCAACATTTTATGCTGAAATTGCCTTGTCAGGGTGTTTGATTGAGCAGCTCATCTGAACAGCGTGCACACACAGATACGGCACACACATACGCATTAACGTATTATACATTAATCAATAACTTCACTCTTTATGCGGTTAAGCTCAACCAAACAGTGCTTAAGCATCATGAAGCTAATTTTATGGCATCAACCGCAATCTCTTTTCGTAATACCCATTATACAGCTTCCCAACCCGCCCAGCTCAATAAGGCGCGTTTCCGGAGAACCACAAGGCAGCAGCCGCCATTGTTTGTAATATGCGTGTCATAGTGGCACTCATGTAGTGGCACTTTAGCCACACCCACTTTGGCGCGCTGCTCATAGACATATAATCATTGATGACGTCAGGGTTGCGCACAAGCTGGGAAAGCGGAACCTGTGCAGCATCAAGTCAAAGTGCTGTCGGAGTTAGCAGGATCTCGAACAGCATCTTACTGAATATTTGAATACGAAAAAGTCTTTGAGGGATCTCAACGCAATATTTTGCCTCAAAATAAATTCGACAATTTTAGATAATTTATTTTATAGCCCAATTTTTTTTTTAACACAAGTAGGCCTGCATTTAAATATATTTTAAACAAATATAAATCTTACAAAATTTAAAAAGTGGTACCACCCATAGCCAAAGCAGAAGATTCGGAAAGTCTGGAACTATTGTTAAACTTTTTTATTGAAGATACGATTCGTATTACGATTTAAACCAAGACGCCTTTTAATTATTACTTGTTTTGTTCGAATGTTATTATTTTTTAACTTGTCGCTTCCTCATAAAATATTTCAATTCACAAAGATTTGAGAAATTTTTGCATGTCCCATGTTCTTGGGTAGTATTGCGTTAGTAACATAAACTGGAGGCACAATTGTCACATATGATCCTTTCCATAGTTTAAAATCCTAAAGAAGTCTTGATTGAAAGAAGTAATTACAATAAGTATTAAACAAGGCTTTAACTTCTTGGTGGCAAATCTGTAATAAAGAATTGAAAGATGGTTCAGATACAATTTCTAAAAAATTTGGTTGCCCTGTACTTCACGAAAAAACTGCATTTCAGTTGAGAACACACCAAACAAAACTGATTGAAAGTCTTAGGAAGAAAATGGAGATATGTTGCCACGATAATGCCAATTCTCTTATATAATTTTAATAAATTGTGGGCAATAAATTTGCAATGTTTCTGCGAAAGTAGTGTCAAAGACAAGAAAGCAAATTTACTTCCTTTTTTTAGCAAAGTTCATAACAGATTCTAGTTCTTTGGAGTTTAGGTAAGAAGTTTTTGATATCTCTGAGGACTAAATGATATAAAGCACTAGAGCTATTCTAATTTTCAGTTTCGAGACAAATCAAAGATATTTTATATGATGATTGTTTTTCGAATCAAAACTGAAGATGCGGTGTAAACCAATGATTTAATTAAAGGTCCTGGAGCCTTAAAAGAGTTGTTTGATACACATTAAAAGCTTTAGAAAACAATTCTGACGATTGCCTTAAGCTACGATTGTGAAGTGTCTCGATGTACTTATTTGTTTTTACTGTTCAAATCTTGAATGAAACTTGGTTGATCTCTACGTATACATTTCAAAACTTTATCTGAACCAGATTTACTTTTTCTCAAAATTTTCATTTTAAAAGAAGTATCTTTCTAAGCTGATTCCGCCTTTGAGGAGTTATTACAATCTATGCCATATTTAACAGGAAGAATGTCTTACAGTCTGAGCGTACTTATCGAATAAGATAGATAATGACAGCCCGAAGAAGACTTGTTAATGGAAACAAGTCTTGGCTATAAAGCCTTGATTTCATACTCTTTTGTACGCAGTCTCTTTCAGTTTCTGCCTATTTTTCTAATATAGCTTTTGAGGCATAGAACTGAAATCCATATTTACTTCTTAATAGCGAAGACAATTAAAAAAAGTTATTTTTAATTCTTGGAAGAGCTGTCTTAAGTGCTTATAAAATATATTGTTTAATCTATTTAAGCAATGAAATCTCAACTAACCTACAAACCTAAAATAAAAGCAAAGATTGAACTTAATCCAACTCCCCCAAACTATTACTACAAAAGTGAATCACTTCGAAGTCTAATAAATAAATAGCCAGCGGCAACTTTGCAACCCTGGTCTAAACAGCTTAGCTGCCTTTATCATTTAGCATCTCAGTTGGCCAAGTCCTTTTGCCTCATTTTTGCTGCGCTGCGCAGTTCATCAATCAAATCACTGACTGTTAGTCAGGCAGTCATGTGATTTGATTGATTCACGTTAAAAATCTGTAGGCAAACAAGCCACCAGTTCGCACACATACATACATGCACATAGACTCTCATAGATACAAAAATGTGCACAGCTGTGTGCATTAATAACGCGCTAGAAAATGAGCAGCCGCCCATTTAGCGCCCCCATTCAAGGATCTGCCATTGTTTACACCAAACCAACGCCATCAACAACATCAACGTCAACGTTAACATCAAGTAAGGCGACTGTAGACTGGAGATGGCAACAATGTTTCAACCACAGATGCCACTTGCATTGATTTCAAATGCGTCTGACATCCCCAACTCTTCAACAAGCCCAGACCAAATTCCATCCGTTTTCTAACAAAGCGTCAAACTCGGCAGCCTCCCATCTATGCAAAATGCCTGCTGCATTGTCGCTACACTCACTACACTGAAAGAAAATATTAATAAAACTCAGGTGACACAAATTTCCATGTGATATTAATTCTTTTTACAAAATAGAATTGTGAGCAATAAAATATTCGTTGAGTGCCATGAGTAAGCTGACTTTAGTTTCGCAAAGAAGAAACATAAAATATTTCTACACATTGCTTTCTTTGAGTGTATTACCACGCAGTTGGAGAAGTCACTGTCATTTGCACTCGGTACAATTCTGCTGACAACCCAAATCGATAAACTTGGCGGGAATGCAAGTCGCCTGCCTTGTGACGACAGCAGCTACTTAACCAAACCAAGTCCGGGGGTTATTTACTCGAGACACACTGAAGGAGTCACTGGAGAAGTCATTTCTTAACATTCATTTGTCACTTTACAAATGGCTGAATGCGACGGCATATAAATTATTTACACAAGACTATGCTCGTTTTAGGCCATGGCCAACTAGTCCCCAGTTGCCATTTAGCACATAAAAAATTGTAACGTCAATGAAATTGCCCAATTTTATGTTCAATCAATATATATTTTATATTCCATATATGCAGCAGCATGTGGCATGTAGCAAGTGGCAACAATGCTACAGAGAAAGAGAGAGTGTGTGTGTAGGCTGTACAGCGTGTGGTATACGTGTGTGTTAGCTCGGCTCAATTTATTTGTTATTCATGCAACATTAACATGGATTTTTATTAGCATCATTTTTTGAAAAGGGTTCTGACTCGTCCTGAAAACTAATAAAAAACACACGCTACAAATACTGCAATACTATGGATAAACGTCCAATACCAACTGTTGGAGCCTAAGGCTACTAAAGGCTTACACAAATTACATTTCAGAATCATGCAAGTATTTAGACAGTCGCGAGACTAATTATTCGCATACATAAAAATACCGAGACTAATTTTCGCTTAATATTGGCGAAATACCCTGCAACGTTCGAAAATAGTATTATTTTTGTGGATAATGTTTTTATTTAAGCTTTTCACTTGGTTGATGGTTTCCACACGTTTTCTATATTCCATTTATTTTATTGTTGCAACATATTATTATTTTTTTGGGATAATCATTTTAGGATTTCGGTGTGTTCATCCTTTAGCTTTTCAGTTGATTGATATCTTCTATGGATAAACGTATAACTGCAAGCGCCAGATTCTGTAAAATTATTTCTTTAAAATTTTTTCCATTTCAAAATTAAAAAAGATTTCCCTGAAAATGTCTCAAAACCGAAAAGTGGTTGGCCCACAATCTATGTGTAAGAGAAATTGAAAACTTAAGCACTGCAACGAGTTGGAATCTTTTTGAAACATGTTGAAGCAGACTTCGTTCCTTCTATTCTTGAATTATTAAGGGGATATTGAAACAGTTTTTAAAATTCGAAGCTCAGTTTATGGCAAACTATCTGCCCTGTAAATATTGTAAAATAATTGAATACAAAATCTTTATTATTTATGTATAACAATAAAATATTTTTTATTTTAATTTTTGGTTACTTTTCATTAGACTATTTTGTATAGATTAATCTAAGATCGGCATCAAGGCCATCGTAAAAATATAAAATAAAATAATAAATAATAGATGATAAAATTATAAATATATTTACTGTATAAAAAAATTAATTTGTTTATTATAATTATATTTATTATTTTGAAGTTAAGCACTAAATATTTTCAAAAATATTTCTTATTTTCAAACGAAATCTTTATTGTGATTATTGCGCTGCGCCTTAGTTCACAGATTGAGGTTCGCACAGGTACGAAAAACTCCTGCACGCACTGTGGCTATATACTTGTATACTCATTTATACATAAATATATAGGAATACAAAAAAAAAATGATAAAAATATTGGACAGGTAAAATGAAATGACTTTCGGGGCGTGTTCGATGCCTCTTTTGCCACTTGTGCCTCATGTACGTGACTTTTGCCTTTTGCTAAAGCTCTACGTACTTCGACCTAGTCGTAGTCCCAATTGACGTGCCTGTACCTCAAACACTCTCTCTCCCATCTGCCATAGTTGCTTGCAGACAGCAAAGGCAAATCAATACGCCCATTTGATTGACACTTTGAATTCCGACCATGGCATTAGCTGCACAGTAGGCAACATTTTCTGGCTGCTTTTTTTTATCTGCAAAGCTAAAAGGTTAAAAGTTTTATGGTTACAAAAAGGACGCTTCTTTCTTGACTACACTTGTAATGTGATTTTGTAGGCATTGAGCTGATGTTATCTGGTCTTAGACATGTACTTAAGTATCGTGGCATTTTCAAGCTGTGCTATTTTACATATAAATCGAAATACAACAGATATAATAGCAAGGAGGGTGCTGCAAATTTCAGCAATGTTGGAAATAAAATTTTAAACATTTTTTTAAATCTTGCAGAATGTGACGCAATTGTAGCTGGTCTGCGTAGCGCGTAGTTCGAGTTCAAATTTGTCTTAAAGCGAATGTGAGGGACAAAACTTAAATATTAAACTCCTAACCAATTCGACTCAATATAGTTAATATAAGTTCTAACTTGGTGAAATATTTCCTTTAATAAAAATATACATTTACCAAACTATCGATATTTGGTTGCTAAACTTACGCGCTTGTAATTACTTTTTCCAGTTAATTACTATTTCCAAAAGTATTTGTCAAAGCCTTGTGTTTTCTTTGGCAGCTAATTATAAGTCTATGCTCTGAAATTATATACTCATACCACAAGATACTTAGAAACTGCGTAAATGTTATTATGGATACTTAATAATATGTAAGGCTCTTTAAATATAGTTCACTAATGAAAAAAATGATAGAAAGGCAGGTTAAGGCTCTTATAGCTTACATTACTATTTAGTAATTAATTATGTATTTGTAAAGAAATCAGAATGGTATACAATGATGACTGATGACTTTTGGATACCTTGTATTACTTCTCCGCATTAAATTATTCATGTTACTCAGTCTTCAGCCATTTTATTATTTATCTAGTTGGATATAGGCAAACGATATGAGTTAATCTGTAATAAAGTGATTAAAGACAAAATACTTTATAAAAGTTAAACTATCTTGAAAGCCAAACTAGGGAAATCCCTAATTTGGCTCAAAACGGTGTGGGGAAACCATTAAATAACACTTAAAATGGGCAACTGGGGTGATAATGCGGTGATGCGGAAAAGTAGCCTGTCTCACTCGAGCGTCAATCTCACATTCACGTAGTACACTCTGTTCATTATAAAACAGGCTCTGACGACCGATTGCGTTATTATCAGCAAGGAGGAAATACCTTTACCTATTACCCTGCTGGAGGCTTCAGGATCGAATGCAGAAGGCTAATCCCCTACTCATCTAAAGTTCGAATGTTTTCAGATCCAAGCCAAATAAAGAAAATAAAAATAAAACAAAACTTTGCGCCGCCTGATTGCTTTGAGACTTTGCATCGCTTCGTAAATTCTACCTTCAGTACGGAAAAAAGATCGGTCAATATTCAAATTGAGACATAATAACTTACCTCTAAAAAACGTTTTGATTTTATCAATTGATTGATTCTAGTGATATTAATGTTTTATGTGTTTTTTTTTTTTGGGGATTTATTTAAATTACTCCAAGAGTACAGGGCGTGAGCAGAATTGCTAGTTTCGATTGCAAGTAACCTTTATTGGCGAATAAAATAATTGGTGTTCTTTCATACAGCAATATGAGCTACAGTGGACTCGGTTGTCCATTCAATATATACATTTTTCTGTGGCGAACGGCTGAAACCTTTTTACCAATGACGATGATGACGAAACGCCATATATATTGGCAACAAAATTGATGACAATACTGTCTGACTTTTTGTAAAAATAAACTTAATACTTCAAAGGATCTGTCTGCATAAAATGCCAGAAAAAGCCCCTCGCCGTTTATAGTTATAACATAATATAAATAAATTGTATGAATAAATGATATAATAATTTTAGACTTTAACCAATTGATCTATAACCTAGTTAAATTTATTGCCAGCCATTTTTAAAACTAATTCTGAAAAGTTGTATGCCCATGACCATTCCATTAATGTCCCATGTCTATAGATTTTTGTTTTCAGTTGTAGTATAGGCAAGGTTCTTACAATGTCGGGCACCGCTCTAACGTTACAACATTCTTAAGTCTTGTTTGCTAAAGCTTACAAAATCTAAGACTTTTTTAATTATACATCTCCCCAAAATAGCTGGATACTTAGCATATTCCCAAAAGTTAATAATGATTGCAAAATTGAAACTACCACAAAAGTCTAATTTTTGATTAATTTATGCGTATTGTTTTCAAATAAAATTCATAAATAATTACAGAACCTAAAATAAGCCAGTTAAACATTTAATTTTAGATTTCACCCCTATGCTTCTCTGTATTGAAGACAATCCCCACACTGCCACTTGGCTTAACCCCAACTTACCAAAAACACTTCTCTCTACAAATTCCACAGCTGTAATTTATTTCCATTTCAGGCATTACTCAAGCGTCCTTAGAACGAGATTCCGCCTAGCTTTAACTAATTTAACTTTGACATGTTTAACCCGCCACTTAAGCCCCCCCAAATGCTTAAAGCCGCCTTAAGTAACGCACAAAAGTAGGCAACACAAGGGAAAAAAATGCTATTACTTGCCACTTGCTACTTGAGGGTTACAAACAGTTGGCCATCAGCAGGTTGCTGTCCATCAAAGCCGAGCAACCAACAAGTGTTTCAACTTTGCCATTGAGTTAGCTAAATGTTTGTAACGCCGGTATACTTGACCCTTGCCTGCGACCCACACCCGCCCGCACTCACAGCAACTCGGGCCACATAAATGTCTCACGTTTCAGCCACTTTTCGACCATAATTACAGCCAAGAGCAATTTGAAAACACTTGATGCTAGCAATTAAAAAGTTGAACAACATTTTTCTTTAGCCGTCTCATTCATACATATATATACATACATTTTTTTGTGCTGTCGTTTTTCATGTCGTTTTAGCCTTTTATATTTCCCGGCAACCCTCGAGGAGCAGCTGTGACCAACACTCGAGTCAAAGTGCTCCCAACGCTTCCGGCTGCAAGTGTAATTAATTAGTTTTCAATTTCACTCTGCTAAATATGCAAAATTTATGTGCCGGTAACCGGGCAAACTGATGCTGCTGTTGTTGCTGCTACTGGACTTGATACTGAACGAAGGCAACAACTCGGGGGGTGCCCACTCCTGAAGAGCTACAATAATAAAATTTACTTGCTATTTACTAGTTGTAGTTACTTTTATGACACACAATTTTGTATTGGACAATGTAATTGAAGTTTGACAGGAAGTTTCAAGCATTTTAGTTCAAATGAGTAACTATAAAAGTTAAGAGTATTTTCGAAAAACAATTTGTGTAAACAAAGAACTAAATGGTAGCAAGCTCGTTATTTATGTTCAAAGCAACTTTTATTGTTAGTTCCCATATAAATAAAATTGGCTGCAAGCTACAAAACTGCTTGTTCGCAGTTCAACAAGCAGTGTCAATAATTTTATTTAAATATTACGGTTGAATAAATTTTCAATACGTCGCTTACAATACAATATACTATATAATTTTTTTCTCTTTATATTTAGATTGTAACAAAGTTTTTAAATAAGAAAAAAATCACAACGAGTAGGCGCTTGCAAAAGCACTTCTTGTGTTCCTTTGAAGTAGCTTTTTTTCTCACAAACTACGTTTTACAAACATGTTTTAGAGGACTTTGAACTTTTTACTGCCGAATTACTTATATTAATCTTAAGAAGAATTTCTGTGAAAGTTTAAAATCGTAAATGTATACTCTTCGGGGCTTAAATTGGGACCTCAACATACGATTGCCAGCCTATTCGTGTAGACTTTGTCATACAAAATTAAAATTAAATGGCCACGGCGTGTTATTTCTGCATAAGCAACGAGTTCGAATCTATTCTAGAAACATGTTTTACTTGGACTTCAAACTTTCTATTACTCAATTATTAATATTACATTCCAGCTAAAAATTTTTAATGTATACTCTTAGGGGTTTAAATTGGAACATATGGTGTGTTATTTTTGCATAAATTCATGCTCGGGTTCATTGACTTTAACGCAATTCTTAACAAACAGTCTTTTGTTATTCCATCCAGAGTAACTCCAAAATTTCGAGCACTAGCACTACTATTTTATAAAACCAATAATGCCATTGTACGATCCTTTCCTTTATATCCTTTACGATTTAATACCTTATGAAAGGTCTATTCAGTTCATCTCTATGTCTATCTGAACTCATCTTGATTTGCCCAATCGAGCATTTATCAATCACAAACAATGCAATCCTAACTTGGTCAACGCTGAACTTTTGGCTTCTTGGATCAGAAATATTTTAACTTTTATATTACTTCCAGTTGTCGACTTTTAAATTGAAAATCCACGTGTTATCTGATGGAAAGCGTTGCATATCTATAAAAAATGCAACTATCAGGCGAAGAATACTGATTTCTTAATACTTCCTAATTTAAAAATTTTCGAATTGTTTAATTATAAGGTCAATTGCACTTAGTTGTAACCCTTAATTAATGTTAGTGTTCAAAAACTTTTCGTTAGCGCTCTTCAAAATCAATGCAGCATTTAAGATACTTTTTTGAAAGATATGCCATTTGCCTAATTTTGAGAGTCAACATCTAAGAATGTTCCCTAAATTTGTAAAAATCACTCAAAACTTCTTAATCCAATTCAATAGCTACTCGTGCACAAAACCATAATATACTTTTTCGATTAATACGATAAATAAAAGTATAAAAAATTCGAAATACCCCACTAATCCCCACTTACTTGCATCTTGTGTGCTAAAGGTGCCTGTGTGTTTTCAAGTGTGGGCGAAATGCAGGCAATTTGTGCGCCAATTACTTTGTTTGTATGCAGCGTGCGACAAAAGGAGTGAAAGGACAACTGAAAAACGACTAAAGAAGGACTTCGGAACGATTGCACTTTTGCTGCGTTTCCTCTCTATTTCCGTTACAAACATTTCCGTTTCACATTGTGGCAAATTTATTGTTTCCTTGTGGTTTTTTTTTCGGTGTGTCTTCACCGCGTTAAACGCATAAGTAGTTGGATACATAAGTACTTATAAGAAAAAAAAAGAAAATCGTAAAAAAAAAAATTTGTTAAGGTGTGGTAGCAGCCGAACAGGAGGTGCTGGAAAAGTGGGGTCTTTGGCTGACAGTTTATGAGCGCCATTTACTGCAAGTGCCGCGATGTAGCATACTTTTATGCGCTTCTTGAGCTTTATGAGCCAGTCACAAATTTAAGCATGCTTCATAACTTGAAGCATACAAACGACCCTTGAACCAAATAACTCTACAATCTCTTTGACTTAAGCTGTTTTTTTTCAATTTTGCGAAAATAAGGTGGAATAAAAAAAATAAATTGTGTAGTTGTAGAATGGAATTTCATTGTATTGTACAGTTCGCATCAAAATCAAAACATCTGAAAATCTGACAAACGCTAGAGATCAGTTTTAGCTTTTCTGGCAACAAAATATTGCACTTGGAGGTTAACGACCGCTATATATTAAAACATAATTTTACAACGAAAAATGAAGCTAAGACAACTTTGAAGATTGTTATCAGGCGATAAGAAAGAGAAGTCCTCAGACCCAGGGACTTGAAGAATACCTTATGTCTTAATACTGTGACTGTGGAAAAATTTTTTATACAAAATTATTTAAAAACTTTACCAACTTTTCCGCGGGACTAACCAAATCGCTGACTTTGGAAAATTTTGAAAAATATTCTTACTTTTGCACTTTCATAGATTATCTTCAATATCCTTTCTTTCATTTCAATCAAATAGACGAATAACAAAATGGAACTCACTCATATTGTGCTGCTGCAGGTGCTGTTTCTCAGACGAAAACTAAACTATTTTGGAAGGAACAGTGGGACATAAACGTTAGTCCTTTGAACGTGTTTGAGATTCTTACGGAGACCCATTTCAAGGTGTGGTCTGATGTTAAAATTGAAAAGAATATTGTACAGATATCTTGGAAGCAACTTTGGGATATAAACTTTAGGGATTAGAAGGATTCAAGTATATATTATAGCGCTCTCATACTCGCCAAGAACTCCTACTTCATATGAGCGGACAGAGTGACTTCGCCGAGCAAATGTGGCGCTTCGTCTATTTTACTTCACCTCTACAGGTTTACTTACTTATGTGGAAGCTTAACGTATAATTTGGAAAGAACAACGTGATATTTACTTGAACTTCCATTCTACTTTTTGTTAATAAGTTTGGGTTCTCGAAGCTGCCATTAAACTTAAAAGGCTCTCCCCTTCCCTACTATATCTACTCAGCCCACAGTCGTGTTGAGCAAGCCAAAAACGCCACAACTCGTAAGCTCTACTTACAATCATTAGACTTGTCCAGCGCTTAACAACAATGTTCACGGAAAATAGAAACACTGAGAAACAACGGAAACGCTGTCATTATCAACAAAATGGCTGACGATGCCACACGCACGCTGCCAAGCGACTTCCGGCGGAAATACGTATTTAGTTGCATGTAAAATTGTTGCGTTACGTTTTTTTTGTCAACAAGCAAATTATAGTACGCATTTCTTTTCAGTTTTATTTTTTTTTTTATATTATTTATTCCTTTGAAAGGTATCTGCTAGACCACTTTTCCACAACAACAACATAATGAAAAATAGAAATGTCGTTTATCATAAATCATTTTCAGCAAATTCTTAACGTCGACAGTTTTCCTTGCCGTTGTTATTGTTGTTGTTGCTGTTGCTGTTGCCGCCGCCAACTGTTTGTGCTTATTTCCGCTTCCGTTTGCCAACAGGCTGGAGTAATTTTTATGCGCCCCCTTCCGACCCCCGCCAAAGCTTGCACGCGCCTTCCATGTTTATATTTATTTTCAGTGCCGTCATTTCAGCTGACATAATTAATTACCAGTGCGCACAATTTCCCAGTGCACCTATACCTGGCGGCGTCCTTGCTGTCTCCCTCCATTTCAATGTGCTGGCGCCGGTAACCTCAATGTCTCACTTGACAATCAACATGGCGGCTGCGCCTGACAGCAGCGTGAAAAACTTAGGCCAAAAGGACGAAATAAAAAAAAAATACTCTGCATACATATACAAAGTAAGTAATTGGATGGCTTTAATTATGTGAATTTATTTGGCCTAGAGGCAGCAAGAGGCATTGTTGTTGTTACTGTTGTGGTCATCCCCAGTGTCCTGCTGCTTGTAATCTGCATTTAAGCTGCTGACCACAACAAATCTGTGTCTTCCTTTAGTGGTATCATTAATTATTCTTATTATTATTCGCATATTTTTGGCGAGATAACACAGTTTAGGTTGCATTCTTTTATGCATGGAATAATTTAGTGCATTCGAGTTTTTTTGAAGCAATATAGTTCTATGGATTTATGTGGTTTTTAAGGTACAGGTTTCGGTTATCTACTGCATTTACGATTTAAACAGTGATGTGGCTGGGGATTGGAATCAATTCGATAATTTGTTATTGACTTCACTGTTTGGCTAGCGCCTTCATGCGTAAAGATAAATTGGCAAAGACATTTTTGGCTCAATGCCGACAATTGCGACTTGTATGTTGTTTTGAACACGCGCTTCTTTGTATAATATACAAAAAGAATTGTAAATATATTTTATTTTTATCTGAAATCTTCAAAATAATAACCCAAAAAACTAACTGTCAATTGCAGTAGCATTTTCAGTTAACAGTTCAAAACTTAAATTGCGAAGGAATATTACACATACACACACGCACACACACATCTGAGTGTCAGCAGGACATGCCCGACGCGCTAACAAACGCGATTATTTGCAGCTGAGCGCCTGTATCCACAAATGTGTACGTGAGTGTGTGTGTGTGAGTGCGGGCTATAGAAGCTTTTCATGCCGGCATGCTTCCGCTCCACCCACATACACATGCTGCCACACACATACAGGCAGATACACGCTTAGCAAACGATAAGGCGCAGCATGCTGCCCCACTGATTGGCCCGAGTTGCCCCAAGTTGGATCCTGCCAACAACCATCGTTGCAGTTGTCTGTGTCATCCGGTTCCGGCGCTTGCATTGTGGTGATTGCCATTGCATTACCGCAGGCGCAATAATATTGATCCATGGCGTTGTTCCGTTTGGCATTTTTAACCAGCTAACGCACTAAACAAAATGCAATAGCAACTTGCAACTGCAACACAAGTTGGAATTGCAATGCCAAAAACCTGCAGCAGCGACAATTTCAGCATGGACAACGCTTTAAGCCAATATTAATTAAGAGCACAGCAAATCCCAAAGTTATACGCGACGAAACACAGCAAAAAAAAAATAAACGTTGCAGCAAATTATTAGCTCAAAGCGTGGCAGCAGCTACCCACTCTACGATGCATGCAGAGTAAACGTGTTGATATGATATTACACTGAGCGAATTTAGGAGTAGTAACAAGGGAAACTACGGTGGGTATTGTATACAACTTCACTGATGAAAGTTAAAGTTCGGCTATATGTTATTCATGCCTGTTATTCTCGAACTGTTCCTCATTCGGAATTAAAACCGAAAACCCTAGCTATTTTTAGTACAAAAATAAAAATATATTGATATCGTTCCTGAAGATCCTTAGCTTAGGATATTTCATTTCATTGTCGGTGGGTTTCATGGTTAGGAGGAGGATTAGGAGATTTATTATACATATATATCTCTGATATCTTTCCTAATTCAATTTTTCTTAAGGAACTTAATACAAATCCTTGTTTGTTTCTTTTATTCTTAAATGCTGCTTTATAGGTTTTAATAACACTTGCTGAATAAATTTTATACTGCATTTCATGCCTTGCAATACTACTCTATGACCTAAGTTCCAATTGGCTGTAGTACAGCCTTAAAAAATCAAGTAAAAAATTGAACCAATTACTCATAACTGAAGTAATATTTCCAAAATGAACACCTGATGCCTCAACACCTGTTAATACTCCTGACAAACGCACATGCGTACACAAAGATTGTAACAAAATTTTGCACACTGTAAGTTTTGAGCAAAATATGCGTTAAATGCAAACAAGCTGTGGTATCTGTGTGGCACGAAAGCTGGTATACGTGTGTATGTGTGTGTGTGTCAGTATGTGTAAGTATCTGTGTGTTTGCGTGCGTGATGCGTGCTGTGGCATAAACCCATTTACAGGTGTTTGCCCAGAGTCAACAAGAGTCGATGCAGCCAAGCGTAAAACATTTGTCACATTTACATTAAAAGCACGCCAGGACATGCCAACAGGAGACTTGTTAGCTATATACGTAAGTATATAAGTTGCATACACTCTCTCTGTCTCTCCCTCTGTGTATCCGTGTGGCATGTATTTGCTTGGTCATATTCATGCAATTTATTTGCTCACTGCACTTGCCAATTAATTTTTATCTTAAAAAGGAATGCGTGGCGTTATTTCAGCTGTCTTTGTTGATAGAGCCGCCGCCGCTGCTGCAGGCAAGGATATGGCTTGCCTTCAGGGACATCCGCTCATATGGAGTAAGTGCATAAATCAGCATGCTCGGGAATGATGACTCATAAGCGCCGCTTCATTTGTGCTGCACACATGAGTCGTGTGTTGCTGCTCTATCGATTGGAAAGACCTCAGTAGGAGATACCTTGACTGCCGATTAGAGATGGGCGGCCAATGCACTATTGGAATTTAAAATTGAATAAGTATGTTTTCAGGATGAAAATTGAAGTCAGAAAGTTGTCGATTTCGAACTCTTCGGCTTTTAGAAACAAGCTTGGATTTTTTTATTTATCTTCCAAAAAAATCTACTTCTAACTGGAATTCCTTAAAGATCGATTTCAATATTACTAGAAATTTGGTAACCCAATTCAACTCTCCAACATAAACACTAATTACTTGCATATCTCTGGCATCCCTGCTTTTCGAACAGTTTTTAAGAGAGATCCCAAGCTCCTACTGGAAATACTTAGACAGCAATATTATTATTTCAATCCTACTCACGCTTGTCTCTAGTCAACTTACGTCACGTGCTCATCTTTAGCTGAAACAGCATCGGCAGCTCACTCAAGTTGATGCTATCGAACGTGCACACACACACTACTAAACAACTTAACTCTTTACACACATACAATCACACTCACAAACACACACAGATACACAATTGTATCTCATACTGTTTTGTCGCACTTTGTAACCTACCTCGAATCTAACTGAATTGCACTATGATAATGACCAATTGGTTAGCGTGGATGCTTGTCTCCTATAGACAACTGCATATGTGAGTAACTGCTGTAAGTGTGAGTGAAAGTATCTGTGTACGTATGTATGAGTAACGTATCTGCGCTTAATTGAAAAGTGTTGTTCAAGACAGGCAGAAAAGTTATTAGCGACGCTACAGACTTATTGCCAAGATAAGTAAATGCAATTAGCTTTTTCTCTAGCATTAACAAAATAGCTGGCATATGGGGCGTATACTTAATATACATTTTATTCACTTTAATGAGATGGTAAAAGGATGTATTTATTTCGTGAATATATATGTGACAAGCCGAGTTAAGTGCAGTTGAGACTGCAAGATGGTAGATGTAAAGATACGTTTGTTTGAGAAATGGAATAAATGTGTGAAATGCCACATAGCGGAGATTAGCGAGTTGAGCTAGATGTGGAAGAGTATGAAGTGATAAATTTAAAAAGTAGACTTGATGTGATAAATGAAAGATGGGAAAGATAGGCTGAATCGAACAAACTTGGCAAAAAAAATTGTATGGGACAATTTATAAAGGTGAGATAAATGGTAAATTAACGGAGTTTATACAATTTGCCATTAAAAAATTGAAATAAATAAGCCAATTGGGATAGGAGAGATGGGATAAATGCGAAAATTGTGACAGACGAAATATATTGGAAAAGGAGAGAATGAAGGTATATAGTTGGGATACATAAAACAGATGATTTAAATTCCTTATCAAATAGCTGGACTGAATCCTACTTTACTTTTCTTAATTATTTTGTATTGTATATTTCGACCGAGTGGACCTCGGTAGCGTACTGGTAGCATAATTGCCTCTAACCGTGAAGGTCGGTGGTTTGATTCAACCCTGCTATAGCAAATAAATATACGCTATTTAACTAGGTCAATCTCTGTTTATTAAAGATACTTACGTTCGGCTATAAGCTGCAAGTCCCTGTTTTCTTCGAACAGCTATTAAATGACATCTTCATTCAACTCAATTTTATTTTTTTTTATATTTCGACCACTTATAAGAGCACACCTGAAATGCTGAATAAGGGTATTTGGATGGCCAGACACGCTCTAACAGAGGCCATCATAAAATAGTGAAAAGACGCAATGTTCTCCATTTCTGTATAAAATTAAATGCTACTAGTAACTAAGAAAATACACTACGTTTTAGAAATAATGACACATGTAGTCTTAATTTGTTACTCACCATCGCACTTGTAGACTTAGCCGATCTTACCGGAAGCTAGTGAATCATTGCAATCAGCCACTATGCTTTCAATAGAGTATTTTCCGCACGAAAATTAAAACTTGCTGCCTTACGGGAATTACAAGCCTACATATGAAACTATATTTAAATAATAATATTACTTTATTTACACACAATCCAAATATCGCCTTCATTATTCATTTTATGAGTCTAATACTAGGCCAAACACATAGAATATTAGCAAAATCACAACTAAGAAAATGAAAGCTTTTAGGGTGTCCGGCAGCTGACTACTTTGCCTCTAAAAGTTTTTCTTCGACTTCGATTATTGCGTTGGACAGCACATCAAGCTGATTAGCATTTTTCTTGTTTTTTTGTTTTTACATATTTACCAGTACATGAAAATGCCAAAATCAATAACCAACAGTCTCATAGACTGCACTCTCCTGGCCAGTCATAAATCTTTATAAGTGCCAAGACACAAAAAAATGGGGGCAGTGTCTGGAAGCTACCATGGCAAGATAGTCGGAATAAGCAATAACGTGAGTGCCATTAACGCAACATTTAGTACAGCAAGCGAAGGAATCAAAGACCCCCAAGCCCACCGAAATCATGCAATAAAATCGACTTCTATGTTTGCTGTTTGCTGTACATTGCCTCTTCAGGGGTCAATTGCCAATTGGTTAATTATTTTTAGTGATTGTAAATGCTGATGCTGCAAAAAACAAGTCTGGCTTTTTTTGTTGTCTGCAATGCTGGTACGCAATAAATAGAAAGCCATTACCCTTAGTTATCATAGACTCTTGATATTGATTTGACGCAAAACTTGTAAATAAAGCAGTCTGTCTGGGCCTTTGTTTTTAACTAACTTTTGTTGCAGCTGGTTCAAAGAATTCCCACCAGGGTTGCAGTAAAATGCGTAGAGCACAGCCATTACTTGTTTTGTGAAGTATTTTGCGTAAAAGCTGAAGAGCAGCTGGTTATATGTCTTTAGCCTCTTTACGTTACGTTTTTAAGTTTTGGTTTTCTTTGATTTAGAGATACCATGACAGTCAAAGATATATGATATTTTCAAAGTAATTGCATTATGTGCTTGCATTACGCATACGCCCTGTTGCCAATCTATATGTCTTTAGCATTAGTTTAATAAATGTCCTTGGCACTGAAAATGTATAACAATTTTTTTAAAAATTTATTAAAGACTTTTACTTGTTTGTAGCAGCAGCTGCGAGTGGCGACACTGTCGTCTGCCATTCGACTGCAATTTCCTGCTGCTTCTGCAGCTCAAAGCAAAATGTAATTTCCGATAAAGGTCGTTGGAATTTTTTTTGTATACTCTGTAATCATTGGATGCAGGGTATAATAGAATGTTAACGGTAGGTGTATACTTGGAGTATCAAGCTTCCCACTGCTCGCACTTGCTCTAGTGTCTGTATGAACAAACAGAACTCGGAGATTTTTAGCACTTATCTAACAAAAACCTCACATTTTTTTGTGACTCAGTGAGTTTAATAATTGGTCGCCATAAGCTGCTTTCAGTGTATCCAACTGTCGGCTTTACCCCTACATAATGACATATTTTTTATAAGTGCATACATCTAGGTATATGGTATATATATCTTGTATGTGTTTTATGTGTACCTGAGCCATGTTTTATGGCTGCTCATAACTGTAAATGAAACTGCAAACACTGACAACAACACACAGTCTCCACACACATACAAGCCCACCCAAACGATGACAAAGTAAAAATGCGCATCAAAGCAGCTGTCAGTTGTGGGTCCTCGGGGCTGATCCAACCCAGACCATAGCAGGTCGCACATTCCGGCCACAGCATGCAACACGCAAAAAGGCCATGCCACATAAAGGAGTATCCGCTTTCCGCAGCAAACCATGCAACCCAGTCCATGTCAGCACATCAACCAGCTGGTACCAGCATCGGTCAACGGTAGCACAACGGACACACACACACACACAGAGAGACGCACATAGCGAAGCTGCAACAAACACAAGAAAGCAAGCAGCTAACGACAATGTGGCATGCAAACCATGCAACTTGGCTTTGACGACTTCCTATTTTGCCAGGTAGCTCCTTTTCAACCCGTCTGTCTGCCATATGCCATTGAAGTTATGCCAAGTTTGCTTTGTCTTTATGCACGGGGCAGCAATTTTATGGTTCCGAGCACCTTCAAGTCATTAAAATGGTATATCCCCCAAAAGCCGGTACAGTATCAAAGGTGCAAGTGTTGAAGTTGCTTTATAAGCAAGTCGCAGTTTTGACTTTCATTTACTTGATAGCTCAGCTATCTTGTAGATACACGTGCGGGTTATTTAAAAGATTGCTTTTATTTTTGACTAAAATTGCAGTAGCTTATCGTTGCTATTAATATACGAGTGTCTAATATGTCTGGTTGTGGTTGTTAAAGTGGTTTTATTTTAACATTATGAAATAATATTTATTTGTGAAATTTATGAATCAGTTGTGTCATGAATTGAAATATGTATTTTTATCTTTGGTATTCGGGAAATAACTAGTAAATGTTGAAAAGAGTCTACATACTCAACGACATTAAAGAGGCCGAGGTTGTTGAAGAGTAAGTTCGCCAACCTCGCTACAACATATTTCTTGGAAACAGTTTGGGCTAGGTGTACATGAATCTGCCACATTTGGGATGACG
This sequence comes from Chymomyza procnemis, assembly GCA_035046065.1. Classification (NCBI taxonomy): domain Eukaryota; kingdom Metazoa; phylum Arthropoda; class Insecta; order Diptera; family Drosophilidae; genus Chymomyza; species Chymomyza procnemis. The sequence continues at coordinate 10,794,297 of JAWNOJ010000026.1, read as the reverse complement.
CACAACTTTGATGATGACCTGATGTTTACTGCTCTATTGAAAGGTTTTATTATAAATTCACACAGGCGACTCCACTAGGAGTGCATAAGTTTTGGCAGATAGTAGGGAAAAAAGCAGGGAGAGCTGGAGCAAAGTTTCAGTTTCATTCTCTATTCTTATGTGGGAAAATAATGGAAGATATCCATATGTGCAAAACTTAGTTTTGCTTGGAAAGGAAGACATCATCGCTTAGGGTAGCACTACAAGTACTATTGACATCTAGGGTAACTTTTATGACACAAATGGACTTGCGTTTAGCTTTTTAATTTGGAGTCTACAGCACTCAAGAGATTAGTTATCTGATTTCGAAACTAACAAAGCGAACTGACTTATAAAATCTATTCACTAAGAAAGGGCCATATATTTTGCTGTGAGTAAATAAACGAATTACTCGTTTTGAAGATTCCATATTGCAGGCTAAAATTTAAAAAAAAATACCTTTATGTGTAGTACTAATTGCAGCGGGTAACAAAGCTTAATTTACTATACGAAAAATCAAGGACTGAATTAATAGGAGGGAACACTTTTTCTCGATTCATGTAACTCACCTCAATTGTTCATTACCAGCTGATTATTGACTTTTTGGCTATCAATAAGAGAACCATCCATTATAGTTTCAGAATCGAACGAAAGACAAGAACTAAATATCATCATTATTTGTATGATAATTTTATAGTGGTTCAATCTTAATTCCAAATGCATTAAGACTTTCAAAGAACGGTCTATGATGTATGCAAAAGTATTGCCTAGCCCAAGCATAGTTTATTTGAGGACATATTGTTGATCCCACACGAACAAGATGTAGCTTAACATAGACGCTAATCTCAGCAATCTTTAGACTTTGTCAGAGCACTAAATCATTTCAAAATCTGTCTGTTTGCATTGAAAATAGTAATTCTGAAAATGCTCTACAGAATGTTTTTCAAGTCAAGGTCTTAGTGCTCGCAGAGCACAATCAACCTAATTTTCAAAGTTTACCATTTTCCTTCATCTTCGTTCACTTAAAAAAAATCTTTATTTTAGATAAACATCATGTAATCTAATGTATTGTACATTTGAGAGGAAGCAAGACACTAACTTTCAACTCTCTTCAAAAACTGAAAATAATCTAAATATATTTCGCTAACTTTTTATCAGTCCTTATAAAACCAAGAAGTGAATGTAAGCAGGGATATCTTAAGATAATAAAGTTGAAATCTTTGATCAGGTGCTATACTTTATGGGTCGCTTAGAAGGCAGAATCGATTTCCTGCAGTGGCTCTGTTTGAACCGTCCAGTTACTCATGCAAAGTTATCAATTTTGTCGGGAGAAAAAACCAAAATTGACGAGTCAGAAAATTCATAAATTTTATGCGCTTATGACTGCGGATAAAGTACCATGGTTGCCATTGCAAATCCCATAATTTTGTGACATTAACTTTCAATCTTGTACATATAAAAGCATTCGCATATAATGCAGTTCATACAATATATTTCCATTGTACATATATCCGCTCTGCATATATCCCATCCAAATCGTATATAAATTCCTAAAAATACTATACTTTAAAAACATACCACAATTTAACTTTTATGTTTCCTTTGTATCACAAATAAAAGTGAATATACTGTTCATATAGATTTTTTTATGACTCGTTTATTCAAGCATATCCTGCTCACAACTAAATCCAACATTCAAACTAAAAACTAAAAATAATAATACGCAAAAAAAATTTTTTATATATCACATTCGAGTTGTTTGGTCAGAGCTGTCATGCAAGTGGATGCTGGGTCAGGCGCCCAGCACAATGCCCCAGTCCAATACCATTTAATAATATGCTTCACACTGCATCTGACTGCGCCAAAGCAACCAATCGGCGCAGCCCACAATTTCCGTGGTCTGTATAAAACCCTTGCCCGGGGCACAACTATGTAGCACTGGTGTGGCCGCAATGCCCGGACACATGTAGAATTTATTGGGATCCACTGTGGCCCAGGGCTGCAGCAAGTGTATGGAGTTATTGCTGTTGTTGTTATTGCAGGCATCACTGAGTTGCAGTTCGTCGTAGGCCTGGGGCAGACAGGCTGGCCAGTGGGCATACGGCAGGCAACCCAAATAGCCGTGACCATTGAAAAATCCACGTCCCTCGGCACAATGAAATTGCAATGGCGTTTGGTCAATGGCATTGCATATGTAGAATATGTTTGGATTCGGATCGCCCCACATTTCCTGAACATGTTTGCAGACTCTTGGTGATGTTGTTGTTGTTGCTGCTGCTGCTGCCGCCGCAGCTGCAGGCAGTAAAAATAGCAACAACTTTATATGAAGTATATTTTTCATCAATAATTTTAAATGCATTTTGCTTTTGTTTTATGTACGCTACACACGCAGGACGTGAGCAGAGGAAGGGTAGAGGTAGAGCGCGCGTAGAGATATAAATGATTTGTTGTTTTTTGAGACAAAAAAATATATTTATTTAGTCCTTTTTCGACGTTTTCATAATTTGCTCATAAGCAAAGCGCGTTAATAAATTTATGAGTCCTTTCCACGCTTGATATTTTCGTTATTCTGATATTTTAATATTTCTTTATTATTCCACTGTGCCGCGCTCTTTTGGCTTTTTCCACAAAAAATGTAAAATTCGACTGATTGATGTGTCCCCATTGTCTTTGGTTTTTATACTCATTGCAACCCATTTATTGCGGCCAAAGAGTCGTTGTGCATGTAACTGTGTATGTGAGTATCTTTGTAGCTGTGTTGCTGTCCCTGTATCTGTGTATCTGTGTTATCATTGCCATTGTCATTGTCATTACTCTTCACTCTTGTTGCTTTTATTGTTGTTGCAGCTATTTTTATGTGCTTTGGGGTATTGAAATAAATTCATGACGTCGTCGCCTTTTACCATCTTTACTATATTCGGGGCACATTTGTTTGACAATATGTATTGATTAGATAAACATTTCGTAAAGTTGAATGTTTGTTTAACAGGTAATTCACTTGTAGCATTCATTTTAAGGGCATATCTGCACTATGCGATTTTATGGTGTACTCAAAGTGATTGAATTTGTATTGGTTTGGAATATTTTATTGCTTAATTTACTTTTAGCAATACATTTATGGAAATATTTATTAAACATGGCAGAGAGACTGACATGAAGTTTGCATTTAAAACTTTTAACTTAATTTCCAGAGTGGAGTGCTTGACTAGCTAAGGTATATGTGGAATGTTTTAAACAAAACAGAAGTATTATCAAAGAAAATTTGTTTTAGGATTTATATGGCATATGAGCACCAATGTTTTATGACTTTGACTTTCCTGTCATAGCCAAAGTTGTTCTAGGCTGAGCCTAAGAAATATCATGTGCAAATAATACAGCGACTTGCACGCTTTAAGCCCAATAGAAACGCCCTGCTTGTTAATAACCTTAAGTTACTACTGCTTAGGTGTTTTGGTAACGACGCGTATTTTTTCGTTTAAGAAATACGTTTGGTAGACACCATACTCTTGGTGGTTGTAGTTGCTGGTTCTATTTGGTTGTATTTGTTGGCTCAGCGATCTTTAGTGCTGGTGGTTTGGCTGTTGTTGTGAATTTTCCGAGATCCTAACCAAAGTTTTTATTAAATCACAAACAACCGTCCGCTATTTCCTTCTCAATCTTTCTTTTATAAAAAAAGTTTTTTTCACATGACATATATTAACAAATATCAGGCATTTTTAAAGAACACAGATTTCAATTTATTTAATCAAATAATTTATAATCGCGAAGTGTTTAGAGAAGAGGGCTTAGGCGAAGCCCCCTACGTAAAACAAAAACAAACAGATATGATTAATTTTTAATTTAAAGCCAAAGAATTTAGATATTTTTATCGATGCAAAATATTCCAGAGACATGAGTTATGTAGGCAATGTTGTGGATCGCAAATAAATAACCCATCATTAGATTTTCGTAACATACTTAAAAATTTTGTTAACTTCATCACCCACCATATACTTTGGTTCCCAGGCCTCAGTAGCGTTTAAGACACACACACATTCTATACCAAAGATAACAGAAAGTATTTGAGAATAAAAAGTTTGACTATAAAGCTTATTTTTTATCATCTAAAGACAGCGAGGAAGTATTATCTGATTTTTGACAACATATGCAGAAGCATTAAACCAGAAGTAAAGCTTCGATTCTACCACCCCGCTATCAAAGCCCATTATTTAAAAAACTCCTACTAGAATAGTCGCTCAAAAATAAACTTTATAATCAATGCCACTAATTGACCTTATTAAAGGAGTTGCAACTAGTGGTAGGTACTACTATTTTTAACAGAAACTTCAAAGACACTGACTAGAAGCTTAACATATAACAGACATTACTAAGCAAAGGTATTGGATAGGCGGTTATTTTCCAAATTTGTTTTCTTGCTCTGATAGAATCGTATTTGTAAGGTTTGTCATAGTTTAGCTGTTCAAAACTTAGACAAAACTTTTACCACCTACTAGAAAACTTTTGTCAGCAGAAGACTGTCGTAAGGAGGAAAAGATTTGAAAAAATCTTCTAACCATTAACTGCGGCAATGCCTACACAATCGCAATATTGGGCATACTTCAAAAATTCCTAACTTTATTCGTGTCTCAACAGTTATGGAGAGCTCAGTCTAGTACAGTTTAAAGGAGACCTTCTTCCTGAAACAGATGCTCATTGGGGAATAGCTGCGATTTAAACCAAATTGTTTTATTTATAAAAAATATGTAACCTTTAGCTTTTGACATAATGTATGTAAAATTTACATTTTTATAATCAAAGTGCTTTGCAATTAAAAATAAAAAACTTTACTTAATTAATTCCATTTTTGATTTCCTTCAAGACAAACTTTATATCAAGTACTCAATAAACGTATTACTTGATGGATTGATAATACAAAAATCGCTCTTATTAAAAAATCTTTTAAAACTCATTCACACTCACAATCATTTATCAACAAATGCCTTGACTACATAAACTTGCCTTTAATGTGTACATCATTTTTGTGGCATTTTAATGGAAGAATTATGCGCCGTCAGCAGTGGGCCATTCATTACACAAATTACCCAAATATTGGCCAGTTCATATCACACCCTATCAATATACGTCAAATATAATATTTTACGACATGAATCACATTCGAAGCAAAACTTTGGCTACTGTGTGTGCGTTTTTTTTTCTCTTATCATATATCATAGATAACGCTGATTGTTTTTCAATTGTTTCTGGAAAAATTGAAGATAACTTTAACTGCTCCAATTTAATTAATATGCCAACTGTCTTTACAACAAGCTTATGAATTTGTGGCATTTGTCTTTGGGCGCCTCTTTGAGAGTGCTCAAAGTTCTAATTGATTTGGCTTAAAACAAGGTGCGCCCAACTTGTTGGAGCAGCTGCAATGCGTTGAAGCGCAACGCGTTGAAGTTTTTCCACCAAAGGAAAAACTTCTACGGAAAAACTTTTCAAGCAGCCGTAGCACATTCACTTACTGTCACGCGGCTGCTTTGTTGCTAAGTCACGTTGTCAATTTAACTATAAAGATACAGATGAGGATGGGTGAAAATATTGGAGAGGGATATAATGTAATCGATACATTTGGTATCGATGTTTTCGATTTTTGCAATATAAATATTATCGTTCTGTATGTTATAATTAGTGGAAATTTTTTTTTTTTGCATTTTCAAAATGGCGGTGAATAAAATTAAATAAACATAATAATGATCTTTACCTAAGAAAATATTTTTAATTTCTCAATTAACTTTCGTGTTTTTATAATTACAATACAATATAATTTATTCTGTTAAAAAGTAAGCACACAAACTTTTTTTCAATTTGCATTCATTTATCAAATTATCGAAATTTGTAATCTCAAACCCTTTCAGAGCGCTTTGTGGAATTGCTTGTACTCCTCCCATTCCGATACCATTTCGATCCTGTATTCTAACATCGTTGATAACCAATGTTTCGACTTCGGTAAAATTTGTATATTTTAAAACAATTTTATTACAATTTACAATTTATTCTTAAAATTCGCCCGTTTTACATATACTTGCCCACGAACTTACCTCTGGCTGTATATTTTTATATACAAGTCAGAATAATATATATATTTTTTCTTCTTTTTATCCTGCACTTTTCGACGACTATTTACGCGGACAACTTTAAATAGGCAAAGTTCTAGGCAAAAAAGTTGACGACATAATCGACATAAATTCCAATAGACTGCCTGTCAATATATGGCGGCCTTACGTGGAAATTCAATTAAAACTTTTTCCCAGCATGCACATGCGCGCACGCTAGAAAGCGCCATTCGTTGGCACTTTACCTTTTGTTTTGCTCGCCAGTTCATGGAATTTGCCATATGATATAAGACAGTTTAATTTAGTTAAGAAATTCTTTTTTAACCAAAAACTTGATTTTCTATCACAGTTGTCGTTGCTTAAAGGCGCCAACAAAACAGCAATTAAAAAAAAAAACTCAAATGTCGAAAATTTTTCTTATCTGACTAGATCTGATAAGTGACCACATTGCGTATGAGTTACGCATATTTAGAGTGCATTATCAATAATTTAAACGGCCTTTGATTAGCTTTGAAGAGTTTATAAATTGTTGAGCTCTTGTTAAAAACCAATTTAGTATAATTTTGGTTAGCCAGTCGTGAGCAAGTAAATCCGGAAACAGCGCTGTCAACAATACTAAAATGCCAAAAGGTGTGCTCAGAAAATTACCGATAAAAAATAATAGTTAAAAACGTGCAAAAATATCCTGGAACAACTAAGTCAGATTAAATAAAAATGTTTTTACCAAGTTTTTTAAATCTGAAGCCAATATTATATTATAACTCTTAAACCGATACTCTTGTATCGTTTACATATCGTTAAGTACGCAGTTAAATAGAAAAATAAAAGAACGTGTGTTTCTGGGCTCTACAAAAAATAAAAGTAAAAAATAAGTTGAAAAAACTTGTCAAACGCATACAATAAATGATTCTGACAACTGAAATTATAGATATAAAAAGATATCATACCAAATTCAAAGCGTAGATGTTGACTTACAAAAAAATTCAAGCGGCACTCTTAGTAATAATCAAGAATCCCATAAGGATACTACCTCCATATTTAAAAAAAATAAAACTGCACAGCCAAAAAACACAAAAAATTTTTAATTTGTGAAATAATATCATAAGAAGTTTTTGCAGTGTAAGATGCTTTAGCAAAACCAAAGATATCCTACAATCTGGGTAATATTGTTCTAGTTATATGTGTCAGTCGTTTTGTGACCTTTTTTAAAGACAATCCTTCGATTTTCGGCAAACTTATATTATAAAATGTACAAGAAAAGTTTCTGTAGAAGGACAAAATGTTTTCCTAATTCTCGTCTAGGGTTGAATATAGTCTCTATTCCTTTATTTGGCAGATTCATTTTAATATATTATCAATTTCTAGGGCTTCTTATGCTTGTCTGCCTGCTGGCAGTTGGATTTGCCATTTATACGGAGGTAAATGGGCAGGAATCAAGCACTACAAACGAAGTAGTAAGCAGTACAGAGAAACCCATTGACTCGTCCAGCGTAGCACCCACCACTGATGGTCAAGGCACTGATAGTTCTAGCGCGGGAACCACCAGTGATGGACAAGGCACTGATAGTTCTAGCGCGGGAACCACCAGTGATGGACAAGTAACTGATAGTTCTAGCGCGGGAACCACCAGTGATGGACAAGGAACTGATAGCTCCAGTGTGGGAACCACCAGTGATGGACAAGTAACTGATAGCTCTAGCGCAGGAACCACCAGTGATGGACAAGGAACTGATAGCTCAAGTACGGGAACCACCAGTGATGGACAAGGAACTGATAGCTCCAGTGCGGGAACCAGCACCACTGACGCCCCTACATCTTCTACAACACAGCAAATATCAACAACAGAAGATGATCGAGTTTGCCAGTCCACAACAGAAATGTGGAGTGATGAGGACATACGTATTTTCCACTTCTGCATGAACGGAAAAGTATATGATGAAAGTTGTGATGAGGACAGCTATTTTGTGAGCAATTCTACCGTTTCTGGTTGCATTCCCGCAAATAAAATGAATCCCAATTGTGTGAACAACGACATAATAGTGCACACCTGTGAGGGTGAATATATGAGTCAACCGCAACCCAGCACACAATTGGGCAATTTCTACTTGTGTACCGCGGAGGGTGAAGCTCCCATAGAGATTCCCTGTCCCGACAATATGGCCTTTTTGAATCAGGACGGCTACATGGGTTGCTTCGAGTGGGCCATGTGGCATGAGATACGCAGTTGCTGAAAAATCAACGCAATAATCACTTTATAGATAAAATAAGGGTTCCACCGTAATAAAGCTAAATAGCCCAATATATTATTAAGCATTCCAAGCTGATTAAAAGCTAGCATGAAAATAATTATTATTTCTTTTTTGCTTATCTTATGGAATTGTCTGCTTAACTATTAATTAACTTTGAATTGATTGAAATATAATTGATTGCTCGAGCAAAGTTTTTTGGCAGCTTCAAGTATACAGATAACAGATAGCCGCGTTGAATTGCATGAAATTAGACAAATATTTCCACGAAACTGACATTGGTCAACTCCCAAGAAATCAATAAACTATAAATTTTGTCTATTTTTTTATTCATTTTTTGTACTTGTGTCTTGTATAGAGTGGCCTTACAGATTGTTTGGTTTGCAACCAACTATTTCTTCTTGTCCGGGTGTAACCAAGCGAAAAACCCAAAATTACATAGTGCCACATGCCACACCAAAACTACAATGACAAGAAGCAGCAAACTTTTACAAGAAAATTGTAAGCACAATCAGTGTGTATACGAGTGTGTTAGTCTGCGTGTGTGTGTGTCTCTGTCCGCATTGCCACAAAACAATTGTCGCCACAAATTTTTGCGCAAAACAAACAACATGCAGTGGCAAATTATAGAGCAGCCAAGCTGGGGGTCACATTCATACACTAAGAAAAAAACATTAAGTTTAATTTAAACTTTTTTCCTAAAATATTATCATAGCTCAAGCTGCTATAAAAAGCAACAAAGTTAGGTTTTAGCCTTCCTAGTAGAAGATCTCAAAAGTCCACCAGTTGCAAGCTACGCAAATTTTGAATTAGATACATATTTTTAAAAATATTTGAAATTGCTACTTTAAATGTGTCTACTATATCAAAACAATTTCGATAAAAAATCGATGATACGATGGTAATCAACAATGGTATAACTAATAAATAAGGAATATATACTCGACACAAAAATCATAAAATACATTTTCCTAACCTTTGTCTTCTGCAGAATTCGGCTTGGGAACTAAAGGCCTCTTCGAAGGCTTTCCACCGCAGACGCAACAGTGAAAACTGAAATTCTTTTTCAAGCTTCTGTGATTGGAAAATTTGATGACAACGGCCGTGCGCTTTATAATAAAACTATAATACTTTCCAAATGAATTTGTATCCAATAAGAAAATTAATGTTATTCATTAGATGTGTTTCGTATACCGAAATGCAACATTTTCAAACTAAATGGCCATTTTGAACAGCTTACGAATATTTTCAGCTAACTTCTGTCCTTAACAATAAACAACGCTTATATAAATTTATTCCCCATGAAGGGACATTCGCCAATTTCGAACGGCGAATGCTACCACTACTCTACCGAGTCCCTCACAAGTGCTGTACAATGTTTTAAAATTCTGGAACATTTGATTTTTGGCTAAAAGCTTACAACTTTATGTGCGAAGCACCTTAATTTTGTGTCTTATTTTTGTCAGTGTTCAAAATTTTCGCACACTCACACATATTCACTTACACTCATATATACTAACACAACGCATATGAGTGCGTTGCCCCAAAGCACTGCCACTGACTTTTATTGTGTGTGTGTGTGTGTGTGTGTGTGTGTGTGTGTGTGTGTCAGTATGTTCCTTACTTGCCCCCAAAACGGCAACGAGTTCTACGAGTTAAAAATGAGTTTAAAGTTCGATGTTGAAGCGCATTTGTCTTGTAGCCACAGGCAACATACAATGCTTGGGAACATTGGCAATCCTATGCCATGATTGCATTGCAACCACTAGAGATGTGAAAAACTGGTCAACAGCTTCATTAGAGTTCCAGACTTTTGCAGTTAAAGTTGCGCTTAGTTCTTCGAACTTCATGCAAGAAGTCGATAAAGTTGGGCAGACAATCTTAATTTTGATTGAGCAGCTTTTTCGATGTTATCTAATGCATACATGAAGTTAATTTGGCTTTTTTTTGGAGACTGCAACACATGAGATCTGCATGTACTGTGTCTGGCTTCTATAGTGAGTTTAGAAATTATACGCACATTTTGGCATTTCAATTTTATGTTTGTTAAAATCCAAAATTCAAAATATATATATTCTTTTCTAAATTAAAGAAAAATATATAGTTATGTATATAATAATCCTTAAGGCTGCAAGGCACTTATCCCACAGACGTTACCTTCCACATGCAAGTACCTTCATATTATACGTTTTATGTCATCTTTAATTATACTCACGCACGCATCGCAACACGCACTCACGCACGCATGATGCCATATCATAGCAGTCAACTCAGTTAGCGATATTTACGAGGGGCAACTCCATTGCCTAGGTAATAAATGTCTGAGTGCGACACTTTTAAGCGGGCGTTGGAGTAGGGTCCAGCACACACTTTCCCAGGGACAAGAAAGTACTGGCAGTGGCAATGCACACATGGTGCAAAGTGTCAGTGACACGGTACAACTGCAACAAAACTGGTGGCAGTAACGTAACTGGAGTCAACCCCCAAATGAGTTAGTCAGGAAATTGCATTATTTGTCTTTGGCTATTGTGGGGACAAAAACTAGAATGACGACACAGACGACATCCAGGAGGATGGCAACAGTGCTGAGAATGTTGTTGGACGGAGCGCGGCTCGCTTGCATGCCGCAGCCTGTTAGTTACGCGTTGTTGTTTTTGCAGCTTTGCATAGCTCGAGGCAGTGACGTATTTAGATAGATGGGAGGGTAGGAGTATGGTATGGGATGCTTATTTATTGATTGGGTATGTATGAGATAAATCTTTGGCATATGAAAAATATATAATTTTTTGTAGAGTCGACTGTTGCTACCGATTTAAATAAAAATTGTAGATTTTTTGTTAAATAAAAGTACAAATTTTTTCTTAATTTTTCATTCTGTTCCAATTTTTTGTTTTGGTTTTAAATAATTAATAATACATAATACATAAAATAAAAACTTGTTTGAGCTTACGCAAAAAAAACTGCGCGGGCGTGTTCTACGATTATTTGGAGAAGGTAATTTTACCAGGCAAAGTCTACAAGAACAGGACGGCAATCGAATAAGGCAGAATACTTGAAGAAGATTGTTGAAAAAAAAACCTTTAAAATCCAAGGAAAATATTACACAAATTGAATTTACCGTGTGAACTTTTCGTGATCTCATTTTAAGCTTGGAAATAAAAAGATTAAGCAAAATTATCTTCTAAAAACTTTTTGTGATAGGTTTTTGTATTTATTAAAAAATTAAAGGAAAAAAAATAAAACTAAAACTGTTTTTTTTAATAAGTTCTAAGCAACCCGCGCACGAAGATATTTTTGGACAAGTGAAATTCTCGATACTTCCCAAATACTTTTTTACAAGAAAGCAACTTTATATATCGTAAATGTAGCATTTGGGCCAACATATTGAGATTTTTCACCCTTAAGCATTCAAAAGTAACTTTCCATGATCGTATCTCAAGCTGGTAAATAGCAATTAAGTCAAATTTAAAAACCCTTAAAAAATACCTATTATCAAGCCATTGCCATTTTTAATATTGTTAAAATATTGAAACCAAAATTCTCGCTTCCCAACCATATGCTTTCCATCTCTACCATGAAAATATGCAAATAAATTCATCACAGCTCTTACTATATATCCCCCTTCGATGCGCCACTGCTTCATAGTCTCATATTTGTTGCTGCAATTGTGGTTGTAGCCAGACACTTTAAACGTGGCTATCTCTGCCGTGTTGCAAGGACTCCAAACTGCCGATGGTATGCTGCACATGTGAAATTTAAACGCTTCAAAGTCATAGCAATTTTTCTGCTCCATTTCCGTGCAAGCTGCCGTTGTTGAAGCCAACGTTGACGTCGACGTCGATGCCGACGCTGATGCACGTGCAGAAGCTGTATTGTTGTTGTTGTTGCTACTGCATTTTAATTGCTTTGCTGGCTATGCGCCGCTCTCTGCCCATTAATCCTGCACACAAAAATTGTAAAGCAAGGGATTTTTAAAGTCACAAATGTCGTTCCTTATCGCACAGCCATACAGACAGACCTATACACACATACATAGATACTTACAAATACACTAACACTCACTCAGACACACAATGTTGTTGATGTCCAGCATTATCTTGCCAAAAACGTTTCAACCCAATGGCTCAGCACAGCTCAGCTGGGCTGGACTGCACTCGACTCGAGACTCAACTGGACTCAGTTTGCCTTGGTTTTGTCGGCGCTGACTGTGGTTTTGTCCTGTTTCGGGCCTGTAGTTAAGAGCACCAACTCAGCTCAGATTTAATTGAGTTTGCAATTGTTTTTTGGCCAGAACTGCCATTTGGCTGGTGTTCAGTCTTACGATTTTTTCCTTTAGTTGAATTAAAATGAACTCAAACTTAATATAGACTTCTTTTTTGTATACACTGCAATGAGAAGTAGCGAGAATTGAGTAAAGACATGTTAGGGGTATTGGTTAGTTACTTGAAACTTTAAAGTCGAAAGGTCAAAGCTGTACAAGAATAGCAGTTGGTAATAATATTAGCCCAAACAATTAGCACTTTTCTGGTTTACAACGAAGTTTTGTTTTCAGCAACAATGCGAGTTTTAAAAGAATTTGTCAGCGTAAAAGCTCGGATTGACCAACTGCTTTCAATGATAAGTCCAAAAGGTTTTTGAAGCTTCAGGTCTAGAAACTGTTTTTCATTATGTAGAAAGACTTAAAACTAACCAACTTACGCTAATATTGTATATATTTTGCCATCCTAGAAAGCTGTAAATGAAAAACTTATCAGATGTTCGATATTATCTCTACACCTCAAATTATATCTTAATCCAACAAGGAGGTCGCAATCTTTTCGATAACAATTTTCCCAAAAAATTTTGCTGTTATTCCCTGGATAATTTAATTTTCGTTTCATTTAAAAATTAAAAATGTTGACTGTATTCTTACAATATCTATATTAAAGGTCTTTAAAAAATGAAAAATATAATAAGAATCAAACAAAGTTAATTAAAATTTTCGCAAAAGTCCGATTTTGAAACTTCAACTATTCTACAGTGTATCTTTTGGTTTGCGCTCCAAACCACTGCACATTCCAGTTTTCCTTAGTTACTACACCTGACATTTCCTTGAACTTTTAAACAGCCCACATAGAGGCATCCACTTCGAGCCTTCCATACGGGCACTCGGACATGAAACATGGCACACGGCATCTAAACTGCATAACTTCCGTTTGCCGTTTATTGCACGTTTGCATCTAACTATCTTGTCTGTGTTTGTGTGTATTTACTTATGTGTGTACATGTGTATGTGTGTTGGTCATGTTGTTACTTTAATTAAGTTTGTGTGTGTAAATAAAGTTGTTGGCCAAAAGCTCAGAAAGATAAACTACCATCGGGCAGTTGCCTACAAAAGGACTTCAACAATTCAAAGGGACCAGCTTTGCGTATGCGTAATTTGCAGCGCATAAAAATATGCTACGTTTTTTTAAACGACGTTCACTTATTTAACGCTGCGAATAAAAATATGCAAGATTTTTAATGCGCTTATTTATTTGACGCAATTTGCACGGCATTTCCGTTGCCATCGGCTCGAGTGGCGTAAGTCAAGGCGTCGTATTGCCCATAATTGGCATATTTCTACGATGCGGATGTCGCATACTGGCTGCTGTTGTTATTGTTTTTGCTATTATTGCTTGCAAGTGGCTTAGTAGCGTGCGGCTTGCCATGCGGTGACAGTCACTGGCCGCCAAGTCAACTTAAGCACAAAGAGCCATGAGCAGCCGGAGCCCCAAGAGCCTGCCGGCGCTTATGTGGCATCCCATTTGCAATCCAACTGCCATTACTCCGGCCGTCAAGGCATTGAATGATTTTACGCGCACATTTTTGCGCTTGAATTGTTTGCAAAAGTGTGCAGTCAGGGTGGCAACGTAGTGGCTCCCACAAAGTGTGACAGTGGGGCGTAGATATAGAAAGCAGCCTTGGACTGGCTACAAAAAGTTGGCTTAAAGTTTTCCACTTGAATGGCAACGGAAGGTTTTATGTGCCCAAGTCGCGCTACATTGTGTTGCAGCGGCGCATGAAAGTATGCAGCATGAAATTTTGCACTGCAACAAATAAATATTTGTTGCGAAGCAACCCATACCCAACACGTACACTTGAAGAAAGTAGGCAACTTTATGACTTGAGGTGAGAAAACCAATTTCTGTAGAGAAATATGGCATTTTTAATTATAATTAATAATGTTTTTAGTAATTCATAATACTTACAGCATATAATGCACTCTATGGTCTCAATAAATTAAATGTCTGATTCATATTTTGTTGGACTATAGAGTGTTTCACTTGTCTCCAAAAGCACTTACAAAGTAGTTACTAAAGCATAAATACATATTTTATGGATGGAAAAAAGCTTACATAAAAAGCTTTCTTTGTTAGTTTTCCCGCATTTTAGATTTTGTACAACGGAAGTGTTGATTTAATATTATAATTAATATTTAATATTGGCGGCATTTGTAATTTGCTTCACTCTTAGGACTTTATACATAATACACAAACACGTTAAAGTCATTTAAGACCAAGTTATGCTTTCAGAGCTTAGTTCAAGGCGCTTACTACTTGTTTCTGGTTACAAGGAATACAGCATCAAAATTAATCGACAGTGAACAAATGCTTCAAAACAAGTTAAATATGCCTTATATTAATCTCATCTTAAGTATTTGTGCGATTTTTTCTACCGATCTGACTATAACAGTCATCAGCAACGATATAAGAATCCATTGTCTCCATTTATTTCCATAACCAAACTTTAAATATTAACCAAACACATCCACTACAGCGACTTCTCAAATCGAAGACGATTTCGTGTAGCGTTTTTTTTTGCCAGTGCATAAACATCAACGACTGGAACCGGCAATGCCACATTTGTATTTTATGGCAGCGTTGAATTTATATTTGCACTTAACAAGCATCACACATACATATATATATATACACACACACACACCATGCAACTGCAGCAACAACTACTTTTGTGTGGCATGTGGCAGGATAAACTTTGTTTGGCTTACTATTTTTTTTTCGGTTACAAATCAAATCCAAAATCGCATTAAAATTGCATGCAGCGGAAAAATTGTGTTCAGGCAATGCCATAGTCACAATCCGCGTTAGAAGCCACAAACCAATAAGGACGAAAAAGGACAAACAGCAAACGAAGCTACTACTTTTGCCTTGCCTGCTGTTGTGTCAAACAACTTGGGGTCGATGTTTTTGTGTGTGTGTGTGTAGCTGAGGTTGCAATTTCAATTGAATTTTTGCGAGACGAAATCACTTCAACGCCTTCGATTTCAATTTCCGCCACAATCCAAATTTGAATTTTGTTATTGCATTTGCAACGCTTGTTGTCGTCAGCTACCCTCAATTGATTTTGTTGCTGTTGTTGTTGTTGTACTGTCGCAGTCCTTGTTGTTGTTATTGCTTTGCTTAAGAACCGCACTTGTTTGTTAAGGTGTTTGCAATTGTAATCGTTTGTATTGTTCTTGTCTGGTACACCGCACATAAATTGTAAAAATGCAATTTTTTTCTACAGTCTACAACGAAGCGAGAGATGTAAAAAGTTGAAATATTTATCAATGAACAAGCATACGTATTCTTCTTTGCAGAATATTGTATATACTGATTTCGAACAAACCCTTCAATAAATGCTTAACAGATGAGGCCTTTTGATGTGAGGCCATTAAATTATTTCCATATACCGCTTGGCACATGTCCCACAAGATCCTAAAGATCATTAAATGTCATATTGCATCTATACAAAAAATGAGAGCATAAAATCGTCCACTTGCACATTTGTTCTCTGCTTTATTTCTAAATTTAGTGTTGCCTACTTTTGGGCTGCATGTCAGCCTGACACAAAGCTATAAGCTACACAGGTCGAACTGTTTTACATTATGCAAGCCCAACACAAAGCTGGCAGCTGTGCATGTCAACCGCAACTTAAACAATTCCTGCCCATGATAGTCCATGTTTCGAGAACGAGTACTCATATGTGTGTGCGTGTGTCGCATGTATCTGTGTGTTGCACACACAATGACATTGTGGCAAGTGTAACTGCTTTTGTTGCTGCACTTCTAGCTGTAATCGTGTGGCATCAATAACACATTTGTATAACATATCGCAGTCAATATGAAACACGTGTATAAGTATCTGTAAACGTATCTAGACCTATTCAGTGTATGCTTAGGTGTATCTCATTGGAATGGTATCATCCTGTAACAGATTTGTGTTTACCTTGATTTACATAAGAACACACGCACACAAACATGCTTACACATATAGAGAATCAAGAGAGCGAGATACAGTTGCAGCTGCCACAAACAAACAACGCAACATCGTTTGGTTGGCTGCCCGACTTAAAGCAGGCTACATACATTGCTCACCACTCGCACTCTCTCTCTCTCTCTGTATCTTTCTCTGCTCTCTTGTCGCACTTGATGTTGCGCTAAGCTCACACCGCATCGTAAATAGAAAAGAAAACACTTAAGCATGCACTTAGTCCTTGCGCCTTGTACAACGTGTCGATGTAAGCACTCTATCACATGTATCTGTGCATGTATATCTGTATGTGTGTGAGTGGCACCAACTGCGATTTATGCAAATTTGTTTGCCTCTTCCACAGCCGCTGTTACACTGTGAAAAATAAAAACTTTAGAGAAATATAACAAATGGGTGTGCCCTCTTTTTGAACCCCCAATCTGTGCCAACGAGATTTTCAGATAAGATTAGTTTTTGACAGCTTCAGCCCAGTACAACTGCGGTCTATTTAACTATAAGAGATAAAATCATACGGGTCTCGTTTCCTTTGTGAGCACCGCTTCCTCTAGACGCCTTATGTAATGTGGAAACAAGTCCATGCTTACAGCAAAAATAAATATTTTAAGTTTCGAACACTTTTGCTTATTTTTCATACCATATTATGTTCAACATGTAAGAACACTCAATGGGAATAGTGTTCCAATTTTGCGGTAAAAAATCTAAGCCTTTAAAGCTCTTAAGGCATTAACTTAATTATCTTTTTTCCCCTTGACTATGGTCATACGCACCAAGGCCGGAACATGGAGATATTTCTAATAAAAGCTCTTTGAAGAGAACAAGGACTTAGAGTTTATAGCCGTATCCGAACGACAGTATCTTAAATTAATAGAGATTTTCCTAAGTAGTCTAGCGTCTACTTTTTTTTTGCTAACTATGTCACTGCTAGCCAAATGCACCAACGCTGCAAGATGGAATCGTACCACCGATTTTCCAGTTTAGAGTCGAGTGCGCTACCCAGGCCAGCCAATATAAGAACTTAATGAGAAAAAAATATGGGTATACACAGAAAAAGATAAAGTAAATAGAAAAGTAAAGTTTAAAGGTAAAAACAATTTGACTTTTTCTTAATTTAGATTTTATATTAATTGTTTTGCATGTTAGTAAAAAACAAAAAATAGTAGCACGATTAAAGCTTATGAGATCTGTAAGTTTCCAGTAAGTTTATAATATCCCAAAACTAATAAAATAGTGCTTCACAAATAACTCCTACTTTGTTCTAATAATAGTTCCATATAAAAACTTAAAACTTACGAAAATTTAATATCTTTTTCTTCTTGGAACTTTAGGACAAAAAAAACTTTTTAAAAAAATTTTAATTATAAGCACACAAAGCACAATAAAAGCTTTTCAGTGTACATGCTGATTTCTCTATGTGCATTTTTTGCCTCTTGCCACATGTTCATACAAAATGAGCTGCTTGCCTACTCCGCCCTTCGGACCTCCCATTCAGACTTTGTTTTTTGTATTTTCTGCTTTGCTTTGCCTTTCACTAAACAAATAAAGTTATTTGCATGCGCAAATAAATCGATTTGTGTTTATCAAGATACAACTCAAAGCAAGCTCTAAATGCCACGAAAAATGTTCACTACTTAAGATACTTAAAGTATACGCATTAAATTTAAACAAAAAAACTAATTATTTAAGACAAATCTAGAAAAGCGGTTTGATTTTAAAGAAATTAATTACTACATTTCTAAGTGTTTAATTTTTAAAGCTGCAACTAAGTTTATAGCTAAATTGCCATTTCACACCGAATGCTTTACTTGTTACAGGATATATTAAGTATACGTATTTTTTTACGTACACTTAATTTTTTAATTTTTATTTCTTAAACTAAGAACTAACATATTATGAATCATATTTGAGTATTGAAGCTAAACCACCTTAAGCGCTCTCTAATAGAAATATTTATTCATTTGATTTTCGACCATTATTTCAGTCGACAACTATAATCATAACTTGCATAACATAAAATGTGCAAAGTGCATAATTTGAATTTTATTTCAAGCTACAATTGTTAAACTCTTTGGGCTTATTTATTTAAATACATTTAACGATTATAGGAATGTGCAATGTTATGTATTGGCAATTATTAAAATACTATAATTGGTTATTTGCAATTCATTTTTGACCACAAAGTATACATCAAATTGGCAAATTGTAAGCTACCGATAGTAAAATCAAGATGTGAAAGAGTCAATGGACAGCGGAATACTCTGCATTTGCGTTTCAATGTGAAAATAAGTAATAACGGACTGATACAATTTTTTGCATATTTTTTCTGTGAAAATAACCTAAGGGTTGCTTTTGCAAATTACGAAAACGAGTGTTTTAGAATCTACCGATCTGTAAATAATATATAATGATAAAGTTGAAATAATATCCAAATTAATTAAGTTAATCAATTAATAATAAGGAGAATTGGTTTATATTTCAAAAAATCTTTTTTTGTTTTTCTAAATCGATTTCGTCCCATTTAAAATAGTCACTGTCCCATGCGTTGCAGTTGCGCCAGCGCTTCTTCCAGTTTTCGAAACAGACAGAAAATTCCTTTTCGCCTTCAATCGAATCAAAACGATGACCACAAAGTAGTTTTTGAGTTTAGTGAATAGCCAGAAGTCACACGGAGCCCAAACTTCTTTAAAACTTTTTTGGCTCTCTTTGAACATTTTGTACCACATGTATTTAGCTTTGGATAGAGCCTTTTGGCCAAGAGCCTCTTCTCCAACAGTCTCAACGTTTCTGCTCCAGAAATTTAATTTCGAAGACAAACATTTAATGAAACTTCAACAACAATTAATTTTAACTAGCTAAGGAATTGAGATATTGGCGTGAATTTCGACATGGATGTCAAAGAGAGTCCTGCCAACCTAAAAATAAAAGAATTTGTCCCCTATCGGAAAGCCAATCCTCTTTACATTTGAAATTACCGGTACTTTTTACCCACAGTAGTAATCTTCGACACAAAAGCAGCATGCAGTTGCTTCAACCAGTTCGTATGTGGCCCTTCGCTGACATCAAAGAATTTTCACATGGTGCCTCAGTTTTAAAAGAAATTTAAATAAATACGAGTAAAGCTGTAATAATAATGAAACAGAAAAACAAGATTAGATTGCGCAAGCGAAACAATAAAATATTCGAACGCAGCTCAAAAACCAATGATCAGCTTATAGAACTCTATAACTCAAACGATACGTCGCCGCTTCAAACATAGCCCCAAAGCTATCTATACCCTTGACCCCAGAGTATATAGGGTATACAAATTGTTGCATGCAACACCAACAAAGTTAAGCTCATGCCCCATGTCAATTTGCCAAATTACCCAAACAAACAAATAGAATGAAATTGCAAAGAGCTTGACGGGCGGCACGTATGGGGAGCACTGCATTTGGCGATGGTGCATCACAAAGTGGATTTGTCTGGACCAGCCGCAACCGCGGCAATTGCAGCCAATCTCTTGCATACCCATGTCCCCTGCCCATGTCGCCTCCTCTATGTTACATTGCACTGCACTTTGCGTAATTGTTGCACATATGGACAACAACAAATCCTTATAGGCATCAACAATGTGACTCATTCCAGCCGCTAGGTGGCGCTTAAACACAATGCACATATAGCCAAAGCGGCTTATGTCATTTTTGTGTGTGCCGCCATATATGGTGCCATGCCACATGACCGATCCCCATGCCCTCAAGTTTTCAACCCCGCTGCCGAACAAATGTGCGCATAAATTACGCCGAAAAGTGCTTTTTAATTAAATTTTCGACAATTTGTTGTACGTGGTAGTATGAGCGGGGGTGTGCGTGGTGTGTGTGTGTGTGCTTTTTCATACATTTTCAGCATTTTATTTAACCGGCTTAGTGTGAGGCTCTTGCGGCTCCGTCCATTGCCAATCCTTCCACTTGACACAACATCCAGCCACATCATAGTACAGCTCATTGGCTGGACAATGCTTGATTTGTGCCGCTTCTCCAATAGTGTCACCACACTGCCAATAGGCTGTGGGATCCCAGAAATGTCGATAGCTACGATTCCGTTCACTGGCGCTGCGACAGCCGGGTTCACCATTGTAATCACGTAGTTGCAAGGGCTGCGACATATAGGCTGTGGGAATATGCACAAAGTATTGGTTAATCTGAAGTGCGAAAAAAGTTGTACACATGGCGTATACGCAATGTATCTAAAATATTTAAATATTTTACATATACAATGCAGCATTTACTGTATTATGAGACAATCCTGTAAAAATCTCGATTTTCTTTTCAACACAAACAAAACACTTTTTGAAATTCTTGACCAATTTTCTTTTATTTTTAAACTTGCTAAATTTCGCAACACAATCAGATCAATTCCAATTTCATTCAGTTATTCCAAAAAAAAAAGCACTACATTTAAGCGGCTACTCCAGGCTGCTCGGCTGCGGGCTCACTGGGTGGCAACTCTGTGGGTGTGTAGTACCATTGTGACCAGGGCACACAGGCCTTTGCATCATCCAGCCAGGCGCTGGGTATGGGACATATAGCAAGTGTAGCCGGCACACCTTTTGTCTCGCACACCCAATAGTTCTTCTTCAGGTAGAAATGACGATAAAATGCCACAGTTATCTCCTCATCCGTCTGACAGCCCGGCTGACCCGTAGGCTTGGAAATAATAGCAGCACTGGCAAGGGCCAGGCACAGAGCAAACACAAAGATGAAATTCATTTTGGCAACAGTGTCCGTTGACGGTTCGTTTGAGAATATTGAATATGCTAATGAGCTCGCTTGTCTTTATATGCAGATGATGCACAGGGCGTATGCGTTATCTTATCTGCGGGA
The DNA here is from genome assembly GCA_035046065.1 of Chymomyza procnemis. Taxonomy (NCBI): domain Eukaryota; kingdom Metazoa; phylum Arthropoda; class Insecta; order Diptera; family Drosophilidae; genus Chymomyza; species Chymomyza procnemis. The sequence continues at coordinate 10,772,788 of JAWNOJ010000026.1, read as the reverse complement.
ACGGAAACTAACGTTATTTGGCTGCTTTATGATCAACTGCTGATATTTGGATTATTTTATAATGCTGTTTGTTTGCCATTTGGTGGATTGTTTTGTTTTACAGGCAGCACGCTTCCGTTGCTACGGGCTCGCAGTAGAGGGCAACTCTTTACATCGCCTGCCTCTATCCATGACGTTAGCGCCTGTAGTAAATTATTTTCAAAGATAGCTACGGTTAGACCACGATACGACGGTTATGATGACAGTTAAGCTGGAAGTAATGGTTACTTTTGCTAATTAATTCAAAACAATGCCTCAAAGAGAGTTTTGGGAAAAAGCAACCGAAAAGCAAACAACTAAGTAAGCGCAAAACATTTCAAGTTTTAAAGTTTTGTGGATTTGCTTAATTTGACAAATGTTAAAAAAAGTATAGTTCTTTTGGGCTTAAGTTGAAAGTGAAATTTTAACAAACTAAACCAAAGACAGACATATAAGAAAAGAAGCTACTATTCATAAATTTAGGCAAATACTGTACAGCAGTATTTTTTCTCTTAGAAGGGTTGATGATAGTGCTAATTAGGCGATAAGATGTTTCCGCTGTGGAGTGTGAGTACCTGCAACCAAACTGGTAATCCAGCATCAAACCCGCCTGGTGCGACAACAATGATAATAATCTAAGCAAAATAACTCTTTCAAGTATTTTGGCAAATAACGTTAGTACGCTAATTGATGTTACTTTCCAACGATATTCATTTTTGACAGCAAACATAAACGAAACAAAAACAAAATTCGAATCGAAAATGAATAAATAAATCGAAAGAAATGTAAATCGAATAAATGTTCTCATATTATATTCGTTGAAAATAGATAAACACGCGTGCGCGAAGAAGCCCTTGGACATAGGCGATCTGAATTAGGCTGACAACTGGAAACTTTTGATAAGCAGAAACAACTTTGAGAGCTGCACGATAAGCTGGACTTCCATTTTCCCAAGGATGTTACTTTGACAAAAATACACTTCTGTGCTGGACGAGCTGAAGCAAGAAGATAAACGTAATGAGACTGCTTCCATTACTATATTGAATGTGCTGCTGGAGTAACAACTGGTCGTTGTAGAAGGAGTTATCGTTGTTAATCAAGCATCCAGGCGCTGTCTTGCCTACGAACTTGACGTTACCACTATCAAACACAACGGCAACGTTATACAGCACCAGCTGGATATAATAAAAAACTGCAAACAACTTTTGGTAGAACTAAACAAGATGCCTTATATTAATTCAATTCCTCACACAAAGCCCAGATTTCGGGACCAATTAAAAAAAAAAAATTCGTAAAAAATTAAATTTAGCCAAATATTGGTAAGCTAAAAAAATATATAGTACGAAATTTATAATTCAATTGCTGCAATTTTTTACTGTGATTCGAAATTCGCAAAACAATTATATTCAAAAATATGGAACATGAAATTAAACGCAGAGCTCAATAAATAAAAAAATTCTTACATATTTGCTCACCAAAATTCTCGGTAGTTTAAAAAATATAAAAAATGTAAAACTTAATAGATTTAATTAATTAAAAAATCAGCTTTTTAAACGTAATTTAAGCATTTGGAAACAAATAAAAATAATTTACATAAACAAGTTCCTGATCTTACTGAAATTTTTAAACCTTTGAAATAATTTCCGATTTTTTCCGCTTGCTAAATTTTAACTTATGAAAAATTGAAAAATTTAAGTATATGTTAAATTCGCAATTTTTATGCACTTTTTAAAACTACTAATAGAGTGATATTTTCGAACTGAAAATCCGTTTTTTGATCAAAATATTTAGACTTGCGAAAATAATAAAAACTTTAATGCTAAATCATTATTTTTTATTATTACTCAATTCAAGTTCTACAGCCGTAAGTAAGCACCTTTTGACAAAAAATCGTAATCTGAATCTAAAAATCCAAAATACTAAATTTAATTATTTTAATTCTAGTTTAATACCCAATTACTTTGGTTTAGCCTTAGTCTGCATTTAATGATGAACCGCTGCTACAACCGAACATAATGGCAACCTTTTGCCCCCTATTTCTACCCCATGCTTGGCTCCGGCTGGCGTTTGCTGCTGCGCCTTAAGCCACATTTGAAGCCCACTGCACACACTTGAGTAATTGCACTGCGCTGCAATCGAGCTGGCCGCCTGCTGCTCCGATCCTGGGCACGAAGACCCCGGGAACTGGCCTAACTGTTGTCTAGCCGCTTTTGTTGCACACTTTGTTGGTTGGTTTTTGTTGCCCTCAGCGGCTGAGTTGGCTTTTGTTAGTTTTTGGTCATAAATTAAATCAGGTTATTAATGTGTGCCATTAAATGGAGAGCTGGAGAGGAGACGCCTCTGGGTAAACTAAAGGCAACATGACTGTAACTTCGGCTTGCAGTGCTTTTGGCCAATGGGCACAGTGATTTATGTTGATTCCTGTGGCATTTGTAGCAACCCGTAAAAATCCCAAGTATTTTGAGATTCAAAGAAATTTGTATGCATTTAGTACTTTGAATTTAAATCGTCAGACAAGGCTTGAGACCGAAGTTCACGTTGGATTTTGTACATCTTTTGCAAATGAATGTGGCAAACTTTTTGCTCAAAAATGATGCATAGCACTGGGATGTATTTTGAAAAAGTTGTTAGAGTTTAACAGCGGCACAGTGCAGCTGCAGTTCTAAAGTTGTTGTGTTTTATGCTTGAAGTTGGTGAAATGAATAAATGGAGTTAATCTGAGGTTCGATTTTAAGAAGTTTCTACAAATTGTCAAGCCAATATAAGCTGCACAGAAGTATACTACATTGCGCGGCATCTCCTTCGGCAGTTATGATGCAGAGTATGCGAATTCGTTATAAAAAGTTTACCAAGCTGTTGCTAATTTTATACCAGCCTGTAAAAGTTGTAGAGTTTATTTTTTTGGAATAACCTAAAAAAGACTCATACATTAGAAGAACTTTTATACTTGGAGAAAATATACGCCAAGGTGTTAACTTAATGTACATTTTTCTTTTCAGACGCACCACCATCAATCAGACTAACCATCTTTCTCTGATATTTTAAAACAATTACAACCCAAATCGTGATATTTGATTTAGGAGAACTTATGTACTTGGCCAAGATACACCCACACATGTTAACTTAATATACCTTTTTCTCTTCAGAAGCAGCATATAACATTAATGCAATTTTTCTGATATTTTACAACAAAACTATACATGATGTTTTGTTTAGGAGATCTTATGTACTTGGTGAAGATATACGCAAAGATGTTAACTTAATATACATTTTTCTCTTCCGGCGCAGGATAATATTTTGATACAATTTTTCAAATTTTTTATTGTAAATATTTTCAAAATTCATTTAATTAGATAAGTTTCAAGCAACGTTGTATACCTTTTACTACCTAAATATAAACTTCACGCAGTTTTTCTAATATTTTATAGCAAATATTTTCAAAATCCGTAATGTCTGACTTAGGAGAACTTATGCTCTTAGAGAAGATTAATGCAACGATGTAAACTTTATTTACCAATATAATTGATTCATTTTTTCACAACAAATATTTTCCAAAATCGAGATTTTTTGATGTTTGATTTAGGGGAACTTATGTACCTGGAGAAGATACTCGCAACGATATAAACTTAATATACCTTTTTCTGCCAAGACACATGATATAACATAATATTAATTCAATTTTTCTGATATTTTATGATATTTTTCCCCTTCTCAGATAGAATAAATTTATACCAGATATTAATAATTCGGTAGGATTTTAGGAGAGTTGTTAACTTTTTTGTCATCAAAAGCAGCAAATATTGATTACATTTTTACAATATTTTATAAGATACTTTCCAAAATCGTGATATTTAAATAGAACTTATGTACTATCTTCAGACGCACGGTATAATATTGATTCCATTTTTCTGATATTTTGCAACAGATGTTGTCAAATCTCGTAATTTTTTTATTTCTCTCCTTCTCAGATACAATAATTCTATATTTTTTTTATTCAGCATTTTATTTACAATTTATGTGAGGTAACAAAAATTCTACATAAATTATGCGAAATTTAAAAACCAATCAATCAGTGGTCATACGATCGCTACTGCCGTAGTACATCGCTCCTAATAGACATTTCAAAATTGAATTGATTATATTTGCAAAAATTTTTTTTTGCTCTAGCTATAACATTGTGTACATTTTGAATACGAGAGCGGCGTTTCGTGTATTTTTCGATGCGAGTAAAAAGTGTAATTAAATGCATTGCGTATACGACATGTATGCTCAAATTTCATTTGCCATTTTTTACCAAAAGTTTTTATTCACGCTGCAGCACACAAAATTCTTTTAACATGCAAATATTTTCACGCTTTTGCACACTGAAACGAAAACAAAATGGCAACCAAGCCGTTACAAAATTTTTATTGAAATGTATTTTATTTTTTCACTACCCGTTTCTTTTTTTTTTGTTTTTTTGTTTCTACGTTTTATAGAGGCGCTGTCGTACTGACAAAGCGTTTGACTGACAGCTGTAGAGTGAAAAATAAAACAATAAATAAATATGATTGGGCGAAAATTCGTACAAAAATTTTGCAACTTATTGCAATAACAATGCAGCAGGAGGTGTGCGGGTTAAGCGGTGCTGCCATAGGAGAGGGTGTGAAAATGTTGCAGAAATGGTGTTAAGCCGATTTCCGAGTGCAGCATATTGATTTATGACAAATGTTTTGAGCTCTGGCCAAAATGCTTTTCATTGCACTGTCAGTCACAACTATCAGCACTTTGCGCCTTCCACTGGTAGTAGGGGCGTGGCAGCTAAAAGTTAACTGCTATCATAAGTCATTGGAGTTGCAACCCCGGCGTGTGTGCACTACGAAATTGCACATTATCGTTGCCTTTGCTACACAATAAATAAATTTACACTCTGCTAATTGTTTGTTTACTTTTTGTTTATGAGTAAATTGACGCATTTTTTGTTTAAACTGAGATGCACAGCGCGAAAATGTAGATAGCATAGATATCGTAATCAAGGTCAAGGTGTTTCCGTTTTGGCGGCTATATCTTAGTATGAATCACTTAAAAAGTGTTTCTCTATATGTCTGACCTTAGAAAGAAGATAGACAAATTTTTGCACAGTGTAGTGCAAACAACTGGCGGCTGATAAGATTCAGCAGCAGATGTTCAACCAGCAATTAGCCGGGAATTTAAAGCGTAAACATTACAGCTGCGATTACAGTATTACTCCATGAGCGTAGTCTTACTGTGATGGAACTAGAAAATCAATCTTAAAAATCTTCTTCTGTCAAATGAAGCATTTTTCCAATCACAGTTACAGAACTGAGAAAAAATTGCAAAAAGTTAAAAACAAAAATCTGCAAGTTAAGGTTTAGGGCCGATACTGGAGGTCTGCTGCAAGACCTTCGATGAGTTCTCCTAGCGTTTTATTGGCACCTATTCAAAGCATATTTCATTTGTTTTCTTATAAGAATATTAAAAAGTTTATATGTATATATAATATTAAAATAAGACTAAAGTTTATTCACATGCTTAAGTAGCATCTGTTGTATCTTTTATGAATTCCAACGACCTAAAAGGATAAAAGACGAAATTCTTCTATCAGCAAACGTCGAGAGTTAAAAACTGTTCAACGATCATCTTGAAATATTTTCAGCTTTTGTTCTTGGAACAGGCGAAGAGATTGTCATCAATCATCAACTTAGGGTTAGGTTAGTCCGGCTGGCCCCCGAAGGGGCCTCACATAGATCAGAATGATCCTTAATGTTAATCATTAACTTAAGTATAAAAAAAAAAGTATGCTGCCTACAAACAGGGATGCTCGGCGCCTAGGCTCCCATAGTTTGGAGGTCGTCATGGTATTCACGTTGGCGACGCCGTTAACTCCGACAATCAGCCTGCAGATTAGGCGAATAATCACACTTGCCAAGAGGTGTTACTATGGTCTTAATAAGCAAATGTGTAGCAGAGTACAATCACGATCGACAAAACTACCAATCTACAAGACGCTCATACAGAAGCATGTGATATGTGTGGCGGACAGATGCAACTGTGAAGGAGTGTTCGAGCGAAAAATTCTTCGCAAAATCTGCGGTCCCTTTCGGTTTGGGTACGACTATCGCATCCGAACGAAGTAAAGCTCCTAACGACATAGATATCGTCCAGCGTAATACGGCACAACATCTACTTTGGCTCGATATCTTTCGTATGGACGCAGACGATCCAGCGAAGGCCGACGTACGATTCCCAATTAAAACAAATGTAAAAAAAACGTTTGCCTTTCTATCTACAGTTAACATGAGACGAATATTACAAGCCGATAAGGATTTGTAAATCTCATTGCGTCTTCCTAATAAATACATTTGTCAAATTGATATTCCATAATTGAAATAATGCGCAATGATCTGAGTCCCAGCTACATTGCAAGTTCCTACAAGTACTTCCCTGAAAAACTAGGCTGTACGTCCATGCATTGCCATACAAACAAAAACAAATTGACATTCAGCACATTTTATCTTTATTGGCATGCAAATTTTCCATTACCTAAAAGCACGATTCCCAACCCGTTGGTCGACTGGGTGGCTCATGGCATTCCTTCCATTTCCAATCGATCCAAGGTATGCAAGCATCACGATCCTGATCGAAGCCCGTATTGGGCTGACATTTGCGTAGTACCGCTTTGCCGCCTTGTTTTGGACAATACCAATACTTGGTGGGATCGATGCAGTGACGCTGCGGTAGGCCCCATTCAATGGGTAGCTTGCAACCCGGCTCATAGGTATCGATGCATTGGCTCATAGCGCGCGGCAGCAGGCAAATGCCAAGTATGAAAAAAGCTGCAGGATTAAGTTAATTAAAATTAAGCGTAAATAGCAGTAACTTTGCTTACCTTGCATAAGACGCATGTTGTGGCGTTTGGACACGAACTTAGATCACGGCTGTTCGGTTGAAGGCTTTTATAGGCAGCTTAAGAGTGCTATGCAGCAATGTTTGAACATACCTCAAGTAGCTCGATAAGATTAGCTGCAGCGCTGTCCATTGTTTATTGGCTCGCAATGTTTGTGGCTCAAACAACAAATTGCGTGCCACTCACATGTTGTCCAAGTGTTGGAACAACACGACAAATTCCGGTAATAATCAATTGTCAAGAAAAAGCACACAAAGATTGCTAAATATGGAAGACATATGTCCAAGAAATAGTAAGCTGGATTTAGCAGCTACTTCATTTAAAGAAATATTGCAAAGAAAAGTAGCAAAAGAAAAAAAAAGCTGAAAAAGAATTGAAAGGATTTTCTTTTTGGCCAATTGCAATGTAGGAAATGACGCACGCTTGGATTAGATGTGTCAGTAAAATAAAGCAGCAGTGTGGAACAAACGACAAAGAATATTCGAAAAAGTTTTATTTAAGAAAAAAAAGTGGACTTTATGAATGTGAAAGACATCTAGGAAACTAATTTTCTGAAAAAGTCGCATAGTTGTGGAAAAGGTTCTATCTATCTATAGTAGGTATTCAGAAGTGGTGCTTTGCGTCCAAAAATTTAAGAAAATGAATAAATTATACAAAATTAAATAAATTTATTTCCCTTCACTATGGTCAACGTTCCAAAAGTGGAGCATGGAGATATCTTCTAATAATAGCTGTGCACAGAGAACAGGGGAACTATTGTGTTTAGCCAAATCCGAACGGCGGTGTCTTTGATTGAAGATTTCCTTTAGCCAAACAACGTCCCAACATAACATCAGTCTGTTGATTAGGCAAATAATAACGTCAGCCTGGAGATTAGGCAAGGAATCATACTTGCCAGTGGGGGATACTATGGTCCTAGTAAGCTGATGTGTAGCAGAGGCCACACTCGATCGAAAAAATGAACACTACAAGACGCTCATGCTGTCCGTGCGCTTATATTATGAAGCATGAATAGTATCGTGCAGGTGGTGGTGCAGCTGCGCTTGGAATGCTCGAGAGAAAAATTGTTCCCCACATTTTCGGATTGCAGACGACGATTCGAACGAACCATAAACTATATGAGCTCTGAAACTACATAGATGTCATCCAACGTATTACGTCACAACGTCTGCTTAAGCTCGTACATGTCGTTCATATGGACAAAGACTCTGCAGCGAGGAAGGTCTTCGATGCGAAAACCAACGAAGGAAGATGAAGGTGACGACCTAAGCTCAGATTGAAAAAGCAAGTGGAGGAAAACCCATCATTACTTGGAGTGACCAACTGTAGAAGGGGCGCCTGGCAAGGTCTAGTACGGGCGGCTATAATCTGGTAACGGGTTGGTATGGTCAATCAATCGAAAGGTAAACCGTTTTGCTAGCTATGCCAGTGCTAGGCAAATGCACCAGTGCTGCAGGTTGTAATCGAAATGCCGAACCTCGTGTTAACAAACAAGTGCGCTCAGCGTTCCTGAGGGTGCAAGTATTTAAGAGTACTATTTATTATTCCCAGCGACTCTAACTTTGTACGTTTCGCTTGTCCACCCAATTTTGGAATACTGCTCCTGCATTTGGAACCCTTAATACCAACACTATCAAGAGTCGATTGAGTCCGTTCAAAAACAATTTTTAATATTTGCTCTTCGGGGACTAAACTGGGATCCCAACATTCGTTTGCCATCCTATACACGCAGACTTCTCTAAGTGATCGTAGAACATGCCACGGCGTGCTATTTTGGCATAAGCTTTTACTCGGTTTCATTGACTCTAACGCTCTCCTTAATAAAATTTCTTTCATCATTCCTTCCAGAGTAACTCGTAATTTTCGACCTCTAGCATTAACTTTTTGTAGAACTAATTATGCGTTTCAAGATCATAATCTCTATGATTTCGTCTCCTTTGAACGGTCTATCCAATCCATTTCTTTATCTATCCTATCTTATCTTGATTCCCCAAATCGAGCTTCTTTGACCAATCATGAACTATAAAAACCTAACTTGGTCAACGTTGTTCCTTGGCTTCTATTTGGAATAAATGTTTAAATTTATGTGCTACTTTCTGTTTTCATCTTTCACATTGTAAATCCAAGTTCCTGGCTAGCCCCAGATGGGAGACGGTGCACATCTATAAAAAATTCACCCATCAGGCTAGGAATACGGATTAGTTTTATTATATTTTTTCCTCGTTATCATTTATTATATCATAATTTTTCGAATGTTTAATCTTAAGGTCAACTGGACTTAGTTGTACCCTTACATATTAATAAATAAATAAAATAAATAAAATAAAAAATTTCATTCAGAAATTCATAGCTTTTGTTTAGATTTTGGCTGCAACAAAATGTGTTAAGCTTTTATTTCAAAGTTGTATTATATTTTACAAAAGTAATCTATTTTGATTAAATTTTTATTTCAAAACATCGTCTCAAACTTGCGTTTAGTATATGCCGAGCGCAATAAATGTTCTTCTGGAGATTTCAGATATTGATTCACATTTTTTTTAAATAATTTTGAGCCAATATCTCTACCAGATTATTTACATTTTATAGATGTTATCAAAAATTCTAAACTAAAAATCGAATACTAAAAGTAAGTTTTCTAAATTATGCAACGTTCAGCAAGATTCAACTGGTAAAATGCAAAACCTACGACTACGAGCGAAATTGCCGTATTTCGGCTAAAATGAACAAAAAAAAAAGTTGCAATTTTGCCAATTAAAGAAAATGCTGGAAAAGCTAAAAATATTAATTTCCGCTAACGAAATTTTCAAAATAAAATGTTGCGCAACTTGTTGCCAGCAATAGAAAATGTTTCCAGCGCTTAAAAGATAGTGTTGCTAGTGCATGAAGCACCCTGTGGAAATTCTACGAAAGGTTTGAAACTACGCTAGGCAAGCAGTTTTAGAGCCACCTAGCGTTTGTCTTACATTTTTGTTGCCACTGTGCGCCTTTACCTACTTGTTGACAGTTTTGTAGTAACTACTACTTACTTGCTTACAGTTGTGCAGGAATTGTGTTAATAAGCTTTTGTGCCTTTTGTTCTTTGGCTAAGGAAGCATTGCTGAATGAAAAAACTTAGAACTACATGTAGTGAACTCTAAACAGCAAACTACATTTGTTAGCTAATTTAGTTGTATTTGTGCTTTATTTGCATTCTATATATGTAAATGTAGTTGCATTTTCTAGCGCACAATACGCAATGTTGCTGGAACATGAAGCACCCTGTGAACACTACTCAAAAGGTTTGCAACTGCGCTAGGCAAACAGTTTTCGAGCCACATAACATTTATTTTATATTTTTGTTGCCACTGTTCAATATTAATTCTTACATACAGTTGTGAAAGCATTGCGCTTATAAGGTTCACTGGCTTTTAATTTTTCGATTAGTTTCAAATTAGTGAAAATTCTTAAGCACGTCTCGCTCTCGAATGGAACCCTAATGGCGATCGTCGCAGACAGCATTCGAAGATTACTTGAAGGCGGATAGTGCTCAACAAAACGTTCAAATCATTTAAAGAGTTGGCGTTTTTAGCTGAGAATAGGCAAAGCTGGTAACTATTTGTTAGTAGGCTAAGTTCTTACTAATTTATTATAAGAGAGCATGCCAAAAATAATAATTATATTTTTTATTTTCTAACGCACAAAACGTAATGCTGCTGGCACTTGAAGCACCCTGCACCAACTCTTGAAAAGGTTTTAAGCTGAGCTTTAGGAACAGTTTTAGAGCCAGCGAGCCTAACAATGCAGTTTTAGTGGCACTGCTCACAACGGTCTGGTATTTACAGTTTTGGAACAATTATTTCTGTATAACAGTTGTGGAGCACAGCGTATTAACTGTTGTTAGGCTTATAGTTGTGCAAGCATTGTAAATTATACATATTGAATCTATATTAACTAGCATTACAGTTTGAGTGGAATTGTGCTTAATCAACTTTTGTTTACAGTTGTGGAAGCATTGTGGATATAAAGTTTTATACTCAATTTTGTGCTTCAACGTAAAATGCAGCGGCGCCAGATACAAATATTTTTGAAAAAATTAAAAATCCTATCACTGAAATTATAGTCAAGATTACACTAATCGGGGTAGCCGTCTTAGGACCGGCTGAATAGTAATGTGTGCATCGAGTCGTCTGGACGATAAACGGCTGTGCGCAGGGTTTGGTTGCCCGACTCGTCAAAAAAAAACTTTACAAAGAAATAAAAAAATACGGTTTGTTTTAATGTAATTTGTAATTTTTTGTATTGTCATAAACAGACAAATGTATTTTTAATGCTAAATCATTAGCACTATTATAGTTCAAAATCCTAGAGATATTTAAGACATTTATTCGTCACAGTCAATGTTATAAAACACATAATTTGTTTTATTTACTTCTTATTGTTCTAAGTATTAGATGGTTTATTACCTAAAAAAATAAGTTTAAGCTATATCGCACATTTTATTTTTGTTTTTCAGCAATTTAAAAGCGGCAAAATGAAATTTTGTAATAAATAACTATTTTGCATAAATTAGTAATTTCATTTAATTTTGATTTTATAGAATTAATTTATATGTTTGTGCCTAAAAACAATTACCCAATAAGTTGAATTAAAAACAAAACCGGCTAACTGGTTACTATGGCAGCGCTGCTTTTGAAAAAAAAAAAAAAACACATCTAGCAGCACTGCAACAGCGCAATTTGCGCATCTGGCAGCACTGTCACGTGCACGCGCTTCTACGTGAGTGTCATAAATTTTTTCGTAAACGAAAACTACGTGAAAAGGTGCAGAAATTAAAATAAATTAAATAATAGTGAACAAATTTAACTTAGGCTGTGTGTCACTTGCAGGCGTTGCAACTAATTTACAACGTTGACAACAACAAACAGCGCTAGAATGTACGCCAAACGCAACACACCGAACCTACGTGCCGTAGTCGTAGAAGTTGTCGTAGCAGCGCCAGTGGCAGCAAGAAAAAAATAAAAAAAAAATTCCGCAACAACAACAATTGAACAAACGAGCAGATATGTAAAATTTCAAAGAAGTAAATTAAATAATAACAAATTGTGTATGTGAAACGATTGTGAATACAAGTGTGAAGGCAGTCAAACAGTTAATTAGTAGCACAAATTAACGATTTTTGAAACAACACAAAAGCAGCAACAGCAGGCAGCGCAGCAGCGGCAGTGGTAGCAGCAGCAGCGGGGCAGTGGCAGGCAGCATTTTACACAAAACTTGCGTGTGGCATGTGTGTGTGTGTGTGTTGTGTTGGGGCTTTTTTTTAGGTGGTGCAAATGACAAATGACAAAAGCAAAAACGCCGTGTGACTAAAGCTACAACTTGTGCTCTACTCGTCCAGTTGCAAGAGGTGAGGCTAGCATAAAAGGCATACGTAATGGCCAACCAATTGGATGCCAATGTCAAGGACGATCTGAAAACACAATTCGTAACGCGCGAGGGCACCTACCGATTGCTCACCCTGTCCGAATACTCTAGACCCAATCGTGTGGGCTATAGTAATAATCAAAGCTCGCCGCAGGTGCGCGTTTCAATTGTCACTCTACCAAATCCGGCGCATGGCAGCAACAAGAGCAACAACAACGAAGCGGCCACAAATGCGGCTACAACAAATACATCAGCTGCAAATGCGGCAGCAACAACGAACAGCAATCGCTCGCAAGCCAATAGTGCGAGCTCGAATGTGGCAACACCCGCAGCTGCAGCAACAACAACTACAACAGCAACAACGACTGCCAATGGAGGCGGCGATAGTTTTAGTCAGAGCACCGTGGACGCACGCCTCGGCGGTGGCATTACCATGCACTCTATGATGAATGGAGGAGTGACGGATCAGAATGGCTTGGGCAGTAATCAAATTTATGGCGGTGATCGCATATGCTTTAATTTTGGACGGGATTTGTATGTCTATGCATTTCGAGGAGTCAAAAAGGTGAGATGGTTGGCTGGTTTTTTTTTTTTTATTAGGAAAGCTGTTTGAGAAAGTCAATCATGGTCTTAAGGACGGATTAAGCAAGCGGCACACTTCTTATTTGGTATAATCAGAATCGCTGGCTCATCTGACAGCATGCAGAATCGTTAGTCATCTCATATACCCTAAATATAATGTCTGACCTTGAAAAGTTATATACACCTTTTAAGCTGAAGTCAATACCGGCAAGCTAAAAAGAAAAAGTAAAAGGAGGCATTCACTCAAGTAAACTCAAAATCTGCGCAATACTACCAAAATTTAAATTAATTATACTTATGATAGCTTAAAAAAGAATTCGTCACAATCGGAATTAATAACCTGACATAAGGCAGGCGTAATTAGCAAAGATTTCTGGCCTGGTGCAAGCTAAGGACGTAAATAATATCTAGCTGCCTCATTAACATCTTATTTGAAGAACGATTTCCAGCTTCTCAGATAATGAAATAATAATAATGCTCGAAATTATCGTTTCCCAGAACTACCCGTTCGAGACTAAAATGCCCTATGTAAACTTGAAGAATAAATAAATTATTAATCTCTCAAATAGCAAAAAAAATTTCAATTAAACAACATTTTGGCTAGATGTAGCGGCGGTTGGTTTTATTAAAAAAAAAAACAATTTTTCCCGCCATCTGACTATCTGAAATTCCAATTCCAGTTGATAGTCGGTTTATGATTGAAATTGAGTAGCTCACTTCTGTGCATTTATGTATTGTATTTCGAATAATAAGAGTTAAACATCTAAAACAATAGATGGCCCAACATATTTAAATATTTTATCGTAGTCTTCTTTTTTTTAAACAAATTGTAAACCCCCAGCAACCGGCTGGCCTACTGGCTTACGAGCACCCAAAAATTTGTATAATCCAAAGATTTCTTTAATCAGGTAAAGCGTTTTAAACAAAAAACCGCATGACGTCATAAAATTTAGTGTTCGCTTTTAAGAATTGCCATAAACTTGCTTTAAACGTCAAATTCTTGATTTCACCAAATACAGATGCATACAGAAACATTATTTTCATTAAATCATTGTTAACAAAGAAAACTTTAAGGCTTTTGTATTAATCCCCACATAATTAAAATCGTTAGCTGCGCGACGATTCTCTTGCAATATTTGCATGCTTTCTTCAATTTCCCGCAATTCCTTCAATTATTAACTTCTACTACGGTTTCTCTAATCACGTTCCATCAAAAGTTAAAGAAATGTTTCAGCTGCAGTTTAATTTTTCATTTGAATCCTGGTCTGCACCGCAATTATTCTCTTCTCTCTAAGGAATTTATAAAAAATTTTCCGTAGTCACTCTGCTCCGCTCATCGCCCCTCTCTAATTTAAATATATTTTATATTTGCACTTGCATTTTATCTAATCGACGACAAAGACAACGTGGCTCTCAAAGATTTCCACACACACACAGCTTACACTCGTACCGCACACAGGCTTATCATCATTTCCGTCTTACCGTACCATACCCCAGACCCTGCTGATAAGCGACCCGGCGTATTGCAATTGCATTCCAACTAGTTGAAACCAGGCAAGCCAATTGGTATGCAAGTCTGCTCAATGCTAGCGTACAGCGTGATTAACTAAGTTAGATGCGTACCAAAACGCCGGACGACCCCCTTCGAAGCACCAGCTGGCCTCCCACTACACCCACCCACCCGTCTGTCAGAGGCATGTCTATGCAAAAGGCTGGTCAAACAATCGCTTAATTTGTTCCAGTTCTCCAACTATGTGTGCTTCCACACTTGTTCTCATTGTTGTTGTAGTTGTTGATCAATTCGCTTGTTTAGCTTTTATTTCAACTTATTGCAAGTTCTCCCAAACAACAACAACAATCACAACAAGAGCAATAACAACCATGACTAGCGCAATTCATTTCAATTTGCTGAATACTCTTCAAGAAGGTACACTCCCTTTTACAAGTGTCAATGACCACTTTAATTTGAAAGAAAATGCAAAGATATCTGTGTAAATTAAAAATGAATATTTTTTAGATTGTCTCAGAAATCGGCTGTAGAATTTTATATTCCGAATTCCAAGTCAGCTTTTTCAGAAATACAAAAACATTAGGAACACAGCATAGAATTTTGGAGGTTTCAAAGGTTATCTCAGCAATGACAACAAAAAGAGAAGGCTTTGGGATTTCTGAACGCGGTGATCGGAATATTTTTTTTTGTTGCGTGACTGTGTTCCGTTTTGGAAGATTAATGCTGTATTCTAAGAAAACACCAGAAAATTTGCTTTCTTCCAAAATAACAAAGATTGAAGTCAATTTTTCTATAACAATTTACTTATAATATACAATGCATACTGGGGAATGCTTTTATACCTTGAATCCATTAAAAAGCTTAAGTCATAAATAAAATTAAATAATTAAGATATTCAAACAAATAAAAGCTTTCTCTTAAGTTTGGCTAATCAAAGACCTTGCGTCCCTTTTGGGCCGAATTAATTTGCAGCACTGAAATAATGTTGAACACAGTGACAAAATTTTGGCTTCTGTTAAGCTATATCGACATTTTTTCAGCTCTGCTGACTACCCCAGTTTGTAAGCCTGCAGAAATAAATTATTTTATTTCTCATATAAACCACTCTCAGTAAGTGTATACGCACTTTACCACTCTCAAATCTCATTTCCTTTATCGTTTTCTCGCTGTTGTGCTCAACAGCTGTTCCTAAGACTCGGCATTTTTTGCACTTCTTTTACTTTGATTACGTTTTTTAAATGCTTATCTCATAAGCTTACATTTTTTTCGTTGTCGCATTAGATGCCCTTGATCGGCAGCGTGAACAGGCATTTTAATTTAAATTTTTTAAACTTTTATTTCTTGATTTTTACATTTAATTTGGTCAGCCAAAGTCCAATTCAGTATATTCAGAAAGAAAAGAAAATAAATATTCAGCTTGTTTCATCAACAAGTCGCTAATTTGTATATAAGAAAGCAAACACGAAATGTGCCAATTTGGCTTTAACGACGAATGAGCAGAGGAGGAGGAGGGCAAAGGGTAAATTCGCAAAGTCCGCCCTCGACAAATGTCGCATGTCATGCTGCATGACCGCTTTTCCAGCTGGCAAGTTTCCTGCTTGCTCTAGATGCCTCCATACGTTGAGTCTGTTGTCATTGGATCTGGTGTCTCTGGTGGTGCTAGGGGTTTGTGGGTTGTACTGATGTATTTGATAATGATTCAGATTGTTGTTGCGTAAGAGGCTTGCCAACACTCTCCGCCGCCCTTGCTGTGAGTGATTGTGGTGGGCTCAGTAGCGGCGCGAAATACCAAGTGACAGCAAGGGCTTACAAAAGAAAGGTAGGGTATATATACAAACATATGTAAATACATATATACTTTGTCTTGTGTACACTAGGAATCTTGTGAAATTATTCTTAATCAGAACGCAAACAAGGCGCGCTCCACGTCATAAGTTTGATATTCATGAGATGTTTTATTTTTGAGCAATGAAAGCTTAATAGAAAAAGTTGTTATACAGTTGAGGTGATGTTTGATACCCTGCACGCGTAGTACAAAAAAAGCTTAGCTTACAAGAAACCCAATTCATAAACTCTGTTGTACTCTGCTGTCAGACACCCCCTCGAATGTCGATCTTCGATATTGAGTAACAAAAAACCCAAAAAAATATCATACTCCAAATAATTTAATTAACTATCATTGTATTCCTAGGGCACCGAGATGAGCAAGCCCATCGACAAGAAATTCTACAAGGGCACAAATCCAAGTTGTCATGATTTCAATGCCAATGCCGCCACGCCTACAGGTGCGCCTTTGCTTGTTGGTTTCACGACGGGACAAATACAGCTGGTTTCGCCACAGCTGGGTCCACGAGAGATGCGTAAGCTCTTTAACGAGGAGGTAAGTCCGCAATGCCTAACCGACCGCAGCCACACTTACAATTCTCTTCTGCGTATTCTTTTAACCACACAGCGCCTCATTGATAAGACCAAAGTGACCTGCCTCAAGTGGCTGCCCAATTCGCCGCATTTGTTTCTCGCCTCACACGCTTCCGGACATTTGTATCTTTATAACGAGGAATTGCCATGTACTGCAGCGGCGCCTAATTATCAACCGTTTAAAGTAGGCGATGGCTATACGATACTAACCTGCAAATCCAAATCTACACGCAATCCCCTATACAAATGGGTTTTTAGCACAGAGAACTGCTGCATTAACGAGTTTAGCTTTTCACCATGCGGCGCCAATTTGGCATTGGTCTCACAAGATGGCTTCTTG
This sequence comes from Chymomyza procnemis, assembly GCA_035046065.1. Classification (NCBI taxonomy): domain Eukaryota; kingdom Metazoa; phylum Arthropoda; class Insecta; order Diptera; family Drosophilidae; genus Chymomyza; species Chymomyza procnemis. The sequence goes on along the minus strand of JAWNOJ010000026.1, from coordinate 10,755,613 downwards.
CGCGTCTTTCACTACGACACAATGGAGCTGCTGGGCATTGCGCGTTCCTATTTTGGTGGTTTCTTATGCGTTTGCTGGTCACCCGATGGCAAATATATTGTGGTGGGTGGCGAAGATGATCTGGTTACGGTTTGGTCGCTGCAGGAAAGGCGTGTAGTGGCACGTGGACAGGGACATCGTTCTTGGGTCTCTGTGGTGGCCTTTGATCCATACACAACCTCATATACAAACTGGGATGGCGGTGATTTTAGCGATGATGAGAATCAGCTGCATGAGACGGCCTATTCGGCGACACGAGAATCACGCTTCTCAGGTGACTCCACAGGCAATGGCTTTGAAGGCTTTGACAAAAACTCCACGCCGCTGCATGGTGCGGGCAGAGCGGCAGGTGCACGTCCACACTCTGCCTCCTTTCGTTCGGATGCCTCGTCGGCGGCGTTAGCACCCGATAAACTGGCCATAAGTTATCGCTTGGGTTCGGTTAGTCAGGATACGCAAATCTGCTTATGGGATATAACGGAAGACGTGCTGCGGCATCCGCTGGCGCTGCGTCAGCGTGTTAACAGTACGCAGCTAAATGATAGCAGTTATATGAACGGAGGCATTGATGCAGATGGCATTAAAGTGATACGACCCATTGCCATGGGTCAGGCCAATCATGCAGGCTCTGTTGCAGGCAGTCCCAGCAAAGAGGCAACACCTTTGAACAATGCAGAGCACAGCAATAGCAGCTCTAGCAAGTTTTCAACGGCAAATTGTACCATATCCTCACAATCATCCAATGCGAATACGCCGCCGGATGAATGTGATGCTTCGACAGCGCCTGCTGCCACAACAGGCACTGCCAATACAACAACGGCAAGCACAACAACCACTGTGAGCACACCAGCGCCCACAACCAATGCCAAGTCGAACAGTAAGTCGCACGGCAATAGCAACTCTATAAAGTTTCCTAACTGCATAAGTGCCACCAAATCGGATAGTATGGACGGCGTTAGTGGGCAGCGTACAACAAACTCAAACTACTCCACGACCGGCTACAGCAGCAAAACTTCCAATAGCTTCAACAAATCCTCGAATTCTGGCAGTGGCTTTTCTGCTTTCAACAGTCTAACCCAACGTCTGTCGAACTTAAATTTTCTTAACAATTCCGACAAGAAATCGGCCACATTAAGCGGCGGCAGTGGTTTATACGAAGGCAGCAACTCCACCTCACATCGGCAACATCGCAAGGCTATGAGCATACTCAAATCTTATAATCAGCATAATCATAGCAATCATAATAATGGCAGCAGTAGCTCCAACTTTGCCAACTCTACAGCGCTGGAATTAAGCAATAGTGGCTCTGGCATGGCTATGGGCAGCAGCTCGACAGCGCATAGTTTTGGTTCATTAAAACTAAGCAAATCCTCACATAACTCCTCACTGGTGGCAGCTGCACAGTCGGCAGCAAATGTTAGCTCTTACGATCCAATGAAGCTAATTGGCACGCCAGCGTGTCCAAGATTCGAGGAATGTCCGTTGCTGGAGCCGCTGGTGTGCAAAAAGATTGCGCATGAACGACTGACTGCGTTGATATTTCGTGAGGATTGCTTTCTTACGGCGTGCCAGGATGGTTTTATCTATACATGGGCGCGGCCTGGTTACGCAACGGTAAGTGAATAAATGAAACACCAATATGAACGTTAATAATTGAATTTGTCTTGCAGCATGTCGCTCAGCACTTGTCGCCAAGTCAAACAGCGCCTCCGGGCGGCACGGTAATATAGTTCGATAGAGTCAATATGATCAACTATCAGCGTAATCTTGTCAAGCAGCAGAAGCAGCAGCAATTGGAACAGTCGGAGCAGTCGGTGATCTAGATTTAGAACAAAGCTAGCGGATGTATCTAATATTTTTTTATAGGCAGTTTAAAATGTTTCTTAATTTGCAACTTTTGTATTCCAAATGTAGCCTAAATCAGCAAACAAACATATATATACAATATATAGTTATGTAAAACATAAAAAAAGCAACAGCAGAACAAAAACAAAATTTAAAATTTCTATTATGTATTAGTTCTAAAATGTATTATGTATTATTATAATTTCTTTTTAATTAGTAGGTATACATGAAATTTGTTAAAAACAAAGCGAAGCATGTTTATAAATTCGTAACTCTTAAGCGCTAGCATACATACCATACATATTGTTAATAAAGTAAATAAATTAAACAGTGAATAAAATTAAAACACTTCGAAAGAGTCAAAGAGAGAGCTATACACAATTGAGCTATGTACTGAGTTGCAGTTGAGGCGCCCTAAACTACCCAACCAAGTAACTAACGAACTATAACTAACAACTATTATATGATTATTATGTAAAAAGTATAAAACTTTTATAGTGCAGTTTTAGGCCGTTCCATGTCCAACAAATTTAAAATTTATAACTAAAAACTAGTACCAACAATTTGTAGGCGGTAATTGTAATGCGTTTTTTTTTTAATTTTTGTAACAAGAATCTCAAATTTCTACAAGAAAACCTTTGTTATTAAATATTGTAAATACACTTTGTTTTTTTAAATTTGTGCAGCAAATATTTTAATTTAAATGATATATGTTTTTTGTAACCAAAGATAAGTTTTTGCATACAAATCAAAATTATGTCTTTAAACAACAAACAAAAAAAATACCGCCTAAATGTAAATGAGCAAGAGCACGACGTTAAAAAATGTCCTAAATAATAATTTGCCTTATATGCTATTAACTGTCTATGCTTATTTTCAATTAAAAGTTTATTAAAAAAAAGAAAAAAACTATATATAATAATGTTCCATTAACTAAAGCGCCGCAGCAGAAGTTATGCAAATGTTAGTTTTATATAAGTTTACCAAAAAAAAAAAATAATAAATAAATAATAAAAATAAATATAAAATAAAAAAAGCGTTACCAAGCAATAAGTGAAAAAGTATTTTTTAAACAATCATGCAGCAACGCTAAATATGAAAAATAACAAAATTTAAACAAATTATCATGTAACAAAGTGCAGATTCTAAATTAATTTTAAAATGTCGTTTTAAAATTAAATATGTACGTAGGAGTAACTGTTATTATTATGCTTTTTATTTCAAGCTATGTAAACGTTATTTAAGTGTAATTTACAATATTTGATTAATTTTTATTGTTTTATTGGCTCACGGTAAGTTTGTAGCACACATACAAAAAAAATTAATAAATTGCATTAAATGTAAAACGAAATTCGCTAAACAGGAAAATAAAACACACGCTAAAATAAAACATATATAGTTTAGTAAGCATGAACAATTAAATTTATAAAAGAAAAAAAAACAAAATCGAGTGCAAAACATTTAGCAAACAACAAACTAAACACAACAAAAAAAAAATAATACAATTTTCATACAGCATATATTTTATAAAGAAAATTAAATGAGACAAAGAATAAATCAAAGACGAAAAAAATTAAGATTGAAGCAGGCAACAGACTAGTTACCAATTACGAGAGAAACAAAAGTTAGCCAATAAGTTAAAAAAAGCAAAGCAAAAAGCAGAAGCAAACAAACAACAAACGTTAAAGTAAAAAAAGACTAAAAGATTTCAATAAAAATTATATAAAAAACATAAAAACTGTTACAATGGAATTTTTTATTAAGGCTGCACATACACAACTAAGTCTTTGTATAATTCCGGATGTCTATAAAAATTGATTCACTGCATAAACTTTCTGACAACACCTACACAGTTTCAATAAAGAACTACAGGGAGTAGTATTTGCTTTTTTTATTGTAAAACAAAAAATTGTAAAACAAATTGCTTGGTGCTCCTATTTTCAATCAAACTAACTTTTATTTGAATGAATGCTTTATTTTAGGAGAATTGAACATTAATAGGCAACAGTTAGAAATATTTTATACGTTGGCAGTCCAAAAAATATCAAGACCAACTGCATTTGTATATGAGTCACATACGACAGAAACGATTATTCAAAATAATATAATTTTATATTTATTTTATAAAATGCGAGCATTTCAGCGAAAGTGTTGCTTCAATTCTTGTCGCCCACTAAGTTCGATGCAAATTGATTCGTATTTTAGAACACGGACTATTGTTTTTGATTATTTAATGATTTATTAGAATTTGAAGACAAGTGTTGTAGAATTTACATATATATATTATATTCGAGTTATTTCCTTTCTATTCGAATTTACAAACCTTCTCAGTGTAAGTAAGAAACTTCTAAATTTCGCGATTTATTGATTCTCGACATGCATAGTGTTAGCGTTCCTTTAATCATACTGAAGTCCTTTGTTGGTCTGCCCATAGAGGTCTATGTTAGTTGCCTGACCAAGTCCAGGCTCTTAGCCAGCACAAACATTAAATATAAATAATAAAAAAGACACAAATTTGAACTCAGAATATTTTTTAAAAATCTGCTGCTTTGAGCTGCTTGTTAAAAATTCACAAATCCTTTGCAAAAACTCTACAAGCATCATCAGAACTTACAAACCATCGATATATATTGTCGTATACCAATAAACACATTTTAAATTGCATATGTATTATTTATTTTTATAAAAATTCTTTTTAGTTAACAAAAATATGTATATCTTTAATGCAAATCTCATGTTATTAATATTTCCTGCTCCAACTTTTCGCACAAACACACTCTCGTCTTACATACACAAACTCTAAGTAACGGCTAACATAGACTAAAGATTTTACATTTTGGAAATGATTTTATGCCTGGGCATTGGAAAGAGTTAAGACAAACCTTTGAGATAAACTAATTCATTGAGTTTTATGATTTAACTTAAGATGTAAAATTTAGCACGGTCAGAATTTAAGTTAGAGCACTTTGGCTGTTAAGGACTGCTCATCGGGTAGATATAAATGTTTCGAAAGTAGAAATGAAAACAGCGCTTGACCGCCTACAATCATAAAAAGAAAGTATAGCTTTCGTTTGCGTCCACCGCTATAATCGAATTCCTGAGGATTGCCATATGGATCGTAGTTAATGGCACCGCTGGGCGCTGCCGGTGTATTGTCTTGCAGTAGCTTTGTGCGCAGTGTACGCAGCTGCAAAAATTAATATTGTAATAGTAAATTTACACAATGCAATGAAATACTTTAGGACTTACCAAAAAGAAGCCAAATGAAAAACTGGTATATGCCCAAGCTATGTAGTAGCCGGATTTGAAGAACAAAACACTGACCATAAGGCATACCACAATATTAACATATTTATAGCCAGTAAATGCTAATAAATCCAAAGTCTTTAGGCTCGTCTTGACATTCATAACATAAAGCGCTATAGAGTAGACCAAGAGTTCAAAAATGCTGTAGGCCATTGCACTGGATGCTTGTATGCCCAATTGCTCGGGGGAGAATCGTTTTTGCATGCCTAAAAGCAAGCCCGCAACTATGACATAGGTTATATAGCCCATGGTGGGTAAATAAAGATCAGGCGCATTGATATCATACCGCGGCTGCACTGGATGTTCCTGATCATATTTGAGTGACCAATCCTAAATAATCAATTATATTAGTTTCTTTCAAGCAACAAAAGTTCTACCAGACTCACCTTGTGTATAAAAGGAAAGAACAACAAACGCAATTTGCGTCCTACATAAGCATTGTCCACAGCAAAATAGTACTTTAACTTGGCCACCGGCACCCATTTCTCAAATTGATTCTCTACCAATTGTTTGCCTTGATCCGCTAAACGTTGTCCGTACTGCATAGCCATATCCTGCACAATGGGCTGCTGAAACATGGGAAACTGTGGATATTGCGCGTTGGCTGTTGCGCCCGGCACGCCTGCTGCCGGTGCAGGCGCACCATAGGGCGACTGTGGTGCAGCCATACCGTAGGTGGGTTGCGGCGCCGTCTGTGTGGTAGGCTGCGGCGCATAGCTGTAATTTTGTTGCTGTTGTAGTTGTGGCTGCTGCATAGGCACTGGCTGTGCTGGCATTTGTCCACCATCAAAGCCATAGCTACTCATTTGCTGCGGAGCCGGTGCGGCATACATATTCGGATCCATCATATTAGGTACTGCTGTGGGCTGCATAAAGGCAGAACCTCCGGGCATGGGTGCTGATGGACCCATAGCATTAACATCGCTAACACGTTTGATTTTACGACCGGGACCTTGTGCTATTTTGGGTTAAAAAAGCGCAGCTATTAAAAAACTATGCCAAAATAAAACCAATTGGCAGTGGAAAACTACTAGAAACAAGTAGAAAGCAAGCTACACATGTAGTACACGCAGCAAAACTAAAAAGGCAAAAAATTATTAGTGCAGGCTGAAGAGGATGGCGTACAAAACAACAACAAAAGTCAAATAGTAAATGCCAACAAGATAACTAATAAGCAGCCGCACTTCGTATTGGGAAGCAGTGGCGGCAGCTGCCTTCGTGGTGCACGGTACTTGCATTACGCTTGTTGCTTACAATTTTCCCACTTACGATTCCGCATACCCGCATTTGGATTGTAATTCATCTTGGCTGTATCCAACAATAAGCAATTGTTTTAAAAAATGTAAAATGAATGTTTAATTTGCTTGTGTTTAATAGCAGCAGTTTGGTTTATTACACATCATCGATTGAAACGATATGCACGAACTATCGATAGCAATAAAGTGTATGCTTAGCGTTGCCAGCTGTTTAGGTTGGCAGCGCCACAAATAATTATCGATAGGCATGTCTACGCACAGTTGCACCACCTGCTAATCGTGGCTTGCACATATCTACCTGCACTGTCTAGGCCACAATTGGTGGCTAATTTTGTTTTTGTTTAAAAAAGTTTATTTTAAAGTGATTATTAATTAATTTATATACAATTGGTTAGTTTAACTACCTGTTTATAATACAAAGTCGTTTTATCAATCAAGCTTAGTGCTATTTGTGAGTTTTTGTGCAGTAGCTTAATTAAGGTGTGGTTGGGGCTATTTGACTAAGCGCAGCTTCAATTCCAATTGGGCGGGGGCTCCAACGTGCTTAAAATTTTAAATTAAAAATGCTTAATGTAGTGTTTAAAAAATGCTTAAAAAATCAATAATTGATTTTAATTCAACAAGTAGTGCAGCTAACCAAGTGCTTTAATTAAAACTTATTTATTTAAACTAACTACAGACCACACCTTATCACACATATGCATGGCTTCACACACTCACACGCACACAGTTGCGTCTATGGATTACTAATACTTTTTGCTGGCATTTTAGTAAATGTGTTTATTTGCTATAATTAAGTTTTGTTTACACAATTAGTCCATCGGCAGTTCATAAAAATGATTGTACGTAAACACAAGCTAATAATTTAAAACAATTTTTGTTTATTTTTAGATTCAACGAATTTGCAATGAAAATGTGCCTTTAGTTTAGTACGAAAGACCGCATGCAGCAGTTCTCACAGTAAACAATTAAATAAACCAAGTCAGTATGTCACAGAGACATAGGTTGTTAGGCATTTTGTTGTTGCAGTTGTTGCTTTTGGCAACCGCGCAATTGCCTATTGACCAGCAGCTACAGCAACAGCAACAAGAGCCCAATCCACTGCCACAACAATCGCAGGACTATCAACCCACCTATAATAAGGAATACGCGCCACGTTATAATCCATCGTATACGGGCCAGCAACAAAATCTAGATACCACACAATACGAAAATCCTTTGCTGGATTATAACAATCAACAAAATAATCCCAACTATGGTTTGGGCGTTGGTGGTACCTTGGGCAATAATCCAAACGCTTACAACACTTATTACGATGCAAATCGTCAGGGCAGCACGTTAAGTGGACCTGGTGGCTCTGGTGGTAATCTAGGTGGTGGTCTTGGTGGTCTGGGTCCGCAATATGATCCTTTTAATCGTAATAGCATTGCCACTGCTGGCGTTGGCTATCGCGATATGTATACCGATGAGGATAACTTTTGCCCTGAATATTGGGTTTCGTTTCGTCAAACTTGTTATCGCTTCATACGTTCACCTAAGCGTAACTGGGCTGAAGCCAAAAAGATTTGCAAGGCCTATACAGCAGACTTATTAAATGTGGACAATGTGGAGGAGCATTCATTTATATTAAAGAATCTTATTTTACAAGATCAGCGACAGAATCGGTTTTTTATATCTGCGCGTCAAACTGGACCGATGAGTTGGGTGAACGATGACAATACACAGTTTTTGCAGTTGGAGGACTCCTTTTCATTTGATGAGCATTTAACGCTAGAGAATGAAGACTTACATGATAATCGCTTTTTGGTGCAGAATGATTTAAACAATCCAAATCGTCAAAATCCATATCAGTACTATAATACACTGCCTGGAACTGTTAATCAACGCAATCAAAACAACTTAAGAGGTTTTATAGGTAAGTACTTGGTAGTTGTGCATAATACAAGGAGCTGCTTAATTATAAACCATTTTTTTTTACAGGTCCTAACCAACCCATTGGATACGATAATGGCTATATACGTAATCGTGTTGTCTATGCGTATTCCAAAAAACGTGATCGTTGGATGTTCATGCCAGCTTACGAAATCGAAATGAATTTGTTTATATGCGAGTCGCGAACTTTGCACAATCCCGAAAATATAAACATTAAGCTAGATGATAAAAGACCTTATCATTATGGCTTGGATATACGTGATCTTGAAAGAATACCACGTGGACCGTACTTTGTCAAACAGCCAAATGATACTACCTTTGATGTTAACAAGAATCGTTTGATAAATGATGTCACTTTAAGCTGTTTGGCTGGCGGTTATCCCACTCCCACATATGATTGGTATCGTGAAATCTATGTTAATGATAGCTTGGAATACAAGAAAATTGATCCATTAGTTGAGGATCGTTACACTATTTCCGGTGGTAATCTGATTATTTATGAACCAAAGCAGGCTTTGGATCAAGGCGCTTATCACTGTGTTGCAGCTAACAAATTTGGACGTGTGCGTTCCGAGAGCGCTCATTTAAATTTTGGTTTCATTATGGAGTTTAACTTGAAGCGTTCGGCGGAAACTAGTGAAATGAACTGGGGCAAATCGATATTCTGTGATCCGCCGCAACATTATCCGGGCGTCAAATACTACTGGGCTCGTGATTATTTCCCTAATTTTGTGGAGGAAGATCAACGTGTCTTTGTTTCGCATGATGGAGCGCTGTACTTCTCATTTATTGAGACTGTGGATCGCGCAAATTACTCTTGTACTGTACAAACATTGGTTTCCGATACGGGACGTAATGGGCCATTCTTTCCACTGCGAGTTACGCCCAATAGCAACTATCAAGCCTTGATATTTGCTAATACGTTTCCGAAGGTGATTCGGTTTTCCAAATGAGTAATGTAAATATACTAAATTATGATATATTATAGGTCTTTCCGGATGCACCTGTTGCTGGCGAGGACATACGCCTGGAGTGTGTGGCTTTTGGTTATCCCATACCTAGCTATAACTGGACGCGTAAAGGTCTACCGTTGCAGCGCAATGCTTATACCACCAACTATGGTCGCGTCTTGATTATACAGAACGCCACGACCAATGATAATGGCGAATATTCCTGCACCATAACCAATCCACGCAAGTCGCTGGAAAAATCAATTTTTATTAACATACAAATGCGTCCAGAGTTTACTATTCCGCTGAAAGACAAAATCATGGACTACAACAGCGATGTGACTTTTATTTGCGAAGCTTTTGCTATACCCGATGCCAACTACTCTTGGTATAAGAATGCGGAACGTTTGGATCCTTTAACGATAAATCGCGATCGATATGTAATACAAGATAATGTATTAACTATAAAATTCCTCGAAAAGGATAAAGATGACGGCATGTATCAATGTGGCGCACAAAATCAGCTTAAGACGTCTTTTTCGTCGGCGCAGTTGCGCGTTTTGTCGATGAAACCTTCGTTTAAGAAACGTCCCTTAGAAACCGAGATCTATGCCGTTTACAATGGTAATACTACCATTGTTTGTGATCCAGAGGCTGCTCCGAGACCCAAGTACCAATGGAAAAAGGATGGTCAAATTATAGGCCCTGGTGGACATAGACGCATCCTGCCGAGCGGCACGCTGATTATTGCACCTACTTCGCGAGACGATGAGGGCATGTACAGCTGTATTGCTACCAATCAAGCCGGCACAGATGAATCGCATGCACGAGTAATCGTATTGCGTAAGTATTATTTATATCTGAAATAGTATTTTGTTTAAGTACGCTGACATGAACGCAGAGGAATAGGTTTTCGGTTCAAAAAGGTTTCCATATGTATTATAAGCTTGCCAATACTGTGTTACTGCGGGCACTCATAAACTGGGCTTCCATATTCTCTTTTTACAGAAATCTCCTTTATAATTCATAACCGGTTTAAGAAATATGCGTTCAAGTAGCGCAACTCTACATTAAAGAATTCGTGCCTGAATTTAATGAGTAAGGAAAACCAATCCACCTTGCTAATCGCTCGGTAGTTTGGCTTCAAGGCAAAGAGGAAGAGGTGGCCCTGTGTTACTGAAACCTCTTGAAGCTTAATTTTTGTAAGGGCACAGGTCGTCCCCTATGGAGCCGATTTGATGGTCCTGCATCTACTTTGTGCGGGGTTATTAAATTGCTTTGGGTGTAGCGATCTGCCCGATAAGTAATTCATCAAAAAGAAGCAATTGTTTTCCAAAATCTAAAAATTTTAAGGATTTCTATACGATTGATATCTCAATTTTGTACTTATTTTGCAGAGGAGATACGTTTCATTCAAACACCACCCCAACGCATTGTCGCCAAGGAGCATGATATTATTTATTTGCATTGCGAGGCTGCATACGATGAACTGCTGGACATTGCTTACGTATGGAAACAAAATGGACAGATATTGAAGAACGACCATGATGGAACTACGCGTATTGTAAGTGCTTCCAAATCTTTGTAAACAACTTAACTAAAAATAATCATTAATACAATAGATAGTTGATTGGAACAGCTTGACGGTACAGAACTTAACCATGCGAGATGCGGGTGAATATGAATGTGTTGTAAAGTCGGCTGTCAATGAGATTAGTTCCAAGACTAGCGTGGTAATTGAAGGTGCTCCAGGCGCGCCAGGTGGCGTGCAAGTGGTCGACATAGGCAAAACAAAAGCGCTCATTGAATGGGTGGATGGTGCTATTAATGGTCGTCCCATACGCTATTATAATATACTTGGGCGCACCAATTGGAATCGCACTTGGGTAAATGTATCAACACATCTGCAGGCACGTGAAGTCGATCGTTATACATCGCGGCAACAGGCCGAAGTAACCAACTTGACACCCTGGTCTTCCTACGAATTTAGTGTGACTGCTGTAAATGATTTGGGCATTGGCACGCCCTCAGCACCATCGCCTATTTATAGCACAATAGAGGATAAGCCATATATAGCGCCACGTAATGTTGGTGGCGGCGGTGGAAAAATAGGAGACTTGACAATTTCTTGGGATCCGCTACGCCCGGAAGAACAGCACAGCCATGGCATACATTATAAAGTATTCTGGAAACTTAAAGGCGCTTTAGAATGGGCATCGGATATTATTAAGAATCAGGAAAACAATGGTGTGGCAGTAGTTAATATACCTCTTAACAACTATTATACACAGTATGAAGTAAAGGTGCAGGCCATTAATAATGTTGGTAAGGGACCCGAGAGTGAAACCAAGGTCATATACTCAGCTGAAGACATGCCACAAGTGGCTCCGCAGAAACCATTTGCTGTGGCATATAATTCAACGTGTTTCAATGTCACCTGGCAGCCCATTGACATGTCACGCGAGAACATACGCGGCAAGCTGATTGGACACAGGGTGAATACATTTGTAGCTGCTTCGCTTTTTGCTAGTATCTAATAGTTTTATCTTTTATAGTTGAAATATTGGAAGACCACGCATCAAGAGGAGGATTCCGTTTACTACTTATCGCGCACAACACGCAATTGGGCTCTTATTGTGGGTCTGCAACCAGATACTTACTATTTTGTCAAAGTAATGGCATACAATGCAGCTGGAGAGGGCCCCGAAAGTGAACGTTTCGAAGGTGAGTAAAGACTTGTGGGAAATTGTGCAGACATTAATCGTTCCCTATACTTAGAACGCACATATCGCAAGGCGCCACAGAAACCGCCCTCATCGGTGCATGTCATTGGCGTTAATCCGTCCACAGTGCGCGTTGTATGGCGTTATGTATCGCCTTCACAGGATGAGGAGCCAATTGAGGGTTATAAGGTATGACTACGGTATACGCTATAACTTAGTCGATAAATGCTTATCTGAACTGTCTTACAGGTGCGTGTTTGGGAGATGGATCAAAACATGATTACTGCCAACAACACAATAGTGCCAATTGGCCAAAAACTCGAGGCCTATATCATGAATCTCACACCAGGCAAGAGCTATAACCTGCGAGTGCTTGCCTACAGTAATGGCGGCGATGGTCGCATGTCCAGTCCCACGATGCGCTTCCAAATGGGAAAGACTACTCGTAATGCAGCGAATACGCGACGCGTGCATAATATCAATACTGCGCTTATACTGTCAGGGTTGGTGTTTATTTCAACCTTTTTTTTATAAACTAAACTGAGCTAGCACAAATCAGAATTGCAATTAGGTAACAAGAGATAAGCCGTCCAATATTATTAAAAGCGCACAGCTTTTCAGTAACAACAAAGAACTTTAAGAGTCTCGATTAGATTTAAATCAAGTCAACATTCCGTCTTAACATATTTAAAACTTTTGACCTCGAGTGCAACCGAAGTGAATTGAATTATATATATACACCATAAGCAGACAGCAACATATATCTTATAAATATTTAAGAAAGTGACCTTATATAAAAGTAAGTAGTTTATACGCGAAAGAAAAACACACAAATCTCTTTATAGCTATTTTTCGAGCATATATATATTTTTGTTTATTGCAACGAACGATTAATTGTATTAGTTTAAGTCTAAAGCTCTTCATTTACCTTATCAGCCTTTATTTCGTCCATTTTATGTTTTTATAGTAGTCTTTTTTAGTACATAATAAAATATATGTATGTAATGTGTCCCTTTTACAAAACAAAAACTCTTGAATTATTGTAAAGTTTACATGAAATAAAAATGTTTTTACGTAAATTAGATGAGTTGCGCTTGTTTGATTTTATTTTTCAGTGTAAACTTAGCTTATATACAAAAGCTATACTAAGTACTTTTCAGAAAAATTGTTTATTTTCAAATTTATTTTCCGATAGACAACTTTTTGTCTCATATATCGATTAAAAAAATTAATTAAAAATTACGTTCTTTAAGTAAAGATACTCCTTTTGTAAATGAACGATTTAATTGTATAACTTTACAAAAGATAATTATTTTACTCCTTTCTTAATTATGAATTTGTATATATGAACATAAAATTTATAAATGTTTAACGTTTGTCGTACATTATGAATAGTACGCCCTTATGTCCAATCGAGCTTCATAACTGCAAACTTATTAAAAAATACGTCTTACAAAATTATGTTTCTAATTATTTTTAATCAATTATTTAACAAGCAAAAACAAAAACCGTTCTTGATACTGTTTTAAAATTTGATTGCAACACTGTTGCTTTCATCGAAAACTATCGTTAATCGATTGCGCAAAAGCTCAAAACAGCTGTGCGCATAGAGGAATTTCCAAATAGGCGGAGAAACCAATGAACGCGCATAGAAAACTCGGTGAAACGCAACGCAAAAAAACGGCACCTTAAACTTGTTGAATAAATAGAAATCACAAAAGCAAACCTAACAATGCTTTAATAATACACATGCTAATTTGTAGTACGCAAGTAAACAACCCACCCAAAATACTAACGCCCACATACGGAGCAAAAGGCAAATAATAAGCCGGAACAAAAGCGAAATATCAATGGCTAAAGCAAATGGATGCAGTGCAAATGGGCCGGCGGATAGCAACAGCGCCGTCTCCATACACTCAAAGTATACACGTACGACGGAATTGAGGCGCGTGGAGGACAATGACATTTATAAATTGGCAACCATACTGGATATAAATGCTTGTTGGCGTAAGTTGATGGCCATAATACCTAAAGGCCTGGACGCACAGGCGTCCAGCGCGGCCGGCATGCTCAATTACAAAGAGGTCGCTGCCAAGGGGGGATTGAAATATACTGCACAGCATATAAGCTTGATTGATAGTGTGGCGGAACGTTTGCCGCCTGATCAAAGCATTTCACAGGTAATGATCGATGAGTGGAAAACTTCGGGCAAGTTAAACGAGCGCCCTACAGTAGGTGTGCTGCTGCAGCTGCTGGTACACGCAGAGCTATATAGCGCAGCAGATTTTGTTGCCGAAGAGTTCTTAAATGGTAAGAAAAATTTGTTATCAATTGACAGCACCTACATAGCTTCTTCTTTTTAGAGCCCAAACCAGAGCGTCCTGCGCAGGGCCCTGCAGCGCATATAAGCCTTGGTTTCTCTGCCGACGATCTGTGCGAGGAAATGGACGTAGACAACGATACTGCCAGCTTTCAGCCAAATACCACTGCACTCATTGCTGCTGCCGCACAAGGTAGTGTGGGCATAAATTTGGACTACTTTGACAAGCATATGGTACGTCGTGATAAAAGTCTGCCACAGCATACGGAAAATGGCACTGCCGTGCATGTGTCTACGCCACCCATAGCGCCGCCGCGTGCTGCACGTTCTTCGCGTCAGCTAAAAGCAACTGCCAGCAACAACGTATTGCCAAGTGCTGCAGCAACAAGTTCAACAACGCCTTCAACACCAAATGTACCCATATTGTCAATTCTCAATGCCAGCACTGAGGAAGTCAGCCAGCATGATTCCCAGGCAGCAGCACCTAGCGAACAAGCAGCAACAAATGCACAAAATATACCACACCTATCTATACTCAATGCTGCCTCCATTATATCAACGTCAACAACTACCACCTCCAGTACGGTGGAGCATGCCAGCAGTAGCATTTCTGCAAATGGTATTACAAACTCAACGTCGAAGCCGAATGTGCCATTGATAACGCTGTTAATTGAAAACCCCAGTTGTGAGATAAGCGCATCTGTTTCCGCATTGGCAGCAAAAACAACAACGACGACAGCCAAAACGGCCACAACAACTACAACAACGACTCCAGCAACTGGCTATATTTTGCCCAAGATAAGCGCATTAAATTTGAATGCGGACAGCGGCAGTGTACGGGAGCAGCAGCCACATGACAATGGCATCAATGATGACAATGGTGATAATGGCAGTCATAGCAGCAGCAGTACCAGCAGTTTAAGCAACGACGATGACGACGACGATGAGGTTGATGTCTCCCTACCGAATCTGAGCATTTCCGAGCAACAGCAATCAAATAATGATTCCAGCCTGACTACGGTGACCGGTACCAGCGGAGAAAATAGCTTTGAGCTGACCAATGACTCAAGCTCA
Organism: Chymomyza procnemis; assembly: GCA_035046065.1. Taxonomy (NCBI): domain Eukaryota; kingdom Metazoa; phylum Arthropoda; class Insecta; order Diptera; family Drosophilidae; genus Chymomyza; species Chymomyza procnemis. Next base: position 10,740,168 of record JAWNOJ010000026.1, on the reverse strand, counting down.
ACATCGAATGATGACTCAACCAACAACATTCCGAATCTAAGTGAGCTGCAGCATTGAAACAAGAAACCGACGTTTGCCGTCCGTAGTTAAATGCATTCCATGATACATTTTTTATTTATAATTTTTTATATAAACGTTTGTATGTACATTTTTATATGTATTTGTACGTTGGGCGGCAAATTTTATAGCGCCAATTTTTTTATTTTATTTATGTGAGCTGCGCCCATATAAAAATCTAAGATTTAAGGCAAGCAATTAACAAACTAAGTTTTATATTATACACATTATATTATTATCAAGCAAGTTGAAATATTTATCATGACAAAACTTTGCGCGCTTTGTGGCTAGTAAATTATATTTAATCTACTTTGTTTTGTTTGTCAAAAACAAAATGAGATACTAAACAATATTGGCTTTGTTAAAAAAAAATTATATATCAAGCCATAATTATTTGTATTAACACTCGAAATACAATTTGTATAAATAAAATAAATCAAAATTCAAAAAAATTAAAAACGATGTGGTCCTTTCAAGAAATATTTGCTTGCTTCATCTATTTCATGATGACCGTTTTACCCTTGTGTATTGCTTTAAAATTATCGCGAGTGGGCGAAAAACTTGACCAGAAGGAGTTAAAATTGTTGAGCAAACGAGACACATTTGCAAAGCTGGAAAAGTATTTAGACCAGCGACTTCAGGCACACAGAGCCAACCCGCGCAAGCAGAAAAAAATTCAACTGAAATTATTAATGAGCAAGTTTGATGGAGAAACAAGCCACAATTTATGAGATGCACTGTGCATTTAACGAGTTATCGATTTTGAGTTATCGCGCTGCAATTTGAACTAAGCGCTTTGAGGTTGCCACTTGGACACAAAGTAATGTTGTAAAACAGAGAAAAAGTGTGTTGAAATTGAAATAAAAGTTGAAGTATAAAATTAAACAAAAGTTTTATGGCAAACTGGTTCAAACAGTAACCAATATTGTAATGACACATTATGTTACCCGACGTAGCCATTTTTTAGTTGAGAACAGGGACTCTCTTTTTATATGTGGCAAGCAAAAATATTCGATCAACTTTAGTCCCAAATTCTTGAATTGCAAACTCGCATGAAAAACTAAGACTCTTTAGGCCTACAAGCACCGCACCTTTGCCTCATAAAAAATGGCCTATATTGTAACCAATCCAAACTAATTTGAATTTCATCATAAATTATTTGTTATTCATAAAGGGCAGCTTTACCCTAAGTTTGCGTGAATGAAAATAAACAAATATTAGCATAATTTCAACTTTTTGCACAAATAAGCATGAAATTTCCGGATTTTTGCTCGCTGATTAATTTTACAATGCGTTTCATTTTAATTGTAAATATTATAATTTTTTAACTATTGTTATATTTTAAACTTTTGGCAGTTGTTGTCGCCTTTCGGTATAGGCACAAATTTAAGATTGTACAAACTTTGTAATGGAAATTGGATATTGAGCCAATCAGTTGCGTGAATTAGTCTCAAAAATATAATTTAACGCAAAAAAATAAAACTAAAAGTAGTCTGCCAAATTCAACAATTTACTTCGAATTTGACGCCGAACATTTTTCTGAACATTAACATTTATTTAATAATGCTAGACGGACTAACAATTTTGCTAAAAAGTTTACATTTTATGGGATTTTTGCGAAAAGTGTGTTTAAACTCCTACTAAATAGGGAACATTTAGACGAAGTTTTTGTCACAGAATTAAAATTCCTTGCATTCTATTAGAATAAAAATAACAAGTAAATAATTTTTGCGTTTAAAATGATAGTTTAATAAATTTATTAATTAATACCCTGCAGAAAAAACTCAAACTGTGACAATAAGTCGCGACCTTGTTCTTGAGCCCATTCCTATGACCATAAATGCGCATAAATGGCTTGCTAAAGAGTTCAATTGGCCGATAAACTCAGGGACAAACATTTACAATTTATAATTTAAATAATTATAGCTTGTAATGAAAATAAAAACCATACTATATGTAGTTAAGTTGATTGATGTGTGCACAATTCACAAAGGCGTCATAGTTTTGTTGACTTTAGTGCAGTTTACACACTTCGAGCACGCTAAATAAAAACGCTTTGGGAAAATGCATTTTAATGACGCCAGCTCACAAGTGATTTAATCAATAAAATTTTTATTTTCGCTAAGCACATGTTCAAACAAAATTTCGCGTTTAAATACCTGAGAATAATGTAAGATGAAAAAAATTCTCAGCTTTGTGGATTGTGGTGGTGCCAAAGCTGTGCGCAAACATTTTGAGCCTCCATCGAAAGTCGAGGTCATCAAGTAATCAACTAGCCAGGCTAGATTCGCATCCAAATGCCAAATGCAGCGCCGCCATATGCACAAATCACCATTATGGCTTGTATCTGTGTCAAAATAAAACATTGAATATCTATCTGTTGACGTCTGGCTGGCACGGCTTAGAAGGAAACTTGAAACTATGCAGCCAGTATGTGTGGTCAGGGCTAAAAGTTGCTTGTTTTGGTATGTGGTTCTTTAGCCAACCAGCTTAGTTGGCCAAATTAAATCTAAACTTGACTCTGAACATTGACCATGAAGATGGCCAGTTTTAAGAACTTTTCGGGGTGCCTGCATCAAGTTCAAATTTAATAGTCGCTACGGCTATTGTTTGCATGTAATGCAATATTTCTTCACTTTACAACACTATTACCGGTTTAATGGTTCAAATTATAAACTCATAAGCTTTTTATTGCCGTTCACACGCTTGTTTTCATCGTAGGTACCCTATTATCATAATGCCCGACACAAATCTTCTGTAGCTGTAATTGCACCTCTAATGAGTCCCAACATAATGGTAAAAAAATTGTCGTAGACATAAACACTCTTTCTTTCGCTACGACTAATTGTTTTCAAAGTTTCGCAGCTGTTGACCTTCTCTTGCTGCAATTTGCGTGCCCATAAACATGCAACATTTAACTGTGCCCAGCACCAACAAGTACCGCCAAGGACCAGCTAAGATCGAGATTAAGCAAAAAAAAAAAAAAACACTTAAGTAATTCTTTGCTGATTTGAGGCGGAAATGAACTTGACCTTATCGATGGACAAGGCAATATTAGCGGTTGTACGAATAGCGTAAAACAAAAACCAAGTTAATAAATTCAACAGCTATACTAACAACACGATCGCTTTTTCGGTGTTAACTCCGATTAGTGCGTCAAATTGTTAATAACTAATAATAAACAAATGGCTATGCAACAATAACAAAAACCTTTAGAATTATAAAACTCTAAAAGCGAAGGCGTTTCCGTCTTTACTTGCATGCAGATCAAGTTCAAATACGGTTTTTTTTAAGAAACACGCGCTAGATATGTGGTATATTGCATTCGACTTTGAACTCTGCAGATTTAGCAGACTTAAAATGTCGCAGGGTATTTTTTTAATTGTCTTTTGGTAATTTGTATGTAATAAAAAAAAAATTTTCAGTTACAAAGTCATATTGTATCTTGTCATATTGCCTTACAGCCAAAGACTTTCTCAATAGATCATAAGATATATCATGAAAGCAAGTTTTAAATTTGATTAAAAAAAATTTTACTTGTGCATATGTCTCAACACAAAAAATACACGTTTCTTGCCTAATTAAATTTTTAGTAATTTAATTAGACATTATCGGTTAAAATTAGCTATAAACTTTAGTTTCCTATTCTCTTGGAACAGCTGTGAAGTAGAGACAGATATGGAGCTTTAGCTCAATTCAAGGCGAATTTATTTAGTTTTTGTCTACAATTTCAATTTAATATTTTTAAATTTGAATGTAATGGCATTAAAACTTATTTCTTCAAGGGGCACAACCGCTTAAAAACCTGCCTACGTTGATGCTTCATTTACTTCATAGTTGCCACATTTTAAAATCATGGCACTAATACAAGCACAATAAGTACTCATACTCTTAGAGATATTGCAACTTTGCAACGCCTTGAAAAAGAAAATCAACACAACTGATTTCTTGAATTTGAAATGTATTTTAGAATTCGGGACGGCGCGAACGCCATTCCCGGCTACCAAAAATTACACGCACGAGTTATTCGCATTAGGAATAATCGCGGAGGTCAACCCCACCGTAATGTGCAATGGCAGAGCCTCACTCCGGGAGAACCACCTTCGTGATCATGGTTAACTCCTACGCCAGGTAAGTATGCTTTTCTCAGCTCTGGATGTGCCTGTTATTGGCCGCAGCGTTTAAACTGCTTGTGAATTGTAAAAGGCACAAACAGTGAAATCCGCACGCAAGCGAAAGCGACAAAGCAACCACAGCCAATGCTTCGTGTATGTGCAAAGAGTAAAGCAACAGCAAGCCAAGCAGCAGCTGTTGGAGACTATTTTTAGGGTGGAAATTGTTGTAAGGTTTGCGGCATGCTTGCGTGCCTGTTTGCTGTTGTTTTTGGAACAACAAATGATTTTCTCGTGAGGTTCTATGCAACAATAATAAATGCACAAGTAAGTTATAATTTGTGAAGCAATTTGTAAGATAAAAATTAATTATTGCATAGAATTATTTGTGTTTATATTTATTTGGTCCTAAAATAATAAAACAATGAGCACAATTGTGATTTAAAATTACAATAAATTGTATTTTTATGGCAAAAAATAATGAAAAAACTAAATGAACTTAATGGAAATTCGTCATTAAAATAAATTTATGTAACCCGAGTGCCTTAGATTTTTGCTTATTAAAAATGTAATTGTCAGTTTGAATATATAAAAAGTAAATAAATAAAGCAGCAATTTAAATGCTACAGTTCATATAATACTAATATCATGAATAACAAAAATAAATAAAACATGTTATCTTTTTAAATTAATACAATTTGTTTATACGTTTGTGCATTAATTACAATTAAAATATTGTACCAAAGTGAAACTTTCATTAAAATAAAATATATTGCCACAGTTGAGAACCGAACCTGCGTCCGCTCAGTTTCGAGTCCAACGCTCTACCCATTATGCTGCCCTGTCGCATTGAGCTGGCAGCAAGGTCATTCAAACGCGCGCATATGAATGCGACAATGTGATTATCTTTTATATATTTCTGTTTTATATAGCTCATAATTATTATTATTTCTAATTGATTTATAAAGCATTTACTTTGTAGTTACAGAAAATAAAAAACTTTGAAATTAGAGAACGGCTGCTAGGTAGAAGATTGCAATTTCTTTATTGTTTTAGGTACTATTGAATTAACTCGATATTTCACCTAAATATTTTATTAATTTGTTTTATTTTTATTATTTAATATTACACTATTATATAATATTTTCTAATATTTATTTTATAGTACTGATATTACAAATTATTATATTATATATTTTTATATATTTTGTTTTATTTTACATTTTTGGCACATACCGCTGAAGTGCTTTAATCTGCCCTCTGAAAAGTTGCTTTCAAAGTCTTTCAAGTCTTTGGTTTTTTTCAATTATTTAATCATTAATCAACAATTAATCAGATTTTACATTTAAGAATTTAAGAGTTTTTGATTCAGTTTTATGAGAGAAGTCAATAACATGTCTCATCTTTTTCCAAATTTTAAGGTATTATTGCATTTTTCATAGAAAACATTCTCGCAAAGTTGGCTGTCAAACCCTACACCATGTCCTTAATTAAAGTAATAGTATTATATATTTGTGCCTCATGGAATTTCTATCCAGAGGCACCATAATTGTGGAATCAGACACTTATTATTGTTAGTCTTTTACTAGTCAAACGCGCAAGATATGAATGCCTTGAAACAATCTGTGTAGCAGTCACAGCCCTATAGGGTAATGGTAAATATGGCAAATAAGTATTAATAAGAAAAAGTTTTTCCTCTTAAACAAATTAATGTACATTAATAAATGTTTAATTATTTCCAGCGGTTTTTCAACAACAATTTTGTATAAAGCATCCCACTGTTGCAAATCGTAAAAAAATTTGTCTGTTTCCTGATTGACTACCTAACCTTAACCTTTTGTTTATTTCAACAGTATGCAAATAGTGTTATTGTATAATATTTTTATTCTTGGCACATTGTAAAATTATCTTTGTAGTATCTCTACTTTTTCTTATGAGTAATGCGGTTCTTGAACCTGACTTACTACATCATCTCCATATCACATATATGTATCAACTGCACGCACTTTTTTATTACACGGTAACCAAACGGTAACTTTAAGGTAGTGCTCACTGCGGCACTATTCCATGGGCTATTGTCTAATAACCAAACTTAACTTTGTTTTCTTTAATTCTTCATGTAGAACTAATGAACTAAAAAATGAAAAGTCTGAAGAAATCGAAGCAAAGCAGCATTCAGGTGCAATTCCGGGAATTAGACAGAGTTATTGCGAGATAAACTATGGTTCTCAGTTTTTAAGTGTCTGGAACCGCAAACAAAATTTCCTTTGCTGCGCCACTGCATGGAGTTAACTAATTTTTTATTTTCATGTGAGCATGTGAAAAGAGTTTACATTTAAAAAAATAAATCCCCGTTCATGGTCTTGATTTTTGCAAAAAATATATATATATATATATATATATAGACGATACTTAAACTTGTTTATTTTTTGTCTGGGTAATTTCTAAAAACTATATTTTTCGACCATAAAAACCTGAATTGCAATTGCTGTATTGTTTATAATAGACAACTTAAAATAAATTAAAAGTAAAATAAAGTAATAAACGCGGCAATGATTAGTATCTTAAGTATCTTAAGTGGAAGTGAGAAACGCACAATGACTGGCGTTATTTTTTCAAGCCAAATTTTTATTAGTGAAACATAAACTGAAGCTGTTAATACTTTTATAATTAAAGAACAAGTCGGTATTACCGGCAACATGTTACTTCCTAGACCTAGACACAAACAATAGAAGTGCTTGTTGAGCTGCCGGTCTGGTTCTTGATTTTTTGTTTGCGTGATTTGGTAATTACTCATTCATTGCGTTTTTGGTTTTGTTTAGGAACTAAACATAAAACAATTAACAGATGATACCGTGAAGCATTTTATAAAAGGGGAAAAGTGGTATATAGGCTATGAATTGCTATAATTCTAACGCGCTTCTTCGTTGCACTGAATTTTTGGTAGCAATATGTGAATATTATTGGTGATATGATTTTAAAATGGGACAGTCACTTTGATAGAAAACCTATATATTCGAATGAATACGGAAGCTGTGTGAGACATTATTAAATTGTATTATATTGTGGGGAATTATAACATCTTAAGTGTTGCATACCTTTGATCTTCTGTTCATCATCGCAGCTGCGTCAGGGTTCGCATTGAGAAATATCCCATTTCACATCTGTCTCCAACAAACTACCTTCATCGTGCTTTAACTGAAATCAAAGATAGTCACATGGGGTTACACCAGATGTTCATTCAATCAATCCTTAAAGCCTATTTCAATAAAATAATTTTTAAATCTTGTTTAATTTTTAGTTAAGATACAAGAAAATATCTGATGGTTTATGAATGCATTATATTAAATAATTTAATTGCTGAGTTGATTGATTGTTCAGATACAGGTTTCTCAATACTTTTTGTCTTATTAAGGTCTTCATTTTTTTTGTAAAGCCCACTTGCCAGTAGCTTTCGGCTTATCCAATTATAATCATAAGGCATTGTGAATTAGAATGAGAGAATGGGTGAACTCAGGAAATTTGTTTGTGGAATTCCCGATTTTATGAAAATGAACTCTCTGCCAAACATCAAAAGCCACAAACTATTTAAACATTTTTTTTCTTAGACACACGCGTAAGATAATTTATTCTAAATATTTTTTATAAAAAATTTAAATTTGTATATTTAATATCATTTATTTGACTCAATTGAAGATTTATCAGCTGGGACAATATTGAACCCTGAGGAATAGCTATTAACTACTCAAAATACGAAAATATTCAACTGATTTAAAATTCAAATAAGTTTTTTTTTTGTTGGTATTCTTATGTTCAGCCTTGCCAAAGAATTGTGTATAGTTAATCTTTTAGCTCTATTGTAAGTTTTGCTTTGTTTCTAAGCAGCATCTAAGGTTCTTGAAAGGTTCTGCGTTTTGGGGGCTTTGTGTTCCATGCAGAACAGGTTCTTTTTTAAGCTTATATAACAATAAACATAAGCATATGAAACCCCCCAAATGATTTAATTTAAAATTTTATAAACTTTGTTAACTTTAAGCGCGAAACAAGTTGCGCTGGTTTTGCGTTAGAGCCATTAAGAGAACTTGATTATCGGCCCGGAGACGACACGAGACAATCCCAATCAATACACAAAATTTACTGACCTTTTTGGTTCATTTTTTTTTTGTAAACAATGTCTTCTTTTGTGGAACCAGTAAGACCAGGATTTAAATTAATGCAGATGTCCGTGACCATGAAAAGAGTGTTACACTCCAAATGTTTAGAACTCTGTTTAGCATGACTGTGTCAATTTGGTTCGAATTATGTGTCGCATTCTAAAAGAATTTGCCAAATGTGTCTTTGTATCCATAAAGTTTTTAATTGCGTGCATTAAATGTATTATGTATTTGTACATTTTTTATTTTATTTCAAAGTAAATAGCTTAAATGGTTGCTAATTGTGAGTAGAGACCGTGTTAAAATTACTTTCATAAAACTAGACTTTACGAGGAGAGTGGTCTTCTTAAAAAATGTTTGCAAGCTGACAAATGGGTAACTAACTTAACGTTTTAGACGTTTTTAATGTTGTTTTAGTTACAAGGGCAGAGATCGAGTTAAGATTGCCAACATTACTTAAATTAAATGTCAAAGAAAAAAAAAATTGCACATGCAAATGCATCGAATTTGCTCAAATTTATTAGCGTGTTCTTATCGAATTTAATCTCTGGTTAATTCCAAAGTTAATTATTATTCCTTCTTGGTATTATTATATAACAAATATTTCAAAGATTTTAAGATTCTGAAAGCATATTGTAGGTTAAAAATAATTTTTTATAAAAGTACAAAATTTTAGTTCTCACAGAATAGATAATTTTTTTCAAGAATATTTCAAAATATAATAATTCGCTCATAAAAATTACTTTATAATTATTGATTGCTTGAAAATTTGTACTGGAAATTTTTGACTGTCGGCAAATAACAAATATTATTTTTATATTTTTGCAAAAAAATTATCCAACAAGATAATTGAAATCTTGAAATTTATAGCTATCGATTTTAGATAAAAAAACAGAATATTTTCTATTTTATTTTTTGCAATTAATTTAAAATTCATGTATATTGTGGAGTTATTATGTGGACATAAGCATTAAATAAACTTTTTCTTTAAATTTAAAAAATGACTCTATTTAGTTTTCCACAGATATTAAAACGAAAATTTTATAAGAAATAAAATATATTTTTAATTTGAGTTGAGTTAGAAAATCATAGTTGAACATAGTATGGCTTTAAAATTATTTAAAGACTAAATATTAATTAATTTTTTTCGGTTCAGTAAGGAAAATTTAGTTGAAAATATATATTTTTAAGTAAGAATTACATATATAAATTTTGTTTTTTTTTGTTTTTTTTTTTTATAAATCAAATGGTTTTTAAGCAGTGGAATTCAGCATTCTTTATATTCGGTTTCAGAAGAGAGAAGAGAAAAAGGAGACTAAAATCTAAAATAAAAGTCCCCCGAATATTCACACATTTCCGTAGGTCTCTGTCTCCTAATATTTTTAAGAACCAAGTGAGTACCAAGTGAGTTTTGTGCAGCAACTGTTTTAACTGGTATTTGCGAATAGTCTCAAATTTAAATTGCTTGAACTTGGTAGTTTTCAAAGAACGGTTGAGACACCTAGAATCGCAAATAAGTTAGACTTAATTTCGTAATAGTTTTAGTAATGATTTTACTACTAAACCAACACTTTTTTTAGTAGTAGATTTTCTGCTACTTTTTTGCCTACGTGCGCAGACGTCTGAGCTCACGTACGACTCGCTTACACACACACTCGCACAGCGACAAGCGCAGCTCTGACACGACTCGAGATCGGTCAACAGCAGCTTCAAAGCCGAATCCGAAAAAACAGCAGCCGAAATTTTAGCACTTCTTTTTAAATTTTTATGCAATCTCGAACTTCGAGTTAATTTGACGTCGGAGTTCGTGGCGTGCGGATGTTGCGTATAGAGTGCTTACGCCGGGGTGACAAATCAAGCGCGTGCTGCCAATAATATAAAATATATTAGCAAACAAAAGGATATGCTGCACTTAATAAATAAAAATAAATAAGAAGTAAAAAAAATAAACAAGTGAAAGTTTCGAGAAAGCAAACAGTTTGAATATGTCTTCAAAAGTGTTTAATGCCCTAATGGCCGAGAGCGTTTTGCTCAGCAAAACGGCGCAAGTGATTTCGGGATATTCACCCATAACCATATTATTGCTGGGTGCTATCAGCGTATTTCTGATCATCTATAACAAAAGACGCGCACGTCTGGTTAAGCTTGTTGAAAAGATACCAGGACCAGCTGCTATGCCGTTTCTAGGCAATGCCATCGAAATGAATGTGGATCATGATGGTAAGTAAGTTTAAGCCAACTTTGGAACTTAATCGTAACTAGAAGTGTTCTTAATGGTATTAACCCTGAAATGCCGCTACGACGTCAAAATGGTTAGTGCAAATAATAAATAAAGCGTGGTCGCTCCCAAACAATTTATGATATAGCAGTCCAACTGAACGCTACGTATTAGGTGCTAATTAATGTGCATACCGCTAAGTTTTGGATGCTTGATACATATACAGTCATAGCCCCCACAAAAATAAATACTTCCGTAAACTAAAGTGTTAATAAACTCTTATAGATTACTTAGTAATCTTGCTTTACTTTTAGAAATTCAATTTTCTGAAGACTCTTACATTTCGTTAGAACTCAAATAGCTGTGACTAACTAGTAGAGCTCGTCTATTGTGAAGCCACAAATAGCCCAAAGTGTTAATTACCTGGGATTTCGAATATCTTTGTTTGAACTGCTGAAATGCATTCGAATTGTGAAATTGCGAGTGAATTTTGAACTTGAATTCGTATATATGAAACGCATAATTTAATTAACAGTTTACAGGCGCTTTGCCTCATCGACAATTGATTTTGTGTAAAAAACAAACAAATAATACGTAAAAATTTAATAAGAAATGCAAACGAAGTAAATAAACTTTAAACAGATGCATAATTTAACTGGAAATATATTGCAGTAAGCGAAAAAGTATGCATAAATATTATTTTAAGTCAATCAAGTCTATACTTGCTTTAAATAAATATATAAGCTAAATTTTTATTGCAATTAGAATTAAAAAAACAAAATAAATTAGAAAAGATTCTTTAAATAAATCAAAAATTAAATTTCGATGCTGCTGCAGATTTTTGTACTTTATAAATCAAGTTGATCTTTTGAAATGGTTTTTAAAAAATCTTTAAAATTTTTTTCCTACTTTTTTCATTTGCATTTTATTAATCATAAAATTTCGTAACATATTTTATTTTCTAAATTTCATACATACACAAAAAATCATTCCCGAATTTGTTGTTTTTAAAAAATCTATTAATTGCTTTATTTAAAAATAATTTGGCGTTTTTAACATTAAATTATTAAAATAACACCAAAATATATATTTTTTTGGTTAAGCTATTTATTTTTGTTTTTAAATTAAATGAATATTTTTATATACCTTTTATATTTTTAATATATAAAAAAAAAACATTATTGCTGGAAGTGTTGCCTAAGATTTTTTTTGTTAATTTATTTTTTTTTAAATGATAATTTTTTAATTTATTTTTTAATAAGCGTATTTTAATTTTTTTTAAATTAATTTACTTTTTCTAGTATGAATATTTTTTTTATAATAAAGCAAAAAAAATGAAAAAGTGTACCTCCTAAACATGTATATTTTTTATATAACATTTACATTATATTAAAAATATATATATTGTTTATATTTACATTATATAAAAAAATAAACATAATGCCACTAAATAGGTTTTAATTTGAAATTGTTAATTTTATAAAGTAATTAAATAAATAAATAAATTTTTTCCAAATTCGAAACAACATAAGCTTAATTAGTAGTCGCCACTAATTTTATTAATTATATACATCTAAGCTCAATAATCTTAAAATTATTGGAAGTGGTTTATTTTTTATACAAATTTCAACAATCTTTTACATTTTTAAATTTAAATTTATAAACTTTTTATATGACTTTCCTCAATCTATTAGTAAAATTATATTATTATTATTTCATTTATTGAAAAATAATACAATTTGCAAACAATTTTCCAACTTCACAACAATTTAAACAAGCAGCCAGACAGCTTAGTACAATTTTCAAAAACCTTAAATAATGGAATTTAATTTAATAAAAAAATTAAGAAATGAAATTGAATTAAATTAAAAATAAAAACTAATTATGTACATTTAATATTAAATCAATTAATTACTTAAAATATATAAATTTATGCTTTATAAATTTAAGTTTATATTATATCGTTTAAAGTATCTTTCAAATAAAAATTTAGGTAACCTGTTGCATTTTCATTTTTTTTAAATATTAATAAATTAATATTATTTTTATTACAATTATTTAAACATATTACAATTTGCTAAAAACTTCCCAACTGCATAAAAATGTTAAACAGCAGCCAGATATCTTGGAAGAACATTCAGAAAATTTAAATAATGGAATCGAAATAATAAACAAAATTAGAAAATTTAATTAATTATTTAAAAATTATAAACATATAAAAAATATAAATATTTAATTTAATTAAAAAGTAAATTATTTTAATCAATTAATTAATAAGGCTTATACATTTTTTACATCCACATGACTCAGAGCAATTTTCAAACCTCGGCAGGGTATCTTATTAATACACCCAAGATCTGCGCTCTGAGAATCCAACATATTCATGTAACAAAATTAAAAAAAAGGAAGAGCATTGTGTAACATTTTTGTAAATAACTAATTTTTAACACATAACTGGTAAGATATTTTTAATAGAGCTAACATTTTACGCCTCTTACCAAGCCCAAAATTACCTAATGCCGCTGTGTGTGTGTGGTAATATAACAACTGACGCGGTCTTTAAAATGCCACTACGCACGGTGAACCCCATAAGAGTAGCTCTTTCTAGCTCCAGACCTATAAATCCCAATTACTTTCACCTCTTAAGTAAATTAAAATAAATCTGTCTTACAATTCACGGAAATGCCGCGCAGACAACATCAAAGCTGGGCCAATTGAAATAAAGTTAATTATCTCATAAAATAAGCAGTAGCTCTAAAAATATTTAAACAAACAAATCAAGCAGCAACTTGGACAAGAACTTCAAGAGTCTGCACAAAGCTCGTCATAAAAATGTTATAAAAATAGCCATAAATTATGCTACAAAACCAGCTGCCAAAAATCTAAGCAGACAAAAGATCTACCGGTAAATGCTGCGAACTTGATCTTGACATTCAAAAACCAGCTCCAAACTTTGCCGAGAAACTGTTAGAAGAGCAGAGACCAGCCCCAGCCAGCCAGCCAGTTGGATATATAATGCAGCAGTTCAATCCAAGCCAACAACAATAGATTGATGATTAATACTTAGAGACGCAGCTTGCGGCCGGCTGTTGTCTATTTTTTTTTTAGTTCCGCAGCTTAAAGCGTTTTTCGTTGAACCGAAAAATACCAAATAGTTTAGCATAAATTTGAATGCGGAAACGCAGCGTCTAGCTAAAAGATACTTTGATGGAAATATGTAAACATCTCAAAGATACAATTGATTAGAGTTGCAGTTTTGCCGATAACCGTGAGCTACTACTGAAAACTGCGGACTCGGCCAAGTTCAGTTCAAGTGATTAATCGTGTAGGAAATGATTTTTTTTGACTAGCTTCTTATTGTATCTGCAGCTTTGTACAATACAAAAATTTTAATGAAATTGAGCAGCTTTAAGAGTTTTAAGATTCTACATTTCCGTTTTGATTTTATTGGGGGGAATTTTTCTTTGCAAAGCTTAGAGTGCTGCTTCAAGTGTTGTTCAAATGCGGAAATCAAGTTCAATCAAGTTAAAACTTAAAATAATATTTTTGTAACTTATTTTATGGCCATACACGCACACAAGTTAAATTAGGCAATCGTTATACGCAATATAAGTTTTATAGAGTATATCCAAAAAAAGGGTGGCAACCGCACAATAAAAACGAAAGGCCATAGATAATGCTGTATAATGGTTGATCCATTGAGTTTGTAGAGAAATTTGCATAAAAATATTGCCAAGACTTGGCTGGGTTGTTGTTCATTTGGCAAGCCATTGTCAAAGCTCAGCTTGTACCTCTTTGAGGCCGCAGTATATATTATTCAATATTAAAGACAAGTTGTAGCAAGTTTGGGCGCAGCTGAGAATCTTTAAAGACACATCTTCGCTGTAGTATCTGCAGTTCGAAACAACATAAAAAAATCAATTATAAATTAAGAATTTGTAGACATTTGTTGAATTTTTTTTTTTTTATTTTTTTTTTTATTCTAGTCTGCAGTTTAGTTCAAGGTAATCTAGGAACGTGTTAAGACGATTATAAGCAATCATAACAAGTTGTTGTAGTTGTTGGGTCAAGCGGCTCTTAGTTATAATTATAAAGTACCCAAAAGAACTTTAAATCATAAAAATTCTGCAATTAAACAAAATTTATGCATGATATGAAGGCTGGCTAAATTCATTAGATGAATTGTCAGACTTGTATATCTTGGATCAAATGATGTAGCAACTTATTGGTTGGGTGGCTTATACTCTATGAATTTTGGAGGATAGCCATGTAGCTCGGAACAGTCATGTTCATATGGTAGGGATTCATGCTGACAAAGGGTGAAATATTAAAATTACGATTTTTAATGTAACAGTTAGGGAATAATTTCTAGTGTCTTTTATGTTTAGAAAAATTTTCTAACTTTATGGCCAGTTCATAGTTATTTTTCATAAAATTAAAATGACATAGTAACTTTTCTCTTAATTCGTCTTTATAAATAATAGACATATACAATATACATATAAAAAATAAATCAAATCTTAAGTTATACAATAATTGGAAATTTTACGAATTTAGGTTTATGGGTTGCTTGATTTTAAGGTACTTGGAAAGATACTGCAGGCGGCTAGTACTCACAAACATACGCCCATTAGAGTCTAAATCGTTGGGAGTTGCATCTAGAAAATGGTGGCCGCATTCGGATTCAGCTTTGAATTAGTTGGTAGCCGTCGTGTCCACTCCTTTGACTTTTTTAACCATAATTAAAAGGAAAAACGAATAAAATAAATAATAAATAAATTGTACCCCATATTTTTGCAATTTGAATGTTGTAGAATTACTTAACCAATTGAAAGAAATCCATAAAGAATCTGAATTTCTAAGAAATTAGCAAATAATATCAGTCAATATTACTCACAATCCGACTACTATCTACTCGAAATTGTTTGAAAGTTTTCACTTTAAATTCTAATTTAAAATGGTATAATATTTTTGTAGGGATTCAATATCGTGGTGGTAGCGTACTCGCCTCTAAATCGGAAGGTCGGTGGTACAATTCCACCCCACTGCACTGGTGCAATTGTCTGGTGGTGTCATAGTTAACAAATGCAAAATCGCTATTTATCTTAAACAAGAATATAAAAAGATCTAGATTGTGTTTGGTATTAAAGCGTTTTATCTATGGGTGCAAACAGAACATTAAATTGTCTCGTATATTCAAAAAAATCTTGAAGCCTTCAAAGTAGTAGAATGTCTTGTATCTAGTGATCCTACGCTTGGGGTTGAGCGTAAAAAGAGCAGGAGGCTATATATGGGACTGCCCATTTTGGCAATCGCTTCAAGACTCTCAAAAAGTAATAGGTGAAAGAAGTTCTACGATAAGGATTTGAAATTTTATAGAATATCTTGTCACTGGTTTTTCGCTTAGGCTTAAGAGTAAAAAAGCCGCGGATCTTTTTTACATTTTCGCAAAAATTTTGATAGTCCCCTTGCCAAAAATTAGGCATAAAAATCGAGATGTTCCATATACGAAAAAATCGAGATGTTCCATATACGAAAAATTTTCGAAATAGTAGTCCCAAATGCTATCAAATTTTAGAGTCAAGTCACAAATGCGAAAGTTGAAGGCATTTTGGATAACAGAATTTGTTGTTATTGACATTAAGTGATCCTCCATATCGGCTTGAGAGTAAGAAAAGCAGGGGGCTATATGAGGCTGCCACTTTAGATCGTTGGTCGTAGACTCTTTAAAAGTAATAATTGAAAGAAATCACACGCGAAAGACTTATGATTGTTTTGAATTGTAGTTCTTATTTCTTTCTCAGATGTGTGTCACCCCGAAAGGTATAGAGGGGATGATGATCCAAAGATCACGGTTTTCTTTCCTAACTCACTCAGTTAATTTTTGAGAGAGCCTTCAGGTCTCAAATTTGGTTCAAATGTTGAACCAACAAAATTTTTTGAAGAATTGAACAAAATTTTGTAATTAAAAAAGTAATAAATATTTATTAAAACTAACTTCGGCGACTTAAACTTTGTTCGTTTGAAAGTACGACGTACTGGTAGGGTGCGCTTGAACTCACCTTCACACGCTGATTGACTGACAATGATTGAAATATTTCAAAGTAGAACATTTACATTAAAGATACATGCCAAACAGCAGCTTTCGCAAAGTGATTGTTAAGGATAGCTAACAAAAAATGGCCAAAATCTCATTGACAATGTTTTTTCCATAAGATACTATGCAGAATGGTCTGCAGCAAGTGCATTTGACATTCGTTGCAGACTTTTTATTATGTTTTATGTTTGACGACTTATGCCCAAGGTCACACAGCCAATGACTCTACAATGTTGCCACAAGTGTCTAGCGATTTGTTTAATCATATTTCTTGAAATCCACCAAGTTGCAGGGTGCGCATTGGTGGCCTTCATTGGTTTTGAGTTCTACTTGTAAAGCCAAGAACAATTTTATGCGCGAACTCACAAATTGGAATGTAATTCAAAGTCGTTGTGCCTCAGCTTACAGCTCGCAAGTTGGTTAGTGGGTGTCTGTGGCTTGTGGTTTTGGCATTGCTATGACATTGCTAAATGGTCATTTCAGTCAGTCAGTCACTCAGGTAGTCACTTGGCGCAAAAAAAGCCAGGCATCAACCAGTAGATACCTCACCAATGTCAGCCTAAGATAATAAACGCAGATTTACAACAATTTTGTGGTAACCATAATAAAATAAAAATACATATAAGCCAACAAATTACGATATATGAACATAAATTATGTTGCATTGTTAACGCAATTATTTCATAGAAATAAAAAAAGAAACTTTGCCAAAATATTTTGCTGTTGTTGTCGTCGTCAACTTAATAAAACAACACACACACACACACACAATCTGCACAGCAACAACAACTATGACAAAAATGAACTGCTTATGAAGCGCCCGACCCGGTATACAAATTTCAAACGCGTTTTTGTTTTGTTTATTTTGCTTTGATTGTTGTTTATAAAGTGAAAAAAATAGGGAAAAAATTTGCTACTCATTTTGATTGTTTTGTGCGTTTAACATGCAAACTTCCGACCCAGAGACACCAGGTCGCATCGAATGTACACAAGTTGGGAGCGAAAAACGGGCTGCAAAGCATCATAAAAGCCATCATAATCATCATCCTACTACAACGACAACGGCAGCGACCACTATGATGACTAACATGTGGTACATTTTTGTTGGGTGTTGCTTTTGGGATTTGCGCTAAAGTTACATAAAATCATTATTAGACAGCTATGAATGACCAAGCGCTAGTGTGACCGAGTGTTGCTTGCTATCTTTTTAATTAATGCAACAGTCAACGGCTGAGCGTGCTCATTTAAGCCCTCTCTCTAGCCCTAGGGGGGCCCACGCTGCGTATGAGCAATGTGTGACGCTGTGCAAAGCAACCGGCATATTTATGTTTACCTTTAGTGCCAGAGACTCTCACACGCCGTCTTACAAGTGTAACATGAAATTAACACAATTTAAACCTGGCCTGAAAAGTGTTGTTGTTGCTGTTGTTGTTGATGACAATCGACCTTGATTGTTTTTTTTAACATCGACGTGCATTTTATTGTATCTTAATTGGTGTCGTAAATTATTTTCCACACGGAAAATGTGACAACAGTTATTTCACATACTTCAACAGAACGAGACTCCAAAAGTAAGAAAAAAAAAATAAAACACCAAAAACAACAATACTTTATTTGTTTATGTCAAACAATGACCACAAGCTGTCAAAGTCAATTTGCTCTAAGTCATTAATAATATTAAAAAATTACTCAAACTTAAACAAGTACCTATGTGTCTGAACGCTCAAGTGTCAGTTAAACTTACCGACAAATCACAGACAATTACTAACTGCTTGCTTTTTGGTAATAACATTCTAAATTATTATTATTTGGTTTTATTTTTTTGCAGAGCTATTCAATCGCGTTATAGGCATGCAGAAGCTATGGGGCACACGCATTGGCATCAATCGTGTCTGGCAGGGCACATCGCCGCGTGTGCTACTCTTCGAGCCGGAGACTGTCGAGGTGAGTGTTGGCTATTATAATGAGGGGAGTTTTTTTATCCTGTTGTTGGGCTTTGGGCTAAGACTTAATTTAGTTGCAGAAAGCACTAGAAACATATACATAATGTTGACTTCGAAGATGATATACACGAAATAAAGTAGCTGGGTAGTAGATTTGAGTTTGAAGATAAAGCTATCAAATCGAAGCTTTGGGCTGCATTGGCAAGTTAATGAGAGTTGCAGAAAGCACTAGAAAGATACTAATAATATTGACTACAAAGCTGTTATTTACGAAACAGCAAAGATAGGTAGTAAATTTTGAGTCTTATTAGAGTAAGATGAAGTTATCAAATCGGAGTTATATGTCGGTACATTTAACTTTCTACTTTAATTCAAATAAGGCAGAAACAGTTCATAATTATATAAATTAGTGGGATAATAACATATTTTTTATCAAAATTTTCTATATTTCTTTTTGTGCTCAAGGTAGAAAAAGAATTTAAAAACTATAGGTTTTCTTTGTTCAAGCTACTATAGGTTTATCTATCTACAACAGACTGAACAACTTTTTAACAGTAGAGTGGAACAAAGTCACTTTCAAGCATTAGATCAAATTGGGCAGCTCTATTTCTTAATGAAATAAAAAAGCATTACTTCGTACATATTTTTTCGTACCTATTAGATGCATTACTAATTAGATTTGCAAAATGGGTCGCCCATTCGAAAAATCTTCAAAAATAGCAGGCAAAGGTGCTATTATTGCAAAAAAGTTTAACAATAATTGCTAGGAGAAGACTGTAAAATAACGCGGCATCTAAAAGCAAGTGTGTTACTGATCAATCCAGTTCAAATCTTAAGAAAGTATGTATGTATGTGTCTAATCTGATAATAGATGAAATATGGGACTTTAGTAAGTAAAACTACCTAATAACGCAAGTTCTTAAACTAGTATTATTACCTCTGGAATTTTCTGAATTGTGAAAATAAGCTGAAGGTCAACATTTTGGATGGGAAAGTAAATCTGAAAAAAAATTCAACGTTAAGCCTCTGGTTTCATAATGACCTATCTGAAGCTACTAGACTTGGCCCAATTTACCGTAAGACTTTAAGATTTGCTAGATAGTTTAAGGTAGCTTTTATTTCTACAAAATCGAAAAGAAAAATTTCTATAAGAAAAGAAAAATTCTTCTATAAGTCAAGAGCATTATACAGCACCGCTGACATTTCCATAAACAATTGGGCCTTCGTTGTCTTTGAAAATGTGCCGGTGATGTCACCGCAGGCTAATGTAGAAACAGTTGGGTTATATGGGTAGTTCGAATAACACTAGGCTCGTTACCCAGCCCAGTGACCAAAAATATTATTACTTCAAAATTAGCCTTTACTTATGTATTGCAGAAATATTTATCTCCCTTTGATTAAAAACATCGTTGTCATAATCGAAAGATATTTGCTAGCAATCAAATATTTTATAGGTTTCAACAAGAAGATTTGGAAAAACATACAAATCGTCTATATTTTTGACTTAGTGGTAATACGAGAGCTTCCAAATTAGGCAAATTCAAAAATTAATTTTTATTTATATTATTTTATTGCAATTTCATAAGCTACCATACATCTTGATTTCTACAAAAATCATTGCTATGCAGAACCATACTCTTCGTTCTTCACATTCTTAGCTTTCTGCTTGCTATAAGCATATTTCTTAATAACTAAAAGTAAAAATTTAAAGCAACACTATTTATGTATAATGTTTACTTTACTTTTTACAGCCCATACTGAACAGTCAAAAGTTTGTGAACAAAAGTCATGATTACGATTATCTGCATCCTTGGTTGGGTACCGGTCTGTTGACCAGCACCGATCGCAAGTGGCATTCGCGCAGAAAGGTAAGTATCTAGTTCATATAAGATACACCTACATTATGTTTACTTAACCAAATTTATATCATAGATTTTGACGCCAGCATTCCATTTCAAAATCTTGGACGATTTCATAGATGTCTTTAATGAGCAGAGCGCGGTGTTGGCACGCAAGCTCTCCGTCGAGGTGGGCAACGAGGCGTTCAACTTGTTCCCCTATGTGACACTGTGCACCTTGGACATTGTATGCGGTAAGTAGTTGAAAATACATATCCAAAAGCGATGTAGTGACTAAAGCCATGATATATTGTCTGTGCCACAGAAACTGCCATGGGGCGACGCATCTATGCGCAAAGCAACAGCGAGTCGGAGTATGTCAAAGCGGTCTATGGGTAAGGCTTAGAATAAGACAAGTGAAAATTGGTCGCAATAGCCCGACTTAAAAATGCACTTTACTGTATCTTATCTTTAAAAGTAATTACTATTTTATATTGAGTTGTTTGAAGGGGATGCGAGTACTAGAGTTAGAAATATAAGATGCGATTACCAGTGATATATGGTTTCTTGGTTTTTCGCGCAGATTGTCTCCATTTTCGAATTTATTTTAATAGTCGTTAATTCATCTGTAATGCCTCTTATGATTTCAGCTACACATTGAAAATGTGGCTGGATTCTTTAAGACAATAGAATGGCTGGAAACTTTCCTGCAACGTTCTGTAGTATCTATATTTTGAAGCACGAACTCGAAAATGTAATCAAATTTTTAAATCAATTTCTACAGCTGCGAATTTGTATGTGATGTCTCTTATAAGCTCAGCTTCACATTGAAAATGTAGTTCGATTTTCTAAGACTGAAAAATGGCTGGAAATGGCATTTTGATGCACGAACCCGGTGGAGGTCGTGTCTGGTTTCGGACTATTACTATATGCTACAACTATTATATCCACCCTCGAAAATCCCTTACCAAATGCTGTCCCATAAAAGTGTGTTCCTGACCGCAAAAGTACTGAGTTTCTCTTATCATGTTGGTCATTATTATTGTAAATGCCTTGCCGTTGAAGGCTTTTATAAGGATGCGCGATAGAGTGGGTAGCAGATTGAGTATAAAATCAAAATAGAACGGTGGACCTTACCTGATATTATTGTAGGTGACCATTACAACCCGTTATCGAGTTGCAGCTACTTCACCGGCTGACTCTAGGCGCCCCAGCTTTGCGCGCCTGCTTCAGTTGTCTATACCGAGGGCAGATAGGTTCTGCTTCACTTGGTCTTTCCATTTAATTATAGATCATCCCTGTTGCTTCTTCATTCATAAGCACGACATAGCCGACGCTGCGGATAAGAAATTACCCACTTGGCTTTGCTATAGCCCCTTATCCATTTGGTTACAGGGTATCAAAAAAATATATAAACAAGTATTACGTTTCATAAATTCAATTGCGAAAAAAAAACATAAACGAAAAGTTATCAATGTCCTGGCAGCAATTTAATATCGAGAACTGTCAGTGCAACTGTCAGAGAGTAGACATGTTCATGTTCAGGTCGTGTGAAAGAGGCTGTATCTTGCCCGCTTTGTAGCAGTCGCTTCCACCCGTTCAGGGGCGGCTTGACATCCGCCCATGTACATGGCATTTATGCGTTGGGGTGCTGCTCGCTCATGCGCAAAATATATGAGATTAAGATGTCAATGCGTTGTGCTTGAAGTGGCGCTGATAACGTAAAGATAACTTGGGATAGTAAGAGAGTTGGAGCAACACTTGACTAGCTTTTGTTTAATGCAACCATATTGTATCTACTTGTGTTTCTTTTTTGCAGCATTGGTGCCATTGTGCAGAGTCGTCAGGCAAAGATTTGGCTGCAAAGTGACTTCATCTTTCGTCTGACCAATGAGTATAAACTGCATGAGAGTTATATTAATACACTGCATGGTTTTTCCAATATGGTTATACGTGAGCGCAAGAGCGAACTGGCCATGGCCAATAATAACAATAACAACAATAATACGCCCGATGCTTATGATGATTTAGGCAAGAAGAAGCGTTTGGCTTTTCTGGATTTGCTTATAGATGCGTCTAAGGAAGGCACGGTACTATCCAATGAGGATATACGTGAGGAGGTGGATACATTTATGTTTGAGGGTCACGATACCACCTCGGCAGCTATTTCATGGACCCTATTTTTGCTGGGTTCGCAGCCAGAGTATCAGGAACAAGTTGTAGAGGAACTTGAAGCCATATTTGGCGATGATCATGAGACGCCAGCGACCATGAAGAACTTGCTGGATATGCGTTATCTGGAGTGCTGCATTAAAGATGCCTTGCGTCTGTTTCCCAGTGTGCCCATGATGGCGCGCATGGTGGGCGAGGATATTAATATAGGTAAGTTAAGCTATAATACAAAATTTTTGAAGTATATTAATTCACTTTTTTTGTCCAATAGGCGGCAAGCTGGTGCCCGCTGGCACACAGGCCATTATCATGACCTATGCACTACATCGCAATCCACGCGTTTTTCCCAAACCAGAACAATTTAATCCCGATAATTTCTTGCCCGAAAACTGTGCTGGACGTCATCCGTTTGCTTATATACCCTTTAGTGCAGGTCCACGTAACTGCATTGGTCAAAAGTTTGCCATTTTAGAGGAAAAGGCAGTCATCTCTACAGTGCTACGCAAATATAAGATTGAAGCAGTGGATCGTCGTGAAGATTTGACTTTGCTGGGTGAATTGATTTTGCGTCCCAAGGATGGCTTGAGAGTGAAGATTACTCCACGCTATTGAGTTATTGTTTAGTTTTAAGAGCAAAAAAAGTGCATAGCATAGCATAAGTTCTGGTAGGAGATCAACAGTTGATGCCACCACAATTTGATCCAAAGTATATAAATTGTAAATATGTTAGGTTAGTTGATAGAAATAGTTGAACAAAATGTTAAGATAATTTGTTTTTTTACCATAGTTTAAGAAACTAACAACTCAGTGATTAAATATTTTGTAAATTTTACGATAAAAATGTTATGATTTCATTTGATCAATATATATGGAAAATGAAGTTTTAAAGCTGCGACTAAAACTGAAATACTAAATTTAGTATTTCAAAGCTACAAAAGTTTTTAAGGGACAAAACTCTCTAAAAATATCAGTATATTTCAAAAAACGTAAGTGTAGCTTAATAAAGTGCCTGATTTTATCGGTTTTTCTTCGAAACTTACACAATTTTTGGAGCTGGCTATCAGTCACATCAAATCTGTCTTCAAAAGGTTTCCCTAAAAATATTATTATTAACATAACTTGTGCTTTATTGGGCTCTAGCTCAAAATAAAACTTATATAAAAGTTTCATAATTAAGAACCGAGTGTTTTTTGTTTGGTCGAAATTAAGGAGACTAATGAAATACCTATAGGTTTTGCCTGTTGAACAAGAGTTGTATGTATGGATATTGTGGAGGCAGCCTTATTTCAATAAATACACAACTATTGTGTTTAGCACTATTTGATGATAGCGATTAATTAAGTCCGGAATAAAATAAAAGAGTACGTATGTAATAATTAGAAAGCGATATAATCATAAGATAAGGCGAATGATACGATTGTGTTGTATGCAATATACGACGATGGATAACTGATTGACAAATCATAAACTATATTAGGTAAAAAGAGCTACGCTCAGCGCCTAAGACGAGAGGGCAACAAAGCTGTTACAATGCGCTTGTGCGAATGCGAATTTATTTAAAAGGTTATTGTTTGGGCTAAGGGAGATTGTTAATTACTCAATTCTCTTGCCAAGCACAACAAGTTATAAGTTAATATAAGCTGGCGGCTGTATACTCTAATTATTTACCTATCCGAAAATAACTAGTTGAGGTAACGAGCTTTTCTTTAGAAGTTTTAATATAAAAAAAATACTTCAAGATAAATTTCAAAACATAACTGACGGGTTTTTAAATGCCTTAGATCAGCGCTTATTTCTTTCAGCAATAGATGGCGCTCACAAATTCACAAAAAATGCACACGATAGATGGCGCATGTGTAGTCAAGTTTTCAACCTTTGTTCGTTCCAAGCATTTTTGATTGAACATGTTTTGTGAATTACTTCTAATTTGTTATAAAAGTTGTAACCTATTGCAATAATGATTTTTAATTTTGTTTAACTTAGGTACTAGAGTAAAGCTGACTATAACATATTGTTGAAGCAATGGAAAAGTTCTTCTAAGTGAATTGTTATGAGAACGAACTAGGTTTTATAATAATCATTCAAGGTTGCTGTTTTTATAAGGATTAAACAAATTGACCAATGGTGAAACACTTTTTGTTTGTGTTTATTTTTTTTGTCCAATTTTTAGAAAAATGTTACAATTTACGGTACAGCAGGCGTGGTAAATTTAAGTCTTTTACCCAGAGATGATAATTGTTACCTTTTATATTACCACAAAGTATTATTTTCAAAGTTTGCTATTTATTATTATTTTTTTTTTCAAATTCGTCGTGTTGATAGCCACAACAGGGCATTTTAGAAATGTTAACCAGAAGAAAACCTACTGTTTGAAGAAACTCAACAAAAAAGGTGGGAATACATGCCGCTCACAGTAATTTATATTCGAGATAAGGTTAATTCTATGAAATCTTAACATTAAATGTATAATGTACCCATAAAATGTTTTTATTTATTATTCCAAAAAAAGTTAGAAATTAATTTACCTCAACTATTTTGTGTCGATTCGAAGATTTTCAAATTTTGCTGAATTTAGCAATGATCACTGGTTCATTGCTGTTAAAATGGAAACATCATACAGACAGATCCTATCTTTTGCACTACATAAACTGCTACTCAAAATGTAGCAAAAATCGAAAATTCGAAAATTTAAAGAACCATGAAAGAATCGTATGTGATCTTGGACAAGACTATTATAAACTTCTCTTGACTATAACATTCTGTCGATTACCACAAAGTAAAGCATGAATATCAATTGATTGATGTTTTGCAGAGAATTAGCACCTATATCTAATAGTCGACTCCCAGCGGCGTTATATAGAAAATAAAAACTACAGCCGAGCTATAAAACTGCACCAGTGATTCTACGTTGGCTCTAACTACCACTCAAAAAAGGTATAAAGTTTGATAAATATGTAAACAAATGACATGAATTAAAGAATTGACAACTTGTGGTAAACATAATTAAAGCTTTTATCAGCCAAAAATGCTTGTTCAAGGATGAATTTTTATTCGCTTCCTTAAATTAGAAACCAAGACCAAGGTAAGTACTTTTAACCTTGTAATTATTATTATGCTACTTAGCGTATGTAGTGGTGAAAAAATATTTTATATTTATTTATTTTAACATTGTATATACAATTTTACGACTTAATATTCGATGCGATATAATATTCCTTCTAAATAAATCTTATTTTATAGTTTTCGAATTAATTAACCTTAGCAGATCTATTAACTGCCGCATAGATGGCGCTAGCAAGCCCACTAATATTGCGCACACTAGATGACGCCACTTTTAGCCAAGTTTCAAACTATTTGCAATTTAAAAATTTTCAACTCAACCAACCGTTTTTGAATTAACTTGCAGCAACAACTTTCTTTCTCAAAAGCCAGCAATAAACTGATGCCACATCAAGAATTGGCGCCATTTGGCCACATGGCCTATAATAGCTACAATTACACGGACTCGTTAAATATGTACATAGTACATATATACAATATATATAGAATTTAGTTGTTTCCTTTATTTTTTTTGCACATGAAGCGGCGCCAGAGCTTAAGAGCAACTTAAGTATGCTTACAATTTGTAATGCACAAGCAAATGCGCCACGCAAACAAAATGGGCCGCCAATGGGTAGGATACAATTGGTTAGTGGGTATGAGTTGTACATTGTGTACTAGTCGGGGCTGTTAGTTATATCTAAATGAATATTATGCGCACATTTTCAACGCAAATAGCTAGGTAGAGCTGTATCTAGATCGATAGTTACCCATAGATAAGCAGGCTGATGGGCAAACAATCAATTAGAATGGCAAAATCTAGTTAAATGCAATAAAAATCCGCAAAACGCAAAAGAGGCTTAAAAAGTAATTCCCCCACAGCTAGACAAGCAAATTTTTAGGCAAAAGTAGCATGGCACGATTTTCATTGCAAAATTTAGAGCAAACGTCATGTGTTTTGAAGAGATGATACCGAGAGAAAATTGAAGCTATTAAAGCAGGAATTTCATTTTTTTTAAGGTGTTCGTTGGGAATTGTTGACTTGAATAAGTTGATCAAGCTCAAAGACTCGAAACTGCAAAACCTAATGGTATAATAATGACAGATTGTAGGTGAGCTTGAATAGTTCGTATTTGTGGCAGTATTTTCTTTGAAATGCAATATTTGCTTGATGTCATTCTCTGCCTTGGCTTGTCTACTACAATTTTCTTTAAAGACTTGGGTAATTCTTTAATTATTATGCCAAAGTTAAAATCAGCGAATCAGCGTTGGTCAATAAACTTCATTGTTAAGAATCAGTTGTACTGAAGGTTTTCAGGTTAAAACATCTCGGTTTTCGGGTTGAAAATGGAAATATTGTAAGGTTTTTATGAGCTTATTTTTTTATAATTCTATAGCCCCTACATATCGATGTTAAAGTTAAAATCAGCGCATTAGCGTTAGGTCAAAATGCGAAGGTTTTCGGAGTAAAGACACACCCTCTTTGATCCCTGTGATGCAAGAATTGCATAATGGGTTGCGAGGATTTTACGAGCTATGAATTCCAGAGTAAAAAGCCTACCATAAAGCTAAAAAAGGTTGGTGTAATACTCAACAAAGTAAAAAACTTATTTGCGGAGCGCCTTCCGGCGGCTATTGAAATATGATACGAGTTTTGGAGAAATAATCATTATCTTGCTGTTTAATCCATTTTGCAGTTTAATCCATACTCCCTGAGCTCCCCTTGTGGATTCCGTTGACGTGAAGCATATATTCTATGCCAAATACTGTGTTTGAGAGGGTTTTGAGTCATCGTTGGCGTTGTTTACTTCTTGTATCATCTTCATTATCTTTTTTAAAACTATGTTCCTTCTTATAAAACCTATACTGATGAACATCTTTTAGTGAACATACGGGTCATCAAACCTCTTTTTGATGATTCAAAAAAAAATGTCAGCTAAATGAAGTAATGATGTATGAAGAAAGTGAGCAAAAATATTTGGTTTAATTCCGTTTTCCTCCCCATACACCTATCATAAAGCTTATCAGCATAAATGAGAACTATGATTGTATTTAAATCGTTTTCAACCATATGTTCTATAATTCAGCAAATTCCGCCTTTGCCCAAACGGACACTTCCAGAAACGTAAGAAAATTAAAACTTTTTATTTTTAGACTTTCATTAATTTTCACACTTAAATACGCTCAAGCACAAATTTTTCTCTTAGTGTAGTTAAAAGTGCACCCAACTGCATGACCATGAAATCATGACACCAACTATTTGCAAAATGGTGCAGTGAGGCAATCGATTGCCTGCAATTCGGGCCATAAATCGTTGACACTTTTTGCTGTTAAGAGTTACGTTTTTATTAATTTATGATTTTACAATCTTAACGCCGTCTATTTACTTAAGATTATGGCCAATCTAGGCAAGTGTTTGATTGCTGGTACAATGCCCAACTCCTTGCGGCCCTCTAAAATGTGTTCAAGTTATTGTTGTGCGCATTAGCTGGCTGAGCATATGCTTATTTGCTGCTTGCCAGACACTTTTGGGCAACTCCCTCGGCGCATCCGGCGCACACGCGTTCGTAGACAAACACTTGGAGTAATTATGCGTCGACGCTTGCTTTGAACTTGCAACGGATTGTGGCACATCAAAACAAATTGCAACTCCCTCGTGTAAAGCGAACAAATCTGATTAGAAAAACATTTACAGAGAGTAAATCGCAAGTCAGTGGGCAGCCAAATGGGCGTGAAAAACTCACCCTCTCTCTCACTCTCTCTGACATAATTTGATGTGTGAACTTTTGAGGGGGTTGTCCAACAGGCTAATTTGATTGACGTCAGAGTGCAAAATGTGGGAAAATCGTTCCCTGGGCTAGTGTAAGTGGCTTTGACAGTGGCTTTGGTCAGGTGGTTAAAAGGAAAGCCGAAGCTAACCAAGACAACCAAACAGAGATGACTTAAAGTCTGTGGGTTGGGTTGAAAAGTTGTGGAAGCAGTAAGAAGGGCTGCACACGGAAATATCTTTCAGTGTTTCTCCGGTACGATTAATGCCATTATATTGATCTTTTAGCAAAGCAGAAATTGTTTTCATTGCTAGGTCTGGAAAAGGCTTTAGACCTAAGATAGTTTCAGCAAAAAAAGAAAGTTGGGAAAGTCATAGAAAGCGGCAGATTTACAGACCTTTTTTTATTGAAGAAACTTCCGTAAATAGCTTGTAGTTTTTTGAGATATTACAGTGAATATGATTATAAGCATCATATTAATCTTCCTTTAAAAAGAGTTCCAACTATTCCAATTTGAAATTAAATTTATTCCCCTGATTATGGTCATCGCTTCAAAGGCGGAGCATGAAATATTAATAGATGGTCGTAAAGAACGGGGACCTACTTTTTGCTAGCTATACCAGGGCTAGACATATGCACCAGATTTAATCGAACCACCGACCTTCCGATTTAGCGGCGAGTGCGCAACCACTACACAACCGAGGCCCATATAGTCTTAGGAAAAAACAATCTTCAGAAAGTCACAGTAATGAGCCGATCCTCAGAGATTTTTTTTTACATTTTTGAGACCTTTATGATGTTGATTTCTTAAAAAAATGTTTGTCTTCTATTATGAGCAAGATCCATGAAGAGTTTGTGATGTTAGCTTTTTTAAAGTCTCCTGCAAAACCCATTCTTGGAGCCGCGGCTGCTCTCAGTTGTTACTCACAACAACCACGTTGTACGCCCAAGCGTACCAATTGCTGAAAAAAAGTCAAACCATTTATGTTTCTTTTTAGTTACATTCACTTCATACTTCCGCTGCCCAAGCTTGTCTTTATTGAGTTTAAACTTTTTGTAAATCACTCCATTAAGATATTTCGAATACCAACTTATATGCTGCTGCACCATATCCTTCCTTCAAGCTACCCATCCAAGACTTCAAACAATTTATTGTATAAACATTTGAGTGCAACAAAATGCCCACCGCAAGTGATATCCAAACAAACTCAATTTGGTTAGCTGCCAAAGTTTTTGATAGATTAGCAGAGAAAACGATAGAGGCGCGATGCTGTTGCCTGGGACACGTGACTCCTGTGTGTGTCCTGGAAACAGAGGCGATTGCAATGTCGAAATTCGTTTTCCATTTAGCGCTGAAAATGGCCAAGCATACGAAATTGATTTGGCCAACGCACAAGTAAAATATTTGCCATTGCCATTAGGCAGCTGGTGTTGCCACACACACACACACACCCATACAGCAAGGACACGTGCCAGATTTGCCGCGCGACTGCCTCCATGCACTGCACTTGCCATAAGAGGCAGCAGACGACGACAACGACACGTGACAACAAAAGCAAATTAAACAAAGCGCAACACGAAAAGTAACAAAGAAAGCAAAAAAGTTTAACAATGCAGAAAATTGAAAAACAATCAAAAACGCAACCACAACGGAAGCGCTGCAGCTTCCAGTGAAAGTTAAGTGTCGGTAAGCGGCAACAGTCTCCGGGTTACTTCTTACTTTTATTTGTCCTGTGCGCCGTCTCATTTCGTTTCGCTTTATTTGGCCATAATTAGCTTAATGCGCACCGCAAACAAACCGGACACGTCGGATACGTTGGACACTCAGTGCTAACACCCTGCCGCTATACAGGCGCGCATATCCTGCCAGACGTAAGCAAACCAGACCAAAGTAGAGCTGACCATGTCCGGATCTGGCCAGACTGTTGGCAGAGTAAACAACCAGACATACTTTTATATGTACAAACAACAATAACAACAAAGCAAAACAGCAACAAAATGAGCAGCAAAACAGAAACCGAAAAGAAATGAATAAGTTAAAGTAAACGCAAGCAAGTCGAAGTGTGAATACACTTTATGAAAAAAATAGAGCTATGAAGTAAACAGTGAGCAATGGTAGAAACGTTTATAAATGCTGTGCAGTTTATGCAATATAAAAGCAGCATTTGTTAAGAGCCTATAACTTTCCAAACAAAAATTTTCGATATAGAAAAGTCGGAAGGTAATATGTGTCAAGTATATTACTCGTACTTGGTATCTTTATTTACAAGAAAGGATTTTACCGATTAGTTCCGGAGTTCTTCCAAGTCTTGTCAAATGGTTTCACTGGTTAAGCATTCGCCTCATTTTGTTTCAACATCTTACAAAAATGGAGCACAATAAACTTGTCAGCATAGCTCATCTCTAATTCTGATTAGAGTTCGAAGTTCCGCAGAAGGAAGCACTGGTACATTTGCCTAGCACTGACATTGCTACAAAATAAACGCTTTTTATTAAAATCTTTAAGGAAATACGCCGCATTTCGGATTTGGCTCAGAACTATAAGTCCTACTCTCTTTGAACCGCTGTTAAAAGAAATATCTCAAGGGCAACATAAATAAAATTGTTAAAATTGTTAAAAACAATTTTTCTTGTCTTTCTCTGAGCATAAACAATAAAATTTTGATATTTTGAACTCTTGCAAACAGGCAATCGTAACAAATAATTTAAACATTCCTTAGATCACTGTTGGGATCTCTAAAGATCCCGTCTGCATGTTGTTTATTTCGACACATCCCACAATTCTTTTGCATTAATTTCAACAATACGGTGATCAAGGCATCAACGTCTGGTAACAATATATATAGAAAATTTTTTTTTGTTCATATTTATTCGGGCGTTTGTAGTTTTGTTCCTTCTCTTCAACATAGTCTACCCATAAACATTTCTAGTATCAAAATAAAGCAAATCGACAATTTGATTTTTTGCCTTAGACCCGATTTTTGGATTATCTTAGATTATCTAAAAGTTTGGTAATTGGTACTTCAAGCAATTAATTTTTGATGTTAGTTGTAACTTTATCTTATTTTTTAATTTATAACGTTGCGCTCTTTTGTATTTTATGTTCCAACCACACCGAATATAAAATTGTAATATTTGATCCAACTTTGTATTGCTCGATCCTTTTCACGTTTATGCTCGAACTATAACAACCTTTACGTTTTTTACCCTATAAAAGGTCTACTAAATTCGATTCTTTCTCTATCTTAACTCGTCTTGATTCACCAAATCGAGCAACTTTGACCAATCACCAACTATGAAAACCCAACTTAGTAAACACCCAACATTTTGCTTTTTCTAAGCAATGTTTAAGCTTTTATGTTACTTCCGGTTTTCTCTTTTAGATAAAATAAAAAATTCATCCATCTGGCTAGGGATACGGATTAATTTTATATTAATTTTCCTTATTATTACTTAATATTTCTAAAATTGAAAATTTTTTTATTATGAGGTCAACTAGACTCAATTATACGCCTATATATATAATAAATATTATATATATAAAAAAGAGCGATTCAAGAAAGTCGACGAACAGTATGACCAAAAGCTACTTGGGGACGAACCGTTCTTCAAGAACTAGGTCAGATCAGATTGTCGTGGGACACCGCTAAGCAGACGGCACAAAACAGAGTCCGGTGGAAAACCTTACGTAGAGGCCCTAAGTTCCCAAGTGAAGTAAATAAAGGAAAAAAATATATAAATAAAAAAGAGGATTATACTTTTAGTGCGATTACATGGTAATACCCGAGTTACAACTTTGCCGCCTACAACTGTAAATTGCAACATTTTTTAACAAAATCATAAACAGATTCAAAAGTAATTGTTTGTTACATACCTCCCATGAGAATGCATATACTCCGCGCCATTATAGAGCAAAACAAACAGTAACAAGCGATGAAAACAAAGCACACGGAAAAGAAAACTCGAAAACAAAACAAAAAAAAAAAAAACTAACAAAAAAATTAAAATCATTAATCCCCTTAAAAGGTTCTTAATCTGCGGCTGCTGTTGCTGAATTTGTGTTGCTTCATTTTACGAGTTGGTCACGTTGCCAATAGCTACCAGCCGCCAGATTTGGATGCATTGGGCAGCATCAAAATAGCGCACGTTCCCTGAAACACTTTAGTGTTTCGTAAACTCAGTCAAAAATCATAGAATGAATGAAGTTGAGTACATCCAAAAAAAAGTCCCTCTGTGTGCTGCACTCTTCCAAGCCATTTAGACACTCCCAACTGTCATGCATATAAGCCTGCATTACGTATACGCAGCGTAGTCATTCATAGAATTTTTGGTATTAATTTGTGCTGTGTTTTTGAAGCTATCAACGCGTAGCTGTCAAAAAGGCTGTCAGTGCCAACTATTTTGAGTGTCAGTTTCATGCGCTCGGACATCATATGACTGACTCAGCTGACATGACCCGTGTGCACTTGGTGCCGGTACATCATACGTATGTCATCCAGCTACTATCATTTGCAAATATTTAGGTGAGTTGATGATTTTTGCATTAGTTATTGAATATTTTGTACGGACTGTGACCCTGAATGGCGCAACAGTTGGCGCAATGTAAACAATCATAAATTTCACAAACAGACAACGCGCTTTGCTTCTCCCTACGGCCGCTCCCCGCTGGCGCAGTTTCTGCTGCGACCAGCTCACATATTGCTCTGTTTTCACAAGTTTTATGACACCTTGTGGATGGATGATGATAGCAGCAAAATGTCGAGTGCCTTGCAGTTGTATCTTTTATGACATTGCGCGCAGTGGCACAGTGGGCCGCCCTGCAACTGGGCAATTGCAATTTCAATTGCAAAAAAAAAAAAAATGTAAACACTGCAACAACAACAACAACAATTGTGACACAAATAAAATAATAAATTTTGTAGAAAAATTGACAAGTCGGCTTAGCTGTTGCTCCAACTGATAGTAAGTAGTGTAGAGCCATTTGGAATGATGGCATAGGCCATACGAAACGAGCTGATATGGTGCACACGGTAGCCAAATTGGTTGTTAGTTGCCAGCTTATTGTGAGCTGAGGCTGTAAAGTTAAGCACTTAATTGCAGAACTTAAGGCCAACAAAAAGAATGCAATAAGATTTTGATTTTTAAATACGTGCACATTTATTGTATGTCAAATTTTGTTTTTGGTACAAGTCATTATATCTTCGAAAGTTGCTGATTTTTCCTGGTTAGGCGTCTCTTCTTACTAAATTTTTCATAATTCATAATTGAAAGCTGTGAACTGGGACTTTAAGGCTTCGGCAGCGTAGTGGTAGCGCTCTTGCCTCTAAATTGGAAGGTCGGTGGTGCGATTCCACGCTGCAGCATTGGTGCATTTGTCTAGCACTAGCAAAGCAAGCAAATAAATAGACGCTACTAAGTGTCATCAGCAAAGATTAGACTTTTGGATAAACTATGCATTGGATTATCATGAGTGAAGATATTATAAAGAATAGGTCCTAAAACGAAACGACTTGACTCTTGGTACTATTCATATGTACCCGAAGATATCTCTCAGTAAAAAAGCACTTAATCGTTTTTTGAAGATACGCGTGGGTACCAATATTTTATAACTTGCTCTCTGACCCTTTTGCCAAATAGTATCAAACGCCGATTGTTTATCTAAAGTTATCGTACCTACTGATTTTTGCATTGAAGATGATCCCCTTTGTCATCTTTCAGTTTTTTGGGCGGATGCTGTCCCTTACCTGCAAACACCCAATCGGCAACCAGCATTCTAAAATGTGCAGAAGATGCAAGATTGTAATTTTGGGTCACCATGTTTGGGTATTTCTCAAAGGAATAAGCTTTACTTTCGTTCGGATATTCTACGATGTACAAATCGTACGGAAATAAGTGAAATGCAACTAAGATATAAATTCTAAGGATGACGATGTGGTCGGAACAAACATATCCAAGGCAGCTTGAACGCTCAAAACCAACCATTG
Organism: Chymomyza procnemis; assembly: GCA_035046065.1. Taxonomy (NCBI): domain Eukaryota; kingdom Metazoa; phylum Arthropoda; class Insecta; order Diptera; family Drosophilidae; genus Chymomyza; species Chymomyza procnemis. The sequence goes on along the minus strand of JAWNOJ010000026.1, from coordinate 10,705,786 downwards.
AGTTGATTTAACTAATGCGATGGTATTGCGACAGTTAGAGAACCCCACTAAAAAGGTGATCTTAATGGATGCTCCAACAAGCGAGCGATAAACTGGGGATCGGCTTGATAAAAATGTCTCAATATGATATATCTTAGGAATGGTATGATCCCGAATCGGAATGCATGCCAAACAGCGCTAAGATCACATACCGCTAAAAAGGTGATATCCATGAAAGCTCCACGTTTTATTATAAAATATGTCGCAACGATGATATGATACCGAATCGAAATGTTTAGCAGAACGCTTAGATCACATGCCTATACATCGTTTCTGCACCCAGTCAATATTTTTTACAATTAAGAGAAGTAACTAAAAGATAAGAAAAATTAAATACAATATTTTAAACTTTTATAAAAATCAAAAAATAGAAATTATAAGAATATATTTTTTCACATAAAACTATCTGCCTTAATTATGTCTAATAATGCATGCGTAAACTCTTTATTCTTCATAATAAGCAAAAATTATTCTAGTACTAGACATAGAAGGATTCGCAATAAATACTGCGTATATTTAAAACTCTTTACCGAAGAGCAAAATTACATTTTTTCCAAAAAATGTATTTTAAAATTTAGAAATAAACATAAAATGTAACAGAGCACTTAAAACTTTTAAGTGGGACGGACACCTTCTATGTTTGCAAAACCGTGAAACATTACCCAGATCATTTCCCACGCCACGGCAGTGTATCTCTCAAGTGTCTGCTCCCTTTGTTGGTGCAAAATCAAATGGAAAATCTAAAAGAGCAAAAAAAACTTATGTTTCACTTTAAAGCAAACAATTCCGAGTGCAGTGTCTCGGCAATTGTCTGTCAGTACAGAAGTAACAACAATAATAATCGTAGGAACAACAAAAGCAAAAGCGAATTTAAATTGAAATTATTTATTTTTGCATTTTGAAAGCGTTCGCGCGTGTCAAGGATTTCATCTCTGAGTCGCACGCACCAAACATCCCCCAGCCAGTAGCAGCCCAACTTTGTTCACAAAACAACAACAACACATAAAACGGGTGCGAGAACAGCAACAAAAGCCGCCTGGTTTTGCTTTTTTAATTTGAAAAATATAAAAATAACAAAACTCACTCGCGCACTCCATGCTGATTTTCAAATGTCAAGACCCCATCGTTTGCAGCGCCCCCACCCTTCCTTTAGACAGTCAAACAGTTTTTCCTTCACTTATTTGCATTGCCGTCGACATTGTAAATCAGTCCAAACATGGCATCTTATCTGACAGTCCCCAATATGCTGGAAGTAAACATTTCTCAACGTTATCGCAAAATGAAATTGCGCGCCTCAAATAACAAGCTTAAACTCAAAAGACTTCTGGTACAATTTTTTTCCTTTTTTGGGGGAGGGTCAGCAGTTTTTCCAACTCTTCTTTCTAGCTTCCCACGCCTAATCCTTAAAATGCATAATCCCTAGCTAAGTCCTAAGTACATGCTGGTTTTAAGCTAAAGCAAACAAGTTACTTGAGAAAGTAATGCAGTACATGTACTCACCTGCTTGAGGCAGTACCGCGCTAAATAGCCACCCTTTCTAGGGAGCCACATTGTACTTAAGTTCTTTATTAATTTAGATTTGAAGAATGACAATACATTTATTGAAAAATTATTGTGGGAAATTAGAAAAAGGTAAAAAAGCATTTATAGTTAAAAAAAAAATTAAAATAGATGTGAAAAATTGTTATAGCCGTTTGATAGGGTTCAGAGTAGTTCGGAAAGTTGAAAAAGAAGAAGATGGCAGCCAGAAATAGATAGAGCGATGACATCCAAACAGATTTAAAAGCGATGAATTTTTGTAATTAAAGCTAGAGAATAAAATTCTTTAAGATTTTTAGGTCCCTTTTGGATTGGGGGCGACTTTCGCATCCGCAGCTGTATGAGCTCTATAATGACACAGATGTCAGCCAGCGTACTACGCAACGCCTGCTTTGGTTCGGCCATGTCATACGTATAGGTGAAGACGCTCCATCGTAGGTGCTCGAGGCAAATGCGGTCCAAAGCAGGCGCAGCGGATGATCAAAGCTCAGATGGAAAGACCAAGTGGAAGAACACCTATATTTCCTTGAAGTGACCAATTGGCAATGGCACGCGCATAGCAGGGGCGTCTAGCTATAGCTAGGGAGTTCGGCTGTAACAGGTTACAATGACCAACAAAAGTAATTAAGTAAGCAGAGATCCACCCCGGATTGTTCGGACAAGAAAGAGTAAATAAATTGCCAAAAAATATTTCCAAATTATTTTAGTTTAAGCATAAGGTTAGTCTAATCATTAGTGAGTAAATGATTTGGTTGACTATGAATATCGTAAGTTTAGCACAAATCGCATTCAAAATTGTCAGCCGAAAGACCGAATTTCGATTAGAAGTGCATTTTATTACGCATCTGCTCAGTGAAATTAAGATCACTTGCGAAATGACAAACCCATTCGATTCCTATCACTTTTATATAATATAAAATCCAGAACGTGCTGCTACCATATCACACCACCTGTAGCTGCCATAAAAATGATCGTTCAATCTATACTTAGACCATTTTGAAAACGTTTTATACAAATCTCTAATAATATGAATGACAATGGAATATGTATATAATTTTGACATCTCCATACATTTTCATACATCAACGTCAAAGCAAATACCCAGTCCAAGTTCTAGAATCCGAGGCAAATGCAGAAACACCCGCCCACCTGTTACTTCACTATAACGTGCTCCTTATGGAAAATACCGCTTGATCTAGCCAAAGCCCGCAAGGCTTAGTCAGTTGAACCACTGGCCTAAGTCAGCCTAACATTTCCCACGTTCCATGCATGCTACAAACTTATATGCATATATATACATATATATTTGGTATAGCCGGTATCTACGAACAAAAATATTGGACATATGGTGCGGGCAACTAGGCGGCGACAGCGCCCATTGCCCACAGATTGATTCACACCATGTTGAGTCGAGTGCGGGCAACCGCCGGAGTCTAGCTGGAGACGCTAGCGGTGGCGCAGTGTGTGTGCGTGTGAGTGTGTGTAAATATGTTTAGTCATTTAGTTAGAGTCAGTCAGTTGGAGAGAGAGCGTAGTCAGGGCAGTCTTTGGTCGCCCTATAAATCATAAGCAAACATTTTGATATTGTAATCCCCATTTTAATCCGTGCGCATAAAAAGCCGAAAATCAAACTTTTCGACATTAGTGGCGGTACCTCTGATGTGCGGTTGCAGCTACTATTTTTTTTTTGCTCGTTCCGAAAAATTGATGGATTACATTGGGCCGCAAACAAACGAGTGCTGCTCGAAAGCTACCTACCGCCTCAACCCTGCCACAATCACTACTACGTCAGCCGTTTGCCGTCATGGCAGCAAATTTTTTGTAGTTGATAACAATTATTTTTCTCTCAGGCATTGTTGTTGCCTTGATTTATTAATTAATTATGTACAAACGGAAACTGCGCCAAACATTTTCGGTTTACCTAGTTAGATATATCGATATATTGTAGATATGAACTTTGGAATTGGTAATATTTGCGATGGTTGGATACTAGTTGCTGCTAAGATCAGTGCGTTGCGGCTTTTTTTCATGTGCTTGTCGGCTTTAGTTCAAAGTGTTGCGGTTTTTGTTTATTTTCTTGCTAACCATTTTGAAATAGTTTTGTTTAAATATTGGTAAAGCTCCAGTGGGTGGTGTTTTGGGGCTCATAGTTAGTAGCTATTGGTTGGTTTGCGTTTAGGCCGCCGAATGGCAGCAAAATGTTGTCTAAGTGAATTATGAAATTTTTCAGTGGAAACTACTTTCTAGAATGATTATTTTGCTGTCGCAATTTCTGACACACTTGAAAAAAACACCCTCTATGGAACCGAATCGCTTAATAAATTTTCGGAAAGTCTGTTGAGCACCAAGGTTGGAGATTCAAGTTCTTTTCAAACATTTTTTGAGTTGGCTTGCACAACTGCAATGTATTTTTCAAACTTTTATTTAAGAGCTGTATCTGTCACTGAGAATTGGATATTTGATTAAATTCAGAAAAATTGTTTACGCGGCTTTTTTTTAATTAATTTTGTCTTGAAAACACGCATAAATTTGAATCCGCGAAAACCGAGTACCGCGCGAACCGAATCACATCGTAATTGTGTATAATATTAAAAAAATAAATGTTGAGGCTTATTATTGCTTGGTTTTTATTGAATTTTAGGATAATTTTTTTGTTCAACATAATTTGTACATTTGAAAATAATTTTTTTTTTATTTATTTATTTATTGCAAGTTGTTTAACAGCCGGAAGGAAAAGACAAAAACCCACCAAAAGTTGCCTAATGTCGCTACCCTGACGTCTGGATCTGCGAGATGGTATAAGCTAGAGCAACTACCTATGCGGAATAACTTGTTATTATCCGAGGGGATGCAACTTCTGCAATAAGTTGCACCACCCTAAAAACTATATAAAAATTAACAAAAAATCATCCTGTTCCCAAGAATTTTAGACATTTATTATTTATTTTTCAATTGCAATTGAAGTTTGTTGTTTTTTGATTGACCAAATTCACTACATCCGGGTTTTTGGTGATCTTAAGCATTATAGAAAGTTTCAATAAAATCGCTTGCATGTATTGGACAAATCGGTCAAGTCAGTTTTGTGTTAATTTGGTTGTACTTTAAGCATAGTGAGACTGAGACAAACGAGTGGTACAGGGTATACCAAAGTCGGCACATCCGGCTTTTACTAAAGCCCTTTTTTTAATCTATAAACCAAAAAGTAAGGTACGGAATTTAAGGTAGTCAGATTTATGCTCATATAACATAATTATATATATGCAAATAGCAAGAAAGCTTCAATATTCCACGTTCATAGGGAATTGATTATATATCCATATTTCTTATTATAACGAAGAAGACCTATATATTTGCAGCTCTCTTAACTGCTAGTTTATTGGCGATATATACGAATACTTTTTGAAAAAAGTGCAAACACATTTATTTTTTGACATTACGAATGTAACGTTTATACTTCTCGAAATTCCTATATCAATTTAAACCCCTGCTAAACGTAAAAGCAATAGTAGATATTAAAGTGAAAATCATTACGTGCACGAAATGAAACAAATTAAGTTTAAATAAAAATTGGCATACTTTTAGCATACAAACTAATAAAGCTGTTTTTTTTTCAGCCTAAACTTGCAAAAATAATCTTGTGTAGCCTATTCACGGCTAGGTAGTTATGCTTGTAGTACACAAACCGTTTCAACATTATTCGCTATCAAATTATGATAAATCGTGACAAAATATGATTTATATGACTATACCACTGCCTCCTTTTCCAATTACCCCAAAATTAAAATTTTTGCATTAAAATATATCTCTTGATATTAATTTTTGCTTAAACTTTGTTGGGTGTTCAAGATGTGTCTTAACTTGTTTTTGTCTGAGAATTTTTTGTTAGAATTAAAATTTTCGCTTAAGCATACAATTCATAACAAAGCCAAAAATCGAAAACAGTCGTCTATAACCAAGCAACCCCTGGCTAGTTGCTAACATTACCAAAATTAAAACAGCTGTTCTGTTAAACACAAAATAATTTTGTTGCCTTGGGAGGGTACGCTTGCTCCCAAAATGCGGAAATGCAACAGCCAAGCGGGGAATTCTGAAATCTTAGCTCGAAAACCGCATGCAAGTAGCTTTCTATTAGCTGGCGGGGAAATGTGCGCACTAGCTGTCAACTTTGCGCACGGAACGCAACCAACACCAAGCCACACCCTTACGGCGATACACCGAAACCTCAACTAAGGCGTGACCAATAGTAACGAGTAACTGTGTTGACCAATCGCAGCCAAAATACAAACTAACGAGTGCGAGTAAAACCTGCTGGAAATGGGTTAAACGCGTTGTACGCCAAGGGGGGTGGGGGCTGTGAAATGATGTAGTGTGGCGGCACAGCAGCATGAAAAGAGCTGCTCCTGTTGCAGACAACGACGCCGCAGCAGCAGCATCAGCCAGCACAAATGGATATTTCACACACACACCACGTGCCTCGCATAAATCGCACAACAATCGATGTAACTTTTGCCTGCCATACGTGCCGCAGAATGTGGCAGCCGCAACCCGACTACAACGACTGCCAAAAAAGAATTGTCATCACACAGTTTCCAGGGCACACACACATACACACACCCCCCGGCCAAGGAATACACAAAGGCCAAAATTATGTTTTGGCTGCTTTGTTCTTTGTGCCCACAAAACGACGATATGTGTCGCTTAATTTGTTTGGACCGTGGTCCTGCACAGAAGTTGAACTTCTCTTATGTCTATACACTATACTAACAGGGTCAAGTGTCTTTATTGATGCAGTGTGTAACAAGGAAGCTGAGGGCGTAGGTGTTTATAAGTTGTTGATAAAAAAAAGTCTAAGTGTGCATTGGAGCAGGTCCAGATGCGGCTATTGAATTCGGGCATGTTAGGAATCTTAAAAATATGTTAATTCGTCAATGGGTAATGTACAGATCTTGCAGGATCATGAATGCAAAAAAAAAAAAAATAATGGAGACCCCACTGCTACTGCCATACTTCCTAATGAGCTACCGACAATTCGCTCTACTTAGGCATTATAACGACCTAAGCCACCAGGTACCAACGAGGAGTCGTTTGAATTAAATATTTTCAAAAAATTTTAGATACGTTTTTGATTGTTTACTTGTAAGTTAGTTCTTTCTCTTATTTTTGCAGCCACAGCTGTGCACACAAGTTAACCACTTAAAAAATTAACAGTTCCGCGAACCTGAAAGCTCCAACAAAAAATTGTCGAATGCTTTTCGTACTTTATTGATTTTCTAAACCTAGCAAAAGTCTCTAGAAACTCTGTGTTCAGAATAAAAATCAGTTCCTTTAGACAGCCAAGCTAAGCAAATATGAAATGAAAATTCCGCAATCCCTTTCTTTCACTTTCCGAACTCTCACTCTATTTTTAGGGTGGTTAGGTCTATACCGTCTTATATTCTAAGCATTAAAAAGATTTCTTCAAACATGAATTTTGGGAACTCGGCCCATTTTGACGTAATTCTTAAAATTTACAGTGCATCGCTTGGTCGTGATATATATTTCTGTACTTTACTTTTCGTTTTTTTTTTTTTGGTTGTTCGCTGTATTGGTATTGGTCTCGGTCGTGCCTTGGTCGTTTGATGCTTTCGTTGTCCTGGTTGCTGTTGGCTTGGCTTGGCTGACTTGGTTGGCTGGTCGTCCGGCATATGTATGCGACATCATGACACCAGGGACTTTGTTACAAGTACTTTACGGTAATGGAGGATTTTCGCTTGAGCATCCTCTAACAAAAATTAATTTAAATCGATATGCTGGAGTTGTGCGCTGTGTCCTCTGTGCATTGCTGCCCGGCACTGGACTGTTTTTCTTTTCTTTTTGTTTCTTGGTGGCTTGGGGAGGTAAGTATTTCGTTTTTTTTTTTTTGGAGGTTGTAACTGTTGTGGATGTTGTTATCGCAATTGTTGTTGATTTTAATGACTCGAGAGCAATCAGGCTGCTGGACATTTATTAATTAGTTTAGTAAAGTTGAGTTTGATTGAAATGCTGTGCTGCAGTTGTAAGGTTAAGTGTGAATTTTAGAGGCAATGCCAAAGCAGAATAGCGCACGAAAGACTTAGATACACTTAAAAAAAAGATATTAAAGTATTATGTTGATGGCGACGTAGATGAAAGAGGAATTTTTTCTTAAAAGTTTGGAATAACAACGAAACGAGTAGTCCTCGTGAACGGATACTATGTGCTTCAGCCGATTTATAAGTTTTTAGGCTGAAATAAAAAGACTATTTACATATGGCATTATCTATCGAAGCTCTAGTAAGCAACCGAAAAATTCGGCTCGGTCAGGCAAAAAAGAGAAAAGAACGCTGATTTATACATATCATTTCTGCACCGAGACAATATTTTTTATAATTACGAAAATAACCCAAAATTAAGAAAAATAAGATGTAACTTTTGAAAAACTCAAATATATAAATTGTAGGTATTCTTTTTAACTTGACATACGTCTGTCCTAATTAATTTAATGTAAATTTTAATAGGTATACCAACATTCGATTGGCCATTCTTGTAGACTTCGGGTCATAAAATTACCTTCTCTTAATGAACGTAGAATATGTCATGGCGGGTTATTTTTGCATAAGCTCTTTCTCGGTTGCATTGACTCTAACGTACGTAACAAATTTTCTTTTGTCTTTCCAACCGACCAACTTAGCACTACGATTTTGTGAAACCAATTATGTATACAACGATCATTTTCAAATAATGAACTTTACGATTTCCTAACTTATGAACCATTTATTTAATTCATATTTTCCTTTGTCTTAACTTATCTTGATTCGCCAAATCGAACATCTTTTATTAATCGCGAACTATGAAACACCAACTTAGCCAACGCGGTTCATTTGGCTGCTTTTCTAAGAAAAGTTTAAACTTTTAATTTACTTCCTGTTTTCATCTTTTACATTGTAAATCCAAGTTCTTCGCCAGCCCCAAACGTAAGACGTTACTTCTAAATTAGTAATAAATAATAAAAAATGTCACAACCGCACATAACTAATAAAGAGAAGTCTGCTAGCCACAACGATTTCTGTAAATGAATATTTTATTTAAACAATGGACTCTCGAGAAAACTTAAAAACTGAATAATACTTAAATCAACGATATTTGAGTACGAAAACAAAGTCTTCAAGATCATCAAAATCAAAAATGTAAAATCAAATGAAATGTCTATTTTTTACTCAAGACGACACTTTTGCTGAGTGTATCCAGCTGCTCCTAACCCCCACACACACCTACACACACAGACGCACTGTCAAGGAGCTGTACGCTTAACAGGCCGCTGTGTGTGCGTGTATAGTTTATTGACTGCTTGTGGCAAGTGCTTTTCCTAGAGATTTTTACTAAAGAATCTAAGACCGCTCGCAAATCCTGAAAATTGACTTCGCTGCGAGTCTCAGGGCAACGAAATCAAAATCAATGGCAGTGCCTACTGGGCCGCCATTTTGTGAAAGAGTTGCCGCTGCCGATGGTGTCGCTGCCACCAGTTGTTGGCATTGTTGTTTACCGTAAGGCATACGAAATTAGTTTGGGGAATCTCTCATCCAGCATATACGCAAAAGCATATCTACATATATGACGACAATTCGAGGCACAAGCAAAGATGTAAATGTGAATGCCGCACATTTCGGAGTCACAGTCGTAGTCGTCGTCATCATCGTCGTCGTCGTTGTCGGCGTTGTGCGCCTTTTCGCTCCCTAGCAACATCGTATTTCATTTCGTCATGTTTCGGGATTAGGCGGATTAGTTTCTGACTGAGCAATGGCTCTGAACTTTGCAACTGCTGCTGTATGCGCTACTGCTGCGAGTGAAACCTGTGAACTTTTTGTGTTTGTTTCTTTTTTTTTTCCTCTGGTTTTTCGGTAGTTGCTTAAAAAGGGAAATGTGACAACAACAACAAGAACAACATCGCCAGCAGCAGCAGCAATAACTGTGTGCGTGTGTTTTTGAACTGAATGGGCGCTGCGCTTTGCATAACTTTTTTGAAGGCATGCTGCCGGAGAACGTGCAACTTGAGGCATATGTAGCATTAAGTTATGCGGGAGTGGTAAAGGCTGCTGCTACTTTTCTGGTACTTGACATTTGTTTGCAGTCCCAAAATAGGTAACACTTGAAAGACACGCCTAATTAAAATTGATTTTCTCCGTCACGTAGCAAGCGACGACAACGCCATTTTGTTTCTATGTTAGCCTAATTGCCAGATAACAAAGTCGGCAAAAAGTACTTTATGAGTTATCAAAAGTCAAAGTCTAATTTGGTCCCTCGCATAATTGAAATGTACGCAGTAGCTGTTGTCCGGGTAAAACCCACTCCCTTGATATAAATATCATGTCATCAATGGGTGATAGAGTTGCTGTAGGCTGTTGGTATTATTGTTGTTGCTGTTATTTCCGTTTTACATTGATTACATTGCCAAGTCAGCGGGTTAGTGTGATAAAATAGGCTTTGTCTAGGCCGATTGGTGGTTTTGGTCAGCCCGGCTATAAATGTAATTGGAGAGGAAAAAGAATTTGATATTGGCACTTGAACTATATAGTCGACTTTGGTATACTGTTTATAGAGATGGGTTCGTTTACTTATATAACAAGAGTTTTGAAGAGCTTATATCATTTACGATGCGTCCCGAATCAAAATGTTCTCACATGTCAATAGTTTAATATACTTCAGTTGAAAACCAGTCCAAATTTGGTATTATTATTACCCTCAAAAGTACAAGTTCAAGCGATCATATACCATTTTTTTGTTGATTGATAGTGTGTGTGTTTTTTTAAAGATTTTCACGCAAACATTTATTTCAAAGAGTTTTAATAATTTTCGAAATTTCAAACTTACAAGTTTAAGCGATCGTTTACCATATTGTTGTTGATTGATAGTGCTTGTTTTCCCTAAAGGCTTCCATAACAGTACTCAAATCAGCAAATTATGCTGATTTTTAAAGTAGCTGCTTGGACATTAGGGCTTATCCTGTAAATTACTTCTTAAGTTTTACGATTGCAAACAAAGATATACTTATCGACTTATCTTTATTTAGAAATTGATTCGTTACTGGGTCTGAAAACCACCGCCCATGTAAAAGTAAAGTCCATGATTATAATACCACCCAAAAACCAGACGTAATTCAAAAATGTCTCAGTGATGACATGATGGATATGCCTGATGAGGAACGGTAAAATGCCAACAACTCAGAAGAAACATAATTAATATACAAAAGCTGGGAAGTTGAAAAAGCTAAAGGGATAGCCGCTATCGTAGTTATTTTGCTGACAACCTTTATTATCTGCTTTTTATCTGTTACAAGCAGATTTCAAAACCAATATACCCCTTACCCATTTATAGCTGGCATAAAAACACGAAAAACACAAAATCGAATCATAAACATAAACTCATCGTTGCCTGCCGCAGCCGCAACCCTTCTCTTCGTATTACATGTTATCATCATACAGCCAGGCACAAATTTCATTAGCCACATTTGGACAGCATTGACAGGTGTATGTACGGCTATAGCCACGATAATACGCTAGGGAATTTAGTTGCAAATTAACAAATGAGTCTTGTTATGCAACATCAAACCCTTTATCGATACTTTGACATCTATGTTGAGATACATTTGGCTGAAGTATTGGCATATGCAACTACTTGAACGCGTTGCCTCATGGCGATAACACTGAACAGCCACGTTTTAATTTAAAACAATCAAAGGTTCTTCAAAATTGCCAATTTATAGAGCACAACTTCAAAGTAGACTTACCGCAGAGCTACTTGAAAAAAAAACACATTTACCAAAGTACTATATTTCCTCCAGACATGTACGGGTACAAAGTACTGCATTTAACAATTATAAAAAAAATTCCGCATGTCATTGAAATCGATTTCTAAGAGAGTTATCATTTAAAATTTATTAATTAATAAACACTCTTATTATTTACTATAGAACAGCTTGAAAATTATTATTCTCCGTAAGGCTATCAGTTTGACAACGCTTGAGTTGCTAACATGGCGTATGCGTAATATTTGCAAACAAGGCGTAGTTAATTAGGGCCTTGGTAATTGTAAAATAACTTTAGGTAAATAAGGCTTCGGATGATACCCTTTTGCTTTTAGTTATTAGACACCAGCCGGTTCGGTTCCAGCTTGACGACTTACTTCTTTATATGAGATGCATTTTCAGCAACTTTTCATCTGAAAATAGGTAGTTACTTACCGACATAGCTGCTTTCATATCATCAACAAAAAATATTAAAGAGCTGAAGGCGTCCTTTTCTATCGAATTTCTTTATTAAGCTAAGATGTTGATTTAATTCTTAGGCAGTGTAATTTTTGCTTCGATCTTAAACTGATTAATTACTATTGCTATTAACAGAAAAAACTTTAACTTGTCAATCTATAACGATATGGCTTTCACGAATAAAAAATACACTAATAGCAACCTAAGGATGTAAATCAAGCAATTTGTTTTAAGTAACCTTGAAAAGTTCATCTGCGTAACTACAAAAATTGATGGCACACATTATTTTTGTTTAGTATATACGCTGCAGTTCGCAGTATTTACGGAATTACTTGTAATGCCGACAAAGAGCTAAGTTACTACGTTTTTATTCGGGGCTGTATTCCATTTTATACGCGATATGAAGAAATCAAATTGTTAACTCCTCTCATACTTGTAATTGGTAATTTTCCACCTACTTCTCTAAGGTTATTTAACTTGATTTCTGCGGTAATTTACCACCTACTTCTCTCGCTAACTTACCACCTCTACTAACTTACTACCTACTTTTTTCTGCTAACTTTCCACCTAATTTTCTTTACAAAGTTCTATAGACATTGTGTGGCATTTGTTTTGTAAAATGCAAGCAAGTTATTATATGCAAGTTATTATTTACTTTGCATTATTTTATAAAAAAAAATCAAGCGTGGAATAACTTGTAAAAGATAAATTCTAAAAGATTACCGCTACAACAAATTCGCTCACAAAACTAAAACATTTTCCTCAAAATTATTCTTCTATGCAAATTTTTTGGTTTTCTGCTTGTGCAATCTCTACCAAAAACAAATTTCAAAAATTTCTTCGCTGTTTTTAGGGGCACCACTAAGGTGACAAATATTATCAGCCAAGCTGCAAAGTTTAAGATAAACTTAAGCTGATATCTTCAAAGAAGCTGCTGGAAAATCAGCTTTTACAAAAATTTTCATTTTTCCACTAGTTACATCCAACTTCGAAACGAGTAAAACACTTTTGATTTTTTCAAGAAAAAGTAATTTAATCCTGTATATCAATTGCTATATAATAATTCTAGCAACCTTTTCCCAACTCTGCCGTATGCACACTTTTTCTCTTTTGTGCTTTTCGTTGATTAAATTTTATATTTTAGCCAATTCTTAGGCGCACATGAACATGGTTAATTCGCAAACCCCATTCACAACTCATTGCACTTAAAATCTATCTATTGATATATATTTTTTCCGAATAACTCAAATGTTATCTGTCTTCGTGTTGTCTGTCAGGGCATTGAGCATATACTTTGCAAGCATTTCAAAACCTATTTATTTTTTAAGAGATTAAGAAGTATTAAGTCAAGGCCGTCTGGTGAAATGTATCACAATTAAGTTTGCGCCAATTTCCAAACTAATGCTTAACGATCACATTTTAGCTGAAACCAATGTTTTAAGGTATTAGGTGTTTGAAATGAAACATTATTTAAGCATTTAATTTGAAGACCTATATTTATGCTAGCAGAACGTCAGACAAACTTAATAGACAATTTTCTATAAAGACACCTGTAGAATTCTGGGAACTTAAGATATATCAAGGCGGCATGGAATTCTAAGCTATGGTATCTATAATGCTGTCGTACCCCTTTGAGAACTGCTTAGTCAGCAACTTAGCTTCAACTTTAGAAGCACATTTGGAGTATGGGTGTATGAACTTTTAAGGCTTTGTTATATATAAATAGCAACAGCTACCCCTAGAGCTGCTTATAAGAAAATATATGTATGTCTGTGTGTTTACTTGTATAAAAAAAGGCAAAGCGGCAAATGCGAAATAAAAACGAAAATTATGAACTGCACAAAAGCTGTTGTGAATTTTAATAAATTTTTGTTGCCAGTCTGCTTGCTGCCCTGCCACGTATTTGATAAAAAGTATCTCTCGTCTTGCCCGCTGCCAACTGCGCGCAAGGCGAGTGAACAAATCAAGCAGTATTGCAAAGGGGCGTGTTGAGCAGGGCGCAGAAAGTCAGGAAGAATATACAGAAGCCAGAAGCAACACGAATAAACGCACGCACAAGAGAATACGTCAAAAAGAACAGTTATTTATTTATTTGTGCGCAATCGAGTGCAAAGGCGCTGTGGCAGGGGCAGCCAAACACACACACACATACAGCCGTACACAATGGCGGACTAACGCAAAATAATGGGATAACAAAACGCCCTTGACACCCAGTAAAAAGGCAGCCAGCCCTCAAAACAGAACAAACGCAAGAAAAAAAAAAAAGAAAAATGAAACGTACAAGTAGCCTTATTATTATGAACATTGCGGCAGAGAGCAAACGCACGTACGTAATGTTTAGCGGCATGGTGGGCAGCGGGTGGCATACACAAAGGACCTACAAACTCAAACAAAGACAAAGATACAGAAAGTTGTACAAATCAAACCCTCGAGAGCGCAGCCAAATAATAAACAGTGCGTTGTGTGGAGGGGTAAATGATGATGATGGTTTGGTGGGTGCATGCAGGGGTGTAGAGGCGCCCCCATTTGCGCGCGCAACAACTACAAAGCAAGGGAAGCTGAACGAGTACGCACCAGCAATGGCGCACTGTAAACACACACAGACACGCATACAGCTACACATACGCACACGACTAAGCGTACGGCAGCGAGCGCGCGAAAGAGAGCAAAAACACGTTGAGCAAGGCTAGGCGCAACTGCTCACACCCAAAACAAAGAGACAACAAAGCGCACGACTTTGGGGGTGTCAACCAACAGACGATATGCGCGCTCGCTCTAACTAATGCGCACAAACTAACACTCGCTACTCGTTACATTATGCGCTCCTGCTCTTGCACGCGCGCAATAACAGAGATAAGATAACGGCGCGCAGCTAGTGGGAAATATGAAATTCGAAAATTCCGCTATTCAGTACGCAGTCAGTCGTCGTCGTTTGTCGCTCGTGGCTTTTGTGCACTCGTTTGCTCGCTGCCGAAAAAAAAACAAGCCACTGTGCGTTTACCGTTGCAGCACGCACTCGCTGACGTTTGAAAGAAAAAACAAGAAACATTTTACTCGCTGGCCAGCCGCACAATACGTTAATTTTGTGTGTGATTTTGGAAACGTTTTCAATTCAGCTACGTCCTGTTACGGGTGCACACGCGTCGCTTCCGTTTTGAATTTCCGTACTTTATAATACGACAAACACTGCTGCTCAACTTGATTGTATTTGTGCGCAAATTACGCGCTGGATTAAATTATTAAAACACACAAAGCCGACGCGGATTTGAACACAAACAAACCCACTAAAAAAAGATACAAAAAAAAAAAACAAAATAAATATAAAACAAATCACGGCATTTTATAACAAGTGCCGGCGCTTGCTACTGTGTATGTGCATGTGTGAGTACGTACGTGTTTGTGCCTGTGTGTGCGTGCGTTTGCGTGCAACTGTGTGTGTCAGCCAAAACAACGAGCTAGCTTTGATGCTTCGCATTAAAAACATATCCATGAGTTACTTAAAATTAATCACTAACATAATCACTGTGATTTTTATTTGAGCCACTTCACTGTTAGCTAGCTTACTCTTTTTAACGCGCGCTCTGCCAGCCATCTCACTCGCGTGTGCAACAAGCTGTAGCAACCAACAACTATCATTAAATAAATATAAAAGTCAATGTTTTTCTAATACGTTTAGCAATCAAAAATCATAAAAACGGCTATAACAATTCTCGAGATGTTGCACCAAATAGCGCTATAAATTGTGTGTATTCCATAAAGATTTATTGCCACAGTGCGCACTCCCACGCACGACATTTCATCAACAGTTTTTTAGTTGTGTGCAGGCAATTTGATTTATTGACCAAAGTGCATAGATATACTGTGAAAAAAAAGCACACCTAATCCAAAGTTCAGAGGCAACTCGAGTCAAGTCAAAGCCGTCGCAGTTTTAGACGGTAGCGCCACCAAGTGGATTAAATTAAATTTTCTCTTTCATAAATCAGAGGTAAGTACAAAAGTCTTTAAGCTAAGCCGTATAATTAACTTGAGACTGTAAATAAAAGCAAATATTACTCTTTTTATGGTAATTTAGATAAAACCGATAAGGTTTTTAAAGACATTGCAGGGGTAAGTTTAGAAAAAGCTAATTTCGACAAAAGTGAATGAAATATTTGAGTAGTACGCAATAGAAAAGAAAAGTAATAGATTTATATAAATGAAAACTTATAAGTTAAAGCTAATCTTCATAAATATAGCTAGTCTTAATTAAGCTACAGTCAAGTTTCTACTATTGACTATTCAATAAATTGATGTTGGAGTTGTTTAGGCTCTCTACGGTAAATCGTAGCCTATTTAAAAAAATAAAACAATTTCAGTTTCCTAGTTACTAATACTTAATACTCCTCTTAAGCATATAATTAAAGATTTCCTTCGCCGATTTTGATAGTTAAATTTTTATTGACTTTGTGCCAATTTATTTTTTATAAATAGAGCTCGGCGACTGAAACTTGAGTTTAAACGTCTGATATACGCCGGGCGGGTGTTGAGTTGACGCAGTGAGAACTTCTAATAAAGATAGCGCAATGCTCACTTCGAAGGAATAGTTACACTGATCAACAAAAGTTATTTTACAATATTTCAAGTGCATTAAATTGAATAAGAATATTGCTGTCTGCTCTAACAACTACTATTCGATGTCTTTTACCAATTTCTACAAAATAATTGTTTCCCAATCTCAAATTCTAGAATAACTGCAGTAGATTCGTAATTGATTATTTGTACTATTAAGGTTATTCAAAAAAAAAACCGCCAAAAAGCGGTTAAGAGTTATGAAATAAAAAAAATATATTGTTAAGGAACGATATCGTTGTTATTTTGCAAAGTATAAGCTACAGCAGCGGAAAACGAGCCATATAAGCAAATCATCAAATTATCGAGATAGCAAGATTGAATATATACTAGTACGAATAAAATTAAGTGTCTGCAGCTTATATAACTTCCAAACTATTTTTTGTCAAATACTCGACATATGTTTTGTCTTATTTTGAATTTTTTATATTTGGGAAATTCCCCAAGCTATAAGCTCTCTTATTACATTATAATCACTGAAAATTCCATTGAAATTATAAGTTATTCAGACGATATCATTATTGACATGTTTTTTTATAATTTTTATATGCGAATTTGAGATTACATATTCATCTTCACACTTCGCTTTTAATAACAGTCATTGCAGGCATTAAAGAAAGTCTTTAAAAACTTTGGGTACCTCTAGATTCTTCACCGCACAGTAATACCTTGATAGTGAAACAATTTTTGATGTAGATTTAAAAATTCTTATTGAACGAACTAATCTTTAAAATAGCATTTTCCTAAGATCTTGTAAAAACTTTGTAAAAGATTGCTCTATAGACAAATTGTGGGCCCGCCTTTGCTGCTGCGAAACGACGCAACTAGAGCGCAATGCCAAGCAATTGACGTCACTTAAACAATTAGCAAGCATTACCTCTGGTGTGGCCTTTATTTCTTGTTCTTTTTGGCAAACAAAGCCCGAAAAAAGCACCATAAACATAGACACACTCACATGCGCCGAAAATGCTCAACTTTAATTTAAATAAAACAAAATTAAATAACAATGAAAACAAGTTGGAAGCCCTAAAAAAACATAGAAATCTTGGCACCTTCACTATTTATTTGCCAAGCAGCAAACGTGATAATGTTCGGCCCCAAAAAATATTAAACCTAACGAAAAAAAAACTCGCGTACCATAAAGTGACATTAAATAATTTCTGGCATTCTTTGTTTTAGACCATTATTATGCAAATAAATTCTAAGTTTTTTTTTTTTTTTTTTGAAATAAAATGACACAGCACAAAATAGAATTTCGGTTAAAGATACTACATGCAGCCCTCTAGATACCTGAAAAAAGATACAGCAGCTGTTGACAGTGGAAACTGTGAAACACACAGAGCGTATACTTTATTAGCAATGCGGCAAAATAATTTAACATGAAATTTGACAAAATGGCTGATAATATACACGATTTTAAATACTCTACTCTTATGTATTGGGCTATTAAAATACTCGTACAAGTAAACGAATATATATCAAGTATTCATTTCAATTTCAACACATCAAAGTTGCTCATAAATAATATATAATATATATAAAAATCTACAATGCTCTGTGAGTTGGCTGCGTATCTCGCATAAATCTACTTAAAGTTAAATTATGTTTATTATTGTTATTAATAATAATGCGCAGCGTAACCACAAAACGATTTAATATTACAGCCACACTAATCCACTGGGGATCAAGTGGAGATCAAGCGGCATTATCAAGTATAAAAATTTCAATTTGATTTGACTGCAGATGGCAAAACTGTCTGTCGCACAGGTGTTGTTGCTGTTTATTTATTTATTTATTTTTTTGTTTTTGTTTTTATTTTTTTTTAACAGCGAAAGTTAAAATCGAAAGTGACAGGCTGAGCAAGAAAATAAAATTTATTCATAATTTCATTTTGATAATTGTTAACATTTTTTACGACGCGCCTACTGTATTTGTATTAATGATGTATTTTGATTAGATTTTTTTGAAAACATTTTTTTTTAATTTTTATTTTGCTTTGTTGTTTTCTTCACGATTTTCCAACCAACACAACTCATTTCAGAGTTTTTGTTGAACTAACAAAATTGGCTCAAAATATTAATTTGATTTTATGTAACATATTAAAAGGAATTAATTTAATTTAAGAATTTTCTGACGCCATAAATTCCATTTGTCCTATTTTCTTCATAGCGTATTTTTAATGAAAGATTTGCAATTAAATCATTAATTGAAAAATGTAAATTAACAGTATGAAACAACCACTTTAAAGTATAACGAAATAGCTCAAAATATTTTCAAAAACTGAACGCTTAGAATTGGGAAAGTATATATGTTCTTTATCACACTAAGTCGAAAGAAATTATAATGAAAATTCAAAAAGACAGATAGCTAAGAATTTTGAAAGGAAAGATTTTCCATCACACTAAATCGAAAGTAATTTAAGTGAAGAATAGAAAAGACAGCACAGAACAACATAGAAATCCTATAATACTCTAAAGAAAACTGCAAATAAATTCGTCACATTAAGAATAAAAATCAGAAAGAAAAGATTAGTAGTAATATGAAATTAAAAATTAAAAAAAAAAATTATTAAATTAAAAAATTGAATTTAAAGGTTAAAGAATTCAGGAATACATTTGTATAGTGTGTGTATCTAAGCGTCAAAGTTATGCTATCAATATACTAAGTCATCAGCAATTGACTCGTAAATCAACATAAGGAATTTCTCTTATACAATAGTGATATTCAGAATTCAATCTTTAATATAAACATGTCACATCTTGTAAAATAAATAATAAATAAGTTAGAACAGCGAATTATGCTCAAACTCATACGCTTAGTATTCGATTTTGGATTTGAGAACTAAAATATTTCTATAGTCAAGCTGGAAACTAAATTCATTCAATTTAAGGTACCGATTTTTGAGCCGAAGAACTTAGAATAGTGTTTTAAATATTTTAACAAACTTTTCACAAGTCGTTAACAGGTTACAGCCCACCTAATTAGCTCTCTCCCTGTTTTGTGCGCGCCTCCAGTTGGTCACTCCAAGTGAAGAAAACCTTCCTTCACTTGGTCTTTCCATCTGTGCTTGGATTGTCCCCTCCGGTCACCATTCGTCGGCTTTTGCATCGAAAACCTTCTACGCTAGAGCGCCTTCGTCCATACGAACGACATGGCGGACATCTAGAGCTCATACAGCTCATGGTGCATTGGGATGCGGTAGTCGTTCCCAAAACGAAAGGCGTCGAATATATAATTCTATATTACCAACAAATGTATGACTCTGCAGTTCAATACAGTCAATATGGGCATCAGATTTGGGAAAGTTAGTCAATGAAATAATCTTGCGATTAAGGATTTGGCATAACTCAAGTTCGCTTCGATATTTGGGTAGAACTTAAGTGCGCCACAAGTTTAAAATTCATTTAGAAGGCCTTATAAAACAGCTTCAAAAAGAAATCAAAGAACACTCAGAACGATGATGCAAATCTATAAACTCAAAAAAAAAAAAATTGTTCATTGATACGCAATGGGCTATATTTTTTGCTAAATCTTTTTAATGGTATTTCTACTAATTAGCTGGTAGCTCAGACGTTTTACAGCCTAGTTTATAGATTTTAACTTTTAATTTATTGAATACTTTTTACAACTATTTATTTCGTGCAACGAGATTGTCTTCGGTTTATTGGCGATTGGAGATTAGATAAAAGGAGGGAAAAAAATTTAGCTATAGCAACCACAATTATACAAAATACAAAGCGTCTGCCGGTCAAGTCTTTCTGCAGTTTGTTTGTTGTTTTGTTTGGCTTTGATAATACTCCTCACTCACATAGTAAAAAAAAAATACAATATAAAATGGGCCAAGCATAAAAATCACACAATTATCAGTGCAAATTCTAGAATCAGCCTATACTATCTCACATGCACATTGACTCATATGATCAGTATAGAGTTTGAACAACAATTGGCAATGGGCTAATTGATTTGCAATAATTTATGGCTATTTTGGGCCCACTGTCAATAGTAGTTTTGTTATTTTTAACAAATTTATTAGCGCACAACTGACATCATTTTATCGCACAGCCCCACCATTGGGTTCAATAGTTTTTGTTATTTTTAGCAAATTTATTAGCCAAAGTTGTCAGTTTTGAAAATAAACGCGTTGCGATTGCGCAGTTGGCCCCACATTGGGCGCCAAAGTTGAGTTCAGCGCGTTTTGGCTTGGCTTTAGCGTTGCAGCAATAAAAAAAAAAATTCACAGAAATGTAAATATTTTTACATAGATAAGTTGCGTGCCGTGTCGTGAACGGACACTCTTATCTCTTGCCGCTGCCGCCGTGGCTGCCTCTGCCACCGTCCGCTGCCCGTTTGCGATAACGTCGACGCATAGACACCGAAGTGGGTATGGGTGTGCTTGTGTGTGTGTGTTGGCAACTTAAGACTGCGTTGTCGAGCTGCGAGCAGCCGCGGCACCCACTACGATTTACGATTATCATTACACTACGCCCCCCCTCCGGCTCTAGAGCTGGAGAGCAACTACGGGCACAGCTTCACGGCCGCAAGACACGGCAGCAGTCGCTGATCTGATGTGCTGGTATTAACCCCTTGACGTCTTTGGTGTTAAGTTGCATGGTGTTTGGGTTAAGCTCACTGTTTGCACAGTGTATGGCAAAGTTTGTCGAGTAAACCAGTCGCCCCCAAGCCGTGCGATAAAGTAGCCAGCGCACGAATATATCTTAAGACCGAAATTATTATTATGCGCTGTTTGTTAATTAAGAGTTAACTGATGTTTCGCTTTGTCTTTCGTTTACAGCGTCGCGCAGCGTTAAGGCTTTGCGACCGCCGACAGCCGCATCTTGGATTTGCTTTCACCACAGTTGGAAGATACCGGCCTCAAGACGACGACATTCTTGCAACATTTTAAGGACGTCGTCACGACGAAGTTCACGGGCAGAGATCATCATCTGCCGCCACTGCATCCGGCGCATCCGGCACATCAGCAGTCCGCGCTGCATCATCATCAGCCGCATCAGGCTGTGGCGCAAAGTTTTTCCACCATTTTTCCAACGTATTTGGGCATGGACCGCACCGGCGGCTGTGGTGCCGCTGGTGGTGGTCTAGGCGTGGTAACCAGCTCGGCCACAGCGCTGGGTCCGGGTGGCATTGGCGCTGGCGGTGGCGTCGGCAGCGGTGCGCTAAATGGTCTGGAAGCCATGTCTGCCGAGTCGACAGGCTTATGTTTGCAGGACTTGGTCAGTGCTGGCACAGCCACGGGTGCTGGCTCAGCGGGCTCGGCTGAGAGTGCCACCACAACTAGTACTGCGTTAAGCAGCGGTAGTACTGGTAGCTCGACGGTTAACGGTGGCGGCAGCAGTGCCTCGGGCGCTGAGCATCTGCACAGTCATCATAGTCTACATGACTCCAGCTCCTCGGTCAGCATCTCACCCGCCATATCGAGCCTGATGCCCATCAGCAGCCTCAGTCATTTGCATCATACGGCCACCGGTCAGGATCTGGTCGGTGGTTATCCGCAGCATCCACATCATGCTGTGGTACCGCCGCATACGCCGAAACACGAGCCGCTCGAGAAACTCAGAAGTAAGTACCGAATAGAGTTGATAAGTTACAGGTTACCTCTTATTTCAGTTCCACTGTACCAAAAAAAGTTAAGATTGCTTTTTCGATATAATTAGCTTGGCAGAGATTTTTTTTCTGGAATTTAATTCTCTTACCTTTCTTCGAGGATCTTAGAAGCAGTATAGAGCTTCTATTTATCTTTCGCGATAAGTCAATTGCGCTACAAAAAAGCTAGATTATGCAAAATTTAGATCGCTTTTTTGATATAACTTCCTTGGCAGAAATTTTTTTAGGAATCCAAATCCATACTCTTACATTTTCTGGGAGATCTTAAAAGATCTTCGAACTACTTCCAACTACCTTTTATTTCATATGTCTTCTAGCGAAAAGTCAGTTCCGCTGACAAAAGCTACATACAGAGTTTAGATAGCTTTTTCTTTATATTTACCTTAAAAGAGATTTTTTTTTTTGGAATGCAAATCCATCCTCTACCTTTATCCGACGATCTCAAAGGCACTATGGAGTTGCCAATTTCCTCTTACTCTACATATCATCTGGCGATAAATCACTTCCGCTGCACATGAACTACACAAGAAAACTTTAAATATCTTTTTCAATATAATTACAAGCAGAGATTCTTTCCGGAATTCAAATAAATTCTTTTACCCTTATTCGAGGATCTTAAAAGCACTTTAGTGCTTCTATTTACTTCTTTGGACCTATACCCTCTTACAAGAAGTCAGCTTCTCTGTGCAAGAGCTACATAAGAAAAGTTCAGTTCGATATAAGTTACTTAACAGAGAAGAAACTCCCCATGAACCCAAGTTTGCTGCGCGATCTCTTGTTCCCAATAAACACGCTCTGACAGTTTTGCGCCTTGAATTTATTTTGCCGCTGGCAAAGTGTAGTTTTTTTTCTCATTTGGGGTAGGGCAATTTTGTGGGCAATTTGTTATGAAATTTATTGGAACTCTCGTTTTCTTTATGTGCGTGCGCGGTGAAAATATCTTGGAACAAAAATTCTTATGCGACGCTGACTATTTGTTCAGCTGTTGTAGCCCGCCCGCCATATCGGCTACAAGTTGTGCCTCTCGTTCCAACATATAACAAATTTACAAGTAATTAATGTGACCATAATTCACGTCGTCATTGTCGTAGGCAGCGTCATCTTAGCGACGCTACGCTGCGTATACGCGATATTTTTAAAACATGCAAATTGGCAGGCTGCACTCAACAAAAAAAAAAAAAATAAAAACAGAAGAAAATGTGTAACGCTCTGTTGGCAAGCAAAATCCTACAAACTTTATGTCATATTATCAACAAGTGTTTTTATTCTCATTGCCTTTTAATAGTCGCATATTTTGTAGCCTATGAATATTCGCATTTGTTATTCACTAGCGGCTAAGCTATGCAAAGCGTGTGCAACAGAGTGGGAGCACAACATATTCAACTGTCATTGGCAGCTGTTGCTGTTTCAATATTCATTCGTTACAGCAATCATTCATGCTACCAATACACACACTCACTCACACATATACTCTATAAAAAAAATAACATATTTAACATGTCGCTGACAATTTATTCATCATTCATATGATGCGCGTTTCTAAGTTCCTAAGCATATATTGCTCAAGTGTGCAAAATTTTGCCACTTGTCGATTTCGACTAACTCTATTCATATGTTGAGTACCACTACTAGCTCACTCATTCGCTTTTCATGCATATTCATAATCATTGTGTAATCATTAGCGCATAATCTTCATAAAAGCATAACAAAAGCAAACGCCTCATTGACAAAATGACAACAACAAAATAATACTCGGGCAAAAAAAAAAGAACAAAATAATATTCACTTTTGTTGCCTATGTCACGGCTAATTGAGCACCCTTCTGGCGTAGTGCCGAAGCTGTATCTCAAAACCCGCCGCCGGCATTGCCCGCGTATCTGTTCTGGTTGAGCATCTCGCATGCAGAGGGTCTTTCAGTGGATGCTGGGTGGCTGCTGCTGCTGCCTTTTTTGGTCTGTCTGATATTTGATATGTGCAAGATAGTCAAGTGTTTGTTGTTCCGTTTAAGCTAATTGTTATGGGAATTTGACGCACCCTGCTCGAGTGCGAGGTGTTCCATGGGAAGTGCCAGACAGCACGGCTGGAGTGACTGAAGTGTATATGTTTGCACTTGCGGATATACAATTGACTTATGTTTTCGGTATTATTTTCATCTCTCAAAAAAATTGATTATTTTTTATGCTTTTTCTTTATGAATTTTCTTTACTAACATTAAGAAATATTTAGTTTTTTCGATATGAAAACCGCTTTCATATTAAAAAGTCGGTTTTAAACTGAATTTAATTTAAGATGAACTACGAGTGCGGAAAGAACAAACTTGTCGGTTATCGAATCTGTAACAAAACTATATTTTTGGCGCCTATTATGCTTAAACGTCGAAACATTGATGTAGTGCGGATCGACGATTTTTTAATTTGTGAAAGGCAAAGTATACATTTGCAAAACGAATTATACAATTTCTGCAAAATTATAATTCGCTTTTAGACTTAAAATAATAGCTGCTGCTCAGCAACAACCTTTCAACTTTCAGCTACCTGCAGGTACACCAGCTTCAGGTGCTTCAGGTTCACAGCACTTCAAACTTTGAACTCCAGCGACCCTACCAAGCACAAAAATAAAATTTCAACCCGCAGACGACGCAGCTGCCTTGGCATTTATTTGCGTGCCAAAACAATTTAACACAAATATTGTGCGCATTTAAAATATGCACAAGTGCAGTTATCCTTTGACACACGGCAGACACACTCACACACACATTCACTCGCGGCAACACACACAGATACACACACACACACAAAGCCAGCCAGGCAGGCAAGGTTTACAGCGCTGAAGCTACTGCAGGTGCGACCCCCAGCAACAAACATGCTGCTAACAAATTTCACTCTGGTTGTTATTATTGTTGTTGTTGTTGCTGTTGCTGATGATGTTGTTGTTGTTGTAGTATCTGTATCTGTTGCTGCTGCATTTGTTGTTGCTTTGGTTGCTGTTGTCGTCGTTATTGTTTACGCTCATGTTTAAATAATGGCCGCACAACGTGCTCTATGCCCCGTACGGACTCAAAGCGCAATCCAAAGCCAAACATGGCCACGTCGTCCAGAGTTGGACTGTTGCATATTGCAATTGGATTTTCAATTATTGGCAATTTAATGGTCATGCCCACCTCTACCACCATAAACACTCCCATTTGAACATGCATTCAGTCTGACGCAGACCGCCATTTGTTTGCGTTATAAAAAATTTAAGTAATTCACGAATTTATTTAAAAAAAATTGGCTTATATTTTTTTATGCTCTTTTATTGAGAGTATATTAGCTGCGACCTAGGATTACAGGCTGTAAGAAGACTAAAAGGAAGAGAAAAACATTTATCAATAAATGAGCAAAATAATTAAGAATTTAATCAAAGACTATAATATATAAAGAAACAATATAATTATTAAAACAAACATTTTTATGTTAAAATAAAAGGAAAATGGATGATGTATCTGTGAGTGGCCGGAGATTTCACCATTAATAGACGATTCAAAGAGAACAGGGCTCAACAGCTTATAGCCGATTTCGAATGGCGGATTCTTACAGGTATTCCTAGGTAAATTGGCAAATGCACCAAATCACCGACCTTCCGATTTAGAGGCGAGTACGCTATCACTACGCTACCGAGGCTAACATATAAAACCTCATAAATAAGCAAAATCTAAGATATACATTTTGTGAGCTTGGGAAATCACACCAAAATCGTATGCCACGTTAGGCGCATATTTTTAGCCGAAATAAGATTCAATAAGAATTTAAAGACCAACCAGACCATTTAATATACCAAAAACGCATAAAAGCTAAGAAGTAGCAAATTCTCAAAATTCAATCACAAATGAATTCAATTCAATTAAGAATTCAGAATTAACATATTATAGCAGAAACCCACGTATTATAGCAGAAACCTTCGCTCAAGACGCCACGGGAGTACGTTAGGGTTTACGGCTTTAAATTTATGCTAGTTAGGATTTTTGTCCTAAAACCACAAAAAGTAATTATACTTTTTGTATAATAAAAAGAAGACTGCCTCCTATAGCCTTGAATATATATTTCAATATTTCCAACTTAATAAGAGAGAACATATGTGTTCGGGGAGCACATGAAATATTGTAAAATTACTTTTATTGATTAGTGTAATTACGCATTAGAAGCTTGTGTGAAAGCCGAGCTAAGTTCAGATCAAAGATATTAGCACGAAGTAAAAAAAAATCAAGCTGTAAAACGCAGCAGGTTTGGTTTCCTTAAATCCTTAAGTGGTTTAGAATCAGAATTTTTAGAACGAAATCTGTGATTTTTGTTACTTTAAGCTTCTGCTCGCTTAACTTTGGCGTTATCAGCGTTTAGACTAAAGAATCTTTTTCAACTTTAAATCAAAAAATTTAAGTATTTGTGAGCTGTGTAGCCCTGGTTTACCTTTAACAACTTTTATTGTTTAACCAAAAACTACCTATACAAATGGCAAAATTACATAAAAATTATGCCTGCAGCTGCTGACAACATAATTCAAAGGCAACACACATATAAATACTCACTTACATAGATACGTAATACTCATAGATACACACACACACACGCAGATACAAACGACAGTTAACATGGCCAGGCGACATTAAAGAGTTGTTTCGGCATTAAAGAGTATTAAGTCTTTTTTTATGGTTTTACACGACTGCAGCATTTAAATGTATGTGTGCTTGTGTGTGTAAAAATGTAATAAAAAAAATTGAAATGACATCAACTGGAAATTAGTGTGCATAAAAACACACGTGAACTTGAAATCCTTTGAGCGCAAAAAATCAAATAAAAACACGCACAAAAGCCATAAAAATGTGACCAAAAATAAAAACAAAATTTAAAAAAAATGTATGGTAGGAGGTGTATAAAAAATCTAACGAAAATAAAATAATGTGCAATTGGAGCAAGTTGGGGAAGGAAGGGGAAAATGTAAAATGGTCAAAGAAAATGATGTGCCAGCCAAAATCTGATTTTGACTAAGCCGCGCTTCATACTTACTTTTTTCAACGCTTGGAAATATATTTTGATTTCGTAAAATTTATTTTTAATAAGTTAAAAAACTCAAAAATTAATTTCGTTCATAAATTCAGCTACATTCGCATTGTAAAGCGTTAAAAAAGGAAACCAAAAGTTTAAAATTTCGCCATGCTGGCCCCAAGCTCATATGACTCAATTTGGCGACCTTGTCTGCAGATTTTACAATTTTCCAACAATTAGACGCTTATCTACCAACGAATTTCAACAATTTGGCCAAGTTCTATTTGCATAAAGCAACCAAAAAAACGACACTTTAAGTAAATAAGCAGGAAAAATAAAAAATGAAAATACGATAAGCTCAAGCCACACAACAAACCAAAAAACAAAATAAAAACCAGAGTAGTTTACACAGTTTACATTTAGTCTTTGTCGCTGCGCAAATAATAGACATAGATACAAGTTAAATACTTGTAGATACAACTAACAATTGTTGTTTGTAGCTGTATCTGTATCTGTATCTACTACTATATCTGTTTGTGTTACATGTGTGCTCCCACTACATAGATTAGGCCCTTTATGTTTATTTGTCTATGGGCCATGTTTGTTGGGATGATGATGCTTCTAGCTGATAAAATTATGAAATTCTCTGGTGTGAGTTTTTGGTTTTTACAATTTTCAAATTTGTACTTCTGATGAAATCTTGTTATCTCTACTATATTTTTTTGGTGCGTCTCTATTTGCTTAGTTGGCACAAAGTGTTAATGGCACGTGCGGGTCGAGCGCAGGCAGTGCGGCCAATCCGAACAGTTGATTGTAAACGCATCTTCAGGAAAATTTATGCTTATTGAAAGCCATACCAAAACACACAAGGAACTCAGACAGTTGTAGCTACAGCTGTATGGGTGTAGAACACGTTGAAGTCTGCCTTACAGCCAACCATATACATCCCCATACACATAATCCTGCCGAGTACGGCCGGAAAATGCCAGCTCAAGTGTTTAACGACCGCTAGACGCTGTCTGGAAACGCGTACTACTACGCACACACACACACACACGCTTGGAACTCAGCATAGAGTCAGAGTCAGATAGCGATACACTGGCGTATAGCTACTTCCTTCTAAGTATCCTTCGGCTACTTTAAATTCAACGTGTGGCCGCAATCTGTGTAAAAGAAGCATGTTTTCCTGTGTATGTGTTGTATGTGTATTTGTCAGCTCTTAAAATTCTTTATGAATATAAATACGTTTTATCGATTTTTTTTCTAACGCCGCCGCCATTTGTAATTCGCTAGCAAGGAACTTTTGCTCTTTAAAGCCTACTAAAGGGAATGCTGGAAATGGTTAAATAGAAAATTGTGTTTTTTTTATTAAATTCTGATATTAATATTGCTTTTTAGAGTCCGTTCCGAGATTGATAATAATTGATAATTAATGTGCTGGTTAATCGTTGCGGTACAGGATTTTGATCCGTGATCAGCTTTTTTAAGTTTTTTCTTTTTTCTTCGCTATTATTTCGATTACGTTCTTGATTTTGTGGTCATAGTAGATGTTCCGTAGGTACCACACTGCACTAGTTACTGTTCTCTTATACTATACTCGCTGGATAATGTCTAGGTTGCTTTTGGAACCATTATAAAAAATAAAAATATAATATATTTAGTACATTTTTTATTTTGGATCTCCCATCACACTTTTTCAATGTCGTATGCCCAACAGAATTGTCAACTGATCGTCATATGTTATGTTGAATATTTTCTATTAGAAAATATTAAAACTTACTTCAAAAACAATGATACGATTTTTCGCATCAACTTTTTTCTAAGTAATTTGGTGTAAAGACACAAAATTGTGGATGTAGGACATTTAAGTTCACAGTAATTGTTGCTTGTACTTCTTCGAAAATAAAGAAGATGCTTTCAAAATTCACACACAAAGATTGAGAGAAATGAGAAGTCAGGAGACGGAAATTCAAAATTCCGTTCAAGTTTGAAAAAATTTTTTTTTTAATTTTCAGACCAAGTGTCGCCTGCTGCTCGCACGTAGGTTTTATCGAATCACCAATTCTATCATTCAAAATGACTCAACTTAGTTTAAAAAAAAAGTGTTATCTATATTACTGTTTGATTAAGTTGACTAATTGAGAATTAATCAATTAGGAATGAAGTTTTATTTCTTGGAATTGTCGATCGCTTAAGAAAATTTTCTGTTTCGCATTCAAGTATTAGATGGGGAATAAATCCTTTAAAATTATTGGTCATTCTCTTTATATATCAAGACAAATAAGTTGTTTACTGATGACTACTGACTAATTAAAACAAAATTTCTAGTTACTCTGCTGAATTTCTAGCTTCCCTAAAAACTTTCTATTACTTAAAACAATTCTAGCCATTCCGAAAATACATATCTTTAAACATCTTGAACAATCAATGTGTGCATTGCCAAATCGCTGTGAAATTGCAAACATATGTCACTTGTTTGCCAAAACTCAATTTTCCAGCTGCAGAACTGCAGCAATTGCAGTTGTCCAAAGGAATTGTACACCCTATCAATTTCCTAGTGCCAACAATGATAATCACCCACAAAACAGTCCAACAAGCAGTCATTGGGTTACGCCCACACGACAACATTGGGCAAAAGGCCCATATATCAATCTAGCCACGATGTGAGCATAAGACATGGCCAACTGGCTGTCAGAGCGCCCAAGACCAAGAGTCGTTTTGTCCGGCTGCAGCCTCTAGACGACGCCACACTGATTTCGTTTATATAAATTATAATGTCATTATGGCAACCGCAGCCAGAGCAAGCAACCCACCTCTATTCGCAATTACTGGCGCTAGCTGGGAAAACTTTGAGAGAACTCGAGAATGCTGGACAGCAAGAACGAGTCAAGTCACTCTACTCCGCTGCCCTGTCTTTCTCATTATCCATATCGTGCAATTTCGTAAAAATGTCGCATTAGAGATTATCTTTGGAAACAAACTTGCGCCGCACTGACAGCCACAGCTGGACAAGAGCAAGGGTGGCGTGTTTGGCTATACGATTTGCTTGGTTTTTGGCGTAGTAAATGGCTGTGCCGGGGCTGGCTGGCGGGGTTGGCTGACAAAATGGGGAAATGACCCAATGGCATCAACTGGAGCAAAAATTTAAGCTGACAGTCGAGAAAATTACTGAAAAAGGCATTGCAGTGGAAAACTACAACAAGTCTATGTGTGTGTCCGTCCATGTGTCTGTCTGTCTGCAGGACAAAAGACAGTTTCTTGCTTGGGTTGCGGGGGTCCCTTTCTTATCTATACGCTCTGGCTAGCCAACTAATGAGCTTCTGCTGCTATGAGTATACCCATGCCAGGAATACACTTTAATGCAATTTAAGTTAGCTCGAGGGTTGCTTGCTATTCCTTAGCAGAACCAGCGCCAGGGCATGTCAATGTTATTGCAGTGATTTCTACGTGTGTGTGGGTGTGTGTGTGTGTGTGTGGGTTGTACTTTTTTCCAACTTGGCAAGGACAACCAACACCAGCCAGCTCATTATATTGCCATAACGTATGTCTGGGGGCGTCTGTTGTGGTAGCATCGTCATTGTCTTGCTTGGTCATTTTTTCCCCCCTTCATCATTTAGTCTGGCTTGGTCAGGTTGCTTGCTCTGACTAAAGCAACTATAAAGGATTAACTTTGTGGATTGTTGTGATAAGTTTTGTGCCTTGTTTTTGGCTTTCACTTGGTTATAAAAATTAACTTTTTGTATTGTCTGCTTTGCTACATTTTTATATGAGGCATATTTACTGGACAGAACAATAGAAATTAGACTAATTTATATGGCACTACATGGCAGCAGTGAATGGGTCAAGCATTGAAAACTGTTTTGGGGTGCAGATAAAAGGCATTGAACTAATTTATATTGGTCTATATGGAAAAGGGATTTGGGATTTCAGTTTTGACGTTTAGACAAGGGAAGTTGCACTCATTTGTGATATGGTTAGAGATATAGGAATCCATTGATATCTGAAAATAGTATTGGGGTCTGCATCCTTGGCGTAGAGTTAAGGATAATGAATCCAATAGCTGCATATGAGGAAAAAAAATTGAGGTCACAGTTTTGCCAAGAAAATTGGGTATAGGTCAGATAAAACAGCCATTCAGTTTGAAATGTGTCGATAAATACTTAGACCCTTTGGGCCTAGGTAGCGTAGAGGTCGTAGAGGTTTCACGCTGCAGCATTGGTAGATTTGTCCAGCAGTGGCATAGCTAGCAAATAACTAGACTCTATTTATTTAGGAAAATCTCTATTAATCAAAGACATCGCCGTTCAAATTCGGTTATAAACTGTAGGTACCTGTTATCTTCGAAAGGCTATTAAAAGAGATATCACCATGCTTCGTCTTTGTAGCGATGACCATTTACTTATAAATATTTCGCCCAATTGGTTCATGCGTTGATAGCTGCGTTTTCAGGAAGCCGGATTTTTTCCAGCTTTGAATCCTTTCAAAAAAAACTAAATCTAATTTATAGTTTCAAATAGAGATAGTTAGCTCGATTTGCTCATAGGGTCGAGATTTGAAAGCTGTATGGACAATTGAAGGGACATCGAATTTGTATATCTTTTTGTGCGTTGATTTTGTATCTTTAAAAAGACAAAATCAAACTTATGCCTAATTGACTTATTTCGATTTTTGTTCGTCTCAACTGCTGTCACAAAAGCGGATTTGACATTTTCAAACAATACATGATCTGTTTTGTTGGACAATCTTAAAATGATATTTTTTGAAAATGATATTTTTTGAAACTGTCTAGCAGATTGAAGCTTGAGCTGTGTCCTGCTATTAATATCTGAACACTTTAATACAATAAGCAAGCACTTGTAAAGTATTAAATCGGTGGGACACATTTTTTAAAATTTTTTATTATTCAAATTTATATATATTGAAAGTGATTAGATGAGTTTTGAGCTGTATTTTCCCTCTGTTGATATCTGAAATTTCTAATGCTTAATAAGCATTAAATCGGTGAAACCACTTATTGATATTTTCTAATATTCAAATGTTTATATAATAAGAAATATTAGAAAATATTTTATGTATATATTCTACTTTTAAGCCTAAATTGCTCTTCAGGCATTTTTATCTCTCATTGTGAAATCGTTTAATGTCAGAAGTCATACACGAAAAGTATATAAAATTTTAATATTAAAAATACAGAACTTATTGGAAGAGAACTTCAATAAATTAACTTATTCAAAAAGATGTGATATGAATTAAAGTATAGGTTTACCTCACACAAATGTGATTTGAAAGTCAAGCGAAATTATTGCAATTCATACGTCTTTCATTTATGTTCTATGCAATCTCAGTAACTATCCTCCCCTTAAAATAATTACAACATATGGCTACAAAACCTAGCACAAATTAACACTTTTTGCGAGCAAATGTAGCATGAAATTGGAAAAATGTAACCGAAAAACCCAAACCGCAAGAGACAAAGCTGAATACCTTAACCCTTTATAAACCAGAGTGGTTTAATTTGTAGAACAATAAAAGCAACTAACTTGTCAAAATAGCGCACACACAAAATCTATCTATATATAGGTTACCTTGAGCTACTGCTATGTGATTGCCTTCCAGGTCCAGGGAACGACCCGAAGCCAACAAAGGGCTAAAGGCTAACGCCCTGCACATAGCTCAAATGGAGTGAGCGAGTGCGTGTGTGTGTGTGTGTGTATGTGAGTGTGGGTATCTGTGTGAGCATCCTAATTCAACTGTCACATTAATCGTTTGTTTTTGGTCACAAAATGCTACAAGTAAAGATTGCTGCTAGCTGAATTGTCCTTTAAAAGGACTGCTTTGCTCTGCCAATCCTAAAATATATTTTTTTTTGCTGCCCAGAGTGTCAGAGTACGCGCTCCCGGGGCGTTTGTTTGCTTCCAGTTGTCGCTATCCTTTTGTATGTTTGTTTGTGAGTTTTTGTTTGTTTTGGTCTCCGCATATGTATCCTGTGAGGTTTGACAGTGGTAATTTATGGCACAGCACTTTTCTTTCCGACTGCTATGTCCTTTTTTTTTGTGGGATTTCGTTGGCAAACGGCTGTGCCTGGTGTCGTGTGTCAAAGTTTTTGTGGAAATTTGTGGAAAATGCTTATGAATGAAATTGTGCTCGTGTTGTCCCTATGAAAATCACAATCATTGCTCAAGCAAAAATTTATAAGCAATTTTTCTGCATTTTCATTTGTGGGCCTTATGATTAATAGTTCTCGAGCGTTCATTATAAACCCCTAAACCCATTGTTGCCATTTGTTTGCTTTTGACTTTTGTCATTGCCTGCTTGTTATTTTGTTTTTGCTATAGATATACAAAGGCATCGCCCCGTGCTTTGCGCTTTTCCAATTGCCAGTATTTGCTTAAACGCCTCTGCAAAAATGGCGCAGACTGACGCATATGCCAACTGTAAGTGACACACTGACACTTGTTGTCAAATTATGTGACATGCTCATGTCCAGACCACGGCAATCTTAAGACCCGAAGCCCACGCCCACAAAAAAGTCTGACCACTTTGGCTATTGACACTTGCCACTCACTTGTGGAAACCTTGAAAAACTTGTAAAACAGTTGGGAAAACACACATGACAGACACACACACCATGTTGGCGACGACAACAACTGCTCCGAGAGATGTCAACGCCAACTGACAACGTTGAGCAGCAACAATTCCAACCTGCCAAGATTGTGTCGAAAAAAAAATATCAAATTCAAATTAGCGCGGAACCAAAAACAAAATACAAAATTTTCTACAAAAATATTTAAACAAATAAAAATCGCTGTGGTACGTGCTTTTCGCTGCGTTTTTTAGAGCGTGTCACAGTGCTACTTTTTCCTAATATAATTTTGTTTTTTGATTTTCCTTGGTCTATTTTCCTATGGCCTAAGAAAATATTTTTACTGTTTTGCGGCGCTCGGCGCAGGCGGACGACCTATTTCAGAATGCGCTGCTCAGGTTGTTGCTGTTTATCGAAATGGGAGCAGCTATGAGAAGAAAAGCGAAAGTATGATGAAGTTCAAATGCTCTTTATGTGAGAAAATTCTAATTGGAGTATGGTATATTAGAAAGAAAATAATAGGCAACGAAATTTCATTTTATCTATTGCAAACATTGTAATTATTATTGACATTACTTATTTGCTAAAAACCTAAGATAACTTTGAGAGACTTTAGAGAATTTTGTGCTGAAGAAACTTTCAGAAAAATTATGTGCTGAAAAAAATTTTGAGAAAAACTATAGAGAATTTAATGCTGAAGAAATATTGAAAAAAGCTTACAAAAATTTTAAGCTGAACAGCAATTGACAAATCATAATAAATCGCATTAAAATGTTTTTAAAGGTAACTTTTTTTAAAGTAAGATTTTTTGGGAGATTTTTTATAATTATGAAAATTTTAGTCTATCACAGACGATTAGAAAATGTAACAAAATTCTTATTACATTAGTTGAAATCATTAATGAAATATTGAGTCATCCTGTAGGTAGAGCTCGAATTTTTTTTCTAAAATTCCTTTTTTTTCCAAAATATTAAGCAGGCTTAACTTTCTGGGCAACAACTTACAAGTAATTGCTTATTAGGCTTGCGATAAAGAAAGCTCGAAACTTATTTCTACATTTCATAGTATTTTTTCCAAATATTAAAAAGGACAATTTACAAGATATTGCTGAGCCCTGAGTTATTTTTTCTATTTACATATTTATTCGATTCGAAAAACAAGAGATTTAAGGGTTAAGTTTTAAAAACATATTTTCTTAGTATCTTTCTATTTTTATGAACATTTTGGAGAATTTAAGAAATCTTTTTAATCTAAATATTTTGTATTAAAAGAGAAAGCTTCACAAATTACGGCATTCTCATTCTCTTTAAAATAAATATAATTTATTCCATTTACTATACATTTAAAAATCTTTTGGATAAATCGTTTTGGTTGCTATAAAACCTTTAAAAGCAAAGTTTAAAGTTATTTTTTCTTCTCTCATATACTAGACATAGACTATCGTATACATTATTACAAGTTGCAGCGTTTGTTTGATTTTATATTGTAAAAGCTACATTTCAGAACAGTTTTCCGTTTAAGAATGAAACTTAAATATACTGAAACATAATCAGAATTTTTTCAGCAAATAGGCCTATACTCACCAATAACAAAGACTTCATTCCAAATTAAACCATAAGAGTAAAAATCAAACAAATATCTTTTGGAAAAGATGTAGATCAAGGCGCTTACTATTTTGAAGGGAATTCGAAATCTCTTTCCAAAGTATCCCAAAAAATACCCTCTACTTACCTTATGCGCATGATGAAACCAACATTATGAGCTATTAAAAATCGTTTGGGTATGTGTGGCAAATCCATTCAAATTGCAATGAGGCGCAACCAGCAGAACATGCACCGACCTAAAAAAAAAAGAGTGTGTCCCCCCAACAAACCAATTTCTGGTCTGCCCCCAAAACAGCATGTGACTGCATTGCCAGCGGCATAAATTAAGTCACTAAAGAGTCAAGAGAGCTAATTGAAACTTACCATACGCCGAAGATGTTGCAGCACTTGCTTGCTCTCAAGTAACAGCGATGTGCTCCATAGGAGCACCCAGCATGCCCATGTGACATTAATGTCACACCAATTTTCACACCAAGCTAATTGTTTCAAAATGTCGCTATTAGTTTTGGTGAGTTTGTGCCACCAAGAGAAACATTTTGGAAACCACATAAAACTGACAACATGTGAAAATGCCATAAATTAGGCATTAGAAGGAGAAGCAGAGATTTAAAAGGCCACGACCAGGTCGACTGACTTCCTGCCATATGGGCACACACCTTCCAGTCAAATCAATTGCCTCGGTCATAAATCTACGCAAATGTTTCGAGTAAAATGTATTCAAATAAATGGCTGACTAATTAATATGAAAATAGGCATGACTAACTACCGTCATTATGTATTATGGTCAAATTTGAATTTATGGAGGTGCTGTTCTTGTTGTAGCGCTTTAAGGAAGTGCTATCTACCTACAGCTAACTTTGCACATTAAACCTAGGCTGTGCTTCATTAAAACAATTATACTTTGCAGTGTTTCATCTGAGCCCTTGCACTTTAGCCTTAATCGAGTTAACCAAAAGCCCATTTAAAAACGACTCAGGGTCAGTAAGCAAGAAAAATGCCCATAAATCCTTTTATGAGCCCCTTTTATGGCATTTTAAGTAGCCCTCCCCAACGCGGCAGGCAATACCAGCTGCCAGAGTACGCCAACTAGACAGTCTGGCAACGCTGCTGGTATCACAAACTGTTTTCTGCAGAATTGAAATTGTAAATATAAAACTTTTGTTAAAACATTAATTTTTTGTATATTTTTTTTTGCCCTTTGCTGGCTTATTCTTTTCAGTTTGGGCCGAAACCGGTGATTTTCGTGATAGTCATAGCTCCATGACCGCCGTAGCAAATAGTTTGGATAGTACACATCTTAATAACTTTCAAACATCGTCAACATCATCGTTAACGAATCGAAGTCGGGATCGTAAAGATGGTGAGTACGATTAGTAATTTTAAGATTATTTTAAGAAAAATATTTGAATGTTTTGGTAAGTTATTTGGGAAGTAAGATTCGGTTAGCTGAACTAACTCAAGGCGAAATTTTGGAGGAGTATTATTGCCGGTAAATCGGAAGGTATGATTCCACCCAGCAGCATTGGTGCATTTGCCTAGCAAATAGAAGACACCGCCGTTCGGATTCGGCTAGAAACTGAAGAACGCTGTTGTCTTCGAACAGCTATTTATATAGTTATTCCTATGCTCCCCCTTTGGAGCCGATGACCATGGTCAAAGATTTATACTTTTACATTTAAAAAAATGTTCTTATTATCGCTATATATTTCGTCTTTAAAAATTGAAAATTTTGCGCATCAGCAGAAAGAAGTATACGTTTTAGTGTTGATTAGGCTTATACAATCTTAAAAATGCTTCTTTGCTGCATCCAAATACATTGTTCGATAGTTACAAGTCAAGATTCGGCAAAAACTTCGAGTTTAACGCAGTTGTTTTAAAGCATTTTCAGCAGCTTATATCAGAACACTGAAAACGATGCAAAAACTTTAGATCTCAAGTTCAGATTCAGCACATCTGTAACCTATGTTGTCTAGGAGTTAACCCCCCGTACCCACTCATCTTTTAACACATATTATAGTTTTTTTGGCAAGTTGAATTGAAACACATTGAACTTCGCCATTTTTACCATATCTCAAGATATTTTTCATTACAAAAGTTCCCTACAAAATCAATTAGTAGTACTCAATGGCTACCTCATTTTCTTGCTGTTTATCATGGCGATAAAGAATAAAATTTATAACTATTTCGAGGGGAAGTCATGCTCTCGCCTTTGTCGGCAAAATTTACTCAATCGCCTACGTTTAGTTTTCGATTA
The DNA here is from genome assembly GCA_035046065.1 of Chymomyza procnemis. NCBI lineage: Eukaryota > Metazoa > Arthropoda > Insecta > Diptera > Drosophilidae > Chymomyza > Chymomyza procnemis. The sequence goes on along the minus strand of JAWNOJ010000026.1, from coordinate 10,668,258 downwards.
GGAATGCATTGATTTGCGATGTGACGACGACGACAACAACGACGGCAACGATGACAATATCGATATCGTCGTCATCATCATCATCATTATAAACATCATCATTGTCGTCGCCATAGTCGTCGAGCAACCGAAAATAATATTTCATATGCCACTAGTTTAGTTTGTTTGATCAAGTTAGAGGCGCGCGTGTAGCTGAGTTTTTGGGGAGTGCAAAGCACGCCGCCATGATCGATGACATGTCCGGACACACATTAACGGCTTGTAAATCTGGTAGCTGCCCGAAAAACTAGGCTAGCGTTAGGCGGTATTTTACCTTTGAAGTGCCACTGTGAACGGAGTGAGTTGGGGCGGGTGCTCTTGGGGGTTTAGGTTTTATCATGTTGTTGGCGTCATTTGAAGGTTGCATGGCAATTAGTAACGCCATGAGCTGTCCAATAAGTTATGTATTCTGACGATAGTTGGTTAAGGTATGCATTTGCAAAGAGCGGTAGGGGTGCAAGTTTTTTTTTTGGAATGAATGATATTGCAATTTGGCGGAGTGGAAAATAGTTTTTAAAACTCGTATCGTTTATTTTTCGGAGGGTTAGAATCCTTCATGACCTAAGACAATAAGGTAAGGTTTTGCTTATATATCGTATTTATAAGTTTTTAATTTGGAAGGGTTTTTACACAATGCCAATGTGCGCAAAATAACCATACAATCGACCCAGAAAAGAATTTTGTTATAAATATATTAGGGGTAAGAAAATTGACGAGGTTTAACCTTCTTATAGTGGCTGCATTCGCTTCGATTGTTTTAATAATACCAGTATGCCAGAATTGTTATCATACAACTTTGGTTTTGTAATCAAAAAAAGTTTCTGAGCTACTTGAGCTAAGGGTAATGGCTTTTGGAATTTGTAAGAGAAACGAGATAGAATTAATAAATTAATAAATAAGCTGAACTTAAAAAAATTGTTAAATAAATTTACTTACCCAAAATCGAAGCATGGAAATATCTCTAATAACAGGATCCTGCAGTAGCGATTTACTTAGGCAAAAGGCGATAGGTAATTACTTTTAATTATAATTTTTTTATGTAAGGTTAAATCCTTTCTAAATATTTTTAATGCCCTGAGTAGACAAACTCTAAAGACAATTCGTCATTAAAAAATGTTATTTTTGAATAGACTAGCGACAAATCAGTCTCAAAAATGTTGAGCTCAATAAATTAAACAATCGATACGAGGAAATTTGTCAAGCGTTAGGTTCTTGAAATTTGATGGTTGTGCATCCTTATTTATACAAGTTATTAAAAACTAAGAGTAAGTCTTTGTAGAGTAAGGCAGCAATAAAAGCTTTTTTATAATACTTCGATATTACTATGGGCATCATGGAAGAACCGGCCTTCTGTATGCTAACTTAAAGGGTTCCAATATTTCGGAACTAAAGTTTGTACAAAATGTTCGATATGTAGGCAGGCATGATATAGACTTTAATTTGAATAACAGTCGAAATCAAGGTGGAACATATTCTTTATATTGATTGCAAAAGTTGACTACCTTAAAAATTGGGTTTTTGTAAGTAGACTGGTCTGATGTTTGCTAAAAGAGCAGCTCGAAAAACTATATTTTGATAAAGCAATACAATTTTGGACCCATTTTCGGCAAACCATTCGCAACAGTATCTTTATTTTGACTTATAAAAAATGTACCAATAAATGAGATCATTTTTGGAAGCTACAAGTAAACACTGCTATACTGTAGTCCTTTACATAAATATAACTCATATATATTAACAAATTATATTTATTTTAAAAATAAAAGCTGAAACTTTCAACTTAGATTTTAAAGAATTTAACATCTGACGTTACTTTATTGTCTTTGAATGAATTTGCGCAAACTTTTTGTATATATTTATATAAAAGTTCTAAAAAAATTATTATCATATTTGCATATAAGCTGGTCCGACAACAAATTTTAATCCCCGGCTTGCCAGTTTGTAGAAACCAAATTTCTAATGAAAATATAAACCAAACAGAGCAAAATATTTAATTTTTTTAAAATAATAAGCAAACATAAGAGAGCTTCGTAGAAAAGTATGGTATAACTTTAAAAAAGCTAGAATCGCAGAGTTCCAGATAAGAAGTTAAATTGCAATTTGAACTTTCGCCAGTAGCTCATTGAGTTAAGGCAAATGTTGCAACTGCTGCTTGCTTATCAATTGTAGTAAAAGATAAAATGCGTTATGGCTACTACGCCCAGACCCGACAATGGAAAAACTTACAACTCTATAGTAAACAAATTACATATTGCTTACATTCTACTTATGACTATTTATTTGTGATTTCTCTGCAGGTAATCGCACCGTGAACGAGACCACAATCAAAACAGAAAACATATCAAATTCCGGGCATGACGAACCGATGACAACCACAACCGATGAGCCCAAGAACGATAAGAAGAACAAACGTCAGAGGCGTCAGCGTACACACTTTACATCACAGCAGCTGCAGGAGCTGGAGCATACATTCAGCCGTAATCGTTATCCGGATATGTCCACGCGTGAGGAAATTGCCATGTGGACAAATCTCACAGAGGCACGAGTGCGGGTAAGTGTTACACCACGTTTGTGAATGTGGCCGCATAATTTGTTATTAATTGCAAACCGACCGCAAATTGTAAACACTCAGTTGCCATCGCGCACAAAATCAGCTACAGATACAGATACAGATACAATTATACAGCAATTACTGCGTTGCGTATAGCCCAAAATTATATTAAGCGGCAACCGCAACAGTGCGACACAGACCAAAAATGCAACAAAAGACCGCAATCATGAAGCAGTAACCGCAGCACGCACAGCTACACACAGATACATAACAACCAGATAGCTCTCAATAGCTACAGATACAAACCTATAGATACAGATACAAAGCTATAGATGCGGCTGCAGATACAACTACACAGCGCCAACTCGTAAATATGCTAGCGCTTTTTTTTGTTGTTGCCATTGTTACTGATACTTTTTTTTTGTTGTTGTTATTTGCAAATGGCGGCTTAAACGGCAACCGCGCCACCATTTTGTGTTGCATTTGCAGCCCACTCGCGTTTTCGGCTCAGTAAATTTATTGTGTTTGTGCAACCTCAATGGGGTTTTTTGGGGGCAAGTGGTGTGGCTCTGCTGCAGTAATATTTACTGGCGCTGCTATGCTGTGTAAAGTTGCCATAAATTCCATTGGCCTCCACTATGCGCTTCCGGGCTAACACTCTGCGCCATCCTCAAGTTGTGTGCAGTGGGTACAGTGAGCCATATTTTTGACGTTGGCATATTGTAGCGGTTTTTATGGGTTTTTGGCTTGGCATTCTTGCAATGCTTTGGTGTCCAGGGTTAGCTAGTTGCAAATGTTGGCACAACAATGTGTTAAGCGGCGCACACGTGCCCATGTTCTTGTGTGGCAAGTTAGATGGAGTAGTTGGCTGTCAGTTTTCCATGCAAGGAGGTTCTACAATAGTAGAGACATGATATCTAGTCCATGTACTTTTTCAATTATATTAGGGTCAATATGTATCTTGTATAATATACCTTTCCAAAATATTGAAAATTTCTTATGGGATAAATGCAACCAACTTTACTTTAAAGGCCTATGAAACTGCAATAATGTATTATAATAAAGATAAAATTATCAATATTTTCAACCTTATTTATTTCTTATTTTTGTCAGACTCCTTAAATGTGGTTTTCACAAATCCCGCAGCAGTATTATACATAATTATTGGCTTCATTGAAATTTCTGTTTAAACTTCCTTCAAAGAATTTCACAATTTTATAATAGCCTTACCAAAACCCATCATACATATAATACTAAAAATCCTTTACCAACCACGCATTCCCACTTTACTTCCATACTTTACTCTCCCATCCGAGTTCCTAAATGGTAAAATTGTTCGTATATTTTCAAAATGTATTTTCTCGGATGTATATTATATTGGATATCTTTGCTTGAACTTACAAACACATAAATATAATTTCAATGTAGTGGCTCGCTGAAACTGAATGCCAGCAAATCAAGCTTTTGAGTTAAAATCTACTACTAAGAAATCCGAACTTAAATTGGGCATAAGACCTAAAGTTTTAACATGTAGATTGCCAATCTCATGTCATGTACTTTTGTTATAAGAAATTTATTGCCTTTTGTAAATTTTTTTATAAAATATATTTAAATTATTATCAGTATTTTTCAAATTTAATTTAGTTGCTTTTTGTACATTTTAATTGTTATAAAGTATTTTTAATGATATTCAGTAGTTTTCCAATTTGTTTTTATTATTTGAATCATGTTTTAATATTGCGAATTGTCGGTTCTTTAGGTGACTTTGCTGCAATAATAAAAATCTAAGTGCATTAAATATTTTCGTTTCTGAATCATCTACAAAAATATAATAAATCAATTGACAGTCGATAACATGAAAACTCCCTTAGGACAGAGAAGCCTGCAACTACAACTGAGATCTGCATTTTCTAGTTTCGCTACAAGTTCCAGTGTTTAGATTTTAGACCGAACAGTAATGCGATTGAATAGCTTGGATAATTACTGACACGTTCGCTTTAACAATTAAAAGTTCTTCGCCACTGGTTATCTTCATTAAACTCAGATTTTCTAGGTCGAAAAAATTTCGCCGACTTAAGGCTTAAAAATAATAATTGTACACTAGGGAACTACTTCAATCTATTCTGAATTACTGAATTACAGTTTCGCAAAATATTACAGATACAAAACATTTACCGCTTAAACTTGCTCTTCAACGCATAGATATGGCAAATACCTATTACTATCTCTCTATCTGATATGTTTATTTAATATCTACTCAATATATATAATATATTGTTTGTATCTCTAACAATAACAACTTAAGGCGATGCCCATCTATTGCATACAAGTACTCATTTGCAGAAGAGTCGTATGTACAACGCTATCAGAGAACTCTAGATTGTCTGTATATGTTTAGATATTGTATCTTGCAACTTGGAGTAAATTGTAGAAACTCAAGCACCGCATAACAGTTGTAATTGTTTGTAATCGATAGTTGGTAAACAATTCAAGTTGTATAATGTGGCGCCAGGCGGTAAATAAACGTTGCAACTTACCTAGAAGATATATCTAACCCAGGTTATGCATATACTACCCATGTGTATATGAGAATGATATTTGTTGTGACAGTAATAGGTAGCCAGCTAGCCGATAGATAGATTTTGCTGCGCGCCTTGGCAGTTGTGACTGCAAATGATCGATGATAGCGCGCGGCGTCAAAACTGATGATCATCATCATGACGTTTTGGACTGATCAGCATTGGCGTTAATTGAAATACGGCGGGGTTAACTGCTAACGTTTTATGCGTTTATCAATCAAATTGCAAATGTTTAGTAGTAGCCCTTTTTGGGAGTAAGCCTATTTACAGTGTTTGTCATAAAAATGCAATTAGTTAAGAAATAAAAAACATCTGCCAGTAGAAGTAGTAGTAGAGTTGCTGACAAATTTGTTTGCCAGAGCTGTCGCATACTTCATGGTTTTTCTATGCAAATTTCGTAAACTGTCTCTCGCATATGCCTGAAATTTTTACACTTGACAGCAACTATAAAGAAATTAGCTGCGGCCGACGGAGCGACAAGTGCGGCATGCTACAGGGTTGTAGCAGGCAGCATTGTAGCAGACGCTTTATGCGAAATTATGTCAATCTAAACATGTGTTGCGCATAACGACGGCAGTAGAGAGGGGGGGGCGCCCAAGCAAAATGCATAAAATATTGATACAGTTTGTTTTATGGTCCATTATATGCTGATGATGACAAAAGGTTTTTGCTGCGCTACAACCCTGGCTGGCTTTTTGTGGTAAATGTTGCAATAATGTAGTCAGTTTGGCTGGGCCCCTGCACAAAATGCAAAACAATGCTGCAACGATTTGTCAGCAGCCTTAGGGTTGTTTAATGAATTAGAAACCGCACAAGAATTAATGATCATGAGATTGTCTCTACAAAGGGGTGGCAACTATGACACAAAAAAAAACAAGAGAATTGTAGTGTGTTTGGGCTGCGGGGTAAGGCATACAAAAAGACACTAACATTTGACTGCAATAATAGCTGGGCAATAAAATTTATCAAATATACAAAAGGATTAGCCATTGTTGTTGTACGAGCAGTAGTAGTAGTAGACTTGTATATAAATCTGGGTGGGTTTAAAATTGTCAGAGCAATGAGGCAGCAAAGTCAGCTAAAGCAAACAAACTGACATGCCCTGTCGTAGAGTGTGTGTAGCCATGGGGGAAATCATCATTTCTTTGCTAGTGACGCCCATGATAGCTACTAATCTTTGGATTTATATGCACTGCCCATTATGGCAATATGTTAGCATCCCAAAAAAAAGTACTTTTTGTTTTTAAAGTTTTCAGTTTTTCTTTTTTGGAAATCAATTAGTATATGTAGCACTGAGCAACATTTGCACCACAAATAGAGTGCTGCCGGTACATAAAAGGACTGTTACCCAATAGAGTTTTTCTTTTTTAAGTTTTTTTATGGTGCAAGTGTTTGTCAGGTGTTTTCAATGAGCTGGAAATAACAACGAGCGGGAAAAAGCCATTGGGAATGCTGTTCCCAATAGAAAAAGAGCTATAAAAGAGCCGCAATATGGGCAGTTAGAGCTCGAACTAAAGTGTCGTTGTTACTTTTTAACATGCACCATTTAGCCCATTTTCGGGACCACAGTCAATGGAGTTGATACTCCTGTTACAGAACTTAAATTTAACTAGAAAGAATTCTGGGCTTAAAAGTTAATTTATTTATTATTAACTTAGGGGTAAAAGTCTCATTTTTGCAACGAACTCAGATTTCGTCATGACTAACGACAATTGGCATTCAAAGATGAATAAAAGTGATCTCAGGAATTTCCTCGCTCAATGTCGCTTAGACATTATGGACATTTAAAATTTTGAAACTTAATTGCTGATTTCTGGATCGAATTCAGAAGACTCTTTTCGCCCTAAGTCGCTACGTTTAGTATTTATGGTCACTTACAGTTTTGAATAAATGTCTTTTAATTATTCTCATCTTTGCAACCAATTGAGATTTAGTCGTGACTAAATATTATTGACATTCAAAGTCGGCAAAAACTGATCAAAAATATCTTTAGAGTGCTAAGTCGCTCCGTTTAGGAATTGTGGCCATTTCAAGTTTTGAAGGTGGCATATATTGCTTAGACTTCATTTCAAATGCTAGATGATTACTTTTTGGCATTGAATATTATAATCTTTTTAAAAAGAAGACCCAAATTATAGTGTTCTAGCAGCCTCTGTAGCGTTGTGGTAGCGCTCTCGTCTTGAAATCCGATGTCGGTGATTCGATACCACGCTACAGGTTATGTGCATTTGTAAGGCAGTGCCAAGGCTAGCAAAAACATATGCCAGCTATTTACCTAAGAAAGTCTTTATTAATGAAAGACAACGCTGTTTGGAATCCAATTCAGTTACAAAAAAAATCTCAACTTAAAGTTGTTTAACCATAATAAAACCACTCCGCAGTGCAATAGTATCCAACGTATATGCTCTTACAAGCATTTCACTTTTGCTGTCCATAAAACAAAGTGCTTCGCACCCTTTGCAAGAACACATATAAAAAACGTATTTAACTGCAATTTGCAGCCATCAATCAAATTGGCAAGTCGGGGAAGAACCCAGCAGAAGACACGGCAGTCACTTTTGCCACATGGACACATTTGGCCACTCATACACAGTTGGTTACTCTTCATTTCAATTTTTTAACAATTTTACCTGATGAGCCGTTGCCGCACTTTAGTCCTTGTCCGAGGACCAGCATAACGTATGTAGGAAGGAGTGTCATTGCTGCTTTCATCAAAACCAATTAGGATTTTCTGCTTGAGTCAGCAGCTTCTGTGTTTTTTTTTTCTAACTTTGGTCGCTGAGTGGAAAATTGCTCTGTTGGTTTTCGATTTTTTTTGTATATTTTTCCCTTTGCCAGTCGCCATTTTCATTTTTTCCAACGGCATCAATTTGCCATCATGCAAACGTTGCTGTATTTTTTTCGAAATCTTTTTTTTTTTTTGCGGACCCTAACTGTATGTAACTTTCGCTTAAACTTCAACAACTTGCTAAATGATACGTGAAAATGACAGTTGACGAGATCGATGACGTTAGTTTTGCATGGGACATGGGGCATGAGCTGCTGATGCTTATGGTATGCTGATGGAAAAGATGATAGTGTTTTGGAGTTGGTAATGGTGCTGGTAAGGACATGGACGATGATGATGATGACGCGGCTATTGCCAATGGATGCTGCTGGTTGAGCGATGTATGTACCTTGACAAATTGACACATTGCTTTGGGATATTGAAATTTGGCCAGTTTTGATTTATGTGTATAAAGACTTAGTAAAAAAAGTTGTTGGCATTCTTTAAAGGTCTTCGATATGATATGGGTGGTATGTAGCGAAAACACATGCGAAACCTGCGAAGTTGATATTGCAGGGTCTATTTGTTCATAATTTACGTGAAATTAGTTAAGTGCTAAACAGTAGAATCTAGTATTAGAGACCAGAAGTATCCAATTAACGCTTCGGCTATGCGTTCATTAGTTTCATAAGTTTATTGGTGTGTTGCGTAGAAGCTGGTTCTTTATGAGTTAAAAAAATCGCAAATTGACTATTTATTTGTAATCAATATAATTTAATTTATTATTTATTTATTATAGCGCAGATTATCGGTCCATCTATGATGGCGCTAGCTTTTCTTAAAACTTCTTGGACCCAATGCCTCTATTTCTACATAGAGGAGATATATTTCTTAACCTAACGATGTTGATTAGCCAAGAAATATTTTAGTGGACACTTTAATATATATATGAAGTCAGAGTTTGGGTTAAGAAACAAGTTATTACCTTTGAAGATTTTCACATAGAACTGTCATTAGTGTTTCCACCTTTTCTAAGCAACAACGGCGGTGTATTTCGAGCCGCGCATCGGTCTAAATCATGACCACAAGAATACCAATTTCCAACGACAATTCACGTTTTTCTTTTTCTCTTAAACGATTTAAAACAAAAAACCGTGTACTTGAATACCTAAGTATATATTCATTTTTCCATATTGGTGGTGAGCGGACACAACTCGACAAACTACCGCAGAACCGATTCCGTCTAAGCAAAAACGTGTTGTTGTTTTGAATAAATCCTATGTTGGTCTTTCAGATATTGCACTTAATTTCCACTTGTCATTTTTTTTTCTTAAAATATACGTTTTTTCATTAACTATATTAGTGTAGCCTGGAATGTTAATGGTCTTACCTAACCCTCACAAAATGTATCTTTGCACTTAGTGAAATACATGTCAATCAGATTGTCCCACGCCTCCAAACATTTCCCACACTTCACCATCTACCTTCAACGGCTAAACAACTCAATTCGATTTTGCTCAATTTTCGACACCTAGATGTCTATATAGCTGTTACATTGATTACCTCTGACAATGTCAACCCCAAAATCATCTCATTTCTTTCATTGCTTTCTCATGCGATTTCAATTAGTTGCGCAACTAATTAGATTAAAGTAATTTTCAGCCAAATAAATGCGCATTAAATTGCCAAAGTTACCAACAGTTTTCACCGGTTAGTCTCGGCTGCGCGTATATTTTGCACTAAGTTGACTTTTCCCACAAAACAAACAATGCATTTAACTTATTGGCCCAAAAAAAAAAAACTTTGCATACGATATGCTTGCAACGCGTGTCTTCATTTAGACACGGCTCGTTCGTGACACGAGCCATAATACCAGGTTGGTAATAAATTTCAACCCTAGAAATGTGCGTTGATTTAAGTACAATGCTGTAGAACGCATTACAAACGGATTACATGCAATGCGGCAACAAGCAATGCGCCTATGAGTTGATCCTAGCCATGAAATGGACAATTTGTTGCTTTAAATAGCCGAACTAAAATGGGAACAAGTCAAAACGGATTTGTGTGTGGGAAAATGTGATATTAATTAGGTATTTCAATGCTTTGTGTTTATATGGTTGTTAGTAAGATTGCTAGTTTTATAGAGTTTTGGATTCACGGTATTTTATTACTGATTTTTGTGACGATATGTAATATCGAAGTCAAAATTTCTGAGATTCCCAAAGGTAGCTTTATTTGCGCAATTCGAAATACACTTTTGCTACACGCGATGATATTTTCTACGATTATATAAGGAACGCAATTTTATAAGACAAGGTCTGCAAGTATGCTAAGATTCCAAATTAAGCAACGAAAAGAAAAATGTATAAGTACATTTAATATTGAAGAATAAGTTTTTAATAGAATCGTTGACGTTCAAACAAAGTTTGACATGACTTTAATTTCGTTAGATTAACATTTTTTTTATACAGAGTGTAATATCATTTGATTATATTAGGATAGAAGAGTAGAAGATTACCTAAGATAATTTAAAAATTATTTGAAAATTAGAGGTCCAAAATGACCACCTTTTGTTACCGCTGACTTGACATTAGTTTATTTAGATTCACAACCTTTAAAAATTAAAGTAGGACTCAGTGTGATAGATAACCAATCTTGTGAAGTAACAAACTTCTCAAGGATTTGAGGAATCGAAAAGAATTTAGCATAACGAAAATTGTTCGCGACATTCGTTTTGGGGCCTTGTTTATGAATGGGTATGATACAGCATTCATTCGAGATAGACGGAAGATACGACTATTTAAGTAAGCTGCTGAAAAGAAATGTGAAAGGTGTACAAAAGAAATGAGCACAGTGTTTTAAAATTTAACTGGGAATGGCAATAGAATCAGGAGAGAAGAATGATTTTAAGCACAATAAATAATGCAAAGATTTTTGGACTAGCAATAAAGTTGGAATGAGGTAAGTTTTAGGAATAATGATGGAAAATGAATCAGCCATTTCATTAAAGTTAGTGGAATATATATTAAGTAAGAAAGGTTTACGTACAAAATCAACAAGAGAATGATTGTTTAGGGTCACTTCAGAAGTTAAGGCGACAACGGGAGAGATAAATAATATTTAGAACATGTTCTGGAAGTGGAAGATATATTTCTGTAATGTGGCGACACAGGAACTAAGAAAGATTCACATTTAGCATTAAAAAAATTAAGAGATTGCTTAGGGTCACTTCAGAAGTTAAGAGTTAACTTTTGTATCATGTTCTGTTAAGAACACCAAACTTGCAGCGTAAAATCGAATACCTATAAATGTTTATGATAGATGCAGATTTTTTTATGGACTTAATTGTTATAATTATATAGTGTAATTTTTGCCATTCTATGACCTTTCGAGAAAAGTTTAATACATTTTTAAAATAAAGCGAAAATAGACGAATTCTTCTATTTTTTCTTAAATTATAAGTTTCATGCGCTTAATTCGTGGCTTTCTGAACTCTTGCTGGAATTCTGAACACATTCGAGCCATCTTAAAGTCATACGTTCTTTAAGAGATGTGTTGCTCCCATGAAATTGCAATTTTCTAAATAAGCAAACTGAAATGTTAAAATAAAGCACTGCCACGACGCTGCCGCCACAAACCAAAGAAAAAGCAAAAAAAGCAAGACAAAGCATATAAAGTACAAGAAAAAGAACAAAAAAAAAAAAAAAACTCATCAAAATGCTGCCAACGTCTGCGCAGCGCGACGCTTTTGTCATTTGTAGTAGCTGAACAGCTAACTGTATATGTGTGCAAAAGAGAGCGGGTGTGTGGGTGTGTGTGTGTGGTTGTGTGGGAGTGAGTATCTCTCTGTTTGTGCGTGTGTATTTGTGTGCGCTGCGCAAACTTCAGTAATAAATTACAAAGTTGCCATTTTGTTTTTTATCTCTGCTACCGCTGCTGGTCTCTCTTTCTCCCCTCTGATGTTTCTTCTATTCGTTTGCTCTTTCGTTTCGTTTTGCTTTGTTTTGTGTACTTTTTGTTTGCAAAATAATTTTGATTTATTTTGTTGTGCCCACGCCAGCAACAACAGCACCAACAACGTCTGCTTTTTGTTGTTGTTTGCCTTCATCTTTGTGCTTAACTTTTATTTTTGTTTCTTTTTTGCTGCTGCATACTTTTGGGGTTGGTTTGTCGCTAACGCCGCCACCGCTACCGCCACCATCGTCGTTGACGACGACGACGACGCAGAGTTTATTTATATAAAGCTCTCCATTAAAAAAGCAAAAGCAGCAGCAGCAACAACAACATGAGCAACAACAAAAGCAGTACCAGCAGCAATGGCAGTATTTATGTATATTTGTATTTATAATTACTGCACATGCGTATAACGGCTTTTGGGGGCGCATTTGTTTGGGGGCTGTATTTGGAGGGCAAGGGAGTAGGCTTGAAATGTGCACTGAGACAAATTAATTTGTTGCTAAAGATAAAGCTATTTTTTGGTATGATAAATATCAAATCTGTTCTTAGAATGTATCAAAGTAAAATGATTAATTTGGCGAACTTATCTTGCACCTCCTTCATATAAACTGCCAAAGCTTAAAGAGCTCTGATGCCCCATTTACTTATATACCTCAAAAGCATCCACATATGAAAGTTATCAATAAAAGGGATACGAGTTGTAGACTAGTTATTGGCACAATTGATTTACTTATTTTCCTTATAACACGTTATCGGGCATCAGTCGACATCATTTACGCTTGCCAGCCGCCCCAGCTTTTCGCTCACTTTCTCCATGTGATTACTCCTCCACTACTTGGTCTTTCCAACTAAGTAAAAAACAGTTCAGAGTTCCACCAAGGACGCATAGGTGCGCTTACACATGATCTTCGTCATCTCCGTCTTTGTGCGTTAACTTACGCATCGGTGCTAGATCCTCTATCTAAGTTAAGATCAGTTCGGAGTTACTTCAATGGCAGAAAGATGCTCTTAGCATCTTCGCTCATCCAACAAAGATTTTCGCTCAGTGTAGCGAAAGAGGTAGGGCGACGGGCACACACACATACACACACATTTGCATAAATTTTCAAGTCGCTTTTAGAATAATAAATTATTATGCGTCGCGCGACATTAAAGCGCAACAAAGCAAACAAAATGGCGCAAAGCTTTTACTAACAAAACCAACGCATTGCTTCTCTCTTCGCAGGTCTGGTTCAAGAACCGTCGCGCAAAGTGGCGCAAGCGCGAGCGTAATGCCATGAACGCTGCCGTAGCTGCCGCTGACTTTAAGTCCGGCTTTGGCACACAATTCATGCAGCCATTTGCCGATGACTCACTGTATACATCATATCCCTACAACAACTGGACCAAGGTACCCTCACCTTTGGGCACCAAACCCTTTCCATGGCCAGTCAATCCACTGGGCTCCATGGTAAGCACCAATCATCATCAAAACTCGGTCAACTGCTTCAATACGGGTGCCAGCAGTGTTGCGGTCAGCATGAACAATTCCATGCTGCCGGGCAGCATGGGCTCCACGCTGACCAATACAAATGTGGGCGCCACACCCTGCCCCTATACCACACCCGCGAATCCCTATATGTATCGCGCTGCTGCGGAACCCTGCATGAGCTCTAGCATGTCCTCCAGCATAGCCACTTTACGCTTAAAGGCCAAGCAGCATACCACGGGTTTTGGCAGTCCCTATTCGGCGCCCTCGCCGGTTTCACGCTCCAATTCGGCGGGTCTCTCCGCCTGTCAGTACACGGGCGTGACCGATGTTGTCTGAGAAAACGCACTTGGTGCTTTGCTTAATCAGCATCAGCACCACTTGCAGCACTTTTCCGGCGGTGGCGGTGGCATGCAACATCTCGGCAACAATGGGCTGCAGCAGCATTTGTCTGGCAATAATAACAACAACAATAATGCACACAACAGCTTGTTGCATGGACATGGCAACAACAATCATCTGCTGCTGGATCATAGTGATCTGGGATTGGGTGGTGGCGGTGCTGGTGCGGGCAGTGTTGGCGATGAAGGCGGCACAGAGGATAACAACAAATCACCTCTAAGCGGCAGCAATGGTTTAATGTCGACCACAGGACGCACCAATGGTAACGATAATGGCGGCGACGATGTGGACGAGGATGTTATAGATTGAGCGGGCAAGCATTAAACTTATATATATATATATATATATATATATATAGAAAATTTAGGCATGACTCCTTAACCAAGGAAATGCATACAGCTAAATTAAATACCAAGTTATAAATAAACAAAAGATTTGTTATATGCATAAATCAGCTAAAAATTTAGTTTTTAAGCGTATTTAAATCATTTTTAAATGTAAAACTATTGCTATACTGCAAAAAAAAAGAAATAATAAATATAAACAAAATTGATAAAGTAAATTTAAATGCCGCAACATTTTTCAAAAGAACAATAATTACATTTAAATAAATAAAAAATAAATTAAAAGCAGGCAGTTTTTAATTAGTTTGGCATAAAGCCCAAAACAAAGTAAAAATAAAACAAAAAATATTTACTACTAAAAAAAACTACAACTAAATAAATAACAAAAAAAATGTAATTGAAAACTGTGCAAATTTGTGCATTATTTAATCTAATTTGCATTTCTGTGTTGAGATTAAGTGGTAATTATTTTAAACTTATCATTTACAAATTATGAAAAAAAAACTAAAGCGTAAAATTATTGTATTTGTATTAAATGTAAGTGTTTTTGTACATAATATAAAAAATAAAGCAGCTAACTAACTTTAGACAAACATATTAATTAATTAAGCTGTTCACACTTACTGCTAAAAAAATAAATAATACAAAAACTAAATAGCAAAAGCAAGCCCTAAAAAAAATATTGAAATATATATAGCCTACTTTTCTTACAGTGTAACAAAAAAAAAGCTAACTTAAAGTGTTCTACATTTTTTTTCCAACAAACTTAGTTAAATTTATGTTCAACTTTATATACCAGAAAAACTTTATACATAGTTATTATATAATAATACGCTTCCCCCAACCACAACCCCAAAGAAAACCCTATTCAAATGTATTGTAAAACAACAACCAAAAAACATAAACTTTAAATAAAATAATTAAAAAAAAAACAAAGTAAATATATCAAAGCGTAGCAGTTTTTAAGGAGTTGTCTAGTCGTATAACAAAAACAAAAAAAAGTATATAAAAATCTTGGAAAAAAAAAACAAAGTAAATAAGCGCAAATTACTAAAAACAACTATATATAAATATAATTGTAAACTTAATATTATTAGTTATAGAAATTAAATCAAAAACAACACAAAAAAATGAAAACAAAAAGAACAATAAAATAATGGGAAAAAAACAAACAAGCTTTTGATTGGGGCGTTCTAAGATAATTTATTATACGAAATTGTTTCACAAATTTTTAATGCGGTCAACCAAACGAACCGCATATCTCGAGTCATGGATAACAAATGAGTTTTCGAAAAATGCAAAATTAAAAAATCAAATTGTAATTTATGCGGCCCTGCTTCCTGTTCCCCCACACACACAGCAACTTCTGCAGCAAGTTGAACTAGTAACTCTTAATAAGCCTCACAGGACGCAGGCGAGGACATTGCCACAACGTTTGGCAGTCAACTCATCTAAATTGAGCACAAAATGTTGGCATTGCTCTGGCTCATTACCCCTCGTGGTTTTGCTGCGTACACTTGGAGAAATAAGTGTGTAGCATTTAAAATTTGCTTAGACAACTATGGTAAGTTATTGAAATTTTAGGCTTAAAATTGAAATATTTTTAAAAGCATATAAATGATATTTATGTTATATTCAGGCGATATTTCTGTAACATTTAACAAAGGACATAGATTAAGTTTGTTTCGTTCGAATATATTTTAAAAAAAAGTTTATATTTTGAAAGATTTTGTAAACTTTTAATTCTTGAAAACAAAGAAAGTTGTATTCTTCAAAGTTACATATAGTATATCCATGTTGACAAGAGATGCTGATATGTCCATGTTTATCTGTGTCTGTCTGTATGAAATTCTAGATCTTAAAAATGGTAACAGTGAGAGAGAGCAACTAAGTATTGTTATCCAAGTGTATGCAAGCTTTTCTTAATTTTTTGATATCAGGATGGGTGCTTTGTATTGTCCTAAGACAAATTTATCCGATTGTTTTTGGTATTCGTTGGAGAGTCAATCGCTATGCACAACCGTTTGTCTTTCGGACGACTTGCTGCACACATAAGCTTACCACTTAAAGGATGCGAGGAGGCTATGTGTCAATATTCTCGATGCCATAAACCGAAAGAAAACAACAACAATTCAACATTACCATGCAAAGGGCCTCGGTAACCGAACTCGCCTCTTATCCAGAAGGTAGGTTGTTTGATTCAACCACCAAGGGGAATAAATTTATTTACATAAATTCAGTTACTTTTTATCCATAAGTGGCTGACCAGCATCTAAAAAAATAACCTCAAAAATTTATTGCTTTCATATTTGTATTATTCTCAGGAACAATTCTTATTGGCATACAATTTTATTGGTTAACAAACTTTCATTATTTTTATTTTAAGTATCATTCTAAAATCAATCTTTGATAAAAATTAACTGATTTTTAATTTCGAAGCAAGTTATGCTAGGTATAATTTCAGAAGCTACAATTTCACAAAATTTACGTACATACAAAAATTTTTATAAAATTTCCAAAAAAAAATTTCGCTAAGTGTGCAAGTTGGTAGCAGTCTCCTTTCTTACAAGTTTGTTTGGCCGGGCAACTGGTGCAAAAAAGATCCATCCATCAATTTATTCATTACAATGAAATTATGTCGAATTTATATGCACCCCGCCGCCGCAGACCACTGGCCCAGTGTCTATGTCAACCCCACGAGCGAACGCCTTCCATGCGCAGAGATGCAGGGTGCGGATGCGGCGGCAAGTAGAAAATCACCGCACAATAAAAATAATAATAAAAGGACATGCTGTTTGTTGCCTATGCAAAATGCCCAAATTGTATTGTTAGTGCGCAAGGGTGCCGGGCTGATGGGTGCCGTGAGCTCTGAGCGTGTGCATGGAGGCACAAAGTGTACGTGCGTATTCAGTCAAGGGTAGTGTGGTGGTGGCATAGCATGGCCTGGGCAAGCATCAAATTTGAATTTCATATGCTTGGCGCTGATTGAAGGCAGCCGGGTCTAATAAAGTGAGCAAAGTAACTTTAGATACAGGGAGCAACAGAGACGGTCAGAATCCCGCTGGGTTAAGCATCATTTATAATGGCAGTAGCACTGTTGTTGGGCGTCCATTTGATTTATTTTATTTCTTTTTGGCGTTGTTAATGTTTTAATAAGATTGATTTTATTGCGGCTGCTACTGCTGCCGCAGAGCGTGGGCGTCAAAGGGTTAATAAGTTGGCCTGCCTGCTGTTTAACTTTATTAGTTGTTTGTTGCGAAGGAGAGGAGGACTACAAAGGGGCTGCTGTCGCAACGAAATTGCCAATTAAATAGCTTGAGCAAACAGTCAAACACAATAGAGTTAACAACAGATTGAACTGCCTTCTATGAAGCCAGGAAAAAAAAAGAAATATGTCGCCCCAATGTGGCCCACATTTGCTGTACATTGCGTAATTAACTTTTTGGCGTAATTAATGCCAAGTCTAATTATTGTTAAGCACGCTCAGCCATGCCAGCCATTGCACAAAGTCTACGCGCACAGTTGTCTCTCTAAATATATGAGCTTCAATTAAAATCAACAACATGCCAAATGAAATATTTAACATACAAAACTTCCACTTCTATTCATGTAACTGTAAGTATCTGTGTGAACGAGTTCGTGTGTGTGTGTGAGTGTGCGTCTTGTGCGCCATCTTGAAATTTTCTTAAGACAACGCACGCAACGCTTGCTGTCAGCCATTATTTGACTGCCTGGCAGGCAGTGCCTGCTCTAGTGCTCTCCTCTGTTCAACCCCAACTCTGCTGCTTAAGCAATCAGGCAACCCAACCAACCAACCAGCCAACTTTGCTGCCTTGCCCTTTTGAAGCTGCTCCGCATCATTTCCCATCATTTGCTTTGTCAGTATGCGGCAGCTTCATCATTATTATTGCTGTTACTTGTTTCGTATTGCAAGTCGTCATCATCTTGCTCATCATCTTTGTTTTTGCTGTATTTTTCCCTTAGGTACTTGTCTTTCTTAACTCATTGCGTTGGTAATAAATCTTAGCCGTTCTCTTATCTGCCACGCACAGTTAAAGAAGCTGCTTTGACTCATTCTTCTTCAGCCATAACATCTTCAACTCCTACTCTTTAAGTTTGTTTTGTGCGTGTTAGCTTGGCAGCCCTCGCTGAACTTTCATAAGTTGGCTCTAACTTTTAGTTACTTGTACCCAACTAGGCACACTTTCGTACACTTGCAAAAAAAATTATTCCTTGAGCTTAATTTATAGTACAACATAGTTGTGCATAACAAATACTTCACAATTATTCTAAGCTGGTGCTTTTCATCGCACTGCGATCCATTGGTCGTTAATGCCACTCGATTTACTTGTATTTCTTAGAACTATATTTGAAATTTATTTTTTGATTGCTTGATAACAAACCAGTCAATGTATTAAAAACTGTTCTGCTTAAACCACTTGAGAATTATTCGCTGAGAATCACAAAGTACAGAATAATGCTGTCCTTAAGTAATTGTCCCCCATCTTTCCTAGCCAGCATCAACGTGTGAAAACAGGTATTTAAACTTGCGCTCAAGTTGACTTCGTTGAAATTAGAGATTACCAAGAGACAAAAACATGCAAAGAACTCTAACTCAAACCTTATTATATAAAAGTCCGCTGTTTTGATTTTTCTTTACCAAAAAGTATCTATCATAAAAGGGGTGCATTTGGAAAATATCGAAATTGCTTTTGTTAAGATATCTAGAAAAGCTCCAAAAATCCAAACAGCTTTTTCGTTATTTTTTAATGTTGGCTGCAGATAATTAATCACAATTTCTAGAGATAAAAAGTAACTTTCAGAGCAAAAATAGGTAAAATTCAAATTTTAATTTTATTTGTGAAGAAGGGCATACCTGATAGTTTATACCTTGGGTACTGGAAAGCGCCAATAGCAGATTTCACTACTCCCTGACGTCTATCTTTCGCATGGGTCTATAAAATTATTACTCACTTAAATGTCCAGAGATAAACTGAAATATTACACAACTACAAAAAATACCATCGTTCGAGCGGTTCTTTCCTTATAATAATGTACAACGTCCTTAAGACTGTTATCGTGTTCAGCAAGATAACTCATAGTTTGAGCAATATAATTCTACAATATTAGACACTGTAAACAACTTATTAGCTTCATAAAAGTGATTGTATTGGATATTCTTGTAGAATTCGCCTTAAAAAATGACCTCTAAATGATCGTAGAACACATCTTTGCATAAGCTCTTACTAGGGTTCAATGACTTTAATGCATTCCTTCCAAAATATCTTTTGTCATTTTACATAGAGTAACTCGCAATTTTCTACCTTTAGCACTATAATTTTGTAGTTTCTTTCATGCATTGCACTATCCTTTTCCCGTTTTATGCGCAAACTATAATAAACTATAATATCCCCATCTTACGAATGCTCTTTCTTTATCTTAACTTGATTCGCCAAATCGAGCATCTTTCAGCGATCACGAACTATGAAACCCCAAAGTGCTCAACGTGGATCTTTTGGCTCTTTTGTTAAGAAATATTTGAACTATTGCACTGCGATCCATTGGTCGTTAATGCCACTCGATTTGATTGTATTTCTTATAGCTATATTTGAAATTTGTTTTTGATTGCTTGATAACAAACCAGTCAATGTATTAAAAACTGTTCTGCTTACACCACTTGAGAATTATTAGCTGAGAATCACAAAGTACAGAATAATGCTGTCCTTAAGTAATTGTCCCCCATCTTTCCTAGCCAGCATCAACGTGTGAAAACAGGTATTTAAACTTGCGCTCAAGTTGACTTCGTTGAAATTAGAGATTACCAAGAGAAAAAAACATGCAAAGAACTCTAACTCAAACCTTATTATATAAAAGTCCGCTGTTTTGATTTTGCTTTACCAAAAAGTATCTATCATTAAAGGGGTGCATTTGGAAAATATCGAAATTGCTTTTGTTAAGACGTGTAGAAAAGTTCCAAAAATCCAAACAGCTTTTTCGTTATTTTTTAATGTTGGCTGCAGATAATTAATCACAATTTCTAGAGAAAAAAAGTAACTTTCAGAGCAAAAATAGGTAAAATTTAAATTTTAATTTTATTTGTGAAGAAGGGCATACCTAATAGTTTATACCTTGGGTACTGGAAAGCGCCAATAGCAGATTTCACTACTCCCTGACGTCTATCTTTCGCATGGGTCTATAAAATTATTACTCCAGAGATAAACTGAAATATTACGCAACTACAAAAAATACCATCGTTCGAGCGGTTCTTTCCTTATAATAATGTACTTCTACGCATAAAATTTTTTCGAGCAAAGCAGTAAACGTCCTTAAGACTGTTGTCGTGTTCAGCAAGATAACTCAGATAGTTTGAGCAATATAATTCTACAATATTAGACACTGTAAACAGCTTATTAGCTTCATAGAAGTGATTGTATTGGATATTCTTGTAGAATTCGCACATTTTTGCATAAGCTCTTACTAGGGTTCAATGACTTTAATGCATTCCTTCCAAAATATCTTTTGTCATTTTACATAGAGTAACTCGCAATTTTCTACCTTTAGCACTATAATTTTGTAGTTTCTTTCATGCATTGCACCTATCCTTTTCCCGTTTTATGCGCAAACTATAATAAACTGTAATATCCCCATCTTACGAATGCTCTTTCTCTATCTTAACTCAACTTGATTCGCCAAATCGAGCATCTTTCAGCAATCACGAACTATGAAACCCCAAAGTGCTCGACGTGGATCTTTTGGCTCTTTTGTTAAGAAATATTTGAACCTTTGCACTGCGATCCATTGGTCGTTAATGCCACTCGATTTACTTGTATTTCTTAGAACTATATTTGAAATTTATTTTTTGATTGCTTGATAACAAACTAGTCAATGTATTAAAAACTGCTCTGCTTAAACCACTTGAGAATTATCAGCTGAGAATCACAAAGTACAGAATAATGCTGTCCTTAAGTTATTGTCCCCCATCTTTCCTAGCCAAAATCCATTTATTTTTTGAATTTGCAAACAATTTCGTATGCATCAACTTGTGAAAACAGGTATTTAAAATTGCGCTCAAGTTGACTTCATTGAAATTAGAGATTACCAAGAGAAAAAAACATGCAAAGAACTCTAACTCAAACCTTATTATATAAAAGTCCGCTGTCTTGATTTTGCTTTACCAAAAAGTATCTATCATAAAAGGGGTGCATTTGGAAAATATCGAAATTGCTTTTGTTAAGATATCTAGAAAAGCTCCAAAAATCTCAACAGCTTTTTCGTTATTTTTTAATGTTGGCTGCAGATAATTAATCACAATTTCTAGAGATAAAAAGTAACTTTCAGAGCAAAAATAGGTAAAATTCAAATTTTAATTTTACTTGTGAAGAAGTTTATGCTTTGGGTACTGGAAAGCGCCAATAGCAGATTTCACTACTCCCTGACGTCTATCTTTCGCATGGGTCTATAAAATTATTACTCACTTAAATGTCCAGAGATAAACTGAAATATTACACAACTACAAAAAATACCATCGTTCGAGCGGTTCTTTCCTTATAATAATGTACTTCTACGCATAAAATTTTCTCGAGCAAAGCAGTAAACGTCCTTAAGACTGTTATCGTGTTCAGCAAGATAACTCATAGTTGTTTGAGCCATATAATTCTACAATATTAGACACTGTAAACAGCTTATTAGCTTCATAGAAGTGATTGTATTGGATATTCTTGTAGAATTCGCCTTAAAAAATGACCTCTAAATGATCGTAGAACACATTTTTGCATAAGCTCTTACTAGGGTTCAATGACTTTAATGCATTCCTTCCAAAATATCTTTTGTCATTTTACATAGAGTAACTCGCAATTTTCTACCTTAAGCACTATAATTTTGTAGTTTCTTTCATGCATTGCACTATCCTTTTCCCGTTTTATGCGCAAACTATAATAAACTATAATATCCCCATCTTACGAATGCTCTTTCTCTATATTAACTTGATTCGCCAAATCGAGCATCTTTCAGCAATCACGAACTATGAAACCCCAAAGTGCTCAACGTGGATCTTTTGGCTCTTTTGTTAAGAAATATTTGAACTATTGCACTGCGATCCATTGGTCGTTAATGCCACTCGATTTACTTGTATTTCTTATAACTTTATCTTAATCTTTTATTATTTATTTTTTGATTGCTTGATAACAAACCAGTCAATGTATTAAAAACTGTTCTGCTTAAACCACTTGAGAATTATTCGCTTTATGCGCAAACTATAATATTCCCATCTTACGAATGGTCTATTTAATTCATCTCTTTCACTATCTTAACTCAACTTGATTCGCCAAATCAAACATGTTTCAGCAATCCCGAACAATGAAACCCGAATGTGCTCAAAGCGGGTCTTTTGGCTCTTTTGTTAAAAAATGTATCAACTTTTATTATATTATTTTTATCTTTGAGATTGTAAATCCAAGTTTCTAGCCAGCCTCAGATGTGAGACGGTGCGCATCTACAAAAAATTCATTCATCTTTACATTCTCCACGTTATTATTAAAAATTTCTTTATTTTAAATTTTTTTAATTATAAGTCCCACTAGACTTAGTTGCACCTCTATGTGTGGGAAGATCTTTTAAGTTTACTTAATACAAAGAAACTTTTTGTATATGATGTAAGCTAACTGATTGGGAAGATGATTTTACTGAAAAAAAATGATGTCTGTAGACAGTAAGTTAATATTTTCTGATATTAATATTTTGAATTGTAATCTGTGTATTACTTTTACGCACATATTCTTCTCTTAAAATCCTTAAAATTATACCCTGAAACTTATATTAAGATAAGTTGCAAATAAATTGCCGAACGTCGGATGCTTTTGGGATTCGAACTCCAATAGTTTTATTTGTGGCCAATCACTCTAATTCAATACTTATGGTGGCATACACATATAATGACTCAGATTCTCCTTACCTATGGGGTGTTTGCTTTTTTCACAATATTGCAGACATGATTGTACAATCTAGGATTACGTTCCAACTGTGTATTAACGTCTTTATAGACCAAACTAAATGTGTTTGATAGTAACTTGAGAGACGTAAATCGTGTTAGCTCTAATCAAATCACACTTTTGAATTTCGGTCATATCCGAAAGCTCTCAAAAATGATCTGATACATTAAAACAAAATTAGAAAGAGTTTATAGTTTCGGCCTTGAAAGTAAGAATTATCTTTCAAATGAGCCAAGTTAAAAATATCTAAATTAAGTTGAGTCAAAATCTTTTTTGCAAGTGTGTCAACTTCGTACAAACATATAAATACATATAGTTGGCAATAAGCCCAAGTTAACTTCAAGAATTTTAATTTCAATTTCAGTCATTTTTATTGCTAAATCTAACGCTGGAATATTATTGCAAAGCCAAATGCAAATGAAATAAAGCAAAATCATATTAAATAAAAATATAAAAAAGACAATAAAAAAGCAGAATAAAATGTCTTTTAATAAGCAGAAGTGAGAGAGCACAGCAGCAGAGACATACACAACCTATAGGAGCCGTAAGACCCTGCGCATAAAACTTGACACCATTTTGTTGCAGGTTTTTTTATATTGCATGCACCATATATTTGCACAATATTGTAGTATATATTATTTGAAATTTACTTTTGGTCATTTTATGAGCGCAAATTTTGACCTAAAAATCATAAAAATTGTAATCAAAATGCAGCAGCAGCGTACAGTTTATGAGGGATCTCTATACACGCACAAGTCGTAGCAGTGCGGCAAATTCTAATAACATTTCTAAGGCCAAGTCTGACCCATAGGTCGGGAACCGGAAGCGTAAGCTTAGCGCTTATGGCTTTTTAATGGTGCCGTGTGTCGGTTTTGTGGCAAATAAAATGGCGCACATTAAAAGCATGTTACGAGGCAGCAACGAGTAACTCCAGGCAAATGCATTGGCCGCAGGACACACACACAGTCGCAGCATCGTATTGAGGTCATGCATGATTGTGAGACGAGCGTTGGGTAAATAAAAAATACATAAAAATATTTTACGAGCATAGAAGAAGGCAGCAGCACAAAAAGATTGCAATAAAAATGGCGTCAAATAAAACTGACAATATTGTCGTCATGTGCGCCATTTTGTTGGCGCTCCAAGGGCACAAGTACAAAATGTACAACGTTTTTCGGTTTCTTTTGTTTTTTTTTTTAATTTACTTAAAAGGCATAAAGTAAAATCATTAGAAAAATGGCAACATACAAAATTACTTAAATTTAAATGAAATGAAAGAAAAAACCAAGCCATGGTGTAGCGTTGTTGCTGCTCCGTGTATACATAGCATTGTAGTCTCAATAGCATTGTTGGGGTTTTGGTTTCGGTTTCGGTTTTGTCATTTCAATTCGCATTATCCTTTGCACTTATTTTTACTACTGCTTTGCCTAGTGCCATCTCTTTTAGACTCACTGTTCTTCGGTGGGGGTTGCCGACACCGACGGTGTGACATGGTGGGGTCTAACCCCAATGTACATGAGCTGCCATTTAGAGCTGTGTAACTGTCAGTGTATCTGTGTGTGTGTGTGTGTGTGCGTGTGTGGGGGTGTGTTTGCGTAATGGCGGGTGTTGCCTTTGTCGTTGTTCTCTACGTCGTTGTCGTTTTCCAATGCTCTTCTTCTTCCATGCTGCCCCCCCTACTCCACCAAACCGTACGTACTGCCTATCTCTTTGCCTTGGTTGTCGAGTTACTCGTATTGTCATTGTGCAAATAAAATATGTCACGACTCGCCCACTCCTATAAGCGGTACGCCTTTACAGTACTTTTGTGCACCCCTTCCCAAACCATACACACTTTTCTAAACCCTAACACGCCCCCCATGCGCATTGTAAAGCAGTATCGGCGTGTATGTGTATGTGGTATATCTAACCTATTGTTACCCAGTTCTCATAATACTCATTGTACTTCAAATACAATCCATACACTCAATGAGCACACACTACACAATACTATAGTTGTTGGGTGTGTGTGGGTGTTTATTTTCTTTAAAAATATTTCATAATCTTTGTGCAGAAAATAAATTCATTTTTGTACTGTTTTGGAATTTAAAACTGTGGTGAATGAGTTTGTGTAATTTTATTTAAAAATCAACAATTAGGTTTTAAAACAACATTCCAAATGCTTACTATTGCGTTTTTTATATTTATTTAGCTAAGAACTATAGTATTTCTTTAAATTGTTATGTTTATTCTATATTCCCACACTTGCTAATAATTTAAGGTTTTCACCATAGTTGAATTCTACAATACAAGATTTTTGATTCGAATACATATTTTCTAATTGTCTATTACAAAAAATAAAACAAAATGTTTCTACAACAATGATATTCCAAATAGATATAGAGGTCTTTGCATATTTACAATAATCATATATATTCAAAATCGACTTTGCATCCTTAAAGACGAACTAGAAACAAAGTACTTAAAGGTTTACCTAACTACAAAGATTTAAGTCATATTCAAGCCTTTTTGAGCATAATTAGGTTTGCCAACTTGAACCAACGAATCAAGACAATTTTGTATTTGAAACTTTTCAAAATAGTTATTTATCAATGCAACCCAATAATAATATCAATAGTTTCGTAAAAAATATAATATATCTATTACATCAAAACGAGAAAGGCAAGGATAAATCTTTTTTTTATTCCAATTATGCCATTTTGAATTCAATAATCATTTTATGCTTGATTGATATTAAAAATTTCAATCATTACAATCGTTGGGGGTTTTTGTAACTTTTCACTTGTGCACTGCATATCAACGCGTTTTATTTAGATTAGCTTTCTATTATTTATGAATTTTGATATCTTTTCAAATAAAAAATTTCCTTTGTTCATTTTACTGCCACTTCTGGCGTTTTATCCAATACAAACAGAACAGCCAACAACTATAGAAAGCTAAGCCAAATCCACGATTTCAGCTGGCAAATCCTTTTCATAGCTGCAGTCAGGTGAAAAATAACAAAATGTTTTTCATAAAATGTTTTATAAAAATATATATAATAAATATATATATATATATATACATATTTATATGCATGTATATGTTTGCGACTGTAAAAGACATTGGGTGGTGCCTGAGTTGTCATTGGCTTTGCTCATGTTGTTGCTGTTGCGCATTTTCCGAGTGCTTTTTGGCTAAATGCGAAATCGATTGGAAAACAATTTCCAATTTTTAAAGAATTATCGCCGCCATATTCGCGCATGCTACACTAAATCACACATAAGCAACCTCTAAATCTGCTACCAGCGTCACTCACTCACACACAGACACACACACAACTGTGTGTACACATACGCACACTCACACACAAAGCTAACCTTTTTGCCAAGCTTTTCGATTTTTCCTTCATTTTTTTTTTTTTGGTTGCTTCCTTTTTATTTTTTTATTTCTGCTCATGCAATATTTTCCATTTCATTTTCTGCGCGGGTGACGTTGTGCTTAGCTTTGCCTGCATGGTTGACTGAGTATATGTGTGTGTGCACAATGGGTGGGATTGGAATTATGTTGATCAAAATTGCTATTCGATTTGCAATTTGTTTGCCTTGGCACATTTTTCTACCTTTCGAAAAATGTATACCAAAGCTTTCGAAAGTATTGATTTCAGTAACTTATATGTAACTTTTTGAGACAAAGCTCTTTATGAAGAGTAAACAATACATTATTTTAAACTGAAAACGAGTTTGCCAGCCTTTGAACTTGACAACAATATATTTAAATTTGTTCAGGCGCCTACGGTATGGTTTTTGGACGAAAAAGCTGCTTTGAATATGTTTGCCATTAATATAATCAAGCCATTACGAAAGTATTTATTTTCTTTTAAGTAATCAATAAGGAAATATTCTGCCGAACCACATACCTTTAATTCTCCTATTATCTTTCCCACAAAAACAGCAATTACGAAGAACTGATAAATATATTGATGATAAATTTTCCTTGCTTAGAATTACACTTCAAAAAAAATACCGAAATCTGTCATTCTGTATGTGCAGACAACTTTACTATTTGAAGATAGTATTTCAAAACCAATAAAATACTAATTCTCCGTCACTATTCTGTCATCGCTCTAAAGCGGAGTATGTCTACATAATAATAGTATAGACAACTTAGTTATTTATTTAAAATCTGAAAGACCTGGAAGCTTGTATGCCAATGTAATAACAGTTCAAATAGAGTAGGGACCTACAGTTCATAGTCAGTTTATAGCCGAAACCGAAGGGTGATACCGTCGTATCCCATATGATGTTTAGATAAGCAAATAGCGACTTTTGGTAGGCAGTAAGCTAGCACATAAGAATCATATTTTTTGGGTGGGTTTAAACCACCGACCTTTTAGTTAGAGAGGAGTACGCTATCACTACGCTATCACTACCCAATCAATTGGTTCCATTAAATTAGAGAACAAAAAAACTTCTATTACAATAATATTAGTTTCTATATATATGAAGCAATTTTTTAGACGCTACAAAATGCTTTATATATTGTAAAATCCTATGCCTGGTAGAACGAACATAGGTGACTTTTTCAGTCCAGTCGAGCACCTAATAGCTAATTCACTTAGCCCAAATTGCTGCCAAAATCTTTTTATTCTTCTATTCTTATAATGGAACACAAGCTCTCTGGGAAAATGGCACAAATTTTCCCTAGATGCTTGATTTCATAAAATCATTGTGACAATTTAAGAGAATTGCCTATGGTACTCAAATGATCAATATTGTAAAGGACCAGAGCAAATTAATTTTGGCAAAAGTTGTAACATAAGGTATGAAATTTAATTGTCGCAACTGCATTTTCGACCACTGTGTAAGTACTGCCGTTCATAGTGTGTGAGTTTGTTTTATCTTTACCACAAAAGCGAAATTATATAGCAACCAACCAGCACATACTCCCTCTTACTGGTCCCCCCATTCCCAGCGTATATAGATATTTGCTTTTATGTTGCTTTGGGTTATTGTACCTTTGACTTTGAGTTGTAGCGAATTCGGAAATCTTGCCTTTTTCTTCCTTGTCACATTTGGTTGCCCCTCAGCATGTGTGAGTTCATAACACCCCAACAACAGCAAAGAAAACCCCACTTACAACTACCATACTACCATACAGCATTTATTATTACATTCAATGCTCTTTAATCGAGCACCCCATACTCGGAGTACTCTATGTACCGACCGCATTTCGTAATCAAAGTGCCGCAGCGGCATTTAAACTACTAATAGGATTCCGGAAGTTGTCTTTGCAGTTGTCTTGAGTGCCACACAGTGTTTGGCAGTGACATCGTCCTTGTCGTCCTGAATGCGCGCACAAGGTGCCAAATCGTAATTTACATGGATTTCGTTGAGATACCTAAAGAATTGAATTGAAAGCCAGAGCAAAGCTACCGCTAATGTATTGTAGATTATGCCAAATCCCACTGTGCTGTTCTTTTTTTTTCTTCTCCTTATATTTTTTTCCTTTCCCTTATAACGCATGAGCACACGCATGTGTGCGTGTTAACATTAAGTTGTGCAAAAGTATTGGTGTGCCTGCGGCAAATTCAAAGTTTCTTCCTTTATTGGTGTCACACCTAGACCATTTGCACGCCATTTTCATCTCTAGGCAACGCTCTCATCATTGTTGGAGCAACTAAATTTTCGATAAGCGGCCATGCGCCTCCTGCGTAAGTAAAGATTCAACTCGTGGATCAGATTGCAGGCTATCAGTCCCATCATTACACAAATGGTAATTGCCACAAATAATAACAAATACCAGTGAAAGTAGCAGGACATGGTTTTGGGCCGTTTAAACCAATTTATCAAATCGCTGGTGCACTGCTCAGGTACACAATAGCCGTTGGTCTCGCGCACGCAGCCCTTGGAACAACCACCATTGGGGGACTTGACAGAGGCACCTGCATTAATTGTGCAATTGATTTGAGCGAAAGCAAAGCCAATTGGTTCAACCCAAAAGATAAGTAGTGGCTGCCAGATCCAAAACATATTTTTTTCCAAGTTTTGGTACAGATTTTATCAGTAATTTGCCAAAATATATCTAAAATGTTAAGTTTTGACATTTAAGGCAGAGTGTGTAAAAAGTTGAGGGAATACATTAAGGCTCTCTGTATTAAAAGGTGTTCGAAAAGAACGAGTACCTACAGTTTTTGGCCGAATCCGAACGAAGGTTGGTGAATAGCGCCAATTATTTGCTAGCTATGCCGTTGCTAGACAAATGCACCAGTGCTGCAGAGTGGAATCGAGCCACCAGCCTTCCGTTTTAAAGGTAAGTACGCTACCACTACACTTCCAAACCCATATATTATAAATTACAGTTTTTAATATTCTTTTCAAAATGGTTGTTATTCCAAAGTCCCAACTTTTTCTAATCCAATAAATTTCACACTTCTTCCATTTCCCTTTTTTATATGCAGAAAAGCACTTATTCGAAATGTTCCGTCTCAAAAGTCGAAAAATCTGGCCAAAAATTGTGTCGCGAGTTAAAATGCTGGAAATGACTTGTACAGCGTTTTTTGGTTATAGCAATCCAAATCTGGTATCAAAGTTTATGAAAACTAAATGCTTGACACAAACTGACGGTTTGATTGACAAAAATTGTACTTTCATCTCGAAAATTTATATACTTGGTTTTCTGCATCAAGACATCCACATCCGTTCCGAAGTTTGCCTTTTATATTACGGGAGAAGAGAACAAATATAAATATGAATCATTGAAAATCTCTTTATTGTTTTTCAAAATATTCCCCATTAAGATCTGAACCAATTGTCGAAGCACTTCTGCCACTCTGGTTGAGTTATCACCAAAACATGCATTCTGAACACATCAAACGCTTTTCAGGTGACAAAAAGCGATGATCTCTCATTTTATTTTTTACGTTCAAGAGTAAAAAGAAGTCATTCGGTGCCAACTCCGATATATAATAATTATAATTAATGATGATTTATCCTGAGAGGGTAAAAACTTGCGTGTACAGTTTTATAGTGCTTAGAAGTGGAATTAAATGATAACAAATTTTAGATTACAATTTGTATTGAATTAACTTGTTGTTTATTTGTAAAAAAAAACACAGTTTTTCGGTCGAAGATTCAACATCACTGCTGACTGCACTAACATCAGCAGATGATGAGACCAGCAATTCCAAAACTTTTGCAGAAAGAGTGAGGCTTTTTATGGGCTACATTTTTTGTAAGCTCTATATTACTGCATCCGAAGATGCCAGGAGTCTCTTAAAAACGTCTTGTATTGTTTGCGCATGGAATGATTTTCATGCAAAATTTTCGCGCGATTTTAAAGTACTTTTGTAACTATATTAGGATGGGTTTAAATAAATGGGGATTAAATAAAGTTACTTTAAAATCTCGCGAAAATTTTGCACGAAAATCTTTCCATGCGCAAACAATAAACAATATGCACAGATATTGACATGAGTCACGATTCCTAGAACTGTACCTCGGTATTACGACGGTAATTTTTCAATTTTACGATATTTATATCAAATCCACTTGACGTTGTCTGTAACACAACTTTGCAATATTTAATCAATGCTTCGTCGAGACGCAGAATTTTGACTGTTAAAGGAACATTTTCAAAAAATTGACGTACGTAAAAGCAGTACGGCCCTAACATTTTTGTCGCTGACCATTTTCGATATTTTTATATCCTAAATGTCGGGATTGTTGTTGTTGTAAACAAGTTGTATTTGCATCAAAAATTGGGAAATGCCAAAAAATATTCCTGGACTTATGTTAAAATATCTTAAAAAGCAGAAGTAACCAGAAAATGCATTCAAAATTCATAATAGTTTGATCCTGTATATTATTATGACAGAAACGTTAAGCCAAAGATTCAAGATCTTACATACTAGCTATTTAAATTAGGTACATTTGATAAAATCACACTTGATTCGTTTTTTATTCATAACCAGTTTCTAAAAACGCCTATTGACATATATTATGAAATCCAATTATTTCTAAAGTATTCCATATGCATCAAGAGACAACAATAAGAATCAATTACATCACATCGCACAGTGGGGTTCATTTTAATGAAATACGGCAAAAATATGGCTTTTAAGGGTTATCTTGAAACAATTCCACTAAAAACCCTCAAGTAAGATATCCTTAATTTTAAACGCAGTGCTATTTTTATATAAGCTTTTCCACTATTTAACTTTTTTAAGTTCGAATTCGACAAATACTTTAAGATTTAAGAACCTTTAAAGCAAATTGGGTAACTTCCACTGTGCAGAGCTTGTTCGACTGATATTTTGAACATTTTAAACAAATGAGTTACATGCTACTAATGAGAAAATTCAAAAACAAGTATGTATATTACTAAATCAGCATAACAAAGTGATTTTAATGTAATTCGTGATTTTGCATAATTATTAAGTTAATAATTAAAATTTGTGCACGAAACCAAAATGAAAACATTAAAATTTAATGCGTGCCCAATGACAAATGCAGCACTCCTTTTGTAAATATGTACATAATTATATACACACACCTATATATACGACTATATATGTATATAAATAGGTGGAGGCGTGGCAGTTGCAGGTGCATTGCACATTTGCACGAGGACTTATGGCTGCTTAGGCACTGCATACCCCTCTAACACCTTGTGGAATCTGCCACATGGCAAATAACTAATGCGTAAATATTAGCAAATTCCAAAACGTGAACAGCCCCAAAGCTACCCAAAACTCCTCTATAGGTTGGACACAACGCACACAATTACTGTTTGGAGCGTACAGTGGTAGTGGAAATTATACAAACACCCTTACATTTTCAGCAACTCCTCTTGCGTTTAGGATTTGCATTCAGCTTAAAATTCGGATTGATCGTGTACATTCTATGCCTTAGAGTGAGATCAATTCGGATAGATTCTGTACATCCAATGTCTTACGAGTTACGTTTAAAGTTCGGATTCAGTATGGAATTCGGATTGAGTCTGTACATCCTATGTCTAAGAGTTAAGTTTAGAGTTCGGATTCAGCTTAGAATTCGGATCGACCCGGAAACATCCTATGCCTGTGAGTTATGTTTAGAGTTAGCATTAAGCTTAGAATTCAGATTGATCCTAAACACCATATGCCTGCCGCCAAAGTCCAAAAACATCAAACACCGAACTGTTCGAATACTTTCCAATCCCACTGTTCGCATGATATGATATTTATAC
Source organism: Chymomyza procnemis (assembly GCA_035046065.1). Classification (NCBI taxonomy): domain Eukaryota; kingdom Metazoa; phylum Arthropoda; class Insecta; order Diptera; family Drosophilidae; genus Chymomyza; species Chymomyza procnemis. The sequence continues at coordinate 10,635,957 of JAWNOJ010000026.1, read as the reverse complement.
ATATAAATTTCGAGACACATATGCGACCAGCGATATTTCTGTTGTTGTTGCATTTGTAATAAGCAATCAATTATTATTATTGAATTTAGGTACGCGGTTTGTTACAATGTTGTTGTATGCAGCGTATTTTAAGTGGGTGTCCTGAGGTAGGGCATTGGATTGGTCAGGGTTACTAATGCGCCTAATGAGAATTTAAGCATTTGCACTGTATGCCATTTTGCATGGATTTACAAAGCGCGTGGTACAGTTGTGCTTGGCACAATGCAAATATAATTACATTTAGCCTAATTTTGTTGTGTATTCTGTTATAATGGTTTAAAATTACTCAAATCTCATTGAATTGGTTAATCTAGCTGGTTGAATAGACAGAGAGAGATATGGTTTAATTTAGTTCAAACAAAGCATGGGAAAACCCTTTTTTTTTGGGTGCGCAGCAAAAGGTAAAGAAGATTATATTGAAAAAGATTTTTTTAAATGCGAAAAATTGTGTTAGATTATGAGAGGTTTTGTAACTATAAAGCGATAAAACATTGCTTTCCTAGATTTGTCTTTCTAAATGAAATACCGACACTAGCATTTTAATTTAGTGCTTTGAAGTGTATAAACTAAAAGAAAGTAGCCAAGCTTTTCCGCATCTTTCATGAAGAAAATGCATGTCTACTTTTGATGATGTGTTATTCTTAACTTCACTTGGCTTACAAAGAGGAACGTAAATATTAAGAATAGCAGATCATTAAAAGCAGAATAATTAACAATTTATCAGATACAAAACTCCCCTATAAAAGCTGTAAGTTATAGTCAATGCATTTTATGAAATGTGACTAGGTTGGTAAAGTTTATATAATTATTTTAAAATTTTCAAGTTAGTATAAAGCACCCCTATGGTAATTCAATATTCTGAATTTAAAGTAAAATCAAAAATTATACCAATTCTTTAAGATATTAAGAATAGCGTTCTACGTAATAATGATGAAAAAAGAAACATCTAAAAATGAAAAAACAAACATCTTTTCACAAAAGCAAAGCTAATTGTATGGGTATTCCCTGTACTTTCATGTAATTAATTTCGGGAAGAGTCATACAGTGTTTCTTGCTTTCCTGAAGAAGCTGTGTTATGTGGGAAAAATGTTGGATAAGAAATGAATTACTATCAAAACTTAAATTATTTATTTAAAACCCAAGCCTATCGTCATTTTTTTGTTTTTGGTTTTGTCTATATTTTGTTTCTACCTGGAAATCGTAACAAAATATTTATCATCATTTTATATACTGGTTCTTGTGTATTTCAGACAAGGCGACCTTCAATCCTGTAACCTCTTCTATCCAGTAATGAAAGGTCGGTATACATCGTTCTGTCGCTGTTTGAATTAAAGTCTCGAGCTCCTTGCATACGCCGAAGAATTTTTATCTATTGAGCTGTAAGCGGGAGGATATAGCTGCGTTTGCCGCAATCATAAAGCAGTCAGCGGATCCATTTTCGCTGAAGCGGTTATCGAAGGCAGAATTAGGTATTGTCTTGGCTCGTATTTTGTAGAGCAAAGCCTTTGAAGTTGTCAAGGAATTCACGTATTGTGCCACCGCAGTGAACACCAACACTAAAATTAGCTTAAAGATTAAGCGAAAAATCACACTTGGCAATAGTTGTTACATTAGTCTTGGTAAGCAGATGTGGGGCAGAAACTTTTGAGGACTGCCGAAACTACCGAAGGACGCAAATTCTGCACTTTCATATGAAACAGATGCATCAGTTACAGCAGATCAAAGACTACCTACACGTATCGGACCGATTAGCTGTATCATTAACTTGAGTCCTTATTTGCTGGAGAGCGATGATGGATATTGCAGCTTAACCCACTAAGATTACAACCCATATTGCGTTGCACTCAAAGAATTTAAAAATTCCGAGAGCCAGTATTGGGCTAAGGGCACTACAACGCCTTCAACCTTCAAGCGGGCTCCACTTGTATATGCTGCATTTTGAGTATGTGGAACTTATGGAGGATGATATGCTGGCTTCTACCGCAGTCGTGTCGCGGATGCTTCGCTGCTTGAGGTGTGCCAAAGAAAAATTCTCCGCTAAATCTTCGGTCCCGTTTGGAATGGGCACAACTATTGCTTTTGAATGGACCACCACCTGAATGAGCTCGTATAACGTTTCTGCCGACTAGACTAGGTGAAAGACCAATTTGCGGAATTTGCTTAGAGAAAGCATCAGGAGTTAATGAGAGCAATTGTAACCGATAGCCGCTTGACTTGACCACCTAAAGTAAAAAATTTGGTTAAAAAAGTCTTAAAAATCGTTAAAATTACAGAAAAAACTTTACCCCATTTTTTTGGTTTATCAATGTTACCAAAGATATGGGTTCCGAAAGCCTAGTGGTAACGTACTCCCATCTCAACTGGAAGGTCGGTGGTCTAATTTACTTAGGAAAATCTTTACTAACTAAAGACAACGCCGTTCGGATTTAGCTATAACCTTTAGGTCCCTATGCACTTCGAATAGAAATTAATATAAATATCTCCTTGCTTTGCCTTTGAAGCAATAACCAAACATACATTAGGCACTTTTAATAGGCTTTTTTTCATAACTTAAGAATCTCATACATTATTTGCTAGTAAAGATTTAATCATTTAACAAAGCATTGCTTTTAATTATTTTGAAAATGTTAAAACTTATTTAAATGCTATTTAAAAATCTTTTTGAACCTTTTTTCCCAAAAAGCCATCAGAAATTGGCTATATTTACTCATGGAACTAGCCATTTAGGCCTGGTTTGGTATAATTAAATTATTGCTTGTATTTGTGGCAATGTTCGTGGCCGCTGCTAATTGTGGCAAATCTGCTTGGGGTTAGTTTTTGGGCCGCATAGACTCGCGCATTATTAACTGTTAATTGTTGCAAACGAGCCGGCAAGAGCTTCCAAAAAGCATTTGTGGCACTACCCGTGATCTGTGCATAAAGCCAAGTTACAATTCCAACCCAAACCTCTCAATGAAACACTGCGAACCACAATCCGTTTGTAAATGGAAATGCGATTTGCGTGCGCTTCAATGAAAAGAACAAACGCAATTTTCAATTCAATTGCAATACATTTTCAAGATAACGCTGACAGCTTTTGTGCGATATCAGCGCCAAAGGCACAACAATAACAACAACAACAACAAACAGCAACTAAAGTGAGAAATATGAATGTGATAATAAAATAAATAAAAAAAAAATTCGAAATATATTTACTATACAATAAAATAATATTAAAATAAAATAAAGCAGCAAAAAGTTGACGTTGTGCCAGAGCGCGATATGCTCGGCTACGATATGATATGATGATGCGCGATACATGAAATCCATATTGAAAATTGATTTAAATTTTTAATAGGCATTTCCTTTTGATAGCATGCGCGCCGTAGTGGGGGCCTGTGCAGCACGGTGGGGATCCTTGACAAAGCTTTGATAAAAATGCAATGCACGCAACAATTGAAGGCTTACGTATGCGAAAGATATGAAGCGACAGGCTCTATTTTAAATATGGCAAACAATATTGAAATGCCAAAATGAAATCGCGTTTCAAACTGGCGTATATCTGGGTATCCGGCATCATATCGACTTGTAAGTGAAGTGCAACAATATTTACTACATGTATACCATATATATCTATCTATATGTATATATATATAACTGTCAAATCATATTTTAATCTGTTTTGATTGCTGACTTTTGTGCAGAGGATTTATGCAGCAGCAGCGACAGCACCATTCAGTAACAAAGCGAAAAAAAAATGAACAAATATGCCATTTTATTTATGCAAACAAAAATATCCTTTAAAAGTGTATGTGTATGTATCTATGTGAGAGAAGCACATACACAGATGTGCGCGTGTGTGTGAGTATTTGCGCGTGTGATTTCCCGTTACATTTGTTTCATTTGATGTGCCAAAAGTTAAGCAGTAAAATCCACTTTTTACGATCTGACCAACTGAGAGAGTGTTTTGGGGCAAACTGATAGACACAATGCTGCTGCTCAGTGTAACTCATATATGAGACAGTAGCTAAAATTTGTTTTTGCACACACAAACGAATGCATGCTAGAGATGGGAGAGTGGATAATGTGTGAGGAACTTGGCGAAAATCACGAATGATTATGAGAAGCTGTCTTTTGATAACTTTTATATATACTTGAAATGAATTACTGACGGAATACTCGACATCAACCAGTAGTATCGGATCCGTTAGACTTGGAATATATTTTTATTGATGGGCATCCTTTAAAATGCTTTTTGAAAGTAAGGCAGTTTACTGTTAAAATTATATTTTTTAAGTCCAAAATCAAAGTCAAACATTGTTTTCACAGTTTCAACACAAAGTTGATAAAATACATACATACATTACAAACGTGTATATTTGTTCAATTTTTTAACAAAGTTGATATTTGTAAAAGATTGACCTGCTCCACCAATGTCTGAAAAGAACGAAACTTTATTAATAATTTTTTTTGTTCATACCAGGGCCTTTCGTACAGAATTCTTTAATATCCTTTTTTTCAAGGACATAACCTTTTATCTTTTTCAATGTTTTGCAAGCTGCACAATTTACTGGAAAAGTTTTCAGGCTTAGGTTTTTAATTTGTGCCTTAACTTAAAAATGGTTTCCAAGCTTATTCTCTAATTTTGTTCTTTACTCAGTAACTTTTTAGATTGTGCACAATCCAGCACAAACATGGAATCAGAATAAAAATAAAAAGTTTAAATTCACTTCTGTTTATGCCTTGATTAATGTATTTATAAAATTATCTTAAAACAGGGCGTGTAGTTACAAAATTTTTAATGCAATATTCTATAAAGAAGAGTAACACTCTTTCAAAATTGTTTCGTGTTTATTTTTGTAGAAGCGTTGTTAAATTGCATAAAAAGAATTCTCTAAAGTATAATACAGAAAGAAAATTAATGCTTAACCTAAGCCACATTCATGTCTTTAGCTATTGAAGAGCTAAAAAAAATATTCAGTAGTGTGCCTGAACATATTATACTTATAAAACAAAAGCTACTTTTATAAAGGCATTACCATTATGGGCGCAATTTTTCATAATCCCAAACGCATATATAAAGTTCGCCAACTGTATTTCTTAACAGTAAGTTTAATTTAGAAAATTATATTTTATACAATCTTTTTTTTAGCCATCATTCATTAAAAACACCATAAATAAAAATTTACATATATCAATAGAAGAATAGAATGAGATAAGCGCAAAATAGAAGCCTATGAAGTGTTCATCTCTTCCTGTGACTTCGCTACGATGCGCAGAACTCATAAATATATGAGTATGGGTTAAGTTTATGAATTATACCTAACCTTGAGTTATTGCCTTATACAAATTTCTTTCCTCTATGTATTTTTAATTTAAGAGGCATGACCACTCCAACGTCCCTCTTAAAAATTGCTTCTCTACCTAATAGAAAGCTTTTCTCCATTTGCACAAAAATTCAACAATTTCTGGCATCCCCCCTTGCCCCACTCCTCACCCCCCCACGCTAAATGGAGGGTATACCATAGAACCAAGCGCCATGCATAGCTTTTCGGCGTACAGTAACAACACCAGCTAGAATGATGCCAACAATAAAAAAGACTGTATCGCCCAGCCTTTCCGCGCAGCCAAGCGCAGACGCTACTCCCAGAAGGCGTCAGGTGGCAGCCCACCACTGGGATAAGTCGCATCTGGCCAATCACCAGTTCGATCGAAAAACTCAACAGATTACAGAAACCTACACAAGAGAATACATAAACGGCTCCCCAAGTTCGATGACGTCCAAAGGCATTTTCAAAAAAAACGGACACGAATAGGACAATGGACCGTTAGAACCCTAAAAAAAGGATCCATCAAGATTAGCACAGTTCGAGGAGGAAATGGAGAAAACTGCAGAGAGCTGGCATCCATCCATAAGGCAATAGACGGATCGGCAGACCCAAGGCGACCTGGAGAAGATCCATCCTCCAACAACTGACTCAGGCGAAAAATTAGGGTTCGATGGATGGCTCTTGTAGAGGCCCTAAGTTCCCAAGTGGAATAATAAGGAAAAAAAAAAAAAAAAAATGTATTTTTATACTTAATTTTTATTTTATTATTATATTATTTATAAGTTAATTAAGCTGCCATCTTTACGCAGTTAACATGTATCAAAATAATCAAATTTATACAAAACAACTAAATACAATCAAACAAATTCCCAAAAGTAGTGAACAAATCGTAAGCTTATTTTACCAAACAACTAAAATTAAAAAAAAATCGTGATTTCGCAATTTAAGCTCACGAAGTGCTGCTCACGTCACGTGCACATCACTAACAACTCAATAAGCAGAAGAACCAACACGCACATGGCTTTGTGAGTAACTTAAATGCACATAAGCATAGATGGCGCCACTGTGCGAAATTGCGACATTGTGAAGTTGAGATGTTGGAATAACGCGTCAGGGAAAAAGGGACAAGGTAACAGTGCTGCTGGGAAAGCTGGGACGCAGCTAGATTGTCAACATATTAGCTTCAAATTGCTAAAGTTCTGCGACTTTTGCTGTTGGCTCATTTTCTCTACTAACAGAGCGCCACACACACACACACACAGATACAAACACGCACACTCAAACGAGCACACCTACACGTATGCACAATGACTGTGTGTGTGTGCGCGAGTGCGAGTGTGTGCAGCATTGTTTAATGTGCTGTTGCCAACTATTTTAGCCAAAGCTCACACGGGTTGCCGACTGAGATTTGCTTGCTTCAGCTCGCTCACTCTCTTGCTCTTACTCCCACTGCCTGCTGGAATCGACGGAGCATATACAACGCAGCTGCCTGATGACTATGGGAAACTGGACGGTAAATGCGGCTGGGGCCATTGGCTGAAGTCCATCGCCCTGTGCGCATTCGAGTTGCTTTTGGCTGCGTTCGCTTGACATTCGTAAAATCTCCAAAATCCCGAAGGTCGTTGCCAGGGATTTTCTTAGATTTTGTTAGATTTAAATGAATTAGTTGCGTGGACGATTGATTTTTTGACCTTTTTTTCGGATTTGTGTTCTATTTTCGCTTTGCTTAACTTGTGCGTGTTGCCAAAACTCCAATGCAGTTGTTTTAGCTTAGCTTATTAGGTGCCTCTCTAATTAGCGTAAAATTTGCACGGCATATAGCTATACGAGGCGAGGCGGCGTCAAGCCTGCAATGTCATGCATTTCCATTAGAGTTGTGGAAAGCAAAGCAAAGCAGCAGAAGCTTTAAATGAGTACAAATGTCTGGCAATAAATAGTTGGTAAAAATTAGATGAGACGGCTCTAAAAAATATAAAGCAGGGAAAATTGTGTGCACTGCATTTTCCAAGTAATTAATATATGAGCATACCAAAACGTAAAGGACAACCAGTCAACTAGGTGGAACCAACAAATGTCAACTTGTGGGGTTGGGGCCAAGTCGCAGCTGCGCTTGCTGATAAAATATGCCAAGGGTGAACATCAAAATGAACGAGCGCCGGGCAGCAGGGCTTAAAAAAGCATCAAATTTCATATTCAAAATGGCATTTTACATGTTGAGCATAATTTATAAACACACACACACACACGCATATAGCTACTTGCACACAGATACACACACACACACACGAACAACAAAGGCGAACATGAAATGCGCTGCGGCAGCAATATTTTTGAAGCGACAATGTCGGCACTTTGGGCTGGCCCAAAATGGTCCTCAAAAAAGAGGTTTTTGAGGTTGGTTGGTTGGTTGTCTGCCGGAGTTGGACATCGATGCCATTCTGCCATTTGGCCATTGTTTCATTGCTGCTCCTCATGTCGATGTAGTTGTGTTCCGTTGTTGTCATTGCCGTTGTTCTCGCTGCGGATGCAGCTGTGAGTGCCGCAAACAGCAAACATGCCGCAGCCAAGTGGCAAGGTGCATGGTCTGTGTGTATGCGTGTCATTGCGTTGCTTTCTGGTTTGCAAAATGTTTTTAATGTTCTCTACATGGAACGGGAATACACTAACGAAATTAACGGGAACTTGCCATCTCTCGATAACCTGCATCAATTGTCTTAGAGTATTCCAATCTATTTCATTGTGACCAATTTTATAGCCGCTTAGGTGCAAAAATTTCAGTAACATTTTCTTTATTCTCGAACTAGGATTTATATTTTTTGTTGGGAACGCATTTTGCGTTTCTACATTCTGAAAAGCAATTTCTTGATTTTATACAAATAAAAACGCTAAGCCGTAGTCACTTTTAACGTTAAAAATCACATAGAATTCTGATTTGGCAACCACAAACAGAGATTAAGAAAAGCCTTAGCAAGCATGGAAATACCTCTATTCTATCCGAACGGCGCGCCGGTGTCTTTAACTAATAGAAATTCTTCCCTAGGTAAATAGCATCTATTTATTTGCTAGCAATGCCAGTGCTAGACAAATGCACCAGCGCTGCAGCGTGGAATCTTTGACATTAAATCAGGGCCTCCGCAATTATTAAAAAATCATGGCCATCTCGACAAAAAACTAAGGCTAAATGGATGGGCAAAAAATACATAGAACTCTACTTTAACGGATCGTATTATGCAAATCGTCTAAGACCACCAAACTTACGATGGTTTGTTTTGTAGCACATAACAAATTTGGTCACAACAATAATCTCAAATTCCGTTTAAAAACTACATTTTTTTTCTTAGATATATTTAGAACCCCGGGGGCCTGCCGGCCTAACCTAACCTATATTTAAAACGAAACTCATTAAACTCTTGGTAAATCAGAATTTTTATAAAATATCCTGAAAAATGTAAAAGATGAAACTTATCAACTTTGGCATCCCCAATTTCTCTCAGCGTATAAGCAAAAGCAACACCATCCTGCGAGGAGTGGAGAGGGTCCAACATGTTGAAAGGATTGCATTGGCATTGGAGTAGAGAGCTGCGCCTATGTGCCTTGGGATACCATGTGCTGGCCTCGTGCCTGGACGTCGGCCATGTCGTTCATGTTGGCTGACACACTTGATTGGCTGTTATTTTGTTTTGGGGGAGGTACACGGTACGTTGGAGTCACTACTATCCAACTGCACTCAACTGCCGCTTCAGGCCCCTCTGTCAACATTCAAATTTGCATATCAAAAACGTGCATGTGTGCATGTCCAAGCGCGCATATTGCTGTAATAGTCCTGCAAAGTCCTGGACTGCCTGGGCCGCTGCTCTATGAATTTATGAACATAATATAAATTTATTTTTGCAACTTTTCATGTTTTTGTTTGGCCGAAAATCTGAAAAGGAATGTACCAACACAGCCAGAGCGCCAGCAACAACAACAAGAACGACAACAACAACTATTCAGCAGCCAGAGTTGCCAACCATTTGGGATGCTGCACAACAAAGGGATTGTTATGTCAGTGTTGCCCATGTGTTTGTGTGCGTGTGTGTGCGAGTATCTGTGAGTTGCATTTTGTGTGCTTTCGAGCACGTTCAAGTTTATTTATGCGTATGCAGAATACTTAATGAAAATTTAAATGTAAAAGTTACTCGTAGCCTGTGTGGACCCAGCAGCTCAATTTGGTTCAGATCTCAGCTCAAGTGAGAAAAATGTTGCGATTTTTATTTAAACTTAAAGCTGGCACATTCGTACCCAGCAAATCTTGCTTAAATGGATGAAAACTTAATTTTTTTAAAAGCAGCCAATTATAAGTCTTATTTAATTATACGAAATATTTTTTAAATTATAAAAAGCTTGCAGCGAAATGCTATAGATTTTCTTTAATATATTAATTATAGATTGGTAATTGGTAATGCTCTCAGTGCGTTGAGTAAAAGTGTAATTTGAAACCCAAAGTTACCACAGTTACGGATCTGTTCAGTACAGTAAATCGGCATTTATAAATTCTTATTTGTACTTCTTTTTGAGGCTTAGGTGTGGGATGGTAGTGTACCAGGATTATATTATACGCATTTGATAAAGTTCATATTTTTGGCACTTGAGCGGATGTGTTTCATTGGTGACTTTCCTTTTACAAAGGGCGGTGGAAGTTTTTCAAATAATTAATCTCAATATGATGGTGAGGTTGCCTGCATTTGACTAGTAGTAGGGGTCTATTACGGCACGTGCTAGATTCTTTCCCGAACAGCAAAGTGGATAAATTTTGAGCTAGTACTTCTTCTTTTGTATAGTCAGATGATTTTAATGTTTTTTTGCAAATTTTGTAGAGCGAATTGTTTAAGTTTGTGGGCCTTGGTAGAGTAGTTTTAGCTTACTCGCCTCTAAAGCTGACGGTCGGCGGTTTGGGAAAAACATTTTTTTTTAATAATTAACTATGCCTTTCTTTATCAACTCCCAATTTTATCTCTAACTTATTTTTATAATTTCTGTCTATTAAATAAAACAATTTCTGTTTCTTAAATACGCAAATGTAAATAAGCAAAGTGGGAAGTGGGTGTTTTTGGATACTTACCAAGTGTGTGAGCGGAGCTGCTGGTCACTCACTCTGCCGCTACCTACCCAACAAAGCTCTTAAGCTCAGTCCAAGCTTATTATGCAAATCGAATGCATGCAGCTAAACGAACGCACTGAGCTATACTCTTCCGGCTACTCCTTTTTAATGTGATTCATTCAATCCCAAGACCGCACAGGCAGCAACTGTTGGTCATTCGATTTAGATGCAAATTCATCAGCATCAGCATAATAAAAAGTAGAAAAAAGTTAAAGAAAAAGAAAAACAAAATTTATTTATAAAAAATAAACTGACCAGCTTGGAATTGGAATTGAAATCAGACTGCTTTGCATGGCTCACGCGCATTATGGCCAACTTATGCCAAGCGGAGAGTTGGAGAGAGTTGAAAAAAAAAAACTGCCAAAGTTAAATATGTAAAATGCCAACTAACTAAACAAATAAATTACTCAAAAATCCAATTGCCATAAATAAAAAATAAAATAGAAGAAAACATGAAATAATGTAAAGCCAGGACGAAAAAGTTTTGCCTGCATGTTAGCAATAACAACGACACAATGGGTACCACAAAAGTTGGCTTAAACCAATGGGCCGGGATGGCTGGCTGGCTGGCTGACTGTGACTGGCTGTTGCTGCCTTTTGGCCGGGTCGTAACTCCATCAAATGATGTACAAGTTAACACATTTGCCGTATAAATCTTGTTCAAAAAGTCTAAACGCCAAACGAGAAACAATACTCTGCCCCACCACCAGCTTCGCCCTCTGTTCAAAACACAATTTTCACAATTTTCACAATTCTCACAAGTCGAGTTATTCAAAAATCGCTTCTAAATTGGCTACAATACTTTTTTGTTTCTGTTTTGTTTGCAGTTTTTTTTTATCGCTTTTGTTGTTATTATTATTGTTGTTGTTGTTGTTGTTAGGAGAGTGTGTGTAGATTTTGTGAACATTTATCTTGGGCGCAGCTTATGTGAAAAAGTTATGAAATATGCGCACGAGTGGCACACAAATTGCCCTAAAGGGGGTAAAGGCATACGGAAAAGCGAGCGGAATGGGATAATGGTTGACTCTCTTATTGTGCTGACGTGCTTTATAGGGTTAAGAGGAAATCGTTAGAGTATCTGTTTGGTGTGTTTTTTTTCCTCTTTTGAGCTTTTGTTGATTTTATAAGACACTAGCAGAGAGCTTATAACAATAACATAAGATTGAAGTTGGTTAGACGAAGAAGAGGATTTTGAAAGCAGCAAAACTTGCGAGTAGTTTTGAAAGAGTTGTATTATATTTTCAGCATTTAATACAGTTTGGAAATTATATAAAATTTGTCTTCGTTGTATAATCAAGTATGATACAAAAAAATATTACGTATACGTCATGTTACACAACAAAACTTATAGATGGCACGGATGCTTATAAAAATATATGAAATCTCAACAATAATATAAAGTCTATGCTTCCTTTATAATCGAATTGAATTTCTGTTTAGTTGCATTATGAAAACAAATATAGGGTGTTTTATTTAGAGTTTTAGAACTTTAAGTTGGCTTTACTGTGCAAGATGGCGACCGATTTAACAGCTGTCAAGTGATTTATTCTGAGTTTTATTTGCCAATTCAAGAACTAAATCATCAAGCAAGGCGTAGATTCGTCAAATGGGCCAAGACGAGATTGGCTTTGTTTCCGATTTTCATAAGCAATTTTTGTGTTTCTGGAAGATTAGGAGGGTTAGTTGGTAGTCGAAGTGGACAAAGTTGCCGGCTCTCTAGTAGGTTGGAAATAATACATCTAAACATAAACACGCTAAGGGGTTCCTTATCTCTTGCCAAGACACTATCTGCAACTTACGCTTAAGATATACATTTTATTATAAATTTTTCCTTTGTGTTCGAAATGCTATTAATTGAAACTTATTTAAAAATCTCAAGAGGGTCCTATATGTTGCACATACTGGAACGTGAGCGAAATGCTAACTGCGCAAAGAAACCAAACTTTTTTCAAAGTTGATGACTGTCCATTTAGTTGAAGTAGCAATGTAGCACTTCCCAAACAGGACATCGACGAAGTCTCTGTCTGTTCTTTAAACTGTAGCCACAGCAGATAACTTGCTCAAATCTCCACGCAGCTCTCATTCCGGCAAACAAAATTGCGATATATTTATGAGCACAATGCATTGCAGTTAATATACATTTTACCTTATATGAACATATGTGCGGGTGTGTGTTAAAATTAAATAAAATAAAATTAAATGTATATAAAATTAGGTTAATGTTTAGCTGAATGGTAATTTTGTATGAGCAAAGGCGGGGCAGGGTAGAGGACAGCAGAATTGTTCGGGAGCCTTTTATTTTATTGTTATGTAGATGAGCTGCTGCACAGTGGCATAGCACACAAAAAAAATGTACCACAGCAACTGTGGACTGAGAGGGTGGCGCAAGTGAGTAAGCGGTAAGAGCTGCGATAGAGCCACATAACCCACCCACAAAAGATGCGACTTAAACAGGACTTATGGTTATCTGCGCATTTTATGGATATTGCGCTCAACTGGCAAGCATCGCCAGGCCTGTCTGTATGTGGCAGTGTGTTGGTAGCCTCACCCCCCCCCCCCATACTTTTGTAGCACCCCCCGCCACCGCATGGTTAATGTGACTGGGCAGAAAATAAATGAAGTTACTTGCTGCCATATGTTTGCTAAATGTTGTATGTAAATGTTATACGATTTGTGCGCCACAATGCAAGCAGCTTTGAGAAAACACTTTAATTTGAAAGCCAAGAGAATAAGAGATAAAGAGAGATGTAGAAGAGCTGAAGAGCAACGTAAGAGAGCTGAGACAAGTAGCTGGCAAGGACATGCTGGCAGCGACAAACATTTGTCGCATTAATTTAATGGCGCGAATGAAAGAAAGTGAAACAAGCGGTAGTAATACAAAAAGAGAGGCAGTTTACATTGAGAAGTTGGCAGGAGACTGAGAAAGAGAGTGAGAGAGATAGAGAGAGAGAGAGTATGAGCTGCGCTTATTTTTGATTTACGACAAAGCAAAATGCTTTTGTGGGAGAAGATTGCGCAGAGGGGTAAATGGTATCATAAGGGCTCATTCATCTCTAACGTCAAAGTTCAAATTTTGGAACGAATACGGCACGAAGAACTTTTCGCAAAAATGAGTTTAATTAGTTGCAAATGTGTGACAAAAAATGAGCAGATGAGAGACATAACTTTATCTCTTCCAAAACTTACCAAATGGTTTTAAGGATATTTACTACTTGATTGATAAATTTTCGGGAAATCAGCAACAATTTGCTGGAACTTACATGCAATTCTTGTCCAGAAAAGTAGAAGTAATTGTAAAATGCAAATGTTCTTTTAGAACATTTAGCATACAAATTTTTAAATTAAGAACTTCACCGTAGAGCAACTGCAAATCGATAGTTATTAAAGTAAAGTATCGTAAAAGGAATTGCGAACTATTAAATTTGTTAAAACTTTTCCACTCCTAAAAGCTTTTAAAATACGCCTATGAGGCTTGGTGCTCAAGAAGCTCAGACTTTAGGGAGAGACGAGTGCGTACATTTTTCAGAATGATGAGAGATGAGAGAGGCCCGCAACCCGGGCCGATAAGTAGAGATGGTAAACATTTTTGCAATCGCACCAACGAACAGCTGCGCTCGAAATTTAAAAACAAAACCTGTCCGCCTATGTCACATTACATAGACTAAGGTGGGTCGGATTCGAGTACGCGAAACCCAATTCAGAAATGAAGCTTGAACCCACCGAATAAAAGAAGAGTAATTTGGAGTCCAAGAGCACTTTGGGATGATGTTGGATAATTTTACGTGCTAGATGAATGGAAGCTAAAAAAAGTAGAGAAATATTATTGTCGGCACCAAAGCTAATCTATAGCTGCAACGCTGAGGATGATGATGAAATGGAACTAGAAAGGATGTTGAAAAGGTAAATGTTGCATTTATAAAGCATTTGTTGCAGAAAATTCATACTTAGAATAGCTTGGATTTGCTCGATACATACGGAAAATAGATCCGATTGAAACAGGATGTGTGTTTAAAAAATAAATTTTTTCCTGTTGACTAGATTATCACTCTTAAGGCCTAGCACCGCCTCTATAAATAGCTTTTCGAACAGAACAAGAAGCCGATTCCGAATGGCGGTAGCTTTAATTAATAGAAGTTTTCCTAGATAACTATGACACTACTAGAGAGATGTAACAGTGCTGCAGAGTGTAATCGATCCACCACCGACTTTCCAATTTAGAGGCAAGTGCGTTACCACTACGCTACCGAGGCCCACAAAGCATGTTTTGTAGAAAAGTAATACTTAGATCTGCTTGGATTTGCTTGATAACTGAGAAAAGCGGTTCCGATTGATCCCAGGATGTATGTATAACTTACTTAAATTTGTTACCTCTGAATATATTAAACAAAAAATGTTATAGATTGAAATTTACACAATGACTTAACCTAAAGAAGAAGGCGTGATAGATACCAAGTCCTGTTTGCCAAAATGTTTACCATAAGCTCGGGTTAGCGATTAAGCCAGTATAATAATAATAATATTGTAAAAGAGATTTAATGCACTGCGACCCAAGATCTTGTGTGCTATTTCTCTTAAAATAATGTTTTCATCTGGAAAAAGTGCTCGGTAATTTTACTAGCTCAAAGTTGAGGAGATCAACCAAAAAAAAACTCAATTCCATCCGTTTTTCATCTTTAGTATGTCTGTTCATTTGGGTATTTGGCAATCTACAGGTCCTACAAGAAACGTTTATGAAATGTTGGATGTTTAACTTTAAAATGTTTTTATTGCAATGAAAAGTATAACCTGAATTTCATATCTTGGCGCTAGTCTTCTGAATATTGGCGAAAAAAATTTTTTTTTTCAAATTTTTTGCACATCAAGTCGTTTTGTTTGTATATTTTTGTATTATCACTAAAACAGTTAATTACTATAGACATAGTACTATTCCGATCATATTGTACCATTATCGAAGAATGTTTAGTCTAATAAGTAATTTAATTTCCTGTAAACTGCAGAATGATCCTATAAACCTTCATAAAAATACAAAAAAGCCAACACGCATTACAAAATGGAAAAAAAATAATATTTTGTCCTTTTGCATCTACAACGATTTAATTTCACCTATTTGACCATTGAAAAAATTGTTTCAGATAAAACTTTCATCAATTTAATATTAATCAAATATGGTTTATTATCGCATGAAATATTCATATAAGTAACTCTTTGTGCTTGTTTGCCAAACCAATAAAATGTTTACCAATAAAGCGCATTCAAAATATGGATCAATGAATGTAGGGAGAGTGATTCACGTCTGCTCTGTTTTTCTTCATCCTTCATAAGCACTGCCTGCAAATTATGAACTGCCTTCAAAGCACATGCAGGCTTTATGTAAATTATATACATAATACATATTCACACAAAGTAAAAATCGGGAGAAAAAAACGCAACGATTCCCAAAATAAACTGGCAATCATTGCACACTCCCCTGGTCCGTGAACAACCCTGGCTGCAGCGCCTATGCATATGCAAGCAAGTTAAGCCCACTTAAGCCCACGTCCATGTCCCAGTTGCAGTTGAAATGAAACATAAAAGTGGAATACGTTGTTCCTGTTAAACTAAACTAAAAACTGCTCCAGCACGAGACACGATCTATGCTCATGACGATGATGGCGATGACGATGATGACGATGACGCCAACAACAACACCAACAACGCTTGGCATGCTAATGATGAGCATGCCCATGGTGCTGCCATTTGTCGCTCGAGCTAAGCCCACTTAAGCCCTAAAAAACAGATAGTCGTAGCAGCAGTCGCTACATTTGGGTTGTTCGATTTGACTTATGGGTTCATTTGCTTCACTGACAGCCGGCACTGCAGTTTGCCTGCTGCTCTATATATAGTACAGCAACGCCTTTGACTTGTAATCTGCTCAGACTCATCAGCAGCGCGTCATCATCATCCACATCTTCATTATGCGCATCATCTTCGGCCCACTCAACTGCATGCGGTTGCACTTGGGACACGTTGATCAAGTGGCTCAACAGAGTGGACAGCTAGCAAGCGCTTCGCTGGCAGGTTACGCTCCAAAATTTTCTTTTGATATTATTAGTCTAATTGTCTGCAATTTCATGGCAGCGCGCACCACGCGCCATGCTCAATTGTTTCATATGAAATATGATGAAATTTTGGAGCTACGAAGGCGCGAGAAACTCAAATTCGAATTTCCGCGGCAATGTTTTCAATTTTGAAAATGAAATTGAGGCGTGACATCGAGCAAATTGCTGAATGAAGTGCTCCATTAGGTTACTGAATTGTGTAATCAGGAAGTGCTAAGTGAAGCGCTGTAATTAGAACTAGAAGTGAGAATCACGCTCAGTGGAGTGTGTGGGATTAGGCAGCCAAGGAAGTTGTTGGAGTTTCGACAAAAAAAAAAAGTGAGATATGCTTGGTTGCATATTCAAATTTTTCAAGGGTAGTTTGGAAAATCATTTGTATCTACTAAGCAAACAAACAGTTGTACATATTTCATGCTGCTGGGAGTTCTGCTTGAGCGCAACTGACTTCGAAGCTAATAACTGAGCTAGATATTGGCAGCTGAGCGGGAATTTTTAAGAAGTAGATTAGCAGAACTTGCAGGAATAACTGGGTTGAAGCGTTTTGGGCAGACTTTAACTTCGAACTTTATGTTAGTAATGGGATTGTAAGTTATTTTCGTTAAAATTCAAAGAATGGCTGCTCATGTTGTGGAACTGGGCAGGCGCATGCTGTAGCCACTAAACAAAACTTAAGACTTTGGTAAGTATCAGGCTTCTTTTAATTAATTATTTTTTATAAGACTTATATGAATTTTTCTGAGACAATAAAGCGGTGGTACAGTGAACGGAACTGAACATTGCAAAAAGGCGCATCATAGTTTTGATATTTGTTTTATAACAATCCGAGAATAGCTGTAGGATAGGTGGCGCTTGTCTTTCAATCAACGCCTTAAGTATACTTAGCCCCTCATCAAATTCGCTTTAATCATTCGAGCTATCGCTTGTCTATAGGTTAACTCCTAGCCTTCTTTTAAATTCTTCTAAGGTTTAGATATGCGTTCTCTGCATTCTATGGCAGGCGATCCGATCGTGGATCAAGCAAACCTTCTGATCCTGTAACATATTACCGCTGAGAGTCATCACCAAAAAGCAAGTTATTGGCTATCCAAGTACATATATAATTATAGACTTTCGTTAAAAAAGCCTTAAGTTGTTGAGGTTGGGCCTTCCTCCTGCGCCTGTGAAGGCACCATCTATGGTAGGCAAAGTTTCGCGTGTTGATAGATTCTTTTCCGGACACGGAACTCATTTTGAAGTATAAAACTATTGACATCGATTGAATTGTTGACTGACCGATGATATATTTAAAACTCGAACTTCTCTCTTAGTTGTGGGTATAGACTCGGTATAGAGAGAACTAGTTAGTAGCTACATCTGGTCTTCCGCTCTATTTTGGGATATTATCGGGCAATCGTTGCAGAGCGACTATTAAACAAGTTGCGCTTCTTAGGAGTTTTTCAAATGGATTGAAGTGTACCTATTATTAAGAGTCGAAGTTTAGTTTGCTGAACACTTTACATCCATTGCAACTAGTATTTTTGTTTGGTATTTGTTCGTAATACCCCAGATATGCGCCATCTTCTATCCTACTGCTGCTTAAAGTATTACGCATAGTCATCTGGTCCGCTTCTTTTCGAATAAGACTTCGACAGAACTTGACTGCTTTAACTGCTGTGTTGCCACTGATGGTGCGTCTAGTGCTGCGAACCGTTTTCCGGCTGCTGGTACGACACGTCTTGCGACTGGTGGTGAAGGGCGTGCTGCAACTGGTTGCGCTCTAGCTGCGTAAGGCGATTTTAAATCCCGGATTGATTTGGCTGGACCTACAGCAATATCTATTTGATGACGTGCAGCTAGTGGATCATAGTCTCGCGGTGCTTCTTGCACGTTGGCCTCAAATAACATGCGAAACCAGATTGCAAATATATAATTTTCCTGAAACTTACCCTTAACCAGCTTGTCTATAGGTATGGGCGTGATCACATTTGCAGCTTTGAAGCTCATCTGCAGCAATTTAAAGTTATCTATATACTCATGCTCCTGGTTCGCGATAAATTTCACTTTTCTCATATTGACAGAGCCGGGAAATAAAAAGTCCATAAGATTGCAATAGGCTGCACCCGTGCACAGCTGTTCCACCTTATTTAGTTTACATTGTAATATGCGATTTATCCATTTAATTAACTCAAAACGAGACCATTGTTGGGAGTTGTTTGAAGTGCTGCACACATTAATTGCCGGTCTGATAGCCATGACGGAGACTGTTGGATGATGGACAGATAGATGCTAAAGGTATAATAAGTACAGCTTTAATTTTGTCACTCAAAACAATTTGGATTTATGTGTAAAAATATAAACTATGCATAAAGTTTGGAAAAAAATAATTTTGCTGAAGGCATTGACAAAAGGTCGGATGTATGAAACTTGGCTAACTTGTTTAAAAGTTTAAAATTTGAAATTTCTACAAATTGTTTTTTGTTTACTAGCGCCAACTATTGAAAAGCAAATTTATTGGAATGTTGCATGTTGCACTTACGACGTCCCTACCACTGATCATAACGAACTGGTTGTATTATGGCTGCAAGAAGTAATGGGGTGTTGGTCTGTTTAGCTTCCTTTCAGTCACTTCAAGTGAAGATAGTTCCGCCTACACTTGGTCTTTGCATCTGCGCTTAGGTCTTCCCCTTCGTCTGCGTATTAAATCGCGCAGGAGCGCTTGGCGAGAGCTAGTGGAACTGCTGTAACCCGCTCGTCACCCCCAGTAACCGTTGCCACAATACCCTAATATTTAGGCATGATGCTCAAAACAAGAAGGAAACCAGCTAAAGAGTTATTGGGGAAGCTCAAAACCAGGCTCAAGCTGCTGCTTTTAAAAATACATAAATTTATTCCCCTTGACTATGGCGCAACATTAAGATATCTCTTGCTGTATGAAGCGAACAGGCACCAACAGTTTTTAGCCGACTCCGAATGACGATTAATCTTTAATTAATAGAGATTTGCTTAACTTAATAACTTTTATTCTTTTGCTAGCTATGCCAGTGCTAGACAACTGCCGAAAACCATCGAACTTTCGGTAATGTAATGTATGAACGAGTGTGTGCCTACGCTCTTCGGCACTTCGACCTCCATGGGTCTATGGTGATCCAAGTGTGAGTGTCTACTCACAGAATCTATATGTGCTGTTGCTGACAAGGCGCTTTTTGTATTTATGGTCGTTGCAGGGAAAGTGGCCTGTCCACACGCCACAAAGAAATCTAAGTTGTGTCCTATTTAAGGATAGAGCTTCCTAGGCTCTTACTGCATCAGGACACACAAATCTTTTAGAGTGACTGAGACCCTCTACAGCGTACGAAATTTCTTATGTTGGTATTTCAATATTGAACAACTTGAATATTTGACAACCGGTTGACTTGACTTTACATGTTTTGAAAACCTCAATTCAGTATCATTTCAATCATGTACCGCCTTACACCTAAAGAACGCACCGAAATAGTTACCTTATACATTGAAAACAGTCGTTCAGTTATCCTAACTCAACGTGGCCACCTAGATCTCCCCCCGAACTACTTTTTATGTATAGAAAGCCAAGTGTACGCCAGCAAGCCACAGAGAGAGAGAGAGAGCTCCAGCAAAATATTCGTGCCAACTATACCAACCGAAATGTTCGCAGGGGTAATGAAAAACGCCACATATTTTGCAGTGTCCAATAAAGGCGGCCACTTGGGTGATGTGTTCAAAAACTATGCTGGATTAATTGCAAGATGGAATAAAAATATCACACATGCAGAAACTGGTTGTTTTATTTTTCTTGTTATTCAATCTTTACATGCCACTAAGCATCAGACTGTTCTATGTGAGGTCCTCCCTATTCTAGGGGCCCGCCGGCTTAAATAAACCTAAAATTTACATGTCGACACAAGAACTGGCGCGCCTTGTAGACTGTACCATTGTCAATCAATATGAATCTACAGAATGCTGCTATCACAACGCTACTGTAAACCATTGTAAAATCTATACGAATCTTTAGAATTCAGCTTGAAGTACGACGCGTTCAAAATAAGGCCTTAAAAAGGGTCTGGGGTGCGCAACCCTACCACTGATCAGAACCTACGTATTGTGGTACATAGCGCGTAGGTCTGCCTAGCTTTCTTCTTGCTGTTAACTACATTGCACAAGTCCACTATGCTTTTTGTCGATTGCCTGCATCAAAAGTTCCAAATAAAATTCTACAGTTTAGCAGTACTTGGGGCAACCCCAATTACCTACGCTTGCCAAAAATTTTACTTTCTCTGCTTAAAGATGGCCATTTTGAGATGTTATCTACATGGCAAACATTTCAAGTGCGCCCCCATTAAAATGCCATTGTGACGCCATTTTGTACAAGTTCTCTTGCTGCTGCTGGGGGGCTACCCTTACCCTTACTTGGCTTCAGTACACAACCCCCAAAAACGTATTACACACACACACACACCATACACACACAACCCCCACACAACTGAACCCACGCACACCCCTTTAATTATGATTCAGTGCACACAAAACTTTTGTTGCGTGCCCTACGCTTTGTTGTCCTTGTTGTTCCTGTTGCTGCTGCTGTCGTTTGTGCTAACTTTTCAATTCCTAATTATAATTAGAGAATCGGTTGTGTTCATAAATATTAAAAAGGGTCTCGGTGTTGGTGTCCTACACACAAAGTGTTGTTGTTGTTGTTGGAGCTGCTGCTGCTGCTGCTGCCAACGACATTGCATGAATAATTAACTCAAGTTGTTTTTGGAGCCACACTCTGCCGCTGCGCCATTTTGTTTCGCAAACATGTAACAACAACAACAGCGACTGTACAACAGCAACAACAAAGTCACTTGGAAGACGTGCAGAGACATGTCGGCGACATGTCATGAATTTATGAATTTTTGCATTTTTAATGTAATTTGTGCGATGGGCGGCGCATTGCCAATGGGCGTCGCCGCCAAAGCTTGTTTTTTGTTGCAACTTATTAAAATTTGTTACAAGCAAGTTTTTTGTATTTTTCTTGCTATTTTTTTATAAACAAAAAATTTGAAAAATTTGCAAAATTTGTCTAAATTTTAAAATTCAAATGTTTTTTCTGCCGCACATATGGTCACTCTAATAGCAGTGTACAACACCACAATTGCACGAACGCTTGACAGCAGCAGCGACACAAACCAGCAGCATAGCCAGCACGCAGCAACTATAGATGGCGCTAATAAAGCTAAAGCAAAGGGATAAACTTAATACACGAACACATGACCATAGCAGCATGTACACAAACCAGCGGTTAATAAATCATTTGGTAGGCAATAGATGGCGACAGGTTTAGTTTCGCAAGACAAACGCTAGATGGCGGCAGAGAAAGCAAAAGAACAAAAATCACGTGACGCGTGAGTCGTGAGTCAACACGCAAAATATTCGAAGGAAATGCATTATTTTTGCAAAAGTTGACATAATTTATGTGTATCTCGAGTTGTATAAGTCCCAACGGGTTCCGAAAGATAATATTTCATACTAAAACAGCTTTTCTGACAATTTTGTGTTTGGTTGACTCAGTTTTGCTGGAGCGTGCGTGACTGAACATAAGCCGGCGGGACCCCAGAGAAGGAGGGGAGACGCACATAGATCAGTGTAATCCTTAATCCAGAGTTTGTCGACCGTGAGCCGTGATCATGGCTGTGTTCATCGTGCAATATCAGCGTGTGTTTCGCGAAAGCTAACCGTCTCCGTGGTGGCCTTTGAGCTGCCTTTGCAAGTGGGTCAAACATTGGTCTCGCTCGAAATTTAGTTCACGAGGTACAGAGGCCGGGGCGGTTGCATAAAACTCGCTTCAGAGTTGCTTTGACTACTGGTTCCCTGCACTTCCTGCATACAGTCAAATATTGGTCTCCCTAGAAATTTAGTTCACGAGGTACAGAGGCTGGGGCGGTTGCATAAAACTCGCTTCAGAGTTGCTTTGACTGCTGGTTCCCTGTACATCCTGCATACAACGTCGTCAGTGATGCCCAGCCTTTTGGAATAGACTGCGGTCAGGCAATGGTCCGTTAATAAGCCCAGCGTAAGTCTTTCCTGGGAAGCTGCAAGCTGTGCTTGGCTAATTTCGGATCGGTTTTCCCACACATGATGCGGGCGGTTTTGCAGTTCGTCGTGTTCTGCCACCTTCTGTCGGAAGCGACTGCAGCGCTTGCTTCCGACTTGATGTTTAGAGCCCTTAGAGGTGTCGCTAAGTCTTCAGCTCCCAGTCCTGTCGATGCGGCACCCTCCTTAGCTTACTGTCTGCCATTTCGTTTCCATCAACACTAAAGATGCGCAACCTCTTACGCATCTAGTGCGACCCTACCTGACAGTACATCTTTGGAGCTATAAGCATAGGTTTTCATGGATTCAATTGCCGCCTGGCTGTCGACGAAGGTGTTGACTTGGATCTTGTGTAGTGTGAGCGCAAGTTCTGCGGCTTTCTTTATTGCGCAAACTTCCGCCTAAAAAATGCTGAGGTGGTTCGGTAACTTAAACAGTATACCCATGCTACCGTCTATGAAGATTTTAGCTGCCTTCTGGTCCCTACCGATTTTTCCATCTTCTGGTCCCCTAAAGTGTGAGCGTTCTGCAAAAATTGTTGAAAGGCGTTATGTGGTCCATACATGCTTAGTAACGCCTCCAATTTTACCGTGACCATAGTTGTACAATATCATGCCGCACAAAGACTAGGTGCTGTCTTCTGCGCTAGCATTTTGACTTAGTATATCCAGGGGGGTGAACTCCTAGTATTGCTACTCCTAGCTTCCTCTTATCTCTTCCCTAAAGAGCATTTAAATCTGACATAATTCTATTTGTTGCAATAGCTCAGTTTTAGTGAAATTTAAACGTGCATACAGACAGATGGTCGTACATCCACTTGTCTAATCACACAGATCATACTTAAGGTATCTTCAGTTGGTTTTCGACTTTTTCTTCAGAGTATTACATATATTTTCGACTTGCACAGACTCAATATACGCTTTAAAATATATATTTGGTAAACAATAAATATCATATGTTACAAGGTAAAAATATTTATAAATTTCCACTACCAAGTCAGCCGAAATGGTGGGTTTATCGATGGTTTTTTCCGAGAGTCTTCGGAGTAGTAAAACACAACACTTAAAAAATAAACACATTCTCTTATATTGCAATTAATTCATTTAATTTAATTCTTGCATTTATAAATTTTTGTAAAAATTTGTAATTTAACCACACAAATGCAATATCATTGCCATAAATTTAGTAAAAAAAAAGCCTGTATTGCTTTCATTCTCTTTCATTCTTCTCTTTAACTATTTAAGAAAAAAACCCTAACTAATAAGCATATTTTGCAGTAATCATAAATTAACAATAACAACTAAATATTAGTTTAATATTATGCAATGCGTCGCTAAGCTAAATAACTCAATAGGTATGTACACTAATCACGATTGAGGATATATAATCGATAAACGATATATCGATATATTAAGCGTACACAGGCGCATGACAGCCATTATTTAATCTATATTCGGCATAGATAAGTCCAGTATTGTGCCAATGATAAAAGGCGGCGACTATGATGAGATGCCACCAGTTGTGAGAGTGTCCAACAAAGTCCACTTTACCGGTGAACCAGCGCTCGGGAATCTTGGCTGCATAGAAGACAAAGGCGATCAGGCAGAGGGAGTACATAACAACAATACGAGGCACCATGAGCTGCAAATAGAAAAAGGAGCAGTTTTAGATAACCCATAACTGAGAAAATTTTCTTTAAAGCAAATCCTGCTTTCTAGGCATAAGCAGCGCAGTCAATAAAACTGCAAATGAGCGCGAGAGCGCAAACAAGCAAGTGCGTGTGACAGAGTTGTTGAATATGAGTGGTTAATTCGCGGCAGTCTTCCCCAAAACAACAAATTTTATTCAACAATAATTGATAAAATTGTTTTTAAAGCAAATCTCTGCATATGCAGCGCAGTCAGCAGAAGCGCAAAAGAGCGCAAGAGCGGCAATCAAGCAACTGCGTGTGAGACAGTTGACTAAGTGTAACATATGAATGTGCTTCTCTTTCTCAATTTGCTAAAGTCTTTCGAAAAAATAATCTTAAGCCAAGAATAATTGATAAAGATTTCTTTAAAGCAGATTCTACTTTCTCTGCATAAGCAGCGCAGTCAGCAGAAGCATAATTGAGCGCGAGAGCGGCAAACAAGCAAATGAGTGTGGGAGACTTAACTATTTGGCGCATGTGCCTACGCTAAGTGATTTGCGACTGTATTTTTGCTCTCAGTTCGCAAAAGTCTTCCCCCTCAACATAACTTACCCTAACAAGCTCGTTTTCCAAACCACCCATAACCTTAGTCCAGTGCGCCATGGGTATAATGCCATATGCAGACCATAGCAGCAAAACAGCCACCTTGCCATTCATTGACACATTTAGCTTGGGTATCTGCACCGCAATAGCCAGACCAAACATGCCCAAAGCAATCACAGAGTACAATGTTCGAAGAGCCTAAAATAGATCAAAAAATCACTTTCATTACTTTCAAAATTCCATTAGTCTCGCTCAAGCGTAACACACACCGTGAAGCACCAAAAGGCATAGTACATGCCACTTATATAGATGGCCACTAGCGATAGCGAAATCCCAAGAAAATCCACGGATAAAAAGAGCTCATAATGCTGCTCAGATCTGCAGGAGAATATATGATATATGGCCGACATGAGCATGCATAGACAGAAGCACACCAGCAGGCAGACCACTAGCACCTGATCACCAAAATCCGCATGAATGCGCAGAAATTGAAAATCAAAAATAGTCAAACCTACGAAGAGTATGCAGCCCACCAGATGGCTCCAAATATTGATCTATAAAGAGAGAAAGGCATCAGTAAGCGGATTGACAACTTTAAAACTTTGGTACCCACCGTCTCATTGGTCCACCAGAAGACGCTCTGCAGGCACAGCTTATTGGATAGGAATGTGCGATAACCGCGTCGTATATAAGGATTAAACTTAAGATGATTGGGCGCCTGCAAAGAGAGGAGAGCGAAGCGTATATAGTAACTTTAATGCATTGCACAAATCGAAATAGCAACAAATGTAAATTAATTGTACGACATTGAAAAAAAAACAGACATAAAAAATAATTAGATACACAAAAAGAAGACGAAAAATCCAACGGGTGCAAGTATACAAATAGCAAAAACCTTTTTGGCTTTGGCTTCTGGCCACAAGCCAAATTAAAACGCCTAAGAGTTCAATTGTAGTACATATCATTAAACAAATGCAATGCAAGACAAACATGCAAATTGTTTACCGAAACCCAAACATCTACAGTTTATAAACAATTTCATACACTTTAGGAAGGAACTTCACTTTGGTCTGTGACTAAGTCAACATAAATAAAAATAAGGTATTCACGCTTGCCACTGAGCACAATTGCTACAGCAAAACGTTGTGTGCCTATCTAAGGAAAAAGTTGTACTCTTTCAATACCAATACTATGAATGAATGAAGTATTTGAGGTATTACCGCCTGCCACTGTGCACATTTGCTCAGGAAAAGCTTATCTAAGGAAAAAAATTGTACACTTTCAATACCATAAATATCAATACCATTTTAGTATTTGAGGTATTCACACTTGCCACTGCGCACAATTGCTACAGCAAAGCTATGTGTGCTTGTTTAAGGAAAAGAGTTGTACACTTTCAATACTAATAATATAAATACATGAAGTTTTTAAGGTATTCTCGCCTACCATTGAGCTTTTTTGCAGCAGCAAAGCTATAGAAGCTTCTCTAAGGAAAAAAGTTGTACACTTTCAATACCAATACTATGAATGAATGAAGTATTTGAGGTATTCACGCACGCCATTGAGCACTTTTGCAACGGGAAAGCTTATCTGAGGAAAAGAGTTGTAATAATACCAACAACATCAATACCAATGAAGTATTTAAGGTATTCACGCTTGCCAATGAGCACAATTGCTACAGCAAAGCTATGTGTGCTTGTCTAAGGAAAAGAGTTGTACACTTTCGATACTAATAATATGAATACACGAAGTTTTTAAGGTATTCACGCCTACCGTTGAGCACTTTTGCATCAGCAAAGCTATGGAAGCTTCTCTAAGCAAAAGAGTTGTACGCTTTCAATACCAATACTATGAATGAATGAAGTATTTGAGGTATTCACGCACGCCATTAAGCACTTTTGCAACGGGAAAGCTTATCTGAGGAAAAGAGTTGTAATAATACCAACAACATCAATACCAATGAAGTATTTAAGGTATTCACGCTTGCCACTGAGCACAATTGCTACAGCAAAGCTATGGAAGCTTCTCTAAGGAAAAAAGTTTTACACTTTCAATACCAATACTATGAATGAATGCAATATTTCAGGTACTCACGCACGCCTTTGAGCACTTTTGCAACGGGAAAGCTTATCTGAGGAAAAGAGTTGTAATAATACCAACAATGAAGTATTTGAGGTATTCATGGTAGCGAATGAGCACACTTGCTATAGCAAAGCTATACGAGTTTATCTAAGGAAAAAAGTTAAACATTTTCAATACCAATGACACGAATGAATTAAGTATTTCAGGTATTCACGATAGCCATTAAGTACATTTGCAACAACAAAGCTATACGAGCTTATCTGAGGAAAGTTGTACACTTTCAATACCAATAACATAAATGAATGAAGTATTTGAGTTAATCACATTTGCTACAGCAAAGCTACATCAGAATAAAAGAGTTACACACTTTCAATACCAATAATATCAATACCACTGAAGTATTGCAGGTATTCCCGCCTGATATTGAGCAAACTTGCAATAGCAAAGTTGTATGGGGTTTATTTAAAAGGTAAAGTTTACACAACATTTACTGTATTTTACTTAGATCAAACAAATATCATCTTCGGCGTATCTAAAAAAGATATTGCGTATACCAAGCATATCTCATAGTGTTGCGATTCTGCACCGAAACCAACTTTACTCTCCAAATCTTTAGATCAATGGCAGCCATCAAGGGCATACTGTACAAATCCATCCAAAGTGCTCGGATTCACCCCACTTGTGTGCATGAATACACCAATGTGTGATCTTTTTCTATAATTCGGGTAAATCCAGCACTTGCTTGAAATTACAGTAGCTTCTTTTGTGTACAGAAATTTCAACTTTGCCATGTTAATAATAAGATTGACCTTGATTTACTTTTTGTATTTGTTTATTGTTGCTTTACGCGTTTTATTTATATTTTTTTTTTTGCTTCGCTTTGGTTTTTTTCGTTTTGTTTTTTTGCAATTGTTGCTGTGCGCATTTTTTAGCGTCTCGATGGTTACAACATCGCGCAAGAGCGCTTTGCTCAAAATTTAGACACACAAACGATCATAATATGGCTATATATACAATATAAAATAATAATAGCAATAATAATAACAATAACCATTAAGGTAAGTTAAACTTAGTTGAATGTAATTGAATGTCAACCTTAGCCTAATGTCTATGCTTCTTTTGCGAACTCAAATCACGCCCACCTGGCGCGACCCTGCGCTCAATTAGTGTGACCAACGCGACAATTGATTGAACTTACAGGTCGATCAAACATTTTAATATGCAAAAAGCAAATTGTAGAGTATCCGAGGGTGGATCTTGGGGTTGTGTGTAAAGAAATATTTAGTGCCAGAAATTTTTGAACTTAAAAAACATATTTTGTTGCTCTTAGTCGGCATCTAAAAACTAAAATATTTTTGTTCAACTTCTTAAATCTTTGATTTCTTATTTTAAAGTACAATACTTCATTTGTTTTCTATATTTAGTTCATTAACCTAACTATATAAAAATATTACACAGATTAGCGGGAATTTGTTTATCAGTTTTAAGCATTCTAACAGTTGTTTGAGTTCTGAGGAAAGTTAAACTAGCGAAATCGATTTTAATAAGAATTCAAGAAATGTGACGGATTGTGAAGTTTTATCACTATCGCAATCGGCAGCAAACAGCTGTTATAGTTATATAAATAAATTCTTATTCCGATATAATTTGTAATGTGATCGTTTTTTTAACACGATCAATAGTCTAGAAAATTACTTTCATCTGATTCACAAAGTTAAATCGTAGTATCAACTAGAATACTACTGGTAATTACTATACAACGATTTCTTATTTCGCCGCCTTTGTGTTAAGAGCGTACCCTTGACAATATCAAACTATATTCGCAAATACCCATTATTCAATAAGAAATGGGATCAAAGGATCCAAAATAAAGAGAGAGAATAGATATTACGGTCTTGATTACTGTCATTGTTTCATAGGAGGTGCATGAGGATACCTCGAAGAGAACAGAAACCTACAGTTTATAGCCGAATGCTAACGGCGGTTGCTTTAATTAATAGAGATTTTCGTAGGTAACTAATGTCTTAGTCTTAGTTGCTAGCCATGCCACTGCTAGACAAAAACACCAGTGCAGCCGGGTGGAATCGAACCATTGATCTTCCGATTTAGAGGCGAATGCGCTACCACTACGTTACCGAAGCCCAAAGCAGAATAGACTCTTCCCCTAAACTAGACATAGTCCTATGACATTGCGTGATCCAATGGTTCTGTTGTATATTCGATGTAACTTGGCGAAACTTATATTTTTTTAAAATGGAATGCGACTTGAAATGGCTAAAGCTGAGGAAATGCAGTTGTCGATCTTACCTTTTTTTTAAATAAAATGCGACTTGAAATGGGACGATCTTGGCATACCGAAGCAAAGCCCATGCATCAAACCAAACATCGTTGAGATGTATAAAATTACAAAA
Organism: Chymomyza procnemis; assembly: GCA_035046065.1. Taxonomy (NCBI): domain Eukaryota; kingdom Metazoa; phylum Arthropoda; class Insecta; order Diptera; family Drosophilidae; genus Chymomyza; species Chymomyza procnemis. Next base: position 10,606,576 of record JAWNOJ010000026.1, on the reverse strand, counting down.
TGCCCAACTTTTGGATAAACTAATACTTTTCTGCTCATCCGTTCATCCTGTATGTGCTGAAAGGGCAAGAGCTAATTAGACTGCCTTTTTTGGATATGCTTTTGCTCCGTTTGAAATGTGGGTATGCAATCCGAGCGTTATTTAACAGAACTATCGATCTTGCCGGTGGTGACAAGAAGGATGCCAAGAAGAATGAGAAGGAAGAGTCTGAAGGGTGAAGACATGGGCTTCCGTCTGTTAGACTAAGCGCAACCCTACAACACAGCTTCAACTTCTATAATTTTATTGCTGAGATCTATTTGGAAAAGTTGGTACTTTTGTATGGATGGGTTAATTTTAACTTTCTGTTTACCACGGCGTTGATTTGCAAACCGGTAACCACCAATTGAATATATGAATCTATGGAATACCGTCAAAATGTAAAGGTTGTAACTCAGACTCAATATGAAGTTATCTTGCATCTGACTAGTTCTCTGTTGGAGACATTTTGCATCAGCCAGAGATTATCAGATTCTCGATTCTGATAGATTCTTTCCCGAACACCACAAGGAAAAAAAAAAGACTAACAAAAACTTTAAAAATATTTTGGTGCGCTAAATTAGTTGAAAATTACATAAATATACAAAGCGCATAAACCCAGCATAAACTATTGGAGTTCGAATTCCAAATACAGCCGATTTCACGGTTCGACCATTTACTTGCGACTCATCTTAATATAAGTGTCAGGGCAAAAAAATAGGTTGATCACTTCAGTGCAGATTTTAAGAGAAGTATGTGTGCATAAGGGGAATCCGCAGATAATTGTACAAAATTTTAAGTGTTAGCTTACGATCTATATAATAAGTTTACACTAAAGCAACTCAAAATGAACTTCCCAAGCAGTTAGCTTACAATCTATATAATAAGTTTGTTTACATTAAATTAACTTAAATGATCTTCCCAAAAAGTAAGCCTAGTTCTGAAAACGTGTAAACTGCCGCACGATTCAGATTCATATTCAAAGTTCTGATGCAACAATCACTCTTTCTACCGACGCGTACAAATAGAGAAAGTAATTTCTCAGTGTTGCAGCTAATAATAAATTATCTTAAGTCTGCGATCACTGAAACGAGTTTAGTGGGCCTTGCGTGTCTAATGTTTAAGCTAAAAAAAATTAACTCGCGACAAGTTAACTAAAACATTTCCTTTCTAATAACAATTATATTTCAATCATTAACTAAAAAACCGAACGCAATATTTGTTTGTCGTCAAGTTCAAAAGAGCCGATGACAAAAACAGAACACAAAATATTCAGATTATTGAGATTTATCGTATAAAATAAAAATTTAAAACACAAAAAATACAATTTCTAATATTATTATTTTTCCCAAAAATCTAAAACCCACCCTCACAAAATATCAGCCTCTTTCCGCACTATTACTTACATCATCGAAATTGCACAGCCATTTGTATTTGTTTTGTTTGCCATCATCATAGTTTGGACCATGCCCTAGTACATTGGGTTCCTCATTTGCCGGAAATTGATGGGCCGCATCCGTCAGCACCGAACCGGAGGCTGCAACAGTTGAGTTTACCGGTTGGCCATCGTGCTAAAAGAGAGCAACATAAACGAGGAAGAGCACAAGAAGTTATCAATTAGTTAAATTATTTAAGTCAACGACGGTTCAACGTACAAAATTATTATACTAGAGGTTTTTTTTTCTGAAAAGATCTTTATGAGATGATTTGCATTAAGGCCAAAACGGCAGACGTCGTCGCGCTGACGGTACCAAAGATCTTTGCCCAAATATTTCCGGATTTTTTTTTTTTTTGCTCAATGTTGTTGTTGTTGCTACTATTTTTGCAAAATTTGTTGAAAACAATTTATTTTTATAGTTAGACACGAAAGTGCAAAACTATAAATGATTTATTTTTACAACAAGCACTTTTATTATTATCTTTAGACATGTTGCGGTTGTTATTACAATATTTTTTATTTTACAATGTTGTTGTTGTTTTGGTTGTTGTTGTTGTCGTGGGTGTTTGGTTTCGCATCAACAATAAGCTTATAAATGCCATAAAAATGATTGCAAAATGCGCAAAATAAAGGCAACATATGCACTTAGAAAAAAGAAAAATATTTTTTGTAAACAATTATATCAGCAATAATAATTATTGTACAAAGAAGGGGGGGGCTTGACCATTATTTGTTTATCCAGCTTCTAATTCATAAAACTTCAAAGTGCATTAGACGCTAAGCTATTTACAGTCGGTAGAGTAATTATTCGCACACTTTAGAACAAAGGAATTTCTACAAATAAACTTGGATATAGTTATACCTCGGTTTACAAGGAAGATAAGTTGCTCTTCAGACCGCGTAGATCGAATCGCACTTTTCTAGGTAAAAACCACGTAGAGTATCCGACTGTATATAGGCTTTTTAAATTATTAACTACAAACAATATATAGTTTTATACTGTTAATAAGCTAAAAAAATATCATTTAGGTAAAAAAAATACAAAAAGTTTAAATCAAAAATGTATTCCATTAAAAAAAATATACATTTTTTCCTTTATTATTACTTGGCGCTGTTCCACGACAAAATTAAGAAAAGGCAACTATAATTACGGCTTCTTTCTAATTTTTAACAAACTAAATCGCTAGCAGTTTCAAAAAAAATTCAAAAAATTAATCTGAATAATTCAGATTAATATTTACTATGTATTTCAGAATATTTTCCTAAAAAAATATCTCTTCAGAAATTAAAACCAGATAAAAAAATGCAGAGAAACGTGCAGTTTGATATGTGAATCATTAAAGTATAAAATCATCTCATTAGATGCTGCTTCTGGTTAGTTGCTGCATTGGCTTTAGTTTCTGAAGAGATCCTTTTTTGGGAAACTATTCTGAAATCTGCTTATTTTTACGTTCTATCTTTGTAGACATCTTGTTATTCTTTTAATAGATCATTCAGATTGCCTTGAAAATCAAGACCACGAACTTAAATAACATTCTCTCCTTGAAAATGGTTTTCTAGTTTTCTTCCCATACATGTCCCTGTTGAACAAATTTAGTTATGAATACTTTGGATTCATTGCTTTCGTTGTCAGATTTAACGTCATAGTCAACACTATGGTCATCAAAATTTTTAACCATTTCAATTTAGGTCTGCTACATTTTATTCCTCATCTTGCTTTAATTCATTAATAACTGCTAGATTTATATGAAAATAGGCTTTCCCAACTAATTCTTGGCCCACTCAGTTATCTGAGAAAACTCTTCCTACAAAGTTTAAAGTTTAAAGGTAGCAGGTCATGAAGAATCCCAACAGACAAGCAGATAACTTCGAATCCGCATAAACCGAGTTACAGTTGTTTTTTTTATTTAAGTTTTGGTTGATGTCTAATTTAAGATGTTAAATCTAAGCCAATTTTTGTATTAAATATATAACAAAAATAAATATAATAACAACTAAAACGTTGCACATAAACAACCATGAATGTATTAAAAACAAAAATAACTAGCATTCGAGCTAAAGTTCAAATAATAATTAATTAAATTAACCTGCCACAGTTGGGGTCGCCAAAAGCACGCAAAATATTTACCATTGGAGACAAACATTTTTGTATAATTTTTCTCATGAATATTCTTTTCGATTTCAATGGTCCACCCGTTGCTGAACTTGAGAAGTCAGTTTTTTGAAAACTTAATTAGATGAATGAATTTTGCTTGATTTATCACTGCAAATGTTTCGCTAACTCTAAGCAAAAAATTATAATGCATAATAAAAGCAAATTATTTAAATTAATTAAAAATGTTTAATAATATATGTAATTCTTTTGTCAACTTAAGGAATTTTTAAAAACATAGAGCGCTGGTAGCTTTAGAACTTTGATTTTATTTATTATTAATGTATGGCTACAACTAAGTCCAGTTTACCTTATTATCCAAAAGTTTTAAAATTAAGGAATATTAAATTAGAACGCGAAAAATATAATATAAAACTAATGCGTATCCGTAGACAGATGGGTGAAATTTTTTATAGATATCACAACTGGGGATGGCTAGTATTTTGGACTTACAATGTAAAAGATGCAAACAGAAAGTAATATAAATATTTAAACATTTCTCAACAAAGAAAAACCAAAAGATCAACGTTGTCAAAGTTGGGCCTCCAAAGTTCGTGATTGCTGAAAGTTGCTCGATTTGACGAATCAAGTTGAGTTACAATAAAGAAAGAGAAGAATGAAATAGATCGTTCTATTCCCCTTTGCCTATGGTCATCGCTCCAAAGGGTGTTTTTGCTAGGTAAATAGCGTTTATTTATTTGCTAGTCATGCCACTGCTAGGCAAATGCGCCAGTGCTGCTGATTGGAATCGATTCACCGACTTTCCAATTTAAAGGCAAGTACGAGTACCACTCACAGTACCGAGGTCCGCAGATCGTTCTTAAATGAGGAAATCGTAAAGTTCATTTAAGTTTGCAGATCAGATGCGAAAATGATCGTGCAATGCATAATTGGATCTATAAAATGATAGTGCTAGAGGTAGAAAATAACGAGTTACTCTGAATTTTTGTTAAAGAGTGTATAAGGTTTGGTTGATCTTTTGCTAATTCGACGTCCTGGCATATAGACAGCAAATTAAGAAATAAATTTATTCCCCTTGACTATGGTCATCGCTCCAAAGGGATGTCTTTATTAATACAGACAGAAGCCGAAATCGAAAGGCGATGCTTTTAATTAATAAAGATTTCCCTGCTTATTGCTGGAATCGAACCATCGACCTTGCGCTTTTGGGGCGAGTACGCTACCACACACGCCACCGAGGTCCACAGATCATCGTTTATAGAAGAAGAAATCGCAAAAAGATTGTTTAAGTTTGCAGATCAGATGCGAAAATGATCGTGCAATGCATAATTGTATATACAAAATAGTAATGCTAGAGGTCGAAAATTATCCAGAGTAACTCTGGATGGAATGACAAAAGAATTTTGGTTTGTGAGTGCATTAGAGTCAATGAAACCACGTAAGAGATTTTGCAAAAATAAGACACCATGGCATGTTCCACAATCATCCAATGAAGAAAAATTTATAAGGAGAACACTACAAGAATAAGGCGGCAGGGATCCAAAGAAGTGTTGAGAAGAAGTGCGTTGAAACAAAAAAATTTTATTTTTCTCATAAATAAGCTGTATAAAATTTGTTCACATAATTTTTGTACCAACTGTATTTGCCTCCTAAATGCTTTTCTATGTTGATGACGTTTTGTTTACATTTTGCGACATGTTTTTTTTTTTTGTTATTGTTTTTGCATTTGTTTTCAAGTACAGTCGAGACGAGCCCCATAAACAGCCAGCCAATGAGCAGACACTATTATTTACTTCCACTACTATACAAAAAATGTATATTTATGTAAAAAAAAAACAAATAAATTCTTATGCATAAAATTAAGCACAACAAACAGCTGTTGAAAGAGCAATAGATATTTGCATTTAAAGTAAATTATATGCAAATTAAAGCTGGACAACAGCTTACAGTTGGCCTTTTAATTGGAATGAAAATAAAGGTGTAAAGTAAATCGACAATTTGTGTTGATACATGTTTTTCAATTATGCAAAGATAATAATAATTTTTACTAAATATTGCGGAAAACGTATCGGATTTCAAGTTTCCAAGCACCTTTTGTGAAAGTAAAATAAATTTTAGACAGGGTGGTGCATTTATTTGCTATAAATTTTATTAGAATTCGAATTTTGTCAGAATTTGAAAACGCACAAAGAAAATTTTAGTGACTATTTTTACTGAGCAGTTTGTAGAAAGCTTCATTGCTAAAAACATACCATGGGCCACGAATCATACTTTCTAGTTCAAATTTTTGAAAAGTATTTTTTTGTATTATTAGGATCTATCTGCTATGGAAGGCATGTAAACGAAGAATTTATAATTCCATAAGGCCAATAGTCACATATGAAGCAGAAGTTTGGACCATGGCGACAGCAGATGCAGAAAATCATAAGAATCTTTGAAAGAAAATGACTGCGAAAAACGATAAACAAGCGCGATGACTATATGCCAAGGAACAATGACTTTTTGAGCTTAAACCATCGCGAAGGTGTAGCCAAATTCATTAAATCGCAGAGTATGAGATGGATAGGACATGTTCTACGGATGGACCAGAAGAGAGCACAAAAGCTTATGCGGGCAAATACACCAATCTCCACAAGAAACAGAGATTGAACAAGAAAGGAGGAAGTAAGGAACTGGCGCGCTTTAGCTAACAACAGAAACGAATGGAGAAGAATTGTTGAGAAAGCCAAAAAACACCCCGTGTTGTAGAGCTAAAAAATTATGATGAAGATCTATAAAAATTTCAAGCCTCAGGCTAAGGATACGGATTACTTTTATATTATATTTTTCTCATTATTATTAAATATTTCTTAATTTTAAAGTTGTTTAATTATGAGGACAACTATAAATGAATAATAATTAAATAATATTATGAGAAAGATGTTGACAAAGCTGAGTCAAAGATCGCTGCGACATTAATACTTGTCAGTTAAAATTATTACTATAAATAAAATAATGGACGAAACTTTATATGAATTCTCCAGCGATTGATGCCTGCAGCAGCTCCTGTTCCGGTTTCAAAGTTATTTTCCAAAGATTCATATGATCACTGTTTGAATGAGTTTAGCAATTAAAAGAAAATTAAATTATTTCTAATATTCGAGGCGGTGAACTGATAACTGAAGAATAGCATATGCTGTTTTTAAGAACTATTCAATGAGATGCTAAGGGCGCTATGAAACTAAAGTCACTGTGCTCCACATAGGATTGTTACGATGTAGAGGAGGAGCTTTTGGGTTTACAGAAACCTTTGTGGCGTTCAACTGTGCCGTGGTACGATGCGCTCAAAGGTTTAAGTCGTCCAATACGTCACGATAAAGTTGTGAACGAATACAGAAATCTTAATGAAAAAAATAAGGCTTTAAATCGTTTTTTTTTACAAGTTGAGTTTGGGGTCGTAACCAATATTAACAGCTTTTTTAAGGTTAAGATCAAGATCTGGACCTTGGAAAAAAAAATGTAGACAAACAATGCATTTCTTAATAAACGAGAAAATTTTTTTGTTTATTTTAAGAAAAGTTAGAAGAACTTGTTGTTCTATTAAGCTTTGGCGCTGTTCAGTAACTTAATGGATACGCTTACAGCTGGCTTGTTCAGTGTTGGATGGATATTGGGCTGGAAACACGAGAGTAATCGGCATTTTCCGACTTTAAGAGAATGCAGAGTTACGTTACTGAAAACACTTTTTTATCTTGGTTTTGGCGATTAAACCAGAGGTGGACAGACACACAACTGATGATCTTTTAAAAAGCAATGTTTGCTTCATGAGTTTTGCACATTTCTGCATTATTTCGACAACTATGTCTAACTTTAAAGAAAGCGGTAATTAATTATGTAGTCTTATTCCGCTGAAAGTTAGTAAAGTTCCATGAGATATACAAACTTTACTAGTTCCACATATGAACAAGCAAGCTAAGCATCTGTTGAAGAATGCGAAATAAACAGTCTCGCGATGATCTGATAAGAATTCTACCAGGTTACTTAGTTTATTTTTGGAAATTTTTGTAGACCTTTAATCGTTTGGATTAAAGAATTGACATAAGAATTCAATATATGGATGAAAAACGATATAAATTTATGCCCATCAGATTTTGAAATTTAAAGAGAATCTAATTATAAGTCAAATAAATAATTTAACACAGATATGACTCAATGACTACCGAAGCTAGGCTGAGCATTTTGCTATGAAGGAATAGGAATCTTCCACGCCTACTATAATACTAAGTTATAGTTATATAAGACACATCTGGCATACGCTATATCCAGAAAAAAATACAATAAGAATTTTCACAAACTGCATTCAAAATATTTAGAAAAAGTTTGTTGATAAAAGCTGCTACATAATTCATGCGATATATTATGCTATAAGTTGTGTGAAATATGATTCAGATAGAAATAATATTGGAATGCCTAATAGAGTGAAAATGGCATTCAAAGCTTTTTAGAAAAGTTTTCCGATAATAACTGGTTCATTATTGAAGCTATATTTATTCTATAAGTTCTTTGGAATATAGGCTTATTCGTATTCCCACTTAAACAAACATTTATCAGTTTCTATTAAATTTGAAAACAATTCACAATCCCACACAATATGCATTATAATTCCACAGAACGCGGCATGAAGTCAAGATTTAACCCAAAAAATTTGTCATAAATATTCTAATATTCTCCAAATAAACAAATAATTTCCAACGCACTATGTCATTGCAATACTTAGATCTTCCATAATTGCTTTTTAACAATTACAAATTGTTTATTAACAACTTTATTATATATCGTAGTTGTACGTGAGCTCTAGGCATAAAACAAAAATAAATTTTCGTCATAGATCCACGTGTGTGAGTTTTACTCTCAAGTTGTTTGCCAAATCAACGTAATATTTGCTATGTCCACAGCGAGATTCATCAGTGCCTAGCCAAGGGGCATTTGGAAATTGCAATATCAACATTATTTAAATATTATTTTTTTACACAAATTTAGGTTAACGTCATATTAAAAGTGTTAATTGTGAAAGTAAACATTTTTAAAGGTTTGCAAATGACAAACAGGATACTGATATAGAGAAGACACAACTAACGCTAAAATAGTAGAAGACAGATAAGGAAGGAAACTCTGGACTATGGTCATCGCCGTATTCGAACGGAGATTTCTTTAATTAATAGAGATTTTTTAGACAATTAGCTTCTTTTTATTTGCTATCTGTGCTACTGCTATACAAATAGTGGAATCAAAGCCCCGACCTTTCGATTGTGAGGCGGTGGCGCTACCACGCCTTTAAGCTCTTTAAAAAGTAAGACCAAAAACAGAAACTTAGGAAACTCATCCTCCAATCTTGTATCAAGTTGTCATTTTTGCCTACCTCCACTTACACACTCTTATAGTTCGTTAGGGAATCCAAGGGAGTCCACATTTTGCGCCGAAATAAAAAGTAGATTGGCTAAAAATCAGCCAAAAAAACCATTGATTGAAATGATTTTTGCTACTTTTTTTTGCTGGCGCCATCTTTTATTCAGCCTTAAAAGTAAGACTATAAAGATTGGAAACTCAGCCTTCATCATTATTTTTGCTTAGCTCTACTTACACACTCATTTCAGTTAAATTTCATAGTTCATAGGCATCCATGGGACCCCATTTAAAAAAATCAGCCAGCATGAAGAATTGATTGATTTTGCATGTTTTATCGCTGGCGCCATCTACTTCTTTTACAATTTGGCATTATAAGCATTGTACACCTTTGTAAGAAAACTTTTCACAACGATTTTTTCTACTACAAAGAAAATTTGGTTTACAAATTACTTAAGCATCACATAAACATTTTTCTTTTTTAAATTTACGTTATTTTACTGAAAACAAGATTAGTGTATTCTCATTCACATAAACTTTTTTTTCAAATTCGCCTTTTTTTTGTATCCAATATTAGGGTATTCTCATTCTCTTACACAAAAAAATTTATTTTCGTTTCTTGCGCTTTTTCCTGTAATCAAAATTAGGGTATTCCCATTATCTCATATAAAATAATTTCTTTTTCGAATTAACACTTCTTTCTGTAACCAATATTAGGGTATTCTAATTCTTGTGCACATTAACATTTCTATTTAAAATTCGCCCTTTTTCTGTAATTAATATTAGGGTATTCTCATTCACTTATATAAAATCATTTATTTTTTGAATTCGCACTTTATCCAGTATCCAATATTAGTGTATTCTCATAAACATAAAAATTTCTTTTGCGAATTCGCACTTTATCCTGTAACCAAAGTAAGGGCATTCTCATTCTCTCACACAAACATTTCTTTTTCGAATTTACGCTGTTACATGTAAGCAAAATTAGGATATTCTCATTTTCTTAATTTCTTTTTTAAACTTGTCCTTTTTCTGTAACCAATATAAGGGGTATTCATTCTCTCACACATAAACATTGCTTTTTTAAAATTTGCGCTTTTTCATGTAAAGAAAATAAGGGTATCCGCAAGCCGATTAGATCACTGTTTTGCTGATCTCAGCTACTGAACTTTTTGTGTATCGATGCACCAAAATTCATACACATAAAAATTTTATAAAATTTTAACAAGTAACAAAAATATTGTAGACACAATAAATTTGAACTTTTCTATTCTAAATCGCTCTTACATTCTTAAGTTTCTTAACCAGATTAAGGGTATTCTCATTTCGCATACAACAACAAGAGCACTTTTTGTTGATCTTAACTACAGATCATTTTGCATATTGTTTATGCACAAAATATTTTATAAAAATATAAGCACCTAAATAAATATGATATACACAATAATTTTGTAACTTTTCTATTGATATATCGATCGCTCTTACATCCTTAGATTTCTTCCTGCGCGAATTACGCTTCAATTCCGTAGTTGTGGTTGTTGTGGTAGTAACACAAGTGGTTTCCATTTTTAACACCAATTACTTTATTATATTTAATTATTTAACTGCTAAAGCACTTTTGTCACTTAAATTAATATAAAACTGGCTTTAATGCTTATTCTTCTTTTTATAAGCACATTTAGACAACTTTTGTTGCACTTTATTTCTTTTATAAAATTGTTTACAAATTAAGCACGCTCATTTGACTAAGTTTATAAATCTTTTGCACGATTTGCCAACTTCAAATTGTTGCTTTTATCCGTTCAATACGTGTTTGTTGCTTGCCAGCTTGCAGCTAACTGAAATTTGCGTTGAACAATTTTCAAAAAGTTCTCCAAGCTGCACAAAAGCTTTGGGCCAAAAAGCTCTTTTCTGCACTGCTGTTGGCAATGCTTGGCTGTCACTCAAAGCCGCTTCGTAACTGTCACTTATGCGAAATGCGAAATTATGTGGCAGCGTGGGGCGTGTTACTTTCATAAAGCAGTTGGTCAAGTTTGCACAATAAATTCCCGCTTGCTTAATAATAATGATTATAGTTGAAAAAAGGAATTTGTATTTAACGCTACGTATACGCACTGCATGAGAACAAGCTCAAAAAAGGTAAACAATATAATTGCATAATAATATATTGCATATTAACAAAATCGTAACCGGTTTCGTTGAACTTCAGGAATTACCTTCAACGCTTTCAAAATGCCCTTTGGCTTTGGCTATCGTTGTGGTTGTTGTTGTTGCTAATAGGCGTGATTAGTTAAAAGTTTTCTCCGTTTAGGCCCGGATAAGATATTTTTATTTTTTGGTGTGGCAACAAATGCGTTGAGATGACATGCCCGCGGTATCGAGTCGTGTCACCAGCTTTGACCTTGACTTCATTCGTTGCGCAGTTGGCAAATTTATAAGCGCGTCAAGCTCAATTTGTTGCTTTTTTTATGGATTTTACATAGTTGTTAGTTTTTTTTTTTGTATGCACATAATATTAGCGGGTTGTTAGGCCTTCAAATTAGGTTTGTGGTATTTCAAGCACGTGTAACAGTGCTGGATTGTTGTGCAGTTTTCTAAACTATAAGATATTTTGGTTTGGCATTGTTTTCTGCAGCTATAAACATTTTCTATGATGTAATAATATATTTTCTTACGTCTTTTAAGTTAAGCCAAGAAGTTCTCCCCTATTCCTTTACAAAACAAACCACAATTAATACAATAAATTATAATATAAGTGCTTCCGAGCCTAACTTTATGGCACGCTCTTTCAATAATATCAAATTCGACGTTTGAAAGACTCCTAATGCAATAAATATTTGAATACATTAATCTTTCGGCTTTTTTTTTTGATTAGAAATATTTAAACTTTTATGTTGATATCTGTTATCACCTTTTCCATTGTAAATTTAAGTTTTTAGCCAGCCTCAGATATGAGACTGTGCATATCTATATAAAATTCACCCATTTCCTCGTTATTTTTGAATATTTCTTAATTTTTCTTAAGTTCAATTATGAGTTCAACTGGACTAAGTTGTACCCCAATATATATTGTCTAATAAAATAAACTTATGCTTTGTGAAAACTAATTCAAACTTTCAAACGGATAGGTTATTTTTTTGATCTTCAGTCTTTTTAATATCTTCCCAATTTTGTTTCTTTATACGGTATCACCATGAGTCTGCATAATATGTTTGGCGAATGAACTTTAATCTACTTAATCTTTCTTAGACCAGTTCAGTCTAGAAGAAGAGAGCTCTAATATGAATGCACTACGAAAACTGTGGCAAGCTTAGGTCTTGTGGATTTCATATTATCGGTGCAAGTTGCAAAACTTTCTAACAAGAAAAAACAGTGCATATAGTAAAATACAAGTTGAAAATTGGCTTAGATGGCGCTAACGATGCATAATGACGGGGAATCGAGTGGTTCAATGTTAGGCCATCGTGGTAGGTTTCACGCTTTGCAATATGATGCTACGACTGGTTCCACAACTGGTACATTTCTCTGACAAATTGTTAAATAAAAAATAAAAATGGCTAAGACTAAATCTCTCATTTCGCTATATAGCCGTTCAAATTCGGCTAAGAGTTTTGGATTTCTTTCATTTTCTCAGAGTTATTATTAGAGTTCCCATGCAGATAATTTGCAAAATTAATTAAGTTTGGAAACAAATTTCTATTGATTCATTATAAAGTTGCACTTACTCGCAAATTATGCAAATTAAAAATTTAGTTCAAAATTGCAATTAGAAAATTCCGATCAATTAATCTTCGCAGCGTAAAAAATCAATATATTTTGCTTTTTAGATTTCTTACCTATATTATAGCTTTAAAATACCCAAATCCAAATATCAAGAACTATCTAAAAAGCATTAATTCACTGCTAAGCTTACTTTAGTTATATATTTCATATTTTACTTGGTAAAAACATATTTTTCACATAAAAGAAAATTTCTCTTTAACAAGTTTTCTATAATGAATCATAATTTAGACATCTCAAAAATCCGCTAACAAGTATTTCGACTGAATTTTATTAAGATACAATGAAAAGAGTCTTTCCAACAAAGCACAAAGTAAAGCTTATTGTCGCTGAGTCGCCGGCTAACGTTCGAAAGTCTTATATTATATTAAGTTCCCTACCAGCCAGACATATTTCGTTCAAATTTTAAACAAAACATATTTTTTAATTCAGCTATCGACTATAACTTTCAGGTTTTCTTAATGATGACAAAAAATTTCGTAAAGTACTAGAATATAAAGTATATATTGAAATCTTCTTGCAAAAGTTTTTAGCAATCAAAGTGTTATTATCTTAACCCTCCTACCGCACATTCCGTTTTTAACTTTTTTCACACTTAGTTTAACATGGAAGAAAACATTTTAGAGAGGTAAAAGGTCAAAAAGCATATATCTGATTGGTACAAATATCAGTGCAAATGCTACTAATATTTTCATTGAAATACATAGGGGTCCAGCCAGACACCATGTGTTGTTTGAAATATTTACCTAACATGTGGCAGAAGGTTGAAGCCAACACCACTTTGATTGTAATTGTGCACAAAAAACTCCTTTTAAACTTTTATAAGACCTTTATAATTAAAAAAAATCGAGTGCTTAAATTATTAAGAATTGTCAACGTTTCTTCCTTAGGAAAAAGAATAGAAAATGAGTTTCTATGGTAGAAAATAGAAAAAAATAAACGGAAGTCACGTGGCTGCCACAAGTGCCAGGTAAAGCAGCAGCAAGCATCATCTGTGTAAAATATTTTCTCTAGACCAAAGAATACTTGCAAACTCACATATGGTTTATCAAACATTTTCACAATTTCGTTGAAAATAATATAACTAAAATGCTGTAAAAAATTAAAACCAGATGCTCAAACCTTTTTATGTAAAGCTTTTTAAATTTAATACAGTATTACTCACCCAGCAGCTATCCGCATCCTTTGTTTTCTTACGATTGTAACAATTTGAGCTGAGTTCACAATCAGCTAAAATCTCGGACGCGACGAGAACTTCGTGCGGACTCATTGTACACGTGCGCTGTGCATATTGAATGAACGTAGAAATCATGAATTAAGCGAAACATTATAGTTGTTGTTAATTAAGATTAGGTAAATGTGTGAAATCTGGCCGAGAATAGGCCAGCTTTTCGCAAAACGGTGTGGAATTTACACAGCGCCAATGACCTAAGTTTCTAACAGACTTTCGTTAAAAGTTGCATGCTATCGAAACGAAATCCATTTAAATTCGAAATTAGCAATCGTTTATAGCAACGTAAAGCTTCAATTAAAAGCTAGCCCCTAAACAAGATCGCTAATTATTAAACTATTTTAATCGAATACGGAAGTACTGGCATTTGTTTACATCTAAAAATATGCCGTATTATGAAGCTATTGCAACATAATTTCAGATTCTAATGCCAGCTAGTCTCTGGGGTTCACTGGGGTCCATGCAGAGCGTCTGCGTGAAATATTTTCTACACGTGAGCGTGACAAAAGAAAGCGCAACAAATATATGTAAATATATTCACATATATTGTTTGCATAACCAATTTCTATACAAAACTAATTCGAAAAATATCTACGCCAAAGTATAAATAAAATATGCAAACATTCAATCAATGTTTTAAATTAAAACATTTCCCGATCACTTTTATCATATTTAATTGTTATTTATTTACTTTTTGTGCTATTTATGGTCTATATCTCTTGAGAAGATTTTTAATTGACACTTTTTTTTTTGATTTTTTGAAAAATTATCGTCCGTATATATCTTTCGAGAGTCACTCGCTACGCGTTGAAAGACACAACTGAAACTGCATTGGCAACAAGCAGCTGTTGGAAGCTCAACGCCAATTTCGTCAAGAGAATGAGAGCAGAAAAGAGAGCGCACCACATAAGCACCGTTAAAAACGTTGACGATCGTGCGCCAAAAGCGAACATGCAAAATGAAAATGAGCAAGAAATATGTTAATAAAACGTAAATAAAATTAAAAAAGAAAAAGCTCTATAAAAATTGAAGCGCCAACAAATGTGCTAGCCAATGTTGTTGCCTTTGGTTTTCGTTAATTAAAGCTTTAAATTGTTTAAATGTAGAGTTCAGGGCTGCAGAAAAATATCGATTCCGGAAGCTTTTGTTGGCTACAAAAGTTAAATTGGATAAAAAAAAAGATTACATTTTTGTATTTTGTGACACTTTTTGTACAAAAATAATGCAGTTTTGAGCGAATTCATTAATAGTTAGTTATGGATGCAAATATTGTTCGAACTTTAGCTGGAAAAGAGGCGAATTTTTTGTGCAAGAGTGCTACTTATACATTTATATATTATATAAATTTTCAATTTGTTTTCTGATAGCTAATTCTATACTCTACAATTGTTACAATTGGAGCAGTTCCAATTTTGTAAGCTTATTGTTTAGATTCACTTAGGTCTCAATCTAAATTATTTTTCAAAAGCATCGCTTCATTTTCGATGTATTTAAGCTTAATCGGCAGTTTTAACTGATGTAACCTAAATTATTACCCATAAAAAACTACATTTTCGGTTCTTTAAAGCTTGCTGGCCAGTTTTTTATTTTTTCTGTTTGCTAATTCTATAATTTACAATTCTTACAATCAAAAGCAAATTTCAAATTTAACTAACAAATAAATCTGTAAAAGATTCGTATAAATAGTAAACATTTTTAGTTTATCTTTAAAAGCATGCCAAAAACTACTTTATACATTTTATATATACATATTCCATAAACATACTTTAATTTCTACCAAAATTAAGAAGGTAATTGTAGTAGTTCTATAAATTTTTTTTCCATAATAAGTGCAATCAAAAGCAAATAACAAATCAAACTTTAAAATAGTGTGTAATAAGCATAAGAGTAATAACAATAGGGAATAATAAATAATATAACGCAATCAAGAAGTTCGATTCTTAACAAGCAGTGCTGGTTTAAATTATTAGTTCAATTTTGCATTTGAGGCTTTGTTGCTTATGGCATTAAAGTAAAGTTCATAAAGTTTTGATAAAAATTATATTTTTTACAATTTTTTAAGTTCTCTCTCTATATTATATATAACAACATTATATTATATATAATAACAGTTCTTTTTTAGGTATTATAATGCAGAAAAAATCTCAAACCTCTTTTAAAGCAACTGCAATATTAAACATTCTGTGCTGCACATCTTTCGCTTCTATCAGTTATCATGACACGAAGGCAGCAGCCTTATTATAATTCATTCTTAATAGATTTAATGAAAAAACGGCTTTTAATCGCATTCCCAAAAAAGAATATTTTACTTACTGATGTCATATATTTCGATTACAACAGATAATAATGTACTTTAATTGATAATAACTATTTCTGTTTAACAGATCAGATTAAAAATCCAATCATTTACAACCACAAACCATTTCGCTTTGCAGCCCTGGTTATGCTTTCATTTACGTCTTGTCCAACGCTTTACGTCAAGTGCCGGCATGTGAGCGCTTTTGCGTATGTGTATGTGTGTGTGTATGTCTGTGATTGGAGCACGTTGGCCGTCTTGAGCTAGGTTCACTCACGGAGCCAAGAATTGGAGCTCGCTCTCTGGCAACAGCTATGAATGCCCTTCACATTGACCGAGTTTTACCAGAGTTCTCTCTCTTCCACTTTTGCTGACGCATTCTCTGTCTGGCTGCATTTAACTGTAGAATGCAGCGTCCATAAGGCGAAATGTCAAAGCATTGCAGCTGTTTTTTGGTTTTGTTGTAATTTGTTAATTTAAAAATATAATTAAAAACATTTGGCATTGTTGTTGAGTTAATTTGACGTACGTTGCGCTCTGAAAGTGCGCCGCTGCCTTGAAGTGCGTAAAAACTCTTTGAACTTACCTTATTAACCTAGAGAATGCCTAGAAATAGCGAGCGTTACTTTTAGTTTTAAGCTGATAAATATTTTTCGGTATCAGCAACCCTGATAATTTCTACAAGCTGCCAAAATCTTCAAAAATTAGAGAATTGTAAGAAATAAGACTTAAGAAAAATAAGAGGATCGACCCTAGGCAGCAGTCAAGCATCTTATAATCTAAGAAGGAACACACCTACGTTGTAAACTCTTGGATAACAGTAGTTAAAACCATAAAACCCCGACCTGTTCAGTAAAAGCCAAAGTTGACTGCTAGATATATTTTTGCAAGGTTGCCGCAACTGTTTTCCAGCGAATATAGACAGCTCCTGTGAGCTGGGGTTTTTTTTAATTATTCTTCGTAGACAGCTGCTCGATTTCTAAATTCCGTACGGAATTACAACGGCTCCATCTAGGTCCTGATGGGCTTGTTATTTTGTAAAACAAATTTAGCCATATATTTTTCACAATTTCGATTTTTTTTATAAACAACAGCAACAGTGCCAATTTTGTAAGCTGACTGTTCAGATTCACTTAGGCCTAAGCCTATTTTTCATAAAAATCCTCACATTTTTACTGATTTTAAGCTTAAACAAACTTATCCAGCCTAACTTATTCCTTTTATCTTAAAGAAACCGCATGGTTCTAGAGTTAAATAAAATCAATGGAATACAATATTAAAAGTGCAACCTGAACGATATTTCTAAAACTGCAATTGTTTTTTATTAGAACACAGAGTTAAATCATTTAATTCTGTTCTAACAAAAAGGCACTAAAAGCAAAAAAAAATATCATACCTCTCAAAGTTCGAAAATCGCAAACATTTGTAGCACTAGTTCTCCAATAAGTTCTACGATCCAACCAGCAATATGAACTTTAGTCCAAATGACTTAGTTTTAAGCTTCCAAAGCAGGCAAATGATTTTTGGCTTCTTCGCAAATACTTCGTGGAAAAACATGTGTCCGAAAATTCGCATATCAAAACTATTTGAAGTCATTGACTCTAACAGCGAGATGCAGGTGCATGACTTAGTTTCAGGCTTCTAAAGCAAGACATTTCTAAATATTTAGCTTTTTACTTTGTCCTAAAGCAAAAGAAACTCTAGTTGTTTATATGGGCCTTATGCACGGGTTGGAAATAGCTTACGATTTTTAACTTGCATTTTATAATACGAATATAAGAACACTAAGGATCAAAAAGTTTACATATTCGCTTTAATGAGTTAAACCAAACTATATTCATTATGTTGTTTCTTAGGGCTTAAAATTGTTTCCTTTAAAAGGCATAGCTGAGAAAGCTTTAACAATAGGAATACTTCTTGAAAAGCATGTTTCATACTGTATTATATAAAGCAATGTTCTATATTAAGAAATTCAGCTAAAAATTAAAATACTGCTTGAAAAACATGCACAATATTCCGAAATTTTGTTAAGTATAGAGCATTGATTTATATAATATAGTAGAAAAAATATAAATCAATAATCTATCTATATTCAGAATTTCTGCTAAGTTCTTAATTGTCATAAGAAACTTTCTTTTAATAAGGAAACTTCATTTAAAAGTTGTAACTTGATTGGAAGTATTGGCAGCATATCAAGATCATTTTTGAAATACTTCAAAAACATAAACTCGAGCATTTTTTGTAACTTAGAAATTAGGGGCACAATAGAACCATGGGAGTCGCAGTGCAGGGCGTAGTTCCACCCTCATTCCTACAACTTAGAAATTGTGACAAATTTTTTCGCAAAAGCCAAACATATAGAACTTATGCTGGCTCTTCTGGATCTAACGCTCATAATAATTTCAAACTTCCAATTTATCTGTTTTCAACATAATTATCAATATCTTTTCAAAATAATATTATATACTTTCACATAATTAAGACAACATTCCGAAGATCATTTAAAATAATTTAAAATCTCCAATTTGTCTGTTTTCAACATAATTCTCAATTTCTTTTCAATATAATATATTCTTTCACATTATTAGAACAACATTTGGGCCTATTGACATGTATAATTCCTTAATTTAAGGCGATTTAAGCATTTAAAAACAGTCGGCACATTGAAATTCTTCAGAAACATACCTCCTAATTTACAATAATCAAAAATCAAGCAAAACCACTCCATATATCTTAAGCTAATAAGTAAGTTCTGGAGAGCGACTGCCAGAGACGCCACAGAAATCATTATATACGTTCGTTTTTTTTTTTTTAAGTATTTTTTGTCGATTTTTATTATTGTTTAGTAGAAATAATATATAGCCTATATATATCAATGCATGAATCCTTTTTTGTTTTTGCCCTATATGTATGTACGTTCATTTTCATATCATTATACAACTCTCTGAAAAATCCGCACGCGCACTTATCCAAGCAAATTGATTTAAGTTTTTTTGTTTTTCTTTTTTTATTTTCGCTGCTTTTGCAAAAACTCTTGACGCCACGTCTGAGGGGTTGCTTGTTTCTTACTCTTCATAATGTAGACTTTTTCTTAACATTCGTTTT
Organism: Chymomyza procnemis; assembly: GCA_035046065.1. Taxonomy (NCBI): domain Eukaryota; kingdom Metazoa; phylum Arthropoda; class Insecta; order Diptera; family Drosophilidae; genus Chymomyza; species Chymomyza procnemis. Next base: position 10,587,213 of record JAWNOJ010000026.1, on the reverse strand, counting down.
GTGTTTTGTTGTTGGTTGCTCATAATTTTTAAGAAATTCAAACGTTAATAAAAATTAATTAATTAATAATATGTGTAGAGTTGTGAAAAAAAGAGGTGTGACAATTTGTTGCAGGGGAGTGGGGGGGGGGCTTATATATTTTCTTTTTTCTTCAGTGTTTGTTGTATGCCCGAGTGGAGACAAGTGTAGGATTTTCGATTTCTCGTAACTTCAGCGCTTAGAACGAATTGAAATTTTTGTAATTTTTATTTTTCCGCTTCTTTAAATATAATATAATAATAATTTTTCCAGCTGATTTTTTTTTGAAATTGTTTTTTTTTCTTTGTTTTTTGCTTTATTTTTAATTTGTTGTTTAAACTTATTGTGTGTTTTGTTTTTTTTTTTTTTGTTTTGTTTTGTTGCTGATGCTGCATTCCTCATTAACTGTTAATCAATTTTAAAGGTTTTTTTTACGCTAACATAAATGTTTATTTTTTGTATTTTTTATTATTTTAAATGTTTTGCTTTTTCAGTAATTATTATATTAAATTATTTTCCTGCTCGGTCAAAAACTTATATACCAATTTCTGTGTTGTTTCTGTTGTTGCGGCGCCCCCGTTTAACCCGTGGCTGCTGCTTCTGCTTCTTGTTGTTGTTGTTGCTGCTGCTGCTGCTATTGTTGTAACGAATCCTGTTAATGTTGTTGTTGTTGCTGTTATTATTGTTGTTGCTGTTGCTGTTATTGTTGAAAAACACGCGGCGACGGCTGCTGCGCTGTACTTGCTGCTCTTGATATTCCTTGCTGTTTATGTTGCTTTCGTTTTGTTGTAAGTGAATGTTGTTCTTGTTGTTGCACTGTGTAGCCGCGCTGCGGCCGCTGCCGCTGCTGCAGCTCTTACTATTGTTAAAGTTTATCTTTGTTGCTGTTGTTGTTGTATTTGTTGTTGTTGCTGTTTCTGTTGTTGTTGATGTTGTATAAGTTGATGTGGTTTTTTTTGTTGGACAGTTGCTGCAAACTGGAACGCATCACATAGCATACTTTCTAGTCCACTCCCGTGCCAGCTCATTATATTTTTCCCGATCGGTTTTGTATATTCTGGCAATCTCCGGAACAAGCGGATCATCTGGATTTGGATCACAGAGAAGAGAGCAAATTGATAATAAGACTGCAAAGGAAAGCGTAAGAGATTCTCATTAGTTTTTGTGGGCCAGTTATCGAGAATTGTTGGCAAGAGCAAACCTTTTGAAATTGTTAATGCTGGAGACCACTGAGATCTTAATATGTCGAGACAAATCGATCCATTGCTGTTGATGTTTGGATGGTAGATGCGTGTTGTAAAAGCTACCTTGGGTGGCTTAAAAGGATAGTCTGTAGGAAAATGTATAGTTAAAAAGAATACACCTCCTTGGTAAGGGCTGTCCGGCTGTAATTATATAAAGAGCAACAAATTAGTTTCTTACAAGAAAAATCTTACAATATGCAGCTGGCTGGTTTTCGCAAGGATTTCAAAGCGTGTATATAAGAATCTCTGGTTTTTGTTAACTAAGCATCTAAAATTTCTATTACCTTACGAATTTGCACTTAAAAATATACAAATCGTTCACTTTCCCACACCATATCTCGCCGGAATCGCAGTTCTTTAACTTATTTTCTTTAATAATCAGTTGCGGTATTACAATAACTTACGACTACTTTTTTCTTCTAATTCTCAACTCTTTATTGCTCCCAATTTTAAAGCCAGCTTTTGACTAGAAATATAATATTTCCTGTTTCTCATAGCACAATATAAATATTTGCTCAAAGAGCGAGCGAGTGATGCCCAAGACTGTTTACAATATCATCTGCTCACTGTTTATGATCAGCAAATCAAATGATCGTGATCACAACAACAGACGTTTCGCATATTTGTAAACAAATTCCAGCTTAACTTACACTAACAACTTATTGTTTACTGTAAGACTGATATGAAGTTTGAAATCTACAAATTTTAACTCTTCATTAACGAATTTCATCAGATTTGTATGAGTCATGCGACTATTTTTAAAAAACATTTTTGCATAGTTTCAACAATTATGCTTGATGCAAAGCCTTATAAATATTTTAACTTTATGCAACGTTTACTTATAGTTTAAGTCTGCAGGGGATTCACCAAAGTGCTTGCGGGTACAGAATCCCAACCAAACTTCTGCTTTTACAGCCTTCGTTCTAAATACACTTCGTATAGTCTCAATTGTGTTCCTTAACTTTATATTATTACAAAGACCCCGATTTGTTAAATTCTAAACACTTTCTGCTAGTTTATGTTTCATTATACTTCTAGAAACTAGTATTTTAAATATGGAAATTATGTACATATTTCTACGCATAAGGAAAACAAAGATTCACCAAGCTTTCAGATATTAACAAAACATTTTCTTGATATATTAATACTCATACTTCGGATACATATCTAGCAATGAAAATAAACCTATTATTGATAAGCAATGACGAATCATAGTTTCAATGTTCTGTTTACCCTAGGTTTGCAAAAAAAAAACTTTGCAAATTATACACATTTAGTTGGAAATTTTTAAAGGAAAGTTCGCAATCATTTGGCACTTATTGACAAATTGTTTTTTCAGGACAATTTTGGGACTAAAATGATATTACAAATTTAGCTGACTTCTAATTTAATGCAGGAATTATACATTGTACGGCTATAACGATATGAGACTTTTTAAGATTTGTATTACCCTAGCTGTTTTTGACTTGAGAAACTACTTTTCAGAAGTTGGCCAGATAATGATAAATGGCGCATTGGGATTAAAGAGATATAACAAATGTAACCAAAGACTAAAATACAAGAATTATAGTTATAAACAACAAAATTTTCCAAAAGTTGTACTGCCTTAGCAACTTCTTGACTTAAGTAGATAGAAAAGATATAACCAATATAAAGAACAAGATAAAAGAATTATAGTTATAAACATATCAGAGTTTCCAAAAGTTATACATTCCCAAAACCTGACAAGAAAGTAGCAATTCGCAGGTTTGCCAGACCATTTTAGATAGAAATTTTAGAACAAATTGGATGCATATAAAATATACCTGTATATAATTGCCTTTAGACCTTTTGGGCGATCTCTTATTAATCAGGAAACTACATTATAGAGGAATCTGAACGGCTTTCAAATACAAAATCTGTTTTGGGATATGTTAGCTGCGTAACTAGAGTGCACAAGTCTGAATAGAAATATCTGCCATACCAAACGTAGCACTTCTAACTTTGGAGAAGCTTTTTAACAATTTGTGTTTTTCTGAAAACAACTAAAAGCTGTTAACAAATACTTATCAAGCGATAAACATATATATACAATGCGTTTCAAACTCCATATGCATCTAAAGATTCTAAGTCGTTATGCAACTCTATACCCTTTGACTTTTCATTTTTCGTTCCTAAAGCAAAGCCTGGGACTAACTCCTGTAAATACTTGTTCAAAGAAAACAGAGACCTAGAGTTTATAGACAAATCCCTACGGATTCGCTTAGACCAATGTTGGGCAAAGTGATTATATATTATTATATCTACTTAAAAGGCTTAGTCACATTCGCGTCTAAAGAAAGATTTCTGCGAAACTGCAATTAAGTATTTTTATGTGGAATATTGTTTATCAGAATTCTTTTTTGTGATGCTAGTGAGATTCGTACTTTTGGGACCCGTTTACTGCTAGCAGCCTAACTCGAGGGATTCTTTTCTTGACAAAAAAAATACTACTCAATTGAAATGGCTTTTCAAGTTCTATAAAAATTATTTAATGAGAGTTGGTCTAAGACATAAAAGACTTCAGGCGTACAGTTCCGTGATAATCTGATTTCCTAGGATCTTCAATCAGAGTTTTCTGGTAAAAAGTTTTTACCATATGCAATGTAGCTGCAAAAGTAATTTTAATTAGAAGAATCTCAACTGATTTGAAAATCTACATAACCCAGACGTTCTTCTTTTAACTCAATTTTACTGCATCGTCTAAAGGTCTGTGTTTTGACTCATATACAAACTTATAAACTCTTTCGCATTCCTGCATAAAAAGTCTGTCATCATTATTTAGAACTCTTTGTACAAGCTTTTAGCTCAAACAGCTAGACTCTATAGAGCACATACATCTATAAGATGTACAATACATCAGGGCTTCTTTTCTGCAAAAAAGGGCATACTACTAACACAACTTCGCATCAAGCTGTTTCATGACCTAATGTAATGGCGTCTGAAGCCAATGTGATAAAGATCTTTACGGACTTCCTAAATGGCTTGTAAAGACCTACAGCTCTTTACTGTTTTCCTCATCTTCCCTAACATAACTTATCATATTAAACATATCTACAGTTTCTTATAGTCTAATCCTTCAGGTTTGCTTAAAATTCCTTGCGAAAAACCATTCGTTGTCCGATGTGCTGCATGCATGCATTCTTCCATGTTTCCGTTCTTACCGGGCCCATTATTGTAGCTTGCCAGTGAAATACTGCAAATAGAGAGATAGAGATAGTGTGTGTGTGTGAGTATAGGTAGGTAAATGTTAATATTCATAAAACATTGAGTATAAATTCAAATAAAATGCATAATATTCAAATGCAATGGCAGTGCGCAAGAGACACAAGCAACCGAAGTCGATACGACATTATACATTTTCCCTACAATTTGCATATATGTAACCCTGTCCATGGCCCTTACCCCGTTGCCCGTTGGTACTGCTGTCGCGCTGCCACTCTTACAACTCTGCTGCGCTACTCCCATGGAAACACGGCCAGGCCAATGCAACTCAATGCAACTGCCGCTCTCTCATGCTCTAGCTCTCTTGCTCTTTGCTTTGGCATTGTGCAATTTTCTGTTGTTTTGCTCTCTGCAACAGCCCCCATAGTAGTAGCACTGCGCCTCAGCCCCCTCTCCCACGGCACACAGCTCGCGTTCGAATCGAACTTTGTGCAGTTTTACTGTTTGCCACAAGAACAAAAACAAACAATGGCGCAAAGAGCCTTGGCAGCAAGCAAATATGGCGTTGTTACTAAGCTTTTTGGCTTGGCTCTCTGTCGCTTCACGCTGCTCTCCTTAGCTATTCTTCCTTCCTCTTACTCTCAACGTAACTTGCTCTCTCTCTCTCTTTCACTCTCTCTCTACGCTGACACTTGGCTAAATAACCGCAGAGCTGACAATGCCACAACCCAGCGGCAGCAGCAGCAGCAGCTGACACTCTACTATAGCGGAACAAGGGCATAGGTTTGGTTATTAAGTGGTGGCAGCAAAAGGGAGGCGCCACGACAGGCAACGGCAGCTACTGTCAATGTCAGCCAAAAGTGTTGTGTGCACACCTTTGGCAAGCGCAATGCAACAACAACAAAACGCTTCGTTCGTCGTTTCCGTTCTGGTTTTGGCCACATAACGGTTGGGAACTAGGTCCACCAGACGAGACACAAAGAACCACCCAAAGCCTCTAACAAGCTAACTGAATGTCGCAATGGAAACATTACACAAACTAATTCATTTACTGTTACAATCGCGCGAGTCTTTGTGCTCGAAAATTGCTCGCAAACACATTCTAACCGAAATGGGTAACTCACATATGGGCACTATGGAAAATAATCGCAAAATCTTGCATGGAAAACGTAATAGAGTAGAGGGAAATATGGAAATTTTTTGGGAAAATTGTTTCAAGGAACAATGCATCTAACTTGCCCAATGCAGTTGATTCACCCATGCAAGCAAGTCCCCTGAAGTTGAGCATACTAAAACAGACAATACACTCGTGTACCACCCTACTAGATCTTAGGGTCTATTGCACAGCTAGAAATATGTAGCCTTCGCACAGCCTATAAAAATTTATTTTGTTCTGTCATTATCGTTTTTTCAGACTATTTTTGTTTCTTTAATTATGCGCCAAGGGGGAATTTTCGGATTCGGGGTGAGATCTATATTATAGAAAAACTTCTTCAGATAAACTTAAGGGCACATTTATACAATTGGTTCAAGTAAAACCTAAATTTCAATGTTTTCCATGGTTTCAGAAGTTTGCAACAAATTTAATGACATTTAACTATATCAAGCAGAGAACCATATCCCAAGAACGTTTGAAGAGTGTTTGGGGCGAAATTCGTGTTGGACTATACTTGTTTCAGCGCTTCTTAACAATTAATTTTGTAATAATAATGCTCTGATAATAAAATAAAAAATACTTGACCCAATAAAGATACAATTTTGGGAGTCTAAAGAAATTGTGAAAGCGTAATACATGAAGTCTCTTGAGCCCACATAGACTCTCCTGCTTAATTCCTAGTATCACGTTCCTAATATTATATTCATTAGGGAATATCAGAATTAAAATGTTTTACAATAAAATTTCTTTGTCTTTATATACAAAATATACTATACATATAATACTTCTTTCCCCTAAAAGCTGATTTCACCAAATATGTTGATTCCAAACTATATTTACTAAAAACGTCGATTCCAATACAAAACTTATTTCCCCTGAAAGCGGAATTTGTTCTTGTGAACCAAAAACGCTGATTTTAATGCTACTATACTTGAACTCTGTGCTATACGACACTCTGCTTTACTACTGTGAATGATTAAGAATATGATAATGTTGATACTCTTGCATGCAGAATAGAAGAGAGCATTTTTTTTGGAGTTACTGATAGATAACGAAGTGCGTCTCACCAAATATACAAATAAGTTCCAAAGCTTGAGTTATAAAAACTAGAACTAAACTAACTAGAATTATAAACAATTTATAAGGTAATCTATGATTAATAATATTTGGCCAGCATTACATCGTCACTACATCTAAAATCGCTATTTTGTAAGGTCAACTTTTTGCATTTTTCACTTTATCTAGCGCACCCCAAACAATTCAACCAACTTTATCCCACGGTGCCAAGTGACGTCTAATGAGCTTGGGGCTTCCTCTTGACTGCAAGTATACACTCACACACACACACTCTTACACGCAAACACACACACACACACTGATATGGTTACAAAAACAAAAGGGAAACGCCTGACAGTTACTGTCGCATTAATCAATATTCTCGTTTGTATCGTTTATCGATAACAACTCTAATGCTGCACAAACTTGTGACACAACCCAACACATGAACAAAACGGGGGCTACCCAACACATGAACAAAAACAAAAAGGGGGGCAACCTACCCCCTCCATAGATTCAATTACAACTACTACAACATTTATACGCATGTTACAAGGTTATACAAGTGACAGCCAGGAGGGGCGGCTTCCAGTGATGTCAAAACCGAACCTTCTATTAAGGAAACACGTCATCTACGTTTGGCTATTGCCACAAAAATTGCGACTGCAACGCAATACATTGGCGAGTACTGATAAGACCCCCTCTCGCGATTTACGTATCTGCACTGCTTACCCCGCCATACGACTTGACTGCAGTGATAAGCGCGCTGCGGAAGTCAGATATTATAAGCAAATATAAATGGGCGGTTAATTACAATTATGCCAGAACAGCGCAGTAATTCGTGTAGGCCACATTAGAAAATGGTCGGAAAGATAGTGGGGAAAAAGTATAATCTACACTAGATGAGCTGATTAGCTTTGAATGACGACCAAAATTTAGAAGATATCGCAACTGCTTAGATAAAAGTGTGGCTAAGTTGAGTTCTTACGGAAGAAATGTTTTGGTGTTTGAGTGTTATAGCCTGTGGCTATATGCTCGAAAGAAACCAGACAAAACTTGACGAACTGATTTTAGGCTTTTAAACTTCAATTTTAGCATTATTTTTAGGGAATGCAACTTTATAGAAGCTTTAAAACTAGTAAGCGCCTTAAAACAGATCGTGAAAGATCTTACAAACAATAACCCATTGCCTTTCTATGCAAATTTGCTGCACAAACAGCTACAAATTGACACTTGAAAATCATCTTACATTTAAACTTATGAATAAAAGTCGGTCTCTGACTGTCAGCTCTTCCAACTGTTTTTTCTAGAAATTTACAGCCAAACATGAGTACCTATCAAACCGTAACATCTAACTACCAGCCAAAGACCCTGAACTATATTTGGCAAAACAAAAACTGTTGCTGCCATTGCTTGGTGCTTCTTAAACACAAAAATTACTCTTTACGATTTCACTCTGTCGTTCGGATGACGTCATCTGGCTGACCTCCTACTCATTAACTTGGCCAACAACGCAAGAGTTCTAGTTACGGTAACTAGCAAAAAAAAATAATAATAAATAAATAAACTGAAACCGTAACTGTAACTCAGCGTCTAATTATAAGTGTTTATTTTACAGTAAGCTGAGTTATTGGCCAGACAACGTACGTAGTACACCGAAACGACTCATGACAATAGACGCCTGAACAGTATGCAATTGGAAGCCACATAAGGTCTCACACATACACTACGACTGCCAAGTGTCACTGACAGGGGGTTGACTCGTAGTCACATCCATACATATTGTATATGCAATATATTTAGGGTAAAAAATCAGACGAAAACCCATGCGGGCTCTACGATAATGATGATGATGGTGAGGTTGCACGTCTCTTTTGCGCGGCATGTTGCATAATGCGGGCGGCTTGCACTGTTTATACTTACAATCATCTCCAACTGGTCCTGCTGAACATTGTGCAGGTGGATCTCTGCCCAGATCTTGCAGTTCCTGTAAAACAGCATATAAAAAAAAACACACAAATTAATAAGTAAATTCGAAATAATTTTCAAACAAAGCTGCAAATATAAAAAATATGTTGCCGTAGACAGTGCAGTTCCGGCAATAATACGCCGTAGTCAAATGCTGTTGACTTTTGTACATTGTCGCGCAGTTGCAAAATGTAAAATGTAAATGCGAAAAATAAAATAAAAACATACATATTTTTATAAAATATTTCAAAAAGTATGAAATCTTTTATTTAGCAAGCGAATCGCATATGACGCGAAAAATCAAGTTCGTTGGCCCGAACCAAAAACGCGCCGTGCGTTCTTGCCTCTTTACATCTCTCGCCATCTCTCGCTCACTCATTTGCTCACAACAGCGCGCGCACACACACACAACAAAACATATGCACACACACACATACACATAAATAGCACACACAGCTGAGCGTGCTGCGTACAACACCAACAAAATAACAACAAAAACAGCGGCACTTTGGGGCGCACACAAAACGCGGTGTAAAGTAAACCGGCAAAAAAAAAAAAAAATGAAAAAAAAACCCACAAAGATGAGCCACAAAAGGTGGAAAAAAAATAAAAAACGAGAGCTAGCGCAGGGGGGTACACCTAGTACGCACAGTGGTTCACCGGTTATTTTAAGCAGTGACTACTTTGCTTAGGCCCGGCCACCCCGGTACTACCAGGAAATCAGTTGAGGCCATTGTAGAACCACGAAGAAAGCAACGGAAATATTTTATAATTTTCAAAGTCATATGAATCAGTTATCAGTATTATTATTTGCCAAAAACGACAGTTATTCGAAATAAGTTAAGATTTAGCGTTTTCGAAAAAACTGTTGTTGATGCCAAAAATGTACTTCGACCAATGCTATTCGGAGTCCCATTTCAGTTTGAGGCATGCATATGTAAACAGTTCGCAAAGTGCCGAAAGATTCGCTTGAGCTTCACTGAAGACGCAGGGAATCAAACTTCAAATGCGGCTTTTGCGTAGAGAAACATTCTAAGTTAGGCCAGCTGACACGCTTAGATTAGAATTTCAAAGAAATTGTGTTGCCCAATATTTATAAATTTTATATTTAGAGCTGTTATGTTTTTACAATAAATTCAAGTTCTCCCTTAATACATGCACAAATCGGGCGCGGAATCAAGCTTCAAATGAGGCTTTTACATAGAGAAACATTCCAAGTTATTCCAGCTGACACGCTTAGAATTTCAAAGAAAATATGTTCTTTAATAGTTATAAATTTTGATTGCAATAGTTTTGGTTTCACAATAAAATCTAATTTTCGCTTAAATCGGGTTCAGTGACTTTTTGTTGTACTTACAGCTGTAGTCTATGCTGTCTACAACGAAACGCAACGCCAGTTTGCTAGGCAAACGCCTTGATTGAGCTCTTATTTTAAATAGAAAGTAAACAATATTTATATTTATGTACAAGATTTTCGATATGTAGCTCCATTGTGAATAACAAAAAGTAAAATATACTTTAAACGATTACCGATAGTTAAGATATTGCTATAAGCATAATGTGCTTGAATAAAACCAAGTTGAGTAAATACAAGTCTTTCGAGTCAATACATAAAACAATTAATTTTTGAGACTTTTCAGTGAGACCTACTAAAGCGTTAACTTACTCTTATTGGGTATATCAAATTTTACCAACTCTTTAACTCAATAAGTAATTTAAACATTAAGAAAATGAATTGGTTATTTCCAGTGAGAAGTACTCATGCCTTAAGCTTCTGTGATTGGGTTGATCTAACCCTACTGTCATGGTAGTCTACAAATTGCAAAATATAAAACTGTACTGATTATCTTATAGCAATAATATAATTAAATTTGGAAAATAAATAATTGAATACTCCAATTACTAGTACATTCACGTCTTGGGTCCGTTTGTACGCTTTCAAACGTAATATATTCACCAGCGTTTATTACTGTAATTTACATATGTAATGTCATGTTTTTAGGAATCCAAGTTGAAAAAAACTAGAATGATTAAACATATAGCAAAAATATAATGAAATTTTGAAAATGAATAATAGAAAGTACTATATTGAGCGTCTTGAGTCTTCTATTTATACACTTTTAAAAGTAAAATAAATTCATTCCTATGGAGTATGATCATCGCTACAAAGGCGCTCCTATAAAGGGACCTATAGTTAGTTTATTGGCGTATCCGAACGGCGTTGTCTTTAATTAATGAGTTTTTCCTAGGTAAATAGCGTCTATTTATTGCCAGCAGTATGGAATCGAACCACCGATCTTTCGCTTCCACGACGCTACCGAGGCCCACTTTATACACTTTCAATTCTAATAGATTGACTAGCATTTAAAAAAAAAATATATACAAAATTAAAGTTGAAATAAACACACCAGAAAAAAACCCGATACGATTTTAATAGCTTATTTTACATAAACTACGTTACACAAAACTTAAGAATTAAATTTTCCACCTATAAACCTTAAATTATAATAATACAAATTATGAGCTTCAAAACCACATTTTGCATAAACCAAAGTTTCCAAAACTTTCGTTTGTCGTAGTACATCAGCCCCATAAGCTTTAAGGTGAATTAAAAAAAAACGATACACTTTCGTTTCGCAAAACTTAAGTGAAATTTTTTCTTCATTCCTCCTTAAATTAATAATAATTTTCATATAAAATTCATAAATTTCACATAAATTACGTTTCGCAAAGTTATTCCTAAACCAAATTATAAGAATTAAAACCACTATGAATCTCCATTTCCAAAACATTCGCTTTTCTTAGTCTCAAAACGTTGTGTTTGTCCCAGAGGCTTTAAGGTGAATAAAATAACCAATACACTCCCGATAACCTATCTTACTTAAATTAGATTTTCAAATAGTTTAAAACCCCAACAATAATCCTTAAATTAATAATAGAAATTATGAGAATCAACACCATATTTTACAAAAATATCGTTTTCCGAAACTTTTTTTTTGCTAGTCCTAAAACAACCACGTCAGCCCCAGAGGCTTTAATAAATAATAAAATAAATAATAATAAATTAAATAAAATAATAAAAAAAAACAATCTTTCATAAATTACGTTTTGCAAACTTAAATTGTGAAATTTTTTCTTCATTCCACTTTAAGTTGACAATACAAATTATGAGATTCAAAATAACATTTTATATAAACTCAAATTCCCAAAACGTTCAATTTTCTCAATCTGAAATCTGAATCTGTCAGCCCCATAGGCTTTTTTTATTTTATTTTATTTATTTATTTACAAGAAAGTTTATAAATAAGCAATTATTTTTGTTTGTCTGCTTTGCATCAAGCGAACAAATAAATTGAATTAATCTCAATAATAAAAATACTATGTACGTTCGTTATTTAAACAAACTTTCCTCTGCAAATACACGAATAATATTAAATAAATTCCCTTTCAGAAAAAACGATCGCAGGACGATTTTGTACGTTTTTCTACAAGTTAATCGATGTGACGTAGACAAATTTTATCTTAATACGGAAAATTAGTATGAAGCTAATTGAACTTCAAAAAAAGTAATCTTTTTGATAATATAATTACAAATCATTTAACTTTGATGGGGTTTCATATATATCCTATAAAAAGGTGCACAAAGACGAAACGAAACGTACACGTCGAAATATTGAGAAACATTGTTCTACGAAATGAAACTTCCTTCGGCTAGAATTAGAAATCGCTCAACAGAAAAATCCTTTAAAACAAATGCGCAAGCACTGTGCGGTACTATGGAACAGAAGCAAGACCCATAATTCGAAAGCACCCCAACATTTTTGCTGCTGCTGCTTTTCTTCAACGAAAAACAGCAACAAATAACCAGCCCCCGAAAGTACAAATGCAAAAAGAAGCAACCAACACCGACGGCAGGCAGGCAGGCGGCACAGGCAGCCATACACCGAAGAAGCGAAGGCACAAAAATAGCTGCAAAAAAAAAAGAATTTTAAGTAAAAGAAGAAGCGCAACTAGAGCCAAAACGTACGTCAGACGGCAGCAGTCGGCATGAAATTATTTTTTTTTTTATTTTTTGGAAACATTTTGTATGTCTCGCTCGCTCTTGTACGCAATTCAATGTACCTGTTGAGCAAAACTAAATTACAACAAACTCAAGGAAATTGTTACATTTCACGCACACCAGCAACAACAACAACAACTCGCCAAAAACAACACCAAAACCAACAGCAACAACAACAACAACTACAACGTTGGAGCGTAACGGCGACATCTCGATGAGTCATTCGTTTTGGAGCACAAAGAGACATGCAAACGGACAACGGGCCAAGTGCTGGCGGAGATGTTTAAATAAAAACAAACTAACGGCCAGTCACAGTCACTCAAACAAATACACGCACACACATGCCCACACACACGCACGCACACACTTGCAAATTTGGAGATTGAAAGAGCGCGCTTTATCAATGTTTTTGTGAAATAGAAGCGCGACTGACAATTTTCGAGGAGAGCTTGACAAAAGAGAGAGCGGTTTCAAATCAGCATGCTGCTGGCTGGCACAGTGTGAGGCATAAGTCTACGCACAACTCATTTCAGTTTTTTTGGTGAAATCGAAAAAGTATTCAAAATAAAAGTTATTGATAGATTGAAACATTTATAAATTTTTAAAACGGCTTAATTTTTGTCAATTAAAATAATATTGTATATAAAGCGTAAAAATGCTTAAGCGAAGATCGTTTGAATAAACTTTCATAAACGGTTGAAACTTCTAAAACTGTTCTTGAAAATTTTGGTTGAAAAGCTGCAAAAGAGCTAATCGCTTTAAATTCCATACATCAAACACAATAACAAATTTTTATATATATTTGAGTAATTCAATTGAAAAACTAATAATATTAATAAATGCCAAAATGCCTAATATCAGTTTTTTTCTCTTTTTAAGCTTTACATTTTATTTTTCTTAAAAAATTACTGAAATAAGCTTGAATTGCTTGTATTAGAAATTGCACAGCGTAGCGCAGAAGATTAAGTATATAATACGCGAATATATCTCTATTCAATAGGAAAAATATCTAAGAATTTATCATCTATATCACATTCATGCACAATTCGCAAACACAACTTCCATGACGCTGGTTATTTTTAATTGTAAAATGGCATATTTTGCCACAGAAAGTTGCAGAAAAAACGTGTTTACTAAGAAACATTTTGAAATTGCTTTATATGTAAAATATTTAAACGAGAAATCAGCTTTAAGTGCTGGCAAATTGAAACTCTATTTGTTGCATACAAAGATTAAGATCACCAATGGTAAATGGTTCTAGAAAAATCCATGAAAACGACGAACTTTTCGTTTAATTCGTCGCATTAGAATCGGTACATTTAACTTACTGATTTTTTAAAATATTTGCAGCAAAAATATTGCGTAAGGGAATCAAATGTTGCGTATACTGAATCAAAAATTGATTTTTATTGCAGCTGCAAAAAATATATGTTTTCCCATGTCAAGATATTACTTAAAGTTAACGAAGCTTAAATAGAAAATATGTTACATTTGCAAACACTGCATCAAAAATATTGAATACAGGCAATTAATTGTTGCGTATATTGATACAAAAATTGATGTTTTTGCATATTTAAATTTGCATGAAAACCTTTAAATATACGGAATGAATTTTTGCGTGTTTCAAAAATTGATTTTTGTGAAAAAACGTTCAAATATCATTCCATAAGATTGCCTAAAGTTAAAGAAGCTTCAATGAACATATAAAATAAACAAACATATTAAATTTACAGACACAAACTATCAATACTTTGCCATATTACTAAGTTGAGACCATGAATCCTATGCAGCAGTTTTTCTTGCTTCCACAACTTGAATAAGCATTTCACATTCAAACTGTGTTGCCTGCATAAAGGGGTTTGCAAAGAATTACTAATTTGTTTGAAAGTTTATACATATTTATTTCAGGCCCGCTGCTTACTTAGTAGCAAAATATTATGTACTAATTAACACATAATAAAGCACAAAAATAGCCTTATTAATAGAAAAGCTTGGAATAACATGGCTAGCAACTGTAAGATGGGTTTTGCTTTGCAAACATTTAAAGAGCAAGATATTAAATTAAAAGAAAATTTGCAAATATAGCATTTTGCATTTTAGCAATTGAAGTGTTCAAATATAACAACTAAATTAAATACACAATCATACATAGGGGAATTTCAGCAAGAGTTGCAAAATATAATTCCTTTTAAACAGATACTGCACATATTATGATTTGCAGTTTAATTAAAGCATAAATCCCAATAAGTCATTCTAAGTTTATTGAAATTCTGAAGCTAGCCAGTCATTTAAAAAATGGTTTGTGTTGTCACTACTGCATTTACAAAATAAATTCAATTTAATATGGATTGTTTACAAGATAAAATTTGACAACAAAATAGAAAAAAAAACGACAACAATAAAAATTCTTAAGTTACAGAATAAATAGTACAGTTGGCAGAATAAAAATCAACTACTTCAATTTCCCAGCTGAACATTGGTTACTTTGAAAACATAACATGAGTAATGCTCAGTAAGAAATCGCTAGAAATTGTAGTTTTTTTTTTTAAATTAACTCGCATTAGTCATAGCTGGCATATCACAACAGATGCGCTGAAGTTCAAATATACATTTCAAGCCTTTTAGGCAGTTTTGACTTAATTATAACGATTTCATAGTTAACTTTAAAGAAGCATACATTATGCAGGCAAAATTTGTCAGACGTATACTGTCGTGCGTCACTGTAGCTTTGTAGTTTTGGTTTTGGCTATTGAGGCCAAAGACAAGACTCCATAAAGTAAAATTATATATAATAACGCACAATCAGCGAAACCTTGGAAAGGTGCACTTTTTTGTTTTTTTGCTTATGTACAAAGTATATGTGCTTGTATTTTGTTAAATATACAAAGAGCATGAGTAAATGACGTATATAAGCTTAAGCGTGCAGCACAATTTGTTGTTGTTGTTACATAAATGAAGAAAAAAAAAATCAAAGTAATTAGCTGCTAATACTTAATGCTACGAGCTTCCTCATTTTCACTGACGTTTCATTTTCATTTGAAAATATATGCATACAAAATGTATGAAATAAAACAACAGCAAGGAAAAAGAAAAAATTCAATGGCCATGACGCGTCGTGGCTTGGCTGGGCAGCGCTGCTTTTGTTGCTCAAGCGTCGACGAGACAGTCAGCAGACCTGCACACACAAGCGCACAAAAGCTGTACATGTACCAAGTAGTATATGCTGCATATAAGCATCATATACGCAGGCGCCGCTGTTGCCAGCTATATAATAATAATATACAAATTCCGCGTTTATACGCTATGTAAATTACATTTAAATTTTAATTTATAACTAATTAATTTGGCTCATGCATGGTGTTTTACAACACTTACGCAGTCAGACACACGCACACACACTAATGCCAAGTTTTAGTACTGCCCCATTGGCAGCGCCGCTGTGCCAGAGCGAAACATAATAATTGCAAAGTAAGCCAGCTGCTGCCAAAGCTTAGGCATAAAGCACAAGTGCAAGCGAGATGACGCTACATAGGCGGCAAGTGCATGTGTCTGTGTGTGTGTGTGCGCGCTATGATAACCGGCTGCAGCAACACGAAATTACAAAGCAATTTTTGCAGCATTTATAGCAACTAAATGTTTAATAACAGAAATATTTAATTATTTAGGCGACTCAAAGCTATTGCCGACTTTAAAAAGCTAAAAGCTTGAAATTGTACAAACAGCAAGTGACGCACGTTGCCGCGTATGTGCAAGAGCGAGCGAGCCAAAGCGACACAGACAGGCAGACCGGGAGCGCACAGTGGCACAAAAGTGCATAAAAAACTTGTAAAAAATTACTAATAAACGCAACTGGCAAATGCAGTTAAAATTGTTTGAATTTTTAATGAATGACAGCAAAGTAGTTACTTTTGCGCTTTTGCTTGTACAATAAACTTGGCTAGTGGTTTTGGTCAGCTATTAGCTTGGGCTGGCTGGCTGGCACTTTAAAAATAATTAAGCAATACGTGTAGTTGTGTGCTTGCGCGCGTGTATGTGTGCGTAGCTATATATATATATGTATATATATATTAGAGGCAACACTATTTCTGAATTATCAGCAGAAAAAGTAGGGTTAGGTTAAATTTATACGTATTTCTTTGCTTATTTTGCTGGATGTTTCTGCGGCGCTGGCACACGCATGTTGTATATATATATGAATTTTGGTCGCTGTATGCGTGCATGTATATAGGCTATATAGGGTAGGGTAGAGCGGCGGCGGCAGCAACATGTATTGGATAACACACGGCAAGTGAGACTCCGCTGGGCAAAATGCTGCACTGACACGGGCACGGGCACAAGCAAACAACGAGCGCACATGTCTCAGTGTTGTTGGGCAAACGGCGCAAGGCTTTGGGCCAGGACTTTAGGCACTGCGGCGTTCTGCCTAATAGGAATTTTTATTTGACTGCATTTTCATATTGCATTTTCAAATTAAAAACTAAACTTGTTTCATTTTTTTTTTTTTTTTGCTGTAATTAATGCACGTCGTCGTCATCGCCCATTTTTCTTTTGCTGCTTTTTGCTTTTTTGCACGTTTTCTTGCGCTCACGTATTCGTTTCGTTTCATTTCGTTTTTTTTTTTTTTATCTTACTTGCTGGCTACATTTGTCGTGTGTTCCTACGTTTCACATTGCTTGCATAAAATTTTTTTGCTTGCTTTTTTTTTTGTTGCACAAAAATTTCACATTTTGCAACCAATATTTAAGCACTGTTTTAATAATTTGTTTCATTAGAATTATATATATTTTTTTCACATACCTTATTGATTCTTTTTAACGCCATTTTCTGATTGAAATATTTTTCTTTTTGTGTGTGTGTGTGTGTGATTGGTTGGTTGGTAGGTTTATGTTGCTTTTTTTTTTATATTTTTTGCCTCGCGTGTATTTCTTTTGTTCTTATTTTTCTTTGCTTGCACGTACTAAATTATTGGAGAAAATAGTTTTAGAAATAAGCAAAAGTTGAAAATAAAAGCTATTTGCTTATACTTTTCTGTGTATGTTCTGGCTATTTAAACTGCTCCGCTTTTTGCTTTTTTTTTCTTGCTTTGAAATTCTGTCCCCTTTGGCTAGAAATATATTGCAGCGCTTTGCGAGTTTGAACGGCGACCCGACGACAACTACGGCGGCGACTACTTCTTGCCTCGATTTCAATCAATGCTCAGCGGGCGCAAGCGAAGCAGCTCGCTTGTGGTGCGAGTGGAATAGCACAATGCGGGCACGAAGCGTTTGGCATACGTCGCTGCATGTATGCGAGCGAAACAGCTAGTTTGTTGTGCACGTTAACAGTGCTGTAAAACGTTTGTGCAGTGTACGTCTATGGCCAGTGCAATTTAGAGCAGCTCCACCATATAGTTGTTGTTACACACACACACACACAGAGCGTGAGAGTGAGAGACACACGCTCGCAGACACACACGCACACACACACACACACACACAAATTGGCCAGATCGTACGAAAAATGCGCGTGAAACTTCTTCAAAAATGATACACCAACGCGTTCAAAATATTTAAAACAATTAATTTAATTTAAACGTGAACTTCAACTTTAGTAGTTTTAATTTTGAAACCGAAAATGAGCGCACAATGCAAGCGTACACAAGTGCTGTAAAAGTTTATACTAGCAACATATACATAAACCTACAATCGAGACGTATGCTAATACTTTCACTAATTTGTTAGTAATTTTCAAGCTTGCTTATTTATTCGATATTTTTTTAACTAGCACACGTGCCGCTTGCTGTGCGGAAATGTACACTTTTTAAGCTATTTGAAATTTATTCAAGTGACAATTATTATTTTGTTCATCATAAAACATGGCAATGTCGCTAACGATAGTTTTGTAATCGATGTTTTGCGTGGTACTAGGTATTTTTTTTTTGTTCAATTTTATTTGTTTTATTATAAAAGCAATGAGTTTATGATTTTTTTCTTTGAACATAAATTTTAATAAATTGCGTTTGTATGAGCAATCAATAACCGTGTAACTTTTTGCACATGTTGCTGTAAATGTTGTCTTTGCAAGTTGGTATTTTTATCGAACGCTTGTTTGCTTATCGATGTTTGTTACGATTTTTTTCTTGTAGCGCTGAGCACAACTATCAGCTGTTGTTTGTTTACAAAATTAAGCGCGCAAAATAAGAAAATTTAAATTCGTACATGAGGCTGTTGTTGCTTTGTGTAAGTAAAGCGAAATGGGACTGACTTTCTTATAAGAAAATGATTAAATGCAACAGCAAACTGCAAGCGCAGAAACGGTGCAAGAATTGGAACACAATATTGACAGATTCTTCAAAGTAGTGTTTTGTGTGCTTTCAATAAATATTGCAACTACTTGATGCACATTTCTTGTAGCGCTGAGATTTTTTGATTTGCGGATTTGCAAGTCAAATGTCATATAAATCCTGCCTATTATTTCGTACAATGTGGCATTATAACTCCAGACGATGAAGATTTCATTTCTTTCATTTTTTCATTTAAACATATTCGGTTGAACGTTTTATGACTTTGCAAGTTCTAAAATATGTGGCTCGAACGACTGTTGAACGCAATCTAAATATTCGTTAGCGCAATTATGCACATCTTCTTTGATTTATATAACAAATGCTTTTTATAATAAATAGTTTTAGATATTTTGAAAGTCTAATGTTCACACTGTGAAGCATTTATCAATAACTAATTTATTTTTTTACACAAAATCCTTAAAAACAGAGCAGCTGTTGAGAGGTAAATATTTTGAAACATTCCCATCTGCAACACTTGAGTATTCTTTTGCTGCTGTAAGCAGTTTCGATTTTGTTTTATAGGTTTTCTGCGGAAAAACTGCTTCGATAGAAAAAAAGAGCTGAGCACCGAAATTGTTAAAAGACAAAGTCCATGATATTGTTAAAGATAGTTATTGTTGTTGCTTATCAGTACAAAAATAAGTATATACATTTTCGAATCGCGTCAAATTTCACATTCTGGAAGACCTCATTACAATGCTGTCTCCACAGATTGTACGATTTTTGTTGACGAACTTAAATTTAAACTTTTTTGCCATAATTGATTTAGTATGAGCAAAGAAAGAAATCTAATGCAAATTCATCACATGAAAAAGGCGTATATGTTGCATTAATGTTATTTACTACAATAGAATTAAAAAGCTTGCCTCTAGCCGGCAAAGCCCTAGCAATAGGCTTCTTTGTGGCTAGTAGTTGGAATCACTGATTGGGAAATGTCATAAGCTACTGCAAAAATGCAGCTAGTTTTATTTGCGGCTGATTACTTTATGAATTTGCCTACTTTTTACAAAATTCAAAGACAGTAAGTCTATTATTTGATTGAATTGGGCAAACAATTTTTATACAAGAAAAAAAGTGTATTTTCCTTGACAATGCTATCATATTTCAAAAACTGAAGCATGAGAAAGTCTCTTTTAATCGCTGTTCGACGAGAACAAGAAGAACGGCGCTGTGCCTAATTCATAGAGATTTACTTAACCAAATAGCGCCTTTTCACCCACTAGGCCAGTGCTAGGAAATATCTGTGCCACCGTCTTTCAGGTATAGAATCGAAAACTCTACGAAACAAAACTTTGTATAAAATTGCACATATTACCCCTTATTTGTATAAATACAATTTTCGCTTGCTGCAGTATGATATTAAGCTAATAAATACTTAAGGAATTCAGAATCTCCTTACCAAATTGTATTTACATAAAAGTAGCTATATATATTTATTGTACAAACAATAAAAACTTTTATTACTTTCCATTAATTTTACTTTCATCGTTTTAATTCCAACGTTGTTTCCTGCATTACAGAACAAGCTAATAAGCCTTTTGTTAGACTCGACAGCAATATGCAGTCACTTTTTAACAATTTTGATTTAAGCTTTATTTATTATTTCTTTATTGTGCAAACAGTTATATCTTTTATAAATTTGCATAAATTTCAGCAATTATTTTAAATTCAAACTTCGATAACTGCATTCAATCGATAAGCTGGTAAACGATGTTTGCCAATTGTTCAAGTATTTTTCGCAGTATGGCAACCTTAACATATTGCCATATGTGTTTAAAAGCAATGCGTCTGCAACGAATTTATTTTTAAACCTCTTTTTCACATTTTTAAGTAAATAATAATAAATATTTACATTTATGTTAAATTTAACAAAACGCATGCCGAAGCATTATCTTTAATGCCATCAACTGCTGCAAACCCAACGCTTACACATGTTTAGTCACACACACATCGCATGCAGTCATCGATAGCAACACACTCATTGTTATCAAACCGAAACATCGATAGTCTGGCTGCAGCTGCAAAATAGCAAATTAAACAAAAAGTGTTGGTTTTAGAATTTTACCAATTGCCACTTTAAATTTAAACTTGCCTAAAAAATTATTAATTAATTCTTGTTAAATAATAGCTAAATAAAAAAGCATAACGCGTCGGTTTTGCACGCTCAAAGGCAACAACAGTCAAGTTACGTTTTTTTTTGGTCATTCTTCTTTGTTGCTCTGCGCTCCGCTTTCGGCTTCGTTTGTGTCATACGAGACAAGCTTTTTTTCGTGTGTTTTTGTTGCTCTTAATTTTTTTGGGAGTCAACCGTTTTTTGCAAAAAAAAGTTAAACAACAAAAAGTGTTAATACCAAAATTGTGTGCAATGTGCGTGCGTGTGTGTGTGTGTGTGTGCAAGTGTTTGTCTATGTGCTATGAAAATTATTGAGTAGAGGTCATTTCTATGTTTAAGCATTTGCAACATGCGGCAGCCAGCGAATAAATTTGATTCAGGTGCTGCTGCTGCTGCTTCTGCCGTTGTCGATAGCTTCGAATCCAACCAAAACACCAGCCACAACAACCACACCGACGCCAATAAGCAGGAACGCCTGCTGCCCACAGCGTGCACTCAGGCCAACAACAGCTGTAGCCGTCGCACTTGCGTCTGCTGCTTTGTTTTATAGTACGCTGCAGCGTCATGACAAAAGAGAATTGCGATACGTTAACAGCGGCTACAACGCCGCAGCCGCCGGAGGAGCAAGACGCAGCTTCAACTAGTACAACGCTAAACACAGCAGCGGCTGCCGCTGTGACGCCGCGTGCGCCTCCAACACCTACGCTGCTGCCACTGCTGGCCTCGGCAGCTGCTTGCAACAAACAGTTGCTCTTCTGTCGCCGCTTTAAGGATCCCAATTGCAGCGGCACAACGGAAGGTGCTGCTGGATTTTTACGTAATTTTAATTCATTGCCACTTTTTGTATACGCCACATCACCCTCAACGCATGCCACTTCAGCGGATGGTGTGGGAGTTGCCAAGGAAGCTGCCGCTGCGGCTGCCGCTGTTGCTGCATTCAGTCAAAAGGTAAGTTTGTAGCTAATGCTAGGTTCACACTGTCTCCCAAATGCGTACCAAAATGGGTAGTCGCAGTGATCAGTAAGTCGCATTTCCAAGCATTTTACGTATTTTTACAAAATTTAGTAAATTGCATAGACGACGGATTTATCAGAAATCTGTACCATTCTTTCACACATTTACTTTTTGCGCTTTTAGAAAATTTTTATGTAGTTCAGCTTTGTAGGGACTTTGCATGTGGGGCTGCTTTTGTGCGCTCGTTTGCATTTTTAATACGTCTAGTTTTTTATTATTATTGGCATGCTCTCTTATAATAAGTTATTCAGAACTTAGCCTATTTACAAATAGTTTCCAGCTTTCCTTATTGGAAGCTAAAAACCTTAACTCGTTAAGCGATTTAGACGTTTCGTTCAGCACTTTCCGCCTCCAAGTAGTCTTCGGACGCCCTCTGCGGCGATTGCCAATGACGTTACATTCGCCAATATTTCTGTGTCCAAACCATCTCAATTTCCTGATCGATAAGTCTCTTTTAATGCTCCGTAGCTCCCATAACACTCCAACAATGCGTCTCAGACATCGACTGACGAAACTCTGGTGCATACGTCTATTGTTATATTATCCGCTCTACTTAGGCTCTGTATTTGTGCAAGCAACTTCTAATTAATTTTAGCTATCGCTACAACTAGATTTGTCAATTAAAAACAAAATAAACAACTGCCACAAGTATAATAATATAATATTACACACTTTTAGATACTAAATACGTTCGATTCCTTCAATGTGACTATTTCGAGTCACAATCAAGATCTTATAAAACAAAGAAATTGTCTATTTGGCATGAGTGAAATGAAACTATGGTAAGGCACTTCTGTGACATTATATTTGGGATCCGTTTAGGTTTGTCACAAAAATATTTTTTCAAATATAAACTTCTTTTGTCGCCAATAGTTTCGGTCAGAATTTGGTTGCCACAGTATCATCTTATACTTAGAATATTGCATTTAAGCAGCTAATGTTTCATCCTGCACATTTATAAAGGGTGTTTTTTTTTTAAATACAGCACTTTAAGTTGTTCAAGATGGCGAACGATTTAACAGCTGTGATTTACGCTCAGTTTGGTTTGGCAATTGAAAAATTTAAACCAAACGATCATCAAAAGAAAGGCATAAATTCGTCGAGTGGGCCCAAAACGAGTTTGCCGTTGTTCCTGATTTTCATAAACGATTTTTGTTTAGCGATGAAGCACACTTCTAGTTGAACAAACAAAAATGCCGCATTTGGAGTGAAGCTAATCCTCAAAAAGAAAAACAGACTGTTTGGTGAAATCATTTGTCCTTCAAAAACGATGATGGCCAGAATGGTGATCAATATACAAACTTTTTCATTCCGGAACTGAACAACCTTGATGTGCCGGATCATATTCAATTTTTTACGTAAAAATATTATCATAAGCTCCCTATTCTAAGATTTAAGTTATTATCACTCAACTTTTTCATTCCGGAACTGAACAAACTTCTGTCCAGAATACTCAATTTTTTACAATAATTTAAGTTACTATTTTAAATCACAGCGATTTGTGTATATTAGGCTTTTCGCTGATTAGTTTTGGAATTCTGCACTAAATGATGAGAAAATAAATTTTTTCATTTTTAAATTATTATTTACAAAATATATGACTAAAAAATATAATATTTCATCTTTCAACTAAACTCCTTGCTGCTAATGCTAAACGCCATAAATGTTCACAGGTCACCGGCTTTGCCATAGTGCGAGCATAGTGTGAACATAGCATAACACTTATGCTCTCCCAACTCTCTCCCACTGCTGCTGCGTAATTGATCACTTCCGCAGCGGTTGCTGTTGTTGTTGTCTGAAATGCACACACGCCAAAAACAAAAAAGTTTGTTGTTGTTTTTGTGTAGTGGCTGCGTTTTCTACATTTATATTTTGTGCTTGTCGTTCTGCTCGGCTGACGCTCTCCCGTTTTGCACTTGTCGCACCCTCACTGTTACGGCGTCACCCTCTGGCCCACCTGCTGCAGATCAGCGCCGTTTGTGCGGAAATTGTTGTGGTTGTATGAGCCCAACAGTGGCGTCCCAAGCAGGGGTCGCCTCCCTCACGTGAGTTTGCAAAAAGTCAATGCTAGGTTTACACTGCCTAAAAAGGAAAAGTTTCTTTTGTAGAAGAATTTTGTGAAGAGGTTATCAGTCGTGCTGCTGCGCTTACCGAGTGGGGTTTCCCGAAAGTTTCGTGCTTGTAATTTCAGCAATCCAATTTACTGCTTTGATGCGTTGTCACACGTTTAGTGCTGTGGTGTCTCATATTGTGATTTTATCAATCTTTGCGGAACTATTATTTGCTCTTCGAACTACCCTGGATTTGTGCTCCGATGTTTTCGTTAACGTTAAAATTTATGCAGCATTATTGAAGTACTTTCTAATCACTAATCCTTTGAACTTGATGTCGATGGGAACTATTGGAAACGTGATGCACGCAGCAGCTGTTGTCAAGCGAATAGCACAGAATCAGCAATAAGTAGCGCTTCGATGCTATTTTTACGTAATTCTCATAGTTAAATTCTTTTCGTTAATAAAGTTTGGTTGCTGGCGTTATTTTTTAGCATAACGCTAAATAATAATAGTTAATAATAATAGTTATTTAATAATTAAAATACTAATAATACTTATAATAATAATAATTAAAATAATATTAATAGTTATTATAATAAAAATAATATGTGTTTTTTGGAAATTTTTTTTTCGATGCTTTCACTTCGAAGTGTAATAACTGAATGAGTCGTTTGGAAAATAATTTTTGTAGCTATAAAAATGTAGACATTTCGTAACATGATTAGAAAATCAAAGCCTACTAAAATTCCAAAAAAATAAGGAGTATGAGAAAATCAAATAAGTGCGGTTCTTCCGCACAACAATTATTTAAAATCTGCTTCTTGTTTTAACAGAACAGCAGAAATTTTACTAATACTTGGTGAGGCAGTCCAAAAACCTGCTTCGAGCCTACATTTTTGGTGTCTGCTGCATTCATATCAGGACATTTAAACCTTAAAACTACTTTTTAAAATTATTTGCAATAAATATTTCTTTCAACGAATTGCCTCCCGTATGTGCTCAACAGCACATAGCTCTCCATATTCAGTAGGGTATTTGAGGTGTTTACAGTGTCAAACAAGCTAGTACTGCACAAGGGTTGACTAGTTCCAATAACGGTCCCACTGACCTTTTAAAGATTCTTTTATTTTAGGAAATCTTATACTCGAACTACCATTTTCCAATTCTTCATATCTACATTCTATTTAAGATTTTTCACCAAACTTTACAGATTTTTCACTTTATTTCCACAACTCTCATGTGCACGATCCCCTTTATCCAAAATTCTGCCACGCCACTGTGCTGCGCCCTCCCCCACACTTTTAGTCAACTTTAACGATGCTCCATTTTGTGTTCGGTTCGTGGCTTAAGCGGCCAACAAAATATGCGTTTTTAATGTTAATAATAAAATTGTCGGAGTTGATATTGGAGTCGGAGTCGGAGCTGTAGCTGGGAGTCGTAGTTGGCTTAGGTAGGAGCTCTTGTTGCTGCAGTGTGATCGCTCAAACGTGGCGAACGGACTTACAATGTAACTGTGCTTTGTTGCTTGTGCTTTACTCATGAATGAATGACTTTAGATCGGACGGGGGGAGGGAGCGAGCGATGCGGTGCACCTGAATGTGTGTGTTTGTGTGTGTGTATGCCATGTGTGTGTGTATGGGCTGGTTACAGGTGCAGCCATTGACTGCCAATGCGGTGGCGCTGTGGGGCAATCTAGGCAAGGCGCACACTGGTCAAAATGTTGTGGAATTATTAGGGACTTTAGAGTATGGGGACTCTAAGGATTAATTTATTATATTTGCATAAAATCTAGACTGACTATTGCTGAAAAACAGAGACTTCTCGAACTTTTTCGATGTCGTGTAGTTGAAAATTCTGTAATTCTATACCCATTCGAGTATAAGCATTTTTGAAATAAAAAGAAATTTCAATTACTTTTCTTAAAGTCATGGCCATCGGTAATACGTACTCGTCTCTAAAACAGAACTTTGGTAGCTTGATTCCCAGCAGCAGCTGGGAACTAAAGCAAGGATAATTAAGTTATCCCTTAATAATATGTCAGACCCTTGACGGCTGTATATCGGCTGGAACTACGACGTTGCTTGAACTCAATGCTACCAATGGATCTAGCCGTTTGTCAGATTGCAACTTTAAAGTATAATGTCTTCCTTGTACTTTAGCCACAACACATTCCTGTGCAGCTAATCTTTTCAAAGACGGGCTTTTAAAATATATAGAAAAGATTCTTGGATTCTATTTTAGGTGGCTGTTTAAATCGGTCGGCCTCACTGGCCCTCGCCAGACGCTCCAGCTTTCGCTTAAGTTGATTTTTGCTAGGAAAACTTGCTCTTTGCATCTTACTCTAGGTCCTCATCTTCGTCTTCCATTGAATGATAATTTTGGTGGAGTTTCCTTTACCCATACGCACATGTTGGAGTCAGCCCGTGATCTGTGCCGCTGGACGACATCTATGTGGTCGTAGATCTCTCGATGGTCGTTCCGAATTCGAGAGGTACCGAAGATTTTGCGAAGAATTTACCTCACGTAACTCCCCAAACGCGTCTGCAGTTTCTTTCACCTATACGCAAGGCATGTTCGAGTCTGGCCGTGCTTTGTGTCGTAATACGCCGTAATATCTATGTGCTTGTATATATCTCGATTACGATTGTCATTCCCAATTGAAAAGGGACCGAAAATTCTGCGAAGTATTTACCAATCGAACACCACAAACGCGGCGGCATCAGTCCGCGATACAACTCAAGCTGCATGGCCGTGCTCCCACTGTAGGAAGAGTTAGCTTTGTCGGTCGAGAGCGGTCTCAGCTACACATTTGATTGCTTAGATTATAGGAACATCTCTATTGGCAAAAGTGATTCTTGGCTTAATCTCCAGGCTGATATTGTTATATATACAACATACGTTGATGCCTAAGTACGTGAGTTCCTTAACAACTTCAGAAGTGAGGCCGCCTGCTACTACATGGCAGCCGAGGCGTCGTGTAGTCCTGTTTGTAGACCACTCATACGTTGTCTTGCCTCATTAACCGCTACAGCCACTCTCGAAGATTCCTTTGCGAAAAATGCAGCTGTAACATCTCTTTTACAACGCCCCCCAGCAAGAAGCTGAAATCTACCGCCTTTCGGAGCATCCCTTCCATTACGAATTGAAAAGGTCGCATAATCTTGTCTGAAATCTCGAACGATTGTGAAGGATTTGGAGAGATCCATACCAAGCTTGACACAGCTAATGGTGGTGCTCAATGGCTTACTGCAAAATCAAGTCTATTGCTGACGTGTGTTGATCTTATGCAGCAGTGAGCCTCCTTAGAGGATTGCACGACGATGACAATGATTGGAAGTTGCAACGATGGAGACATTCGCATTCCTAAAATTTTGTAACCATTTCTTATTTCGAAAAGTCTTGGGATCCTTCAAAGTCCCTGACAATTTGCGTCGAAACACACAAAATTGCAACCAATGTGCCAATGTTGTGGCATGTGGCATGCATGCTCTTCTTTTGTTGCTGTCCATGTCCATGGCTTTTGTGGTTCGTTCTAGTTGCTTGTGTGTGTGCGCAACGCTTCACTTGTGTTGTTGCCGCTTTTGCTCTTTTAGTGGCCTCTTGTTGTTGCTGCTGATGTTGTTATTGTTGTTGTTGTTATTGTTGCAACTCAGTGATTTGTGACGTGCGCGCTGCTCATAAGCTTCATTAACAGACAAAGCCAAAAACAACAAAAGCTCTTTGCCAATCTGCGTCAGCGGCGCAGTAACTGATTTTAAATGTGCGCCATTTTGTGCGCACTGTGGTTGCTGTTGTTGTTGGTGTTGCTGCTGGTGCGGCAGTTGCAGCAAGTTGCAGCAGCAAGTGGAAGATTTCGAAATTACCATTTGAAGTTTGTAAAATCGTCCAAGATGCAGTCAAAAATTGGTTATGGCTTATTCACGATCGAATTTCCTGACACTTTCTATGCCCACGCTAATTTGATATTGTTAGTGCAGTTGCTGTTGCTGTTGTTGTTGTTGTTAGTATGATGGGTTCAGATGTGCCACACCCCCCTTTTGTATGATGCTCTAAAACACGCCCTATAAGCATAAGGTCATTACTAGGCACTTAATGGGCCTGGCCCGGCCCTTCTCGGTTCGATCTATAGCTGGCTGGCTGTTGTTTTTGTGGCACGATTTGATTTTGATTTGTATTTTGATTGTCATCCAGCTCAGTGTCATTATTTGTTGTTGTTGTAGTGGTTGTTGTGGAGGTTGTTGTTATGGTTGTTGTAATGCAATTACCAGGCGCTGGTATGCCTGTAACCCCCACTCTTGCCAGTTGTTTACAATTCAAATTTAAATTAATTTTGTTGAATTTTACTTTATTTTTTTTTTCTTTTTGTTGATTGCAATTTAAGTGGCAGGTTCCACATAGACGCTCCCCATATACACATATATATATATACATGAGCTCTTCGTAACCCCTATCATATTGCTGGTTGTTATTGTTGCCACATGTTGTTTTTCAGCCTCTGTGTGCCTGTGTGGGTCTCTCGTCAACTTTGCTGCACTGAAAAGATGAAACTAAAACAACGAACAAACCAAATCAAAATGTATCTGGCTTCGTATAAAATGTATCTTTTTAGTGCCCCCCATTATCCATGTGTGTGTATTGTGTGTTGTCGCTGACGCTACAATTGCCTGGGCATTGGCTGTAAACTGCCACGCCTTTCCCACGCCTGTTGTGCAGCAGAAATGAGAAAAAAAAAAAGATTTGGTTGCACATAATTTTACTTTTTATGATCGATACATTTACACATATTCAAGCTGCCAAAACGATTGGTTCCACAAGTACGCTCAAATTACTTAGAAAAATGCTAGAGTAGAAACGCGGGTAGAATAAAAAGCAATATTTTGTTGCTTCAATGGTTTTTCTTATTTTTTTCATTTTTATTTTGTACACTTCATAAAAATACAAAAAAACAAATACTGTGGAACCCAAACTTGCATTAACTCCTAATATGCCTGCATTATCGCAATAAGTTTTAAAATATGTCCTTAAGTTTGCTTTCTATTTAGGATTTAGAAGATATTGGAAGGTACTTTTTATAGCCAATAGGGTGCCTGCCGTTGAAAGATATTTTAATGTGCATTTGTTTATCTCTCAAATATATAGAAAGCTTGGATTAGGATGATAAGCCGAAACTATGAAAGATTCGTATTTGATGAGTCCAGAATAGTTGCTAAAAACTTCTACATACACTTTCTTTCCACTTAGAATTTTTCTGATATTATAGGGGTAACCTTAAAAAGCAATATTCGCATTTTAGGGGTTTTCAATGTGGGTTTGTATATCTCAAAAATATACTGCAAGCTTGGCGTAGGGTTGCAAACAGAAGATATTGAAGATTCTTGAAGATTCAGAAAAGTTGCTAAAAACTTCAGCAGACAAGTCTTCTGATGGAATCTTCTATTTCAATTAAGCAACCCTAGGACTTATCTGAGTTTCGTAAATATCAACTGGTTCTTTCTGACTTGAGCGTTAGCTTTCTTAAGATTCTCTTTAAGTGTTCTTTATAATTGTTTGTCTAGTAGACTTTTGCAGTCATTTGTCCGAAGTATTTTTTTTTTCATAATATAATCATAACATTTTATTTGTCCCATAAGTATTATGCGAATTTGATTTGGATTAAAAGCAAAATTAATTAGTAAGGTCCAAAGATACAGGAGAAATTTTGCCAACAGGCGCCTCCGATTAATCATCTGTATCAAGTATCATCTGTACAAAGAAGCTTTCGTAAGGACAATTTTAAAAGCAAATTGATGAAACTAAGTCCGAAGATTCATTATCTTTTGTTATAACTTATGATGAAAGATATAAACCGAAAACCGTTTATACATAAAAATTTTTTAAGTTTAATCGCAAAATAAACTATAAGTTTTCTTTAACTTCGTTCCATGTTTGCTTCGACGTGCGTTTTTCAAACCCCTAAAATAGACAGCAGCTACTCCAATGCCACAACTTTTGTGGTATGAAAGTCGAATAAAACTTTATCTTTCACTTTTTCTGCTCATTCCAACTCCACCACCAAGCTCCAACCCTCATGTTATACACAAATATACATTTAACAGCAACTCCAAATCGGATATGCTCTTGTACTCCCAACTCTTTGGGAGTCTCTGTCTTTCGTATTATTAATAAATTCCCCTAATTCACGTGACGAATATATATTAGGCACTCTTGAAAACTCTTCTCAAGTCTCGCCATATGAAATATACAACTTCCTGTTCCACGGTAGCTTAGACTTAATGAAAATCCCTAGAAATTAGTTGTCATAAAAATGCTAGGCATATATGACTGCTTGCTGCCTGCTTATCAATTAGAATACAATAAAATTTCATCAAAAATTCAAGCCCAAGGGGGGAGAGCTACTGCAGCAAGTAGCAAGTGCTAGTAGTAGGTAGCTACAGCCCCCACACTCGAGTAAATAACCTTTTTTTTCCCTATCCATCAAGAACCAACAACAGGCCATTGATTAGGGAACCTTTGTGGAAACTTTTGCGTTGGCAGCGCCATGACAACGCTTTGTATGTTTTGGTTTGTTTTTTATTTCATGTTGATACACTGCAATCGAAAGTATAAGGAGTATATGTGTTATAGTGAGAGAATAGGGAAAGTGAATATTTTGTTAAGCTAAATCTTCTCCAGGCATCTTTCTACAAAAAATGGCAAAAGAATACATTTTAATGAAGCAATTTTGTCAGATTTTTACAATCGAATCTGAATTCGAATTGTAGCATTTTTTTGGCGTTTATTTTTTATGATTTACAGCCAAGTTCTGCAATTATTCAACTTTTGACATTAAACTTTATAAAATGTAGCAAACCTTTTTTTGTGAAAACGAGAAACCTTTTACTAAAAACTTGTGTTTTCCGACACAAAAACTTTTATTTAAAACGTCTTATGATGCAAAACATAATTTATATAAGAAAAGGCATTGTTCACGGACTGCCTCACTTAATAACGAATAATTTAAAAAAAAATTTGAAGCAAATCGCTCTAATAGTTTGTTTGTGTCTCACTGTAACGGCGCTTATGGAAAAATATAATTTTTATATAACTACGTTTAAAGTTTCATGCGCTAGAATTAGCTACCTAAGGACCCGCTCTCAGAAATGCCATTAGTTAGCTTGAAATTGCGAATATTTTTCAAAATTTTGGAGTACAATTTCAGGAACGTGTAAGTACACATGAAGCAATACAATTTTTTTTATGATTTTTCGACCAACCACAACGTATGTAATCCCTTAAGAAGAAGAGATATCTATCTTAAATCTTAAAATTTAACCAATCTCAACAAAAAAGGAGAAAATCACGTTAACTTTTATTTTATTTTTATATGTTGATTTATCTTCTCAAAATAGAAGTAAAGTATATCTTGCTAGATCTTCTTAAATGATCTGCTTAAATGATAAATTTTTTATTTTTTTTTTGTAGTTTATTAATGTTTTACCAATTAATTTACAAACTAATTCTTTTACATTTAAATAAATGTTTTTATGTAATCGAAAAACTACGCCAGTCCAGCAGCAACCTCTAGTCTGCAGCATGCAGTGTATCTTGCATTCGTCATATACCCCACTATTGCCGACTCACTTGTTTCCCTGCATAGTTTTGTCCTTCTTACACTTGTACTATCTCTCGCATTCGCTCTCTAACTATGCGCGCAATTAAGTAAAGAGATAAGAACAAACAAAAAAGCAACGGTTTACGGCTGGACAGTGGGTCATTGGTGCATTGTTTTTGTACGCATCTGTTGTCTGGACTCCTCTGGCACTCTTGCCGCCTCGACAACTTGCTCATTAAGCGCAGCCAAGGAGTGAGCGGGGCCACAGCAATGACAGTGCCCCAGTGCATTACCCTTTGCCACACTTTGTTGTTGTTGTTATTGTTGTTGAATTGTTATTTTATTGTTGTTGTTTGTTGCCTTCTTTGCCTTTGATTGCTTTATTTTGTGCGTGTAAAGTGTTGCCTCTTTCTGGTACCCCCACCTCACCACTCTTTCAAATAGTAAATTTTCTTGTAATTGATTACTTTAGCAGGTACTTAAGTGCTTTTTGCCACAGATGTTGCATAGGATGCAGGAATGCAATGTTGCATGTAATTGTTTTGCCTTTGTTTATGTATAAATCTAGTGGAGAGTTTCATAAACAAACATCATCAAGCTAAGTTGGCTAAAATGGGCCGTAGGCGAAAGTACTTACAGTGGGCGGTAAATGGCATTTGATGCATAATACGTGCAGGGTTCAGCAGATAAAGCCTACTTTTTTGTTTTTGTAAGTTCTTCAATTACCTTTTCGATCTTTAGGCATTATAAATTCAAATAACTTGAAACTGCCTCAAATTGGCTTACCATGATTTTTGACTTTTTAAAAGAAAATGTTATAAAACGAGTAGTTGCTTTATAAATATTTTTAGGGGACTTTTAAGCAATATTTCAAATTGGTAACACAAGATGTACCACCCTTTATACATACATACTGTATTAAGCTGTGCTCGAGTTGCTAAAAGTGTTTAGGTAGTTATAGCTTGTTATTAATTTTTGTAAATCCTAAAATCAGTTTAACGATCTTTCAACGATCATTCCAACTATTGAGTTTAAGTTCTTACTAAAGGTTGCTGTACTTGGAACTACTTTAAGTTTAAGATTAGTTGACTGTATAATTAAACAATATAAAAATTAGGAATTCTTAATCATTAACATTTAATTGCTTTCCTAGCTTGATAGGTGATCTTTTGATGGTATGCATCATCTCAAAGGTATTTAAAATATAAATTTTTAAACAAAAGCAGCCGAAAGATCGCTGTTGATCATCTGTTAGTTCATGATTCAACATGTTTCATACGGAAAAATCATGATGAGTTGAAAAAGAGATGAATGTGTTTGAACTTCGTACTGCCCACAACTTTTATTATTATTTGTTGGTTGTAAGTTTTAAATTTCATGAAATGAAAGACCTAAGATTAAATTATGCTGGCTTTTTTTTGTTTTAGTAAATCTTTAACTCAGCTCGAGATTCCGGGCATGAATTACAAAGTTTTGAACTTGCTTAGAACATATTTTTTTTATACTCAAAAAATCTTTGAATCAACACAACATTTGCGCATGTAAGCTTTATGTTTTTTTGGAACATAAATTTTTTTTGAAATCCAAAAATATTGGACTCAGCTCTTGATTGGGGTATTTCTTTTATAACTTCAAAAACATCGAACTGTAGTCTGCCTGCTTGGGCATTAACTTTCAAAATTTGTTCATAACTATATTTAGTTTACTTTTTGTGTTAAAGCATTTCAATTTTATGAAAATGATCATTTATTTTTTATAGGATTATTTTTGTCTTACAAAATCTTTCTATGACAAAGATGCGAGATCCTTGGGCATGACTTAAAAACTTTTTTTTGGGTCAATTTAAAAATATGTTTTAATTTTAATGCCTTGGCATTACACATTTTCTAAGCATTTCCATATTAATTTAATTAATTTATTTATTTATCAGCAACTGTTGATATCTGCTAATTACTTTCCAAGCTTATGTTTTATACAGAATCTGTTTTAGGTAATATGGCACTAAAAAAAAACAACAATTCTAGTTATATTAAAACCATATAATTTCCACGTTGAACAAATAAAGGGAAGTAACATTGAGTAAACAATTCGCACAGTTTAGCAAACAAGCTGTATTTATTCGAGAAGTATGCAGTATTTAATACCCTTAATGTCTCTTTTGTTATTTGCCTCACATACCAATGAGTTTTAGTAAATTACAATAAGTATTTCGGACGAGTGACTACACTATTTTCAAGGGTGTGAAGGAAAACACCGTAAATATCGCTAATATTCTAAAGTAGATTTGTTAATTGATGTTCCATGAATCATCTTATCAAATTGTTTGGTACTGGACCCCTTAAACTTAAGTCAAATATTAAAGCAATTTAATGGCGAGGGTACAAAGGGAGGGCGAAATTTTTACTTATTTGACTATAACTTTCGTTGTACTTGCTTGATATTTGATACACTAATAGAAGCAGGTTTCCAGCATAGATCGACAAAGTTAAAAGTTCAAATGTTACTGCGCATGGGTGGGGAAAAGATATCGACATGTTCCGACAGACTTCATCTTCTGCGGAAAAATGCTTAGTTTGTTGACTCTAGAGCTAATGGTCTTTGAGATATAGGGGATCATATGGAAGAACAGAAATACGCACGGATGACGCATTGCGAAGTTTATTTTATTGAAGTAGAATTTTTTTTTAATAAAATCATGTAAGTGACTGTTGGTAATGGTAACGTACTCACCTCTAAAACCAAAGTTCGTAAGTGCGATTCCCCGCAGCAGCACTGGTAGATCTATCAAAAGACGCTTTTGCCAAAGTAAATCTCTTTTAATAGATCCCTGTTATCTTCAGGGAGAGAGAAATCTCCATGCTCCACCTTTGTAGCAATGATAACATAGTCAAACACAATAATTTTTTTTTTTATCTTTCTTTGAAAGGCGAGGTTTCGAATGAAATACTCCCACAAAATATAATTCTGTTATTCTACCTTCCCAGCCAGCAGCATAGATGATCTAAGGTTAGGTTATTTTTTTTCGCCTATAGATGAGCTTAAGTTCTGCTCTTATTTTTTTTTTCTGCCAGCAGCATAGATGATCTTAGGTCAGTTTATGGCATTAGGCGGCTTAAAAAGTCTAAGTGATAACACCTCTCGAATCAACGGGTTTATCTTTGTACCGAACAAGAACAAGGACTAAAAATGATAATAACCTTTTGGAACATAAATGTGCTAGCTCTTCTAGATTATGAAGCAAATAGTTGATCCTACGTGGCACATTTGCTTTTATCAAAGATAATCAAAATTCGTACCACTGTGCGTGTTTATAAATCTTAATAGGCGGGGAGTTTTGTTAACAGCTGCCGCCAGCAGACAAGGCCTTTAGCTGCTGCTGCTGCCGCTGCCGCTGTTGTTGTTGTTATTGTTGCCATTATTATTGTTTTTGTATTTGCTGATAATGCAACGCGTTGTTTGTTTTAAGCTCAATGCGCTGAATGCGCTCAATGTGCTGAATACAAATTGAGCGCAAACTAAATACTCAGTTAGCCAAGTTAGCTAAAGTTAGTTCTTTGTTTTTCTTAACGTTATTGTTGCTTTTTTTGCCAACTTAAGTGACTCATTGGTAATTAATAAAATCAAATAGAAAGCTACCAGCAAGCTGCAATAATAAAATACAAAAAAAATAAAACACTCAAACATGAATCATTACACTCACAGCTAGCGCTAGTTTGTTAGGGCTAGCAGTGAGTTTCACTCAAACAGCCGTCACGCTCGCGCTCTTTTGCGCTCTCGCATTCAGCGCCGTGAGCGAATGAGTTGCGTTCAACTCGCAGCTGTTGGTGTTCAGTTGCGGGCAGTGTGCTTTGTATCTTTAAGTTGTTTAACAATTGTGAGGCCGTATACAACGCGTTCACGCTGCACATTTTAGTTAAAACTAAAAAAAAAGAAAAAAAAAAAAATAAATAAAAATCAGTAACGCGCGCTAAGGGCTTATACATTCTACTAAAATATAAAGAAAAATTGAGTGGCTAAAATATACATATTAAATTTACGCAAAAAAAAAAAATAAAGTGAGCATAAAAAGTATCTACAAGTTTTTGCTGTATCTTTTTGTCGTTGTATTGGTGTCTGCGTCAGCAACATGCGTTTTTTTTATTACCGCTGTCTTGTCCCTGAATCATGCGTTGTCGGTTGCGTCGCGTCTTTGCAGCGGGATCGTGTTCTACATTTCTGATATGAAATGAGTTAACCTCACGCACACCAAGACGACAGCCTTAACAAAACGTAGCTGTGCTGCGTCTGCTTGAAATACGTATATTGTTTTTGTTATTGTTGCAAATTGCTTGTGTGTATACCCTACCCTGTGTCGCCTTGCCACTCATGCATATTTAATCATAACCAAAGGCATTTTTTTAAGTCTGTTTTAATTAAAATATTCAATGCATATTACGCAATTTTGTTTAAGAAAAAAAGATACAAAGCTTCTCGCACTGCATTAAAAAAAAAAGTGATAACGCGTTTTGTTTTCTAAAAAAAAATAAAGTCAATTTTTATGGAATTTGTGCAAAATATTATAGTGTTTGTGTGTGTGTGCGTGTGCTCATAAATATATATATAAATACATAGATACATATTATTATAAGCGACACCAACTAAGCTTGTTTGGCTTTTTTATGGATTAATCAATTTTTTTTTGTTGTTGCTACAACATCACATACCACAAGGCACGGGTATGTGTGCGGCTTTCATTTGGACATTTTACTTACATTGAGACCCGTTTTTTAATGAGATCAACTAGATAAATGGTGCGTATCTTTGAAGTGTTTGCTTTTGATAAATTGAATTTTTAATATATTTACGTATTTTGAATTTTTGAGGCGGAAATTGTGCATCCCAAGTTTTTTAAGTTTCCTAAGCAGCTTTTCTCACCCAACGTCTATTTAGCTCGGCTCATAAATTGCAAGCTCAATTTTACCCATGGCCAGCTAGAAGATTACAGCACTGCCCCGAAAACTGATCATTTAATCGATACGCACCCAAACTGCTGCTCATATCAATTTTTCGGTTTGGCAATTTGTTAAACTGAGTTGACAGTTTTGTGTGTGTGAAAAATAAAGCAATTTGTTATTAGTTTTTGAAAGATATCGCTTTTGGCAGCAGGAAATCTTAATCGGATATTAGGCTGAACGACAGCTTGCGTTGCAACAAAGCTGCTGCAATATATCGTTTTTAATTGGATTAATTGCATTTTGGGAAGCAAGCTTTGAAGCTGCATCTCTTGCCAGCAAAGTTCAAGTAATTTGGAAAAAATAAAATATTACACAAGTGACTTGTAAGACGTGCCCAACAAAAACGAGAGTTAAACGAATTTATTACATTTTTGTAGCTTAATATTTTTCAAGTAACTCGTTTTAGACAAGTTTGGTACAATTCTATTTTATTTTTTTTTGACGCAATCAATTGTATAAAATTTATATGTTTTAGTTTTGTAATGATCCGATTTCGGCTGTTTTCTGTTTAAACCGAAATCTTTTTTGGTTTCAATATTTTTTTTAAACGGAATTGCTTTCATTTTAAACAATTCACTCTGTGAATTTTCTGTCATCTTTTATTTCCACTAAAAATTCGTATAACTTCACAGCGAAATATTTTTAAAATAGAAATGTGTCTGAATCAAAATCATTTTAAAATCAAATAAAATGAAATTCAAAACTTTGGTTTTGGAATAAAGCACTAACTTGAAATCGAAATCTCTCGAAATCGAACAATTTTTTAAAAAGCTTTTACGAAATTAAGTCTTTTTAAAATCAAATTAAATTAACTCGAAATCTTCTTAAAATTTTTTTAAACTTGATATATTCCTAAAGTCAAAGACTTTTTAAAATAGATTTATTGTTAATCGAAATTTTTCTAAAATTTAAATTCAAAGCTTCGGCTTTTGGAATTAGCTCCAACTTGAAATTTAAATATTTGCAAAGTTATTGCTCCAAATATGGAAGTATATATATATATAGTATATTATATATATGCGATTTTTTCATTGCCTTTGACGGTATTTTTAGAGGATGCCATACATAGGAGTAGAACAATAGTATTACATTGCCATTTGTTCATTTTTTTTTTTATTTTTTATTTATTTTATGTAGAAACTCTTTTTAAAAAGCGCAAAGTTATGGTAAAAAACTCGTCATTAAAGTTCATTGCCAATTTTACTGTGTCGAACTCTTATAAGTTCTTTTTAAATAAAATATTTCATACGTAATCTCTACAATATTAAAAGCCTAACAGAGTATACGGTTCGTAAATAAATAGATAATTTCATTCATTGTATAAAATGCCTAAAATTTTCGAAGTGCTGGTTCGCTAAAGTGAACCTCAACTTCTACAGTTTATACAAATTTAAAATTATTTGGTAGTACAGCTTGTTGCCAAGATTTTGCTTAAAATATAATATGATATGAGCTGTCCAAAAAAGTGATCGTTGGAGAAATTTAGTGCAAGGATGTTCTTAATATAAACATACAAAATTTTTTTTTCATTTCAATTTGATTTGAATAATAGGACTTTTATAGATTCCTTCAAAATGTGGTACAGTGATCGGTGGTGAAAATTGGTGCTAGGAAGTTCTTAATGTAAACATAAAAACTTTTTGTTTCTCTTCAATTTGATTTGAATAATAGGACTTTTATAGATTCCTTCAAAATGTGGTACAAATGTTAGTATACCAATTAAAGTTTCTCTTCGTTTTTGTTAGGAAACCAATAAGAAAAGTTTTTAAGTTTGCAGATTTCAGCTAACTTGCTTTGAAACTGCCCAATACTGACGAATCCCCTCCCCAACAGCTATGGGTATAACCCACTCGAGTTTGCTTTGCATCCTACAGCAATTTACACAAAAAAGTAAACATAACTTTCTGCTATAAAAACTTTGTTTATTTGGCAAAAATTTTCTAAAGTTTTGTGGCTTACAACCGATTATTGGAGCAGTGCATGTTATGAAGCGCAAAGTGAGAAAGTACGCCGTATCGCCGCGGGTTCCAGGAACTTTACACTGACTAGTGCTTTCTTTTATTTGTTTTTATTGCATTTCGTTTGCTGCTGCCTCTCACTTCTACACTTTTCATTAGAATTCCCTTTCGTTTGGGGGCCCCACTTTATATATGTTGTTTCCATGCACTTAACCATGCTAATTATGGTCACTTGAAGCGCACTCACTCTCTCCCTGTCTCATGCAGAAGCATGATATCTCACATTTTTCAACATATTTTTAATTGGCTGGGGCGCTGGCCTCATGGCATTTATCTTGTTAATTAAGCAAAACCAACTACTGTTTAATTTTTAATCGTTGAAATATATTTAATTTGTTTGTCGCTGTTTATTGTCGTTTGTTGTCTTCTGCACTCTGTTTGTTGCACCTCCAGTTTCGGCTCTTGCAACAAACGCTTTCCAGTTTCTTTCGTACAGTTTTGTTGTGCTCGTTTTTTTTCCAAAAGGCCTGTCATTATCTGTAGCGCCTCAGCTGCAGACTCTGCCCGCTGGCTGCATTATCATTCACAAAGTCTACTAGTGTTATTTTATGAAGCCGCAAATTATGTAGAGAATGAGGGTTTCTGATGGGGTGAGAAGTGCATTTTGCACCCTTAAAAATAGGTATACCAAGTGATCACATGAGTTCAAATTGACTTGTGTGTGCCATTGAGTATTGATAGGGTGACCAGCTTTTTCAAAAAAAAGGAATTATTTGTTCTGGAAGAATTGCTGATTGTGAAGCTACGCTGTCAGGAAATTCACTTGAGCATCTGTTTGCTTAAGTCGTTAAGTCTACAAGATCAAGTTTGCCAGTTTTACCCAAAACGAGATTTTTTGCCATGAAAGAATGTCGGACTTTAAGCCCTGTAATGTTTTATGATTTCAAAGAAAGCTGTAATTTTAAAAATACCATTCTTTGTGCAGTCTTTAGCTCTTGAGCGATCGAAACAGTGCTTGTATGACGGTCGGACTCGATAATGTCCATGATGCGTTGTGTATCTCTGACATTGAAATTACTGAAACAGAATCGACGAATCCAAAATGTCGCGTGATTAATACTGCGACAGTAACGAGTTTACTATTCACATTTTCTGCGGCCTGGATTGCGTCCTTATCAAAGAAATCTGCAAACTATAGCATATTTTCTCTGTGCTTCGACGCACACTCAAACAAAACCGAATCAACCAATCCCAAAACTATCAGAAAAGCTTTTTAAGTACGAAATCAACTTTCTAACGTCATCTTTCGTATCTCGATGGCACTTATACAACGCTAGATACAGATAAATAATGTCATCTATTGGAAAAATAATGAATCTCCTTTTTCTACATCCAATATATAATTTTTAATCCTAACTAAATTAATACTTGTATGGAACTTTTTAGTAAAAAAAAAACAAAATCTTTAGAATCCTCCGTTAGAAGATCACTGTTACTTTACGGCCAAATAAAATACTGGATACCTATAAATAGGCATTTGGACTTTGGGCAGAGAACTAGGTCGTGAAAGACTGCAATAATTTATAATATATATAGGGGCAATAAAAGCCGCGTACATCTTCATATCTAAAATATTATATTAAGTAAGGTATTAACGCTTATGTTCTGCCCCATCGAAGACGACTTTTGTTCTCTTCTGGATTGATTTTGCGTCATCTTATATTATTAAGGAATGCATAAAATATAAGAATATGTGCAAATATAGGCCGTTCTCAAACCGCCAGCAACGAATTTACAGTGGCTTGTGAGTTCGAATAGTAGAACATATGGACTGAAAGCTAATTGCATTAAGTGCAGAACTCTGTTTATGATAATAAAAATGTTTTAATTAAATAATTTCTAAATACACAAATATTATCAATTCCATGAATATAGTATGTTTTTAATGTGTTATCGTAGTTGCTTTTACAAAAACGACAGTCTTTCGTACAATTGTCAGCTGTTTTATATTTTGGTATCAAACTTTATTTATTTGTAATTTAATCTTTAGCAGATTTTCCTGTTAACAATTTGAAGTCGAAGACCATTAGTAATATGTTATGCTTAAAAGCTACTTATTATTTGCCAGTTGTGTTAATAATCATAATCGAGTCTGGTTTGTTTAAAAATTTCTAGAAAACAACTAGAAATTACATTCCATATTTTACATTCGATTTACTTAGAAGTCAGGGGAATTATTCTTAATTACGCCTTTCAGGCAGATGCTTTTCAAAGTTAAGTCAAAAAAAAAAGTGGGGAAAAAATCATTCGTCTTGTTGCGTTCCTATAAGCATAAAAGAGTAATCTTTTGTCTGATTGCTTCTTTGAAGTGTATTTCGCCCGTCCCATTCTAAATATAGAGGTTTTAAATATTCGCGTTGCTTATATTTCGTTGTCCTTTAAGCAATGCTGAGAGCAAGACGCACGTACTGCTTAATTTAAGGTTGAAGTTGAGCTAGATCTTAAGATCAGTCTATTTTAAAAATTTTACTTTTTTTTTTAGATATTTAGAAATTTAGATACTTTTTTATAGATTTTTTTTGAGATGAATGACTGCTGTTATGTTTTTACTATTCCCGAAAAAATATAGGTAGAATAGAAAGCAGAAAAAC
Source organism: Chymomyza procnemis (assembly GCA_035046065.1). Lineage (NCBI taxonomy): Eukaryota > Metazoa > Arthropoda > Insecta > Diptera > Drosophilidae > Chymomyza > Chymomyza procnemis. The sequence continues at coordinate 10,545,831 of JAWNOJ010000026.1, read as the reverse complement.
TCTGCACACAGTAGTCATTGCAAGTCATTTAGAGAATTTTACTTTGAGCTGACAATAAAGAATAGTCTTCGGTATTTAAGGTAAAATCATTCGATCATTCAAATCAAAAAAAACTAAAACAAACCTGCATTTAATAGTAGAAAAAGTATTTTGTTTTGGAAAGGTTGTCAACTTGATCAGGTCTCAACTTGATCAGTCATAGGCGACTTTGGGAATTCTACGACTTTTCCTTCTACGTGTTCCATACATTCTCCGCTTGCACAAACTTTACTTTACCCTTCATGCCATACCAAAAAATTGGTTGTTTTTCTTTGTACCATCTATAAGATCTGGAATATGCGACACTGAACTGGGCTAAAAACGATTGGAGACGATACATACTGCTAGAAACAGAGAAAACTTCTAAAACTTGATCTATATTTTGTAATTTTCTGTGATTGTACAACATTTAATTTGTGAATAAACAATTAAAGCAGAATATAAGATCAGACGATTATACGGAGGGAATCGACTTCTCTAATCCCCCTGTTCAAACTTTATATAACTTTGGGTAGTCTTCGACTTTTGCTACCACGAGTTGCATACATTTTCTGCTGGCACCAACTTGGTAAATCCTTTCGAGGCTTTGGCAAACTTTAATAAATCAAGGGGATTTTGGTAGCTATTTACAAAAAAACAAAATACATAAAGAATATATTGTAATTGTCAAAAATTTGTTATCATTGGATAAAGTTTCGCAGTATAAATTGATGTTGGGACTGTTCGCAATTCGGAGAGATGTAGCTACAAAGTTGTATGTCATTTACAAGTTGACGGATCTGTGGCAAGCGCCTCAAGGAACAGTCAGACTGAAGTGGGGCAGGCTTTATACGCAATGTAAGAGGGCTTATGTTCTACGTCGTCGAAGACGACTTTTGCTCACTTCGGGATTGATTATGCGTGGTCTTGATTTGCGGTCCACGCCCGCGAGTAACAGGCGGGTTTTCAGTTACAAAGGCTGCCATAAACTCTAACTCTCTTAGTTGGCATAAAAGTAACTGGGTGTGTGTATCTGTGTGTGTATATGCGTAACCGTGTGTGTGTATCTGTGTGTACGCGCGTATCACTGTATGCGTGTGTTTGTGTGCAACTCTTTTTGCTACATAATAATTAATGTCTCTACTTGCTCTCCATATGGCAGGCAGGCGGCATTTAGTCAGTCACGCACTCGGCTCTCTATAATGTGCACATTGTTGCCATATCAAAAAAGGTTTTTTAAGCGCTTTTTTGTTGTTGTTGTTATTGTTGTTATTGCTGTTGTTGTTGTGGTATATTATATACTTTTTATTGTATATAAATTTTACTTCTTTCTCTTTATGACTTTAGCTGCCTTTGTTTGGCTTTTGCATTGCTCTGTTGGCATTTTTAATTGTTGCGCTTCGTTTTTTTTTTATATTTTTTTTATATTTTTTTTTTATTTATTTTTGCGCTCTCTGCATTTTTGTTTAATAATTCAGCAATTTTTTTTTTGTGATTTTTTGTGTTGGGTGAAACTGTCGCCAAACTGGGCATTGAGGGCTACGCTCCAAACAAGCACACACACACAGCTACACACGCAAACTAATTTTAAGCTAATTAAGCGCTCAACACACACACACACACACAAAATGGCTGCCTTTCATATTTCTCAACTTTTGTTTTCAACAATAATTTGTTGTTGCTAATTGTTTACGCTTATCTAAAAACAACAACAAAAAATGAGAGCAAAACTAATTGAAAATTGCTGTAGCTACATTTTAGAAAAAACAACAGCAACTTATTACATCTAGTTAAGTTTTTCAATTTTTTTCGTTAGAAAGGCGAGATAGTTTTTTATTTTTTATTTTTTTTTCTCCATTATCACACACGTACTTGCAGTTTTATTTGCATTTCAGCGATCACAGCTGTGTTATGCAAATTGTACTCAATGAAAAAGCTGCGATCAATTCTGATTTATGCAATTCTCTCTCTCTCTCGTGTACTGTTGCGCTTTAAATGCAAATTTAAAACACGTTTTCGACAGCTGTCACTCTTTAAAAATGTTTTTATAAAACGAAATGTAAACATTTATCAGCTGAGTGGCGGAAAAAAACTAGCTGTTTTAAGATAGCAAAGTCGATAATACTCTAAAGTTCAAGAGTCTAAGAAACAAATGACTTGATGCGGTTTTAGCTATGGCATTTCGATTTTGATTAATTTAGCTTTTTGAAGAATTTAACAAATAACAAATATCGATAAGGTGATCGATATGTGCTTTCATTTGTTCGTAGCTATTGCGACTTGTTTACAACTATCTTAATGTATCGATACCCCTATGAATAGTTTGCTTCTGATCCCTTAAAACAGATTATATATAATATAATTTAATATTTAAAGACATAGTAATGAAAACATTATTCGATTTATTTCCATCGCCACTTTTGCATTGCAAGCCAAATCAAATTGTCTGTATCCATAATAAATTTAAAGTAAACCGAGTTACTTAAAGGCTTGTCACTCAAATAAAGTGTATAGTGTCCCTATAATGCGAAAAAAGCACAGTAAATTGATTACATTCAGCAATAGTTTAACTTTCTTTACGGATAAAAAGTAAACTTGAATACATTCAGCAATAGATAAAGAATCTTTAAAGATATTAAGTAAGATTTCGACAGAATAATATATAACAATAGATATACGATCCCTATAGATAAATAGTAAACCTGTACATGAACATATCGGAATCGTTTGACTGTTTTATGTCTTTAAAGCAATGTTGGGGACTCTGTAGTACAAATTAGATCCCTTATGATCCCTTAGATCCCTTACATTATGCTCTCTTGTATCTTTATTTTATTATTGTATCTTTAGATCTTTCTAATGGCTTTCATTTTACTGTAAGTAGATATAATCTCAACAAATTTAATCTCAACAAATTTCATCTCAACAAATTTAATCTCACAATATGCTATCATAACTCATCAAAACACTTGATCCAGTAAAACATCAAAATCGAATGACAGCAGTAGATAACCTACCCCTATAGATAAATAGTAAATCTTCAACTGAGCATATAACCTACCCCTATAGATAAATAGTAAACCTTCAACTGAGCATATCAGTATTGAATGACAGTTTTATGTCATTGAAGCAGTGTTGGCAAATCCGTTCTACAAATCGGATCATCTTATACTCGCTTCGTTTATGGTATCTTGTATTTTGTTTTTAATATTGTATTTTTACAGCTTCTTTATGGCATTATAACACTTCTCATTGTGCTATAAGTAGATTTTATCTCAAAAAGGTACTTTCCCTACATGCTCTCCTAATACATCAAAAAGCGTTCATGTAGCGTTTGGCACCGAACTTGATCCAGTAAAGCTTTACATTAAAATAAATAAATTTATACCCCTTGTCTGTAGTTATCGCTCCAAAGGCGAAGCATAGAACTAGCTCTATTAATAGTTGTTTGAAGCAATCAAGGACCTTCAGTTTATAGCTGAATCCCAGAGGTGACGTCTTTAATAAATATAGATTTTCCCGTCTCTGCTAGACAAATGCACCAGTGCTGCTGAGGGTAATCGAAGCATAGATCTTCCGATTTAGAGGCGAGTGCGATATCACTACGCAAACCAGTGTCACAAAGCTTTCCATGCCTCATCTAAAACTGTTTCGCTAAGTCAGGACGCTCTTTATCTTAGAAGGTGAAATCATCCCTTTTGAAGTGTCACGGAGTTTCGACGCTTGGAAATTACTCTCTGCAGGACTTATCTGTGGACGAAAATGCTTTATAAGCTTTCGTTTAAGTGCAGCTGTATTTTTCTTACCAGAAAATCAAAACTTTTCGCAAATACCTCATATTTAACACAAATCCGATCCGAAGAAACTCAAAAGAATTTTGTTGCCAGAAACCGAAACTATTGCACTCCAGATGTTAAAGCTTTGGGTTATCACTTTCAATAATGACTATAACTGGGGGGTGGCGAATTCACTGATAGTTCGTTCTGTGTACTTTTTGGATAATGCTCATAGCTTGCAGGTGGAGCCATTTGTTTAAAAGCAATCGATCTAATCTGCATGCCGAATAAATATTGCATTTGTAGCTGGCACTTTTGGGTACTTCAAATAACTATCAACTTTCTAGCTACTTTCGAGAAATTCAGCTCTGCTGCGAGAATATTCGTTTTTCGGTTTTCCTAGTGGCTAATTCTCCCAAAAAGTTTCGCCTGGGTTGTCATAACACCCAATTTTTTTCGCCATTTATGCAGTATCTTTTTCTTTACACAAATGATCCAACGTTAAACGCCCCAAAAAAACCCTCCATTTTATAGAATGCACTCTCTCTCTTTCGCTGTGCTGCTCTCCAAAAGGTTACAATAAATAACCAAACAGCTGTCAAGTCGTTAACTTTTCCGTTTCAACCTTGACAACGGCCATTTGTGCAGCTCACAAATTCCAAAAAATAACATTGTATCTGTATCTGTAGCGCAATGTGAAATCGTTTCAATTTGCAGCTCAAATGGTAACTTGTGAAAATTCGCACATTTCGGATGTATCTGTAGCTGTTAGTGTCTGTCTCCCACACACAGATATAAATACTGAGAAGTGGCACAGCTTGCAATAAATTACATAGCTTAAGCTTAATTTATTTATTTATTTGTAAATTTTTATACTTATTATATTTATTCTTTTATATTTTCGTTGGTTTTTTTGCGCTCAGCAAACAATTGTCATGTGATTTTTTTTTTTTTTTTTGAGTTTTTACCGCTCGCTCGCTCATTTCAATTTTTATCACTTAACTTAATTTTTGTTTTCTGTATTTGTTAACTGGCTTTTGTGTTGTTTTTTTTTTGTAATTTTAGTTATTGTCATGCATTGTTGTAGCGCAAATTTCGCACTCTTCAAAACATACATCACCATCAGCATCATCATCAGCAGCAGCAGCAGCAGCAGCGGCAGCAGCAGCAGCATTATTATTATTATTATTGTGATCACCTGGCAGTAACTGTCATTGTATTTTCTGGTATTGTGTTCTACTTTCTATAAAGTACACGGTACTTCTGGCATTGCGTGGGTTGCTCAAGCAGTTCCTGTGGGCGCACATAAATCACCATAATTTCGCAACAATTTCATTTAAATCGTAATTGTTATAAATAAGCCAAATTGCAATGCAATGCCTTAAATAATAATAAACATTGCGCACGAGTTTCAACTCCGAATCAAAAACCAAACCATGCCGAAAATAAAAAAAAACTAAAAAAAAACTTCAACTTAAACGAAGTCTTTGTGAAGTCGAGTGAGCGGAGCATAAATTGCGCTAATAAAGCGCACAATTAAAGTCGCACAGCAAATTGGCAACACTTTCCAATGTTGCAGTTGCAAGCGCAACCATGCCAATTGCAACGAGGAGCTGTGCCGTTGCAGTTGCTGCCACGAAGCCCAAAGACCAAAACGATGACAACGCAACTTCTTCTCTACACGACAAACATCGCATGGCAATTCAAGCTTGACTTGGTATTGGGCAAGAGATTTTCTAAGATGTCGCAGCACGCGAACTGAGTCGGAGTTGAAGCATAGACTTGTGTTGCAACTGACTAGACATATCCTTGAGTTCATAACGTTGGGTAGCGGAAGCAAAATGGGTGGATTTTAAAATACAAAAAATAGAGTCTCAATTTAATTGATAGAGCTCTAAGTTTGGCAAATATTAAAGCTTCTAAAATAGCGTTCGAAATTCAATTCGTGGCTTCAAAACACGGACATTGATGTTCAGTGTCTTCGAAGATCTAGAAACTCGTTTCAAAATATTTGTTGGCTTCGAAGCGAAATTGAAAATACTTTCGATTTTAAATTCTTTTCAAGCTTTAGAGAAGCTTTTGCACGATTTGAACTTATAGAAAGAACTCTTATGGCATTTATCCCAGTGAAAAAGTGAAAATACGGCGGAATATGTTGCTGAAGTCAAAAGCCTTTCCAGCTGTGCTAACAAACTTAATAAATAATATTTTAGTTCAAATAGTGATTTGAAACTTAATAAATAATTTTTTAGTTCAAATAGCGAAGGTTAAATCGAAACGAAATTACTATCAGAATTTTACTATGATGAGAATAAATAATTATTTGTGCTGTAGCGGAATGATAGGATTATTTGCTGGCGGATTGTAAATTGAACGAGTTTTAAATAAGTCATTTGGCATGGGCTTTAAGTCACTTTAAGTTTTATACTCAAAGAAATGATTTCGGAAGGGCTACAGAGAGTTTGAACATCGATTGATACAAATTTTCGAAGTACAGAGAAGAGCTTGAAATTCGTGACTGGATCCTGTTTTAAATAAGTGGTGCTGCGTCGGCCTCGTAGGGCATTCTTTATTATGCCACTTTAAGCTTTATAAATAAAAATGATATCTTATTCATTGGAAAGCGTACAGCGAAAAGCTTAATTAAGTTAATTAATTTAATTAAGTTTTTCGGGGTACAGAGCAGAGAAGATTTATTGAGTTTAAAAAAAAGTTATATAGCGTACGCCGAGAGCTGGGCAACCTTTATTCTTTAAAGAATCATGATAAAATTAAAGAAAGTATCTGTTTTTTTAATGAAAATATATATATATATATAATAGAAATTCTCAGGGTAGACAAAAGAACTTTACTCTCCCAAGCGCCATTTTTGCATGCTTTATCTTTCTGCTTTTCAAAGTTAAAGATATCTATTCTGGAATTCGAAATCATTTATTTTTGACTTTTAAATTAGTAAACTATAAATATAAAAATAGAAGCAGTTTTTTAATGTAGCAGAAGTGTGGTCTCTATTTGGCAGCAAATTTAAATTTTTTGTCAATTTTTTGTCCCAATACAGAGAGCTCTTTAAAATGGAAAGACATTTTTTTACTTGTAGAATGCAGCAAAGTCGCTGAGGAGATTATAGATCTTAAGATCATGTTTCTGCTTTGAGCTTTGTAATTTTTGTTTATCTTTTTGTAGAAAAATCGAAAAATTAACATATATTATCCATCTGTTATGTTGGCTTTGGGTACTTGAAACATGCTTTATGGTAAAATTAGATCAAAATTGGTATATCCCAGGTAGAATGTAAAACATAAACCAGGGACTATCGTTAGTTAGGCAAACTACTGATTGTTTCTTTCATTCTCGAAAGAAATCTCTATTTTCAGTAAAAGCAGAAGAATTATCTTTCTGTTTTTTATGGCTTAAAAAAAATAAAAATATATCTGTGGAGAAGTGTCAAAACATTCTTCTAGTTTTGAGAAAAGCCAAGACTTTGCTGTTCTTAAATGGATAAAACAGCTTTATTTTTGCTGCAAAATGCACAACGCGCCTTATCTATTTGTATTAAACGGGGTTTTCTTCTTCATTCCCGTTGTTTCTGTACAGAAGATTGGATTTTTTCTTCAAACAGAACTGATTCTTTGTTACTTGATAAAGGAAGAAGTTTTTATGAAGTTAGAAGTAACAAAAAAAAAGAATGTAGTTCTTAATTACCGGAATTTTTTTGCTTTACAGCTATAGAGGGCAGAGTTCTTTTGTTACTACAAAAGACCCAAGATGGGTTGACAGTTTCGAACCGAAAACGACGTCGGCAATTATTAACTCTTGATCTGCTTGCATAAGTTAAAATATTTTGATAGTCTATTCCAACTTTTCTAGCTCTATAAATGTCTTAAACCGACTTGTTGCCTTTTCGACTCCGGAAGTTCGCAAAAAAATCATATATATGCATAAATATACTGTATCTTAAAGTCGGCCAAACGAAATCCGAAACAGGTCTATCTTGTTTCCAAGAACTACTACAATTTTATTGATAGCAAAAAACGCTGACTTAAAGATATGAATCATGTTTAAAATATACTTCAGTGAATGCACTCTAATTTGGTATATGAAAAACATGAATTGGGTTAGATGATTCGGCAATCACTTAGCCAATTGATTGGTAATTGCAATTATGCCATGATGACCGATCGGAACGTGGAACGATCAGCATTTGCCGTAGTTAAAGAAGCTGCTGATGATGTGCTGCTGGTGTTGCCGGTGATGCTGCTGGTCTTGGAGCTAGCTCGCAGTCTCATCTGGTTGAATTTGTCAAATAAGTTTCCATTGCAAGTGCGGAATGCGGAAATATTGTTTGCCGCTGTTGTTGGTGTTGTTGTAGTTGTTGCCACTGTCGCTTCTGCTTTTCGCTGCGTGCACTTTTCTCTTTTCTATAGACATTTTGTAGCCAAGTGTTTGTGTATCTGTGTGTGAGTGTTTGTGTATCTGTGTTTGAATGTTTGTATCTGTGTGTGCGAGTGTATTGCGCGTGTTATTTTCGCGCTTCGTTGTCGCTGTCGTCGCCGTCGCCGTCTACGCATTTGCTTCGAGGCATGACATTAAAGTTTAAATTTAAGTGCAGACCAAATGTCGCTGTTGCTTACTCACTCTAACTATCTCTGGCTATCTCCTTAGGGTTGCCTCTCTCTTTCTGTTATTGGCGGTACTGTTTTTTTTTTTTTTTCTCAATTGAACCCTTCATGCAAGCAATTGAACTTTAAAGTGCTTGCTTCTTGCAAAAAAAAACCATATAACATATATATTTGTGTTAAATTTTTCCACCACTTGAGCGTCTCAATATTGCGCATACGACGCGTTGGCACTCATCGAGAATTTATGTGCTGGCAAATTGCAAGTTTTTAGCAGTTGGCTAATCGTCTAAGCCAATTAGTATGGAAAGGATCTTTTACTATTCTTTAAGTGGTTCATATTTAATGGTGAGAATTTTAACGTAAAAGCTTAAGTTGTTAAATTTTTTATTTCAGTCACTTTATAGCTTCAGTTAAGTTTTGCGCTTGTATTATTTTACAATGGGTGGACCACACTAAAAGCTAAGCGAAATTACTTGTTGCTAGTGGTTTCAAAGTAGTATTCAAATATGGTCACACTTATTAGAACCACAAATATCGTGGCAACGACCGTTTAAAAAAAAAACAGTTTTAAAACTGAAAGTACCTAGTTGCCTGTGTCGCGTAATCGCCTGCGCGCTGTGAATTTTCTTAATTCACAATCCTAAACAAAAAAACTTTTCTAACTTTCAACTCCACAAGTTCAGGACTTGGTTAAGTGTTGACTTTTGGCAGAAAGAATAATAAAAAGTATACTACTGCATCTGCTTTGTGACTACCCTATACTTCTTCGAAAACGCGCCCTATATCTGGGAAAAAACGTTTTTGAAGACCTGGACAGTCTGGAAAATCTGCCGAAAGGGCAATTTTCAAACAGGTTCTGTTTTAAATTTTATCTATCCCCAAAAGTCGTTCCAAGGAACCTACGCATGCGAGTGATCTCAGCCTTTTTTCGCGCTGCCCCACTGACCTAACTTGAGCATCCACTTTGCCGCTTTAGTTTTAAATCAAATTCAGTTGGCAGTACCTCCATATACTTGTGGAGCTTCCATGACTACTGATTTCCCCTTTATCTATTCCTAAAAGTCATTACTGGTATTTTACTGCTATACTTTCTATCACTTCTGCCTTACCCGTATATATTCCTAAAAGTTATAACAGTAGAAAGTATCTGGATGATCACAGCATTGTGGTGAGCTGCCTTACAGACACAGTATGTCAAACTTATAGAGGATCTTGATCTTTTTATTATTCTATTTTTATTACTTCTATTTTTCCGTTTATCTATTCCCAAAAGTCATCCCAAGGAACCTAAGCATCCGAGTGATCTCAGCCTTTTGTCGAGCAGCCCCACTGACCTAACTTCACCATCCACTTTGCTGCTTTAGCTTTAAATCATGCTTCCGCATTAGTGGATATTTTAAAATAAGAACATATTTCTGTATTCGACGGGGACATAAGAAAAATTTCAAATTAATTTCAAATATTTTTTTATATTTCTGGGAAAGCAAAAATAATCTAAGAAAATGTATTATTTTGTAAGAAACTTCAATACTGACAATAACTTTTATATTTTAAGATTATTTTATTTTTAATGATAATAGCTATTCGAAAATAAGAAATCAATCCCTATCACACAAAAATTATGTCCAAAAATTATAACTTTGGTATTTTTTTTGGACGACACGAATATAATTGCAAATCAAATGAAATTCTGCAGATTTATTAAGACTCTAAAAGCTCTTTATGACCGCAAAAACCTTTTAATTATTTTGTTTTTAATTTGCAACAGCTGTGCTGACCACTGCCTTGACAGAGTTGCCATAATTTCCAAAGTACTTACCATACTTTTGTGCTGCCAAAATATCTAAAGTTTTGGATTGAGAAAATGTAACTTCAAACGCAGCTAACTAAATCGCAAGTTTAAGTTTTATTTTATGAAAATCGTAAAGTTTTCATTTTTATTTTGGTTTTTACGAACAAACTCTGCACATAAACATAATGACAAGTAATGTTTGCATTTGTCAGCAAAACGTTTAAAAGTGTGTCAACTCTGTGTTGAGTTTTATATGGGAGCAACTTAAAGTTTGACATGATTTTCAATGAACCGGTGACGACAAAGGCGGAGACCATGTTGGCTTGGCGATGGCTCCATAATCCATGCTCTCTGCCCTATTTGCCTTTAGCTTGGCTGGCACGCTTCTAACTTGAGTGGCTGCTGCCACAATTTGTTGCGGTGCTTGTTGTTGTTGTTACTTTTATAGAGCTTGAAACTGGAAAACTTGGTTTTTCTTTTTTGCCCCCGAGCACGTTCTACAAGTTTTTCCACATTTGCTGCTTCACTTGCTGGCCTGCCTTTGCCGGCCATTACGTGGGCAGAAAACAGTCAAAGCGATTTCCAAGATCGAACAATTTCTTGTTTGTTTTTCCCCCCCTAAAGTGGACAAAACAATTGGCTCGGTTTTTGTTGTTGTTATTGTTGTTGCCTGCTTTTGGGCATTACAGGAAATGTTTTGTTTGCTCTTGTAGCTGTTGTATCTGTATCTCTGCAACATGAAATTTTGCCTTGAACTGGCAGCAGCTCAGCTTGTTTTTGTTTTTTTTTTTATTTTTTGAATTTTTTTTTGTTGTATGCGTTGATTTTGACAACTGACAATGCAATTTCGAGGAAGCGGTGGCAACAGCAGCTCCAAAAATACTTGTCTACCATTTAATACATGCAATACATTGTTTTATATGTGGATGTGTATGTATATATTTAATCTTTGCATTTAATTAATCAAAAATTCCAGCAGTCGAAACAGCTTTGCAAATGGGTTTTGCCTCGGGGGTCTCTCAAGCAATGCGCCGAGCGCTCTTTCATTTGCGATCTAAATAAAACAGCAATAAAAATAAAACGAATAAATAAATAAGAAAAACGATAAAGCTGTAAGTTTGGAATTGAGTGTGGAAGTTGATATACACTTAAAAATGTTGCAGCTTTAGAGCTTTTGATTTTATCTCAAGTTCTATACGCTTGAACAGTGCGCATTGCGTTGAGTTAATTTGGATTTTTGCGACTTTTTGAAAATTTTTGCTTTATTTTATTTTATTTTGACAAAATCCGTTTTCTACAAAGATTCTTGTAGATTCTTCTTCCTAAATTTTGAAAGATAACTACATATAAGACGATTTTTTATAGATCAATGCGAATTACCCAGTGAAGATTAGCAGGGCAGTTTTTAACTTAAAGTAAATTATTCTAAAAGATGAGAAGAAATACTCTTATTTTATGATAAATTGGAGTTACTTTACTTTAACTTTTTAAGCTCTCTAAGTTTAGGTTGCCAGTTTCGTCTTTTTTCATAGAATAGTTGTAAGAATTAACTACTTAAAACTAAGATACATTTAAAAGTTACACATTTTTCTTTACTGAAGCATACAAACATCTGCCTTTTCGTGGCTAAGAAAGGTAGAAAAATTAAAGGCAAGATAAAGAATCAATCTTACCCCATTGTTCTACGCTCTTTGTAACTTTTGCATATGACATGCAAACAATCATCTGAAAGTTCCGATCCATATAACATAGCAGGCAAAAATATTATTTAAAATATTATTAATTTGTTTTCAATTGATAAATTGTACAAAAGTATAGAAAGCACGTATACTTTTGTTGACTATGTAGTCTTGGTAATGTGGAAACTAAATAGTATTTTGGTATCAAAATGAATACGAAAATATTTCATACTCTTTGGCCAATAGTTATCTGGAAGTCTGTGTTTGGAAGATAACAAAGCTTTTTTTACGTGTAAAACAAATTGCACTTATTGCATTAAAAATTAGTTTAATTTTTCACCTGTGAAAATATCGCAGAAAAAATTCTGTAACTTCTTTAAGGTTCTTTTGGATAATACTGCACGTATAAAGTAGTGTCAACTGCAATGATTAGAGTTTTAGAAAGACTATCAAATAGCATGGGTAAAAACATTTTAAAAATAATTCCTAAAAAGGAACTCTGTGGAGCGCATGCGATTATAAGTTTATGGCTTGACTTGACAACATTTATATCTACCTAAAAATAGCTTGTCGTTTAAAAGCTTTTAGAGCGAATAAATTGGAATTTTCCAATTAAAAAATGGATTGCCCAATATAAATTTAAAAAAATTTAATGTGAAGTCCAAGAAAAATGCTAAATGTTTACGAGAAGTACAGAAATCTTCTGTAAAATAGAACTTGTTTAATTTTATTCTAGAATTCTAGAAAATCCTAAGCTTGTGCACTTTAATTCTATGACATATTTCTTGACAACGCTTCGTAATCTTTAATTCGATTTACATTTGTTTATCTCAAGTACGAAAATAAAAGTTAACTTCAAGAAAAATTTTAAACATTTCTGGATCGCTACAGTAGCGTCTCCTTCGTCTGCTTTTATCAGCTTTTAAATTGAAATTACCCAATAAATGAAGGAATTATCCGATTTGTACAAGTTTAAAGTTAAGTCCAAGAAAAATGGTAAAGTACCAGTGCAGAACTCTTCTGTTGAATAGAACTTGTTTTATTTTATTCCAGAATACCTTTCAAGAAGAGCTTAAGCTTGTTCTTTGTAATTCGTTGAAGTATTTCTTAAAAACGCTTTTTATTCTTTATTTTGATTAATATTCGCAAATATGAAGCTTCAAATAATCTAAGAACACTTCTAGAATAAAACAAAATATACAACTAACAAGTGTATCCACAAAACATAAACCCAGAAAACACCTTGCACTCATTGTCTGTTAGTCATTCAGTACACTAACACAGATACAACACTCACACGAATCCACACTCAGATACACACGCACACATACTCAGATACACTTACTTTAATGCCAGATACTTAATCGATGTACTGTTAACCAACACATGTCCAATTGTTAACCCAAATGTGCTGCCAAGTGATACGAACGGATTGTAGACAAATGGGTGCAGTGGATATGGATACGTCAAAGCGCCAACGTCGTGGCTTGCTTGGGGCCGCTAAGGGGGGCTGCAGTTAGCCATTGGCTGGCACGCTTGCGCATTGCGTTGCCAACTGATTTGTTGCGCATTGATTGAAGGGTAAATTACATGTTGCCACATGCGATTCGATACGTTACGACGTCTGCATGAAGGGGGGTACAACGCACAAACAACAACTTCACAGATACTCTTTAAACTTGTAGATACAATAACTTGCAAAAGTCTTGCTTTTTAGTTGTTTTGTTTAGTCTTAGTTTATGTTTTAGCAGCTTTCCTCTCTTTGTCTTACGCTGCGCCTGCCATTGGCAAATATTGTTGAAGTTGTACACACAGATACATGAGATACATTTGTATCTGGCAGATACGCGCGGTGTCTGTGTAATTATTTATATTTGTAGAATATGTACGAAAACACAAATTTTCGCAACTGCTTGTAAATTGCGTCACCCCAGCTCGACCGACTCAACCAACTCAACTATGTTTCGCTTGGTTTATTTGTCTGGCCATTTTTGGACTATCCGTCCGTATCTATATCTGTGTCAATAGCGTGCGTGTGTGCGTTTGTGCGTTTGTATTCCAAACTAACTGCATATTTTAATTTTCCAATTGAGTTCCAATAGAATTCAACACTCAAGTGTCACGTAATTAAAGTCACATAAATATATTTTTTTGGAACTACTTTGGGGGGAGTCATGTACTTATGCGTACGCTTCGGAATGTCTAAATGTTTTGTAGGTGAAACACCTTGCGTTGAAGCCAATATGCAAATAGTGGTTCTCATTGAAACATTTCCTTTTAATTAATCATACGACATGTTGAGGAACCGGCTTCAGAAAAAAGCGTTACCACTTTTAAAGCATAAAATAAATTTAATACCATAAAAAAAGTGTAGCAAACGCGGCGGATGTGCTGATCTCATTGTTAAGGAGAAGCTAATTTAAAAGCTGCACAAAATAGTCAGTTCCAAGAAGTACACAGGGGGTTCTGTATAAAATGGGGTGAATTTTAATTAGTTTTGTAGAAAGAAGTTGAGAGAATCGTCGAAAGAGTACATAGAAATCAAACAGAAACGAAGCAGGTAAACAGCTGATTCAAAAGAAGAATTAAAATTAAGTAAAATATTTAAACAACAATTGGAGGTTGTATTTGTATTTTATGAACGCCAAAATTAAATGCGTATTAATGAGCAACCTTCATTTTTTTTCTAAAGTAGAAAGGCAAAAGACTTGTAGAATGGGAAGGAAATTTAAATAATAGAAAATGTATTTCAATTGGATTGTGAATCGAAAATTTCGAACATAGAAAATATTGTTTTATATATAAAAAATACATAAATATATTACCTATATATCAGATAAAGCAAAATAATACCTGAAGTATTTGAGTATTATAAAATAGACTTGCAGACGATTTTTTTAACTAAAGAAAAACTAAAAAAATATTTTTATATACTATTTTTCTTAACTAATCAAAATCCGAAAAAAATACTATATAAAAATATTGAAAAAAAAGTGAGAATAACCAACAATTTTTTAACTAATACAGAAATTAAGAAAAACATTGTTTTTGTATTTAAGAGAGTAATATTTTTTATTAAATAAAGATTATTTAAAAAATTTTCTTTAAATGATTTTTTAATTTTTATTTTTTTTGTTTTTATTTTTTTGTTTTTATTTTTTTAGTATTTTTGTTTTTTATTTATTTTGTTTTTTATTTTTTTTTCTTTGTTTGTTTATATTTATATTTTTATATTTTTTTTATTTATGTAAATTTTTATTTCTTTCTGTTTTTTATTTTTGCCTTAGTTTTTTTTTGTTTATAGTTATTGTATATGTGTTTTTTTTATATATATATTTTTATCGTTGATTCCTTTGTAGATTGGTCTTATTTGCATTTTTCGTTACATAATTAATAGTTTTAATTTTGGTTTTCGTTATTCTTATATTTTTTTATTTCAGTATTTTTTTGTTTTAGTTTTTTGTTTTTATTTACGTAATTTTATATTTATTTTTGTTTTCCTTGTATTTTTGTATGCTTTTATTTTATGCCTGCATTTAAATTTTGAATTAATGTATTATGTTATTTTATATTTATAATTATTATAGTTTTTCAAATTCTCGTAGTTATTAATTTTTATTTTGCATTCCTGTATTTATGTACCCTAAAACGGGTGCAAAAATAATAAAAATAGTCTTCGTATAAAAAAAGAATGATTTGCATAAAAGCAACAAAAGGGATTTCTTTGAAAAGCTAAATTTTTAAGAGTTCACTTAAATATTTGTATTAAATTAAAAAAGTTATTTGCATAAAATACATCAACTTCTTTTCATTTCTTCTTCAGAGCAATGTCTTTGTTTTATAATAAAATTGTTGCTTAACCCGCTTTTTAGTTTTGCATAAGGCATTGTACATTGAATAAAAAACTTTTTATGTCACAAAATAAAAGCTTATTTGCACAAAAAACAAAAAAAAAATGCTGAATAAATAATCAAGGTTTTGTGTCATTGGAATATAAAATAGCTTAAAGTGGCTATAAATTGAAATATCTAAAGCACGAGCCAATTTTTGGGCGAAATAAAATTTACAAATACAAAACCCATTCGAATTCGCCAAATCAATTAAAGAATAATAACAATAACTCGTTGCTTATAGGCGATTTTACTTCTAATTACTAATCCCAAGACAAGTGCAGTGCTTGCGAGTAGAAATCTTTTAAACGGGCGCCAACTGCTTCCATACTCACTGTACTCATAGAAGCATAGTTAGTTTAGAAAAGTTATAAATAATTACTAGCTATAACCATAAAAAGTATTTCGCTGATTATATTTAATGTGATTTTAATAACAATATCATTTTCATGGCAATTCCACAAGCAATGGAAAGGAGCTCACCATTTGTCATGTGTGTCCGTCCGTTGAGCTGTCCAACCTTTTTTTGTTTCGTTTATTTGGAATTTTTTTTACTTTTATTTTTTTTGTGTAGCATATTTTCTTTTTCTTTCATTTTTAAATAATCGCTGTAATCAAAAATAATTACAAAATGCATTCAAGTTGTCGGGCTCGTCGTTTCCCGCTGTCCCATATGTCCATCTGTATGTCAATTTGTCAATTTTGCTCTTTGCATTGCAATTATATATTATGTGAATAATATTACCAAAAAAAAAAAAAATAAACAAAAAATAATATAAAGAAAAACAAAAAAGCAAAACCCGAGCGTTCAATTATATTTGTTGTTTTTGGTATTGTTGAAATTTTGTGGGCTTAGAGAGGGGCCTAAGGAGCTGGCAAAACTATCAGCCATGTCGCTGTCGATGCGGTAACATGGCTTAATTTTGGTTAGCATTATGTGTGTGTGTGTGTGAGTTTGTATCTATGTGTAAGTTTGTGTCTGTGTGCGTGTGTCTATCTATGAGTGAGTGTGTGTTACACACAATTGAACGTTGTTATTATTTCGTATTTACGAACAATAATCGTTTTTTGTTGAATGGCCAAATGTTGAAAATGCAACAAACAAAAAACAATGAGACATTAGAGAGACTCATTTTGGTCAGACGAAGTTTTGATGCACTTTACAGGAAAAGCTCAAAGAATACATTAAGTTCTGAATCCTAAATATTATAGTAATGCCTAATTTAAGCTCTTAATCCTAAATATTATAGTCTTTAAAAATAATGCAAATTTTTATAAAGTTATCGCCTAAACGGTTCGGAAAGAACTACTTGAAGTTTGAAAGAAAATGGTATAAATTGTTCGTAGCTTTTCCAGTAATTTTAATATTTTTCTAAAATTTTCTAGTAATTAATTTTTTTTTCAAACAGTTCTAGTGATTCTTCGACAGTATTCTGTTCTTCTGAGGTGTTGTCACTTTTGTATGTATATGTTTCATAATGAACTTTACTTTTAAACTAGCGATGGTCTTCAGAACTCGGAAACCAATCGTATCGTATCTACAGACCCATAGAACCATCGCATACGCTGATCTTTAAAGTTTAAACAAATTGTATTAAACAGTTCAGGCCTTATATTCTGAAACCTTAAAGAGAACGAACATGTTTTTCGATTGTACAAAAATCGAATTTGAAGATACCTAAAAAATCTCATCAATAAAATGAAACTTAAATGATACAAGTTTTGTAGAATCTGCATCTTTTTATTTGAGAGAAAAAGGCCTCAGGAAACTGCTGCTAATATATTAACTTAAAAATAAAAGCAACGCCGCCAACTAAAAATTCTAGATGCACGTCTGCTGTAATTCCACTTTGTGCACATACTCTCTGTAAGAGCATTGGAAAAAAACGTTTGCCGGTAATCTGCAATGCTGCAATGCTGCAAGAGCTCTTGGGCAGAGCAGCTATCAGGCCCCTGTATAGATGTGCATTGTTTGCTGCCTGAATTTAGCTGGAATGGTTTGGGCCTCTCTCGAGGTCTATTTGACTGCTTAAAAAACTATTATCAATGGCGGCGGCGTGTTGTTTGTAATGTCGTCAGCGGCGGCTGCTGTCGCCATTATGAAATTGCGCCAGGTTTTTGTTACTACTTCGTTGTACTTGTAGTTGTTGTTTTCATTTCACCTGCCGTGTCTGCCAACAGCATGCAAATATAGACTCAGCACTAAAAGAGGCCACCCCAGCGATTTTGGAGCTAAAGCTGGAGATGATGATGATGAAGATGATGACGACGACGACGACGACGGTGTGGTGGTAGAGAGACGCCAACGCCAAAAAGCTGAAGACTGCAATCTGGCTGTCGACTAGGCAATCGTCCAGCTGCCACCCGTGTTGAATGCTGAATGTTTGCACTTTCAGTGTGTCGAGTCAGTTAGTCAGTCAGTCGGTTTGTCGGATAGTTGGATAGTTTGTTCCAGCCATCAGTTTGTCTGTTTGCCAGTCTTCTCAGTTGTCAGTCAGTAGTCTGTTGGCAAGCTTGTCGCTTGAATTAGTTTCATTTGAATTGCTTAACAAATTTTCACTGCTTTTAATTTAAATTCGTTTTTAATTTATTCGTTGACTTGGTTGTTTCGTTTGTTAAAAATTATTTTAAAATCTGCCAAGATATTTGAAGACTCTGAAAAGCATATACTGCTTGTTGGGTGGTTTGTTCAAAATCGTTTGTAAGTGCCACCAAAGTGCCACAAGACTGCAGAACGTCAGAGTTCTATGGTATAGATGCAATATCTAGTCAGTTTTACAAGTGAACAATTTGTTTATATACTAATAAATATTAAGGAATTGTATAGACTTGTGAAATTATAAATATTGAATACTTACATTCATATTTTACTAACTGTTAGTACGTTTTTTTACCTTTTACAGAAATTTCGGCTTTTTGTTTTGATTCAAGTTTTGCAGGTCTATTTCAGTAATTATTTTTAACTAAATCATTATTTCTAAACTGATTTAATATTTCTCAAACTATTTTAGTAAATATATTTTTAAACTATTCCAAAACTTGTATATTCTTTAATACTTGAATGAACCTACCTTCTCTCATATCACCCCTTTTTGATTGAAGCCTATGCTTCTCCTAAGCTGTGGGAGATGCTCTCAGTGTTCTCTGGCAGGAATTCAGTTTTTGGATCATTTGTGGGATTCAGTCTTACTCCTGTATCTTTTACTATGGAACTTCCTCTTAGATCGACGGTGGTCTCCATACTCGGTAACAAATCGTATATCTTTGAAAGTTTTTGCAATAATGATATGTTGGTTAGGTTGCTTTGAAAGTTTACCCCCATGGGTTATCACCAACCTAGTTTTCGTCTTTTTGGTTGATGCTTATACTGCTGCTGAGGTGTGAGTATGGGATCTCTGATCTCTCTCTCTTTAGACTCGGTAAAACATCGCATTCACTGCTCTTTGAAAGATTTTGCAATATTGATAGGATATTTTTTATGGTATGGTTGGTGGCATTTTACTAGTTCATTTCGAAGGCTTCAGATTCGGTAAAAAATCTTATACGCGACTTTGCGAAAGATAGTCAGTGTGATCTAGGGCTTACTATTATGTGAGGTGAGATTGTCTATATTTAACTATTTGAAATTATACTATGTTGCTAAGTTTTTTTCACGAAAACCACAAGACAAAAATTTTGAAACAGATACTTTGTGAAATTTTGAAACCAATACACGAGGCCTTTTACTGAACTTTCTGTTAGTTTTTTAACTAGTATTTTTTCAAACTGTTGCACTTTAAAATTTTTTTAAAATACATAAATAGTACTGTCAACTGTCATTGCTCTCTCACAATTTTTTTTCCTACAAATTTGCAAGTATAACAACTTTTCGGTGCTCCAACTGTATTCCAACTTATTGCAAAAGAAATAATTTTTTTTCCACATCGTTTTCAAGATAAGAGTAGATATAATTCATGTACAGTTTGACTTGTGGCATTTACGGTCAACTTTTCCTATGGCAATGCATTTGCTTATATAAAAGATATTTTTTTTTTATTTAGGCAATAACTAGAAATGCAATGTTTGTTGTTAATAATAAACATAAATGCATTTAATTTCGCAGAAAAAGTTGGAATAACTTGTTGCTGTAAAATGTTACACATCGAAAAACAATGTTAATAGCTTATGATGTGGGATTGATTGCTATGCTTACTTAAAAAGTTATTACACTTTAAAGGAGTCGCATAAATGATGCGCGGAAAAAGTATCTTGTTCATTTAGTTCATAACATAAAGTTTAATGGGTTTCCGTAACATTGCTGCAAAAAAAGAAATTGGCTAATTGAACAAGAAACTGGCTGAAAACTTTCTAGTAAAATGAAAAACCCTAAAATTTCTTGTAGTTGTATTTTTTTATATTACTATTATTTTTTTTTTTTAGAACGAACTACAGTAGCGTACTTAACAGAGATCTGTAATCTGCTTAAAACAAGAGATCTCACATTAAAGTAACATTTTCCTCACTATTATTTTCTAATTTCACTCTGATCAGAGATATGTGTGTACTACCATGATACATATGTTTAGAATCAACCTCTTAAGCTAATACCCCAGACTTGGCTTAATGCGCAACACATGATTATTGTTGTTGCTGTTGTTGTTGTTAGTGTATCTCTTATTTTATATTGTATCTGGCGCTGACACAAAAAACAACTTCAAGCTGTGTCTTGTGGCTGCCACTTTTTCCTCCAAACAAAATCTGTAACAAATGCGCACAGCTGCTACTGCTACTTCTGACTCTGCCACACAGAACAAACTTTCTCTCGAAATCCCGAGACACAACAAGAGAGAGAAAAAAAAAAATAAACAATGTTGCAACTGTTTTATAAAATGAAATTCACACTTACCTTACCGAAACACTTCAAGACCAACCCAATGAATGACTTTAATTTAATTGCCGGCTCGCTGAGTCGAGCAAAGAACCTCAAAGTACCGAACTGTGGCGCATGGGATCTTGCACAGCCGCAATGAGGTGCATTCAAAATGCAATGAGTAGCTATTAGCTAGAGTTACCAGACAATTATGAGTTTCTTAGTATTCGTGTTTACGCATCTCTAGTTATATAGAATGGGTTTCTTCTTTATTTTTTGTATTTTGTATTTTGTAAAAAGCAAAAAGAAGAAGAAATAAAGAGAAAAATTGATAGACAAGGTGTGTAGGTTAATTGAGCATATTAGTGCCTCATAAATGGGGCTCAACTGCATTAGTTTTAGGTTTCCAGGTCGCTTGCATGGCATTCGTAATAATTTGCAATGTAGCAATAGAACCACAACAACGACAAACACCCACTTGCGGTTGTATCTCTCAGATAAGTCAGCAGCAGGAAACGCACAAGATACTTTTCTTGGTTTTACGCTTAAGTGGGAAAAGCGTTTGTGAGTGTAAAATGTGTTAAGTTCTTTAGACTTTGCTTTCTTTATGCCTTTAATATAATACTATGCTGGTTGTATCTATGGCGAGTACTAGTAGTAGTATATGGGATGCCATATGCTTTGTGCGCCTACTTCTTCTACTTGTTGACGTTAGTTGGCTTTCTATTTTCCAAAGTCTACTACAGATCTAACACAAATGCGAGGTTAGCTAGATGCTTATTGAAACCAATAAGATATTGCTAAATATTGTCAGCCAAACAAAGGTTTTAAAAAAGAGAGAAAAAATTATAATAAAAAAAAGTTATCTAAAATAGTTATGAGAAATCTTGAAATTGAGCGTAGCATAGGTAAGATTCATGCGTCAGAACATTTGTGGATATTGATTTGCATCATAAATTCTGTGTATACTGATAATGTCAGTTTCCGAACTCGCGATTTTTAAATCAGTTTAGCTTATCAATTACTCTGGAATACGTGCGGCGAGACTGCTCTTAGGCAGAGAGCGTGCGGCGAGTGGTTTCAACGCTTCACAAATTAAGATTTTTATATCGAAGACCTGCATGGTGGTCCAAGGATTTTCAAAAATGTAGAAATGAAAGAATTACTGGAAAAAGCAGCAAGTGACTCAGCCAGCCTCAAAGTCATGGAAATGATTCAGAAGCATGAATACTGGGTTACGTACGGCTTGAAATCGAGAAATATCGCACAGCCTATTATAATGCGTGCAATATATTAATTGAAATTCATAAGAAAAAAAAGTTAAAAAAAAAGTCTGTTGAACAGCTTTTCTAAAGGCAAATTTGTAAGTCCATTACAATAATCCAAAGTCCGAAAAGTTTTAATTAATATATTGCACGCATTATAATAGGCGACTGAATAAAGGTCTATAACGATAATTCGAAGTGCAAAAAAAAAAAGGAAAATTCTTCAAAAAGTGGTATATTATATAAAAAATGTACCTAATTCTGCTTTCTTTCTTTCTGCGGCACTTCAATCCTGAAATTACATCTTATGTTGACATTTTTCAGGTTGACAAGTTGCTTACATTGCCCATGGAGCATACTTTTCATGCCACCCTCGCATGCATCTATCTATCTAGCGATCTATCCTATCTGCCTACCTGTCGCCTGCCTCAATTCTGACTAACTAATGATGTTTTTTGGCCTGAGACAATCTCTATCCATAATGTAGTAGGAGTATGGGATAGTGAAGGAAGTCTTTGTCGTCATGTGCATGGCTTGTTGCTTTCTTTATTACTTTTATTTGTTTTTGGCTTTTTCTTTATTTTCACTGTTGTTGTTGTCTTTGTTTGTTTGTTGTTGTCATTTTGTTGCCGGCAGTTTCTCTTAAGACAAATTCTATCTTGTCATATTTTGAGCAAAGTTGAGGGAAAAACACATATTTCAAACTATTTTCAGCAGCATCGGTGTTTTTTTTTTTACTTCTTATTTTCTTTTTGGCCGGCTAATGATAATTAGCAGCATTATTTTCCCATTATTCTTTTGGCCTGGAATTGAAATTGAACAATTTCACATTTTCAAGCGTTTTTTTTTCGTTTTTGTTGTTGTTTGTAGTTGTTGTTGTTGCAATTAAAGCATCATTTAGCTTTTTAAAGACGACAATGGGAATACGGAACTACTTTAAGTTGGTTGGGGTGGACCGTGGTAAGCTGTTAAGAAAGCGCGGCAGCTATCTTTTTTCTATAAAAAAATTTAAGAATTTTTGATATTTACTCAAGAGATTTGAAGAGTGCTTGGGTTTATGTTCTAAGAAATCTTAGAACATTTAGTAGATTTCTCGAAATCGTTTAGGTGTAGGAGTTATTTAGTTTCATTTCTATGTAGCGGCATTGAGCTAAGCAGAGAGGAACTTCGTACAAATTAAAAGAATTTAAAATTGAAAAAAATTTGTCAAGATGAAAAAAAAAATACAAAATAAAAAAAAATTTGTCAAGATGAAAAAAAATACAAAATTAAAAAAAAACACAAAAAAAAACGTTAATAAAAAATTTATTAATTACAAATAAACAAAAATAAAAACATATAAAAAATTAAAAAACAAAAATCATATAAAATATTAAAAAAAAAAACATATAAAATATTAAAAAAAAACATATAAAATATTAAAAAAAAAACATATAAAATATTAAAAAAAAAATCATAAAAAATGAAACAAAATATACTTTACATATACAAATTTTAAAACTGTCAAGCAAATAGCTTTACGATTTTGCGTTGTATCAAATTCAGTAAAAAAAATCAAGCTAAAAATTTGACAAAAATGCACACAATTTTTTGCCTCGATTCAGCACAAAAGATCTTTCGATTATGAAATTCATAAAATTTATTTCAAAATTAAAGATTTTTCAACATTTTTTCATAACCAAATAAAGAACACTTATCACATCTTTTAATTATACAAAACACCGTATAAGCAATTTTAGCATATACAATTTGGAGAAATTAGCAATAAATTTAAATATATTTATAAAAAAATTTGTTGGTAGTCAAAAAAGATTTTAATTAAAGAGGTGTGGTTTCCTTTGATGGTAAATGGCTATTCTTTATTGATGCCGCAGTTTTGGCAACAAAAGCAGGAAACTAACTTTTATTTTCATTAAAACAAAAAATGTTAAAAATTATATGTATATTTAGCTTGAAAGAAACGGTTTGACATATGTTTTTTGCCGCATTTGTGTAGCAAACATAAAATATAAATGCCAATTATGGTAACAAGCTTAGCAGTTTTTGTTTAAGTTTAAGTAATAAACCGAGAGCAAAAACTTTCAACTCAAATGTTGGATATTGTTGCTCAGATATAGTTATTTTTTAAAGAAATTGCTGAAATTTATATTATAAGCTATAATTTAGATATTGCATTAATAATTGGTTTGCGCATAAAGCGACTATCATTTTAATTTTATCAGCCAAAACTATTAGAGAAATTGCTGCAACCTTTGCCAGCAGCTGCAAAATAATAAAGTGGCAACATTTGCGGCTGGCCAGCCACATTACGCATACGCAGCGTGTCCAACACCTAGAGAAAACTCCATTTAAAATAACAAACTATAAGCCATAACTAATAAAGATATGAAAACATGACAAATTATGCGCTACATTAGCCACCGTTAGCCACCACTTGGGAGAGGGAGTATATCAAGATATAAATTGCCAACATTTTTAATTAAAACTACAAAGTAAATTAATGATATTTTGTGTTTTTTTCTATTTTTTTTATTTTTGGCATTTCAATTAAAAATAATGACCATATGTGTACACATGTTATAAATGAGTTTTGCGGTTATTTGCTGCGCTGCAGTTCGATAAAATTTGATGGAGTCTTTTGACGCCTTTGACAGACAAAAATTGGCAATGCTTCTCAGCGTTCCGGGGGAGCATTATGCAAGATGCAGCTTGAAATTTGGTAGAAAATTTAAAGCAGTTGAGTGTTGGTGACGAAGTTTGTACTCTGAAATATAGAGGTGACTTCTTTTAGGCGGTTGTACTCATTGAGAGCTGATTTTCGTGGTTCCCGAAATATTTTTTGCAATTGTCAAAGTCTGAAATCATTTTGATCAAGAATATTTTAGGCACTGACTTTAATTTAGAAGTGATAACTATGATGTTTTTTTTCAATATAATTTTATACGTTTGTTTTTATAAGAATTATTAATAAAAAATAAATAAATTTACAGCCCTTAACAATCCTTCATCGCTCCAAACATTTAT
Source organism: Chymomyza procnemis (assembly GCA_035046065.1). NCBI lineage: Eukaryota > Metazoa > Arthropoda > Insecta > Diptera > Drosophilidae > Chymomyza > Chymomyza procnemis. The sequence continues at coordinate 10,520,919 of JAWNOJ010000026.1, read as the reverse complement.
GCTGGTCTACCTCTTAAGAGATTTTCACAGTCAAGTTATTGATTCTGCGACGCCTAGTCTGGTGCCTTCTTTTATTCAAAACTCGTCTACAAACCACACATGTATCTGTATAAAGCATGATTCTGCTCTAATTTTAAAATGTAGTTACATTTTTGTTGCAACTTTTAAAATATTTAAATTTATTCCTCTTCACTATGGTCATTGCTTTAAAGGCGGAACATTGAGATATATCTATAAATAGCTGTTCAAAGAGAACAGCGTTTTATATTTTGTAGCTTAATCAGAATTGCGGTGTCTTTATGTAAAAGGACCCACTTAGGCAAAGAGGGTCTTTTTGCTAGCTATGTCAGTGCTAGGCAAATGCCCCAGTGCTGCCGCCAGTCGACCCTTCGACATTATTAATATTCTGAAATTTTTTTTATCTCAATTCTCAATAATTAATTTTTAAAAATATAGAACTGCTTGGAACGCAATGCCCCAAGTTTCAACTATCCCAGCTTCAACTACATGAGCTTTATTGTTAGCCAGCTGCAGTTGTTCAGCCCAACATACCCAGTTCAGTACAGTGTATTAAATCAAAAAAAGAAATTGTTGCTCCATTTTGTGGGTTTGCGCATCAACAGTTGGCCAACAGTTGAGTTTTCTACATGTTGGCCAGCTGCCTGCGCTTGTCCAGCTTTACGATGAACCAACAGCAATAGCAACAATAGCAACAACTACCATCTAGTTGCGGGTTGCTTCTTCAGCTGCTGTGGCTTACGTGTATGACGCTGGCACGGCACGCTTCCGACTTTCTCCACACGCACACACAAACACATACACACACACATGAATGGACATGCATAGACTTTGCTTGGCGTTATAACAAATTCAGTTTGAACGCTCTGTCTTAGCCTGGCTAATGATCTGTATATGTGTCTGTGTATGTGTGTGTGCGTGCGCGTCTGTGCCTGCTGTATCTTTCTGGCGTAACAACAACAAAAACAACAACAATGGTAATAGCAACAAACCATCATATGCAAACCGGCTGCTAAATTGAAATGTGCTCAGCTCACGCCAACACCAACAACACCAGATCCAAAAGATACAACAGCAAGCAACACTCAACATTGAGATACATATATATAGTTATGCTTTTGTTGTTGGCCATTTGCCAATTGACGCCCCTACAACATAACCCAAAAGCATTTTTGATGTATAGTGTGTGTGTCTGTATCTATGGCAACATCTGTGTGCCAAACATTCGCCATTAGTTGGATTGTTTATGATCTAAACATTAATATTGTAAATACATTGTACTTCTACACTTTCGATATGGTAAATAAACAAATGCACATATACACAAAAAAACGTTCTAAGAGTTACAAATATGCAAATTGACTGCTGCAAACGAGCTATAAAAGATGAAACAAATTACTAAGGCATTAGTTGTTGATTTGATATGCATAATTAAAATGGATACATTTACAGCTCATACATGAGATAGACAACAATTGATACTAATAGCTGCGTTTTGTCAAATGCAAGCAGAACGGATACACAATAAGACCTACACGAACTTTGAGTTGCTGAGCTTTCGGAAATTAGTTCTAGCAGATAGTTTTTCCATGTATTCGTATTTGTTTCAAAAAATTAGTTCTAGAAGATACTTTGTAAATATATGCACGTTAATTGAATCTGAAACGAAACTGTCCAAGTTAAGGTCATAAAATCATAGGGTAACAGGATGATATTTGTGACTTCGACTATAAAATGTATGCGAGAGTTGCGTTAAATAAAATCAGATACATGCTTTTCATAGCTAACACAAATTAGTCAGAATAGATACTTCTTGAATAATAAATACTTCTTGAATGAAAAATATATCTTGAATAATAGATACTTCTTGAATAATACCATAAACTTGGGCAATTCTTGAATAATAGATACTTTTGAATAAAAGATACTTCTTGAATAATAGACACTTATTTACGCGCTTAGACTTAAAGCTTAGAAAATTGGAATACCAAAAAATATAAAGGGTTTTTGGTTATATTTTTCACTACAAGAATTGCAGTGTATAACAATTCGTTCTACCAGATATTTTAATATTGTGCTTTTACTTAAAGCTGCTCCAAGATTTTAACTACTATTAAGATCTAATATATACAAAACCATATACAGAGGAGAACTAGGTGTCGTAAAATCAATAACGCCACTGTCCGAATCCCCAGACAACGCACACATATAAATGAAAATATAGAACCAACTTTAGACGAAAATCATCCTATGTATAGGTACACCATTGTCTGTCGGATATTTAATACAAAAAGCCACCAGACTACTCGTAGAATCAATAAGTTCCAAGCAAAAGTTTACGTCAAGAGGTGTGTGTATACACCAAATTATTCAGAAGATATAGAAATACAATCATAGTCATTCTTTCTGATAAACAGGCTACTAAAACGGCTGTAACTAGTTTCCAAATTAATGCGACCTAGAGTAAAACTAAGCTCTCAAGGAATGTGCAACAATATTTTACTTAGATGGGCTGTGGATCATAACAAAATTCTTGGGAATTAAGTAGTAGATAGTCTTCTAAGAGACGGTTTCGTCAACAGATAGATACAAGTAATAATAATAGAGCCCAATTGTTTTTGTAGCATTGGCAGACTCACCACAAAGTAGTTACTTAGAGAAGCGAACTAGGCGAAGATCCTGGACCAGCTTTACCTGTCTGCGTAAATCTAAACAGCTTGTGCAGCAATTTCCCCAGGATACTCATGGTACGACTCAAATTATGAAACTCAATTATGAATTACACAAAGATACTCATTGGACTTCTCACAGTACAATGTAGGTTCAGAAAAGACCTGAACCAGATAGCAACATTTTAGACTCTAAAAACAGTTGCTTCTGTGAGTTGTAGAAGCAGGGTCTTCACAGCAAATACACACAGAGTGTGCAATACACTTGACAGAAGTAAAACTGCTCTTCCATGGTGCCTCTTTTTACACTAAAAATTATGTGCTAAGCTGTCTAACCGTCAGATACTCTCAGAAGCTACTTAAGTTCAAAGTATATAAAAAATAAATATGCTCAAAATCAAGCAATAAATATCAAAATAATGCCAAAACTAAATAATGTTCTGCCTAAATCACTTCCAAACGCAACCACATATGAAAACTTCAAAATCATTCTAAAAAATTATAACAAAGCGTCGTCGACTGTCTCGAATTTGCGAAAAACTTTATTATAGTACAATTAAAGTTAAATATTGTAATTTAGTTTTAATTTTCGTAACATCTGTCTTATTCTCTCCATGTCTTTCTCTTTACAGGTGAGTTGTGACTTCATAACGCTCAAAATACAACATAACAAATTTCGTATAACTCGGCCAGGTAATTGCGTAATTTAGTTCTATAAAAAATAAAATAAAAAAAACCTTTGAGGCACATTTAAAAATGGTTCATTGTCAACGTCTTTGTGGCAAAAGGCAAATTTGTAAGGTTTACGTGCAGCCAAGTATAACGTCAAAATCAGCGTAGTCTTTTTGGCTTAACATATTCTTCAAGCGAATTAAAATATATATGCAATTATAAGAAATTATACTCGCGTGGATTAACAAGATAATGAGGGTCGTTGGTTGGTAACCACAACGCAAAATACCAACTCAAAACTAACAAAAAAAAGTGAAGCGTAGCGCGTGTGTTTTTTTTAATTGTTAAATTGCAAACAACAAAAAGCAACAACTTTTGTTAAGTCTCGGATTTATGTCATGCCCCACATAAGACTAACCAAAGTCCAATTTAAATACAGCCACGTATATGTATTTATGCAGCCTGGCCACGGATGTGACAGATTTTGGGCAAAAGTAAGCACAGTGGTGCAAAATTGTTGTGGCAATTGCTGAAATTTATTCTGTGTATTTGCGATGCATTTACATTCGATTGGGTTTAAGGTATTTTTAATCGAAGAGATACTGTGAATTCAAATAAATTTTTCAGCGATGAAGCGATGCTATTTTGAGTGAACACCCCAAATTTCCGTGTATTGGGCTCAGAAAATTCTCACGTGTTTGTTGAGAGGCCATTACTTCCACCAAAAGTTACTGTTTGGTGCTCATTATGATCTGGTGGAATCATTGGGCCATATTTCATTGAAAACAGGGACTGCCAGACGGTGACTGTGAAATTGAAGTGACTGAAGTTGAAGACATGTATACGGATGACATGTGGGTCCAGCAGGACAGGACGTGCCACACGACCGACTATGGCCATATTGCGCACGAAATTTAAAGAACGCAAAATTTCGAGTTTTAGTAATGTCAATTGGCCAAATTTCAAATTCAAATTTTAGAAAAAAAAAAATCCTTAAACTATTTAGCGATTTAATTTTTAACTAAACAATTACAGTGAGTTCTATTGGTATGAACAGGGTATAAATTGCCTTGGAATATCTCTTCCAAAGTTGTGTCACTTAAGTCGATCCTTAACTTCCATCAAAAGTTATACAGTTGCCCGTTGCTTCCACTAAAATGACATAATACCAAGCTTCTTTCTATACATCTATATGCAAACCAAATATCAGTATATTTGTGGGAAACTTGCAAATCAGATCTGGTCACACTTAAAATTTTGGAAACAAAAAAAAACCAAAAGTATTTTTGGATTTTATATTTAACTACATTTCTTGCACGAAACGCACGATTAGTTTTTATAATTGAGAAGGTAGACAACTTCAGTGAGCTCTTTTGGTATGAACTGTTCCATTATATAAATCGTCTTCGAATATCGCTTCCAAAGCTGTCTGACTTAAGTCGATCTATAACTTCCATCAAAAGTTATAAAGTTGTCAAGCATATGCAAGCTGTCAAGCAAAACTTTTAAAAAATGGCCATATGAATTTATTGGCTATAAATTATATTGGGTTATCCATTATGATTTCCCGATTTCGTATTGCAAACAGAACTGCAATACAAACGACATATCTTTAAGGGGTTTGTCTTCTAAAAATAAGCATCGATTATTTATTGTAATTGCATATTTCAACTATAAGCAGACACAGGAAATTTCCGAATATGGGACAGTAAAATCGCTCATATAACTACAATACGATCATAATATCAATACCGAGTCACTGATGAGCCATTTGGTTTGATGGACTGATTGAATCATAACTCTTCGGAAATAAAGAACGCTGATTGAAAAAAACATAACTCTTTGGAAATAGAGAGGAAACCAAGAAGATATCAAGTTACGGGGGAAATATTTACATTTTTCATAGCATACATAATGGCAAATCTCCAACATTTAATTGCAATAAAAATTTCAATGAAATTATAACTTAAAATATCATACGTTTACTTTTGGCAATACAGAACAGATAACCTTGTAGTACAGCAAGTTTGAAATGTTTTTTGTGTGCATAAAAAGTGCCGAAATTTTCTTAACAAAATTAATGTTCACACTAAAAACATTTAATGACAGAAATATGGCAAAATGTTTCAGGATCAGCAATAAATTATAAGCGTTCCATTTGACCACTGTACAACGCGGCGTATGCGCAATACGCGCAGACGGTAGCCGCAAAACGGAAAGACAATTTGGAAAAGCAAAATATATGGCAGATGAAAATTGAAAAAAATAAAAAAAAATATACACATATTTGAGTTGTATATGATGTATGTGTATGGACAGGAAATTCAAGCATCGACAAGTTGTCTATATTTAGCCAAGTTATTGACTAAGGAAAAGCCATGTAAACAACTTGGCTGCAACAGCGACCTAAATTTACCGTAAAATTCATGAGAAAAATGCGCCTTGCCAAAGACGTCATGGAAATGTTGTAGTTAGTTGTTGTGTACTTTTTTTTTTTTTGTTGCTGCTGTTGTTTTTGTTACTAACTCCCCAAGAGTCGCCAACAAAGCTGGAGAGCCGGAGCCGGAGACGAGACGAGGCGACTCGGCGCTGCTGCGGATTGGTGTCTGGTCTCAGGTGTCTGCCTGGCGCAGCTGTCGCGACAACGCCAGGCAGATGCAACAAGTTGCCATAGTTGTTGTTGTAGTTGTTGCCGTCGCCAAGGTCATCATTGGCTTAGTGTATATGGCCAGCCAAATCGCTGCAGCAGCTACAAAAAGCAACTAACAAGCGTTTTGGCCTTTTGAACGTTTTTGGTAACGCTTTTGCCTTACCAGTTTGTCAACTTATTGTGTCGTTTTTTTTTTTTTTTTGCAACACTGGCTGTGGCTTCTTCTGCTGCAAGTTCTATGTCTTCTCAGCTGCCCGAGACTCGACTCCACTGTCGCGACAAGTTGTGCTCGTATTTCATTTTTGGGGCGCCTTGTTAGCTGCTCAAGCCCATATGTTGCCTGCCGCTGTTGGAGGGTATCTGCACAGGGATCATGAGAGTCATGGGAGCTAAAAGTGGAAAATTTATGACCTATACAAAGAAAGCTTAACTACCAGCAGCATATGTAATTTGACTATCAAGTGACTGCGTATATAAATAACTTGAAAAAAAAAAATAAGTTCGACGAACTGTAGCTGTTTACCAGGTGTATGGAGGAGAGTGTTGCTATATGACAAGGATCCCACAAACAATGACCTAAACCAGGGCCAATCAAACTATTAGACAGCGTGTCATTAAAATAGACAAAAAGACAGCGCTGCCGTTGTTGTGTGCACGGGGACACCGCTCCCCATAACTCACAAATCACATGGCAAGAGTCAGCGCCTGCACACCCATAAACCCACTGAACCGCATATATATTGTGGTCTCGGGTTGGTTCGTTTTTGGTTTTTTTTTTGTCTTCTCATTTTGTCCATTTGTTGCTGTGTATGACATGAATTGGCTTGGTTTGGCGGCTCGTGTCGTATACTTAATATGTATTTCCAGTTATAAGCGGTCTCACATTTATCGATCGGCATGAATATTAGTTGACGACAGCGTCGACAACAACGACATCGTCCTCATTTAGACAGCGCCTTTTTGCTCTTCTTGTTATATTATAGCCTGCTGGCTCGAGCCTAGCCTAGCCCCAACTAGCCTTGCCTTGCCTTGCCTTTCGAATAGTTTTTCCAAGTAGTCGTCGTCGTCGTCGTCGTCGCCGTCGGCAGCGTATTCGTTTCCGCCCTCACACCCGTTTCGACCATACTTGAGCCACATGCAAACAAGTCTTTTATGGCGCTTTTTGCAGCGACAGTGCATCATATGGCCATGTTTGGTTATCTATTTAACTGTTAGTATGGCATGGCGTGCGTCGGTCTTTAAGCGCGACTATGTTTGAGCTGATTTTTCACCACATGCCTACAAAGTAGTATACCATATATATGTCTGTCTCTACTATAAACAGACACTCACTTACCTTGCCTAGCTTCTTGTTTGGCTTGTTAATGCCCTAGCGCAGGCTATGATAACTTTTTAATTAAGTTGGCAACATTTTCTGAGGGTAGTTTTCCGTTAAAGGCACCGCTAGTTGTGGATGGCGTTCCAAAGATGTTTGCGTTTTAACACTTCATTTTCCTAGACCAAGGACCTACAAAGTGACCTACAAATATATTTGGGAATTTTCCTTAGCGTGCAGAACCTTTTGGCAGCATGTGAGATGAGATGAGTTTGCTCTGAAGCAAACATACTTTATTTTAAACAATTTTAAAATTGAAAGAAACAATGAATTGTGATATTCTTCTATAATCCGCTGTTCTTCAAGAAATTTTTGTTAGGGACTTACAGATAAATTATTATTTGCCTAAAAGTGTTTATACAAATTTCCAAACCAAATATTCGAACTCCCTACATAAAATAATTGATTTGCTCGCAATGTCCTTATTACCAAAAAGAAAGCAATTGTCCAAAAGTATCCCTTATATTCAAAGATGCCGACATTTGGCTGCATGCTGTGCGTTCCTGTTCTCTTTGAAAAGTAAATAATAGGGAGCCCTCTGCAACTTATAGAAAAGTCAAGGGTATTATTGTATGATTATTATTTCATATATAACTCATCAACAGCGACTCGCTTTAGATATCGACTTTTATTTAAAATCTATTACAAATTACAATAATTTAAGATTCGTACAAAAGTGATATCGAACTACAGCAGAATTGCTAGTTTTGAACAACTGTTCTCAGAAACCCGAAAAATATCAACTTATAGATCTGTAACGTTCTTTCTGCTATTTCATTTGCTTCATTTCAATACACTTCGTTGTTATGTGTCTTATCTCGATTTGGCGCTTGATGCTCTCTAAAGCAATATTTGTAGAAGAATTGCTACTGAGAATTGCTACTGCTTCATTCCTTCAGTTTACATGTTTTCAACAAATTAAATTTAGATTTTTATGCCTGTGTGTTTGTACTTCTGCTTTTACGGAAGAATTACTTTTTTAGCTCAAAAATTCGATAAGTTATTTTTCATGTTTGACTTTTAAAATTCGGTAGGTCATTTTTCATCTTAGAGTTTACAATTATATCAGTCGACAAGAACTTTTTCTTCTACGAGCAGAATAAATGCCACCACCAGATTAACTTCTATTGAATATAAAATGTTTTTAATGAAACATATATACAATCTGTCGTTTTCCCTGATAAGATAAATTGTCTATTGTTAAAAGTAATAAACTATTTATGGATAAACGCTTGATTACCTCAAATCTGAGTCATCATGCTGGAATAACTATTATTAACCTTTTATCAAAAAAAGCTATCAAAGAAAACACTATAAAGTATAAGTGTTGATGAGCTCAACACATTAAGTCGTTGCTTAGCCATCCATGATAGTATTGTTTCCACTTCTGTGTGTTTAGTTAATAGAAAAAATATTTAAAAAATACTTTTTAAATCAAGAAGTAGCCTAAGTATGTTCTATCGATTAGCACAACGAGACAAGTTCTAAAATAGTATATTATATCAGGATTCATTTTGAAATATTTCGCACTTAAACACATTTTCTTTAGCTTTTATCCATAAATCGAGCTTTATTCTAGGATCGAGAATATTTTGAGCTTCATTAATAGAGTATATATAGATGAAGAAATTTTCCTGAAATTTTCAAATGAAACAATCTTTTCGAAGCGCGACTTATTCTTGAAGTTCTTAAATTATTTTATAAGCTTTAAACAATTGTTTAGACATTATTTTTACTCACTTAATTTTTTAATATTAATAATAAATAATATAATGTGGAACAGAGGCGGAAAAACTCCCATTGTATATAGCTCGCCTGCTTAAATGCACAAAATTCTGCCTCGGTGCAGTCAACAGATGCAAATATTGCAACTCTCTCACATGTCTTTGCTTGAATGTCGCTCTCGCACTCATTTGCGTTATTGCTGACTGCACTTCTTACTTCGACAAAGAATTATGTGATTATGATATGATGCTTTGCCAGAAACTGCAAAAGCAAAACGAAAGTACGATTTCTTTTGGAAGTACTTGATTTCTTAAAGCGGAACTAATTTTAAACACGTGAGCTTACTTATTTTTTTAAGTTTTAGAACGACTTATTGGAAATAATAAGGGCAATTTTTTTTATATTTTCAACAATTTCCCGAAGACTTTCCCGAAGACTTGCATGAGTTGTGCTCAACCCTGATGCGTGAAACGAACAGGAAGAACGATTTTTTTTTTTAGAAGTTCAAGCTTCTTTAAATTCGATCTAATTTTATTCGAAAGACGTATTTCTCTTTGATTACAATTCCGCTTATTTTCTGAAAATCTATAACGACTGATTCAGAACAATAAGGGAAATTTCAAATCTGCAGCAATCAATTTCTATAAGCAATCCCAGACGTCTTTGAGTTATCCTTAGCTATGATATGAAGTGCGCAATTTGGCTGTTATTTTGAAAACGAAGCGGATGAAAGGTTTCTTCTGGAAGTACATGCTTTTTAAAGCCAAACTTATTTTATTCAAAAGATCTGTAAAAGAAGTTTTTGCTTTGGTTTCAAGTACGTTTCTTCATCAGAGGCACGATTAAGAACAATAAGAGATCCCAGACTTTTAGGAACTATGCTCAGCTCTGATATGAAATTTATTTAAATTTTAAAAGCCAAGCGAAAGAACGATTTCTTTTGAAAGTACATGCTTCCTTAAAGCCAAACTTATTTTATTCAAAAGACACCTTATCGCAGTTCTTTCTCTTTGCTTACAAGTCCGTTTCTACTTCAAAGTTTTAGGATGAACGTTTTAGAACATTTAGGGAAATTTTTTGCTTTCATTCTGAATTTTCCATAAGTAATCCCAGTCAGTGTATTTCAACTTTCTGACTGCCTAGAGCTGATTTTTTATTTGTAGAATTGTTTATTTTATTAATTACAGTGCGAGTTGAGCAGCAGGCCTACGACTAATTAGGCAGTTATGGTGGCTATATGTTTGTATACTCTATGTATATATATAATAAAACATACGGAGAAGCCTGCCGCCGGTTGGCTAACTAAAATGCATAAATTTGAAGTATTTCAGTGGGAAATTAAATGGGCATTTGATGTTGCGAATAGTTGTAAAAATGTAGGTCCCAGCTGGAGTAGTAGTCCAAGAGTAAAGTGAATTGTCAATTCTCATCATCATGGCCTTTGGCAGCAATTAATTGCAAGTCCCTGAAATCCGTGGGCTACGTGTAGTACTAGCATTGCACAATTGTCGGAGGCTATTAAAGTCGCCTACTGCGCCTCTAATGGGCTTGGTTTGTGCCGCTGCTCTTTGGCGTTTTGTCATCGTCATTATTAGTATTATCATGATCATGAGGTTGACGTTGACGCTGACGCTGACTATGCTGATGATGACGTTGTCGTTGTTGCAAGGTTTTGCTAACTGCGGCTGACTGACTGACTGTCGCACTGGCGTTCTCTCTTTGAAGGTAAACAACGTCGTCACTCGTCAGGCACTTGGTTACATAAATGAAAATGCCGCTTTGTGGCTCATTAGTTGCGCCTCATGAATAGCCCCAAGGAGTTAAAAACAGTCGAAACGAGTACACTCAAAAGTGAGTGCAATTGAAGAGCCCATTAACTTGCAGATCCAGTCAGTGGCCACAGACACAGCCACAGCCACAGCCAACGTACAGAACTTGGTTTTGGTGTTTTAATTACTTGCCGCAGATTTTTGGTCTATGCAACTTTCTAAAATTCTTGAGATACTTTTGATGCCGCTGCGCGGACTGGTACAACAACAAAACTCGGAAATAAACAGTTTTATTTGTTAGAACATTATTTTGGCTGCTGGGCAAATTATGCCAACGCAGCAGAAATAACAAGAATCTAAACGTAAAACAACTAACAAAGAAAAAGTATCTTTGACTAGTTAGATGTGTATTTCAAGTTTTCAACTTTATGACTAAGCAGCAAAAAAGACTAACAAAAATAAAAGCTCAAAAACCCCTTAAAAGTAGAAAGAAAACCTTGACTACCAATTGTCTAACTAATTTTGTTTGATGTCTATTTTTCTTGTTGTTGCTCTTAATTGACTTAATTTCGAGCAAAACAAAAACAAAAAAATACACAAAAAAAAAAAACGAAACAAAAACATAAAAAAAAACAGCCGGCATTGTTTGTCTAAAATGTCTATAAAATCTTGTAGAAAAATATATATATGTACCTTGTTGCTTTGTTTTTACAAATTGGCTACAATTTCAATGTTAATGGCAAACCAAAAGGGCTCCAACCATAACGCACAACATTTTATTATTAACAAACTAATAGTAATATTAATAATAATAATGAACTTTGTGCTGGGCTTCATTCTATCAAGGCGTAACGAAATACGCTTAAAACCTTGAAATGCATGCATATGAAGTTTTGGTATTGTCTATCCGATGTTATAAACAAAAACATATAGAAAAAACATTTAAAATGCAATTAGATTTGTACATATTATTTCAAATACACTCACTAGCAGTACTTTAGTTTGTTGCGCGCATAACAAACAGCTATACGACAAGTCAGGTAGTAAAGATCTTTGTTATCTTAATATTATTTTTGATTAGATTTTTTGATTATGTAGAAAATACTTCTGCAATTATAAAAAATCTTGTTTTCATTTAAACAAAAAGAAAAATTGCATTTGCAGGATGTGAATGCAAAAAGTTGGTTTCGCCTGCTTAGTTAAGGCCTGCATCTTTAAGGATGAAGATGACTTTCGGATAAAGCCAAGTAGAGTAAAATATGAATTTTTAAGACCAATTAAACTTTTGAGTAAAAGTTGAGCAACTATACAAAGTATATTAACTCAGTATGCACTTTAATAGCAAGCATATAGCATGCTCTCAAGCACATTCTCATATTAAGATTTCTTTCAAGCGAGTATTTGAAATAATTTATTACTATAAAATCGAGTATGATAATTATTATTGATGTCAACAACGTTCATAAAAGAAAAGATTCGATAGATTTTTGAATAATACAAAAGAAAGTATTTTTCTTATACTTCATATAATTATCAAAAAATAATAATACTCATGAAAGTGTCGATAAGGTTAAGTCGACAAATATTGGCTCATTATTATACATTTGTGTTTCCTAAGATAAAAGTAACTAAAGAAACTTACATTACAGAGGCCAGAAATCGACATAGCTGAATTAATCTTGATACGACATTTTTTGAAAAATGTATTATTGAGCAGTATCAAATACTCCATTTTCATACGATTTCGCCGAAATGTTTTAGATTCGATTTCCCGAGCACAACTGGTATTTAATTTTCATATAATTAACATTTTCAGCGTATTCGCAGTTCCCCAGCTCAAAGCCAGGTTTCATCTCTAACGTAATTTATTTATCACCTCTTGTTAGGTTTACCAAATAAATTGGCTACCTACAAGATACAATTGTCCGAGTTAGTTTGTTTTTTTTTCTTTTTATAAATTGTAGCCCCGAAATAGTGTCAAGTTTAAATAGATGCATATATATGCTCTCGTCATTGTGGTTTTTATGGGTGCCAAAAAGTCAGAGTGTGTTGGCCTTTGTTGGTTGTCGCCAAAACTTTTGCGAAAAACAAAAACAATGAGTGTTATTATAGTCTCGCAGTGGACTTGGGCGGGGTCTGGATAGATGTTTTGACCATGTGTTTTTGTAATTAGCTTGATTGTTGCTACAATTCCATTAAGCCTTTAAGCCAGTAAGCCATATCGATTGCACTCAATAGGCAGCCAGACAGATACCAACAGAGAGAGATTTAGAGATACTTTTGTTTAGTCTATTTTATATTTTTGCCCGTTTTCGGTGGGGTCTTTGACGCGATTTTGTTTTGTCACGTTTTAGTTTTTGTAGTTGACAAATGAAAGCACAGTCCGACAGACGGATACAGAGGGAGAGAGAGAGAGCGAGAGAGACAGACCCCAGAGACGAGCAGACATTGAACATTTACAAATCTTGGTCGTGTCATGCGATACCAAAGGTTAACCCGCACGCCCCCTTTTTTTTGGGGTCTTAGGTTTGTTGCTGTCAGTGCATATGCAACTAAGTGAAGTGCACTTTGTGCCTCGGGCCAAGCCAATTAGAAGTGCTAAAAAATGAGCAATGAGTCTGTCTCGTCGTATGCACTAATTAGCAGGGCGTACTGGAATGTCTAGGATAACTGTGTTTTCTAATACCCTGTAGTTTGGGCACATAAGGGTGCATTGGGGCTTATGCATGTATATGTAGATTGTATTTGAAGAAGAAGTTAAAGACACAAGAAACACAGAGATATGTCTCCTCCTTATTACACTAGAGATGATATTGACTTTAACTATCGAAACTATCGAACTCGATGCTGAATGAAGATATGGATGTACTCGTTTAATAATAATTTTTGGAGCATAATTAGATTTATTGTATTCAATTTTTTTTTTTAACTTTTAACATTTAATAATAAGATACCGAATCTAGTTCTATTCTTTTATCTATATCAACACGACTATTTGATCTCTTGGAGTAATCGGTAACCTAATCTATTGTTCTATTGTTTTACCTTTATCGACTCTTATTACTTTTTTTGGTATCGAACTCCTCTAGGAAACTCTGTGGCTTATCAAATCCTTAGATAAATTCACTTTATCCTACCATTTTCTCTTTTTCGCAGTGAACATTAAAAATTTTAACTTTAGAGCAAGTATTCTTAAAATTTTTATTTAATTAATTAAACAAAATTATAATAAAAATGTATATTTGAAAAAATTAAAAATAGTGATAGGATTCATTTCCGTCAGGAAATTTAATTAAAAAAATTATAATAAAAATGTATATTTGAAAAAATTTAAATTAATTATAGGATTCATTTCCTTTCTTAACGATTAACATATTTTCTTTGCACTGAACTCTTATTTGGCAAAGTTATTTTATCACTTAACATTTCTGAAGTTAACAGATAATATTTTCAATAGAAAAAAAAATTAAAAATTTAGAATTAAAAAAAAATTTAAAAGTTTAAGTTTCAAAAAGTTAATAATTTTTAATTAATAATAATAAATAATAATAAACTTGTATAAAATTTAATTTTTTTTAATAAAATAAACAAAAATATTGAATGATATAATTAAAAAATAAAAAAAATTAATTATTTTCAATTGAAGAATGAAAAATTATGAATAATAAAAATATGAAAAATTTTATAAAAAAATTAAATAATAAAAATATGAATATTATGAATTAAAAAAAAGATGTGTTTTGAAGTAAAAGTAAAAACACAAAAATAATAAAAAATTTTTTGTTATAGAAAATTAAACAATTTTGAATTCAAAAAACAATAGACATATTTTGAATTAAAAAATGAATAATTTTGAATTTAATGAAAAAGAATTTAAAAAAAAAATCAAAAATTAAATCTTGAAAATGCAGTATTTATTTATATGATTTATAGTATTTGTATTTATTTTATTATTGTTACTTATTTTATTTTTTGTACTTATTTTATTATTTATATAATATTCTTGTCAAGGTTATGCCGATAATTAAGCCGGTTATTTCATTTTCACGCAGTTCCTAGAAGTTGAATACTACAGAAAAGAGAAAAGGGTAGGAAATATATTATTAAGTAAGTAAAGATTCATAGAAAATATTTGAATAAAATCTATTAAAAACAATATGTATTCCATTTTAGTTGATTTTACATATTCTGGTATTGATGATTTGTCGGATAAAAATCAAAAAATCCTTGTCAATTTTTAAGTATTTATTTCATAATATCATTTGGAATCGAAGTGCAAGCGTTAGAAAGCTCACCACTTTATACATTAATTTCTCGATTGGCGGTTCAATTTATTTTTTAAGTCCACCTGCATTATAGCATATTATTCTATTAAAAATTTCGAAACCAAAAATAATTCATTTATATTTCTTTGCTAGAAAATTAATAAAAACAATCTTTTGTTTAACTACTTAAAAAAGATTTGTATCTTAAATCTTAGTAACTCCATTATTACTAAATTCAAAGAAAGTTTAGGGTATATTTAAGTCCAAATGTGCCGCCCCATTAACATTTCAAGCGAAAACTATGCGCAAACATTTAACCTTCGGCATGCGCAGCGAAGGAAGGGGTCTTCGAAATACCTCCTCACAGTTTGTCTTGGTCAAATATGAACATGCTCGGCCCCAGCTAGGATACAGTATATTGTATAAGTATCCGTCTGAATTTATTGCCTTTGTTTGTTATTTGTGCGCCATTTCTATAATTGCCATGGCGATGCAATTTAAGCATTGAATGCACTAAAAGCCACAGCTAACACAACCATGGCTCAAGTTAGTTGGCCAAGAGAGATACGATAGTATCTACCAAGTAGATAGTATAAGTATTTATATAACAACGTATGAGTGTGTATCCGTTGCTTTGACTTTCGCGCTCTTTGCCTAAGTGCCTGTAATTTCAGTTTCAATTTTGCCATGACCTTTTTAACGTTTTTTTTTGCAATTGTTTTTTAAGTTTTCCATTGCCAATCTCAAACAACATTTGTTAGCAATCGTCTAACGTATAACTATCTAGTAACTACACTAGTATCTCTGCGCCTTTTAGTGGGCGAAAACAAAAGGTAAACACAAATTGGTGCTAAATTATGCCGGAACTGTTGATCTAGCGCCATATTTGAATTCGATTTCTTTGTTTAAGCCAACGCGTTGCAGCTTTTCTTTTCTTTTTTGAGGGGGATTTGTTTATGACCATGTTTCCGTTGTGTAACCAACCAAGATTTGCTGTGTCGCAGATATTGGTTAGGGATTAGTTTATTTTTTTTTCAGCTGCTATTAAATTTTTTACGCTTGTTCAAAATTGAGTTTTGCGCAGCTAAAAGAATTTTAAATCTTATTTTAATTAGTGGCAGTTACTTTCTATTATATAAAGTTTTTTTTTTCAAGGATTGTTGATTAAACATAAAAAAGTGGGCATTCAAGATTAAATTAAAATGTTTGCTAAGATGTTATTATCCGAAAACAATTTTATGTTTGTTTGTCAATAAACAAGCTTGTAATTTTCGACAATAAATAGGAAACTTCAAAAAAAATTTGAATCTTAAAGTACAGTGTCAGCCAAAAGTTTTGTCATATTAAATGAACAAGTAGTTTTCTAGCATAAAAAGTTTATTTTTTAAAGATTGCTATTAGACTTAACATAAAATAATGGAGCTTTAGCGATTTTAATAGTAGTAATTCTTTAGTAATGACGAAGTTATCTTCATTACTTTTCTAAAAACGTTGTTTTTATTTTTTATTTTAAATCTTTGCCATGCCGTTTTGGAGTAGAAATTATAATAAACTATTTTTAAGCTATATAAATCTCTATCTATCAATATCTACAAAAAAAAAATACCTAAAATTTCTGCAAATTTTATATAATATGATATTAAAAAAAATTAAAAAAATAAAATAAGTTGTATTGTATCAAATCCTTTTTTCATTTCGTTTTTCGGTTTGTTTTGGTGTAAACCGAGCAAATCAAACCATTTTTTCTCTCAATTGCACTTAAGTGGGGAATAATAAAACAAAGGCTCAATGAAAGACTGTTTATCGTTTACAATTAGTGACTTTAATTAACTTTCGTTTTCTTGCTTTTAATTAAACACAACATAGGAAAACACAAATAAAACATTTTCGTTATAAATTTGATTCACTTTTGAAAAAAAAAAAAAAAAAAAAATACAGTAAGTTTCGACCACTCTTCTGACATTCTACACACGAAAAGGGAGTTTCCTGAAAGTGTTTGGATATGAGTCGACTTTTTAAAAACCTTAAAATGCAACCTAGTTTTGCAAGCTCTAAAACAAGAGGTGCTGAGTGAAACTTAAAAACATCAAATCGGTCAATCGAATTATTAACCTTAAAATGCAACCTAGTTTTGCAAGTTCTAAAACAAGAGGTGCTGAGTGAAACTTAAAAACATCAAATCGGTCAATCGAATTATTTTGGATTGGATGGGACGTGCTGCGAAAATGAATTTCAGGCTATTACCAACGCTCTAAGAAGAATATGTTGTACTACTACGCCTAAACAATTCTAATTTACGCAGATAATATCATTTGATGAAGATTTTAATTGCAAGAGTACCCAATATGTTTTTATTTGTTTTTTTTGCTAATTGCGCTTTTACTCTGAAGAATTTTACAAAAAAAATTGTTGGTTGTGTTTCTTCGAAAAAGTTAAAACTTAAGGCAATACATTTTTTTTTTTTTTTTTTTTTTTTTGGAAAACTTGTTGATAAGCCGATTAAGTCGAAATCAGAGCCAAAAAGTGGATGTATCTTGGTGTTACTGAGTGCTCTTTTAATACGAAGAATTTTTCAAAATATACTTATTTCGTGTCCTTCGATAAAGCTAAAACTTGAACTTTTCGATTAGTCAATCAAGTTGAAATCAAAGTCAGCAAGTGAATATATCTTGGGTAAAGTAATTACTCTTTTCATTCGAATAACTTGACTAAAAAATTATTTTCTAGTTTTCCTTCGATAAAGCTTAATCTTCAAAAAAGCCTTGAAAGTTTTTCGACGGGCTTATCAAGTCGAAATCAGAGCCAAAAATTGGATGTATCTTAGTTTTACAGATTGCCATTTTAATCTGAACAATTTTGCGAAAAAAAAGTTGTTTTTTTGAAAGTTTTTCGACGAGTAGTTAAAGTCAAAATCAGAGCCAAAAAGTGAATTGCTCTCTTAATCTGCAGAATTTCACGAGAAATAGTAGCTTTTTTTTCTTCGATAAAGCTAAAAGTAGCAAAAAAGTTTTTTTTTTTAAATTATTGACTAGTCTTCAAACTCAGTTTTAAATATTTGATTTTTCGGCCAATAAAAACTAAGCTAGTGGGCAGGCTTTTTAGTCGAAAGAATTAATTAAGCGACAATTAGCTGTGCATAAAATTTTGATAGACAGTGTAAGGATTAACAAGTAATTAGTGTAAAAGCCACTTATGGCATTAGAAACTTCTACGAACTGATACAACGTAAAAGTAATGAATGATTATATGATTTATACCGTCATATCGGACATAAATTGTATGAAAGGCGTTGCTCTTGTGGGAATTACAACGGAAACGCTGCATTTATCAGCCCGTCTTTATATTTCTACAACCTCAACTTGATAAATTGCGAAAGTTTATCCGCTAATGAAATTATGAAGTATTGATGAAATGAATATTTAACTGCCGCGCCGCCGCGCTTTTCACACATGAATTTCACAAGGAATGCCACTTTAAGTAGCGAGTCCGAGAGACAAGTCTAGCGAAAGTGTTGGTCATTAATTTGCAGTACGCATTTGGTAGATCCGAGACACGTCAATCAATGGCTCTAGCGCTGGCTCTGACTCTGATCACTTGACTTTTTGTCGTACTACAAATCGAATTGAAAGACTTTTTGTTTGACTGTAAAAACGAATAAGTCGATTGATTGAGTGAGTACTTAATACTTGCGCTGATTGTTACTTTCGAAAGCAATTTTGAGTTTTGGTTAATGCAACATTTTCATAGTCGACGTCATTAATTTCTGCTCCAAATAAGCAAATGGCAATTATCTCTCTGCATTTAATAATATTTGTGTAGCTCGTAAAATTGCTGTGCATATCAAAGCGCGCCTGTCATATGCAAACGAAACGTACTTGTATCTTTATATGCTCTACAAGTATATAACAGATACTGTGTATCTGTCAGTCATTTGCAATAATTCAGTCAGCTGTTTGTCAAAGCTTCAACAACAGATCTGCTCAGATCTGCCAAACCGCAGTTGCATGTTACCTTGTGTACGCGAGAGTTCGAGGCACCTCTACATCCAGAGGTGCTGCTGCTGCTGCTGTTCATATTGAATTTTATATGCGCCCTTCAATAGAGGTTGCAGCTCTCGCTTGGATCTTGTTCATTCGTCCGTTGATAATGTAACCACACTTTGTATTTTTTTTTCGTATCTGACTGTCTGTCGTCCCCACCCTCTTGTGTCTGTCTGCATGTAGCATATAATTTTTTTCATTTTACGTTTTTAGGTATAGTATTACTTTAGATACGCTACACTTAAAATAAACATCATGGACCGCCGTTGCCAGCACCACCACACCACCACCGCCTCTATATGACAGTACGTGGGAGGGCAGGCAACCTCATGTTGAGCTAAGTATCTGAAAGTTGCGCCAAAGTAAATGTTGTTTTTGTTTTTCGTCGTAGCGCCTAGCCAGCCGTGTAAGTGTAAGCAATTTGACTGGTCTAGACTTTACATAATAGAGTTAGTTACAGAGGGGATTATTAATGTATTTTTTTTTTCAAAACTTTAAAGTCATAAAAGGAAACGATTATCCAACTTTAAAGCTATAATTTTTGCGCGAAAACAGCTTATTTTTAATAATTCAGCTTAAATGCGATTTTTGGCGCAGGATACTGCCTAAGTGCGCTTTTGCATTTCTGACTATGAAAGATTGTTTTGGGGGTTCGAAAGGAAATAACTTATCCCCTCTGCCTGGTTATTTTCAAAAGCCATATCAAGAAAGTAGCCTCAATAAGTCATTTTTCGATTTATTTTTAAAGACGTGAACTGGTGCCTCCAACATGTATTTGTATTCGTTGCAAAAGTCTAGTAATCGATAGGAAAGGAGTCTGAACAACACAGTGGGAACAAATTTGTCTTTCCAGATACTTTGTGAACCTTACAGCCACATTTATTATAACTAAAATAAAATTAAGTACTATGAAATAAACCATATTATGAGTGTACTCAGCGTTCAATATTATTATTTTTTTGTTGGACCCTAGAGTTTCATTCATTGCAATTAAAATAAATGCAAGAACTATGAAGTATACCATAACATTATGAGCGCGTTCAACGTTAAATTTTAGTCCTAAAATGATAAATAATTATTGTTATTTTTTTTTTTTGAAAACAATATTTGAAAAACTTGTATGCCACATGCGGTAGCCCCAAGCTGCTTTTATAAATCTATACGTGGGATCGTAAGGTTTTAAATTTATTTAAGTAAATTAGAGTAAACTGAAAGATGAGACCATAAAATTTTTAGCGCTTGCAGATTCTAAATAGCGTTATCTGCTAGCAAAAGTAATATTTTTTTTTTCAAAAACGTTTTTTATTTAAAAAAAAATAATCCAAAGATACAGCATGGTAATATCTCTCTTAATGTTATAGCTGTTCGAAGAGAACAAGCACCTACAATTTGTAGACGGTTACGAATTTCTTAATACTTTTTATATCCTTTATTTTTTATTTCTTTTCTTATATGCAATATATGGGATATACATTGCATATAATGTATTGTTTTATCTAAAAATGCAATTTAGCTCAATGTTAAGGAATTCCTTAAACAAGTTTTCTTTTTGTTTTACGTTTACCGCACTTCTAGGGTATCTGGATTTTCAACAACTCTACTTATTATGACTTTACGTATTTTTTTTTTTTTTTTTGGGTTTTCGGTTTGTTTGCCTCTCCAGATTTGACTTGGCAGCTGTTGAGGCTTCCCTTCAAGACCAGCTGCTGCTGCTGTGGTTCCATTTTGCAGCGCGGCTCCGAAAAGCAACCAACACTTTGTTGTGGTTAGTTGGTCGACTGTGCGACACGTCACTGAGGTGGCTGAAATGAAAGTGTTGCGGTTAGGCGCGCACACACCAATGCGCCCTTTAGGCCCAGTGCCGCACCACTACCAACTATAATATGGCTATAATGCTTCAATTGGAGGGGAATGACTAAAGTAAAAAAAAAAAAGTTAAAAATCACAACGGAATTAAAATGTGCATTGTGTTTTTCGCTTCTTGTGTATGTGCTGCCTTTTTGGTGGCTATGACTAAATGCAATTGTTGGCCCTTCCGTTTGGGGCATTAACTGATTTAAAAACAAAAAAACACAGAAAAAAATTTATCATTGTGGCTTGCAGGCAAACCATTCGATGCCGCACCGATAATAAATTTTCCTCATTGCTGGCTGCCCACGTTGTTTTTTTTGTTTTAGTTGGAGTTGTTGCTGTTGTTGTTTCAGACTTATACATAAAACCTCATCATAATAAATTTCGCCCGATGTGTACGTCTCTGTTGCGCTGATCTTTGGCAAAAGGGTACATCAAATTTTATGTTTACTTTGTAGGATGACTAGCATTAATTCAAAAAAAAAAAAAAGAAAAATTCTGTGCTCCAAAATTAAAACTGGAGGCCTATGTGGTAGTCTGTCAATTCGCAAAAAAAAGTTCGATGATGAATCGGATTGTTTGACAATGTCTATGTGCGGGTAATTTTTAACGCCATTGGCATTGTAAGCGAACATTGTGAATGAAATATTGAAATGACTGAGGGGGAAATCAACGGTGGTGAGGCATATAAATGGCGTGCCACTTATGCGGGTTACTCACCCGTAAAATTAAACCTTCACTAAAAAAATGCTGCAATTTTTATTGAAAATCAATCTTAGTAATTATGAAATATTTTGTGCTGTGTAATCAATGAAAGCTGAAACCTTGAAAAATATCAATCATTTCGTATTTTTTATTCAATTTGCTCAAATATCAAGCCGTTTTTAAATTTAATTTATTGGAACTGCTGTATTCTCATTTTATTTCTTTTTAGCTACAACTAATTCTTTTTAATTTTTGGATTATAATTTTTATTGCAATTTGTATATTTAAAATGCTATTATATTTTAAAGTGGTAATAGATTATAGTCGCTTCAAATTATGGGCCATTACAGGAATTCAAGAACTTACAAACTTAATTTTGATTTTTTTATCTACTGAGCCTAATTATATAATTTTACAACTATGAGTTCCAACTACTTACATAGCAGATTTTATTTCGTTATCTTTATGTAAATATGCTATATATTTTTATGACTTCTTCCAACTTCAGAATGATGGAACTTCCGTTGCCTATTTTCGATTAGTTATTGTTAGTTTGAAACTTTCCGTAATTGTCAGGCTGTTTCAAAGAATTCTTTAAAAATGTATTTAAAGTTATTGTTAGCATTTTCCAAATTTTTTTTTTTTTTAAATTTATATTGAAACAAAATCAATTTTTCAAAGTATATTTAGAATATTAACTAAATCATAATAAAAATATACAAGTTTTATTATTAAATAAAAAATAATGTTTTAAACTGGATGCTTTTAGAACTTTAGCAACTTGTAAAAAATTTAATAAAATTTTTAAAAAATAATGATCAACATTTAAAAAATAATAATTCAAACTTAAAAATAGTATTAAAAAAATAATAAAAAAAGTTAAAAAACAGTAAAAACGGATAAATATTTTAGAAAATGAATAAAAAAGAATAATACTAAAAAAAGAAATAAAAAACGAATAATACTAAAAAATGAAATTAATAAAAACTAAAAAAATAATTATTAAAATAATATTCATATTAAAAATAATATTAATAATAACAAAATAGAATAAATAAATTAATATTAACAAAAAAGACTAAATAAATTAATAATAATAAAATAAATAATAATAAAATAATTAATATTAAATCAAATAATAATAATAATAAGAAATAAATAATAAAGACAATAATAATAAAGAAAATAATAACAAAAATAATATTATAATAGGTAATAATGAAAAATTATAATAAAATTATATAAAAAACAATAAACAAAAAAAATTAAAATTGACAAGATATGAAAAAAAGAATAAAATTATAAAAATACAATTTCTAAATATCGATAGCTCGCCAAGTATTCCTATTATCGAAAAGTTCTTTAAATAATTTACCATAAAATTAAATATAAAAAAAATGCAGCAAAATCGGGCTATTTAATGTTCACTTCAGACCAATCTGCAGCTCTGTTCAAAATTAAAAAACTGTAATTACCAAAATTAGAAACAACATTCAAATAAAGATAAAAAAATTGAAAACAATTAAAAAATGCATACTCTAAGCTATAATAATTTATTTTTAATTAACTCTAATTACATTTGATATGCTAATTATTTTAATGTATCCAAACTTAAATATAAACCTTGATGCTAAAAAGGTTTTTGCACTCCGTAGCATGCAATCCCATAAAAAACCAACGGTTTTGCTTAGGAATAATTTTCTAAGATAGGTTTGCATAGATGTGTTGCTTCAAGGCATTAAAGGCCAATTTAAAATAATTGTTTTAGTAAAGCTTTGGCCATTTTTGGATTGTATTTAAAAAAGAAGTGATTTGCGAAATACATAAGGACAAGGTTTTATCACGAAGCTTAAAAGGTGATAAAATATTAGCATCTGATTTTTACATGGTGCCTACACAAGTGTAAAAGTATTATTCTCTAAGAGAACATTTTGTAAAACGATTTTCTTTATGAAATACAAATCTAAAAGAAAGATCATAAGTTATTATCATAACTGCATTAGTTTGGGATTAAATGTACACTAATCAAGCTGAGGAATCTGATTTTGTTAATGGAGGAATGTTACTTTTGCTTTTAAGCGAATATGCATAATATAAAGCGTAGCCCATCGCCCATCTAGTGTGTGAAACTCAAATGATTGCCAGTTAAATTCGGAACTTGAAAACCTTTATGTGAACCTTTTCATTTTAGAAATGATGAATATTGACGATGTTGACAAATTTACTCAAGAATCATACTTTTGAAGAAATTTCATATTTTTGAACAAATCTCAAATTTTAGAACATAACTTGTATTTTCGATCACAATTTTAAATTTAACTTGTATTTTTTAACAAAACTTATATTTTTAAAGAAATCTAAAATTTTTGGAAAAAATCATATATTTGAACAAAAATCTTATTTTTGAATATGAAATATGAAATTCATATTTTTGAAAAAAATCATATATTTTTTTTTTGGAAAAAATTCATATTTAAAAAAAAAAAATATTTTTTTGAACAAAAATCAAATTTTTGAAGAAAAATCATATTTTTGAACAAAAATCATATTTTAAAAATAAATATTATTTTTGAACAAAATTCATATTTTTGTGCAAAAATCTTATTTTTGAATACAAACCATATTTTTCAGCAAAAATCTTATTTTTGAATAAAAATCATATTTTTGAGCAAAAATCTTATTTTTGAATAAAAATCATATTTTTGAGCAAAAATCTTATTTTGAACAAAAATCATATTTTTCAACAAAACTCATATTTTCGAACCAAACTCATCTAGATAACTTTTGGGACCTTAAGCTATGAGATTACTGATTTAAGGCCCGGAACAAGCAAGATCGTACTATACAATTGGGTAAGAATTGGCTACTCTGGCAAGTCAGCTATTTTAGTCATTTGACGGAAAAAAATGCTATAAAACGATTATATACTTAAGTAAAATTTTAATTTAAATAAAGTTCCGAAAACTATTAATTTGGTTTTCTAACTTTAATACACTGTAGAAACGGCAAAGGAAACATCTGTTTGTGAGCAGAAATCATAAGACTATTGCTGGGGATCAAAGATTTTATGTGCTTTCGATCAATTTATCGATGTCGATACTAATTTTATTTCACAAAAGAAAGTAATAGAAACGAAATAAGATAATAATTATAAAGAAAATAAATTGATTTTTATAAAATTTTTCTAAGAAATCGAACTGAATGCCTATAGATGCCTACTCATATCGTATAGCAAAACAAAATAGTAGACCAGAAAATAAAATAATAATAATTTACAAAATATATCGATTTTTATGATAAATATTTTTGTATTTTGCGAAATTGAACCGAATGCCTTAAGATTTAAGATTTCGTATATGCTGGTTCGACGTAAGAGTAGCAAACTAAACTTCCCATAGCACTACTAAATGCTATTCCCACAATCATCATCCATCAACTCCTGAAAGTGTATTCGAACTGTGTCCTAGCTAAACATGATATGTTTTTTTTTCGTTTGGTACTTTAATAAGCAAAGTGCTTGGGCTGGCCGCATGGTTGGTTGGTTGGTTGGTTGGGGTTTGCTAGCTAGTTGGCCCGTGTGTATGTCTTGTTGTTTGGAAGTTTGTCTATTTGTCCGCTAGTCCGTCCACATGACCATGCAACCTGCTGACTGTCCCAAGAGTTTATTGAACTGACCATCGCAACATGACCAATAACTTAGCGCTCTTGGACATACATAAACGCACACGTTCGGATATATTACACAAGTGCAGTAGATCTTAAGTTTTATTTATGAACATTTGCACGTGAGTTGCGTCTTCTTTTGTTTTGTGGAGTTTGTGGAACTGCTTTGGTGCATTCATTATTCAGGCGTTAATTTGCATGCGTTGTCAGTGTCATCGTCATCGTCATTGTACGCCAGAGCGTCATTATGGCCAGCGGCATCATTCCTATTGAGACGATATCGGCGTCGTCGTCGTCGTCGTCGTCGTCGTAATCATCGTCAGCCCTGTCATTGTGACTAAGCGTTGGAGCACATTTCCGCCTTTGCGAATGACTTGATATATTGACACGTTGATATAATTAAAGGCACCTAATGTGCTTAATTAACAGCTCAACGTATAAGTAATGAGCTATTGCAGGCTAACCCATAGGCAGACAATACAAACAGTGAAATCTGAGTTGCCAAAAATAATAGAGATATATATATATTTTTGTTTGTTCAAATGTCATATTCACTCACGATCACGCACGCACGCACTCACGTTTATTGTGTGTGTGGGTTACTGAGAGAGACGCTGACTTTTTTAATTAGCATTTTATTAGCGAGCTGATCATAATTTTTAATCACAGAAGAAACCATGCCGTGTCGTGCACTACTATACTTTATAATAATAGATTGTTGAAAACGGAGCGAAGCCATTGCAAAATAACAATAAGAAGAAAATAATAGTAATGTTAATAATAATAATAATTAAGCGAAAATTGTCTATATGGGTGTGGTTTGGGAAAGTGCTTTGGTAACGAACAGCTGACTTTTGAATTTTTATCATAATTAAAGAATATTCATTGTCTTAACTTGTTGAAAACTTTCGCGCGAGAATGCATATTTATTATTATTGTTTTGGGGCCAAATTTTTGAGTTTTGGCTGCTCTTATTATTGTAGAGTTATTCAGGAAATCTGCAAGCTTTTTTGCTTTTTTGAGCTTAGCTATACAGGTAATACTTATTATAAGTCTTAATCTGCAATGGCATTTAGTTGTTTTATTTCTGTAAACAAAATCGCTCATAAGAAATTTGAAGTGAATTATAATTGTAGAGATAATAATAATTTTTATACGTAAATTTTTGCCAATCCCTAAAGCATATTCTTAGAGTAATAAATAATATTTATAATATCTTCTGTATATTGAATTTAATGTATGTATTTCTCTAAAAGTACAAACTCCTGGTAGTCACGTTTCGCTTACTACTTAAATTTGTTACATTATGAGAAAAAAAACATTTATTTTTATGTAATTGATTGATAGATATATGACTGCTAGTGTAAACTGGTATTAGCAGCAGGGGAATCGAACAACCATCGGTCTTTTGCTTTGGAGGCCAGTGCGCTATCTCTACGATGAGAAAAATCGACAGGGTTCCCATAAAATTCCGCAAAATCTATTATCTACATTCATCGCCAATTTATAACCAAACCAATAGATATTAAATAATTTTTTTTACGAATTACATTGGCGTGGATAGTTAGATTCCACCCAGCAGCACTGGTGCATTGTTCGACCTAAGCCACTAACAAATAAATAGTCTCTCGGTTTTTATACTTCATAGATTTTAGCTATATGTTAATTTTGGATACCTAATTGAATTAAATTCGCAATTAATTTATGAGATTGTGCTACTTCTAGAGTATACATATGTAATGTAATGTGTGAAAAAGGGTGGGCCTGCGCCCTTAAGCACTGCGGCCCCCATGGGGGTCCATTGTGCCCTCTTTCTATTAGTTTCAGTTTAATGTTCTCAGAGTCAGAACAGTCTGCGGGATATACATCAGGTCCTTCTCACTGAAAATGTATTTGCCTAGCAGCCTTGCTCTTCTTCGTGCCAGGGCCGGGAAATCAGTGATAAGGTTTTCCATTGACTCGACATTCGCCTCACATAATCTACGTATTCTGTTGCTAACAAGGCCCATTTTGTGTATATGGTCGTTGCAGGGAAAGTGGCTGTACTATTTGACGATAGAGCTTCCTTGGCTCTTGCTGCATCAGGGCACACAAATCTTTTTGAGTATCTATGACAGTCTACAGCGGCTTGCTTTTCTGTCTCGGGAACATCGGGTCTACAAACGAGGCTTCCACCCCTGATTTGGCCTTTACATCCGTAGCCTCCTTTTGGTTTTGTCGAGCATGTCCTCTATATACGGGACCTGCTTGACACAGACTTCCTGTCCACTCCCTGATGAGCTGATGTCATTGCAAGCGCTAGTTGTACCCTTTAAATTTTCACTTTCAGCGTGATATTTTAATTAATTTCTAAGCCAAAGTAACAATAAAGTTCACTGCACTTGGCTAGCTGCTTATTAGCCAAGTTAGTTGCATTTCTTTTTATCATCAAAGTTTTAATTTTTTTTTTTTTTTTGTGATTACCTCGTTTTTCTTTTATAATTTTTTTTATGCCATGCAAATTATGAAGGCGCAGCTCTGTGCAGACGACGGCAATGAATGAATGTAACTGCGAAAATGGTTTGAATATTTTCACTTTGCAAATTTTTTGTGCAATTTGCTTAAAGCCAGCGCTAAAAATAATAACTTTATTTGTTTTTATTTGTTGTTGCTTGTTGCAGATATTTGCATTGTTGTTGTTGTTGGTAGCTGGGGTTCGTGCTACTTTATAGTTGTGTTTATTATGGCTGCTCATGCTGTTGCCATGTTCGCTTCATTGTTGTTGGCCATGTTGGCCATGTTATTTATGCTGCTTGCATTTGGTTACTCATACGCCCCGTATTGTTGCACTGAACTCATTTTGAGTGGCATACACTTTGCGAAAAGCAAATGAGAGAAGAATTTTATTGTGAAATTGAGCTCATCGAGTAATGAAAATATTCAATTTCAAAACTCAATTTCCCATATCGCCAAAAATGCTGTGGCCGTCCATTTCACATTCTCTGGCACCGCCAATAAACAAAATTGTAGCTTTTAGGGCAGCCAAATGCATGAAAAAGACCTTGAAAATTTTTGGTTCCAATAAGCAACTGCAGCAATCGACCATTTGCGTCGGCAATGCCCAGGACGTGTTGTGTCCAAAATAATATTGACTGGCCGCCAAGATCCGCAGATTTGACACCTCTTTTGTTGGTATTTTTGAAGAGCAATGTTTATGCCAACAAGCCAAAGACCATAGATGAGCTAAAAGACAATATTCGCGAAATGGCAGCTATATCGCCCGAGAGGCTTGTGAATGTGATGGAAAATGCCCAAGAATAGGGTCTGCTTCTGTATTCGTAATAAAAGGCTCGTTTGGTCGATGTTGTTTTGGGAAATAGCTCAAACAAATTGTAAAAAGTGAATCTTTGCAACAAATAAAACATTTTTGAAATATATTAACAATTTCTAAAGTTATACGACTTTTCTA
Organism: Chymomyza procnemis; assembly: GCA_035046065.1. Classification (NCBI taxonomy): domain Eukaryota; kingdom Metazoa; phylum Arthropoda; class Insecta; order Diptera; family Drosophilidae; genus Chymomyza; species Chymomyza procnemis. Next base: position 10,492,069 of record JAWNOJ010000026.1, on the reverse strand, counting down.
TTGACTTACTAACTAACTTAACCTACTAAGTGTTACGTGATTGAAGAAGATAAAGTAAAGGGTATCTTCCTGTAATATGAACGCATTCACTTGCTGGCAAGTAGACTAAAATAGATTTCTACTACTTGTGTCAGACTACTCCGTGGATGAAATCCTTGGTTCTAAAGTGTCCTAAACGAGTTGCTTTGAATGAGCGCATAAACTTCTCAAAATCTTTATTTCATTTCATTAATACCAACTTTATTTCCTTAATAACATTTTTTCCCGCTGTGTACACAAGTATTGTATTTATGGGTTTGATAGTTTCTTTTCCGAGCTACAGGCTGACGTCTTCTTCTGCTTCTTTATGCGTGCTCAGAAATAGCACGTCAGCAAAACATAAATAGCATTGACTTGGCCAACTAACTAATCAACGGCTAAGCAATGTTGGCATTCATTATTAATAGTCAAGCAATTACAACAGCAACACCTGCTGGCAAATATCAAGATATAAAACAACAACCAGCAGAAGTATCTACAACAACGACTAAACTAACTAACACTGACTGCATGGACTAAAACATAGTAAAAACATGCAAAACTTGGACAAAACACAGAGAGTTATATGCCAATTACAAATGATCGCATGTTGTATCATTCGGACAAGGCTTATATAAAAAAAATATGCGGCAACAAATAACTAAAAAAAAAAAATAATAATAAAACTCATAAATAAGTTTTTAACAATGGAAAATTAGTCAAGCGTAAAGTGGCGCATTTTAGATACTCTTTAGGCAGAGATTTTTACTGACCTGTCGAGAATAGCTTTTGCTTGGAATTTCGCTTCATCAACTAAGTGACTTATTGTTCAAGATGCATTTTTTTATAAAATAAAAGATTTCAATGAGAACTTTAAGTAAGTTTCAATTAAAGAATAGGCGCTTGTTGCAAAAAGGATTTGCATTATGGCTAAGTAAAATTTGGGTTTTTATCAGTTTCTTTCAAAAGTTGCAAAACTTTGTTGCAAAAAACTTCGTAAACTTTGTTTTTCAAAGTTTTTAAACCTGGATTGGAATAAAATTACGAAGCACACTCGTTTAAAAAAGAATTTGCCTATCTTGCCTTTTGTGCCAGTTGCTCCGAAAAGCAGCTAAAAGATCTCTTATCTCACTTAATCGATTTTTGCAAGCATTATATTGTGTGAAGTAAGAAGTGACAAAAAGTAAGAAGTCCATTATTTTGCGAATATGTGGTGTTATATCTCTGTATCTCGTGTTGTACAAGTCATATCGGCATCCGGGATGGCCTAAGATGACATTTAGCACTAAAAAAAGATTTTCTGCCAGATTTGTGATTGATTGATTGATTAAAAAAATGAAAAACAGTTTGGAACCAGTTGAATAAGGCTGGATACGAAAAGATGCTCGCTATGGCTGGCTATGGGTGCTAGATAAATGAATACCTTTTTTTCCAATTTAAAAGTGTAATCAAATGCATAGGCCTCGGTAGCTTAGTGTTAGCGTTCTAGCCTCTCAATCCCAAGTTCGATGGGTTAATTCTATCCTGCAGCACTTATGCATTTGTCTAGCACTGACATAGCTAGCAAAAAAATAAAGTACTTATCTGAGACAGACTCTATTATTTAAAGGCTAAACTGTAGTTCCGATCCCTGTACTATTCAAACAGCTTTTAATAGGGATATCTTCACGCAGCGCTTATGGGGTGATAGACATAACATAGTCAAGGGGAATAATTTTGTTTTAAATGCAGAAGTAAGACGAAAACATTCGTCTTACTGCGTTCCTGTATACTATAAAAATCTTTCTTTTCTCTGTTTACTTCTTTTAACTATACTTCGCCCGTCAAATTTCAAATGTAGAGCTTTTGAACATTCTTATACAAGACATTTTGTTGTTCCTCAAGCAATGCTGGGAGCAAGTCGCACGAACTGCTTAACTTATGGTTAAAGTGAAGCTGAACCTTCAGATTAGTCTAATGTATATAATTTTTTATTTATTTGATTCATTTGTTGATTTTACTAAAGTTCAACTTTGTTTTTTAAAGTATTTAAACTTAATTCAAATGAAATTATTTATTTTGATTTAATCGCTATCCGAATCACGGTCCAACCGCTCATAAACTTTTCGTTAAGATCTCTTATTTCTAATCTATTTTTTCAAACGTTAAAAAGTTAATACCATTTTTTGCAATTAAAGTAATTAAATTTATATTTATATTTTGTTTAACTTAACATTACTGTGTGCAAAATTTTGTTTCTTTTTTAAAATGATCTAACAAAAATTGCACCAATTTTGCTTAAGTCGCACTCTACTATGTGTTACTTCGTAAAAAAGATTGGATTTCTTTCGATACTCTCTAAAAGATTATGCCAAGAACTTTGAATTTAGTTAAAAAAAAGAAACAATCTCTTTTTTACCCGATTTATGTCATAACCCATGCTGAAACTTTAAAGCTAAACTTCATTACCATGCGGCCAAACCTGATTTTATAAGCTTAACAACACAATAATTAACTATAAATATTTTAATTAAGTTTCATTTAACTGAACAATTGTCTAATGTACGTTTATTTTCTTTTTGCTCTTTGCAGGTGAGTTGTGGAATAGCTTCACGCATTTGTACCTACAAATTACACGCGCTTGTAATAACTCTACGGAATTATGTTAAAGGTTAAACACAATTTTTTTTTTTTGTAATATCTTAAGCTGGTTACCGAAGATACCATGGAAAATTGTAGGTGTAGGTCAGACAAAGCCAGAAAACCTTGAACTGTATTGTTGCAGCCAAAGCGATAACTTATCGCTAGCTTAAGCGTTACAAACGTTTTAACAAACTTTTAACACTCTGCACATAAAGTATACAAATAGCCGCTTAAAGTCAACGCTGCCGTAAAATTAATGTTTAAATTAATCAACGAACAGAAAAAAAAAATAAACTACTATATAAAAGAAATAAATAATAAAAAAAATCTGTATTTGCCACTGCAAATCACGACACAAAAATCATGAAAATGAAAAATCTACCAACTCAAGCTCAAACAAATTGCGCAAAATGCAATTTTTAATTGAATATTTTTATGCACAGCAACATATATAATGTACAAGCGAGTGCAGGCATACATACAGACACTACTTGAAATGTGACTTTAGGTACTATACATATATATATATATATATATATCGTATATAGTATTAAGTAGTTGTATATAGTATAGTCAATAGCCAAGGAACTGAGCAGTGAAGCGGCATGTTAAAAAAGGTCATTGTCTGCCAATCGAATGGCAACAATCGAATAGCAACAAAAATAGCAACTACAACGTTTTGAAGAAGCGGGACAAGAGGTTTTTCGAATAATAAAAAAAAAAAACAATGAGAAACTTGGCGCGTAAGATCAGATTTTATACATAATATGATTGTTTTTTTTTCTTGTTGAACAAAGACAAAACGTCGTGCTGTGCCTGCCACACAAGACTTGTAGCAGATTTATATTAAGTATTTGCTCAGGGACGGATTTAGCTTAAGAAGAACAAACCAACAGTTCCGGGGTCTTAAAAGTTTAGGATTTAAGTGTAGGATTTTTGGATTTTTTTAAAGTTCAATTATTTTATTGAATACGTGTAGTGAGTTTTTCGTAGAACGCGTTATGAAATATCAATAGATGGATTTGTTGCTCTTTCCCGAAATGCAGTTTTCGTGTAGTGGTTTATGAATAGCATGATTTTGGTGCAACAGGAACTGGACTTATAAAAACCAAAAAAATTGTATTAATCTACAGACGTATAGAGTACGTGAACGAAGTTCAACTTTTTTTTTTTTGAAAACGTGAACCAGTTTTCTATAAAGTCTTGTTTTTTGAATCCGAAAATGTTTGTTTAAAAAATCTTATGATAGAAAATAAAAGTTATATAAAAAAACGCTTTGTTCTCCGGCTGCCTCCAAAATGTACAAATAATTAAAAAACAAGAAATATGCAGAAAATCGGTTCAATAATTTGTTTGCAGTCGTGATCACGTTAACGGCGCTTACCGAAAAATATGTTTTTGAGATAATTACGTTTAAAGTTTCAAATGTTCTAGAAATAGCATCGTGACATGCCGCTCTAACAAGCTTGACTTTCAATGCATCTGGATTACATTTTCAAGAACGCAATTCCATTTTCTTCGATATTTTGACCAAGCACAACGTATATAATCCCATAAGTATTAGGCGCGCTTAACGATATTCGTTTTAATTTCTTAGGGTTTCAAGCGACTATTTTTCAGAATCGAACCAAATTATAAAGTTTAGATATGTTAAGATTTAAAGTAATATTTAATTATATTTTGTGGGGATAAAGGTAATATCTGCTAGGTTTTACAAGACAGGGTTTTCCATTTCGTAGCCAAGATTTCGCAACACTAAAAATATGTTTAAGAATCGATTATCCATCGAACTTACTACAAAAATAGTTATACGAAGTTACGCATTGCATTACGTATTGTTTAGTTCCTTCGAAGTTCTTCAAAAAATACGATTTTGTCTTAATCAAAGTTCTAATTTGAAGTATTTCATTTAGGAGCAAATGCGGAACTACCAAATGAATAAACTTCAATAAGTTTAGTATACTAGAAGTGTTACATTATTTCAAACCAATAGCAACGAATATTAATAAATTGGAATTACAACATAATCTCGTTCTTCTGCTGGGACATAGGGTATTTTTCAAGAGATTTAGTTATAAAAATTGCACTCGTAGAGTTTTTTTGACGGAATATCAAAAAACTTCAAAAAAGAGACTAACGGCATACTGCAGCCCCACTGGTTCCATAGAACCCTCTCCCTGTAAATCCCTCCCTGTTTGGCCACAAATTAAAGAGCGGTCTTCGCAACAGCTGCCGGATAAGTTAATTTTTGTAACCATTCTTTTTTTTTCTACTTTTGTGGTTGTTTTTTTGCCAAACTTAGTTGCCGCCTTTTCAAAATAAATAATTACAAAATTTTTGATTAAACACAAATATGGTTTCGAAAGGTGCTAAGAGATTCTAGGCGAAACTTTAATTCCACAATTTACTAATGCCATTAGTTTGGTTTAAGCGTGATTAGTTGTTGGTGGGCACTGCTGCCACTCCTCCACTTGGATCTTGAATCTTTTTGGCCATTTACAGCTCTGGCCAGATGACGCAGACATATGCTATTTTAATAACGTGTAATTATTAAAAAGACAGCTGTTCAGCTGTTTCTATTTCTTTGTGTTTTTATTATGCTTGAGACGGGCTTTTAAGCTGCATTTAGCCACAAGTTTAGGCCAAAACAATGACAGCCAACATTTAAGTTGATTTTTTTTTTGGTAGGTAGTCAGCACAAGGCCTGTACTTGGGGCTGTTGCTTGGGAAATTCTACAAAACAATGGCACATTACCGGCCTTTAATATTATGTCTTGTCTGAGGCGTTGCCAACAATTGTAAAAGATATCTATTATATTTATGAGCAAACAGCTGTAGGCTGCGTGGTACAGTGGGCGATTTGGCTAAAAATGGGAAATTACATTTATCAAAGTTGTAATTGGTGAGATTTCGGCTTGCACGTTGGAGTTTCATCTTTATTGTCAATTTTCAGTAGGTTGAGCGTTTTTGTGGATGACTGGGGCTTAAACTTGTCGGAAACTGTGTTTTCTGTGATACATCTGATATGCTGTGACTTGTCACTATTTAGAAGTTTTTCTGGTATCAGTATATGTGGAAATTTGTTTTTTAATTTTAAGAGCTTCGCTCACCAACCCTCATGGACCTGAACCTTTCAAATCTACATTTTGGGCATTGAAAAAAGCAACTAAAATTCAGGCATCTAAAATAAAGTATCTTAATAATACAATTTTATACCTTGAAAGCGTGGTTTTGGCTACTGTAAGCAATCGTTTCTTTTTTATAATTATATATATAATACGATTTATATATATATATATATATTTGATTTTTTCATACTATAAATAAATATATCCGATATGAATATCGCTTTTAATTTATGTAAGTGTCAGAAGTACTGGGTGCTGAAAGCAATATTGGCTGCATAAAATTGAAATTTATTGTCAAAAGATTATTTTTTAAAAGCACTTGGATTCAAAGCTTACACCAAGCTATTCTAAGGCATTTATTTTTTACACAATTTATGCAGAACGCAGAATTTGAAGGTCTTTTGAAGCTTACTTCTTACATTTGTTAAAAAAGTGTAGAAAATATTATATTGCTTCATGTAACTGAATGATTCAGCAGCCAAAACTTTTCGTTTTTATAAAATTTTATGTCGAAAACTTTTGAATAATAAAAAATGCGGGAAAACACCCAAAACTGTATCTTTAAAAAATTCAAATAAGAAATTATAAATTTTACGCCGCAGTTAGTCAAGCTGGCCCACCGTCCATACATGTTCCAGACGCAACAAGCGCTATTAGCTGTAGATTAGCTACGGAATTTTCACTTTTCATTAAACTTTATTAACAATCCGAGATTATGCCTATGTGAGCCGGCTTACGCGAGAATTTCACTTTCACGCGTTCATAATTCGTAGTGAAATGGTCATGACATTAAACCTTTTGCGGAACCCTCTTCAAATCGCTATCATTAATTTGGTGGGGTATCTTACAAACTGCTCAATTTATTGCCGTCTGGGCAAAGACAAGTTTTTTCTTGTTTTTTCTTCTTCTTTATATTTTCGGAAAAGTTTCAAGGCTTTTTGCACGCATTATTCATTGGTGTTGGCTGTCAGGGGTCTCCACTGTACAAGTTGTTGACGTCTTGACGACGAAAATTGTTTGTTCGATAGAGCACACAAGATTCAATGAAAATTTTCCTATGACTTGTGAGTGACATTTTCCGTTGAGAAAAGTGAAAAGTTGTTATTAATATTTGCAAGCTGGAAAAATGTTGGCTCAATCAAAACTCGTTGAAATTTTGTGTAATTGCACATTTATTTATCGATAGATTGACTCTTGAGTCTCGATATAGTTTCATTTTATTTCGCGCAATTAAAAAAAACTATTTTTATGCAAATTACTGCAACTTTTTGCGGTTTTGCTGTCTTCAACGCGAGATTTAACCTTCAAAGTTTTTGCTTTTAGACAAGTTACTTTTTATAATAAATAATTATGTTTATTTTTATACCTTTTTTTTATTTATATTTTTAGTTTTTGGCTTGCCAACCTCTAATTAACTGGCTTTATAATAGCCGGAAGCCGCTTAGGCCTTAAGATATTTATTTTTTATTTTCATTTTTGAAAACTTTAATTTAATTTAAACACATTTGAGCAATGAACTGACAACCATTTATCAAATGATTTGTGACAACAACCTTTCCCATAATTACATTAAATTGTGCCATTAATCTAATTGTCAGTTTCCTAGCCAAGTCAAACCATATAAGTACTAAAAATGTCGACCCAAATGTCAACTCGTAAATATATCGCTAGAAATATCGTTATCGTTTAATATTATTATAAGTAATCCATTGTACAACCATAAAAAACACAAAAATTAACCATCATACCATTTATGAAACGGCTGAAGCCGCACAAAAATTTATTCGGATGTGAATTGAAAACGCAGCATTTCAATTGAATTTGTATTGAATGGAAATTGGACTTGGTTGTAAAATAAACGAGCCAGACACTAAATCCAAATGTGGACAAACAGTGAGACAAAGAAATATGCGCACACTTTGAAAATTAAAGTGCAGAACGAGTGTATGTTTTAGCCAAATCTGGACGTACAGTGCGACAGAAAATTATGTGAACATCTTTGAACTAATTGGCTTATGATTGCTTTGCGAAACATATCTGGACGTACAGTGCGACAGAAAATTATGTGAAAATCTTTGAACTAATTGATTTATGATTGCTTTGCGAATCATTTACAAGAGTAATCAGGAAGCGATATATATCGGCCAAATATGGCATAGAGTGAACTCTGTATTTTTATTGCAATTATTTTTTTTTTTTTGAAGAAATAAGTTTTATTCAAAATTTTTCGATTTCAATCTTTTTTTTATATAAACAATTTTGTTCAAATGATCTCCAAGGCTAAATCCAATTTCGACCTTAAGTGCGCACTTTTGAATTATATATATTTTTTAGACCTTACGAGAATATTTTTGATATAGAAATGTAAAACGATAACATTTTTAGAAAGAATTAAAAAGAGTGAACTATTTTTAACTTGGAATATTTATATTTAAAAAAATACGTCTTAAAATCAATAACAGCCAAAAAAATGTGTGCAAATTTTCAAATGAAATAATTGCTTTCGACTTTGACGAAAACTTTAAAATCTTTAATAACAAAACCAATAATAGGGGCCCCTAAATATTTTAAAATCTTTAATAAGAATACTAAAAAAAAGTGTAAACTTTTTAAATTTGATCTTAACTTTGCTAAAAGTAAAATCGGTCTCGTATTTACCTCCAACCGCTTTCTAGAGAAAATAGTCCAACGGTCTGAATGCTAGATGCTGTAGCTAATATTATTTTTCCTATCCAAATAGTTTTCTAGTGATTTGCTCCTCCGATTTTCGGCAAGTTACCAATGTTATTGCAAGTTTTTACTTAACATTAAAAAGTGTTCGAATAACTTGTGGACTGACTGTTACGACTCATAGACACTATACATCTTGCATCGCGTCAAATCTAACGAAAATTATGTAAATTTTTGTTTGAAATACATGAAAATTGAAGCGGCATACGCGGTGTAGATCGCAGTCTACACGATCAAAGCGGCCAACACGAGACAGTTAAATTGATTACACTTAAAGATATGCGTGTGTGTATCTGTGTGCACGTTTGTATCTGTATCTGTATCTGTATCTGAAGTCACATTTAACTATGTCTCATGCGATGTCTACTGCCTCATGTCATTTACCAAATTTGGCAACTTGCTTTTATATTGCACTTACGGCTAATTGTTTTCTCCATTTTTTTTTTTTTCGAATTCCGTGCAACATAAATATTTAGTGTAAATTGCTATGATAAATTTGTTTAAATTTGTTGCATTACTGATCACTAGAGATGAGAGCGTGAGGTGAATGCGATGAGTGCGTGAGACGAATGCCAGCAATGAGCATGTATATTGATTGCTTTGTTATGATTTAATCTAGCTTGGTCACAACTGCAATTGTTATCTCATTTCTGGTAAGTACGAAGTAATACGTGAAATCAACGGAAGTACTTTCTCATTGTGAATTTAATCAAATCTTTTGAAATGGCGATGATTGGTCGCATGATTTTATAGGGTCAGCATTTCGTGATACAGTTCTTCAAGTTTGTATCTAGTAGCGCAGTGGGTACATGCCCAGAAACAAAGCCATGTGGTTGCCACTAGAGTTAGCACTGCGCTCTGGTCTCCAGTACTAAATGTGAGAAATACCTAAGAGCGTTAGTAGAAATACTACCTTGATTAAAAAGTTCCTGGAATTTATTCAGAAATTGAAAAATAAATAATTAGAAATATGTCGATATTGTCCCCTTCAAAGTGCTTTTTATTAACTGCAACGCACTTATGACAGCGCTTGATACAATCTTGGAAATATTTTTTATATTCGGCTTGCGGTCATCAGAGCCATCTTCAAATTCTTCGATAATGTCGTCTCGGGTACTGAGACGCGGTTTTTCCAACCAGCCAAAAAATTCGCAGGAAACGATCTGATGAATTTGGTGGTAATATTATGGAACTTTTTTTCTATACATTAAATTAGTTCTTATAATATTAATTTCAATACTGCGATTTGGCAACTTATTATACTGTGGAATAACGATTTTCCGAAATCCAATTCCATCGAACTAAATATTTTACCCAGCATACTTTTTGCTCAACTTTATACTACAGAATTTCGAAGAAACATAACTAAATACCATCCAAAACAGTAAAGTTATGCTTGACGAACTTGGAGTAGCTATATTCGTTAACTTCTCTCTGACATATGAAACTTGAGCTATAATTGACGCATTTAAGACCCGTAAAGTACTATATTGAAATTAGGAGCTTGCATAATATGAAATGTTAAGCTTTTGGGGTTGCGGTTTTTGGTAATTTTTGTATTTTTATTTTAAAAGTAAAAGAACTGTAGTGTTAAGCTGTTTCAAAACGTTCGAAAAATATATCAAATTAAAGAAAATCAATTTTTAGTGTAAAAGAAATAGTTTTTAAAAAGTTTAACTGGATAATCTGGAAAATGTGAAGTTGCATTGCGGAAAAGTGTGCAAGCAATTCATGTTTAAAGGCAGGAAAAGTCATTTGTAGGGGTTCTCGAGAAGAAATCTTTTTGTTTATCGAACAGATATATACTTTTTTGATGTAGTCTTTTTTTTACTCAAAAATTGTCATGCTGCACAAGTCTAGTTAATGCTAAAACCTTCGTGTTTTTTCGTGCATAAATGATATAATATAGCTGGTCTTAACTTATCTTTTAGTTGCGTTGTGTCATATTTTACAAGTTCCATACAACTCTATGACCTTTCGCCAGAAAATTCCTCATTTCTAACACACCTAACTTAATATTTGAAAGATCTTCAATAATGTGTATTTCGTGTCAAAGAAAATTTAAAGGCCTCTATTGATTGCTAGCTGGCTGGCTGGCTACACACGCTTTTCTGTTGATATTATCCAATCTATAAATTTCTTAACCGAAATATTAGTCTACTAAAAAACTAGCTATTTCCGGTGTAAATCTCTCAAAGCACGCTTTTTATACGCTCACCTATGCACATCAATCTCAGTTAATAACCGGAGCAATCAATAAAATCATAATTAAAACATGATGTTTTATGAAAGAGCACACAGCATGTCAGCATGTAATATTTTTTTTGTTTTGTGAAATCAAATCGCTCCATTCCCATCGCTAATAAACAACGAAGACTTTCTTCCCTTTCACTCGACCGCTCCTGGCTGCCCACAAATGGTGTTGTCAGCTGTCTGACCGAATGCAGTGTGATTTGTCGCGTCTGGAAAGGCCTGTCGGGTGAGGCGCGTGTGCGTTGTCAGTTTTGGGCGTTTTCGGTGCGGTTTTGAACGCATGTGGGATTACTTTTTATTGAGTGATATCGCTGTCTGTAAAGTGGGAGCCCACTTTGTGTGTGTGTGGGGATAATAATGTTGCCCATGATGATGATGATCATGACGACGATGTGAAGTTGTAGCATTGAATGAAAAGATGACTAACTGGTTGTTCATTTGTCAAGCTTAACTTGGATTTTGACTTTGGCTTTGGCTATGGCTGACTTCATTAAAGTCGCATAGCCGTTGCCCACTCGTAGCGCCACTTATGGCCTGAATGCCTGAATGACGTCTCTTTAGGCCAACTGTTGTAATTTTTCTGCTTGTTTATGAGCTACAGTTAACAAAGCCGCGCTGCCAATTGGAGCCTGAAACGCTTTGTAAAACTGCCAAAAAAAAAGCCAAAATAAATTCAAAAATCCCCCAGCGTTTATGATTATTTTTTTAAGCGTCGCCTTTTGAAGCCTTGGTCGGCAATAAAGGGTGAGCCGAGACGAAAAACAATGAAAATCTGTTTTAATGCTTGAAGACCATAAAAGCGCCATGGCTCATAATTCATGACGCTGCGGGACAAACTTAAGTGGAGAGAAAAAAATCACAAATCGCGCTCTATCTCTTTTAACATTTCACACTATCGACATTTATCGCTCTTTTGATTTTACTTTTTGGCCAATTCTGCTGATACCAAAAAGTGCCGCAACGATTGCGGCAATTCACCAAAAACGAGTGAAATGAAATGGTATTTCAGACAGCATTTTCTTGCACGTGCGATACGGCGCAGTTTATGCTCTGGTTTCATTTGGAATGATTGGGCACTGTAGTGTGCTTTGTTGGACGGCTTGCTAAATTATGCCAATCAACGTTTTGAATTGTCATATACGCAGTTGTACTTAAGATTAATCGGAATACAGATAAATTGCACTTAAAATAATTTTATGAAAAGTTTTTTAAATTTAATTTACAAAGGTTACAATAGAGCTTGCTGTGCGAGTCTCACCCAAGGGTAATCATCAAAAACATGTTTATGTGAATATGAGTTCGTCAGACGATAGGCTCGAGAAATTCCTTAAACGATGGCCTGTGAAAGCATCAAAGTTATTGTTTTAAAATAAAAATAAATAAAAGTAAAAATTGAAAAATCTTTTACTTAAATGACGATGAGCATACTGATAAGGTTCCAGAGCAGAGTGAATGTATAATGCAAGCGGTTTATACCATTTTCGCATAGTCCAAGGAGTATTCGGTGTCGAACACCACTTTTGGGTCTCAGATGCACTCAAATTACTTAACGCATAATGAGGTTGGCTAGAGAATTTGATTTAGCCCTGTTCCCCTGTTAACCAAAAAAATGTTATAAATTTTCAGACCAGCAGTGCGTCTATTTCTTTTACAGATTTATAACAAAACTCTTTAAAAGAGATTAAAAATTCAAAACAAATATTCAATGTTTAAAAATTCGATATCAGATAAGCAATTGAAATTGGCAGACTCTTATTTTTAGATATAATAAAATTACGCCTAAATCTTCTACGTGTTAAAAGCTAGAATCAACAAATAAATATTTAGTAATATGTCTGGGTATCAATTTATTTATATCTGTCTGGAATTTATAACAGAACTTCTTGTTCTTTAGACAAAATAATTCAAAAATTGGAAACAAATGTTCGATATTTAAAAATTAGTTATAAAAAATTTGGCACTTGAAGGTATTTTCTGGATTTTAAGTGGTCATAGAACCGTTTCAAAATAGTCATAGAAAATAATTTTTACCCTAATTTTTTTATTCGATTTTTTTTCTGAAGATATGCTAGGCACTTTGAGCACCCCTAACTTGATTGAAATAAGCAGACTTTTATTTATAAGCCGCTTGGAGACAATCGAACAAAAACACATCTAGATCTTAGACGCAACAGATCTTCTTAAAGACAACCTCAAAATAATTGAAAAATTGAAAACTAATATACGATATTTAAAATTTCGTGAACAACAGTTGGCACTCGAAAGTCTTTTATTGTTTCTAAGCGGACCTAAAAAATACCATAGTTCCGATTAAAATTGTTTGTTTCTGAAAATATCTTAATCACCTTGGCCACTTGAAATTTAATTGAAATTGGCAGACACTGACTTATAGATCACGTAGAGTCAATCGAACAAAAAACAACACGTATATACCCAAAACAGATTTTGTTACTGATCACCACCTTGGGACTCGAAATTTGATTAAAATCGTAATATAGCTCTAACAACAAAAAGCTTAAAAAAAATTTGATTCAAATCGGCAGACACTTATAGTTCACGTAGTCTATCGAACAAAAACTAAACGTATACACTTAAAATAGATTTTGTTTTGTTACTACAAAACTATCGCCTTGGGGCTCGAAGTTTGATTAAAATTATATATATCCTCATTTAGTAAATCCAACAAAAAGCTGAAAGAAAAAAATTGTTTTGTCCAAAATTGATTTTATTTTGTTTGCTTCAGATGACATCTTAACTTTAATCTTACAACTTTCAATTTCTGCAACATTCAGAAGTTGCTCCTTATACTAAATTTGATTCAAATCGTTTGCCTATATTGTAGCTCCGATGCAGAATGTAGTTTAGAAACCATATAACAATGTCTATGAATTACTACAAAGTAGTACAGGGTATACCAAAGTCGACGAAGTCTTAATTTTTTTAATTTATATATTTGTCAGAGTTTTCAAATTTTGGAAAAAGAAAAACTTGCTACAAAAAAAATCACTCTTTATAGTCTGCTTGTAACGCTGTTTATCAACGCTTTTTTCTTTGGGAAAAGAAAAACTTGCTACAAAAAAAATCACCCTTTATAGTCTGCACGTATCGACTACCCTTTGAGACCAAGTCATAAAATTTTCTAAGCTCATTATTTGCTCATACAGCTTTTTTTATCGTTTGGCCTGAGCAGCTGTGTCTCGTTGGACAGTCATCGTTAGATATAAGGTAACAAATAACATTTTTAACGCTTTGGTTTTTTTTTATATATATTGTATATATAGTTTTATATTTTCTGTATCGTTACTTTTTGTGATGACAAAGTGAAAGTTTTTTTTTATTATTATTATTATTATTTTTATTTTTTATTGTATGGTTTTATTTTACTCTTTGTGTCTGTTTGCTGCTGCTGCTGCTGAGGCTGTTGCTGGTAAAGCGTAACAAGTAAACAAAGTGCCGGAAAAACAACATCTAGTACACACTTTATGTCGGCGTGTGTGTTCGCGCGTGTGTGTGTATCTTTGAGTGTGCCTTGATGTGGTCCGCGCTGGATTTTATGGGCTTTTAGCCGGCTGTTTGTGTCAAAGATCACAGCCACGTACCGAGAGTGAGGGCTTAACAACAGTGCCAGCTTTTTGTATGTTGACAGCTCTTTTTGGCTGGTTATGTGATAAAAATTTGTCACATTTGCCAACTTTTCACACCTCAAATAAAAATGTTGCTTTGTGCTACGTGGCGTATGCGCAATTTCTCAACAGTTATGCAAGCCACTTTATTTTTCTCATATTTTTCCGATTTCTATGCAAGAATTTGTGTACTACGTGTGCACTCTGCGTTTTGCCAGCTTTTTGTCTAGTTTTAGTATATCTAGCCTAGCCATATGCCACACTGCGTATGCGTCATACCACAAATACATTTTATGCTTATCAATTTGCCAACTTATGTTAAATTTAAACATTTTGCCAGCTATCAGCGCTTATCTGATAAACCTTATAAAGTAAACGCAATTCAATGCGCTTTTAAATTGCGTCGCCGTTTTTGGTGCCGAGCAGCGCCGCTGTTGTATCCATTAAAAAAAAAAAAATACATACTCAAACTAAATGAATGCAAAATGTATTCATATAGCAGGTGGGCGATACTCACCGAACCACCTACCAAATTGCATATCCAAGCAGTGTGAATTAAACTGGCAAACGCTGACATGACAAGCCTCTCGCGCGCCAACAGTCTCCCTACAGTCGAACCTAGCCCATGACGAATCATCACGAGGGATAGAAAATGCATTATTTATGTTTAACGTAAAGATAATTCGTAATGCTTTCTGAACGATTTGGAAACCGTCATAAATATAAGCAGGTAAATAGTAAACGATTATGCAACAAACGTAATTTGGTAAAGAAACGCTTGGCATGGCTGTAAAATTACCTGTATATTGTTCATAACCAATATCGTAGAACACAACTTTTGTTTTTGACAGCGTCAAATGTTTAGGACGTTATGAAATTAAAATAGCTGCCAAAAAGGTACTAGTTTTTATTTTTTGCATACAAAGTCGATGTATTCCTATGAAAACTAGTTTTTTTTACTAGCGCCATCTACTTTACTTTATTATCACAGCCGACCTAACTATTCTAGCTCTCGTTAGCCTCGCCAGGCGCAGGACTAAATCGCAGGTAGTCAAATCATGTAAATTTGGTGGTGTTCGTTTAGTTTTTAGCCGAAAGTTCGCGTATAACGATGGCATTGGTGCTTGATGGTATTGGCCCAATTAAAAAGTAGTAGTTGTTGTTGCAGTTGATTGTATTGGCACTATCAATTGTTCTTTCATTTTAAAATTGTTAAAAGTTAATAGCCCAAGCGTTTTGGCCATATCTCTTTGAGATATCAACTAAATCGTGCTTGAATGCTCAATATGACTAAATCCAATAACAATTCGAAGCATTTTGCATGGGAATTCGCTACGTCCATGTTCGACTGTAGTAAATAGTTTTAATTTGCATCTGTGTGCGTATGTAATATATTATTTTCATGAACTTAGTAAATCAGCTGCAAGTGAAACGTTGCGTCTCGTCGCCACCGGATGTTTTAAAATCGAACAAAACTATCGCGCTTGGACAGCGCTGGGGCTGGGGCTGGGCTGATTTGGTTTCGCTGTAGCTCTATCAACTAGTCGCTTCGGAGCACTGTTCAATGGCTCATGGTTCAATGGAGCTGCATTGACAACACACATTCGCATACACACATACCAAAAACGTTCGAGTACTAGATACAGAGATACTCGTAATCGCACAAAACGTAAAGTCATTGGCACATCAAAAGCAAAATCACGTTGTAAAAAGCGACAACAGAAACGATAGCAAAAAATAAAAAAATAAAAGCTTTATAATCCGAGGGAATGTACGAAAGTGGTATACCCTAAACCCTTTAGATACAGGAAAAATATTTTTTCGCTCATTTTAAAAATGATTTCAATTGAGTGATTTTCTTGAGTTGGAATTAGAACAGTTTTTGTGTAAAAATTAGATTTCTGTTGTTATCATAGAAGTTTCCCACAGTTAAATGAAATTTTATCAGATAAAAACTAGAGCGAGATACTATCTTTATTTAGAGCACCGTGCACAACATTAAAAATAGGATAAATATTTGTGTTTTCGATAAGCATCCTTAAATGTGGCGATTGGTAGCGTCTTAAACTAAGGGTCGGTTCGATTCCCTTCAGCAGCACTGGTGCATTGACACTCAATGGCGTATCTAAAATATGACTAGGTAAAAATCTCTATTGACACGACCGCTCGAATTTCGCTATAATATGTAAGTCTCTATTCTTTTTGAACGCCAATTTTGAGTTCAGATTTGAATGTGCAGACAACTTTAAATACGAATCTGGGCTTTTCCAACAATGCGATTATTCAATATTTACCTCCTGCAATTTAAAGAAAATTTAATTTATTTTAAAATATTTTACTTCTTCAATGATCAACACTGTTAGAATTTTTAAAGTAATACTGGATATTTCCGCTTTCTTAGATATTTTTTACAGGTTGTATTATATATCTTTTTTCCTTAGCCGGATATGTTATATATTTCTCAGTGGATCTCTTATTATTTAAAAAATAGACCCAAAGACTTTTACAACAAAAATAAATTCATGGAAACATAAGTTGTTAAAGTCGAAGCATGGACAAGATCCTGTTGTCATGTGAGCCAATTCAGAGGTCTTTAGGCTTTTTATAAGTTTCCAAAACTATTCCCCACGGTTCGGTTGGCAGATCGAACCATTTCATCTCATTCGCGTTGTTACAGCGGCTCATATGTTCTAAATAAATTAAGATTCATTAATCTTAACTAAAAGATACATTTCCTTATAATGAAACCACAAAACAAAACGCCTGCAAACCGGTATAGTACTGTATAAGCCTTATGTTAACTCAGTTAAATAATCTTATCTCTACCGTGCAAACACTCACATCTATTAAAATAAACCGACAAACTTTATCTGCTTTTGCCTACGACAATTTCAAAGGCTTTTTAAAATCTACACAGATATTGGTTCGGTTTCTGAAACTTTGTCTCCAGTGGCGAAATTTTAAACCCACCAATTTTTACATATATTTGTGCTTAGTGTAATATGTTAAGGTCGTTCGATCGAATGTTTGAGACAATGCATAATTATCGGAAGCTGTTTCTATAAGCTTTATCTTGTTCAACATTAACCGACAATCTTAATATGTTTTGGCCTACGATAATTTCGAAGGTTTTTAAAGATATAGATAGATATTGATTCAGTTTATGAAACTTAGACTCCAGTGGTGAAATGGTAAACCAACAAACTGAATGTGATAACTAAGTTCTTTCAGATTTAGAAAGAGTTCGATCGAATGCGCGGAAAAGAACTCGAAAACGAAAAAACTTTAGCTGCTAGCTGTGTCAGCGTCTAATTCTTACATTTTTTGAGATATAAAATTTCGATTGATTTAGACAACTAAACTGTTGCCAATTCTATTTCTGTCGCCTACTACGCACATTTTGCTATGCAATTCCATAGTACTTCAGCGAGATTAGAGTATAAAAACTATTTTAATTTCGTTTTGCTGAATCTTTTGTAAAAGTGCAATGAACAGCAAAATTAGTTAATGCAAGCCTGGTAATGCGGAAAAGGGCGTGTCATCTATTTAGGACGCAGCGTAATCCGTGCGATTGGGGGCCCGCTCTGCCAAACCAAAGTAAACAAAAGAAAGAGAAAACTCTGAACTGAACTCAACTCGGTCGGCACTTTGTGACCCAACATAATAAACAAATTTTCCAAATGCTATAGCAAACAGCAACAACAACACCGACGAAACAGAAAGAAACTTATAAGCAAATATTTAGCAGCTCCATTATGATAATGATGATGATGGCTTGGTCAGTGGGTGGGGTTATTTGTAGTGCCCCCAATAAATCATGCACAGAAATCAAAGCTGGCGAATTTTGGACGTGCAAATTTGATAAAACGCAGACAACTTCCGGCAATTGGTCAAGCTAAACGCGTGTTCGCTCTCTGACCAAGGCAATCATAGTTTATGGGAGTTTAGCTAATGCCCCCCTGCTGCAATCGCGTGACTGGGACTAGGAATTTTTTGGAAGCATGCTAATTAACGGTATAACCAACTCTATTATAAATGCAAAAAGTGTGAAGATTGTATTGTGAAAGTGGTGGCAATCGGTAGGCAGTTAGCCAAAAAAAAAAAAAAAAAATCAACCCAAGCAAATTGTGGCCAAAAACAATACATTGAAATATTGACAAAAGTTAAGAGCGACGCTTAACGAACGATAATAGACTGCAAGTTGGTAGAGCTGGCTGGCTGGCTGGCGGCCATTTATTCATATGTTTGTTGTTTTCTGCTGCCTTGCGCCGGAAAATCGATTAGAAATCGTTGGCAAATGACAGCAAGAGGTGTGCCCAATGGCCACAGACAACAAACCATAATGTGGAAAAACTTGGAGCTGTTAACTACTTGTGCTTGTCGCCCGGCAGAGGTCCCCGAAGGATACACCAACAATTGCAAAACTCACACTGCGATAGAGCGACACTTTGAGAGACAGCTGGGCTTGTAATCACATTAAAAAATATATTATATTTATAATGGTAACTATATACAAAAAGAAAATTTGCACAGTTTAGGAGGCACAGTGTAGCGGAAACTAAATGCAGGCGTTGAATTTAAGATTATTGTTTGGCCATAAAGATTACCTTTAGTGTTGTGCCGGAAATCGCTTCAAACTGAATTTACAGTCAAAGTTTGTTCACCTCATTGTCAAAAATGTATCGAACGCAAGTGTTTGGCTGCAGGATACGTTTTTAGGTTTCGAGATTATGGCTGCTATTTTTATTTTTATTATAATTTCTCTTTTTAATCTGTAAGGACTGATGAACACCACTGCGATTATGCAGTGACTCTGTGCTTTTGCAGAAAGTTTTTGTATAATACAAAAATTGATTGGGAGGGTGGACAACTTGCTTCGGTGGTGGACTTGGAAACTGGTAATCGACAAATAATTTTAAATTTATGTTTTTTTCTGGTATTCGAAAAGGAATGATCAACAGAAAGGAATCATTTTTGCGAAAGGTATTTATGTATTACAAGAATTCTTTGAGAAGGAGAACATCTTCCTTCAGTGATATATTCAGAAAGTAATGATCCACAAAAAGTATCATTTATGAAGAAAGTTTTCCTATTAAAAAAAAAAGAAATTGTTGGGAGGGTGAAATATTCGGAAAGTAAGAAAGGAAAATCCACAGTGAGTACAGAAAGTCTTCAATTTTCCAAAAATTGATTGGGAGGGTGAACAATTTGCTTCAGATCGACAAAAAGTTTTCATTGTAACTCTTGAGCGCAAATACCTTGCCACAGTACGGATCCAGAAAGTGGTAATCGACAGAAATTTTTAATTTCAATTAATTTATTTTTTGAATTTATAAATGTAGACTAGTTTCAAAGAGAACGAGAAAAATATGTGAAAAAATAATTTAATCTGAAGATATATGAAAATAAATTAAAAAATAGACTAGTCGTGAGCTCAAAAACAAAGTTAAATTTACACAAGACGACCAAAATAAAATTTAACAACTTTTCGGCTTACATTCCAACAAAGAATTTTTACAACCCATACTTAAAAAATTTCAAATAAGTTATTAAAAAATAATATTAAAGTTGACGCTTTAGCAGCTACTCGTTTTGTGACTCATAATCTCTGACTGCAGCTACTCAAACAGTTTACCTTAAGCGAAAATCAATCAAATGCGCCTCGAAAAAACAAATAAAAGTTTTTGTCTCATTAATAAGCCCGCTGGCCGTCTGTGCGCCGACTGAAGAGAATGACAGCGCCCAAGGGGAACTTACGTTTTTATATGAAACCGTTTTTGGTTACATTTCAGCGAAAGTTCCAGTGAAATGTGAAGCCCAAAACGGCGCATAATTTCTTAGCTCTCTATTCAAAAGCTGCAATTAAAATGAATATAACTACTTTGAGGTATATATATGTAAAAAAAAAATAGTTAATTAATTTAATGCAAAGTGGTCACAGGTTGCCGCCAAATGAATCTATGCCCTAGCCCCACTCTTTCTCTCAAGAGCTATCACTCTACATTTAGAGCTTGTAATGTGTTGAGCAAGTTGTTATTAAGTTTTGACCACTGGATTGGCCACTTGACCAAATTGTTGTTGTTGTGGCTACTGGTTGTTATGTATTTGTTGTTGTTGTTGCCGCATAATTTATGTGCTTAATTAATTTTAGTTTTTGCGGAACATTTTTTTTTTTTATTCACAAATATCTTTTATTTTTTTGCCTAGTTAAGGTTGCATAAGTTATATCGTTTTTATTTTATGTGCTGCATTTTGCAATTTAAATTGGGTAATATAATTAATTGAAATGTTTAAAAATTATTGTTGGAAATTTTTGCTTGCGGTTATATAGACGAGAAAATGCAGATATGTTGAAATAGGCTAAGAAGTAGTTTTTGCATGTAAGTTGATTCGGCCAAGAGTGCAGACTTCAAGCATGTTTGATGTAAAACAGGCGTTCATTTTTAACTTAAAGTCTTATAAAGATTGAAAAGAGTTTCTTTGTTTTAACAATGATCTTAAAACTTTACTTTCCTAGAAAGAAACCATTTAATTTTATAAATAATTAGCTACGAAAAAGCTATCAACAATTCTAGCAGCTAAATAAAATGTGTTCTGCATACTTATCTTATCATAACAAAAAATCAAGCAATTTTGGTTGAAGTTCGTGGTATTCTAGAATTTTTTGATAACTGCTGATAAATCACATAAATTTGCTTGTGTACTTTCTAACTTTCTTTAAAATATTTTTGGCATTTAAATTTTGAGTAATTAAGATAACTGCCGCACCTAGGAATTTCTGCGGTTTCATTTTAAGAGATTGCTTTGAAGTTAAGCTATTTAGACCTCGACTTTTTCTCATAAAAACATTAAGTTCAAGATCATTTTTATGTATTATTTTTGGACCTAACATAAAATGCTGCAGCAGCTCTCTGAAAGAAATGAGTTCGAAAATTTTCCCAGCCTCTATGACCCAACTTACTGACCTTCATGTAAAAAAAAAACTCATTAAGCAAATGCAACTTGGTAATTATGTTTTTGTTTATTTTTTAAAGAAAATCAACATAAATAAGTCAAAGTTGTACAATTAATAAAATTACAGCAAAAATTTGACAAAAGCTTAAAAAACATTAAGTATTTACAGTGACAACAATAAAAGTCATTAATATTGCAACAAATGTTGTTGTTGCTATTATTGTCGCCATTGCAACAACTTCTATATAATTTGTTGTATATTTTTGGGCACTAGACAAACAACAACAATAACCAAAAAAAAAAAAATTGTTAATTTAATTACAACATTTGCGCTGGTTGACTGCGACGATTACCAAAGTTGTTGCTGCCACAAAAGCCAACAACACATTAGACAATTACCGGCATTGTTGTTGTTATTGTTGCTGGTTGGTCGGTCGGTGTATTTGAGCTTATTGCCACATATATGACTAACCAACAACGAAAGCCATGTTGCAAGCAGCACATAATATTTTGTGTATGTTCGTTTGTCTGTTTTTTTTCCTTTATTTTTTGTTACTCTCCAAACTATAGAATTATCAAAATTAAGACTCAAAAGACAACAAAAGCAACCATTGCGGTCCACGCTTGCAACTAATAGCGACTAATGGCAATAGCAACAGCTGCAACAAACTAGGCAGTGTATCTGTGTGTAGCGTGTGAGAGTGTGTGTGTGTGTGCTAGTGATGGGTGTGCAACGGATGTGTTTTTGGTTTTTTTTTTGGGATAATGGCAGCTCCAAAAATCAAATTTGTTGAAAATTTGATGTGTTTAGGAAATATTAAAACTGATTTATTTTTAAATTGTTATTTTGGCAGGTTTCGGTATATCTGTATATCTATGTATCTATTAGTCTATATAGATATGTATCTATATGTCTTTATATAGAAATGTATCTACATGTGTAACTAAATATGCATCTATGTATCTACATGTCTATCTAGATACGTATCTATAGATGTATCGTGTATCTTTGTTTACATGTATCTATGCATCTATATATCTAACTGCATATCTGTATCTATGTATTTATGTATCTTTGTGTCTATATATTTGTCTTTATATAATATGTGCCTTTATAGATGTATCATGTATCTATTAATATATGCATCTATTTATCTTGTATCTATCTGTATTTCTATATATCTATCTGTATATCTATATATGTATCTGCATAACTCTATATCTCTCTTTATTCTTTACATCTATTACATTATTAATAAAATTTGATTTTCTTATCATTTGCGCGCGGGTCTAAACTCTGCATTCTAACAAATGCCGTTTTGTTGAATATATTTTTATTTTGTCATTCGAAAGTTGTATCTTACTCCCTTATATCTTACAAAATCGGCTGACTGTGTCATACTTTTTTGAATTAATGAAAAAACAGTGCTAGAGTGCAATATGGCTACATATGGTACTCAAGTCGTCCGAGGACGTCTTTAGCGCAAGTCACCTTAAGTAAAGTAGCACAGTTTTCAGCAACTGATAAGTCAGGTGAGGTAATAGCTTCTATTTTTTTGTGAGAAATAGGAAAAATTTAGTACCATAGATTGCAAAAGTGGCTTAACAATTTAGGTGTCAAAATAAAAATCTTTTTACAATTTTTTTTTCTTTCGGGAAAACATCACTATGAGTCTTTCTGCTATATCTTTGCTTACGCGTCTTTTTTCAGAATTAAGATTTTGGAAGTAACATTATTGCTGCAAGACTATTGTCTTAGATCAAATGCATGCAAAATTTCTCAGTTCTTTGTCCTTAAGGTAAAGCTTAAGCAGTGTAAAGTGTAGTCCAGTTGAAATAACATAAATGAGTTAGCATATCCCTTAATAAGAATCGAAATACATCTTAGCAGACATCATATTATCAGCAAATTTAGATGATTGATAAAGATAGATTCTGTTTAAAATTGAGGTACATCTCATAGAATACCAGTACGCATACGTGCCTGCAGCATAGCACGACCCACGCTCATCTCTAGCGTGTCTCGTGTGCATTTTTGGTGTGGCCTATGAGCCATAGATGGCATATAGACAGAGTGAGAGAGAGATAGGCAGTCATAGAGACAGCGTCAAACAATTGTCTTTTAATAGCAATAAGACGCAACGCACATATTGGCTCGACTACGGCCTTAAGCTATACGGCTATGACTACGGCCCAGCCCAAGTTACGTCAGAGCATTTGGCTCTGGCAAACCCAACGGGCCAATGCCGCCAACATGCAATGTTGGAAAATGCATTAAAATTGAATTGAAATTAAAAATACTGAAATTGAAATTGGCATAGTCAATGCGGCAGCAAAAAAAAAAAAATGCCACGGTGCTGACGATGGCGATGACGATGACGGTCTCAAAGCCAAAATATTACAAGTCATGCTCATTTCATATAATGCACTAACCTACACATTGTATATGCTGGTAATTAATAAGTCCAAGTAATCAGACAATAAAAAAAAAAACGATGAAAAACTGAAAAATTATGAAAAGTGCAGTCGCGGCACATAATTATAGTAACGTTTCTTGTGCTGCACTGTTAAGGACGGTTATGCAAACCAATTAAGAGGCAAACGCTAATTGAAAAGCCTCAAGAGTGGAATATTTGAAGAAAGAGAGCGAGTGCGGCCGGAAAATGCGTACAAGTCTCTTGGGGGGCAGTTCTATGGAGAAAACTACGCCCACAGACCACTTACATGCCATGCGAAACTTCAATTAAATTTTGATCGAACAAAACAAGCAAAGAAAGGCGTTTTAAAAGCTTTAAGTGGAAATCTCTTGAACAGGCATAACATATATTAAACCAAAAAAAAAAATACAAAACAACTTATAGAAATAATAACAGTAACAAGACTTCAAAAAGAAATAAAGAATTGCGCCTGCTGTTTATACTATGTGTAGGTATGCGGTGAAAACGTGCTACTCGGAGCGTGGCACACAGAAATAACAAAAAAAAAATTAGACACAAAAAAACGCCGCTGCATACACATCAAGTATACGCCCGCGTGCCTTGGTTTGAGTATACCCCAAAAAATCGATCAAACTAGCGTTATGGGTTACCTTAAGAAAGAGCGAAATGTCATAGTCGCTATAAGCAATGCGCGCTGTTGGGTTTTTTCCTTTTCCTGATGTCTTTGAAGAACTAGTCGGCGGTATTAGAATATCGATTTATTTTTGGTATTTTTGTTTGGAATGCTTTGCTTCGAAATCAAACGACTTGTAGGCTTTGTTATTGTTATTATTATTATTATTATTATTATTATTATTATTATTATTGCTGTTATTGTGAGCCAGGTACAAATTAGTTGTGTTTAATTGCGACTGACACTATAAGTACCTGCGTATCAGTGTGCTGTTTTTTGTTGCAGATACGCAGGCATGGTTATAACTCTGGGTAAAAATATTGTTATGAAAAATTGCAACTGATACGGCGTAGCACGGTGCTTAATGGCTCAACTGTTTTCCGCACATACATGGCTGTTATAAGCTAAATTTATTTATTGAGTATTTATTAGCTAAAACATGACAGTGATATCATCCAAATTGCAAACCTAGTTGCTTGTATGACAATAATTGCCTTGGCTCAGGCATGAATACTTTCAAAACTGAGGTTTAATAAATCGTTGGCCAATGCCGATGGGGTTCCGAGCATTTGCTGTAAAAGAAGGCTTTGCCATGTGCACATACTAAGAATTTAGTTCTTAGAGCTTGCAAGAGTTGGACGGAAAATTTTACAAATTTTGGTACGTATCAAGATACCGTATATACCCCGTATTAGCACTGGATTTTGGGCCCCGGTAGTGTACTTCCACCCAGCAGCACTGGTGCATTTGCTAGTAGTGATATGGCTAGTAGATAACGCTAGCGAACTAGCGAAATTACCCTTTTCCCCGCCTTTGAAGCGATGACTACAGTCAAGGGGAATTATTTTTTTAAAATTAGCACTGGATTAATGTTATTTATATATTGAAGTCTCAGTAGCATACTGATATCCAAACCCGTAGGTCGGTGTTTCGATTCCACCTGCAGCTACCAAAAATAAAAAAGACACTACTTTCTTAAGTAAATCTCTCAATCAAAGACATTGTCATTCGAATACGGCAATGAACTGAAGGTTCCTTCCTTTTCTATTTGAACATATACTAATAGAGATACCTCCTTACTCCGTCAGAGGACTTCTATTGTAGATGCATATTGAAATTACCTTCAAAATGGCAATAAGTTGTCGAGCAAAACTGCGCATATTTGACCTAATCCGGATCATTTTACCTGTCGTAATTTAAGCCTTCAGTTTCATGCAAAAATAATGCATTTCATTTTACTACACCGAATACTATTAGGCTTTTTTTGCCCCTTTTTGAATGCATCATGACCTGGGGACTTCAATTACCAACTTAATCGACCTATACCCTTAGCAGTTTTAAACTAATACTTTTAGCTCTCACGTCTATCGGTATGCAATCGCAGTGTTTGAAACGTTGGATCCATATCTATTTTCCATGAGCAACCGCTTGTGCCTAATATATAGAAATTGTTAGTCAGAAAACGCACAATGCTTCCCGTTTTTAAGCCTTCCTTTCGGGAGGCAGATACGGCTCTAGGGAAGTTACCCTATAACGGCTGTAGTTTCCTTTAGATATTTTTTGAACCCGGAAGTAGAAGTTTGAAGCGTTGCCAAAAGTAGAATCGGTAGAGTTACTTAACAACCCCATGCTTTGCGGCTCTAGTGAAGGTAACCTTCGGCGGCTTCAGTTTCGCTTAGATATTGCTTAAACGAAGAAAGTATAAATTTGAAGCATTGCCCAAAAGTAGAATAGGCCGAATTACTTGATAAGCCCTTTCAAGCTTTCGTAGGAAAATTCACACTGGTAGCACTTGTTTAGGAGCGTTGGTGTGTAATCGTAGAAGGAAATAGATTTTCTTATCTAAAACTCAACGCAGTTTGCAATTTTATGCAAAAGTGCGCATTCATAGACGATCCCCTATAAGTTGTGGAAAGAATTGAATAGAAAAGAGAAGAGTGATACTAATTAGTACTAAAATTATGCTTGCAAAAGCATTGAAGCTCGTTTACTTCAAAACAGCAATAAATCGAAAAAAATAGGAGATGGACATCAATGAAATTTAAAAATCATTGAAAACGTGAAAATTAACGCAACAGTGTCTTCCTCGACTAAAGGACTCTTTTTAATGTAAATCAGCCAAATTGTTTGAGTTACATTAGTAGCGCTTAAATTTCCACAAACTAAAAGCATCTGAAAGATTTTCTAAGACTTGCAAACGAGACTACCAAAGCTACAAACATAATAGGCCATTTCCCCCTTTTGGTTACTTTTCTCACGACTCTTGCGGAAATGACCCAGTTCCTTTCGTACATCTCCTCTTTAGTTGTCATTTCTCAACAAAACTTACTTTAGTTATAGCATAGTAATAGCTCCACTCACAATTGGTGGGCAGTCTCTAATTGAGCAGCTCAGTGACAAACAAACATACAATAAAACAAACATAGCAATAGTTGGTGTATCTTTGTATCTTTCGCTTGTCGCTTTATATTTTGTGTCTGTCATGGAGCATGATGAAGATCAGCCCAATTGCCGCTAGCAAAGTAATAAAACTCAAAGATTCAACAACGCATGCAAAGATAGATGGTTGAATGTATGGATACTTCAAACACAAGCAGCGCGCCCACCACAATCAACGAGTCTTGTCACATCGAAACACATACAGTCTCAATTCAAGTCATTTGAAGATACATTACGTTAGGGGGAAAAACTGACGCCTCGCTTGAATGCGACAGGAAAAACACTTGCAAACTATAGAAACTCTATTTGCATATGACAGATGCGCTGCGCACAGTGGTACAGTTTGAACTTCTTTAATTTATAATTAAATAAACATTTTTCTCTTTTTTAAAGGAATAACTTTAGGAAAGTTACTATATCACTTTTATATTTCAATTTATTCTTAAATTTAGGATACTCTTCATCTAAGCTATCTCAATACAGGTTTAATATGCCTTTTGAACAATTTAATAATAGGCATATCTTTAATTTTTTTTATGGGATGTGTTACTATGCTCTTTTAAGAAATTTTAAAATTTATGAATTTTGATTAGAGAACTTGCTTACGCGTTGTCACTGTGCCTGGGTAAGAATCAGCTTTTCTTGGAGATCTCAAATTGTTCACTAGCGGAACTAGGTTTTAAATGCATAAAATGCTTAAATTGCTGCAAGCGCCACTCAAATAATTGCTGATTAAGCTTTCTAAATAAAAGAAAGGTAGAGAACATTAAAAAAGGCAGAAAATTTTGGTAACTAGAAGAGGAATTTTGACCACTGTGCGTTCGCTGTTCAGCGAGTTGAAGGTAATCTCTATAGTTGCTCGCAAGCGGAAGTTAAAAAATGGCTAATGGAAAATATTGTTTATTTCAAAAATACTTTGTACAAATTAAAAAATCGACTTTGGTGCGCTTTGTCAGGAGCTGTTTAGTAATATTAGGTAAAGTGCTCAAAATGTCCGCTAGAGGGAGCAATTAACAAAATCTGCGTTTTTAAAGGGACCACAAAATTGCTGATAAGAATGTTTCTTAACAATGGTTTCACTTATTTACTACTTATGGCCCAAAAGATCCATGGGGGTCTCTGTGCCGAAGGGCGTAGGCCCTCTGTCGTTCATCCATTACATTATTTTCTACTTTTCCGATCCTGGATCGCTGAAAACTATAAAAAAACGTTACATTTTTGGCATTTGCAAAACATTGCGTTTACCTTTTGCACCGGCGGAGTTTGCATTTGAAAGATATTAAAGGTGTGTGGGTTGTACCTCAGGCACAATATGATGTTAGGGTTACCTGTATCTGACTAGCACTCTTTTAAGAAAGATGTTTTTAAGGTATAAATCAATAAATTATAATTAATTTTATTACAAAACTGTATAATGTGCCCAGAATGATTCTGCGATTACTGGAAGTTGGGTTGATTATGAGTAGTCCTCTTTTTGGGGCCCCAAGACAATAATAAGTTTTTATATATAAATCAAGATGTAGGAATTTAATAAAATATATTGAACTATATAAAATGACCCGACTGATTTTGCGATCATTGTGAGTTGGGTCAAATATAAGTTTAATCCCAGTTCCACAATTAGAGGCAAGAGGTACCCAAGGACTCACTGATGGCAAGCTAGATGAAAAGATGTCATTAATTTTAATGATAGGATTATTAATTTTGACCACTGTGCTGTGGACTTGCGGGTTGATAAATCATAAGGCTGTACGATTATATGCGAGTACGTACTAGACTGACATTGAGCACACTTTTGACTCTAACTGAATGGAGGACAGAACTACACGCAGACAGACAAACAGTTGACAACAGCAACGGCGACGTTTCAATTGTTTGGTTTCAATTTCGTGGTTGACAATGGATATTACTCTATAATTACATTATCTTCAAATGACTATGGGAAGCAATTGCGTCTTGCGTCTTGCGACTTGCAACTGTTGCGGCGACTGAGGTAGACTGATTGTGTGTGACGTCGACGTTACGCTTGAAAGGCAATGCGGCCAAATTAAAGTGCAACCCAGTGTGTTGTTGTTGGGCCATGAATTATTATGTAAGTCAAAAAAAATAAAAATAAAATAACACTCGAAAAATTATGAGTTTTGCTTCCTGCATTGATGTATGATGGATGTATGGGGTGCTGTGTTAATTAGTTTTTACTGCCTTTTAAATAATGGCCTAACCAATGTGGAGCACATTTAACGCTTCATTGCATATGCTACTGCGCCACTCTCCACGTACTATGACTGTCATAATTTTCGCCATTAAACTGACCAACTTTTACAAATCAGTCTGCCAATTCGCCTTTACTGCCATATTCGGTTAATCGCATCATCAATCAAACAAACAGTCAATCATGGCGCATGCAATCAACCCAACAAGAACACCCCATCAACCCAATTGCTTTTGACTTTGACTGTCTTTAAAAATGTTTTGCTTTTTTTTTAGTTTGCTTTGGTTTGAGCCTTTCAAAGTTTTTGACGTCGTTTTTAGTATTTATAGCATGTTCATTTGTTTGATCAATAGCCGACTGACTGACTGACTGACTGGTTGACTGACTGCACATAGTTGCAGCACATATACTATATGTAATTTTCTTTTATAATGCATGTGAAAGTATTTCCAATCAATTGCATTTCTTTCTACTCGAGAAAATATTCTCGCAAAACGCCTTAGCAGTGAAAGCGGCGCAACTCTGTTCTCTTTCTCTTCTAGCGTGTGTCGGGTTTATGCGGTTACGAATATTGCAATTTTGAGAAATATCTCACGCTTTTGGAAGGCTTAAGGGCAATAATTTTTTGAACATTTATACCTTTTATTGGACAAGAATGTTACAAAGATAAATATTTCTAAAAATTATAACTAACTTGCATGTAGAACGCAGCTGAATGGAATTTTTTATTAAAGTGTATATCTTTCTGGGATGGTATTGCTAAACGTAGTGGTAGAGCGTTCCTCTCTAAATCGGATGTTTGGTGGTTCGATTCCACCCAGCAGCAATGTTGCATTTGTCTAGCACTGACATAGCTAGCAAATAAATATAGACTATTTACCTAGGAACACTTCTATCAATTAAAGAAACCGCCATTCTGATTCAGTTATAAGCTGTAGGCCCTGTTTCTTCGAACAACTATTAATAGAGAAGAATCCGTGCTACGTCATGGGAGCGATGACCATAGATGACCATTTTTTTAATATTTTAGTTCAACCGTTTTTTTTCTGCATTGACTGCCTTAAAAATAAACTCTAGCGGAATTCGATTATTTTATGTTTAATTTTAAAAGTTCAACCGATTGTTTTTCTGCATTGACTACCTCTTACTTTTTCTTAAAATTAACATATCTATAGTTTTTAATCAAAGTTTTTTACATTTAAACTTCCTTGTTCTCTAAAAGTATCTTATTTTACCACACTTATTAAAAAAGAAATTATTATTATTAATTTTTGATTCTTTGGACTTAAATGTTAAAGTATCTCTTCTTATCCCTCTAATAAATTTGTATCTCATCTAAGCCTACTTTTTAAAGAACAATAAGTATCTTTATTGTTACTTTAAGATTCTTTTTCCAAAAATGTTCAAATATCTCATATAATTACACTTATTGCGCAAAAAAGATTATAACAGTAGCAATCACTTTCCACTAAACTCACAATCTACAGAATATCGCAATTTGCAATCGCATAAACGTAGTAATTGTGGGTCTTCCGATCGTTGTTGACATTTGCAAAACAAATTGTTTCAACTGTTGCCGTTGTTGGCATACATTGTCTATGTGAATGCAAACAACTTTTACTTGGAACACATATTGACGATTATTGTCTGAGTCTGAGACTATGCCACTAGACGCGTGTTCTAGTTGCAGTCAATGCCCCAACTGTTGGCTAGATGATATTCATCATCATTGAGGCATGAAATGAAGCTGCACGACGATCCCGAGCAACTAACAAACAAACCAAACAAATAACATGATTGTCACAAATTGCTTTTTGCCATTAAACTGCGGAGGGAGCACGGAGAGAGACAGAGAGCGATCGATGGAGGCGCTTTGGGTATTGATTTTGTTATTGTTTTTGCGGCAGCCATTTTGTCGGTCTGACTGTCTGTTGAGGCTGCAGTTTTGCCACAGTTTGCACTAGAGGTCGACCTGCTGAGCAGATCCAATGTGCAATGTGCTCCGGTTGATGCTCCAACTGTGGCGGCTGCTGTTGCTGCTGCTGCTGCTGCTATCCATGCTGAGTTTGTAGCTCATCAATCATAATTTGTATGTCATTCACTAATCGTTTCATGTGGCTGCTGCTCCGACTACTCCGACAGAGAGGCTGGGAAGCACGAATTGCCTGTTCAAGTGAAGCTCAACATGGATTGCCTCACGATGATAAATTAAATTCACTTTTTATTTAGAGTAATTAGTCGTAGAGCTTGTCTTACAGCCCAGTGGGGTTTATATGCACACTTATGCTTATAGGTCTGCTGGGTATTTATGGGCAGGTCTCTGAAACAACCAGCATATTATATAGACTGCAGTCATATAAATGCTTTTACACGTTTATATAGTCAGACATTTCGTCATCTCATATCTTATCATAATATGTTAACAAGTTGATGGGAGGAAGGTGGTATAAAGCTGTTCAATTTAATGTTTGTTGCTTATAACGTTGTATGAGCATTATAATCGGATTTTGTTGCTTATGTAAGTTAAATTAAGTAAATTTTCTTAAAATTACAAAAGTTTTTACTTTCTAAAGTTGGAAAATTGTCTAAGCGCTTTGTAGTAAATGAGTCATAGGAGAGATAAAGAGTTTTTTGGTTAGATTCGATTGACTATCTTAGGAAGCAATTGCAGTCAACATTATAGGACGATTCGCAATCAACATTATAGGGGGGAATCACAATCAACATTATTAACAAATTTGAGTGAATCACTTTATTCCGTTTGGTATTCAGTAGAGAATCTAGCACAACGTTAATCTCTGAGTGCTGTAGGAGCCTCCTAAAAGAGAACTAACTATTCAGCGTCAGCTTCTATTTTTTTTTTTTTTTTTTTAATTTTTGATCGAATTAGTTTTTTAAAACTATCTGTCAAATTGTTTGAATAATTAAGTACGAACGGTTTGAA
This sequence comes from Chymomyza procnemis, assembly GCA_035046065.1. NCBI lineage: Eukaryota > Metazoa > Arthropoda > Insecta > Diptera > Drosophilidae > Chymomyza > Chymomyza procnemis. The sequence goes on along the minus strand of JAWNOJ010000026.1, from coordinate 10,460,035 downwards.
TTACAATATTTTTAAACTTAGATTTTTTAATTTCCCAAAAAAAATTTTTTTTAATCAAAAATCTAAAATTTTTTCTTTTGTAATGTTCTGTATATCGACATATTTTTGACTTTAGCTTGGAGCATTTACATTCTAACTTAAATACAATTTTGACATTGAAAGCATAAGTCGACAACAAAAAAAAACATGTTTTATATATTCAGTAAAAAATTTAAATTTAATACTTTTCTAAGACGAGTATTTTATATTTTAAAGGCATGTATCTATACAGATAATTTTGCAAAATAATTACATTAAAATGATCTGGCAACCTTAGCTTGTTTGGTGGCGAGTTGCCACCCAGTCAAAACCAGCGCACAGCTGAGACACTCGCCATCATCGCACAGACTCACATATCGTATAAACGTTGACGCGAAGTGATCGCATTATAAACCTTTAGTTATTTATAGCTCCATAAATTCTGAACTGAAATTAATGTTTGGCTGACAGTAGGCGTTTGTTTTTATTGGCTTACAATGTCGCTAATTGGCAGCGTTTTCAAGTTATGGCTCGTGCAGAAACCCGTTCGTCACTTGGCATAGTTTGGAATTCAAAATTTTCTTGGTTAATTTCAATTGATTGAGTGGCGGCAATGTGCCGCAGCGCAAGCACTCCTCAAATTTCAATTACTTTTTACTAAATGTTTTTCCACATCTTTGGGTTTATTTGCAGAATGACGGTTTTGAAACGAATTTAACGCATGGCACAAGTAAAACGGTGGGCAGCTACAACAGCCACAACAGCCACAATAACCATCATAATAACACCAAGAAGCAGAACAACTGCGGCGACTCACGCAATCCAAAACTGTCGACCGGCCTAATGGAGTGCCTGCCTCTGAGTGGCGGCATCTCGCATCATACAACACATCCACACATTATGGCAAGCAATGGAACAGGCGCTGCAAGCGCAGTGTCGCCGGTGCTGCCCACGGCCACTGTTGTGGTGGGCGCCACATATCCACATCATCTGCATCATCATCATCATCATCAGCTGCTGAGTCAGCATTCGCCGTATAGTAATAACTATGGGCTGCATCATAGCAGCAGCCATCATCATATACACAGCGAGCAGACCAAGTCGCTGCAGGAGCTGCAGCATGAGGTGGGCGCATTGCTGGAATTTCGAGATCTGGTCATTGAAACATTTCCCGATCTCAAGCATAAAATGGCCAGCATGTCGGCGACCACAACATCATCAGTGGCGTCAGTGGGTGGTACAACCACTGCCAATGGTGGTAGTCATTCAGTTGGTGGCGTCTCATCGTTAGCAAACAGGTAAGTCGTAAATGCAATTTAATTATTAATACAATTTTAATGCTATTCTGTTGCATTTGCAGACGCGAATGGGAACCGGGCATACGCTCGAAGCGTAAATTATCGCACAAGGAACCGTCCACAACGTCAGCTACAGGAGCTAATGGAACCGCTGGTGCAGCAGGAGGTGCTGCTGCCGAGCAGCTTAACTCCTCATCGTTGACACGCAGTCGCAGCAATTCACACAGCGGCAAGAAAGAGCCAAAGAGCGGAGAGAACAACAACGGCAGCGTTGTGCAGGACTCCGGCTTCTCAACGGAGACCAGTTCCTCCAAGGACGGCCACAGCGCCTCCTCCACTAATGGTGCTATGGCGGTACGCTGCAGTGCAAACAATTCTTATGCTCTATATGTAGTCGAATGGTGTTCCTATAATTTAAAAAGTTGTAATTTTAATCTGTATTTTCATTACTTGTTCTCGAATCCTACGTGTAGGTAAACACAATAACCTACTTTTCGCTTGAACACAAATCGAGCTGTGCAGATTTATAGGTGGAACACTATGCGCTGCATGTAGAACAAAAGCTGGCATACTTAAACGAAACATACTTACCCATTTCCATTAAATTCCAGGTAAACATAGCATCAAATCGCCTGAGCTGTGCAGAGTCGGATGATGAGCTGCTTAACCTGCTGGATGTCATACACCGCAAGTCCAATCGCTTACGTGAAGAGGTCGAGCATTTGCAAAGTTATGAGCGTTCACAGTCTGAGGAAGTCGACTCTACGAAAGGTCAAAAGACCTCCTCCTCTAGTGGCTCCACAATGACGCCAAAACAATTCCGCGAGCATGTAGAGCGTTTGAACCGCGAAGATATCAAACAACTGCGCAAGGAACGTGATCGTCTGCTGGACAAGCTGGCCGAAATGGAGGCCGAAACTTTGACTGGCCGCATTAAAGCGGCCAAAATGAACGAACAGGTGGAAGAACTGATAAGCGTTAAAAAAGATCTCGAGGAGCAGCTTAAGCTGGCAATGGCGCAAAAACTGGAGCTGAGCTCACGTGTGCAACAGCTGCAGCAGCAACAACCACAACAGAGCAAAAGCTCGTCCAGGTGCGTAACGCTCAAATTGCCGCCATTAAATGGTACTAATACGGCAACATTCTCTTGCAGCAGCGGCAGTCAAAGTCAATCGGAGTATTCCAGTCAGCGTAATTTTCTGTCCTCGGCCACAACGGTGCTCTCAAATGGCAGCGGCGCCATGGCCTTGGTCGAGCAGCCACGTCGCCTACATACATTCCAGCCGGTTGTTGTGATTGAACAGCAGGACGAACATACAGCATTCCATCAAAGCTCAGGCAGTGATACATTTACAGCAACAAGTCTTAAGAAGCTGCAGCAACAGCAGCTGGGACGCCTGGATGGTATTGTCAGCTCGCCGGGTGCGCGTAATACCAAGTGTCGCATAACAGACTCCAAGCGTTTTTCTGCCATTCTGCTAGAGACCAATGTGCTAGAGCTGCAGCGACATTTGCTAACACTGACCGTGCAGAATCAGGTGCTAATGCAAAAGCTGGAATCGTCTGGTAAATCCAAAACGCAATTGGTCAAGAGACTAGACAAGAGCAAAGAGGATGTAGAGGATTTGCGCTTTCAGCTGGAAGAGAAAAGCATTGAGCTTGAGGGCACCAAGGCGCAGCTGCGTGTGCTAGAATCACGCATAACCGCATCCACGCCCAGCGCAACAAACTCATATTTGCACTCGCAGAACGATTATGAGACCAATCGCAGTTCAGCTTCAACGACCATTATGCTGAGCCGGCGCGGTGTAAGCGACTCTGTGGAAGCACGTTCTAGTACGCCTGTAACAACCGCCATGCCGCAACCGCCAGCCACACAGATAAGCACGCCCAGCATGAAGGCTATGGTGCATTTGCCCATGGATGAGCTGCAGCAGCATAGTAGCAGCACAGAGTCAGCGCATGAGCATGAACTGACGCAAGATGCGACGCTCAGCAAGACTTTAACCATGAACATGACGCCTTTAGGCAGCAGCACGCCTACCGCCTCCAGCTCACAAATTGTAGGACGCGTCATGAGCACCAGTGTGGGCGGTGTTAGTCCCTTTGAGCAGCAGACACCAGCACGTGTGCATGCCTTCCGCAAATTTGGTGCCACTAGCAAGCCTAGCAAGATACCGCTGCCTGGTAGCAAGGCGGCAGCGTATTTTGCAGGCAAACCGCCCTCGGGCAGGCCCAGCACAGCCGGACGCTCACCGCCTTCAGCAAATACGTCCAGCACCTCGTATGGCTCTAATAAAAGTTCGCTGAGTCGCAGCACGGGCAACTTACAGAGCCTCAAACGTGCCGACTCATCACAAAGCATACGCAAGGATGCCTCCAATCATTCGCTAAGCACGAATACAAGTCGCAGCTCTACCAATTCCTCCATACCGCTAGCTACCACGCCGTATTCATCATCAAGCGGTCAACGCACAGCAAATAGCTCTGCCAATACAACAACAACAACAACTCCGTCCCCGAGAGTGCTACAGAACTCTCCGCTGCCCAAACTAAAGCGTGAAACGCTCAAATCTCGCGTGCGTCATTTGGATTCGCTCTCACGCGTGCAACAGTCAACTGAAACAAACAACACTAGCAGCACTAGCAGCTTTCTGGCCAAGAGCAATGGCAGCTCCATAACAGCGCAGCTCCACCCCACACTGCGTCAGGATTTGCAGTTTACTGCAGCACCGCAGCCTTTCCAGCGACGCGCCACAGCCAATGGAGGCGGTGGCAGTGTGGCTGAACGTGTTACCGGCGGTGTGGCGCGACGCTTTAGTAGCGCTTCGGTGGCAGGCTCACGCCTAATGCGGGAACAGATGGATGCCACGCATGTGAATGCGAATGCAACGCCAGCTTCAAGCTATGGCGATAGTGATAGTGGCAAGGTACGCACTTTAAAATCAACTTTCTTGGGTTGGTTCAAATGAATAACGATAATTATAACATTGATATTGATAATAATGATACATACCGATTAATAAGCGTTTGATTACCACAACAACAACAACAATTTATTCAAAAAATTTAAACAAAACAAATGAACAACAGAAACAACCGCAGTACAGAAACAGCATCAAAAATAAATCAGCAATCGTGCAGCATACCCTCTCTATATACATGAAAAACTATATACTACTATACATAATATACATGCATACATAATACTACGTATTTATTTATTTATTTATATATATATACACACACACATGCATACATATATATATATATATTTATATATAACTGAAAGACTATGATTAACCTGCAATGCATACAAAAATATTACACATACGCCCCCTATACATCATACATACCTTACTACGTGCATAATTATCTATAAATATCTGTTAAAACTATCTGTAACTAGTTTAGAATTTGTACGATTGCGCTACTACCGCATTCTTTCTGTAATTCTCCAGCTAAGAGTTAATAATTCCTTGTAATCTTTAGGTGTCTTCTGTATTAACTCAAAAATGGTTGCAGTTTTATGTACAGCTGCGTTTTTCAACAAATCCATGAGATTTGCTAATATTTCGTGAGATATGTGCCTTAGCGTCTTGCATGAATATTTTAGAATTCTTCGCACTAAAGATGTTTGTTCTGAAGGAAGCCTTGTTTTCAAGAAAGACTTTAAGCACGGTTTTTGAATTTTGTTCAACAAAGTAATTGTAAGCAGAAATATTTCTATTTGGCTGGTACTTGCCATTATCTCATTATATACGCCTTAGGGACACAATTATACTATGCATGAATTGGAGTTTATAATCATTTGAATAAATTATTTGTTTTAATGGTAAACAAAAGAGCTTAGGTTTGTAAAAAAGTTCAAGTTCAAAATCGCAAATGGGGACATGTAAAAAGTTTATTTAGGAAATCCGCAATTGAGCGAATGTAAATTAAATATTTTTAAGTACCAGCTGAAGCTTGCCAAAAAATTAAAAAAAATATATTTATTGCTAACGAAGGTTTTTGAAAAAGTCTGTACAAAGAAATCCGCATATAAGGATATATCGAAAATTCAATATTAGTCACTAAACTTCTGAAGATCGAAATCTTGAACCTTTTTCTTTGGTCTTACTTTTTGTTAAATTATAACTGGCTCTTGTCTATTCTAAATAAAATTGTCTATTCTAAAAGTAGTTCTGAAAGTATAATACCTTTTTTGATGCCAAAAGCTTGTCTTTTTTTGTTGACAGCAGTTCTGTGTTTTTTTGCAACTTTTTGTATAAGAGAAGTCAATGCTCTCTTAATGCATAATGCTGATCAAGATTTGTTCAAGTTTTTGAAGTATTAATTAATTGAAGTGCATTCATTCAAAATATAAATGTTTCCAGTCAAACAAGTTTTTGTTTCATGCGTAACTTTTGCGGCTTTGGGCGTATTTAAAATGCATATAAATCGCGCTGTGTTTTCTTTATAAAAACCAAGAAGAATAATTGGAATAATTCATGCAAGCCTCTAAGGAAAATGCAGAAGTTTTTTTTTTTAATTTAAAATTTTTTTTTTTGTTGCTTCAAAACGTAGTTGCTGCTCTTTTGTTAAAAGGTGCTACAGTTCGCGAACAAGCTCTTTAATTAGTATGCCTTTTGCTAGATCGTATACACTGCCTTACCCCAAGCTGTGCAAAAACTTAGATGTTGCTGCCACTTTAAAATTTTCTGCATGCCACATGCAACACATAGTCACATTATAAAAAAAAAGAAAGAAATCACAAAAACACACACCAAGCTGCCTTGCGAAATTCTCTATATAATTTTTGACATCAATATAAACTGCCTGCCAGCCCATAAAGAAATGTACATACATATACATATATACTCTATAAACTATATACTTTACGTTACATACCATATTTATATCATACACAAGCATAAAGTACATAAAAAATCATGTAAACCTGTTAAAACTTAAAAGTTTGTTTTGTTATCAAAATATAACTTTAAGTTAAGCATGTTCCATTTAATTTTGGTTCTACGAAATTCTAAGTTTATTTAAAAAAAAAAAAAGAAATCAAATTGCGTGTATTAAATTGTGTTTTTGTAGCTTAATTTAACTAAGTTTATGTAACTAGGCTTGCCTCTAATTTGATTTAATTTAAATTCTAATTTATTTATTGTGTATAAAGCGAGAAACAGTTTTTTGATTTAAAGCCTAACTATAACTTTATATATATATTATGTATACTATATACAAATTAGAAATACAAAAACAAAGCATTATGTACGCTAGCAAACAATTTGGATTGGATTTATTGCGAAAAAAAATTGCATTAGTCGGCAACGAAAATCGAAAACGCAAATTATTTTGTGATATAAGAAAGAACACTAGTACTACTTAGCAGACTAGCAGCTGTGGATTACGCTGGCGCCACCTATTGTAACAACATCAAATATTTTATTGCTTACATAATCACAACAAATCGACAGCATTTAGATTATTGTAAATTCACTGTATGAATTTTTTTAGTATATTTGGTATGTTTTTCATTTTAAATATTAGTTGAAAACGTATTGAATATTTTTCTTTATTATAAAACCTCATTTTGTACTAGAAACTTCATTGTCATAAAAGTTGAATTCATTCAAAGATATAAAACTCTTTTCATAATAAGAAAGCTTACAGAAAGTAGGTGGCGCCAGCAAAAATTCAGTTAGTGCTGCTTTTTTCGGTTTTCGTTGCTTGGCTGCATATCATCATATTCACAAACAAAAAAAAAAAAACAGCAACAGTTCACAGCTCATTTCATGCCGCCTCATGCCTCAACTGACACTGGATACGCTTTCGCTTACAAAAACGCTCAGAAACTAACCCAAAACTCTCGTAAAACGCTGACTTACAGTAGTTTTAGTTAATTTTTGATTTTGCTGAACGTAAATTATGAAAAACCCTAACAGACAACCAGAGCATACACAAATATAATTGTATCTAATGCTGTAATTTCTTTTTTTTTTTTACTTTTACTTTTTCTTTCTGCGTTTCTGCCCTATGTACCATGTATGTCTACTCCACAAAAAAAAAAAAAAAAAATCAAAAATTTACCAAAAAATTATCAAAAACAAATACCAACAAAAACAATTTGTATACTGTCTATATCATATAACTCACCTGTATGTACTATTTTGTATATCCACCAAAACAAAATTGCCCGTACCAAAAAAAAAAATATGTCCTTGCCAAAAACTCACGACTACCCAACCAACCAAACAACCAACCACCCAACAATTTACATAATACAGGCTATTGAAAACTGTAACTAAAACCATTGTGAAAAATACTTTTCTTAACCTACAAAAAAAAAAAAAAACAAAACAAAACTACAAAAAAAAAGCAACGTATCTAACCCAAGCTGAAGAACTCTACTACTACTTAGAAGACTAGCAGCGTGGATTACGGTGGTAAATTGATTGATTGATTGATTGATTGATAGATGCGTGTTGGTGGTGAAAATTTAAGCTGCATGGCTAGAGAAATGCTAACATAAAATTATCCAAAATAAAAAACAAAAACAAAAAGCTAAATTCTACCAACAACTGCCCACGCTTGGACTAGAAATTTTTTGGCTTGGACAGCTCCGGCGGAATCAGACGCAAAAGTTACCGAAAGACAGCCCAAAGATCACACACAGCCTGAGGCATTTTGTTGTAAATTGTTTGTCTTGTTTCATTTAGACGAGCCAAAGACAAAGAACTAGACACTTTGCCGCAATTTGTTATACGCGTAAGTCTCTTTTGTTGTAACTCTCTCACCTTATAAGCTAAGCAGCACCATCAACACCAATTGCTTTTTATTTTCTTTATTATTATTACACGATATATACATATGTTTTTTTTTTCGACGCCGTATAATACTACTCAAACGGCTTTTTTGCTTTCGAATTTATAGTTAGTTCTTCGTAGAGCAGAAAAAGTTCGAAGTGAGCTCTAGAAGATTATGCTGTGGAGTTGCTCGGTTGGTTAGCGTTAATAAGCAAATTGTTTGAAAGCTGCAGCATTTAAAAGAATTAGCGAAATTTAAAGTTTAACTCATAAGCATAGTTAAATTTATGATGTTTTTCGTTAAGATTTTTAATGTACCCACTGACAGGGGAAGTGATGTCAAATAATCTATGAACAATGATGTTTCAAGCTTTTTTTATAGGATCGTAAGATTATAGCTTAATAAAATTGTTTTTAAAGGGGCAGTCTTGTGCTCTATCTTGAAAACAATTCCTTTTTACATAAATCGGATTATCTTTCTTTTTTTACCCGTAAATTTCTGGAGTATTAAAAAAAAAATGTAATTTCTCGACAAAAATTAGAACCCCCTTATTAGATCAGAGATAGACAAAACTTATATAAGCAAAAAATACTTTGTATGAGTCAGCAGCGCAGTAGGCAAGAGCAAATAAGAGCGCGAGAGCTAAAATCAAGCAATGTGAGAGAATTGATATTGCTCACTGCGCTATGGCAAAACTATGAGACCTCAGTGTGCGTGCTTGGGAGTTTGCCTCACTTCTGAAGATAACATTAATTTTACGGAAATTTAAAGTTTGATCAGTAAGCTCTCAAGAGTCGGACCCATACCTCGTCCGTTGTAAGCTTGGAATAATTTTCAAAGCGCTTGTAATGTTGAAAACAGTGTAGTCCCACAAACTAAACTATTATAAGTAAGATGCCAACAACAAGGTTAGTTTCTGAATAGAACGGAATTTTGAGATTTAACAAAATGCTCATTATCACACTCCAATCAATTGAAAATGATTAATTTTGTAGCTGGTGGGGTGGAATTTTTTAATTTAATTCAATCGTCTCAATTATTAATTTTGTAGTTGGTGCGCTGAAATTTTTTTTAAGGGATTCTTAATTCAATCTTAAAAATCGATTCTTGGGTTTTTATATGAAGTACCGATGTTATCTCAAAAGCTACCATAAATCGAGGGGCTGCAAAGCATAGAATTTCGTGATTGTAGGAACTTTGGATTTAAATGCATAAGCTTGTCAACAATGGCGTTGGAAATCTATTATTTGAAAAGAGATACTCAATTGAATGAAAGAAATTATAGTCTGATTAAATGAATTAATATTCAGAGCGAAGACTTTTGCTTGGGTGTTCTGAAGTTACAATATACTGAAACAATCAGTTGCAGCGTGTTAATGAGAGCTATAAGTAACTGATTCTCCCATAATCCAAATGAAATCTATTCCAAATGACTAGTTTACTAGCTAGAACGCAGTAATTTTTTAAAGAATACTCAAGTGTAATCTTAAAATAATAATTTTTTTATGGAACACCGATGCTGGATTATAAATGGAGCTGAAAGCTTTTCTTGGTAAAATTTTAACTATTTTTGCACAGCAATATTGTGAAGATACTTAGACAATTTATATCTTATTACTTAGACTTCACTTATTAATTAGAATAAAAATATTATATCTGAAAATAATTGTACATAAATTCGAAAGCAAAAAACCGATATGTATAGCGTTTATTATCTGCTTAGCACACAAAACCATAAAAGCATTGGTAGTATTGCATATCTTGGTAAAATCCTGAGTTACTTATTGTAGTATGCACCCACCCCCCCACTCCTGGGCATTTTTAGTTTTATCCCAACTAGAGAGCAACCTTCAGCTTTGGCAACTTGTTAAGAGTAAGCACTATTCGAACATTTGTGAATTATCGAAACGTAAAGTTTATTTCAATTGTATATAGAAAGAACTACTCTATGTGTGTGAAATTGTGCTAACTAAACTTGTGCGAAAAGGTTAAGGTTCTTAAAAAGTCTCCGTAATATTTTACTCAAAGCTAATACATTTTTGTGTTTTTCTAACTTTTCGTTTCTAAAAACTTTTTGTTTATGCCTTGCTAATTTCTTGCAAACACGCTTATGTAATTTATACGAATTAAGACTAAAAAAATGATATATATTTTCTATTTTTGCTCTCTCTCACACTCGCTAAAAACTCTCTCTCTAACTGGCTAAAAAAAAATAAAAATATGGGCTCACAGAATTTGGTAAATGCAATTAATAAGCCAAATTTTCGTTTTAATGACAATAATTGGCAAACTTGCAATAACAACAACAACAACAACAATACGGATGTGTGGTTGCCGCAGCCGCAACTTGAGGCATCCGAGGAGACGGCCTATGATTCGTATTATACAGAATATACCACACCAGATGCCATGGATTGTGGCAGCGGCAATTTGCTGGTGACTTTTGACTATGGCTATAGTGATTCCTATGAGGCGCCACAAATGGCTGCGGCAGGCAGTGATGTTGATGATGATGATGATGAAGATGTTGATGATGAGTGCGCCGGCGATGCTGCCATTTGGTTTGGTGCGCCACAAAATTTATACTTTAATGGCGTCATTATGGAGGAAGATGATGCCAAGGCGTTTGAGGTGCATCATGTGCAGCATAAGTTGCATGTTGCAGACAGTCTACAATCGCTTATATCCTATGATGTGGACAACTTTGAGGGCGCTGCGCAGAAAGAGGAGGCCTTTTATGATAGCATTGAATGCGCTTAAATTTTCACCTACACAAACCTTTTGCTGTACATAAAACTTGATTTGTATATAGTAGCGCAGGGTTGCCAAGTTGTGCAAATTTAACGAATTTTAAGCAGGCAATACACTTTAAACTAGCTGCAGCAATATTTATAGAAATATTAAAGTAATACAAAAAATATATAATAATTACTATATAAGTTTGCTAAATTTAGTAAATATTTAACTAGTCTTGGCATAATATTTTTGCATGTTAGCGCACATTTTGTACAACATTCAGTTTAGACAACTCTAAATAGTGCTGTATGTATTGTAGTTAGTCCTGTGTGTATGTATATATATACTTACTTTTTACTTAAAAAAAATATGTAATATTATGTTGCAGGTTTCTTTAAAACTATAAAATCTATGTATATTTATTATTGAAATCAAATCTTATATATATAACAACAAATTTGTGAGCAAGTCTAATTAAGTTAATTATCATATACTACTTACTATATATAGCTATTATATACTACACTTATGTATTCTCAAATTAATTTGTTTAGTCTAAAATTGTATCAACAAATGTAATCTTTGTATGTATGTACAGTTTGATATGTACTATAATTTTTAAGTTGGCTAAAAGTAAAAACAAAAAAAAAAAGGAAAAGAAAAGAAAAGAAAAAAAGCAAGTACTATGAGTATAATTATAATGTTTACAACTAAGAGTTATCATCATGTTATCAAATTGCGTTTACTACATTTATAAAAAGTAATACGAGAATGAAAAAATAAATGATTCTATATATATTAAAACATTTATAATTAATATATACAGCAAAACATATTTAAAGGCAAAAAAAATGTAGGCATCTATTCATTTAAACGGCAATTGTAATTGAAGAAATCATATATATATATATCGAAAAATCGAAAAAATCACACAAAAACCAATAAAAACTATATAGTAAAAAATTCAAAAAAAATGTACCAGTGTTTTTATTTGCTTATATTTAAAAATATAAACATTAATTAATTGTTGTTGCAGCTGTCTCAATGCACACGGTATAGTTTGGGCTTCCGAAACAGAGTGGGTTTGGCAGTCCTTGCGTCGATTTCGTGCAAAACGTGTATTAATAAGTTGCAATTCGCGATGTAAGTTTGTACGAGGATTGCTTGAAGTTAATGTGCGTTCTAAAATAGAAACTAGAAAACTAGAGTAGCTCCTTTATTTAGTGAGTTTTGCTGATAATGACTTTTTTGTATAATATGTAAAGGAACTGTTGTTTTCGAAATTCTCGAAATAATCCGAAAGCAACTCATTAAAAAGTGTAAAGATTCTTTAAAAAATTGATTATAAATTAAATCAAAAGAATTGTCTTTTGATAATCTTAAGCAGAAGTCAAACATTTGAAACTAATGGAGAGCATGCAAGAACCTGTAAAGTGATTTTTAAAAAGAGGATGCTCCTTCAACTTGGCTGAAATTCGCACTTTACTTATGGTTCAGTAATGAACCGTATCCCAACGCAACAATCCGCCCATGTCCAAGTAAAACTTATATATCACTTCAGGGCGATGATAAGAGCCAAAGTCAAGGCTAGGAAAATTGTTATCACTTATCACTTCGGATGTCTGTGACGCCCCATCTGCAGGCAAGCGCTGTCACTAGCGGTGCTCATTGCCCCGCCCGGTGCATTAGCTTTTTAAACTTACGAAGTTTAAGTCGCCGAACTTAGTATTAATAAATATTATCAATTATTTAATGCTAAATCGTTTGTTTAATTTACAGCCAACGAAAAAACTTGTTGGTTCAATAGTTAACAAGACAAAAACAGTAATTAATTTTGGATATATTTTTAGTCATACTTGGTTGGCATTACTAATCGCTAAGTTCTTCTTATGTTGTTTAAAAAGTTATTTCCTTCAAAGTGTTTATTTAGGAATAAGCATATCGAATATGGAATTATTTGACAAATGTATCTTAATTCTTTAAATATTTGTATTAATAGTTTTTAAGTTTTTGCATTATTACACACATAACCTTCTATTATGCAAATAGTGATTTGGTATTCCTATCTATGCACTAATGAGTCACTAAGAGAGTCAAGCTAGATATGCTAAGAAATACCATTCCCCGTGTGGGCACAAACTGTACATTCGATTTGTCATTGAACTGCATCCAACTCTCGTGTGTTCATAGTTTTCACAGATCCTATGATAATATGAATTGAAACATCAGCAGGGATTGAAGTTCATCCGTAGCTACCGCCTGCTAGTCTCTTTAGACCCAAAGTTTTGCTTGCTACTTTCCATTCAAAACTGTTTAGCTGGTTTATTCCTCGGCTGTAAGTAAGCAAATTTCACATTCACATAGTAGCACTGGCTTATAGGATAAGGAGATTTGCATTTTTCTCAGGTTTTGATTCTACAAAGTCTACCCTGATAGTGCTTTGTATTGCTTTTTGAGCCTTACTTTATATGAAGTTTGGTTAAATAACGCCCATTTACGACACCAGTAAAAGGGATATTCTCTTAAATTTATTATATCTACTTCTATTTCCAATTTTAAGACTACTTTTCTGGTGTTTTCGTATTCTTTAGTTGATCCATGGGTTTGTTGTATGTGTACATTTAGAGACTCGCCTGCATACTTAAAATATTTCGTTGCTATTTTGTCGTTTTAAAGTTTGATACTACTTATTTATTTCTCCAATTTTTCCTTGCTTTCTTTATTTAAACTTATGCCATTATTTGGTTGAGCAGCAGTCGTATTCTGTATAAATTTCTCAACATATATTCATATAATGACAAAAAGGCACAATGGGCTATTTAGTCTGAGTGTCTGAAGCGGTGCTTTTGTCGGCTCTGCCACCCTCACATCTATCTATGGCAAAAAGTCCGAATCAAAATCTAGCATGTGCCGCCAAGGTAATTTAAGTTTTCTGTCAAAAATATACTCGCTTGATGTTGGCGCCTGGTACTGGGAAGATCTGCTCTATAATATTATCAAAGCCTAGTACTGGGAAAGATCTTATCTTCCCCACTAACCTTTTTAAAGGAGTTCCATTAAATATTGAAAAATATTTGTATAAATAAACAAAGCAAAGGCCTGTTGCCATAACAATAAAAGCCACCCTCTTGTACTTTGCGCACAACGTGCTCAACGCCCCCATTCATATTTTGCCTGAAATAATGACCTCACATCAAGATAACCAAATTGCCTCTGAGTACTTAGCGTTCAACGAGAGCGTACAGCTCTCTCTCACCTTGCATTCTCTCAATTAAAACCCCTTTGGCTAACATTTGTTATAGCTCCTCAACTGCACTTCCGATCAGTTGCCAACTTGTGCTCGAAGCAATTAGAACGCTTTCGGTTAAAATGTTTCTACGGGAACCGGTTTGCCGCATAAATTAAGCTTTCTTTTGTATAAATTTTGTTATGTTTGTGCAAATAATTTAAACACTTGCCATCCAATATGGACTTTGAGGATATTTTGACGAAATGCGGCAACAACCAGCGTTATCAATATATCTTGCTGGCGCATTACGGATTCCTCATGATTGTCATATCAATGCATTACTTTTCTCAAAATGTTATAAGCTTTGTGCCCGATCATTGGTGCTATCATGAGCAACTGCAAGATCGCAGTTTTGACGAAATCAAGGCCATCTATGCGCAGTTCGAAAATCCTTCTTGCACGCGTTTGGAAACGATAGAAGGAAATAATGTGACTGTAAGCGACAAACGCTGTGATCGTTGGATATATAATTACGATTTTGGATACAAAAGCATGAATACAGAGGTGAGTACGCGAAACTGTTGTGAATTATGGAGAAAAGTGAAAACACATGTGGGTATCCGAGCAGCTTTTATTGGCTACTTAGTTAGTTTTAACATTAGGCACGTTTCTGTTAACTTAGTTCATAAAAAGTGGGTCTCGATTTCGTTTGAGGTATTTAGTTGCTATACTGATAGGAAATTCGTTTAGAAATTTAATAGTTTAGCTGTAAGCTTTAGTTTACTTATCTTGTTTCTGTTGTTAAAATTTGGATTATATAATAACTTAAGTGCACCATAAAATACCGATTAGCTTAAAGTATGGTCACACTAAAAAAAAATGCTCAATAAAGTGATCTCTATATTGCTTAGGTTTTTTAAGGTAACCCACATCAGTAGTATT
Organism: Chymomyza procnemis; assembly: GCA_035046065.1. Classification (NCBI taxonomy): domain Eukaryota; kingdom Metazoa; phylum Arthropoda; class Insecta; order Diptera; family Drosophilidae; genus Chymomyza; species Chymomyza procnemis. The sequence goes on along the minus strand of JAWNOJ010000026.1, from coordinate 10,445,014 downwards.
TCATCTGAGAATAATCTGAATCTTCGCAAAAAATATTTTATTTAAAATAAATATATTTGCCTTGACCATGGTGCAGTTGCCCTAACGGCGGAGAATGAAGATATATCTATTAGTAGTTGTTAGAGGAGAACAGCTAAAACATAATTCCAAATGGCGGTGCTTTTTATAAAGAGAGATTTATTTAGGCAAATTATACTTAGTAGTTCTGATCTGAAACCCAACCTGGATCCGTGGGAATTTTTATTCAGTCAATAAATTTTTCCAGTTCAGTCTTGAAGTTTATTTCAGTAATACAGACTTAAAATCCATTTCTTGTAGTTGATTGTAGGTCAAGATTGTTTCATCTTACACTAAATCTATTAAGTCTATTACACCCGAATATCATAATGAAGACTACAATTTATGAAATCGATTAGCTTTGTTAAGTTCATCCTTTGGAAGAGCAACAGCTGTGGAATAACCAAGAAAACCGTAGTCGCCTTTGGGACTTGTTCCAATAAAGTGAATCATTTTGGGAATATATTTATTAAGCTTACCAATTAGATATGAGCAATTTATTCTGAAGGAATCTTTAAAGAATGGTAACTTTTACAATAGAAGTAGAATTTATAAAAACTTTAATTTGGTTCAGAAAAGAATCTTATCGAAGTAAAAGCCACTTCGTGTGGACTTGATGGTGTCACACCAAAGAGTAAATCTTTATAAACAATTTTGAGGTTTATTCTTAAATCTATAGATTCTTTCAGAAAAAAGCTAAACAAAACATTTATTCCCCAATTGATTCACTTGATTGGTACAAGCCCGAAAGAGACTATAATTTCGTTGAATAACCCAGCTGTAGCTCCTTCGAAAGGCATAAACTTAACAAAGATAACATGTTACTTAATTTGCTGACTTATTTCACTTTTCTTTATAACTGATTCATTAAACCTTCTATTCATTATCCACAGCTCAATTGGGTCTGTGACTCGGCTTACAAGCCACGTGTTGGACAATCTCTATTCTTTGTGGGCTCCATGTTTGGCACGCTACTTTTTGGTTTCTTAGCGGATAGAATTGGACGCGTTAAGGTTGTAATATTATCCAATTGGTGTGGATTTCTAGGAGACTTCACAACAATTTTTACACAAACACTCACTACTTTTGCCATATGTCGATTTATATCTGGTTTGGCATCCACTGCCAATGCATATGTCATGTATGTGCTGAGTAAGTATTTATTGGAAGCAATATTTTTCTGATATTTCTAACGCTTCTCCATTTACAGTCATCGAATATGTTTCACCCTCTCTGCGTAATGTGGGTGTGAATACAGTTTTGGGTCTGTTTTATTGCGTGGGCCTAATTGGAGCATGTGGGCTGGCAGTGCTAGTCGGACATTGGCGTATTTTTCTGGCGTGTTCCTCGTTGCCCATACTACTGGTTACTCTGTTCTATATACTGGTGCAAGAGAGTGCTCAGTGGCTGGTGACACGAAACGATATAGAGGGCGCCATTAAACGTTTGAAACGCGTGGCCAAAATTAACGGACGTGTCGTAGCTGATCAGGATTACCAGCAGTTTCGCGACTATTGCCAACTCAACTATAGTCAGGAAAAGGAGAAAACAGATAAGCATGAGGATAGGCTCTTTGATGTGCTAAAAACTCCACGCATGCGCAGCACTTGGTTTAAATTGTTGCTTATATTGTAAGATAAAGCTCTTGTGCTCAGAATTTGACAATTTTCACGGGATAAACCGATAAAACAGAGTTTAGAGAGAGGAAAGAGAAGAAAGTAAATTGTTCAGTAGATTAACATTAATTATTTCCTTGAATGAAATTTGAATATTTTAGTAGGTTATGAATGTTTGTAAATACAGATCTCTGCCTGATGACGGACCACCATAACACAGTTAAGAGTTTTCGCATTCTAAAACTTCGAAAAGTTAAAAGAAACGAAATATTGAAACTGCTGTTTGGTTGCATCTCAAAAGAAAAACAAAGAGGGGGACATCTTTTAAATCAAATCTTATATTTGAACTACTTAATTAGATTGACAGTTAAGACATAGATTCGTTTAAATCTTGGACCATTCCAAATATTACAACAAGAGTACAACTGTTAGAAATGTCTTATAAACTTTGTAATATATCGATGGTGGGGCTACGCCCTTCGGCACTGCGACCCTCGTGGGTTTATTGTGCCCGCTTTCTACTAGTTCAAGTTTAATGTTCTCAGAATAAACTTTAGTATCTTGGGTCAATCACTGTTTCCCATGTAGACCAATAGATAAGAAATTATGCACTTTAAGTTGGCAGTTTTTGTGTGTGCTAAAAAAAATTCCAGGTGAAGAACCCTATCAGTATCCTGCTGCTCCATGAGTACAACCGAAAAGCGTAGTGGAGTACAAAGAAACTTTTGGTCGCAGGCCGTATCCAAATTTTAGAGAATGGACTAATAGCATTTTAATAGTTCAGAAAAATAATGCGACAATCTCCATCTAAAACCAAATCCTACATACCCACCAGTGAATTTCGCTTTATATACCCATACTTCAGACTAGTTGGCCATTACAACCTATTATTAAATTAAAGCCAAGTGCTTTGGATGCATCTTCAGATAGTCATTCCAAGAGAAGATTGGTTCTGCTCTAATTAGTCTTTCTACCTGAGTTTAGGTCGTCTCCTTAGCTCTTGATCCATTTGTGACATTTTGAGAAAAAATTTTCTCTAGGACAACTCAAGCACCGCGATATTAGTCATGCTTCAGTGCCACATAAAATGGCTGGATGAGTGTTTTGTAGAGCGTTAGTCGGTAGTCGAAAGAGGTACCTGATACACATCTGTTTACTAAGCAACACCTATGGCAGAGTTATTCTACGCTTTATCTTCATGCCGATATTATGTTTCTCGAATTTCTCGACAACTTCAATAGTATAGCCGTCCGTTACAAGATGGGCTCCCATGTATCTGGATGGGACGCCGTGTATCTCTCACGCCGTCGATATTTTTCCAGATTTCGTTACCATAACTAAAAGATTTATTTCATTAAATAAGTGAACATTCGCCGAATCTGGAAATAACTTTTCGAAATTTCTAATTTGGATATAATTCTTCTTTTCACTTTCAGCATTATCATCACACCCTGCTACAACACCATCTCACGTAATGTCGAAGGCCTCGGCATATCGCCGTTTATCATGTTCTCACTGAACGCATTGACTCTACCACCCTCGGGTTATTTACAAGGTGCATTGCAGGATTTTATAGGTCGCAAGGCCACTGCGCTCAGTTGGATTATTATCACGGGTTTATTTACTATCTGTTCCGGCATTGTTCTATCCATGGGTCAAAATCAAAATGTTATACTTCTGGTGGGTCTAACATTAGCTGCACGCTTTGGCATCTCCATAGCCGATGGAGCTAGTTTGCAGTTCTCCACGGAACTGGTACCAACCAGCGTGCGTGGACAAGGCGTAGCCGTAACTCATGTAGTTGGAGCTGCTTCCTCATTTCTATCGCCATACATACTGCTAATGGGCAGCTATTTTCGTGCAGCACCATTCATAATTTTGGGTTTCCTCTTTCTTTGCGGCGCATATGTATGTTTACTCTTACCGGATACGCATAAAAAGAAACTGCCCATATCTGTGGCGGAGGGCGAAGAGTTTGGCAAAGGCGAACGCATGTTCGATTTTCTTCGTAATATGCAAAAAAATCAGAACAACGAAGAAACTGAAGCGGAAGTGGAATTAAAGGCTGGCACAATTGAAGAAGGCATCGACTCATGACATAGTTGTAATAAAATAATTTATTCCATACACTCAGAGAAATTTGTATATTATTTTTACTTCACTCATATGCTCTCTTTATAGAGCGAGTGCTATTAAACGTAAAATGTCAAAACATTCCCTGACCAAAAGCGGATCACCGTCAACTAGCAAGTAAAAAGCGATAGCTGTTAGAAATCGCGCTAGACTTGTTTGCTCCGATAAGATCTATGATCTATGCTTATAAAACACTTAGTTTAGTATACAACAATCGAGCGAAATCCAGCTTATCAAAATGACGATGTAAAAAAAAATAAAAACAAGTTAGTGAACTCTTTTTTAAAGGTGTGAACTAGACAATACCCTTTAGGCAAAATGTTATCGAGGAGAACCGCAAGTGAAAAGTTGTTTGCAATGTATTATAAGAAGTTCTTCACTTTATTATTCACTACGAAAATCATAGTCAAAAGGGTGTTTCGAAACAAAAATTTTTGTGAGGAGAAAAGAAAGTAAAAAGTTGTTTCCAATTATAGCCAAAGAATCTCTAGAAACCAAAATTTTAGTAAAGAAAATGTTTCCTTGAGAAATATTTACCAAAGTAGTAAGAAAAAATATTTTTTGTAGCATGTCACCAGTTGTTATGATTATATTATTTGAACCTTTTCTAATACATAGATAACTACGTCTTAAGTCTTTCGTAGCGTATTCAGTGCGTCGTAGAAAAAATAGCCAATGAAACTTGTAGCTTAAAATTTTTACTGATTCGACTCAAATTTGTAACTTTAAAAATATTTCATTTTATTATTCAAAACTTTTAGATGACTCAAAATCACTCAAATGCTTAATTTTCATCGCTTGGTTGGACTTTTACAACACCGAGAATATGAAAAGAACCTTTATTAATAATAAATTGTTTTTAATAATAAATAACTCATTATTGTGGGTACCAACTCGGTATTGTTTCCTTATTTAAGCTCTATCTTTTTTAGACAATAATTAAATTATTTAATACTTTTCGGTACAACTTTAAATGGATATCACTAGGAATGGAAATAGGGGATTTTTTCGCCTACTCCATAGCAAGGGGTGCGTTCTTCTGAGTCTCTTTGTATTCCAGCAGATTGATCGAGAGTACGTTTGGGTAGTTATGCAGTTTCCAATGTATCTAGCACTTTCTTACTTTTCTTCTTACTTAGACCCAGGGCACACCCAGTTCTTAACATAAAGTTGCGTCATCGTGTTCGAGGTCCGCGACCATTCTCAAAGCCTTTAAAGACGTTGTTTAACAAGCTGGTTGGAAAAGCTTGGATTCCGTAGGTCTGAATAGGTTTTGTTATTGTTCTGTCTCCAGCGAATTCAGTCTCTACGGCTTATTTCCCTGCAGAATGTGTATGCGCCTGGCTAGCTGCTTGTTGAGCATCTGGCCCAGATATAGGGGTTTTGAGAACGAATTTTGTGTTGGATTTCCAAAACTATTTCACGTTTTTAGAAACGTTGTTTCTTGGAAGCTGTTTCCGTCCACTGCGGATACGTTCTTGTTTGAATTATTAGCTGCTTCTTACTTCAATGGTTTTGCGAAACTGCTGGTTCATTGGTCACCATTTATCTAACTCAATCGCTTTGGCATGCTCCCTGCCTAGATTTACTCGCGGTCATTTATGGTGTACTTTCCTGTACTAGGCCGAATTTAGTTGAGGTTTCTTACAAATAAATTATTTTTCAATTGAAGTTCGTAAACTCTTGGCACTCAAAATAAATATGCGGATCATATTCTTCAAGTAAATTAATTTAAAAATATTTGAAAAGTATTCTTAATGTTAAGTTCGCTCAAATTTTAGGTCCAAAAAATTTAAAGAGATTGTTTTTACCTTTTTATTTCATTAAGTTAAAACAAATGTGCAGAATTTAAGCCCTTAAGTTTATTTTTAAATAAATATACCAGAAATTAAAAATCTTCAAGCAATGAGAGAATATGTTTGGATGCTAGCTAGTTGTATGACATGATATAGAATTAATTGAATTAACTTTAGAGGTTTTCAAAACTTACCCGTGCAAGAAATTATATATTTGTTCATCATATTCACGATACGACAAGTATTCAGATCAAACGTGTTTGAACCAGTTCATATGAACATTGAGCACTTGCTGCTGATTGAAGTTAAAGAAGTTCATTAGTTCTGTTTACTATTTTAAACTTTGTATAAAAACAATTTTCCCCTTGATCCCATGAATCTATTGAGTAGAATTAATTGAAATTAATTAAAATTAGATTACCTAAACCAATGGCAAAGCACAAAGAAATCTAGAGTTAATGCAATTAACCACAAAGTGAGCGAAAAATGATAACAAATGAGATGACCGTCAGCTATCGCATTTGAGTGCATCCATCCATGCATGGTACTTGCTTTGAGCGATAAAAATATAGATTAGTTAAGTAAGCCTTTGTTGTAGCGATCAGTTCAAGACTAGACATACTCTATAATACTACAATACAATTGTAATAATCTTTTGTGACTGATTGTAGAGCATATAGATTTTAAAATTCTCGTTGTGTACACATTTTTGCATTGGAAATTGCTGATGGCGTAAACCAGCTGCAACATAATCAGTTACATACAAAATAGTCCTAATGGCCCAATAAAAGTTGAACATGATCACACTTAAAAATGCAATTAAATACATTGTATTCTGGCATTAATGGCTTTCTCATTTTGATAAATTTTTTAATATGATTTCTCATATATCAGCTGTTTTCCGTTGAGCGTTCCACTTGAGAACGTTTAACTGCTTTGTTGCCACTTCAAATGCCTTCGACACTTTTTGTTTATAATAAAATTGACCAAACTCAAGTGTTCTTTATGTAAAATCTCTGTTTTTTAATACTCTAACTTATGTGAAGAGAACATTTTCAAAAACAGCTCACAATTGAAATTATAATTAAAATCGTTTATTGTATAAATTTTCAAAATTAATCTAGAAAATTGAATATAAGTTTGAAAACTTTGATTTTGTTTTTTTTTAATATTGCGAAAACGGTCTCATAAAAATATTTTTGGTCTTAATTTTCGATTTTAGCTGTAAAAAAGTCTTAATTTTTTATTAAAAAAATATAGTTTCTACAATCTACGATATTAAAAAGCAGAAGCTGAGATTTGTTTATTTTTCCTATTGGAAACTCTTTACCATTGCATAACTTACTAGCGCCCTCTGTCGCTAGAATACTTATTAAAAACATTATATACTGCAAAAATATAAAAAACAATCTAACTTCTCGTTAAATCTGTCTCGACAACAAAACTTACCAAATATTCGATATACCCTTTCGACTTACGCATTATGCATAGTGTATAATTTATACAATTATCAAATCAAATATATTGGTGTATAGTTTTGATAAGGCCAAGGAAATGCCTTACGCTACAAATACTATGAGAAAAAAAAAATGAAATCAAGCATTCTTAACTGATAACAAACAAAACCAAATTAGTTTGTTGCAGGCAATGGCAGAGAGCAGGCCAACGTTCGCGTCCAACTTATATTGAATCTCAGCTGGCATAGAGCATGGACTATGAAGAAATTTTGGCGAAATGCGGGGACAAGCATCGTTACCAATACCTGCTCATGGGGCTTTACGGCTTTCTCTTGTTCGTAACCTCGATGCATTTCTTTTCACAAGATTTTATTAGTTTTGTGCCGGATCACTGGTGTTATCACGAGCAGCTGGAACATCGCAGCTTTGCTGAGATTGAGGCCATCTATAGGCAGTTTGAGCGACCAGCTTGTACCCGCTTGGATGCAATCGATGGCAACAATGTAACAGTCAGTAGCAAGAGCTGCGAACGTTGGATTTATAAATATGATTTTGGATTTCATAGCATGAATACCGAGGTGAGTTTGCAATCTTTGTTGATCAAGTGTTTGATGTTAATTTGAGTGGCTTCCTTATCTTAGCTCAATTGGGTTTGCGATTCGGCGTATAAGGCGCGTGTGGGGCAGTCCCTGTTTTTCTTGGGCTCCATGTGTGGTACGATTATATTTGGATTACTTGGTGATAGAGTTGGACGTATACGAGCTGTCATTTTGGCCAATTGGTGCGGATTTTTGGGCGACTTTTCGACAATATTTACGAATAGCTTGACGGCCTTTTCGATAAGTCGGTTTATCTCCGGTCTGGCTACGGATGCCAATTCATTTCTGATGTATATATTGGGTGAGTATGGGGATACAATTATAAGATATATATATTGCTGTTGAAGCTTAAGGGAGTATACATGTTTGCAAAATGAATGATTTGGGAGGTACATTTCTGCTTCAGCATAGTATGATGTTTTGCATAGATTCGCCAGTGTTCTAAGCATATGTTTCTCTGTACGGAGCTTAAGAGCGGATACGATTTCTTTCTCGTTAGATAAATCGCAACTCTTTACAGTTTTCTTGTAGCTCTTTTGCTTCTTTTTGATGCTGAAGCATGAACTTTGAAACATATGTCGGCAAAATAATTCATCGCTAAAAAAATACATCCGTGAATCTAGAAACCGAATTTGATAAACCGCGACCTAAACTTCCTTTCCACCGACACTGATCCACCTTTGACTAACAGAACTCCCGCTTCAAATTTGAGTTAACTGCCTTATAGAATATCATTGCAGCCATGAGCCCATTTTAGCGTTGAGATGATTACGTTATGGATTATAATTGTAGCCATGGGACTACCAATTGGCACCAGTGGGAACAAAAATAGCGAGTTATAATTTTCACAGCCAAAATCGTCGTCGGCTTGGTAAAGTCGAACAGATGATGATGATATTACTTTTAGTGAAATCTATGCGAATCCATTCCAGTTACTTAATATATAAGAAACTAATTTACTCACTATAACCCCGCTGCTATTTTCAGTATTGGAATACGTTTCCCCCTCACTTCGTAATGGTGGTCTTAATATCGTCATGGGCATATTCTACTGCTTGGGCCTAATGACCGGTTCGGGTCTGGCTGTCTTGGTTGGACATTGGCGTAAATTCTTGGCCTGCACGTCTTTGCCATTGCTGTTGGTAACAAGCTTCTACTTTCTGGTACAGGAGAGCGCTCAGTGGCTGGTCTCTCGCAACGATATTGATGGAGCCATCAAAAGATTAAAAAGGGTAGCCAAAATCAATAGACGCGAGGTCAGCGAAAAAGACTTTGATGCTTTTCGCAGCTACTGCCAAGCTAATTATGAGGATTATAAGTCGCAAGAGGCAATGCAGAAGCAAGCCAAGCTCTTGGACATGCTAAAGACGCCACACATGCGCGGTACCTCTCTAAAACTGGTCATGATTTTGTAAGTAGCTCACGTAGCGTCTTGAAATAACCCATTGAACTTGAATGTTTCTTGCAGCATGATCGTCACTTTGTGCTACAACATCATAGCACGCGGCGTTGAGGGATTGGGCATATCGCCGTTCATCATGTTCACGCTGAATTCGTTGACGTTGCCACCGTCTGGCATTTTGCAGGGTCTGCTGCAGCAGCGCATAGGACGTAAAACTACCTTGGTTGGTTCGCTGCTAATCAATACGTTTATTGTGGTGGGAGTGGGTCTCATCATGACCCAGAGTGTCAGCCCTAGTACTGCAGTCTTGGTGGCCTTAACGTTGGGCACACGTCTTGGCGTCTCCATATGCTATGGTGCAGCCATGCTGTTTTCGACGGAACTTATACCAACCAGCGTGCGTTCGCGTGGTATATCAGCTATACATGTGGCAGGAGGAGCTTCGTCATTTTTGTCGCCTTATATACAGCATTTCCGCATGTATTTTCGTGCGGCCCCGTCCTTAATATTGGGACTCCTTTTCTTCAGCTGCACATATGTAGCGCTGCTGCTGCCTGATACATATAACAAGAGATTGCCCATATCCATAGCCGAGGGTGAGGAGTTTGGCAAAGGAGAGCGCATGTTTGATTTTCTACAAATTTTCAACAAGAAGAATAAGAAAAGTTCAAAAAAGGTTATAGATGCTGATGTGGAACTCACTGGCAAACCAAGTGGAGAAGCAGACGTGCTTTTACAAGAAATTAATGTTAAGATTAATGAATAATTAAACATGGAGTGACATTTTTTCAGCATTTAATTTTATAATTATATTGTTAAGAAGATAATTAAGTTTTTTAATGTTTAAAGCTCATTTAAGGTAAAAATAAATGAGCACATTTGAGTATTATATGTTGCACTGTATTTATGTCATCTGAGGCATATTTTTACTATATAATTTCAAAACAAATAATTTATCACCATCGTACACATTTTTCTGTAATCTGTAGATCCCTGTTCCCTACGTTTTATGGTCAAATCCAGGCGGTTGTGTCTTTTGTTAATAGAGAACTTTTTACGCAAATAGCAATCTGTGAACAATGATAGGAATATATAAGAACAGAAGATTTCAAGCATTGGGGATTTTATTTATCGTCAAGTTTTCAACTACCTGAATCAGCATAGGCATTACTCAAACCAGTTCGAAAAGAATACTACAAAGCAGACTACTTCGAACATAATTCTCCTAAGGGTTTATCCAACTGACTTAACGACAAGAACTATTTAAAACTCTTATTTTCTCACATTACTAACAATTCATTTTTATTTATTAATCTAGCATTCGGCTAGGGTATATATAGTATTATATCTGCTGTAAGTTAATATTAATATAACCATATATAATCATATAAAATATAATAAAATTAGCTAAAAAATATAAAATAAAAATTTTAAATTTATTCCCAATTATAACTTTTTTTTTTTGTTATTAAGTATATATTTCAATTATTTTAGCAGAACGCATCCGAATTTAGGCTCTTCTTCTCTTTTCCAAACTTTTTTCGAAATCTGTCCGCTCCCGTTTACACGAAAAATTTTTACAAACGGCTTCAGCCAACAATTGGCTCGCCAACCAGCTGAGCTACCAGGCGCACAGAAACAGAGAAAATGGGATTTATTTAAGGGGCTAAAAGTAGGCTACATTTTTTGTTGGCCGTTAAATTAAAATATTTACCAAATTCAAAAGTTAGAAAAAAGTATAGCATACCTTAAGTTACCAATTTTGTGCAAGCGAAACTTGCTGCTTGTTCTGTTCGCCTGGTACCTCAACTTTGAAGAAGTATATTTTTTGCTGAAAGTTTTATCAATTTTTTTTGATATATTTATTATGCAGGTTTTGCATTTTTATAAATTTTGCAGATTTGTTGGCGGAAAAGCGGAAACCAACAAGTTTTTTAAGAACTTTTCTTAAAGAAATATACGGATATATGGCTACATGGTATGTAGAGGGACGAAACCTTTAAAGCATAAAAACCTCTCTACATGAACATAAACTGCAAATCAGTTAAGATAATAATTTGCCTGCAGCAGCAACGATCTCTATATATCTATATAAAATAAGAAATCGCGGATTATTCGTTTGAAAAATGATTCCAGACTTAGTTCTTTTAGTAAATCTTACTTACTTACTTTACATTTTACTCGATTTTTGTCTTTGTTTGGAAACGCAGTTTTTATATAGCTTTTATCGTTTCAAATTTATATTGTTAACTTATCAAATACAATTTCATATAATGAATTATAGCACAGCATTATGCACGTTCGCTTTCTGAAATTTGTATATACTATTTCTTGGATTTAGTGTATACTACTTAATGAATTCCCGAAAAAGATGCAAAAAATGTCAGGACTTGTTCGGATTTGTAGATCTAATTGTTTTCATAACTCAATTGTGGGACAATATAATATGGCTCTACAAGCCGGTACTTCTGAAACCATAATGACAAATAACCTAACAGATCTTCGGATTTGAACTGTTCAGAAAAACAATGCAAATTTTTTCTAATTATAACTTTTTGTTTTATTTTTATAAAACTTTATTTATACGAAAAAAATTTTTTTTAAAAACGCTCATGCGGATTGACCTACCTCACCAACCCGCTGAGTTACCAGGCGTACAGAAACAGAGAAAAATGGATAAATATAGATAAGTAAAAGTTGTCAAATTTTGTAGGCCGTTAATTTAAAAAAATGATCAAATTCAAAATTTTTAAAATTGTGTAACAAACTTTGTAAAAAATTAAGCAAGCGAAACTTGCTGCTCATTCTGTTCGCCTGGTAGCTTAACTTTGAAGAAATACATTTTTAGCCGAAAATTTTGTACAATTTTTTCAACAAATTTTTCTTCCACTTGGTTTTTTGAGAATTTAAAATTTGTTTAAAGTATAAGAACTTCGTGTATATTCGTTGCACTTCACCCAAAATATTCTAAAAAAACTAATCTTTAAAGTTAATAAGAGGTAAATGTACTTATAAATAAACTAGGATTAAAACATAGAGGGTATCTATCTTAAGATAAAAGTTATAAAAAATTAACTAAGATACATACAAATGCACAAAATTTTTGCCAACCTATACGACTTATATATGCTCTAGAAAGTTTCTGAATTATTATAGAAATCTCTGCCATAGAAATTTCATACATTTCAAGATGATTAACTTCATAAGTGTCATGCTTTGATAGAGAGACTTTATAATTTCGATAGCTTCGGGATATACTTCTGATCTTTATTAAACACAAAGACAGATCGACTAAACACTATTGACAATGGCCGGATCAAAAATCAAAAGCTAGATTTAAATTATTATTTCCGTCAGGTGATTTCTAGAAAACGTAAGCAACACTCGAAAAAAAAAACATATTTTCAAATGGAATCGGGCTGTTTGACAGATTTTTTTTTTGTGGATAATCAATTTATTACATTCATAATGAGTAAACTAATGTACTGCTACTAAGCGCCTTTGCCGGTTAGAGTAATTTAATCTTTTCCTAAAATCAGAAAAAAATGCTCATACTATTCCTTAAAAAGATAAAAATACAAGAAGTTATGTTATCTGCTATTATGTTGTTAAAAATTAACAAACACCAGTGCGATTTCTGCGTTAACAGAAGAACAGTCTCGTTTCCATGTCCAATAAGTATTGAATCTCAAAGACAGCATGGACTATGAGCAAATCTTGGCCAAATGTGGCGATAAATACCGCTACCAATATTTACTGTTGGGTCTCTACGGCTATGTTATGTTCGTTACCACGATGCAATTCTTCTCACAAGATTTTATAAGTTTTGTGCCGGAACATTGGTGCTACCACGAACAGCTGGAGAATCGCAGCTTTGTGGAGATCAAAGCCATTTACTCGCAGTTTGAGCAACCATCTTGTACAAAATTGGAGACTGTCATAGGAAACAATGTAACAGTCAGTACAAAAAGTTGCGAGCGTTGGATTTATAAATACGATTTCGGATTCCATAGCATGAATACGGAAGTAAGTCTTTATCCCCAAATATAAAATGCATGATAATGTGCAATGTTTTCCACAGTTAAATTGGGTTTGCAGCTCGGCATACAAGGCACGTGTGGGTCAATCCTTATTTTTTGTGGGCTCCATGTGCGGTATAGCTATATTCGGTCTGCTAGGTGATAAAGTGGGTCGCGTCAAAGGCATGATACTGGCCAATTGTTGTGGTTTCGTGGGCGATTTTTCTACAATCTTTACACAAAGTCTCTTTGGATTTTCCATAAGTCGCTTCGTATCGGGCTTAGCTGTCAATGGCAATTGTGTGCTGATGTATATACTAGGTAAGTGGTGCTATAATGTTTTTAAAAAGGACTGACAAGAGTCCGCTATGATTCTTCAACTATAGAAGATAAACTAATATCCCGACAGTAGCATAGGATTACGAGCGACTCTTATGTGCAGAGACTCTTCTCTTCTCAGCAGTGTCAATGGAACTGACAGCAAACGTTTTTCCTGAATATTTATTAAACTTTTTACTCCCAGATGCGCCTTTACCATGTCTGATAGCTAACAGAGCTTGCCACCTATTGCTTCGTTGGCGATAGCTACATTCACTTATAATAGGCTCCAATGGAGTATTCTTTAAACGTGTCAAGATCTTCAGCTTCATCGCTTAGCCGGATTACTGTCTGATAGCTAACAGAGCTATTATCTACATTCAAATATAAACGGCCCTTTTTTTTATGAAGTACTCATTGAACATATCAAGATCTTCAGCTTCAAGAAAAGCTATACCGCATATAAGAGATTGCTAATGAGAGACTTGTAGAGTAATATAGCCACCTCCCATGATGGATCGACTGATATGAAAGTTTCCGTGATTTTTAACTTTCTACTGCAACCAAAGGAGCTCAAATTGATTTACTGCAGACTAACTGTTGCGGAATTCTAATATTATTCCTCCAGTTGATGGGGAGGAAACTCCCTACCATTCTACACTTCCAGTGGAAGAAAGAAACTTAGAAACTACAAATTTTGACCACATATCAGATTCTCTTATTGATAGTACTGGAATACGTCTCCCCCTCACTGCGCAGTGGACGCCTTAATGTGGTTACTCCAACATTTACCTGTCTGGGTATTATATGCGCCTCGGGACTGGCTATTTTGGTTGGTAGCTGGCGCATTTTTCTAACCTGCACATCTTTGCCATTATTGTTGGTAACTAGCTTCTACTTTCTGGTGCAGGAGAGTGCACAGTGGCTGGTCTCACGCAACGATATAGATGGAGCTATTAAGAGATTAAAAAGCGTAGCTAAGTTCAATAAGCGTGACGTCACAGAGCAAGATTTTGAAGCTTTTCGAAGTTATTGTATTATGAAGTACAAGGAAAAGACGCAGTTGGGCAAGCAGCAGCAGACGATGTTATTGGATCTGCTAAGAACTCCTCATATGCGCAGTAAATTACTCAAATTGGTCTTAATGTTGTAAGTACAAGACTTATAAAGTCAATACGTAGTGTAAATCTTATTTTCTATTTCCCAGCATGATACTCACCCTGTGCTTCAATGTCATTGCACGCAGCGTCGAAGGATTGGGCATATCACCATTTATCATGTTTACACTAAACTCTTTAACGCTGCCACCTTCCGGCTTGCTGCTGGGATATCTGCAACAACGCATCGGACGCAAGGCTACATTGGTTGCTGCCTTGTTGACCAATGGCTTTGTGGTTCTAGTAATTGGTCTTATGCTGACCTTAAGTCCAAATCCCAGCACTGTTTTATTGGTAGCCTTAACGCTGTGCACACGACTTATACTATCAGTTTGTCATGGCAGCGGCATACTCTTTTCCACAGAGCATATACCAACTAGCATACGCGCGCGTGGACTCTCTGTAGTGCATTTTGCGGGCGGCGCTTCATCATTTCTTTCGCCGTACATACAACATTTTCGCTTGTACTTGCCTGCGGCACCTTGCCTAATCCTGGGCAGCTTGTTCTTTAGCTGTACTTATGTAGCATTGCTGCTGCCCGATACATTTAAGAAAAAGTTGCCCATATCCTTGGCTGAGGGCGAACTGTTTGGTAAGGGAGAACGCATGTTCGATTTTCTACAAGTTTTCCACAAGAAGCAAACATTCGCAGAAGTACAACAAATGGCTGAAGCAGCTAAATTTATAAACAACTGCGAGTTACAAGCGCAAAAAAACCCCACAACGCCTTGCGCTTCCATGAATTCCATTTAAAACTGTAGCCACTGTAGGTTTACTTAGCCGATTTTTAATTTTTTTGCCAATAAACTAATTATCGACTTGATACAAACTCAACTCGTTTTATTGCATGCGGAATGAGTAGCCTACAAAGCTTACCGTTTAGTCACCTTAAACTAGATCGTAAAAAAATCAAGTCCAAGTGCGTTGCGCATCATTCAGATCTTATAGAAATTTTCAATTTACGTCTGGCTATCACCCCCGATATTAAGAACCAGTTAAAAAAAAAAAAAAATTAACATGGTAACAAAAAAAAAAATGAATATGTTATTGTTTTTAATAACTAAAAAATTCACCATCAACACTGTATCAGTCACAAACAGAAGTTGCGTCTAAAAACAACGTTATGGATTTCGATAAGATTCTTATAAAATGTGGTAATAGCAATCGCTACCAATATCTGCTGCTAGGACTATTTGGTTTTGTTATGTTTGTCACATCCATACATAGCATTTCGCAAAATGTCATCAGCTTTACCACGGACTATTGGTGTTATCACGAACAGTTGGAGAATCGCAGCTTGCAGGAAATTGAAGCCATCTATTCGAGATTTAAGAATCCTTCTTGTACACGTTTGGAGAGCATTGATGGTAATAATATAACAACGAGTACGAAACCCTGCGAGCGTTGGATTTATAAATATGATTTCAACTTTCATGGCATGAATACTGAAGTGAGTTTTGCGGTGAAAGTGTTAAAAAGTTTGAAGAAAATTGGTCACACTGCGTAAAAAAGAAAGCCACTGAATTAAATTTTATTGTTGAAAAGCGGAGTTTCCAAGGAACTGTTAAATGGGTGATTCAATAAGCCCTTTACACGAGCAAAGCAGCAAAGATAAAGCAAAAAAAACGCTTCCAGCTGTTCTAATCGTATTTATCTGTGCCTGTGTGTCTTATCTTTGATCGTGCTTTGGAATTAGTGACTTTGTTTTGAAACGACTCTGAATCTCTCGAAAAATGAAGTGTAATACAGTCAAGTTGTTACTGTACGTTGCTTTTTGAAAAGAGTACATTTCCATCGAGTTCATCTTTTCTAATTGTTTATGCGCAAATTGACAAAATAATAATTTTATATTATTATAATGTTTTTGAAGTTTTCTCTGTCTCTAGCAATATGTATCAAGGCTCCAATCGGGTTCTTACAAGAATCATACAATAACACTTTTAGGCACATTGCGATAGTTCTAAAAGATCATGAAATTCCAACCGATTGAAGTTCGAAACAGACGTTAAAATAGTTGCAAAAAGTATTCGAGGCGGGAGTTCGACTGCCATATGCAATGAGTTCTGAAAGTTTATTATGTCGTTTTGAAGCGAGAGCGCCAAATTTAAAATTTAGATATGTTAATTGGAGCCACACGAATCGTCTTGCTAAATTGTTTGATTCTAGGTCACTTGATTTCATAATTTCGGAAAGTCCGAATTTGAAATTATTACAAATACAAACATATTTGACTATTACTTCCGTTGGACCTTTCGTAGGTTGTTCAAGTTAAAAACTGCAAAACCCTACTGCGAGAGTATAGGGAATGATATCGGCATGATTTAATAAATAAAGATTACAAGGAATATTAATATCTTAGTTTGTTAAACAAATTACGCGAAATATGCAAATTCATCTTGAGATAAAATAGTTTTTAACAGAGGCACAAAGCAGTATCTGAGTTGATTTCATTTACCTAATAAACTTTTACAAGCCTCAAGAACTATATATTTAGTGTGACCAGAGCTTTGAACCTTTTCCTAATAAACTTTTGCAAGCTCAAAAAACTATATATTTAGTGTGACCAGAGCCTTGAAACTTTACCTAGTAAACGTTTATACCTCAAAATAAATATATTTAGTGTGACCAGAGCTTTGATCCTCCTAAACCTAATAAACTTTTACAAACCTCAAGAACTATATATTTAGTGTGACCAGAGCTTTGAACCTTTTCCTAATAAACTTTTACAAGCCTCAAGAACTATATGTTTAGTGTGACCAGAGCCTTGAAACTTTACCTTGTAAACGTTTATATCTCAAAAGGAATATATTTAGTGTGATCAGCGCTTTGAAGCTTTCTTAACTTAATAAACATTTACAAGCCTTAAGAACGTTATATTGTTAGTGTGACCAGAGCTTTTAATGCATTTCCGTTACGCATAAGCTTTTAATTTAATTTATTTCAGTTAAACTGGGTCTGCGACTCCGCTTACAAGGCTCGTGTGGGTCAATCCTTGTTCTTCGTGGGCTCCATGTGCGGCACGGTTATTTTCGGCTTGTTGGGCGACAGAATAGGACGCATAAAGGCGCTGATATTGGCAAACTTTTGTGGTTTTATTGGAGATTTTTCTACCATCTTTACAACAAGTCTTACTACATTTTCCATAAGTCGTTATGTATCCGGCCTGGCAGCTGATGCCAACTCCTACCTTATGTACATACTGTGTAGGTGACATGCTTTAACTGTACTCCAAGCAGCTTATTAAGTTTTATCCTTATTCCAACAGCTGTCGAATATGTCTCCCCTACGCTGCGTAATCTGGGTCTTAGTATCGCTTCAGCCGTCTTCTTTTGCATTGGCCTTATAAGCGCCTCCTGGCTGGCTGTTGCCGTAGGACATTGGCGCACATTCTTGGCATGTTCGTCAGTGCCCATGCTGCTGATCTCTTTATATTATTTTCTGGTACAGGAAAGCGCACAATGGCTGGTTACGCGTAACGACATCGAAGGCGCTATTGTGCGGCTTAAAAGAGTGGCCAAGTTTAATGGTCGTCGTGTGCAACAGCAGGATTATGATGCCTTTCGCAGCTATTGCTTGGACAACTATAATGCCAAAGTTGATGATGAGCTGCATAAAGAAGACAATCTGCTGGATATGTTAAGAACTCCACATATGCGCAGCACTACGCTGAAATTGGTGCTCATTTTGTAAGCCTCAACATATACTGCTAAAAATCTATTCTAAAAATGTTATTTCCAGCATGATCAACACCTCTTGTTATAATACCATCGCGCGCAATGTCGAGGGTCTGGGCATCTCACCGTTTGTCATGTTCACGATGAATGCTCTAACACTGCCGCCATCTGGCATTTTGCAGGGACAGGTTATTAATCGCCTAGGACGCAAGGCCACAGTGGTCAGTGCTATGGTTATAACAGGCATCTTTGCCACCTCTTCGGGATTAGTCATGACGCAGAGTGCCAATCCTAGCGTCATACTGCTGGTGACCCTAACACTTTGCACACGCTTTGGCATCTCCGTCTGTTATGGCGCCGGCTTGCAGTTTACCACGGAGCTTATTCCAACCAGTGTGCGTTCCCGTGGACTAGCTGCAGCGCATTTCGCCGGTGCAGCTGCTTCATTTCTCTCACCCTACATTCTGCATTTGGCATTGTATATGCGCGAAGGTCCACCACTGATATTGGGCTTACTCTTCTTTACCGGCGCCTATATATGCCTGCTCCTGCCCGATACGCGAAATAAAACATTGCCCATATCTTTGGCAGATGGTGAAGAATTTGGCAAGGGGGAGCGCATGTTTGACTTTCTGCGTGCCGGAAAACGGAATTGTGATGACGAAGATGAACCCACGCAGCGTCTGAACGGGCAGACAGAAAGTAATGCTCGAGCAAAGTTCCTAACTTAATCTAAGAGACAAAGACAGAGAGAGAGAGAGCGGCCGTAGAAGATAAAATGCATGTTTTCGGTTTTTTTTATTAATCAAATATGACGCCGCATTAGTTAAGTTGACGACGCTGCTGAGACTATATAGTAACCATTCTAGATATTTTTCCGCGCCACACATACAATCACAATAAAACAATAAATAAAATATAGCAGTGGGTTTCCATTGAAAATTGCTGGCTATGCAATGCTCTATAATGTTATGTGAAAAGTGCATAACAGATACCTAAAAACCACAAAGATCTTTGGCAAAGATTTTAAGTTCTAATAAGAGCCGAAGAGATGCATTACGGATATGCTAGCCAAAGCGGTAACACACTCGGACCTGTTGCACAGAACTAACGAACTTAATTCTTGCCAGTACCCAAAGAATTGGACGTGCGTGATGTTAGATGGGTCATGTTCTTAGAAGAAAAGGAAGATCATCGTAATAATTTTGCTTGAATACTATAAACTGCGAATCATTAGCGTTGCCTGGAATGGAACCAAAATCTGCTATCAGTTAAGCTCAAAAGTTCTTAGCTCTCTGGTTAAGTACTAATAAGACGTTTTTTGAAGGCTTCCCATCAGGTAAAGAATTACAAACTAATTCACTTAAAAGATATTGACACCGCGAAGACGTAAGGTCTACAACGCTAAGTTCGTGTCTTCTATCGATCACCATATGAATAATTTTGTTAATCGGGGTAAAGTCAAGTAGCCCTGAGAAGATCGAAATGCTGCGCAGCATGACGAAATCTACAACCTGTTGAAGGTGATCTCAGGCATCGAAGTCCGTGAGGATGATCTACACGTTGTGGGGTTGGGCAGTGCTTGTAAGTGTTCTTGAATCTCGCGTAGAATGCATTCTTTACACCATCTTGCATTTCTTCCGTCGAGACGTGTGCGTCAATTAGGCTAAGATTAAAGAATCTTGCTGTGGCATGGCTTGTAGCCAACCGATCACTTACAGGGGTGAATTTGCAACCCTTTTAGCGAGTTATCCGATTTACTACGAAACCTCATTTAAATTCGCGTCTCTTCGCATGGCAGCTGCAGTAGCTTGTCCACATCATTTCCTTGATGGCGCTTCAATCAGCTTTAATTCTTTCGAGAGCAGTAGCCAGTCCAACGGAAGCAGCAACCCTATTTTGGGTCCGGACATTTCAATTGCATCATACTTCATTTTCAATTGATAATCTTGTCCGTCGCTTTGTTGTTGGGATTCATTGTATTTTTTTAATTTTTGTGAAGAGTTCCAATGCAGCAATGCCATACTGAATCGTAAATGCGTTCTACGAAGAACGAATTGAGATCATTTTAGCGTCTCGAATTTCGCTTTAGAAATTTTAGAATATGCTATTCAAGCTCCTCAGTAGGCAAGATAGCTACGATCTACTAAGTAGCTTTCAGTTACGACACTTAAAAGTCGTAGAAATTGTGCACCTCTAAAAATCGTTGAAACTCCTCAACTCAACAGATTACAGTGTATTAAAGCACAAATTATTTTATAGTTTGTGTCGACAGCCATGTTGATAAAAAAGTAAACATATCTCAGCTGGGCACAACAATCATCACACGGTTCACTTGAGTTTTCTTTCAGTCCTCATAGAAGCAACTTAGGAAGCGCACACGTACGACGCGTTGTCTGTCGTCTACTCATGGAATTTGATAAAATTTTGCACAAATGCGGCGATGCTGGGCCCTATCAGTATCTTATACTGGGCATGCTTGGCTATATCGGTATAACGAGCACCGTGCATTACTACTCACAGAATGTAATCAGTTTTGTGCCGGAGCATTATTGCTATCATGAGCAGCTGGAGAATCGCAGCTTTGCAGAGATTGCCGAAATCTATAAACCCTTTGGTAGGACCGAACACTGTGTGCGTCTAAAATCTATAGAGGGAGACATAGCAAAAGTGAGCAGTGAAGACTGTGAACGTTGGTTCTACAATTATGACTTTGGATTTCGCAGCATGAGTGCGGAGGTAGGCTGCCAGCAAGCCGTCACGTCAATAAACTGCTATCATTATTCAAGTAATCCGTGTTTTACAGCTGAACTGGGTCTGTCAACATCGTTACAAGGTACGCATCGGGCAGTCGCTGTTTTTTGTGGGCTCACTCATGGGCACGCTTACCTTTGGTATGCTGGGCGATCGACTTGGTCGTGTGCCTGCCCTAATTATGGCCAATTTGTGTGGGTTTATAGGCGATTTTACCACTACATATGCCTCCAGTCTGGTGCACTTTGCTATTTGCCGCTTTATATCTGGTTTAGCGGCGGATGCAAATTTCTATCTGATGTTTATCTTGGGTGAGTAAGTAAATAAACAACTTTGATTAGCTTGGTTAAAACAATAGCTGCTTTACGTTTGCAGTGCTGGAATATATCTCGCCCAAGATGCGTAATCTGGCTTTTAATGCCACGCTGGGTTTTTGCTTTTTTCTGGGCGCACAAACCGCTTCCTGGCTGCCCGTGCTGCTGGGCAATTGGCGTACGTATCTGATGTGCGCTGCGCTGACATCGCTGTGTGTGGCGCTCTTTTACTTGGTGGTACAGGAGAGCGCACAGTGGCTCATCACACGCAATGACATAGATGGCGCCATTCAACGGCTCAAGTATATTGCGCACTTTAATGGACGTGCAGTCGCCGATGCGGATTTTGATGCCTTTCGCAATCACTGCCAGGAGAAGCTCTATATGGAGCGGCAACAGACGGTGCGTCTCTTTCATATGCTGCGCACGCCGCGCCTGCGCAGGACCACCTGTTTTGTTGTGCTCACCTTGTAAGTCCGAATTCTTTACTTACTTTAAGAATTTTGTAACTTGACTTCTTCAGCATGCTGCAGTCGTTGTCATTCAATACAATTACACGCAACGTGGAGGGACTTGGACTGTCGCCTTTTGTTGTCTTCTCCTTGTTTGCCTTGACCATACCGCCGGCCAGCATAAGCCAAGGACTGCTGCAAAGAACATTGGGTCGTAAAGCTACGGCATTATTTTCCATGCTCTTAACGGGCATACTAGCCTGTGCCATGGCTGCCATACTCTCCTATTGTGATCCTGCACAGAATTTTGTGCTGCTACTGGCTGTATCACTGCCCATGCGGTATGGCGTCTCCATGGTCTATACGGGTGGATCACAGTTTGCATCGGAACTTTTACCAACTTGTGTGCGTTCCAGAGGTCTGGCGACAGCGCACGTTTTCGGCTCAGCAGCATCGTCACTAACTCCTTTAATTATGCTTTATGGCGCTGACTTTCCACAGGGACCGCCGCTTATAATGACCGTGGTGCTGCTAGTAGATGCACTACTTACGCTGATGCTGCCAGAGACGGTTAACAAGTAAGTTTCTGTAGTCCCGTATTCTTCGGCAAGAAAATGCCAAAGGGGTTTTTTATATGTTCTTCATTTTCATTTTTGTGGATAGAAAAGAGCTAAACTTTAATAGAAAAAGAAGAAAAGTACTTACCTAACATTTTGTCTCATCTTTATAGTGCAGTTGAGAAGTCTTGGAGCTATCGACAGTAGTTTTATTTAAGCATTCTAACAATGTTTACTAAAGAATTGACTCTTATCACACTTTGTCAATAGACTCAACAAAGCTGTCAAATTAGGTTACGCTCCAACGTTCAGCTTGGAACTGATACTGAGCTTTGTCTAAGACAAAGACATGCATATATATATCAGATCGCCAGAAACTATCAACTCATTCATTTACCGTTTAAATAGTTTCAAAACTTATTCAAAGAAACTGCTTATTGCAGCTATCGTCTTACCGGTTCAGTCGCTATAATTTGACCGAAATTATTTATCTCATCTTTAAACTATCAAAAAATATACTCTCTTATTTTGAACTGATCTTTAAGCTTTCCACAAATACATTATCTGTTTTTGAACTCATCTCTGAGCTTTCTCCAAATATATTCGCTGATTTTGAACTGACCTTTAAGCTTCCTATAAATATATTCCCTGATTTTTAACCGATCTTTAAGATTTATATAAATACATTCTTTGATTTTGAATTCGTCTCTGAGATTTCTACAAATATTTTGCCTGATTTTTAACTGATCTTTAAGCTTTTTAAAACATAATCTCTGATTTTCAACTAATCTTTAAGCTTTCTATAGATATATTCTATAATTTTTAACTGATTTTTAAACTTTCTACAAATATGTTCTCTGACTTTGAACTGATCTTTAAGCTTTCTACAAATATATTCTGTGATTTTGAACTAATCTTTAAGCTTTCTACAAATGAATTCTCTGATTTTGAACTGACGTCTACAATATTTAAAAAATATAAATATTTGACGAATGCACAATACAATTAGTTGATAAGGAACTTATGCTCAATATATTTCAAAAGTCTAAGAAGAAATGCGAAATTTATTCCCATAATCGGACTTGAATCTTAAATAATGCTTTTGTTTACTACAAAAGCTCCAAACATTTTTTCATCATAAATGAGATATATAAAAGACCAATTGTTCGATAATCGAACTAGCATTTAAAATTAAACTATGATCTACTTCAAAAGTTTTTGTATATAGAAGACTTATAAAGTGCCTTTAAAATCAAATTTTTAGAAAATTTAGGAATTTTGATTAAATTGTACTTTCTTTCAGACAACTTCCCATAACGCTAGAGGATGGTGAGGCGTTTGGTAAAGGTGACGCCTTACTTACATTCGAATGCCTGAAGCCCAAAGATGCTGAACAGAATGAATCTAAAGAAGAACTCAATTTACTAGAACGTAATGGTAATCTAGCAAAAACAGAAGCTTAAGTAGATTTAAAAAACAAATGCAGCTTAGTTCCGAAAGTTATCAGTAGATATGGAATTTTCTTTTTATTTGATTGATTTCATTTGTTTTTGTTCACAAAAATTTTAATGTAACACAATTTTTTGTTTTTTGTTTTAATTTATTGTGGGTTTCTTTGCTGTACCTACAAATTGCAAATACTTTAAATTTTTCGTATTTTATTTTTTTTTGTATTTTGGTGTGTGAACATTATAATTGTTTGTTGTAAGTACTTATCGATAAATATAGCTTTGTATGCAAGTGTTAATATGTAAATGGTTATGTCAACTTTTTGTATTAAACTTTTATATGGGCCATTTGCTTTGGCTACAATTTTTATTACTTTTTCTTAGTATTTTCTTGTAGTATTTTTTTTTGTTTTTTTTTGTTTTGGTAATTTTAAGAGCTAGAGAAAGTCTTACAAATTACATAGTAGAGGTTGCATTGCCCTGCCTTGGCAAATCTAAACGCAAAAATTGCATGCTTAAATATAGGTGGCCTTAATGATATATATATTTATAAACACTATGCATAAGTTAAAGTAGGCTAGAGATCGTGAATTAAAATGGTATATAGTACAGTAGGGGACAAATATATATTGTATTCCTATGCCTATTGATTGCGCATACATTGCAAATTTTGTAACAATTTGTCAAAATAGTTTTTAGGAAAATGACGACCATAGTTTGGTACTTTTGGAGTTAGTATATCGAAATGCTTAGTTCTTGTATTTTTTTTTTTAGTATAAATGTGTGTGTTTTACTGTCGACGATCACAGATCGGCTTTCAATTGGAAAAAGTTTAACAATTTATGCGTATGCGTTAATAACAAGCACTTAAAAAATATCGTTACTACGGCTGCGTTTACAAAGTTGCCGCTAGGAGGCGCCACTGCCACAAAAGTGTTTAGTCTGATAATACAGAAACAGCTGAACGTATGATAGGAAAAATAAAATTATGTATTAGATTTTTGCATAAGTGTTAGCTCCGATGGTAAAGAAGCAGCTGTATATATATATGATTTCAGTAATATTATTTCTTGGGTTGCTCTATAGAAGTTAGTACATTTTAATGAAAAATTATGTAAAGTATAGTACGCATCAACCTAGACTAAAATTAAAGTGTTTACTTATCAAATAAAGAGGCCCAAGTCCGATGTTTGGTTATTCCAATAACAGACTCAACACTGATACCATAAAATGTATAGAAGACAGGTATGCAGTCTAGAGTATACAGTCTAGAGTGTCTCAGACACTTAAAAAGATGTGTATGCCTTGTTGAAGCAAGGGTCAAGAAAGCTCTATCCTCAAAAAGCACAAAGCTTAGGTCACTTTGTAGAGCGTTGACATCAACAGAACATGTAGATACTGTGAAGACGATGCTGAGTCAATGGAGCACCTAATCACTAACTGCCCAGCCCTGGCATGAAGGAGAGCAAATCTTTCTAGGCAACTATATTCTCAGTGAGAAGAACCTATTGCATATCTTGCAGACTGGTCTGACTAATTTGCAGAGAACATTAAACCTGAACTAGTAGAAAGGGGACGCAAAAGACCCGTGGGGGTTGCAGTGCCGAAGGGCGTAGGCCCACCTTCGTTCATAAGTAATATTAAATATAATATATAAAATATTAATTCAAATAAATTTAAAAGTAAACAACGACTGCCATTTCGTTTTTTACAGCACTGCCAGCTCAAAAAAAACAAAGCTGACCATACAACCAGTGTGACCATATTTGCTATTTAGTGTAAACGCAGCATCACGCTTTAAGTTATGAGTTAGACTTTGAAAACAATTGTCATAAGTAGAGACTTGAGAGCATAGCTAAAGATATAAAACCACAACTGTTTATAACTTAAATGCTAGGCGGCAATTACTGCAATTGCTATCAATCAAGAATAATCTCTTGATAAAAAACTACTTGTAACGGTGTGTTTTTATTTCTCTTTTTTTTTTGCTTATTGGCCTTCGAACTGGCAACGATTTGCACAAAAAAAGTTTCATTTAGAAATCGGTTATAACGTTTGGCTTAAGTCTACCAAATACTTTGCTTGTATATCTGTGTATATATATATATATATTTATTTATTATATGTATGTATATGTATATGCAGCTCTCTATATGTAGTTGGTAAGTATAATCAACACTAGTTCACAATAGTTCAGTTGAATCCAAAATACACAATGTACACACACAGTATAAAGGTAAAAAGATTTATGATTTATATATTCTTTGTATTTATGTTTTTCTTCTTGTCTCTCCTAACCCCAGTACCTAAAGTAAGTACGAGTATCGAGTATATAAGTAGCACCATGTCAGAATAAGTAAATGTGAGTAAATTTTGCTTTAAGTTACCTAATGCCAAATGGATATAAATTGTTAAAACACAATTCGGATTGATTGATTTGAGTTTAAGTTGAAGTTAGGATATTTTTAGCTAAGTTTAAAGTAGAAAAATATACATGCATCATAGTACTACTACTACTACTACACACACACACAAACACACATTGAAGATACATTTTTTAACTACATATGTACAAGTGGTATACATATGGTTTCTTTTTTTCTTTAGGAATTTAAGTGCTTTTCACCAAGTAAGAACTTTAAATGTGTCTATAAATATTATGTAACTCAACTCGAAAAATAAACTGCATTGGGTTCAAATGCAAAGAGCATTTTTTTAAGAGCAGCATAACTTTTATTAGAAGTTCTTAGTTAAGCGCAATTTAATTAAGCTTTTTTGGTTCACCCTAAAAAGCACTGAAATATGATTTCAAGTAACTTGGGTATTTTAAGATGCTAAAGTTATAAATTCTATATAATATGCTCATGTAGCGAATTTTGTAATTGATTTAATGATTTTTTATTAAGAATTAAACATAAAATGGTTCACCAAGCTCGATGACGACCATAGACGTTACAAAATGAACACGAATTGAACAATGGAACTTTAGAACCCTTGAAAGGCCTAGGGCAACCGGCAGAAGATCCATCCTATAAGAACTGTCCCCAGGCGAACACAACATGGGACAGAGCTAAACAGGCGCCACAAAACAGGGTTCGACGGAAGGTTCTAGGCCCTCAGTTCCCAAGCGGAATAATAAGGAAAAATACTTATACTTAATAAGTATGAGAACAGTAAATGTTCATCTTAGATTTATGCCTTAATTGCTGTGTCTTTGAAGTAAACGACAGCTGAGACAACTGGAACTGATCTTCTCGTTAACAAAAACATGCTGAGGTAAATTATGGACTGCTTAGAGCAGTTGTGAGCGGGCTCTCATTTTACATAGCTAAGCGTAGATAACTTTTCCACAATCAGCCATTCAGCTTCCGAGTCAACTCGCTCACAAGCATTTACCGAATGGTTGCTCTCGTGCTCATTTGTGCTTCTACAGACTGCACTGCTTACTCATACAAGTAAAATGTTTGCTTGAAAGACGCTTCCCCCATCTGACATATACTGCTCCTATGATCAAATTAGTAGTTGTATTAATGCTCGTATTATAATACAGCTAAAGTTGACAGAGTTTGTTTCATATCTCTAAAAGAAGTAGAGTGCTTTAGCAGTGGTTGCTCTTTTTTGCTTAAATAAATGTTGGTCTGCTGTCTGCATGTAGCAGAGATGAGCTGACTCTCATTTTGAATAGAGAAACGCCAACAATTCTTACGCAATCAGCATAGAAATTTTCTCACACGCATTTGCTGAATTGTCGCTCTCGCGCTCAATTGTGCTTCTACTGACTGCACTGCTTACTTAAACAAAGCAAAGCAAAGCTTCTAGTAAACTAGAATAACGCTTCCCCATATAGTGCTCATATGATGAGATTTGGTATTATATTATTGCTCCACAATACAGTTCAAGTTCTTAAGCTTTACAAGTGGTAGCAAATTTTGAAGGTTGTTAAAGTCGCGTCAATAATTGAAAAGTTTATATTCTACACCGTGCAACACTTCTTTTAAATAGAAATTTTTCTCACAAAGTTGTTTACATTTTCACCCTTAGTTTTCGTTGCAGCAGTTTATAATTTAAGCACTTAAAGTCAAAAATCCAACGATAATATTTCTTCTTCTTTAGCGTTCTTCAAATACAAAAGTTTTGACAAGATATAGCGCGGCTGGGTGACCAAAAAAAAAGAGAAACTATATGTTCTAAAATGCGCTCAACACAAACTTGAGAGTTATACAACCTCGCTCAATACTAATAAACTATTTATTACTATTTATACAATAATTATGTTACTAAATACCTTTTTCTTTTTAATTTATATTTTTGCAATATTTGCTGCTTATTGTTTGATATTTATCATTTTATAGTTGATTTGCCTTAAAAACCTGCTATTCGCATACAATTTTTTTTTAATACCTTCTAAACTTTTTATTATGTATAACTTTTATACTTTTAATATTTTTTGTTATCAACTTTTGCAATATCAATATGCGCCTTTATAATGTATTTTTATGTCTGCGTGTCTGTGTGTTTTTAAGTGTTTCTTGTATTTTTCGAAAACATCGAGTATAAAAAGACAAGCGGTATTTAGGCAACGAGTGATTCAGCAATTTTTTTTACAAAAAACATTTTCTATAAATTTTTTAAGTACCATTCAACATTATTATTTTATATGCTGTTTTTATATGATTTTTTGTTTTGTTTTCTGTTTACTATTATAAACTTACACCAAAAGCATTCATAAGATTCGTTTTGTATACTTTAACTTTACCACACATTTAGCTTTTTTT
Organism: Chymomyza procnemis; assembly: GCA_035046065.1. NCBI lineage: Eukaryota > Metazoa > Arthropoda > Insecta > Diptera > Drosophilidae > Chymomyza > Chymomyza procnemis. The sequence goes on along the minus strand of JAWNOJ010000026.1, from coordinate 10,416,486 downwards.
CCTTTTTTTTTTGTTTAATAACTTTTTGTTTTTAAGAGCTGCCTTAGTAAATACTAAACACTAAGTGTATATAAAAGTTTAACAACAAATAGATATTTAGCAACAAGAGCTGTAGCGTTTTCTAGACTGTTCGATACAGTCCGCACTACGCAAAATATGTAAGGTGCTAGGTTGACTGGGGGTAGTTGGTATAAGCTGTCTGATTTTTTTTACTTATATGCACAAAGCTTGCGATATGCTTGAATGTTTTCATATACATATGTATAATTTTTAGAATGCCAGTTGCTTAAAAGCTAGTATATCATTAAGTGAAACAGAAAATATGGTAAAGAAATAAGTAAAACAAAAATAAATTCAATTGCTTTTACAAAAAAGTTATTTGTATTTCGATAGTTAAATTTAGTTGTATATAAACTTAATTAGGCTTTTATATAGTTTACGCACTAGCAGCTTAATTTATATAGCTTTAGTATATAGTTTAATGCATACACAATGCAAATTGCAATTTCTTTTGAAAAAAATACAATATCTTTTATATTGAGCTTAATGCCTGCGCAGCAGTGGCGCGCTTTTTGCTAACATCTTTCATATATATCATATAAGTTTTGACATCTGTTATGTCCGCTAAGTGCTTAAAAAATTTTTGTAACATTTTATTTTTGTCGTTTTACTTTGTTTTAGTTGTGTGCTGCTTAATTTGCTAGTTTTTAGCTGGCGCACAATAAGTGTGCGCATATTCGAGTATTCAAAATCGTTCTAAATTTTTGTTTTATCTGTGCTAAACTTAATTGCACTTTCGCTATGTCGTTTTGCTTTTTATTTATATATATATATATATATAACTATTATTAACTTGAACATTAAACGCGCTAAATTCAAAAAGGTGCCTTTATAAACAATTAATTAATTAATATGCCTTGGTTGTTGTCTTTAATGCTTAATTAACACAATGTCTAATTTGTTGTTTGCTTTCAAAATTGTTGCTCAGCTTAAGCTGCTAATAATGCTTATTTTTCATTAAATTGTCGTCAACTTGAGCTGCAACACAAGAGCTTAATACATAACTGTAAATACGTACATATTTAGTACATTAATTAATTAATACAATACAATACAATTCAATACAAATACAATCAGTAGTGCAAAACGGTTTGCAATTTTAAATGGCTAACATTAACGATAACTATCGATAACGATAACCAGAACAATAACTGTAACGGCAACATTAATTGTGTGTGTGTGTGTTTTTTTGTTTTGTCTTTTTTGCAGCTAATTAATAAATTATTTTGTAAAATATTTTGTGACGTTTTTGCTATTTTGAGTCTATGGCATTGCGCGTATGCCATCCAAACTGGAACGCAGGACTAGGCTACCTTCAACCCAAAAATTGGGACGATCCAGCATGTTCTGCCATAATGACAGCTCCTTGCCGGTAGCGTCCATCCACTCCACCTGACGGCCATAACTTTTGCCTGCAAGTAACATAAATACGAAATAAGTTTCTAAATGTTTGGGTAGTACATTGCGGCACTTACCTGTGCCCAGCGAAAAACGTATGCCACCCACAAATTCATTGCTTGCCAAACGATCATGATCCCAAACAGTCAACTCTAAAGCACGTTCGGACAAATCTTCCAGCGACACATCCTCATACACAAATGTATAGTTCCATGTGGGATGCAATGTGCGCTTTACCACTGGCGTTTTCTGCTTAGAGCTGCGCGTTCGATCCGGTAATAAATAACTGGAAGATGTAGAGCATATATATATGTGAGTGTACTGATTTTAAAAAAGCTTCAAAAAAGTGCAGATAACACGAAGTGGCTTAGGCTATAAACTGTTGTTGTCTGCCTACAATTTTATCTGAGCTCTATTTAAGATAACTCAAAGTTCTTCCCAACTTAATATGCTAAAATTATTAATTTTAAAATCTTGGTCTTAATCTCAAATCAGTCTGCGTTTAGTTTTTTGTTTAAATTTTGCAAGCGGGTACAATATCTTGCCTTGTTTTATTTAAATATTATTCATTTATGAGTTCCTAATTCGACAGAATTAGGGAATCAATTTTTTAACAAAACTCCTAAATAAGTTCGTTCGTATAAGTTATTTTACTCAGTTTTGGAAAGTCTTTGAATTTTTGGAATGCTGAAGACTGCATTAGTTAGTCGACAAATTAGTTTAAAACTAGTAACATTTTTATGACTAAGGAAATATTTTCTTCTAAGTTTTAACTTTCAAATTCCAACTCAAATCAGTCGATCTTAATGCTCAACGGATTAGTTTTTATGCTACAGAATTTCCGTCAATCTATACATATAATTATTCCCCAAGCACTTGAGGTCTGCACACTTTAGCTCTCTCACCTCTTACAAAAAGCATCACAAGTGCCATTAGCCTTAATAGGACTCAAATGCTTGGCCTCCTTGACCAGCACATGCAACTGCCCACCCTTGGCACTGCGATCCGACTTGGTGGCCACTGATTTGATGCTGCCGCCAAATTTACGTAAATTAGATGAGCTGCCAGTAACCGATGAGCCGCGTGAGAAAAACGAAGACTTGATGTTCTCTGGTGGTACATATTTCAGACCCACCACAATATCACCGCGGTAGGTGGCCACTTCATCGAAGGGTTCGCTCTATATAAACAAGTTAAAACTTTAGTCTGTTCATTAATTATTTAAAAAAACAAGCACACTTACGCGTTCCTGCAGCAGATACCACTGCGACTGGGGATTGTCAAAAACGCGTCCTTGCAAATTAACGCTAACTTCACCTAAGAAATCGTTGCGTCCAAACATATCCGAATGCCAAACCGTCAGCCATAAGGTGCGCGATTCCAGGCTAGATATGGGCGTATGGAAGCGCAAGGTTTCATCAAAAATGGGATTTAATGTGTGTTTCTTAACTTTGGTTTTGCGTTTGCCAGCCTTGGATTTGTCGGGCAGTAAATAGACCTGTAACAGGGTAAGCAGTATTAAGTAGTGTTAGCCACCAAGTAACTCATTGAAGCTTACCTTAACGTAGGGATCGCTGCGATTGCGCTTGGAGTCAACAGCGGCTAGGTCCTTACAACGCACCACATGTATTTCCAAAGCGCCCAGCTTATAATTGTACTGCATGCCAAACTCCACTTGACCTTTGACCACAACCGTGCCATAGCGACCTTCGCCGGCGCCAGAATAAACGCTGGCCATGGACTCGGAGCGCACCTGTGCAAGCATGTATAAGTATATAGTATTAGCTTACGTTTTGGAAGTCTTAAATTTTAGACAAACTTACGCCTAGGGAACTCAAGCTGCTGCGATTTTGATGCATGGCCACCAGACGATCAATATCCTCATCCGATTGCGCTGGCCAGGCTTCGCTGGAGGCGCGCGATTGTATGGGACTCGAGTTGCCATCATTGCGCTGTCCAATCACAGGTGAACGACTTAGCTCTTCGGCAGCTGCCTTGGCTTCCTCTGTGAATGCATAAAAAAATATAAAGAAATTTAGTTTTGGGAGTTTTAGCGCAATTATAACTAATGGGATACAATCAACTTGGAGCACACACACACACCACACACAGCGAGATGAGAGAGAGACCCAAATTTAATAGTAGCTTAAATATATTTTAAGAAATTACGCATCATTAGATTGCAGCATAGATAAAAAGATAATAGCGACAAGATTGGTCAGCTGCCGCTGGTCATGCTGCAGCTTCTTTCATGGCAAACAGTGTGGGGTCTTTGTAAATGGGAGTTATGAATGGAAGTGGCATGCTACATAAAGAGCGCTAAGTGGTCGTCGCCTGCAGGGTAAGATGAGCAGCACTGGCTACAAGCCTACTTGGAGCTTGAGAAAATTAATCTTTGGGGCATGAAGAGCAATTACTATAAGCGCTAAGATTTTGTTTTAAAATCTTTTGATTTAAAGTGATCAAAGGGATTAGTATTTAAGTTTTTCTCGATAAAGGTCAGAGGTGGAATGAGATCGCGAAAAACACAACACTATTAAAAAAAGAAAGTAAAAAGAAAGAACAGAAGTAGTAGGAGCCATCGCTTCCCAATGCCAATGATAAATGACAAATGTGTGCACAGTTTTGGTTATAGAAACCTCTTTCAGATCCATTTCATCTAATTCGAAATGGTGGATGATAAACCTAAAAACAGCTGAATTTGAAGTATGCCAGCAAACCCCTCATGTAGAACTGTAACTAGGCAAAAGACTTATTAGTTACTATCCATAACGATCGATGCTTTTTGTGTGGTTCGTTTTTCTTAACGAAAGTTTTTAAAAGCTAAGTGTTCTTCAGTTCCTATTGCTTGCTAAGCAAAAATACCCTTATTCTCAGAGTGGAGGTTCAGGGTCAAGCAGAAATGCAGACGGTTTTGAATACGTTGCTACATCTATCTGTCACTTTATCAGAATTGAGCTGCTTAGAATTAATATTTCTGTATAAAAAATCTGCACTCAGTGAAACGGAATGTAAGAGAACATCGCTTGATTTTCAACTAATGCCCGATCCATAGAAGTGACTTATGAATTCACGCCTGCCTTATATATAGCCATGAATGAGACTCGGTTATTTTCGTTTATAGACTCACTAGTTTCTTGTTCATTAAGACTTGAACCAATTGAGTAATAATGATCCAGCTCCGAATCCAAGATTCACGCCTCAAACAAGCTAGGTGCGAAGTTTTTAAGATCTACCAGAGATACGAGTTAGTTCTTATAGATCTGCGCATTGAAGCGAACATGTGCTACAATTTGTAAAAACTATTTCCAAATTCTGTAGTGGAACTTCAAAAAATTAAAACTTTTGTATTAATTCTATTGTAGTTCTAAGTTCCCGAGTTCTTAAGCTCGACACAAATGAGAATACCAGTTCTTTGCTTCGAAGCGAAGATGTGGCAAAACTGGAAAAAAAACTCTCAAGCCATTTCTCTAAATTCTGCAGAGGAAGAGATAGAGTTCTAAAGCTTGACACATATGAGAATTCAAATGCTGGTCTTAGAGGAGTATTTTAGGCTTTAGTTCGCTCTCTGTAGCTAACAAAATCTTCCAGATTCCAAGTCTTCCATTATACTCATCCACTTGACACAATTCAACTTTCGGAAGCTAACCCAGTTCTAAAGCACGGTCAAGAAAATAATACGGAATTACTTCTAAAAGAAGGATGTAGTGCATTGTTGTCTCATTTAAGGATTTTTGTGCCTGTAAGCCTCACATCTTTGGCGCCACCTCATACCTAACATCATCATATCATAAATCTCAAAATATAAAATGACGTGAACTTCATGTGCTGCATCTTAATGACGTTTTCCCACATGTTTCAGTGCAATTTATTTGTGTTCGTGCTGCTGGGGCGTTGCCAGACACCTCGTCACACCCCACATTAACCCTAACAAGCAGTGGCATGCAGCAGGCAAACTAACTTTTAGTTGCCGCCTACCTGCTTGCCCCTCCACCAGAAAGGTGACATGCAATGGCTGACGCCGCTGCACTGCATGCACCGCAGCCGCTGCCACAGCCATATCCATGCCAGCATCCTCCTCGAGTGTTTCTAAAAAACGATCAGAATTTGAACGCAAACTATCATCCCAGGTCCAAGCGCGTCGCTTGACCAATCTGGGCTGTGTCTGCAGCGCTGTGCTGCCCACGCTATCGCGACGACGTGGCACCACAAGCTGCTCTGTATGTGACATATCGGTTTCTACTAAAGTTAGCTCAAAGCTGGTTGTCTCTGTGGAGTGCGTACTTTGCCTGCTAGCTGCTGCATGCTCGCGTTGTTTCATCTCAGCTATGTAAGATGCTACTTTGCCATCGATATCGTCATCCTCCTGTGAATCATACTGATAACTGCCATGTGTGCGCCAACAACTGCAACAATTGCTGCGCCAGCAATGCCAGCGCTGGGATTTGGCATCGGTGCGCCAATAATTGCTATAGTCGCGCTTGCGCCGCTGGCGCCGCCAACAACAAAGACGCGACAACCAACGTTGCCATTTGCCACGGCGTTGGCGTTGCCCCGACGCAGCAATTGTCTGTGTGTTGCCACCATTATGCCGCATGCGGTTCAAGGCCGCATATTGTATCTTGCCCGCCGAACTGCTTGGCAGCGTTGCCGACGTCGACGGTTTGGACTTTATTTTGCCATAGTTATGCACACTGGCCAACGCAGCCACTGTGCTGGGTTTTTTGTTCGGCTTCTTCGCGGTTGCCTCAAAGGCATTGTAGTTTGGTGTATCTTTTGGCTTTATTTTGGTCTTTGCCGCTTTGTTGTGGCCAATTAAGCGTGCCACTTTTTTCATTGTTTTACACTTGCGACATCAATTGGCGGCGGCTTCGAAGGCGTCGCCCACACACACACACCGAGCTGCAACATAATTTCATTTTACTTAATTGCTAAAAACATTCGAAATCGGTTTTTTTTATAAATTCTTTCGTTTTTTTTCGGCGTGGGCGCTCCATTTGTAATTCAATTATAGCTCATTAACTCACGCCAGCTGACGACAACAAAGTCAGTCACGATAGGCGTTGATAAGCAATGCGGTCTGATAAGCAATCTGATATGATTTGTGAACTGGGGAAACGACAAATTAAAGCTACATTTTATGATACTTTGAGGGCGAAAGCATTTTTGGCATGATTTTGACATTGGATTTTCGTCAAGAACGTCAGCTAGTTGTAATAGAAGTGTTTACCACTTATCTAAAGATAAGAAATTCGTAACAAGGAAATGCTATCAAGAGTTGAAACAGCTTGTTAAGGGTTTTATGGGTCAGGGAATTTCAAATGTTGTTGAGTCACCAAAACTTTAAAAAGTTTAGTTTGGGGTGCTACAATGACACGAGACATGAGCGTGAGCGCTTTTTTGTAGAGAATTGGAAACGAAGCGAAAAATCATATTTGGGGTCGTTCTTTGGTATAACCTTCAACCAAACAAATTGGTTTATTTTCGCCGAATTTTACCCAACAAAAGTGTAATCAAGTGAAGTAGTTTATGTGCTTAGAGGAAATATTTAGACAAAATTTAAGTTCTTGAGATGTATACAATGTGACATCACAGCGCTACTAACAAAAATATATTGTAAGTTTATCTACTTTAAAAGTTAAACCAGATGATAAAATATAGAAGTTGCTAAACTCAGCATGCTTATGGCCTAGCGGCCATCAATAAGTTTAAAACCAAAAATATATAAAATGTTGAAAATCAGTTGCTAAACATTATGGTGCAAAGAGTATATTAGTTCAGTAGGTACACGACGAAGAATGCGTAACACTCAGATGGCACCCAAAGTTGCATTACATATGATCAGGACTGACTAGAGAAGTTGATATAGCTTTAATAGCAGAAATGATATGAGCAACACCAACTTAGTTTTCACAATCCCTTGATGCCTTGGCAGGAAGCCTAAAACTCATAATCTCTAATAAATAAAATACCTTATGCTATACAAAAGTATCAGTACATACAATAAATTGTAGCTTTGGGGAAAGTTTTAAGACAATTATAACTCTACCTTTTTGAAAACTGATTTTGTGCATTTTCTATTTGAAAAATTTTTCAGACATATCCCCATTAGCTCTAAAAATGGATATTGTACAACAATATCAGCAAAACAATTATAGCTTGAATGATGTGTTTCTGAATTAGTCATAATTACTGATTGAACTTGGTTTTTACATTGGATTTCTGTTCTTTTTGCTACCCAGGAGAATTATTTAAGCCATTAAAATATCGAAAACGAACTTATTAATCTTTAAATAGATGAAAAAACGTTATGAGAAATAAAAATTTTATTAAAAAAAAATGGCTACTGTCATTTTTATTTTAGACCAGCAGGCAAATACAAGTAAAGAATAGAAATGTTTTACAAAAATTATTCAGAAATGATAAATAGTGTAGAGTCAAGTCGGCAGGATTGGTGAGACAGTTTTGAAGCAAGAGTTAAAGGCCGATGAGTAATAGAAGCGAGTAGAAGATTCTGATTCGATAGTGTGGCCAAATAATAATTCATAGCTGTACATTATGTCAACGAAGATATAGCAATCGGAAAGTATATAGTTTGCAACTTTGGATAGATAAATTGAGTTGAACGACGTGCGTCACAAACAATCTAGTCAATATACATATACTGTGTGACTCTTGAAGAAAGTTCTTTTTTAAGTAATTGAAACTTAATAGTCTAAAAGTTGCTAGAAACAATAAACCAAGCAGCCAATAGAGGTGTTATTTAAAAAATGAAAGCAGGGAATGCATTTTTTACAAAATCGTAAGAATAAAAAGCACGAGAATATTTTAAGTGAAGTCATTGTTTTGTGTTTAATTTTAGAATTCTTCCTTCTTTCTAAATAAAGATAATGTTATTACAATTGAAGCTACATCAAAACACCCATCTATCTCCTAAATAAAGTCACTGTTTACACAGACTTATCTAAGTTAAATAAATCATAACATGAAAACGACATTTAAAAAGTAAACAAACTATCTGCGCTTTATGGGCCAATGTCAGTCAGACAGCACAACATAAAAACGTAGTTATTATAAATTATTATTATTATTTACATCAGAATAAGACCAAAATAATACAAGTATTTTCTTAAAAGTTCTGACTTTGAGAACTAAGCAAACAAAGTGCAGATAATAAAACTATAACTGACGCATCTGCCATTGTAATAAAATTTTAAGAAAAACGCATCAGCACAATGATAAGCAAATAATGATAACTTAAAAGCAAAGAACTTTATGCTTATTTAATTATTACCGGATACTGGGCGATCCAACAAGTTAAAGAATAGTTGCTGAAAATATGGCTCACTTCGCCTATTTTCTTATATTAGGTTGACACAAAAGCAACACACGAAAAGCTACAAGATTCTTTACCGCTCACATTTACTTTATAGGTCAAAACGCTTTAAGATTCAAAGGTCATTGCGACAAATTTACAAGTGAAAACTTTTTCCATCTCATGTGTCTCTCTTAATTAGCTTTCGCCGTAATTTCTACTCAGTTCCATTGAAATATGAGTAACCAGTCAGAATATCTCACATATTAAACATCATTGAATATTATAACCAACGTATATTTTTATAAAGAATTTTCTGAGAAAGAATTTTCATAAATGATGTCACAAAAATGTAAAAAACTTGCAAACTTATAAAAGCTTATTAATTTTAGAAATTTACTGCAAATTGCCATTTAGAACTAAAAAGAACTTAATTGGCAGTTTTCAGCAAATCTAAACGTGATGTTTTCGGGAAACTGTTTCCTAACGAAAGTTGTTAGGTGAAGCTGTTATGGGCGTAACCTAATAAAAATTTTAAAAGTTATTTTTATGGAAAAGTTGCAGCATTGGGGAAATTCTTGCATTACTTTTTGAAATGTTCGATAAAGAGAACTGAAGAGGTGAGGGCAGAAATGAGAGTTTATGGTACAGTTTAGATGCTTCTTAGTGAGCTTGTTAACAACGATAAACGTTAGCGGTAATAAGCTGGAAAAATCAACAATTTCCTCAAAATCGATTATATTGGTTCAGATTATTATCTGAATTCTATTAATTTTTTTCATATTCCATCAACGATTTGTTCAACCTATCACTGCCACAATAAATGTCTACTAATTTGAGACAACGCTAGTTTGGATAATCTATACGATTACGGCGAACCTACTCCGTCTTTGGAGCGATGACAACATATTCAAGCGAATTAAATTTATTTCTTTCATTTATTTTGATAATAATTTTGATTTGTATTAATTTTTAATGTTGCTACAGTGTATTTGCAGGTCGACTTAAAGTTTCATCAAAATAATGATGATACTGTATAGTTGACACTGATGTTGGGTTTATTCTCAAAACTGTAAGTTCGCTTAAACCTGACCTTCTGCTTACAAACTCATACAACAGCAGCTAGTATCTGGTTGGGACAGAATATTTGGTTCGCCACAATTCTTCTCCTCTTGCGCAAGATAGGTCGACAGACTCAACGCTTGGCATCAGTGATATTTGTCAAAGCGCATATTGAAGCCGGAAACAATATAATTCAGCTAGATCTAACTTATATAAAGCATTAAGGCTTTTAATGAAAACTATATAAATTAGGTGGAGTAGTTGGAAAAGTACATTAGTAACTGCTAATGATTCAATTCCTGGGATTCAATTTCAAAGACACTTTCGCTATAAAGTTGGGCCACAGCGGGTTTGTTAAGAACTTCAATGGATGCCAAAAAAAAAGCACACGGCAATAAAACTGCGGTTCCCACTTCGTAGTCACCTACGGTAAGTTAAAAAGTTCAACCTCAAGGTGTTGGTGTTTTATATGCATTCCTCTTAAAGAAGTTCTGATCAGCAAAGTAGCGTTTTTTGAAAAACAACCAGCAAGCATAACTGCCTCAGAGACCCCCGCTTAACGAACTGCTCTAAGTTAACTTGACTTAAAACTCATGCGCTTCTCGCAAATTCGTTCCATTTGTTCACATAAATCAAACCACATTGCGAAAACCTTTAAGCCCAAGTCCCTAGGCTGGTTGAAACAAAAAGCCCATTAAATATTTTACAATATTAAAAATAAATTTCTTTCATGTAGTCACGATTTGTTGACAAATTTGCCATTAAAATTGACAAAAAAAAATCCGACAAATCCGTCCAGAGCGTGCCAATATTTATGACTTCTCTATGTTTGTATTATTTTTCCGCTACTTTGTCATAAATTGTAAACAAAATGAGCGATAAAGTGGGGCGCAAAAGCGTAAAACAAATTCAGAGCTCTCGACTTTAAAAGCAAAACAAAACCGTAGAAAATAATAATAATAATATTTATACAGAAAATAGTAGCACTGAACACTTTCACTTGAAGCGCGTTTTGGATTTTAATGTGTGGTTGCTTGGACGACTTTGATTTTTTTGTAAATTTTTTGTTGGTTTTATTTTATTTTTGTAATTTTTATTAAGATTTCTCGGCCTTATAGAGCGCGTCAAGTGCCGTTAAGCGTGTCCCACTAACTGGAGCCAGGGTTACAATCGAACATCATCAGAACTGTTGCTGATGACGGTTGCTGCGTACAAATCTAAGTTTTATTCAATTATTTAAATAACTTTGGGTTCACATTGAGGGGTCAGTTTTGGCCCGCAATGGAAATGCAATTAACGAAACAATTCCAAAGAAAACACTGAGTAAGTGAGACAGAGTAAGACAGAGGGAGTGAGTGAGACAGAGGGAGTGAGAAGAGGGGGCCAGCCAGTGTGTCTGAGTGATACATCTTAGTTCTGAACTGGCGTCAGGCAAAAAGGTTAATTTAATTAGCGATCACTCTGCGCATAATGGGTGCTAGTTACAGGGTGTTTATATAGTATTTACAATGTTTCCGTCATTGGAGTCGTGTAAAAACTTCCGCCGTTTACAACTAATTTATGATAAAGCAGTCAAGCGAATACGGAAAAATATTGGCATGCAAATCCCAACTTATGACAACAAATATATAATAATAATTTATAAATAGTTAAAAAAAAACAGCAAATTTATTGTTGGCATGAATATAACTCACATAAAATACTTAAAACAGCAAGCTTCCTTTTACAACAAGGGGTGCCGCCTACTATCAGCTTCGTTCAAATAACAGGTATCATAATTTTGGATTAAGGGTATATAAAATATCAAATTTTCTAAAGTTTTTTTGCTGATATTTTCATAATATTGCTTGCATAAATTATAAGCTTATTATAATTATGGAGCGACCTCGAACTATCTTGTGATTTATATATTTAATCAATAATAAAACTCGGCGTGAAGTTCTTTTCATTAAGGTATATCTAATAAATATAGGCTTTAAAATATAAGACTGTTTAGAAATAAGTCATACTTCCTTTGGAAAACAAATATAAGGGACAGAGATAAAAAGATAAAGCATAAATCTATTCGTTTTCTGTACATTAAAAATGGATTCGAGGTCCACTGGGCCTCGATAGCTTAGTGGCAACGCACTCGCTGCTAAATCGGAAGATCGGTGGTTCGATTCCAAACTGTTGCATTTGTCTAGTAGTGGCATAGATAGCAAATAAATTTACCTTGGAAAATGTCGGATTCTGCCATAAACTGTAGGTCCCTGCTCTATACCAACAGCTATTAGTAGAGATATCTCTTGCGCCGCCTTTGGAGCGGTGACTAGGTGAAGAGGATTAAATTTATTTTTGTATTAAAATTTTTCTATTATAGTTGAGTCAACTAGGATCTGTGCGATCGTGCTACATATAGGTATTCTTTTGGATGGTTCAATTCTTTAATTATATGAAGTTCAGAATCTTCACTAACTTAGCACCAAAGCACCTTGACTCCCATGGTACATAGCAAAACTTTTGTTCCTCTGATGGGTTCCCAGTATATAAGGGGTTTGCAGAATTAATATTAATTCGTAAAGTTGAAAATCCGATAATTCTACTTATTTTTCATATATTAAAAAAGGCAGCTAGTACAGCCCACTGAGATCTTTACAACCGTAAACTTTATATATACAAAAGTATCTTAACCACCTATCTTCTAAGATATTGACTTCACTTTTGAATAGTAAAACTTTTGTTGCTTTAAAGCAGTCCCAATACATTTGGCATGACCTATATATAGAAAAATGTAAATATCTTAAATAATAAAGTGTGAAAAAAGATATATGAGATACTTTTAAAGGGCAGCTAATGCAGCCGTCTGAGATTTAGTCAATTATACTATCGGTAAGTTTATGATAAATCTAATCAATGCATACGAACGTAAGCATCTTTAGCAAACTATTTTGCTCTACAAACGAAATATCAATAAATTAGCGGTAACATATGTCAAAGAAATGAAATTGAAGCATACTTTTTTCTGATATAATTAGTGATAAAGTCAAAAGTCTATTTATATTAACTATCATTGAAACTGATAAATATATGGGATATCAACAGCCGAATTCACAGTTCCAAAGAAAAAATCACGTATGGAAAGTTTCTCTCTATGTCATATTTTCATTTTGAACAAAATATCATTGGCTATCTAATACAAAAAGTTGTAGTATACCTGCAGTCAATTACTGCATAAATCGATAGAAGGTTAAAGATATTAAGTAATTTTAGAGTTTCATAGAATAAGAATTATTTTTTTTTATTATTTCGTCTAAAACCGATTTTGGAAGACAAAGTACAAGATCCAAAGTCATAGACACCAAGCTGTACACGCCTTTGATGTCAACTAACTTATATTTCGATTTAAGGTTAAATATATTAAATATTGCAGTTTTTTTTGCGCAAAAACAATACCATGAAAGATGGCGAAATAATAATAATACAGGAAATACATGTACATTATAGACTTTTAATAGTGTGTGTGTGTATCTGTGTGTAAAGTAAACACTTCATCAACGTCGAGAGCTTAATGTACAATGCTTCATTATGGCTGCGGCTTTATAAACTGGCCAACATTTTAATTTTGTTTTGGCAAATTGTGGCTACAAAGAAAAAAAAATTAAAAAAAAACTACAAAAACCAACAAAAGAAAAAGGCGATTTGCTTAAATACAAACCGTGTAAACAACGCCAGAAGAGAGGGTGTTTGGCCAAGCGGCACTCGAGAGTTCAAAGCCCGCCTGCGCCTATGCGCCCAAGCTAGAAATATACTACTTGAGACTTGAACCACGTTTTTTTTGTTCCATTGACCAAGCAGAGCATAGTGTACTCACAGTCAAACCTAAACAACTTAATCGCTTTTTTGGCCAAATTGTTGGCCAAACGACAAACGCCCCCGAGTAGCGGAACACGCCATCAACGAGTCGATGATAGCCAATATATGATGGCTGAAAAACGCTTTAAACTCGTCGAAACGAAGCTGTCGCAGAGTAGCGCTTAATATGGATACAGTTAATTGACCTTGATAGAGTTGGTTTCAGCCAATACGTATTTTGAGCATTACGGAACGAACTCACTGAGCACCAGAGAGTGAGTGAGGCAGCGCCTCTCCCGGTACGCTATAGTCTGTGTGTGAGAACGTAGCCATAGCTTGGGGCTGTTTAGTGGGCAACATCATTAACATTGTCATCATTAGCTTAAGCAGTGAAAATGGCTAACCAAAAATGCCTAAGGTAATGGGTACACCGACTGTTTGAAGGGTTCGATATCAGGCTGAACGAAATGTACACTGCGAAAAAATGCAGCAACTACCAAGCGCAACAATTTGTACTCAAAGCTTAAGTCGCTTCAACAAGCTGTTTTCAAATCATTAATTAAAATGTATAAAATTTCATGGGAAACTTAAATCTTATGTCTTTAGCCGGAGACGATATTAAGTGACCAAATTTAAAAGCTGCTGTTTGTAATTAACAAGTCTGATAACTGGTTTAAAACGTAATTCCCTGAAGAGTTTTGGTTGACGAATTGGATAACAATTGCATCGGTTGTTAGAAGTGGACATATTGGCCGGCAGTTAGACAAGGAGAAGCTATGAACGAGTCGAAATTGTACTATTAGTGGAAGTGGGGTCCATCATCTTCATGTGTTTGGGCTGGTACGGGTTACACATCGGATAGGCAGTCATGCTCAGATGTGAAATCGGACAAGATATAGTAGTGAAGCTCTATACAAAAGACTTGGGCAGTTGCAGGGCCAACATGTACCTATGAACATACCGTAATCGTACTATTGATGGAATTCGTATCCATCACCTCCATATATTGCAGCTAGTACGCGTTTCACAGCGAGTATAGGCAGCGTCATGCCGAATGTGATACTGAACAAGATGTTCAAACGATAGTACCGCTGATAAGGGGTTCTCATCGTGTGTAGGGAGCGTAATGCTCGAATGTGAAATCGATAGTAAGACGAGATTTAGTCAATTACAAGTATAACACCCAAGCTCTACCGCCGTATTCACATGATAAAACTTGGGGTACAGTGACTACTGTACAACTCCCGGTCAATATCAACAGAAACTCGAGAAGCAAAGTAACTGGCATTTGCCAAGAGACGATAATCAGGTACCGCCTGAACCTAACAGCAAATTTGTGATATACAGAGAGAAGAAAGACATTGTTTGGTATCTGTACTTCCCCATATTTCGTTGTAGTGTTTGCGTATCATCAAAGTATAAGGAATCTTTTGCAGTTCTTTCAAAGAACGTATTTTCTTCAACGTACGGAAAGAACTATCTTTTGGAATTGCTTAGTAATATTTTGAATTTTTTTTGTAGTACGCATAGAGTATTTCAAGGTCATCCACGTTTGTTTTAACGCACATCATAATTTGTTATATATTTCATCTAAATCACTGCATGTTGAAAAGAACCATAAAAGTTCTGTCTATGCTTATGATATTGAATATCTTCTTAAGAACTACTTGTCTTGCCATATGGCAAACGAGTAAAGTGTAATAAAAATTTACGAGTTCTTCTGGCGAAAACACCTGCCATAAAAAATACATATATCAGATGACGCTTTGTTGAAAATGTAAGTGAATAAAAGAAACAAAGGTTTCCGGCAGTTTTTAAGCCAGGTAGTCGTCAGTCATGTGCTTAGGTGTGGAATATTTTATATAGAAAATCCTGAACAATATTTAACTAGACTTTTGACCAGTCGCATATGTCATTCTATTAAGAACAATAAACGTCAGTCCAAAGAGTTGGGCTGCGGCATCCCTAAGAAATGAAAGTTTCTTGCGAGCTTGACGAAAAATCCCCATAATTTCTCTCCGTGTAGAGCCGCATCCTGGCATGCCAACAAATTTGAACAAGTGAACACATTTATGCCTGGACTAATCGTAATTTAAGAGCCAAGGCTAGGCATACAAACTATGCCAACAATGGCTACAGCAACAAATCCTCTGTCCCAATAAAGTCTTGAACCCCACCCGCTCATAAAACGTTTAGTTTAGCTTGGACAAGCCCAGAATAAGAAGGAAAAAAATAAAACTCACCCGCTGACATATTTAAACGCTTGCGCGCATCACGTTTGGAGTACAGGAATTGCTGCAATCCGGCGCCCAATTTCTTCCCACTGCCGCCGCCTGCTGAACCGGTGGCAGACGCCGAGGCAGCCGCAGCACGTGCGGCCAGACCGGGCGAGCGATAGCGTGCACTTTTGGCACTGCCCGTTGATGTTATTGTTGTGGAGCTGGGCGTGTAATTGAGGGCATTCTGTGACTTAGCCATGGGTGTGGAGGTAATGGGCACACCCGCACCGGAAGAGGTGGGCAAACGTGGCAATGAATTAGTGCTGGCCACTTGTACGCCAGTTAGACTGCGTGGCAATGTTGAACGATTGCCAGCAAATTGTGCTGCAGCACCTTCATCGCTGGAGTCCGTCTCATAAATGGCATCTGGCACGCTGGAGCGACGCACATCTTTGCTTGAGTCACCACAGGAGGAGGCCGACGATAGCCAAGGTTTGGCCGGTGAGGCCTCCAACTGATGATGATGCTCATCACCGCCGCCAATGCTGCCACACGAACGCACACGATCCAGCTGTTCACGGCTCAGACTTTGGTGGTTAAACAACAGATCGCCTGCCGATCGGCGCTTTGCCACTGCCAAAGCGGACGCAGACGACGAGTTGTCGCGATCAAGCTGACTGAGCTTAGTTCTGGAGTCGCCATTAGCCAGTAATGCCGATTCAAAACTGCCGCGCCATGAAAAGCGCTCATAATCGCTGGCCATACCGCACTCCTCGCCAGCAGTGTCGCTAACGCCACTGCTGGACTGATGATGATGCGGTCGTTGTGTGCCGCTGTGGGCAGCGTTGGCGTTGTTAGCATGACTGGCGGGTGTACTGCCATCTAGCAGCAGATCATGAGATTTGCTGCGCAACTTTAGCTGCTGATAGGCTGTGTGATGTGAGGCGGGTTTTATGGGCATAGCCTTCAGTTGCTCCTCAACTTCGTCTTCCTCATCCTCTGTGGTGGTGGCCGAGATCTTTGCCTGCAGGCGTTGCTTATGATGATGATGATGCTGTGTCTGCCTTGGTGCAGGCGTAGGTGTTTCATTGCCGCTGCTTACCTCATGCATAAGTGCCACAAGGCGTGTGCCAATATGCTGCATCACCTTGGCAAATAGCTGCGGGGAACGTTCATTGCTGCGTGTGCTGCCATTAGAGATTTGATCCTCTTCGATGGGTTGGCTGGGCGCTGCCTTGGGTTCAGCTGCTGCTGTTGCTGCACCGACTGCCACCTTGGAAAAGGATGCCACTAGTTTTTGATAAACCAAGGCGGTGTCACCATGTAGCGCATGTGTTTCATCCAATAGCCCACCATCGCCGCGCACGCCCTCTTCATCTACCTCGAATTTGTTGATAATCTGCTGACAGCTGGCAGAGATTTGTGCCTTCAACTGCCCCTTGTGTTCACCTTCCAAGTCCGAGCTGGTATAGTCCGATGAGTCATAGGAATCCGACCAGGTATCCTCACTGCTAAGGTACTCTACAATCTCACGCACTTGTTCGTCATTTATGCCAGGCACAGTTTTCATCAGTCGCGTCAGCTCGTTCTCAAAGTACGCCAGCTGTGCTGGCTTTGTTTTGCTCATGCGTCGCATAGAGCTTGGCGTGCTCTGGCTGGGTGTCGTGGGTTTGCTGCTGACCGCGCCTTGTTGCTGCGCATTGGCCGTTGCCACTATGAGTGTTTTAAAGAATTGTCGCATTTTGCTCATCATCAGATTTGTCTCCTCATCGGAGCTCCAATTGTTGAAGCTATCTTTGCGCACCAAATTCGAGCTGCTTGTCAGTGGTGGCAGTGTTGCAGCTGCACGTCGTGCGCCTTCTGCCGATGTGCTGGGCAGCTCCATTGTAGTTCTAGGCATGGCCAGCGGTGCCAGCGCCGCCAACTCTCGATCTTCACTTATCTGTTCCAGCGCCTGAGTAGGCGATTTATTACCGCTGACTTGACTGCTTTCGCCATCCGGTGTCTTAAGCAGATCATCATTGCTGCCCACAAAGCCACTATCGCGACTATGATGCTGCTGTTTCTTAGCCTGTGTCACACTGCCTATAGAGCCCGGCGTAGGTGTGCGGCATTCTGCGCCAGCATTTGTGTGCTCATCATGCAGCTTTTTCTCATCCAGCGAGTCATGCCGCTTACGCAGCTGCTTTTTGCGTTTAATTGTATCCGATGAGCTGCCGTCCGAGGCACGCTCACCTGCGCTAACCATTTGTATGACTGTATCATCACAGCCTGCCTCAGATTCTGATGTATCATCCACAGTGCCAGCATCGAGTGTATCATTGGAGCCACTGGCCGCCTCTGCTAACAATAGATTGTCTAGCGAAGAGTTGTGCGAACGCGGCGTGCCACGTGCACGCACCAAACGCTTACGTCGCTGACTGGGACTCGGATGTCCTTCACTATCGCTGCCCACGCTACCGCCACTGGCATCACTCTCTGTCTGCTTTTCCTGCGCATTAAAGCCCATAAAGCCGGATAGAAAATACTTTTCCAAACGTGATGAGGCCAAATCCGCTGCACTATTACCGCCATCCAGCAGCTGTTCTTCATGCGGCAGCGAGTCTACACTCTCCGAGCATTCACTGCTTACCTCGGAGGCTGTATCATCACCGCGCGTATCTATGGAGCTCATTACTTTACCATCACCCAAACCAAAGAAAAAGTATTTCTCTAGCTCTGAGGCTGACAGCCGATGATGATGCTGCAGCGTGCGTTGACGCCGCCGCTCAGCCAAATCTTCAGCATCATCATCCAGCTCGTTATCTGCACGCATGGAGGCCACCTCGCTTTCCTCACAGCTTTCTTCTACAATGGTATGCAGCGTAAAATCGATGGCCGAACGATGATAGCCACGCAGCTCTTCCTCACGATCCATGTACATGGCGCGCGCACTAGACTCGCCATCACCTTCCGCATCTTCGGAGTCTGTAGCTGTTGGTGTGGTAGTAGCCTGACTTAAGTCATCCTCATCACCGCGTTGACTTAGCTCTTCCACCCAGGAATCATCGTCGGCTAGACCATCGTCTAGTGTTAGCTTGGCGGGTGGTTCGTTTAAAGAGTCTACGCTGAAAACATCACGCGTGGAATCACGCTCACTGAGCAGCGAAGCTGTTGGCGTAACGTGTTCCTCAAAGTTGGAACGTAATGAGTCATCTTCGCTAGAGCTGGCTAGGTTCTGCAAAAGTTGGCTAAAGCTGCTGCTGCTGCTGTTGTTGTTGTTGTTGTTGTTTTTGTTGGGCATTTCATAAGCGTTGTTAGTTGGCGGCGTTGTTGTTGCTGCTGTGGTGGCACTTTCGTTATTGTCTTTTGTAATCATGATCAGGCTGCGATATTTGGCTGAAAGCGAATTTTTGGGTGCAGCAGCCAATAGTTGTTCTGCTGCTGCTGCTGCAGCTGTTGTTGTTGTTGGCGTTGTGGCAGCTGCAGCTGTTTGCAACTGCGCTGGCTGTTGATGCTGCTGCCGTTGCAGGCTTGGACTACCAAATATTTTGTCGTAATCGTCGTTATAGTCTCGCGTTGTTTGTTCACAACTTTCAAGCACATTCACATTTATATTCACTGCGTTCACTACTACGTCACCGCGACGTGCGACGCTATCGTCATTATAGTCTTTGTTTTTGTTGTTGTTACCATTTGTCTTTTGTGCTGCCAAATTGCCAACAACAGCAGCAGCGACGGCAGCAACAGTAGCGTCATTATCGTCATTGGCAGTAACTGCTATGCGCGCATTTTGACCGTCAACCGCAACGTTTAACATTTCATTTTCGAATGTCGCTGCCGCCGTTGCCGTTGCTTTGTCGGCGGCACTCACACTCTCCGCCAACGAGTCTAACTCCAACTTCGTTGCGACTTCGGCTGCGCAATCGGCTTGGCCCTGAGCGCGCTGTGCCAGCGCTCGTTGCTTTGTGTTTACCTGTTGAGCGTGCAGTTGTTGTTTACGCTCAACAACAGGTAGTTCTTGCTCTCGCTGTTTTGTATTTACCTGTGCACTCGTTACAACTGCCAGCGAGTAGTTGTAGTTGTTTACACTCTCCTCGTTTATTTTGCATGCTTCACTGCTGCTTGTTGTTGTTGCTCTTGCTGTTGACGCTGTCGCCGCAGCACCCTCGACCATGGCTGCATTGTTGTTGCTTTGCACAGCTGTTTGCGCTGCGTCCAGTTTATTATCGTTATTTGCTTTTACTACCGTACAGGTAAGCGCTGCTTCATCATCATCATCATCGTCATCGTCGTTGTCGTCTTGTTCTGCGCCGGCTATGCTTGCAGTGACGTCATTAGCATTTATGCTTTTCTGAAAAACAGCGTCAGCTTTTATTGCATTCACGTTGTTCGCACCTGTGCAGCACTTTTGTGGCTGCTCGCTTGCATTTGTGGGTGGCGTTTTGCTGCCCAGCGCCAGATCCTCATTGATTTCTGCCACACCACGTCTTAGCTGCTGCAGCTTAAGCTCAAGTTGTGAGTTTTGTTTATGCAGCGCCAGCAAGCGATTTACATCATTGGCTATGCTGTGCAACTCATCGCAGGCTGCCTCAGCGCTCATGTTGCAAGCAGCTGAATGCAACTGTTGTGCCGCTAATTGCTCTAGTTGGTTTGCGCCAACTTTCGTGTTGTCGTCTTCGTCTAATGCGCGCATAGCTTGCAACACTACGCCGCCGGGCGGCTCATCACTGTTGCCACCTACAACAATTATACAGTTGGCAAGCTCATCGCTTGAGTTGGCAATGCGTTCACTTTCAATGCAGACCGACGCCGCCTCATCATCATCATCATCTTCATCGGCAGCCTCTGCTTCTTCATCGCAGTCACTTGGCAGCGCCTCACGTGCTGCCACAACAACTGCCTCATCTAGCGGCTTTACATAGTTTAGCACTATGCCGCAGTCGGTGCGCTCTGTATCGGTATCATTGTCCGAACTGTCCTCTAAATTTGCTTCCGATGATGATAGCGTATCCGCTTCGCTGGAAGTGCTGCCACGGCCACGACGCACATGCGCGCCATCACGTCGATTCACCACAAACACCTTGTTAAAACGACGACGCTTGGGTCGGCGATCGGCTACATTGCCGGTATCATCGGAGTCACAGGACTCCGAGCTGGAACTGCTGCTGCAGCTACTACTGCTACTACTACTACTCGTGCTGCTGGCACCCTCCTCTGTGGTGCTATGATGCCGTAGCTGCGCTTGTTCTGCCTCGGCCACATCATAGCTGCGTTGCACTAACTTACGCGGCGACTCCCCCTCGCTGCTGCTGCTGGCTGCCGATGCCTCATCCGCGCTGCTCTGTACGCTAAAGCTTTCGCTGCGCAAATAGCCTGTGTTATCATCATGCTCTTGCTGCTCCTCCATCGCCACTTTTACTACACATTCCGCACCCTCGTCGACTGACATGTTCAAACGTTTTACCTTGGCCGTCAATTGTTTTGGTTTTTCGTTTAAGCAAAAATTCTTGGCATTTGCTTTTGACCCTCTAGCTGCCGTACAAGTGCCGCTGTCTAATATCTTGACAGGAATAGCCTTAATGCGGCTAGTTGCAGTCGCTGTTGCTGCCACATTTTCGCTGGCCTGACGCGGCGAGAGGCTGTTTTCGCCGTAGAAACGAGTTATTAGCGCAGGAGCCGCTCTTGGTACTTGATTTTTATGTATATTTGCTGCTTCCTCTTCTGTTGCTAGCAATGTTGTTGCTGCTTTTTCGACTACAACCACTTCCACCGCTTCCACCACTTCTTTGCTTGCTTTGGCTCTTTCGTTGCCGTCGCCGTCGCTGTCTGCGTCTGCGTCTCTGTCTACACTTGGTGTACTTGCCAGGTAAGTTTGTCTGTCTGTTTTGCTGTCGTTCGTCGTTGTCGTGGATGTTGTTGTTGCTGTTGTTGGCAATAATTTGAAATTTTGCTGAAATTCGCAGAGAATTTGCGCTTTGTTTGTTGCAGTTGCTGTTGTTGTTGTTGGTTCTATGTTATCAGCTGTTGCTGCTGCCTCACTATATTTGATACACTTTTCCACGTCCCCGCGTTTATCTGGCACATTACACAATCTGAAAGTTGTAGGCGTTTCGGCGTCGACGTCGCACGCGTGCGTTGGACGCGCTTGCGCCAATGTATCCGTTTGTTGTTGCTCACACGACGGCGAACGCGCTGCGACTAAACTTGTTGGCTTTAACTTGCCAGACGCTGGCGCTGCTGTTGCGGTAGGTTGTTGTTGCGGCGAATTGTTGGCTAAAGTTTCCAAACTACCGCCGGGGGCTGCAGCGGCGGCTACACTTCCGCCCGCTGCTGTGCTATAGCCCGACGATGTGGACGCAGTGGAGCACAGCGACTGCGTCATCAGTGAGCCCAGCGAGGCGCTTAGCTCCGGCGCAGAGGACTTAAAGCCTAAGCTGGCCAAGCGTCGCGGATTAAGCGCTGCTGTTGTGGGCAATTGTTGATAGCTTTTACTCGTGCTAGGCGGCGTTGCATCAAACATGTTGTTGGCTGCGGCGAATTGCTGTGAATAGGCGGCCACAACGGCAGCAGCGGCTGCGGCAGTCTGCTGTTGTTGCTGCTGTGCATTGCCGGCCGTGGCAGCTGCCTGCCAAAGCTGCTGCAGTGAAGCGCAAAGCTGCTCATCCTGCTCCAGCTGCCAGTGCTGATAGGCCGCCATGGGCACAGGTATGGGCACGGGTACGGGTATGGGCACATATTGTGGTGCGGCTGGTTGTGCCTGCTGCACACTGCAGCTGCAACGATTTGTCGCATGATGATGATGGTAACTTTTGTGTTGCTGCTGCTCCTTGCTCATAAAACGCGTTTTAATGCGCGCCTTCATGCTCAGCGTGGACTGACTATGCGCAGACTTTACCGCATAGCCATCGGAGCTGGTTTGCGAAGAGCTCTCACCCTGCATAAGCAGCTCCTCATCCGTGCCTGTATCACTCTCGCGTATTTTAGAACAATAGCTGCGCAGCTGACGCCGCTGTAGCTGCGGTGAATCCAACGGTGAGTTGGTGCTATCGCTGGATTTACGGCGTTGCTGGCGTTTTGGTGGCGGCGTGGGTGGTGTCTTACCGTAGGCTATCATGGTGGTGGTAGTTGTCGCAATCATAGAAGGCTCAAAGTAATCCCAATCGCAGTCTTCCACATTGCTGACCAGACTGTGGCACTGCTGCGTGGATGAAGAATTAGAGCCGGTGTCGGTATACTCGCCCTCGTCGTCCTCCTCCTCCTCCTCTTCCTCTTTACAAGATGACGAAGAATCCGAGTTGAGAAAGACGAGCTTGAACTCGTCAGCTTCGACGCTATACTGTGTCGCTTGACTACTGTTTGTATTGCATTTAAAGTCCAGCTCCGACGAGGTTTCCATGGTATCATAGGCGTCACTGCTGGCCAGCTGCGAGGCTGTGGGGTGGTTTTATTTTTACACATTTTAGTCAGGGCGTGGTACAGAAAACTTGGCTTGATATATTTACCAACACCACAAAGACCGGTTTCACAGGTGCACCCAGAAATATGGTAGAGGGTGGCTTGCAACATTAACTACAAGAAGCTACAATATGACCAAACACCGAAACCGTTTTTTAGTATGAGCGGGAGGTTAAATTTTGGGGTTACTTACAAAGACGGGAAGCATTGAAATCCGTAACGTATTTTAAATCATTTTACTTGGTTTATGATTTCCTTCACCAATAATTTTATTACGTACAATAAATCACTTTTAAGTACAAATGAAATGTTAAGTTTGTGTTAATCTTAAAAATTACAAATTAGATTACTTTATGTTAATAGTGATAAAGCATATCAACACTCCCAATGGGAAGTGCCAATTTTGACGGAACACCCTGGAAATGGGTATATTTATCCGTGACTGCTTCACATATGTGCAATATATGGTGATGGCATAGATCCCCCAAAGGAGTTCCCAGTTGACTTGATAATTCGAGTTACCTAAGCTTCGTCTGTCCGTATTTATGTAGATCTTTGGGTTAGTAAAGATTCAACTAAACCAACTTTCAGATTTTTTTGTTTTAAATTTAAGTAGCAGAAAGCGTTTATGATTGATATATTTTAGAGAACCTCGAAAATCAAAATGATTTTGATGCATAATTCATATAATTAAGTAGATAATAAGATAATGAAGTATCCCAAAGATTCAAAAAATTGCTTCTGGTAGACTTGATAAGACGCTTTAACTAAGTATGATAATCTGCCAATATTGATGCCTGAATCTCAAGATTGGTTAAGACTAAAATAACCCAGTTTCAGATTAATTTATCTTATTTCGAAGAAGATAAGTAATCTTTGCACTGCTTTCATTTGAAGAAACAGAAACCATTGATGATGAGTTTAGAGTACCTTGAAGACACGAAAGATTTTGAAGCATAAGTCATAGAATTGGAAGTTATAAGGTAACAAATTAAGATCTTACATTCAGGTAAGTACATGTATCAATTTGATCTCACAGTTATTGATTGATCAAATAAACGTGCTTGGGGCAAGAAAATATATTACCATCAAATTGGGCCTTCGAAAAATATATTGAAGTTTTCCAACACAAGTTTAAAATCTCAAAATCAATTTGATATACCAAATAACCATAGAAGAAATGACATAACGAGATATAGCGCAGATTATTTGTTTCCGACAATGAAGCATAGAGCTGAGGAAATTATTGCGTTGCTGAATAGGACAGTGAAGACCATTTAATGTGTTTCAGAATTTACCGACATTTATAGAGCGCAAACAGTGTTATGAGCGATACAAGCCTATTCGAAACTAAACAAGTCATTTATTCTTTAACATTTGGATGAATCAACCTTATTCGACGTATATTTTTTTTATTTCCGTTCTTTTTACAATAAAAAAAATCCAAACCAAATAAGAGCAAGTTAAATCTTATTTGCCAAAAAGCATTTTGCTGAGCTTTGACGTTAATATTTGCGAATGCGTTCATGGCATTTATAAGATTTCATATCAAGCTTGAAATTATAATTGTTCTTTTGTAAAGATTTATGCTTACTTTGCATTATTTCAGGGTGAACTTACCAGGTGATAGAGGTCATCGGTGTATAGAACAGAGTCTGTTGAGACTTAGAAATTTTACGTCCAGATTAGTGCTCAGCCAATCCGAAAGCATATACTTAAATATCCAACTCGAGTTTAATTTATGAAATTATGGAAATTCTACACTAGATTCTGATAAGCGACCTATATATCTATTACAAATAATTAGAGAAAAATAATTGCTTTGTAGCTTATTTGGATTTCGCTACTTTATAAGCCGACGTCAAGTCTATTATATAGGCGACCCCGAACAAATTGAAATTTTTGTATTTATGCGGCCATTTGAGATTGGCCATATAAAGCTACCCAAACTTATTAACCATATACGACATATATATATATATTTTTTGTAAACTTTTTATATCAATCATGTTTACAGAATTGAACGTGTCAAAGAAAAGTAAAAAAATTATTATTTAGTATTTGAAAGCACGGGTAAGCGCATAAACAACCAGAAGCTGAATACTCGTCGAGGGACTTTCCGGGCCCAGCAAATATATGTGAAAAAAAACTTAATTTTGTAAAACTGCGAATGGGTAGGTACATCCGGAACTTATGAAACAATCCAAAATAGCATAGCATTTCCCCAATGATAAGCAGAAAAGCAGACAGAAAAATACTGGGGTACCCAGCGGATTGGTTTTAGTACCTGAAACATAAGTTTTACAGGAATTCTAACAGATCACTGTAAGTGGAACTATCTCCTAACTAAACTGGGAATATTTCCTTATACTTTCTGTAAAGAGGATGATAAAAGTCAGAAATACAGCGCTGATGCAGGAAAGAAGTTTATGAATTGTGTAATATAACTCAGAATAGAGAACAAGACGATAATCCCAAAGATAAAAGAAGGAGCACAGATAGATAGACCTACAGTTTGCGGACACAATCGGCCAGTAATGATTAATTATGAATAAAAATTTTCTGTTCAAGGATTTACACTTGGAGACAACACTTACAACTATCCACTAATTTGTGCCAGCTTTGCTGCACGTTTATGCTGAAATACAACCCATGTATTACCCACACCCAACTACGTATCTATATAATGAATGTCCAGAGTAAAATGGTACTTTAGAAACTGTCACACACTGCGATTAGATTCCGTAAAAGAAACCCCTTGGCTCATCCGTTAATTGTTGCTGTCATTCAAAGGCCACTCGTTTTGCTCCTTTTTAATATGCCCTAGCAGCGCCATTTTTTTATTTTTTTCCTCCATTTTGTTAGGAAACATTTTGAAAGCGTTTGCTAGTTAATATGCCCCAAACTGCCAGTTCTGGGATTTGTCCCATGTTTGCATAGCTTATCAGCATTTTAAGGGGCAAAACTCTTGCCTGCCACCTGGCTAATAGTTGCGCTGGGATTCCAGCCAAGTTATTAACTTTCCGCCATGCTTTAAGGCCATTACACTTAAGTTATGTGCTTATACAATTTAAACAAATTTTTAACGTACGTGTTCGGAAAGACAAGGTAAATAAATATGCCACCGGCGTATGCCACACAAATAACACCATACCACACCATACCAGACCATAACACCCTCTGCGACAGAGTTGGTGGGAGTCACTCCAATTCATAAATCGGCCAGACCCTCAGCGCATTCCTTTGGCTTCGGTCTGATTGTGAAAACCGTCACAGAAATGTGCGCAATCATCTCGACGAGACTGCCAGTGCCATTTTCTTTGGGCGCTTCTGTCGTTGCTCTGGGTACATCTTTTGTTATGTTTTAATTTGCCGTCTGTTTATGTTTACTTGTGACCCCCATCACATACGGCATACACTATATATAAGCCAGAAACACTCGCACTCTATGCCATTTACTCAATGGGTTCAGAGGGTATATGTAGTTTAGCCGTAGGTAGGTAACGGAGTGAAAGAAATCTTTCAAGACTGCTAAGTATTTTTATTCTTGGCAAAATGGATTATACGAGTAGAGAGATAAAGTTACGGAAAACTTGAAAGAAAAAAGGATTTTAAAATTGAGTTGGCTTTTAAGATTTGCTTCAAGAACCGAATCATAGCCACCATAATTGCAGAGTTGTACTTTATTGAAGAATAATCTATAATTATCGTCTGTAAGCGATTTATCCGCTTTTATGCAAATCCGTGCGAGTTTCAGTTGGAAGTGAACGCAGAAATTATTTCCTAATTATAACTCCCCGTTTGCAGTTTAAATATTTATCATTTATTATTGCGTCAAGGTAGGGATTAAGGTATTAGGAATTTTAAGACTTTTCAAAACCTCAACCTCATCAACTGGCAAAAGTTCCGCGTGCCAAATATTATTAAAAATTAAAAAAAAAAATAAGGGACATACCAGCCGTTTTGTTAAGAAAAACCTTTTTGACCGATTTGCCCTATGGGGGCTTTGAGATATTGTCAAGCGATTTGATAAAATTTGACACAGTCTTATGAGGGGTAAACGTTTGTCGACTTTTGCCAGTTATAATTTTGGAAAATAATAAATACACAAATATAGCCCTTTAAAGGACCTCCTCTATGAAAAAAATAAAGATGCTGATAAATTGAAAAACATATTAATTTCAGATCTCTACCCTATTGGGCAAAACTTACCGCAAATTACTTCTAGGACAAAAATCACTGAAAACCTTTGTATCGAATATATTGGCCCACCCTATACGTAGGTATTTTATAAAAGTTCAATTAAGTCTGGTGAAGAAAATATTGGATAATGAACAATGCAGAAATATATATCGTAATACCAGCAATGAACACAAATTTTAGAACTTTCTTAATTATATGAGTGCGGCTGTCGGAGCTTAATCCTTAAAACGCTTACAGAAATTTTTTTATATATAACATATTTTGACAATACCATAATTAATTATACATAATATGGCATCTTCTGATCATAAAATTGTATCCTCCGTTGTTCTTTTCAAATAAGAAGAGTCTACTTAGCTAGTAAGGAAAAGTACTTGTTCGAGCAGGAAATTTGGTCGAACCTATCATGTCCTGAATATAAACCGTCTTTCGGATACAGTTTACAAAAATAGTAGACCATTCAATACTTCGAATTGTATAAAAACCTGACTTATTGGTAGAAATCGACAAATTGGTTAAGAATGGATAAGTCTCACATCCCAAATGTAAGGCAACTTATGGCCCGAAATGGTCCAATTTAGTCAATGCAACTTTAATATAATGTTGAAGTAAGTTTGAATAAAGAGAAAAACACGTAAAAGAGTCGAAGCAGTGACGCGAAGGCTTGATTTATCGATAAGATCGAAAAATTTAAACTGATTTTGATCAAATTTGACGGAAGTTGTTAAAGAATGCCATCATGCTTTCATTTCTTGACGTTAAAAGTTGTGGGAAGACACACATTGCAAATTTATTACTAGGATTGTGGGGTAGATTTGTTTATTGGGAACCCATAAACCAGCTTATCGATTTATTTTAGTCCAGCAAAACTGGTTCTATACTACCAAATTCAAATGCATTTTTAGAACTTCGTATCGAAAGACACGTACGCTATTACAACTCGAGCTTATAGTCACCATTTTTGTACGAGATCTTAGTGTCGGGTGATACTCGTCACTACCACTACTTAAACTTATAATCACCATTTTTGTAAAAAGGCTTTGAGATCTGCCAAGCCAGAAAACTAGGTCCAACTGTTGTCAAGGATATCTAAAACTTTTTGAATAAAATGGCAATCTGTTTAACACTAGAAATCCGATTTTTTGTGTTTCTAAGCTTGTAGTGTATTCCAAAGTCCTTAACAACACAAGTTTCACCAAAAAATCGCTCACGCCTGTCTCTAACATAGGGAATCTTTCTTATTTTGTGTGTGGGTTGTGGAAAAGCTCGCTTGGATTTCCGGCTGTGGGCTGTCAAAAAATTTGCCGTTAATCTTATCTCGCGCACCTTTTGTTTGCTTTGTTTTCAAACTAGCAGCTCCAGCTCCACCGGTTGCTGCCACAGCAGCACTAGAGTATCTTTGAGTGCGCAATTCTAGCGATACCCCTAGCGAAAAAAAATCCACCAACAGCCGCACCCTTGTCTGTCTGCCCCAAAAAATGTGGCACCCAATGCCGCAACTACTACTAGCTCCAATGTTTACTTTGTGGCTGTGTGACTAATTTACGCAATGTTTGTGCGTGTGTGTGTGCGGCTGTACAAATTGTTGCCACACGTTGCAAATGGATTGAATTTTGGAGGCGGCCCACACAATTTTGGGGAATTTTTGCGAGTTTTCTTTTGCTGGTGGGCGCAACTCTGTTGCATGATGTGCAAAAAAAAAGTCGTAGGCTGCTGGGTACATTTGACTGCAGGCATTTTGAAGGGTTCTCAATAGAAGCTGGACAAGAATTTTTACATTTTTATAAACTTGTAGGGGGCGTATTAAATTTGATATCATATTTTTAACGCATTTTGAAAAGCATTGGCAGCACAATCCCAGAGGATTGTGAACGACATGCGGCAAGTTATGAATGAAGCGGAAGGAAAATTTTCGTGGTAGTATGAGAAATCAGCTGATTGTGCGTATTTTCTTAAAGCAGTGGGATTTCATTTAATCCCAAAGCTCTCGGAAGGTGGGTTTGTTTTTTTTTCAAGTTTGCTTTTTTAAAGTGAAAGTCATTTCCTGCAAGCTAGGATGTTGTGTTTTGTGTAAATTGTTAATAAAATTTCGCAAATGCTTTAATGTTGTAGCTCTACAAAGACGGCGCGTGATTTAAAAATTAAATACAAGTGGGATTTTTGAATTATAAACCCAATTAGCGTAACTTAGAAGAACCGAAAAAGCTAATTGCGTAACGGAATAAAGAACTATAATAAATATTTTTCTGAATTTCATATGCAATTTAGGGTGCTTACTTTTTTGAATCAAATGTATTTTGCAAAAAATACAAAATACATTTAAATCTTTTCAAGAGTCATTTCCAGGAACTATGGAAAAAGAAAGTAACAAAGTTCACTAACTTTTTTTATTCCGCATAGCACGACAATAATTTTTTTGCTACCATTTCGATTGTGCTACGTAGAACATATTAAATAGAGTCTAAGATGTTTTAGTTTCCGGTCTCCAAGTGTCAACAAATTGGAAAACTTTACTCATCAATACAACTCATTGGCGAGGGATATTTTAATTTTAAAAAATTTCCATGATAACCCAAAATTGGATATCTACATATCTCAAAAGACATTGTTACTACAAAGTTCCAATCGCAAAAAAAATTATTTCTTAATTCTTACCTCTAATGGTATCAAAGATCAAACATCTGAGAAACCCATTTAAATTGAATTCCACTGACTGTACTGTTTTCGTACCAAAGCAAAGCATGGGACCAGCTCTATTAAGATTTTTCGAAGAATGAGGGATCCTCACAATTTACTGCTGTATTCCAACGGTGATATCATTAATAGAGATCTAATTCGGCAAATAGCTCGTTTTTGACCCAATTATAGGTAAATCCAGGAGTGCTGCTGCGGAAAAGGCAAAGGACTACCTCTATTAAGTTATTCGAAGAGGGGAACCACACTTTATAGCCGTATTTTATAGGCGGTTTCTTTAAATTTAATTTAACTCGGTGAATTGTGATCTCTTGCACAAATTATAGGTAAATCTAGCAGTACTTCAGCGTGAAATAGGGCAACCAACCCTCGGTAATAGAGGCGAATACGCTTCTACCGAAACCCATCTAGTAATAGAATATTTTTGGCTTAAAATGAAATGAGTTTAGGTTGCAAGTTGCATATTCCATTGAAAGAAACCTCATCTAGTAATACAGCATCTTTGACTCTTAATGAAATGAGTTTCGACTGCAAGTTGCATTTTCCAGCGAAGGAAAAGTACTAGGCTCAAATGCAGGAACATGTCTTTCTTCAAACACAGTGTGTGCCAATCGATTGTTTACTTAAGTTTCGAGTCGTTCAGAGGATATGCAACTCCATGCATGACCAAACAAATTTAGGTACAACTAATAAAGAAGCTTCGTTTCTTTCAAAAATGATTCTTACAAGAAACCAATTTTGATCAACCCTGTTCAATTCTTTTAATTTATTTAAACGATTTACCCAAAGCCACTGCGCTTAACTTTTAAGTGCACCAAACAAGGAGATCAACATGTCACATGTTTTCACATGCTTTCAAAACCCTAATACAATGATACTCCATATACGTTCGCTGCGCGCTGTAGATTGCGACTTTAATGTAAAAATGTTCTAGTTCCAGCCATGCCGGTAGAGACCACGCACTAAAATAGCACAAAGACCCCGTAGCATA
Organism: Chymomyza procnemis; assembly: GCA_035046065.1. Classification (NCBI taxonomy): domain Eukaryota; kingdom Metazoa; phylum Arthropoda; class Insecta; order Diptera; family Drosophilidae; genus Chymomyza; species Chymomyza procnemis. The sequence goes on along the minus strand of JAWNOJ010000026.1, from coordinate 10,385,273 downwards.
CTTTAAGGGAGCTTATAAAAATAAATGACAACGTAAGCTAATGATGATGACAGAGTTAAGTGCAAAAGGTAGCAGCAACTTGAGAACTACTATCACAATGCCGCCACTGCCACCTTGTCCGAGTGAAGCTAACCAGCTAAGAGCTGCTTAATTAATTGTGCGAAATTAGACGAAAAATGAAACCCCCAAAACGAAAAACAAAAGTTAGTGCTAAAAGTTTGTTAGTAACATCGCAGCAGCATCAACGTTTTAGCGGAAGCAAGTTAATTAGAGCCAACACCCACACAGTGATACATAAAAGCTGCATACACACAGTACAGGAGCGAAACTAGGCGGAATGATATAATGTTGGGACACTCCACAGGTGACTAGTTTCGCTCCTGACAAACACAAATGCTCATTGAAGCACGCAATGTTGCAGATAGCTTTGGCACTTACCTTCCTCGGCAGCTTTTTCCTTTTCCTTCTCCTTACGTCGTTGCAGCACGACCTTCTTGAAAACGACGGCGGCGGCTTCTACTGCATTCTGCAGCTCCTGCTCACCCAACGTGCTGGTATGTGCGCCAGCAGCAGTCTAAAGAGTAGTAGGTCATGACGTCAGCTTAAAGCAGTTTCTGAGGTAACAAAGGGACTTACCGTTGCGGCGGCATCACCATTGCTTGTTTCATTTTTGCTGCCCTTGTCACCATTGTTTGCTGGCGGCTGCTCTTGGGATTTCTGTGCTTCATCCTTGGCTTCCGTTGTGCTGGTGTTGGCTGTTTCTGCTGTGGTGACAGGAAGTGGCGTTTTGTTCAGACGCATGGCTAAATCTGAATTTCTATGCATAAGTAGTTGATGAAAGGAGTAGTGATGATGATGCGTGCTACCTGTTGTGTACAAGGAGGGAGAAATGCCAAGAAGGGTGCAACTTTAAGTGCTGCCAAAACTACAATGCGGCTAAAAACTACAACTAATACTACAGCTACTTGCTGCTTGGGGTGCTTTAAGCGTTTACTACTCCATACTCTACGTTAAGTAGCTTACCATCCTCATCAACAAAGCCGCCGCGACTGTTGCGGCGTCTGGGTTGCGGTATCTTTGAAGCATTCCCACGTGTTTTATCCAATATGTCAGCCAGCGGTCGTGGGCTGGGTATTTTCGAGGTCTCCGTTTTCTTTGGTGGCTATTTGTCAAATGGAATCCAAATTAATTGGGTTTAAAAACAAAACTGCAGCAAAACCACACTCACCTGCGTGTCCTTTTCGGGATGTGAAAAGGAACGCCGTGTTACAGGCTTGGGCGTTGTCTTGGCGCCCGAATCCTCAGAGACTGAGCGCATTTGCTCCGGTTTACGTCGATCATTCTGCTCAACATTCGTCTCATTAGCGCTGCTAGCTAGCTGTGCCGCCTTATCCGCCAAACCCTGTGCCGCCAAGCCGGCCAACTGTGTCTGTTCCTCCTGCTGCATCTGCAGCTCGCGTGATTGTCGACGTCGCATGCGATTATGCATCAAAGGTGTGCGCGGCAGTGCAGCACCTGTGTGCACGCCATGCGGTGTGCCCATATCTGGATAGTAACCAGCCATGCCGCCACCATAGCTAGACTCGACAGCGAGCACATTCTCTGCGCTATATACCATGGGACGCTGCTGTGGCTGATTGTAGCTACCATCATCGGAACCATCATTGTAGATAATACGTGGTTCGCTGCTAAAGCCAGCATTATAGTTCTTCTCATACTGCACCTCGTCGGATTCGAGAAAACTCATGGTGCTGTCACCAAAGTAGTCAACATATTCTGGGCGATTCTCTAGCTCTTCTCTAACGTCGGGGAATTGATTAAACTGCTGTTTGGCCTCACCAAAAGTGCGTGAGCCGTGATCATCCTTAAGACAATCTTGTCGCACCAAACGACTTGGCGAACGGCTAACCGAACGCTGTGTTGTGGGTATTTCCGGTAGCAGACGACGACTCTCCGCATTCGTCTTGGTATTGGAGTACTCCTCATTGCTATGACTGCGCACTTTAATCATTTTGGCGTGCGGATCACGTGATTGATGTATATTAACGCTCTGACTGCTAGAGTATTGTTCACCAGCGCCGCTGGCTACGCTGCCGCCACTGCCCAGCTCTCCAACTGTAGGCACATGCTGCTGTGACAAAAACTGCCTCGGATTCTGCACGCTGGGAAACAGAAAATTCTGTTTGGCGCGCGGTGAAATGGGCATAAATTTGGCTGGTGGCGCATTGGCATTGGGCACGGGCAGCGTATTGCCACTAAAAGCCTCCGGGTTGGGCAAAGTCTGTTGCCGCATGAACTCCGGCGAGCGCCGAAACTGCGGTGAGGTCTGACGCTTGGGCGGCGAAGTGGGCAACAGCTTAACTGCATGATCGGGATTGGGCAGCGTTGCCTGACGCATCATTCTAGGCTTGGGCATGGGCTGTGTGTAGTCCAGCTCGTCACTAGTCATGCTGGACGCTTGAGAGTCGTAATTAAGTGGAGGCGCTTGCTGTGCAGGCTGTGCTTGCATATTGGCTGTGCTGGGCAATAGCTTTGGGCGATGATGTGTGGGCAACGGTGGCTCTGTGGATATGTTGCACGGAAAGCTAGTCTGACGCACAAAGGGCGGATAACGTTGTTCGCCGGGTGAACGCTCGGGTGAGCGACTATAGACACGATTGGGTGAAGTAGACATGTAGATAGATGGCGGGGGCTGGCATGGATTAGCGGGCAATGTTGACTGACGACGCACCTACAAATGCTTGCAATTAGTTTTGTTGGCTGCAAAAGTTTGGCAACAAGCTTACCTGCAAGCGATGATGCGTGGGCGTTGCTAGCCCCGTGGGCGGCAGCTGCTCCTGTGACTGCTGTGCGGATGTCTGTTGTGGTTGCTGCGCGTAATTATCGCACTCGCTGGTATTCATGTGTATGATATCGTCGCTGTTGTAGGCGCTGGGATAGAGTGGACTCTTTTGTAACTGATGCGGTGATGTGGGTGCAGTTAGATTTACGGAATTATAATTGGCCAAGTTAGCGCCGCTACCACTTAAATTGGGATCGTTGTTAAGGCTGTTGGGAAGCGTCGATTGACGCAAGACACGCCGTCCAATTTGCCACTTGCTGGCTATATGTGCAGATGTACCGCCTCCAGTACCTATGCCACTGATGCCAGTGGCGCTGCCTGTATTATAATTAATAACGTGCTGATGACGCGGTTGCGGATGATGATGTAACGAGGGGTAACTGCCAGAGGATTGTGCCTCGATAAGATGCTTTTGTTGCGGGTATAGATTGTTGGCCACAGGTTGTTGTGCGTTCGGATTGTTAGGATCGTCCTCGGGATCTGATGAAGGAAAGAAATTAAGTTGCTGTAGATTAATTTGATTTCTTAAAGCAAAAAGAAGTAGGTCTGGTAGTGAAGTGGCTTGAAAGTGATTACACCCGCTACGGTTCGTACGAAATAATCTAGGTCTTTTCTGTAGAGGAATCAAGTTTTCGAAATCGAATCTATATTCGGTTAAATACAGAAAACTGTAAGAGGTATGCAATTTTGATAGCCGTATCTAATTTTTTTCAATAGAGGAATGAAGTTTTCTAACTCGCATCCTCTTATTCGGCCAAATGAGAAAACTGTTACGAGGTGTGCAATTTTAATAGACTCACCTCCTAACATATAATTTTCGTAATTCAAATTTAAGCATTGCATTTTAGAGAATTTCGTTTTAGAGTTGCGCTACTCAGCTTAAAAGTATAAGGATATCTTTTATCTTTAAGTGTTTCTAGGCTGGATCTATAATTGATGGCCGCAACAACATTTATGAACTTCATTGGACTTTTGTAGCTCGAAATTACTTTTCTCGATTTATTTTGGAAGGCCTACTTCGATTTGCATATGTCATATAGAATAGAAATCTGGTGCGTCAATTGGTCTTTCCCATACTAAGAACCGTTGCTGGTTTTTGTGTAACTACCTCTTGTAGCTCCCTTCCGTTACCACCACTTTACATCGACACTTTACTACTTCAAACAACAAATATACTTACTTGATATGGTCCAAGAACGTCGTATGCTCTTTCGCAGCACGTCACTGGTGGTCAAATGATCGACAGCACCGCAAGAGCCCAAGGCGTAGGCGTCTTTTAGCCACTCACCGCTGGCGGCTTGTATCTCCCTGCAACAACAACAACACCAATTCCATTTAAAAAACCAAAAAACTTCGTTTAACATTTCACTGTCTACGGCTACTGCACATTGCTTATGGGAGTGAGAGTTGGGTCAAGTGTAAGTGTGGGGTCTACGCGTTCGTCTGTCTGTCTGTCTGTTTGTCTGTCTGCCTGTCTGGAGTGCTGTTTCCAATGTTGTGTCTAGCAGTGTGGCTGGCAGCAGACTAAATGACTGTCAATGTGACAACAACACGAAAAGCAAAAATTAAAGTCAAATTACTAAAACGCAAGAGACACCAACACACAATTACATACTAAATATATACAAAGAGTGTTTAGGCAAGCAGGTGGTGTTAGATGTTAGGTAGGTGGAGGCAAGTCTGGGCTAGGCGTGTAAGTCAAACTGTCCGACCGTCAGTCTGTGCGTCATTTGGAGGCGCAGTCTTGGCAGGCGCTGGCATTCTCAATGGAGACGCATACAAGACGCTGCCTTGGTTTATGAAAAAATTCCAATCAAAGACGGCAGCTGCCACAACCAACAATCGATTTATTGTATAGTTGGTGTTGATGCTGCCACTGCTGTTTTCCACGCCCACACCTGCCACCTTCCAACACGAGTGAGACTCTATTCGGAGTCTATATACTCTATGCAACGCAGTCGAGCGACTTTTGTCGTCTCAGAAGTCAAAGTCGCATCATCATCATCAACGCGCCACAGGGTAGCCAAATTTGGTAAAGCGCACGTCTACAGAGACACTGACAGTTGTTACACTGAGAGAAATTGGAGCGACAAAGTTTCTGGCGACACAAAGAACCTGCAATTTGGATATAAATGACGTGAATGGTGATGCAGTGGGGTTGAAGGGTTCTTTTCGGCTTTATGGTCGCTTCGAACCGCTATTAATAGATAAATTCTCCAGGATTGATAGACATAGTTGAGGGAAATAAATTTGTTTTTTATTTATTAACTCTCGAAAGCTTATAAAAATAGTTAAGTACGCAAACGAGATAATTCCATAAAGTCATAGTGCATAATAAACAAATAACTTTGATGCATTTTTCTAGAGATCACTTACTTCACTTAAGCAACACACTTGCTGATTTCTAACGAGTCAACACATTTTCTTCCAGTGTATCACCAATTTGTTATTAGACGCGACGCTGCAGCTTGGGGCGCGCCTGCACGTATTGGTAGGCGTCACAGTGTCTTGTCTTAACTTGGCCAATAGCTCAAGTCTTGGCAAATTCTTGTCACCAGCCCACCAACAGTCCAGACCACAGACTATGCTCTGAATTCGAGCATTGTTTTTTTGATATAATTTGCATAAATAGCAGCCCTCAGCTGTTGCTTTTACCACGTTTTTTGTTTTTAATTAACCAAGTTTCTGGCCTTGCGTAAATTTTTTTTGGGGCTTGGCAATTAACACTGAACTCTGACTGGAACTGTCTGACTAGCTTATAAGTGACAGCGTGTGGGTCTGTTGCTGTCATCAGCAGCATCCATTCAAATCCAACAAATATCAAAACAATGTACATACAACAATTGCTAAGTGTGACCTTACTTTGCAAATTGTTGACAGGGCGTATGTGTAATATTTACAAACATAATGCTCACAAATTACACACAAAATGATAACATTTAGAAATACAAAAGTGAGTTTGTGAAAATTCATATATAAATAATATAAGCACAGGACAATTTCCTGAATAAAAGTTAAGATGTGTTGAGTTTAACAATTTCCTGTTGCGTTGGGGGAGCATTCAATAATATTTTATCGAAACAAAATGCCTTAGTAGATGGTTTGGAATAGCTGTTGAAGAACTTTTAGATCGCGTATCTATACCCCTGGTGGAATGTTAGTGAATTCGATGTTTAATTAGCCGACTTGAGCTTAAATAATTAATTTTTAGAGACAAGTTTCGAAATTCCCTTGAAAATCAAAATATAACCGTTTCAAACGATAATTAAAGATAAAAAAATCCTCATTTAAATATCGGTTCCCGATCACAAGAAATAAAAGACATTGAAAAATTGTTGTTCGAAAATTGGTTTAGTTGATTGTTTTGTGTCTTTGTTATTAAAATAAAATCTTTTCCGATTCAGATTTCGCTTCAAACGGTTATTGCCGGTTAAGCACAAAGTGTTCAAGTATAAAAAAGCGCTGGAGCAACAATTTGCTTTCCAAACCGAGTTGCTGGATAAAGCAAGCTTTTGATTGGAGCAATTATAATTTTGGATTTATCGAAAGATTAAAGTATTGGACCCAGGTTTACATATAAGTCGCTGGAAACAAATGATATACCAGATACGGGTAAGGCGGGAATATTTTATGAAAGAAGAGTATTCAAGTTTATTTATTGGTAAATGTACCACCAGTGAACTTGGAAACTTTATTTTAATTCAGAGAGCTTGAACTAAGTTTATTGGTTAAGATTCTTAAAAGAAAACGCTGTACTATATACTCAATGATTTGTTCAAGATTAATCCCATCTATCTTTAAAAATCCTTTCTGTGGTTTTCAACAACGCTATGCTTAAGGCTTCAAGTGCTGAAAAGCTTAAAGAACGTGTAGATCTGCTGCAGCTATATATACACATCGCGTGGTCTATTTGAGCACGATAAGCTTATATTCCTTACCCAAATGGAATTTTTTATTTTAATATAAATATTTTAAGCACAATTTCGTTGTAGCGTATCAATAATATACGCATTACTAAACGCTTAAACGTTACTAGAATATTGAACTTAGTTACTTAAGATCATTAAAAGATGAGTTTTGAAAATTAAGATCGTTAGATATGGTTATCGCTTTTTGGCCCGAAAGCAGCCTTATTTTTTTCTTATATTTAGAGCGTAAATGCAATTTTAGAGTTTAGATATTTATCAATGTTACATTTAAAATTCTAAAAACAATGTGACATCTGTATGTTGTAGTATTTACGAAAATTATCACTCTTTGCACTTCAGCTGCTGAAGTGGCCAAAGTTGTACAGTTTAAAGTTCCTTTTTTATTTTTAAACAGCTGTCAACTCGATTTCATATAAATTACTGCAAAATCTTACAAAATTGCATATATATGCATTACGTTTCAGTCAACTGCGCAATTTTCAGTTTCAAGTTTGGATTTCACTCACTGTCCTCCTTCTAATACCAAAGCAACCACCTTCTACCATTTCTAGTTGCAGTTAACAATTCGCACAATTCTCATATCAAATGCATGCAAAATTCAAAAGACAAATATACACAGAAAGCCATACCGCAGCAGGACGAATAAACCAAACGAATCCTGCTACCTTTGCGTAGAGAGTTTTACAATTTTGCAGCACTCAACTCAAAGGGGGAATTATCAGTTGTGACAACACAGCGTATGCAGGTAACTGTATCTGTATCTGCAAGTACGTGTTTGATTGTATCTGTGTCTGTGGGTATCTGTATCTGTATCTGTGTGCACGTGCAAATTGAATTTTGAAATGCAGTTCGCTTTGTTTTTGCTATTGCTGCAGTTATGGCATGCAAAAAAAATATGCTATCCATATATATATGTACTTCAAACAAAACTATGCAACAACTAGTTGAAATTGTAACAAAAAACGCTTCAAATAATACAAAATATTATAGTATCGATCTCTGTAAAACAATAAAAACATTTTGCAACACTGAAAAAAAGTACTTCAATTACTTGTAGTAGTAGTAGCTGTCAGATGAAATATGCAACAGCGCATCAGATGACATTTTGTGCAGTGCGCATTGCCATTTGATTGCTTTTTGATAAGATTACAAAGAACATAAAGGTAGCAACTTCAATTACCAGCCATACAATGAAACATTCAAAGTGCAACATGCAACGCACAAGATGCGGCAACAAAGTGGCATGCAAAAAAAAAAAACAGGAAATAATAAAACGCACACAAAACGTTACAAAGTCGCGCGTGCTCAAAAGTTTGCTGACTGCGAAAATGGAAGTTATACTCTTGTATAGAGTATGTCAGCTATAAGGGTCAGGTCAATTTTAATTGAAAAAATAGATAAATTATCCCCCTTGACTGTAGTCATCCCTCCAAAGGCGAAGCGTATCCCTATAAAAATTTGCTTGAAGAGAAAAGGGACCTACAGTGTATAGCCGAATCCGAACGGCGGTATCTTTGACTAATAGACGTTTTGCAAGCTAAATAACATCTATTTACTTGCTAGCTATATCAGTGCTAGCTAAAGGCACCAGTGCTGCAGGTTCCATTCGAACCAAACTTTCGGTTTGAAAGTCAGTACGCTACCATAACGCAACCGAGGCCCACAATTTTCAACTTAAATAAATATGTAAAAATTAAGAATTTGGCCAAAACTAGCAAGCACAGGGTAGCTCCAGATGATTAACTTATCAAAAAGCGCATTGAAAGTATGAATCAAGTACAATTTAATCCCTAAATGAACTAACACGAAAGACTGCGATTAAGCTACCGAAAAGAAGTGCATTTATTTTCCTTGAGTATGCTGTCATCGCTCTAAAGCATTGAGATATCTCTATTAATAGCCGCTCGACGACAATAGATAGGTTAAGTTTGTAGCCAAATACCAACGGCAGTTTCTTTACTCTTCATCTCTTTGCTAGCGATGATATTGCTAGGCAGACGCACCAATGCTGCTAAAGACAAGTACCACACTACACTACCGAAAGCCAGTAATATCGGTTTCATGTACCTACTTGTGGGAAATGAAAAGAAATATGATATGTGCTAAAAAGCCAATCGATCCTCCAAGACCAGATGATACCAGATATTGTTTTCAAAGTGTGACCAAACGGAAAGGGTCCTTTAAAAATTGAAGAATAAAAGTAGATTAACTCCCATTACAGCTAAGTCCAGCCACTGCACCTGAAGATCGCAAAATAACTAGATATTATTATTTTGTGCTTATTTTTATTATTTTTTAAGTCCTGTACCATACGGTGCAAAGGATATATTATGTGTGTGACACGCCGAAAGAAAAGTCGGCGACGCTGCAGAGTTACCTGAAATTTTAACAGGATGAACACAACAACTAGAAAAGATACCTCAAATCGATCTCACTGTCTGTTTGGCTGTATAAACCTGTTTGAAAGCCTGAATTTCCGAGATTGTACGAGTTAGAGCAACGAAGATATATGACATAGCCGCGACTGTGGTCAACATCGAAATTTAGTACAAAAACATTTCAATCACTTAGCTCTAAATTAAATTTAAATAAATTTTAACAAGTAGGCTAGCAAGTATAATAAAATTGGATACCCCTGGCACCAGTTCTAATAGAGCTCAGTATAATTATTAGTTTGTAAGCATAAAGTGAAAAAATTTATACACAATTGCAACAAAAACAAAATACAAAAAAATTAAAAAAAATATATATATATATTTTATAATGATCGCGAACTTAAATACACTGGCATGTGTTAACTGAAGTGTAAAATGTAAAATATGTGCTTATTATTTTTAATATTTTGCACAGACTGACGAGAAACAGCTAAAAGACGAAAACATAATACATACACCCCCGAATCGGCGCCTAGAAGTTATTTATGTAAGTGTTAAATCAATATTAAAAGCGGAAATTTTTAAAAATAATTTAAAAATAAAAAATTCTATTGAATATTTTCCAGTGCATTCATTATTTTTTGGAAAATATATTTTTTAAATGTGGTCGTCTGGGGGTGGTAAACTAAAAATTCAGTCTTATTCCAGCGTTCATATTCATTCCCTCTCTCAAACATAATACATACACCTAAATCGGCTCCTGAAAACTAAAGAAAAAGTTCGTAAGTATTAAACAAAAAAAAAAAACTCTGAAAAATATTAATTCTATTGAATATTTTCCAGTGCTTCCATTGGTTTTGGAATATATATTTTTTAAATGATGTGTTGTCACTTAATGGTAATGAACTACAAAAATACAGACTAAAGCGGCGCTACAAAAACTAATTTACTTTTTCATATTTTTCAGTGCTCCCAAAGGATTTGCATTGAAAATGTTACAAGAGATGTTCCTCAGAAATATATTTTATACATACACATACATAATTGGTAAGCTTTAAATGAAACACGCGAAGTTTTCAATATAAAATAATTCTTTTCAATATTTTTCATAAATGCGTCAAGGACTGTAATATTTTCCAGCGATTCCAGACGTTTTGCATTGATATGTAAAATATATATTTTATACATACACATACATAAGTAAACTAAAACATAAATATACTAAATGTAAAAACAAAAAGACACTAAAACAAAAATACACTTAATAAATAAAAATTAAAAACGAATAAATTGTTTTTTTAATAGATGCTTTCCCAGCACAGGCTTCTTGCAGAACCAAAGAGCGATTGAATTTAGATATAGGCGCTAAAACGCTTCTCGAAGAGCGAGGACCCCTAGAACTGGTGAATAACGACCATTGTAAAAATGGAAGTTCTCTAAATCCATGCAGATGGCACACATTCAGAACGGGTTAACAATTTGCATAACCTTTGTGGAAGCTCTGTGATTGGATGGGAGGATACAAAATCCTTTGCACCCGCCGTATTCGCCAGCTTTGGCTCCCTGCGATTACAACCTTTGGCTCGCTGGTACTTCAACGTAGAAGTTATTGCCAAAACTGACGCCAATTTTGAGGAACTTTCGGCCGACTAGTATAAGGAGTTTATCGAAATGATCGAGGATCGTTATATTCGATGTATCGGAAAAAAGATTAAAAGCCAATTTTTTTTGCTTAGTACTATAACTATACTATACTAACTTTTTGCTTTCTTGTAAACAAGCTAACTGACCGTTAATATTTCAACATAGGACTTCCACCTGTCCCTATCTGTAGCCATTGCTCGAAGCTCGTTAAGCGATCTTCCAGTTTCCTTCTAAGTCTTCTTAAATTTAGTCACAAATACACTGCCGATTTAAAAAGTTGGCTGCTTTGGGTATTCGAACTCTAATAGTTTTATTTATGGTCAAACAATCGTTATATGAGAAGTAGCTAGATCGAAGTTGCTTATGGGGATACATGACAGCTAAAAGTGCCTGAAGAACGGTTTTAAACCATAAAATTGATTTCTGCTTATATTTGTTACATAAAATTTGAAATGGATATCAGACAGTCCTGCCTACTTAAAAAATCGATTTGTTCCTATCGGAAATCCAATTCTGTTCCCGTACTTTTTGCCAACAGTAGTATGTTACCTTTTAGGGGCACAATAGACCCATGGGTGTCGCGGTGCCAAAGGGCGTGGACCCGCACTTGTTCATGCATGTTACTTTTTGCCTTTCGTTAGTGTATATGCAAGTATACTTTGCTCTATCAAAGTTAGTGCTACGTTCTAGTATTTTACTTTTTCAATTATATATAAGTGTGCGTGCATGCGTGTCTGTGTGTGTGCGATGTGTGTGTGTGTGTAATTGAGCTTTGGCGTGGCAGAAGGCAAGCCCTATAGATTACAAGTTGGTGGCACAATGTCAGTGACATTGACAGCTGTGGCAAGTAGTTAGTGTGGGTGAGCGTGCAACATAAAGAAAGTGAGCATGTGAGACACCAAGAAAGAGAGAGAGCGAGAGACGAAGAGAGATAGAGACAGATAGCGACAGATAGCGACAGAGAGAGAGAGAGAGAGAGAGCGAGAGCGACACACACACACAGAGAGAGAGTGAGAAAGACACAGACTTACATTTGCTTGTGGCATACCACACACACCCAATCCGTGGTGCGGGTGGTGAACTCGCGACAGGCTTTGCACACGCGCAGCTTGCATACACGACAGGGTGCGCCTCGATTTGTGATGCGGCCCAGTTCGGTGTTGCAGCGCGCGCAGTGGCGACTCGAATCGTGTAGTAGATTGTGATTGTTGTGTTCAAGCTGTTCGAGTTGTTGTTGTTGATGTTGTTGTTGCTGCATGGTATTCTGTTGTTGTTGCGATTGTTGTTGTTGTTGTGGTAGTGTGGTACCATCGAGCGGCGCTCCACCACCGACACCGACTTTAAGCGCACCCTTGCGCCTCAATGAATACAATTCCGCGCGCAAGAGCCTGTTGTTGTTGGTTGTTAGTTGTTGTTGTTGGTTGTAGGTTGTTGTTTTTATAATTTTTTGGTTTTGTTTGTTTTTTTTTTTTTTTTGGGTTAGAACAGGTGTTATTGTTCAGGTGTTGCATGGGTTTATAATATAATAAAGTGACAGACGCACGTTGTAGTTGTTTGGTTTTTGTTAGTTAGTTCAAGGACACAAGTTACAAGACGGCACGTTACAAAAGTTTACATGAGTTTTTTTTTTTTTTGTTATTAGCATTTTTTTTTGTTGTGGTGAGAGGGACGACAACGAGAGAGCGAGTTACGAGTATTGAAAGCGTATTACATGTATATTTGGTAGCATATGAAAAACATCACAAAAGTTAGTTAGATGAAAAGAGACAAAGAAAAAAAAGAACACACAAAAATATGTCATTAGTTTTATTTGGCATATAAATTTAATAGATTTTGTTTTTAATTTGATTTTGATTTTTTTGTTGCAAAAATACAAGTGAAAAGGAAAAAAAACAATAATTGTACTACATTAGTTGCTAATTAGTAGTGCTAATTAATAAAGTAATTAAATGTTGTTATAATTACGCTACATTAGTTGGATTAAGTATACGCACAGGCACACATAGACGGTACAAGAGTGGCTTACATTTTTTTCACTTTAGCTGCATTCACATATTCAAAATTTCGAAGTTATAGCAAATAGCAAATAAAATCTGTGAAAGCTTTAAGCTTTTTGATACAGTTAAGAGAATATCCATTTTGACTAATTCATTCGGGTAATACGGCAACATATGAGGGTTGCCAAAAATAAATGTACATCATGCAAAATCGCTTTATTGGTTTTCGAAAAAATATTCCCCATTAGGATCTATAGACTTTTGCATGCATTTGAACCAATTGTCGAAGCACTTGTGCCACCCTGATAGAGGTAACTTCCTCCTTTGCTAGCATCAACCGCTTCTTAAGGTGTCGAAAAACGTTGGCCTCTCATTTTATGTTTAAGTACAGAAATAAAAAGAAGTCAATTCTTTGCCAAAACAGGACTATATGGCGAATGACTCATCAAAACGATGATTTAAGTGTTCAAAAATGCAGTTGTTTGAGCCTTTGTGTGAGAGCCTTCGTGGTGACGAGTGATGCGTCTTCAGCGGTTGGCTATCCTGATTTGTTTGGAAAACAACTGGCAAACAAAAGGTTATGTACCACTCAGCATTGACTGTTCTGCGTTGTTCTAGTGATACGGCTGCGACATGTACAATTTTTCGGAAAAAAAAAATGGAGGCAACCATGTGCTTGGAAGTGCTTCGTGCGCGAAGTGTAAAAGACAACCCTCATACTAATTTGAACAAAAAGTTCCCGGAACCACATTTCTCAATGACATTCCATTGCAGTTTTGCTTTGACATTTTTAAAAGTGGCGCCATCTACATTCGTGATTGTGTGTGTTCTAGATATTGCGGGGTTTCAATTTCTAAACAAAACTGTTGTTTATCAGTGTCACGAGCCTTTCAGTGGTGGCCATGATTCCCTGAACGATGATGAACCCGGTGGCCGACCATCGACATCAAACTCTTACGAAAACATAAAAATAAACCAAATAATAAATGACCGTAGTCCGTAAATTGACAATCAAAGAGATGACAGTTGAGCATTGCTTATGGATACGTTCAAGGCATATTGGTTACTGACTTGCACCTCAGACGTCTCGCTGCAAAGCTGGTGCCGAAAGACCGGAATTTCATACAGAAAATGCCATCGTTTGCCTAAAAACGAAACGAACTCCATTCAACAATCACCAAATTCACCTGATTTGGCGCCCTGTGGTTTTTTTCTATTCGGTCGACTTAATAAACCGTGGACCGCGGTTGAGCACTCGAGATGAGCTCATGGAAAAATCGCAGATGGCACAAACACGGATGCATTCGTGACGGTGTCACTCCTACAAATGTCAAGCCGAAAATGTCATAGAATGTCACTGAGAAATGTGGCAATATTAAAAATAAAAAAATACTCAAATTGAGTGACTCAGAGCACGAGCTGTGGTGATTCACGGAACTTTTGGATCAAGTATCCCAAAAGCGAATGATATTACCTATTCGAAAGACTGAATCAGCCAACATCTACTTCAATTATCTTGCTTCTTTCTAGCATTGCTGTTTTTGAGCGACATATTTTGGAATAAGAAAATTATTCGTAAAGTTTGCGATAAAGTTGACGTCTAACTCGAAAATAGCAGAAAAGTGAAATCACTCGAAACATGGGACAGCTGACAAATAACACATTAAACATACAATGAAACCATAGAAAAGTAAGAAATTAATTCCCAAACATATACGAAGCATATCTGAGTAGCAGAAGAAGCTTGATAGTTGCAAAATCAAGGGGTATACATTTTTTTTTTTTATGAGAGTTAAACGTTAATGGACATTTAATATTCTCATGCGGAGTTGCATTAATAATTTAATTAAATCCCATTAAGAAAATAATTAATTAATTAACAAAATTATGAGCAGATGTTCCAATGTTTATGTTTTCAAAAACATTTCAACCACTTAGCTCTAAATTAAATTCAAATAAATTTTAACAAGTAGGCTAGCAAGTACAATAAAATTGGATACCCCTGGCACCAGTTCCAATATAGCTCAGTATAATTATTAGTTTGTAAGCATAAAGTGAAAAAATTTATACAAAATTTCAACAAAAAAACAAAAAAAAATCCCTGGTATGTGTTAAGTGAAGTGTCAAATTTATAATATGCGCTAATTATTTTTAATATTTTGCACAGACTAAATAAACACAGCTAAAAAAACAAAAAACTATTAAAAACAAACATAATACATACACCCCCAAATCGGCACCTAAAAACTAATGATGTAAGTCTTAAATCAAGATTAAACGCGGAAATTTTTAAATTCTATTGAATATTTTCTAGTGCTTCCATTGGTTTTTGGAATATATATTTTTCAAATGTGGTCGCCTGGGGGTAGTAAACTAAAAATTCAGTCTTATTCCAGCGTTCATATTCATTCCCTCAAGTCGGCTCTCTCAAACATAATAATACATACATCTAAATCGGCTCCTGAAAACTAAAGAAAAAAAGTTCGTAAGTGTTAAACAAAAATAAAAGCGGAACGTAAAATATTAATTCTATTGAATATTTTCCAGTGCTTCCATTGGTTTTGGAATGTATATTTTTTAAATGATGTGTTGTCATTTGGTGGTAATGAACTACAAAATTACAGACTAAAGCGGCGCTACAAAAACTAATACTTTTTAATATTTTCCAGTTAGCTTCCAAAGGATTTGCATTGACAATGTTACAAGAGATGTTCCTCAGAAATATATTTTATACTTACACTTACATAATAATTGGTAAGCTTTAAATGAAACACGCGAAGTTTTCAATATAAAATAATTCTTTTCAATATTTTTCATAAATGCGTCAAGGACACTAATATTTTCCAGCGATTCCAGACGTTTTGCATTGATATGTAAAATATATATTTTATACATACACATAAGTAAACTGAACATAAATATACTAAATGTAAAATAAAACAAAAAGACACTAAAACAAAAATACACTTAATAAATAAAAATTAAAAACGAATAAATTGGTTTTTTAATGGATGCTTTCCCAGCACAGGCTTCTTGCAGAACCAAAGAGCGATTGAATTTAGATATAGGCGCTAAAACGCTTCTCGAAGAGCGAGGACCCCTAGAACTGGTGAATAACGACCATTGTAAAAATGGAAGTTCTCTGAGTCCATGCAGATGGCCTTTGCACCCGCCAGCTTTGGTTCCCTGCGATTACAACCTCTTCTCCCGAACTTGAAAAGTTGGCTCGCTGGAAACTGACGCCAATTTTGAGGAACTTCCGGCCGACTAGTATAAGGAGTGTATCGAAATGATCGAGGATCGTTGTATTCGCTGTATCGGAAAAAAGATTAAAAGCTAATTTGTTTTTTTCTTAGTACAGGGCCTTAAAAATCGAAATTATCATTGGTATAGGGATTGCAGGCGTTACTCCTTTTAGGTAGCACTTATTTGATTTAGTAGTTTCTCACATTTGGCACGAAAATGTTATGGAAGCAATTATTGAATGTCTTTTTTGTCGATGAGCCACGACCAAGAAGTGGTAAACAAACGACCTGATTGTAAACGATTTGCTGCATGATAGAGCTCATATAAAGGAAATAAGTCAAACTATAAATAGTTGACTATTTCATTTTGGACTCGATAAGCAAAAGAACTGATTCTTTTGTTGAAAATATGTTGCTTTGAATTGCTATTCAATGATTTCGTATGAAGGCTTCTAGCAGTTCCAATTGTCTGATATGCAGAACTTCTTTCCTCTTCAAAGTGCTGTTCCGGATTTTGCTCTTTATAGAAGCTGCAAAAAATCAACGATTCCTGACAAATTGAATTAACTGATTTGCCAAAGTTTCACGTTTAAATAAAGAAAATGTGCTGCAAAAATGGAACTTATGCTCTTCTATCTTCGGCTATAAAGCCTTTTCTCTTCAAACAGTTTCTAATAGAGATATCTCCATGCTCCGCCTTTGGAGCTATGACTATAGTCAAGGGAGATAGTTTTATATATATATTTTTTTAGAAGGTGTAAGGTGTCATTCTAATAAAAAAAAATAGATAAAAATATATCCCTTGACTATAGTCATAGCTGCAATGGCGGAGCATGGAGATATCTCTATTAAAAGCTGTTTGAAGCGAAAAGGCACTATAGCCGAACTTTGAGTACTAGAGATTTTCCTAGGTAAATAGCGTCTATTTGATAGCTACGTCAGTGCTAGGCAAATGCACCAGTGCTGCACTGTAAAATTGAACTATCGATCTGCCGTGTTAGAAGCGAGCGCGTTTTCTTTGGTGGTTTCCGAGGTTACTTAACGACTTACCAATAAGCGCATTGAAAGCGTGAATCTACTACAATTCAATCCCTAAATCAATACAATTTTATTTACAAAACAAATCAATTAAACGCAAAATGTTTGTCATTGCAACTATGAAAATCCACAAACAGCCTTGTTGTCGAACCTTTATATTTGCTAAAAGTTATTGCATCGTGCAATATGCGCTACAAGACTCTAAACGGTACGTATATCTTCGGAAACAAAAATTATACGGCAGCAAGGGCCAATACTCAGCAATGGTGACCCAAACTGCATAGCAATATGAATCATAATCGGACATCTAGAATATAATTTGACGGCTCAATGTACTTACTTGTGAGATATGAAAATAAAAATGGTATGTGCTAATTATCTTGACTATTTATAAAAGTTTAAAGTTTAAGTTAAAAGCTCAAAAAAATCCAATGGATCCTCAAAGACCAGCAAATCGAGATGAAAAATGCCGAAAAGTCGCCAGATATTGTTTTCAAAGTGTGACCAAACGGAAAGGGTCCTTTATCGTAAATTACATTAGAGTTTCGCCTTTGCACTCTCAAAAATTGAAGAATAAAAGTAGACTAACTCCCATTATAGCTAAGTCCAGCCACTGCACCTGAAGATCGCAACATAACTAGATATTATGATTTTGTGCTTACTTTTATTATTTTTTAAGTCCTGTACCATACGATGCAAAGGATATATTATGTGTGCGACACGCCGAAAGAAAAGTCGGCGACGCTGCAGAGTTACCTGAAATTTTAACAGGATGAACACAACAACTAGAAAAGATACCTCAAATCGATCTCACTGTCTGTTTGGCTGTATAAACCTGTTTGAAAGCCTGAATTTCCGAGATTGTACGAGTTAGAGCAACGAAGATATATGATAAAACCTCGACTGTGGTCAACATCGAAATTTAGTACCAAAAAACATTTCAGTCACTTAGCTCTAAATTAAATTTAAATAAATTTTAACAAGTAGGCTAGCAAGTATAATAAAATTGGATACCCCTGGCACCAGTTCTAATAGAGCTAGTATAATTATTAGTTTGTAAGCATAAAGTGAAAAAATTTATACACAATTTCAATAAAAACAAAATACAAAAAAAATTAAAAAAAAAACAATATATATATATTTTATAATGATCGCGAACTTAAATACACTGGCATGTGTTAACTGAAGTGTAAAATGTAAAATATGTGCTTATTATTTTTAATATTTTGCACAGACTGACGAGAAACAGCTAAAAGACGAAAACTATAAGAAGAGTTGCATGTGAAACATAACAATACATACACCCCCGAATCGGCGCCTAGAAGTTATTTATGTAAGTGTTAAATCAATATTAAACGCGAACATTTTTAAAAATAATTTAAAAATAAAAAATTCTATTGAATATTTTCTAGTGCATTCATCGTTTTTTGGAAAATATATTTTTTAAATGTGGTCGTCTGGGGGTGGTAAACTAAAAATTCAGTCTTATTCCAGCGTTCATATTCATTCCCTCTCTCAAACATAATACATACACCTAAATCGGCTCCTGAAAACTAAAGAAAAAGTTCGTAAGTATTAAACAAAAAAAAAAAAACTCGGAAAAATATTAATTCTATTGAATATTTTCCAGTGCTTCCATTGGTTTTGGAATATATATTATATTTTTTAAATGATGTGTTGTCACTTAATGGTAATGAACTACAAAAATACAGACTAAAGCGGCGCTACAAAAACTATACTTTTTCATATTTTCCAGTGCTCCCAAAGGATTTGCATTGACAATGTTACAAGAGATGTTCCTCAGAAATATATTTTATACATACACTTACATAATTGGTAAATTTAAATGAAACGCGCGAAGTTTTCAATATAAAATAATTCTTTTCAATATTTTTCATAAATCCGTCAAGGACAGTAATATTTTCCAGCGATTTCAGACGTTTTGCATTGATATGTAAAATATATATTTTATACATACACATACATAAGTAAACTAAACATAAATATACTAAATGTAAAATAAAACAAAAAGACACTAAAACAAAAATACACTTAATAAAAAAAAATTAAAAACGAATAAATTGTTTTTTTAATGGCTACTTTCCCAGCACAGACTTCTTGCAGAACCAAAAAGCGATTGAATTTAGATATAGGCGCTAAAACGCTTTTCGAAAAGCGAGGGCCCCTAGAACTGGTGAATAACGACCATTGTAAAAATGGAAGTTCTCTGAGTCCATGCGGATGGCAAACATTCAGAACGGGTTAACAATTTGCGTAACCTTTATGTGGAAGCTCTGTGATGGGATCGGAGGATACGAAATCCTTTGCACCCGCCAGCTTTGGTTCTCTGCGATTACAACCTTTTCTCCCGAACTTGAAAAGTTGGCTCGCTGGAAACTGACGCCAATTTTGAGGAACTTTCGGCCGACTAGTATAAGTGTATCGAAATGATCGAGGATCGTTGTGCATGATCGACTTATCTAGCTTGCAAACATTTTGCGCAAATTTTTCCTACTCAGTGTATGAAGGGTTCCAGATAGTTCAGATTTGCAGCATTTATAGGATATGTGAACGATAAATAGCGATTTTTGCCAGGAAGTCGAAAACATTTTGTACACTGTAGATACAGGAAATATTATTCCCTAACTGACCATTTCCAAGTTCATGCGTTTAACTAGTATTTTTGACTATTCACATCACCATTCCCTTAAAGCGAAATAGTAGAACTAATTTCGTCAGCCAAACCAGCAGTTGACCCATGCTATATTATGTTTGCTTCATATTCAATTTTCGGTTATTACAAATTTACGATATTCGCAGTGATTCTTTTGCGACATTCAAATTTTTTGAATACATTTTTTCAAAGTTCGTTTTCAACTAAATTATAGGAATACATGCTCATACAAATAGAAATTGATCGTATTTCGCTTGATGATGGTCATCGCGCCAAATCCGAAGCATGGATATCTCTATTAAAATTCTATTTTTCTTGGTAAATAGCTTTTATTTATTTGCTAGCTATGTGAGTGCTGGACAAATACACCAGTGCTAGGCTACCGAGGGCCTTAACAAACTTGCTTATACAATGCATTACAAGAGCAAATCGACGCATGGCTGACCCTATACCAAAGCTAACAGCAACAGTTGATTAGGCCTACAATTCAAAACTAATAAGTTTTCTTCATAATTAATTGTATTTGCTATAAAGCAAACCAAGTTCAGTCAAAATTCAAGCACTTTCCGAGTAAAGGTCTGTCTTAAGTTTTGCCGGAAACTCAATAGGGGCCTAAACAGCTCTTGCACTCTCTTGCAAACAGCTCTTTGCTTTCGACATTATAAAAGGTTTCGCAGCAAGTCATACAGAATCCAAACAAATACAAAACCATTTAGTTCGTTAAATTTTCCCAGAAAACTACTTCATCTTTTGAAAGTTTTTCGCAGAATTCAAATTGAACTATAAGCAATGCAGGGTACCAAGTTAAATTATGCACAGGCGGCAGCTATTTCACAAGTACTAAGCAATGGAGCACTGTAATATGGTCAGGATATTTTTCCCGGAATAGCACACGTGATATTTTCTATGAATTCAAATAAAAACCTATTTACGACTAGAATCAATTTAGCTGCTCACGCATGACATTAAACAAAAAGTCGAAATTCTAATTAAATTGGCAATAAAGTCGTAAGGCAACAATAGTTGACCCAGTGAATTGATTTCGGTTGCTTCGTTAGCCGGAGCGTGCCGTGTTACCACATTTTGGTAGTAAGTGTTGCGGAATGAGTACCGGCTACCAGTTCCCCCCGCCACAGCCAGTTGCTTAATATTTACGCACAGCGTGCAGGCAAGGCAAACTGGCAAATGCCATAAAACAAGCAACTAAGCTGCGTGAATTACATGCATGCAGCATGTGGCATGTGGCATGAGGCAAGGCGGCGGCAGCATACATAAGGCATGTGTCAGCTAAACAGTCACGCAGTGCGCATAAAAATCCAAGCTGGATTTCTTTGCCTTGTGCAAATTACGCAAGCAAACAGCGATTTTTAATTATATTTTTATCCAGCATTTCACTTGCTTATATATATCTAAATATATATATATATATATATATATTTTTTATTGGCCAGCAACAAAACAACAAGTAACATAAATGAAAACAACAAGAACAACAACTTGAAACAAACAAAAAATACACACACAACTTACAAGCACATGATGTATTGGGGCACTTTTCGTTGCATACTTTTAGGGGCCGCCCAAAAAAAATGGAGAATATTCCACCTGAGCTAAAGCAAACACACACGCAAAGGGGGCCCAAGTGAAAATTCGTCAAGAGCGTAGGGCACACTAGCGTGAAAAAGTCTATGCACAAGTCGCAGGAATTTTAGTAAATTTATTGCTGGCGTTAAAACTTACAAATTGTTTGTTTTTTTGCAACATATAACCAAAAAAATACCTTCTATATTTTAAAATTTTTTTACTTTTATAAGTTCTACAAAATGAAAGTTTGAAGATAAGAAAATATTTTTTTTTTGAACGTGGCAGTATTTCAGGCACTAAGTGCAAAGCTCTGAATGGATAATATAATTACAGCTGCTTCAGCTCACAAATCTATTTCATTAGTTTTCTTGGAAATTAATTTAGTTTAATTTATGTCAAAAATCAATGTAAGTCAAAAATCATGCACTTTTCGAGTATGGAACTCAACTGGAGCCTCATAATCTTTATTTCTATACCTGAACAGAGACAATGGCACTTCATATTGTTTTGGTTTTATTGAAATCCCGTAATAATTGATTTTTTTATGATAATTATTATTTGCAGTTTATGTGCAAAATTTACTGCCAAAACCTTTATCTTTTTTAATATATATATTAAAGTAAACCCAATAATATAATGTTTTAAGCCAACAACTCTTTGTTCTTAGAGGTAAGTAAGCTCAAAAAAAAGAATCTAGTTTTACATATACTTTTTAGGTATACTAAGTTCTTAAGCTCGCAAGCTTCAGTAACTAAACAGCTAAAAACTTTTTTTAAGTAGCGCTTTTTCCCAACAATAATGCCGATTTGAAGTTCTCTTAAAAACTATGAGATATAATTGCTTAAAAGGGCTATTTTCAAAATTTCTGTTATGTCCATGTTTTTTGAAGTCTTTTTCAAGAATTTAACTTCTTAACTAAAATAAATTTAATGCACTTAACTATGGTCATCGCTCCAAAGGCAGATCATGCATATATTTCTATTAATAGCCGAATCTTGAAGGTGGTAAAGGTGGTTTTTCCTAGGTAAATAGATCCTATTTATTTGCTAGCTATGGCACTGCTACACAAATGCATCAAGGCTGCAGGGCGGCATCGCTGTTTCAAAGAATGGATACCAACAATATGTTCCACTAAAGGATCTTTCCTCTCCCGGTTTTATCTCTAAGAGGTCAATAAAATTGCATTCTTAAACATGACTTGAAAACTTCAAAAAAGTGCAATTTGAATCTTGAACAGCTGTACCCGAATGAGTGCGCCGGATTAGTGGGTATGGAAATTATCATAGTATCATAGTTTTGAAAACCTCACATACATGCCATCAAAATATACGGAAAATCTAAAAGCGATTTGTCAATTTTTCTGCAAAATTAGAAATATATTTTTTGGTGTAAAATAACGTTGGGATTTAGGTTCAAAAATGCGTAATATCCATTGACTGGTTACGATATTGTAGTTGTGCTTGAAGATATGTAATAATTAATATTATTAAAAGTATTTACCATTTTCAGTCGAAATTATCAATTACTTATCAACTCTAAGTCTCCATCTTAAGTACTATGCATTAGTTCTTTTAAATATGCAAAATATTGCCTAAAATTCGTTTTGAAATAAAGGTAATTTTTTTTCTTAGTTCTCTTGGCCTCTTAATTTTCAGCTAATTTTAAATTTTGTTTTTTTAATTTCATTTCTATGTTCTATATTCCTTTATCATTGCTGTAACTTGCAAATATACTAGACTTACAGAAAACTTCAGCTATTTTAAAACTTGCTTCCAAGATTCACAAAATGCACTTTATGTAGCGCACAATTTTAAAGAAATTTTTAAGAAAATTAAGTCAAAATTCAATTTTCATACATTTTATACACACTGCATGCAGACTTTTTGCTGCCACTGTATGCTTGTGCCTGTGTGCGTCTGTACAATGTTTTATTAGCCTGGTTAACACATAAAACCGACCACACGCACACCACACACACTCAAACATAGATACACTTGCATGCACTCATACACACCCACACACAGGAACTCTTACACACACCCACACCCACAGACACCCATTCACACTCCCCCTCCTCATTCAGAGGCACTACAAGTTTTAGTACATTGAGCTAGGCGGCCGGCCATTTTATGAGTGAGTCAGTAGGGTAGCATGTTAAAGTCACATATACAATTTGAAGCACTATGCGGCTTTTATGCTCGTATACCCTGCACGATATTTGTATCAAAAGAGTATATTAAATTTGCTTAATAAAAAATGCATGTTCCGGGCGGTAGTAAACAAAGTGGGAAACTATAAAGTTTGCCGTAAAGTGAGCAACACTTTGGTGAAGGTAGTCAGTCAGGTTGTTTTCTGGTCCGGTCATTTGGCTTGTCTTGGCTTATTGGATGCTTAAGAATCGAATTAGTATGTAGGTTGTTGGCTGAAAATCAAGTTGGCAATCATTGGAACGAATATTCTATTTACCACAAGCAAAGTGGTTCAGGGCTGCACTTAAAGCTCAATAAATTGAAACTTGAGGCTGATGAGTTTTGATGCGGGCAGGCTGCGTGGATATAGCTTGAAATACTAGTCCAATGTTGAGTTTAATGGGTCGAAATTGTCTGAATGCTGCAATTTGTTGCAATTTTCTGCCGAAATATAGCTTTGATGGGAATTAATGAAGTGCCATTTTTGTCTAGATTTTCAAAAGGGAAATATAATTGAAGGTAATGCTTGAATGGAACAAAATTTCCAACGATTTGGTTAGTTCTTTTCCATGCATTCATCAAAGAGTGTGATTGAAAGTAATGTTTCTTATGATTTGGTTAGGGTTTTTTTAATGCAATAGTAATGAAATATAGATCTTACTTCAACGCTCAAGGCCGCAAAAAAATATCAAATACCATTAGAAAATTTTAATGAAATATTACCATTTGTCTCACAACATAAAATGTTTTCACTAAGACAACAGGCATCTTGCACAAAGGAAATAAAGACAAATAATTATTAACCAAAATCGTTTAATTATAGAGAACACCCACGGAGTCAGCTATAAACTGTACGTCCAAGTTCTTTTTATAGCAGAAATGTGTCCATATACCACTTTAAAGTGACTTTAAAGGGTCTAGAATTCGGCAGACTCTGAAGTGATAAAATTGAAACTCTCGAACGGAAAGGTATAAAACCTTAAGACAATGATAGGTCACAC
This sequence comes from Chymomyza procnemis, assembly GCA_035046065.1. NCBI lineage: Eukaryota > Metazoa > Arthropoda > Insecta > Diptera > Drosophilidae > Chymomyza > Chymomyza procnemis. The sequence continues at coordinate 10,360,755 of JAWNOJ010000026.1, read as the reverse complement.
TGCAGTTCCACTTATTACAGAAAGACATTGAATATGAATAATATACATTTTGTAACACTTCATACTCTTAATTAGAATAAATTAAGTCGAGCTTAGTGGTAAGATAAAAGACAGCCCACCTTAATACAATCTCATTCATCTGAGCTATATGACTCTAACCATCTGCGATTTTTCTAGCAACAAACTTCATTGTTTCTTGGAAGACGGTGAAGAGAACCTCAACATAAAGAATAACAGAGTGAAGGGTAAAAGGAAAGTGGCATGGAACTAATCAGCCACAAGTTGCACCATGGAGGCATACATACAAACGACTGATTCCCAGACAAGCTGTTCAACTCAACAGTTACCAGCACTGACAATGCTATTGTCATGGAATGGGGATCGCCAGAGATCTCATAATCGACAACCTTCGCATTCTTTACCACCGCCCAAGCACAGCAGCTGGTGCGTAAGCTGACAGTAGGTAAGGTCGGGAGCTTCCGGAGAGAAGACGCACCACCAGGCTGCTGTACCTTCTGTGGTTCCGCCGATATAGATATCACAAACCATTAGCCTTGTAATGGAACAACAAGCAGCCGGAAATCAAGCCTTCGTCGGCCTTTCTTGATTAATTCTCCATGATGTCCAAGTCGGATGGATTGAAATCAAGAGCAAACCGTCAACAACCAAGTTCACCCACAACAGCTGAATATTTTTATATTTCGCAGAATTTTCTGTTCTTCTATACAGCAAAGAGGGTTCTAAAATGTCTGCATATATTGCATACAAACTAATTTGTAACTTGGACTTTGGAGTTTTATAATATAGAGTATAATATACAGTGTAAATGTGGGCCAAGGTAGCGTCTGGTATTGTACTCCTCTCTAAACCGAAAGGTTCGATTCCACTGTTGCATTTGTCTAGCACTGACAAAAAAATAGACGCTATTTACCTAGCAAAATCTATATTAATAAAAGACACCGCCGTTCGAATTCGGCTATAAACTGAAAGTCCCTGTTCCCTTCGAACAGATATTAATCAAGATGTCCTGTTGATCCGCCTTCGGAGCAATGAGTAAATAAATTTATTTATTTTATTTCATATAATTTATACTTATTCCAAGGTAATTTTACCTGGTAAAGGGATTACTTTATGATGAATTACAAAACTTTAAAAGTTAGAGCTGTTTAGTAAAAACATATTTTTCATATCTAAAGACAGATAAATGAAAAACAGTTGGAGAATAAACGATATTGGTATGACCTCAAGTACTAATTAAGAGGAAGTGGAAAAAGCTAAGGTAAGATCTAAAGAACAAGATAAGAGGTATTAGTAAGATTTTAATAAAAAGTAATGCACTATCAAGTAAAAGTCGCAATAGAAAATAGTTATCTGCTTGAGACTACTGTAAATTATTTATTTTCTACAATTTTGATGCAAACTTTCTTTATTTTCAGAAAGTGTAGATCTAGAAAACGTGCTTAGGATTTCCGCTTTATTAAGAAAAGTTATTGTTAACCAAATATGCAGCGACTTAAAACGAATTGAAAATTTTAATGAAAATCTGCAAAATGGAAGGCAATTTGCAAATTAAGCATTTTTTAGGGTATTCACTATGTCTAGCATGGTAAAAAAATTAGCCGGGAGCAAAATTAAAATTATAGAGCAGCAAACCAAATACGCAGCGATTGGAATGTAGAGAAAATATTGATGATAATCTGCAAAATTAAAGCAATTTTGTAAATTTGGATTTTTTTGGGGTATTCACTGTGTCTCGCATATATTATTTAAAACTAAGATCGAAACTACTAGAATAATACTACAGCAACAAAAGTGAATACTGAGTAAGCTGCAAACAAATATATAAAAAAAAGAATTCTAAATAGTATTTCAAAAAAAGCAATGTCTACTGAGTAAGCTATATTGTGTTGAGATCTCTTAATATCAAATCAAACAAAATATAAGGCATAGATATCATATTGCCCTATCAAAAATTATAACAAGTAAGCAGTGTAGCCACACTTTTTGTGTATTTGTGTTGATAGGATCATTTTAGTTCTAGCATAAGCCCACGTCCACACTCAGCCCAACTTTTGCCATAAAGTGCAATAGCGTGAACACCCACGAATTGTGCACATTTGCAAGGGTCTCCACAAAGTGCCTGACAGTGTCAAATAAATACATTGAGTGTGCTACGTGTAATGCTACTACGTGTTTCAAAATAGTTATAGTACATCATATAGTCGACCAATTCTACACATGTCATGCAACTTGTTGTATCCATATCCTTGTACCAGTGTGTACCCATGTGTTTGTTTAAATAGCTACTGTTGCTTCGCTGCCAGTTGTTCCCATTTGCTTTTGTTATTTTTTGGCTTGGCCTTTGCCTTTTTGTCGTTGTTGCTGCTGCTGAGCATTATGAATTAATAATCATAATAAGCCATTAAGGTCCTGGGGACCGAACAACTAACCGAACAACAAGCAAAAAGTGCCACATACTCCCACAATGCTAAACTAAATGCGTGTATTGTACAGTATCGTTATTGTTAGTTAGTACGATGTTGGTAATAAATTTCCCAAAGCTAACCCCAAAGCGTTAAAGTTCTCTCCTGGCCTCTGCTGACAGTTGGCCATGCCCGTCTGGCTACTATATGCCATAATTAGCAGCTGCGGGTCTAGCTTATAATAACCACAGAAATTTTTTGGTGTTTATGATTTTGATAAAGGCAAACGAAACCTCGAAAGCCAAAAGCCAAAAAAAAGTGTTGTAGAAAAATGGTATATGTCTGGCCTAAACAAATAGGTTTACGCATGTTTTTGATTACTTCAAATGGCTTATGCAAATATTACAACTAATTAGGTTGATGGAAATCAGTTAGTTAAGAAGAAGCCGAAGACGAACAGCAGTAACAGCAACTTTGACCTTTGTGCGTGTGACCTTTTAAATTAATCGAACAGCTGTGCCATATTGCATTGTCACCCAGCTTTTGATGTGGCTGTTGGTATAAGACATTTTCCCAAATGCACAGTGGTCGAGTTGATGCTAAATTTACTCAATTTACCAAAAAAATGTTTTGTCTTAGAAATTTTTTATATTTGGTGCTGCTTGTTTAGTTGCAGAAAGTTATACAAAATGGCTCGCTTATGCTGTTCAGATACCACGGATACCCCTTTTAGAAAACTAGTCAGTTCCAGAAAGTCTGGGATGCAATCTTAACATTTTAAAGACCTATCTAAGCTAAATGTCCGCGACTCTTTACCATGTATGGTGAAAAAGTAAAGTTCATTATAAAATATATACATAGAGAAGAGCCAAAAGTTTCCGTAATGACATGATCAAAACACGCTGAGATTGCATACACATATTTTAGGAACAGCATATGTGGATCCAAAATGGCGTAAGTACAGCTTTTGAAGAATATTTTTCGTTGAATTTCATTAAATTTTATTTTATTGCTTTGATAGGGTAATATTTTTGTATTTTTTTTTATGACAACTTTAGTACGATTAGCTTCTGGGAAATAATCTGGAAGATGTCAGCAATTAAGCGAGCAAAAAAAATTTCTTTGGGTACTTTGTAGCCGTGTATAGTAATTTAGGGCTTAAAATAAATAATATTGGAAGACTTTTCATAGTTTTGATCGTATAAGTCGTATAAGTATCGAATTCACAACATTTTGCGTTTTATTAGTTTATAAATACTTTTTGAAGTTATAAGGACAATACAAATTTGTGAAGAGAGTTTTAGGCAAAGTATGCAGAAGCAAGCACATCTAATGTTAGCACTAAGCTTCTTAAGTCAAATATATTATTCCCCTTGACCATGCTGTCATTGCTGTCATAGCTGTTCGAAGAGAACAGCCTATGTCCTAGTCACAGACACCAAAAACTAAAATTCCAAAATAAACTCTAAAACATGTTCATTTTTCCCACTGCAGCCGAGCTTTAAATCAGTCACAGTTTATAGGTCTGTCTCATTCGCTGTGACCCAACTAAGGCGCTTAATAATTAAAAACCAAATAAGAGCCTAAAATGTTATCAACACACCTGACCACCAAACGCCACACAAACTGACACCCCCAGAGTACCCCAATTTAAATATAATTTCGGTCAGACAAAGCCACAAACGGACACAACAAGCCAACGAGAACGAGAAAACGAGCTGATGACAGCCATGATGATGGCGAAGGATATCGTTGTGCGGACAAAGAACGCTGTTTTGGCTCCTTGTCCATTAGATTTATGATTTTAATGATGGAGCACTCGGTGTGTCGGTCGGGTGAGTCAGAAAAAATAAATAATTACCAAGCTAAATGTGATTTGTAGGGGAGCCGTGCGCTGGACAGATGCCAGATGCGCCAAGGACACGGTTACAGCTAGCAAGTAGTTTGGGTAATGTCGACTAGGGTAGATGCCATATAACTTGGCATACTAAAAGCTTAAGCGTAAATATATATATATTTATATAAGTATATGAAGTGTAAATAGCACTCGATAATGCTAAGCTAATATTACTGCTGCAGCTGCAAAGGATTAAAGAAAAGCTTCGAGTGCGTACAAATGTCCCTGAGAGGTACTGCAGCTTGTTTTTGTTGTTTTATTGGGAATTACTTAATTTAACAACTTATGGCTGGTCTAAAGTATTTAAATATGCAATAAATTTAGTTTAAAGTAATAAAAAGTGAAATTTATGTTACTAAAAACGTTTTGATTGCTTTAATTAAAATCGAAATTGAAATTGTTGCGTTTAATTAGCCATGCATAATGTGCCGCCCCACAGCCACAACCGCAAATATCAATTGCAAAATTATTGCAGAATATGCTTTGATAAAGCGAATGTAACCGCGATAGAGTATGAGCGTATAGAAATTAAATTCCGGCTGTAAATTTTTGCCTTGGCTGATATATTGTCAATTGTGGCTCATTTTGCTGCCGCTGCCCACTTCCGGTGTGTCGATACGCATTTCCGTTTCAAATTACAACTTTTGATAGCCAAGCCAAGCGGGTGTAATCGAGAGGGAACGTGGCAGAGTGTACAAAAAGTGTATGCTGACCAACACACAAACCGGATATGGGCAACCATTTGCGCGACAATTAATTATGCAATTCAGAGCAATGGCGCACAAAATGGCGGCACTCATAGCACAAACGTTGGGCGCTTCAAAATGTTTTTAGTTTTAATTAAATTTAAATGCGACACGTATACACTAATACACAGACAAATAAATACACCCACACACACACTGGCACTCATACAGGTCGTACACGCACGCTAAGTTCCGTTCAGCTGAAAAGTGCGCTGCATTTTTAAGTATTTTATAAATACATACATGAGTGTTGTAAAGCACGCGTTTTCCTTTCAGGGGGTGGATCGAAAAGTTTATCACTATTTATTCAACTTATTTTGATAGTATATAAACGCTGGAAAGCATTTCAGTTCAGTTGGATGAGCAGACTAACTTCGAACAACTTTTTGGCAAGACATTTTCTATAAAATCAAGTTTGGTCAAACTGTGTGTCGTTTTTTTCTCGCAATTTTATGCTAACAAGGCAGCGTCTTATGAAACTGCCTAATCTAAGTCCTTATTAAAATACGTTTTCCTTTTCAAAAGTCCTATTCTTTAAAGCTTGAAATGAATAATTCCAACATAAAAAAATTTAGATATAAATTGCAGTTCAATGCGAGACACTGGGCGTATGCGTAATATATCGCATGCATGTTACGCATACGTGACGTAGGCCATTGCAAAAGTGAAGAGCTGTGTAGAAATTTGTTTATGAAACTAATGTTTAAGCACAACTTACGTTTTAAATAAATTTTTTATTTCACCTGGCAGTATTTATAATAACGTTGTAAGCATTAAATTTCGCTATGCTCAACTCAAAAACTATTCTGTATAAAAAGTTTCAAACCACACAGTCAACCCTCGCTAACTCGTATGCATGTGTGTTGAAGTGTACGCGTATAAGTGCAGTTTGTCATATTATATGGTGGCGTCAACTAAATGCTTTTCCGTGTTGCCAACAACTTTAGCATGTTAGTTAATTACCTCAAAAGTGGCACGCCAAAATCGTGTCTAAAACAAATTAAATTTTTAAAATTTATTTAATTTTAAGAGTTTCGTCTTGCGTGCATACCCTTAATATGTAGAGACAGCAACTAATATTGTTGTTGTTTTGCTTGTTGTTGTTGTTTGCCCATTTAAACTTCGATTTGGGGCCTGAACAGAAAACTGTGCCGACAAAGTAAACGCAATAAGAGCACGGAGCCAAGGTATAAAGAGTTGACAAGGGTCTCTGGTCATCATCTTCCGTTTGAACCGAACGCTGTTAGCCTCAGCTGTGCATTGACATTTGCATAATTACACGGACGCTGAGCAGCATTTTGTGGCTCATATGAAACATGGGACATACGATGCTGTGTTTGTGTGTTTTGTGTGTAGGTTCAGTTGACAGAGACAAAGGCGCGTATCAGTTGGCACGCAGTCTAAGCAATAATGGCTGCTTGTTTGCCGGACTTTGACCAAAGTGGTTTACAACAGACGCTACCATAATAAGTTTGCTCCTTATTGAGCTGAAATTGGTAACTTTAAGATTGCTTCGTTTGATGGGGTACAGCTGCAAAAATCTGCAAGCTGAGTATTTAAAAACCAATCACATACGTCATGTAGATTATTGAAAAGTTTCGCTGAACGCAAAGTTTTGCAAAATTATTTTTTTTTTTACGCAATACAGTATTTTACTTAAATTTTAAATATATATTTTATGCCTCTACCAATTTATACTTACAAATTGCTATTTTTTATGCCAACATTTTTCACTGGAAATTTATGCAGGCGCCTACGTTGCGTATGCGCAATATGCATGAGACACATTACGCATACGCCAGGTGTGTTGCAGTAAAATGCATTTCAATTGCATGTCTGGCAGAAATAAAATATATATAAAGCCGGCCACGCCTACTGTACACAGATACAGCGTGGCCCACACAAATTGTTGCATTATTCAATAAATGCTTGATTAAGGCATATAAAAACCGAAATTGTGTCTCAACTGGCACATATCAATTTTGTTGTTTTATTTCCATTTTTTTGTGGCATAATAAAATCGAGCTCGTCACATTTGCACGCTACTCTACACGTGCGGCTCGAAAAGTATGATAATAAAACCAGACGAGTCACAGCAAAAGTATCGCGAAGATAAAAGATATTTGCGCAGGCCCTTGGCCATGTGTTAGAGTGACAATTTGTTTGTATAGCTCGCGAGAGCGAGATGTCGCGCTAAAACGCGCATCGTTAGCAAGTCACCCACGCCAACTCCCCACTAAAAAAACAACAACAAAAAATAAAAATAACAAAAGCTGCCCCTTAGCGGGCTGCAAGGTCGTTACATTTGTCACATTTGTGACAGTCTCCCAAACGTTTGCGAAATGGGAACAGCGCAAAAAAAAAACGAATTGTGTCATTTGTTGTTGTAGATAGCGCTGCAGGGCAGCACAATGGGGCAGCTTGCTGGCAGATCTTTGGATCTCTGCGCGAAACAGCTCAAAGTTATAGTGTCCTACATATATATATACCTGCTGCTGTCATAAGGTACGCTCGTCCGGTATAGATTAAATTTACGGCACAGTTTGCTGGCATCAAATGTCAACATTTATCACTGTGTAGAAAGTTTTCATAGATACAAAGATACAACAACAACGCATTCGTCGTAACAACGCTGCATATTTCATTAGCAGGGGTAAACCACAGCAAGGACAAATTGGACAGGGTTGCCTATACACCATCATAATGACAATGAAATTGCAAGGCATTTATTAAAACATAAGGGTTGTGCCAAATATAATGCCTAAGGGGATGGCAGTCATGCCAATCTAAGCCAAGGCAAAAGCAAATTTAAAAGCGACTGCCCCACGTCAGTTGATACACTTGGAAAAAATATTGCTGTATAGTCTAGGGAATCGAAGACGCGTAAATTGTATGGATATGCAGATATTTTGTAGATGAGCGCAAAAAAATTTATTTTAGGCAGAGGATGATTGCTGTAGTTTCTTGCTGAAGTTATATGTATTGTCAGAATTATGCATAAAAGTCGATGTGAATGCTTTTTTGGCATTTTAAGACATTTATTTGTATTTGAAGGAGCATCTATATTTAGTAAATTGATATAAAAGAGTATTTATTGAGTAAGTTTTGTACTCAACATTCAAAAGCATGCATGATTTCATCTGTAACAATTGCTTGCAACTTGAAACTCAAGCAATCAAGTATACATAATTTGCTGCATACTTTTAGGATGCAATGAAAAATACACTAACAAGCTAAATTTTCTTATATGTCATTAAAATTCAATAAATCTATTTAAATTTATTTAATGCAATTTTTTGTTATACATTAAATTTTTATGAGATTGATTGTAAGAAACATTATAATCATTTATATTTTTGGCTGCATTGCTTCTAATTAGGAAAAATTGTAACTCGACTTTCAAAAAAGAGAAGACTTAGCTTGAAGTAGAAACAATTCTAACTCGAATTTAAGAAAATGGAAAGCTTGGCTTGAAATAAAATTTGATTTCTCATTAAAAAGAAACAGGTTTACAAATATTATAGTTATTATTTTGTTTTGCTACTTTGGAGTAAGTTTGATTGTCCAGAAACTAACTTCTTTTAAAGAAACTTTTTTACTTGAATTTAAAAAGAACTTAACCCTTCTAACTTGAAGGAAAAAATGATTCTTCATTAAAAAGAAACGAGTCTACAAAATATTATAGATCATTTTTATTTTGGCTGCTTGCGAGTTAGGTTGGAAGTTCAAGAATTTTCTTCTTTCATAAAAAAGAATTTTAACTCGAATATTAGATAGAAAAAAAGGCTCGAAAGAAAAAAATGATTTTTCAGTAAAAAGAAACACTATTAAAATTCTTAGTATTGAATTCCCATTTTGATATAGAATTAGGTGTAGAAAAATTTTTTGCTTTCGAGTCAAGAGGTTCAGGAAGAGATTAAGTAAATAGAAGGCTAAGCTTGAAGAAAAATGCGATTTTTGATGAATAATAAACACTAAAAAAATTCTTGTGGGCCGAGGCCCCCAGCGTAGTAGTAGTTCAGTGGCTTTTAAATCGAAATGTCGGTGATTCGGTTCCACACAGTAGCACTGTCGCATATGTCTAGCACTGACATAGCTAGCAAATAAATAATCGCTCTTTATCTAAGAAAATCTTTATTAAGTAGATACCAACGTTCGAATTCGACTATAAACTGAAGGTGCGCCTTCTCTTCGAGAAGTCCGCCTTCGGAGCCATGACCCATAGTCATGAGAAGTACATTTTTTATTTGTTTTAAAATTTTTAGTACCACTTATTAAACTAAAATATACACAGTATCTGTGCTTGTTATTTGTTCAATGATTGCCTTGTAGATGGAGCCAGCAAAAAAAAAAAAAAAAAAAAACTCATTATCGCTTTAAACAATTTAAGCAATTGTGCATCCACTTCTTATAAAAGAAACAGTGTCGCATAAGTAATAAGTTGCAAAAACTTTTCGAAATAACAGAAAGTAATCGATGAGATATACATAAGGCTTCTAATGTATTAGGAATAGCAGCGAGGCAGACTTAGAGGACAGATATTGATGCCAAGGTTAAGAAATTTTCGACAAATATGAACAATTTCGACGAAAGCTAACTCATTTAGCTCGACCTTCGTTTTGACACTTAAGATTTACCTGCACTGAGCATGTTTGGTTTTTCTTTTCAAATGTGTAAGCAATATGATAATGAGATTATTCTTGAAATTACTTTTTTTTGCAACTTGTTTGCTTTAAAACTGTGGCCATCGATAGCGTAGTAGAGCTTTAATTTATACAAATTCATTCCCCTTAACTATGGTCATAGCTCAAAAGGCAAAGCATGGGTATATCTCTATTAAAAGAGAACAGGCACCTACAGCTTACAGCCAAATTTGAATGAAGCTAATGTCGCTGGTTTGTTTCGGGACATAGAATGCTTCAAGATGCTATTTGTCTTAGAAAATCTTTATTTATTGAAGACATCGCCGTTCAAATACGGTTCTAATCAAACAACTATTAATGGAGATATCCCCATATTTCACCTTTGGAGCGCTGTTATAATAACCAAGAGGAGTAAGTATATTTTTAATTACAATTCAACTATTTAAAAAAGATGAGGCTTTTTTATCTCGAAGTAAAGAGTAAAAATTATGGCTTGAATTTTAAAATCAATTATTTAAATAGCAGAATAATCAAGAGGAATGATTAAACAGTTTTTTTTTATAAATTAAGTACTTTTTGCTGCGTATTTTTGTATTTCTTTTTGATTGTCATGTCGTTTTTTCTTCAATGCAACATCTGTGGCAACACCAAAGCCATGAAACAACAGCGAAAAAGTCTACCCACTTATCGATAGGCGAAAGGTAAGGACGACTGGGTTGCTGTCATCGATACGAGCGAGCATTGTTAGTCTAGTTGTCATTATCAAGCGGCATTAATAATAAATATAAAATAAATGTATTCCCTCTTGACTCTGTTCATCGCTCCAAAGTCGAAGCATGAAGATATCTGTACTAGTAGCTGCTCGAAGAAAACAGAGATCTACAGTTCATATCCGTCGAATCCCAATGGAGATTTTCTTAGGTAATTAGCGAATATTTGCTAGCTATGTCAGTGCTAGGCAAAACGCCAGTGCAGCTGGGTGGAATCGAACCAACGATATTCTGATTTAGAGGCGAGTCTACGCCATGTGAAGAAAATAGATTTATAGAAGGCAGTTTGCTTCAAAAGTAAAATCTTTGATTTTTTATCGAAAGAATTGATACTTCTCTCTCTAACTTTCTACAAGAGTGAATTTAGCCATTTAACCCAACTTTTCTCTCAGTGCATCAAAAAATAAAAAAAAAGCGGAATATCAAAAGGGGGCTTATAAGGGTGTACTCCATAAAACATGCACAGCTACACTTACAGTTGTTTTTCTCAACTTTGCCGGGCGTTATTTGCTGTGTGTTTTGCTTTTACGTGCCGCTTAAGTCACTCATTCGAGCGTTAAATTACAGCTTGGACTAAAAGTATTTCCCTTTGCAGCTGATTTTCCTTTCTGCTTAGAAAATCAAACAAATCACCAATTTGTGCTTTCATTTACTTTTCCGGGGACCTGCAAACGTGGTAGGCAACCGGATTGCGTTGAATAACAAAAAAGCAAGCGCTACGGGGCTATGAGTTGGTGCCAACGTCAACCATTTTAGAGTCAACATAAAACGCGCAACGGAAATCGCGTTGCTGCCATTTTAAGCACTGGCTGAATAACAGTTAATCGACGCATCGTTTGTCAACACTGTCATCGACGATTGTCATGATTTTGTGTGAGTCGGTTGGTTGTTGTTTGGTTGGTTGGTTGCTATTCTTGGGCTTTGCTTTTTGTTGACCCTGCTCTATGTCCGTCCGCTTGCCTTCGGTAGCTTTATTTATTTGTTTATTTGTCTGTTTGCATGGGCACGCGCCTTTTGCGAAAATCATTTTCATCGTTTTCAGCTGTGGGTACGCCATTTCGTATCTCACTTCATTGTTGGCATTTTAGGCCTTAATTGGCTTGACAATCGTCGCCAACACTGATTTCTGGCATGGACAAGGGATTTGGCCTGACCAAAAGTGACTAAGCCGCAGACAATTGACAACTGTTGAACGCCAAAGCGTTGATGACCAGCTTAATATCTATTTTCCCTTTGAGCGCTTTTACAATCAATCTTAATGAGTGATTTCCATAGGCTGACCAACACTGTCTGTCAATCGTAGCAAAGATGTCAGTGCTGCCAAGTTACCAATCGCATTTGCTTATTAACCATATGAATAAGGCAAATAAATCAATCAATCATATACAGCTGCACATGTGCACACAAATTCAATTGATTTACACTGCATACGAAAAGTTTTGCCACACTGACAAAACTTTGGGCAAATTTACATTATTCAAAGAGCTGCAGATAGCTGGGCCAGTTTGGTGCAAGTCTTCCACAGCAGCCATAGTAAAAAGTGAACTGAATATTCTAAAAAAATTATTTCAGTTGGATTTTTAGGCAAACAATCGAAGATGTATTTAAGAGTGTGCTGGATGTGCGGATGAACTGCAAGTTGTGTTTTAAAACTCTTTTGACCGTATACATCTGATTCGAAACACTACAAACTGTGCACACTACTTTTTATCCTATCAGCATCGGTCGGATATTAAGTCAAGTATTTTAACAATCAAGTATTTTTAAATTTAGCTAACAAATTTAAATTACTGGACCGGGAAACCCCAAGTATATAATTTTCCGAGAGAAAAGTTACGTTTTTCTCTTAATTAACCGTCATTATGTGTCAGCCATTTTGTTTTCATAAATTTCGATATTTCCAGCAGTTTTCACGTATTTGAGGTAACACAAAGTGCACCAACATGCATATATACCAATTAATGTTTACAATCTCACAAGGTCTGCAGAAGGGCTATACAATGTTGATTTGCGAGTCTTCGCAAACTCAAAGCCCCCTTTAATTTGAGGGTTATCGGTGCGGCAATTCTGCTTGTTGTTTACATTAATTTTGATACCAGATTTGGATTTCATTTCACCAAAAAATAATGATTTTCGAGCATTTCTACTCAAGACACGATTTTTGAATAGATTTTTGGGGCTCATGTGTCCAGTTTCATGTTTAATTGATTTCAGGCTAGCATAGAAAAATTTATTCTTAGAGTGTAAAGCAAAAAATAGCAAGAGTTACACTCTACGAAAAGCAAACTTAAATAAATTCGGCAAAAGTATTTTTATGGATCCAATCCAAATCTATTAAAATCTTTACGTGGCATTGCATCAAAGCCTTCAAAAAGCATGCAGGAAATAGTGAAGCAGTCATTATAAAATTTATTTGAATTGAAGCTATTGCTAGTCAAAATAAATTTAAGCTAACTGAGGAAATTTAACCTACGAGAGAGAGGAAAAATGAGCGCAATGAAAAGAAAAAAGCAAAAAAAAACAAGCTCAGAGGCTTTCTCGTTTCCAAAATCAAAATCTAAGAGAATGCCCAACTTCACTATGGTTCTCATACAAAGCATTGGTTCAACTTTTGTACCGTGGCTATAAAAAATAATTTATCAGGAACAACCAAACTTATGTAACCGATATTTTACTACAAAGTTAAAACTTATTACTTGGATTCATCATTCTTCCTTCTCAACCAGTTCTCGGCTGTCTCACTGCTATGAGCCAATTCAAAATATTTCTCGCTACTGGAACAGTTCTTTCAACATTAACGCGACAATTTTTTATCGACTGCGGACTTTTGACCTTTAGTGTTATGTATTTGCTTGCCAGCTACCTGTGCGTCTTCAACATTGTGGCCAACGGCTAAGGCCATTAATCACAAATCCCCCCCAAAAACAAAATAACACCTTTGCAGACGAAAATTATTATGTTATGTTTCAATCAAATAAAATATGTATTTTATGTGCATTTCATTCAATAAGCAATCAACATTTTCTCAGCGCAAATATTGCGCGTGGAAAACCAATCCAACCGAACCAATTCAAGTAAGTTGAACTTAATAAATAGCAATCAGTTTGCGGCATTATTTTGTCGCTTGTTGATATAATGTCTTCATTTTGGTAACTAACGGGCGCGCCATCTTAATCGGATTAGTACTAAAGTCGAGTAAATTTACAAATTTTCAATATATTTCAAAAAATTTTTTCTATTAAGATCAGCTTTTTGAGTTATTTCCCAAAAACAACAACGACCAAATGAGCCAGGTCCCTTTTTTTGGCGATTTCCATCACAGATATAGCCGCCATTTCAAGTCGAGTATTGTCTTTTAGCTCTTCTATGGTCTTCAGCTTGTTGGCACTTACTTTGCTCTAAAAAATTCCCACAATCATAAGTCTGGCGGTGTCAAATTTGAGCATCTTGACGGCCAGTTAATACCACCGTTTTTTGGATACAACCCATTACGGAAATTTCTGACGCAAATAATCGATTGAAGCATATTACCATATAGCGCCATTTTTTTGGAACCAAAAATTTTCCAGCGGAAACCCAAAGTCTTCCAGGTCTGAAAAAGTACGTCCTATTGATGATTTGCGAGCAAACACCAGACTAAACAGTCACCTCAAAACACTCTCTAATTAAGGTTTATAGGCGCCCCAAAAGCAAGAATATTGTTGACAGAGCTAGAGTATGTAAAATAAGCCTCATATTTCATAAGAAATATGAAAATCTCAAAAATCTGGCTAAACTTCTTCGATTCGAATGTCTTTTCCGCATAAGTCAAACAACGTAACTTGTCTGCTTTCTATAATCTTTAAGATAATTGTACTTTATATGGAAAAATTTTAAGATCTTTCTTCAAAATGCACCTTAATGTAGTTCCATCATGTTTGGAAAAACTGACCCGAAATTAGCCAATCACATCTTGGATCTTCTCAAGAAATACTGCAGGCTTTTGCTGGGTTTACTAACGGGCCACTGCCTGACCTCAGTCCATGACAAAAGGCTGAGCATCACTGACGACGATTCATGCAGGAAGTGCAGGGATCCAGGAGTCAAAGAAACCCTGGAATACCTTCTATGCAACTGCAAGCAACTCTCGTACCTCGAGAGCTACATTTTTAGGGAGACCATTGTTTAACTTGCTTGCAGAGGCAGCTCAAATATATTGGACGATTAACACATCCAAGACCACGACTCAAGGCTAAAAACTGCTCTTCCACAAAGGATCACACTGATCTATGTAAGGTCCCCCTACTCTGGGGGTCTGCCGGCTCCACCTGTTGAGATCGACGCCGGTACGAAACATAAGGATTTTCAGCAATACTCTCCTGAACAGTTTTTAAGGTTGATTAGGACTACGAATTCTGCCACTTTTGGTGGGTGTATTTACGCCGATTAGCGCAATTGTTCGATTATTTTCAATGTAACTACTATTTCGGCGTGTTTCTGAGGTGTTTGTACTGGATCAAACTTTACTGAGCCGAAATGCTAAACGGCTAACGGTTGAAAATTGGGAAAGTTATACGACTTTTCCATTGACCCGATTTAGATGCCGCACCCGTAACAAGGTTTTAAGCTTAAAATTTCAAAACTACTTGCAGTTTAACGCAGCAAGGTATTTTCTGACCTTGATCAATTTATAGAACTATTTTTTATCTTCAAACACGAACCAGTGACGACCCCCTATATCCATCCATTGAAAATTAAAAATTGTCGAACAAAGCAAAATCTTGAAAATCAGATGGGTTAACACCTACCATTGCAGTTTTTCTAGCTTATTGTTCAACCACAAGTATGCTCTCAGTCTTCAAAACTAAAATCATCACTTTGGAAGCGTCGAAACTGCGCTCAGCATGACTTACCGGTCTTAGCAGAGTCAACAAACATTAACTACACATTTATTCCCATTCTTTCCATTAAAACAGATTATCCAAGCACCGGACAAATACGGACAATGTAGTTGTCAGAAAAAAAGGCTTATACGCTCGTACACACAGATTCTTGTCGTAAGATGTCAAATATTTCTAATGAACTAAGAAATCTCTTTCGATATCGGCTTGAACTTAATCCTTTCTTTTTTTTACGTACAATAGTTCGATTCGTGAATCTAATATAGCGCAAGCCTTAGAACAACTTTTATTTGAACTTTCTGAAAAGTTTCAACTTTAATGAAATTCTTTTTTTGTTCTGCAATATTTCCCTTTTGGCCAAGTTACACTGTACTTCATTTGAACTTTGGTGCATTGTTTAGTTTGTTATTGTTTGGCTTAGCTCAGGGTTGTATGCGTGTGACTGTGAAATAAATAAAATTGCTGCCTGTATTTGTATGTCATATGTTTTGGTGCTGTATATATATAGCACATGCTTTGTTTTCTTATCAATATTTGATAAATCCCACATGAGTGCGAGGACAAAATCAATACAGGTAAAAGGCCAAAAAAAAAAAGAAAAATGTATAACAAAACGCGTCAGTGCATATTTAAAGTAAATACTAATAAAACACAAGCATGTCCAAAAGTTAGACCTACAAATGTGAGGACAGCGCTATTAAGCGTTTTTTTTTTTTTTGCAGACATGTCGTGTCCATTTATGCTAAAGGGAATTATAGGTTTCTTGCAAAAATGTTGGTCAACCAGCGCATAAATATTTCATTGAACTTTTGTGTGTGTGCGTTGGGGTCATATTGAGCGCCATAATGCCGGCAGTGTGTTAATATTCAAATCGGCAACAAAATCGAACCAGTACGCAGCAAATCAAATATCCTAAGGGCAAAAGGCATCAACACATGCAAGAACGGACACAGATACACACACACACACACACAAGGGAAGAAGCACCCCAGTCATTGGCATTTATGTCACGTAACTACACTTAAGTTCTGCTATTTTTGTTATACATTTTCGCTTTCTTTCAACTTATTGACAGCACTGTACGTTCGCTCACAGAAAAAGTTATGAAAGCATTAAAAAGGGCATAACTAAATAGAGCGTAAAGTGGGGCAAAAGCAAAGAAAAAAGGGTCCAAAACTGAAAAGAATTGCTAAACTGCAAAATGTAAAACAAAATTGCGAAACACTTAGTCAAATGAAGCTGCAACAATTTTTTTTTTTTTTTTGGTCAGCCAGCAGCTCCTAGTCCAGCCATCCCGCCAGTCAGCCAACCAGCCATATAGCATATTAATCTGGCACATTTTACAGACGAGCGCTGCACTGAAATTTGCGTACTAGTCGCAAGGCGCATTATTAAAAATTTATGGCTAACATCTGTAAGCTGGCCAACGTCTGGAACTTGCATCTTTCGCAGTGCCAAACAAAATGGCAAAAGCTGATATAGCTTTATGTGGCAGCCAGTGAGCCAAGACGCGACACTTTAGCGCATTTTGGCTTGGCTTAAACGCTTCACTAACTAAGTGAAAAAAAAATAAACGAAAAACCCCCCAGCAGCAGCACAAAAGGTGTCAAAACAGTTGCCTTTTGTAGTGCTCTACTCACCGACTTTGGCATTATCTTTAAGTTTATAAACTGCTCTATATTAACTCAAGCCACTTGGCCAATGTCTTCTTAAATTTTATACTCTCCAATGTCATAAAAATATGTAAATTTCTATACTCACAAAATTTGTTTAGAAAATTGACTAAATAAACATTCCTTTTTCATTGCTTATAAGATTAAGTCTTAAATTTAGCTTTTATAGTAAATTTATACCACTCACTTTATAGCCAAAAACGCTTTGACGCAAATCGATTGCTAAATCTACTGCTTTGAAGCAAAAAAAAAAAGGACAGTTGCGTTGAAGCAGCTTTACTGCTTGGCAGCACTGTTGCTTGCGCAGTAGTGAGTTATGGTCACACTTTTTTTTACTCAAATATTTATTTGTCAAAGTTGACAGCAAAAACAAAACTTTTTAATCAGTTTTTGTGACGGCATAATAAAATAATAATTTACATTACGCGTAATTAACGTTAACTTATTCTCAACAAACGTGACGTCACGTACAGCGAAGTATGTTCTTGTGCGCTGACTGCTTATTCGTAACTACTTAAGTACAACATTTTATAATGCTTGCAGCTTTACTTTGTAGTACTTTTGTATAAAGTGTAATAACTTTTTATAAATTTTTGTAAGAACATTAAAAATGGAAAACAAATGCAAAGATGATTGATTAAGGCACTCATCTCAGCAGCCAGCTTCAAGAAATCTTTTTTTTTGTTGCAATCGTTAGAACTCTTAATAAATATAATAATAAAAAAAATGTATAATTTACTTAACATTTAAACTCCCCTGCAATATAGTTAATTTTAAATTTAAATATCAAGCGAAAAGATTGATTTTTTTGCTTCAATTTTTATTTATATTCTTGTATAGTTTGAGAGTTCAGCTCAAACTATTTTAGTATTTATAGCTGAGAGTAGAGAGGTTCCAATTCTCACGCGAGAGCCACAGCCTATTTGACGAAAAGCGAAATTTTATTAAATTCTACAAAACCAAGCTATGTTTTCAAATAAGACACGGGCTTTTATATAATTAATTATTACTCTATATTCAACCAAAAAAATATTTAAAAATTGTACAATGTTGTCAACGCACTTACTCCAAAAAAAATTTACAAAAAAGGACTACACTTTTCAAAAAATTATTCAAATGTTTAAATTTCAACTTTGAATCATCTAAATAGTCTATACTGCACAGAAGAACCATCCAAACAAAGTTTAAGTTAAGCCGTTAGACCCCAGGAAAGAACCTCACATAGATCAGTACGATCCTAAGTTGATCTAAACAAAGAAGTACTTTAATTTTTTGATTTAGACAAAAAATTCCGCGCTGAATCTTGCACGGAGTTTGAGTCGTCCATTCACGAGCTGCTGCGCAAGATTATTCATAAATCAGTCATTTCTATATTTTATCATATTCAATCATTTTTTTTTGTTGAAAAAATATATGTTCAGAAATAGGCAAAAGATCATTTGTTTCTTATGTTATCTTCATGCATAAAAAAATCCTGAAAACCTGACTTTTGTATATGCCACTGATGAGGAGACGCCCATAATTAAAATCGCAGAAAAGCCAACGATTTGTTTTGGTAATTCTCATATAAAAATACCACATTTTGACGCTGCTGAGAAGTTCCGATAAATAAAAATTCAAGATGACAAACAAGCAAAAACCGTTGTCTATTATGTTGGATATATAATATTTTTGAATAACAATAAAAATGGAAATATTTAAAATTTTCTAAGGTTCATACGGATTAATTAGGCAGTTCTTGAAATTAAGTTAAATTTCTCATGTATAAAAATAATTTTAAAACAGATGTGAGGTCAATGACAGTTCAAGCGGATGACTCTCGAAAAGAATCCCACGCATAAATCAGATTTTATCCCTGTTGGGAAGTTGCAATAAAGTAAAAATCAAGATGACTAAACAAAAATCGTTTGTTGGATTACAATATTTTGTAATAAAATTAAAATGTTTTTAATTTTCTAAAATTTTTATATAGAATTATTAAGGTTGTTTTCAAAATTAACTTAATTAAATTAACAAAATTTCTTATGTACAAATATATTTTCTAGCCAGATGTGTAACAAAGTTCAACTGACGACTCCTAAATGGTGTCTCCTACAGCCTATGCCAGTATTCGTCATTGCTGAGAAGTTCCGATAACCTCAAAATCAAGATGACAAATAAATAAAATTCACAACTGTATCAAAAATAAACTACATTTGCCTTTACTGCCTGCCACAACTTAGCTAACCAAATAACTTAACTACAAGAAGTCTATTTCCAATTTTTTTTTTTCAAATTTTACAAGTTAAACCATTTGGAAAATTCAAATAAATTCGTACAGACCGACAAAAACGCACAGTCGTAATTTTAACGCTTATCCTATAAAGAATCTTCTATTAACTTTTCCAACAACAACAAAAAATAAAGGAAAACCCTCTAAAAAGTTATCAAAAATGTAAGTACCTCAAGTATTATATAAAATACCAAATATATAGCTTTAAACTTTGTAACCTTTGTGCATGATGTGCCACAAATCAAACTCAAACTCAAACACACACACACACACACGCACGCACTCGCACACCCACGCAGACACATTTTCACATAACCGTAAATAAAGTTCAGTTGGGAAGTGGAACGTGCCACAAAAGACGACAAATTGTACGTGCGTAAAAATGGTTGTCCAATGCCTCAGACTGCCGAAAAGGTTGTTGACTTACCAAGTAGCTCTTGAAGTAACTTACGGACGAAGTCGCAATTGGCTTGGCTGCACTTAAAAATGCGTGAGTCAGGCTTGGAGGTGCCTAAGTGCGGAATACTCTACGAACTCCACTCCCAAAATGTAAGAGGTACTGCGTGAAATTTATGCTTGAATAATTGTTAATGGAAGTATTACGGTATGGAGGTATTTTAAGGAACAGCATTGTGGTCTGTGAAACTTCAAAACCTTCTGCTGAAGCTTCAAATATGAGTCATTTGTGAAATTTGTAATTTTATTAATACATCTAATATTTTTTACAGTTTCGACTATATCTTCGGAAGTTTTTAGAAAAACTTTATATTTTATGTAGCATGCTCTAATCAAAAATAATGTGTTTTATTGTATCGAACCGTTTAATTTAATAATGTGTTTAGAAACTGTGAAAATGCATTTAACTGAATGATATTATGACAAAAGATTCTATTCTTTTTTATAAACTTAAGCTCTATGCTATGGGCGATATTGTAATGGTAACTTGAAAAATTTTATTGTTGTAATGAACTTGGTGTCCATGCTGAGAGAGATTTGCTAAAATTTTGAAAAATCTATTGAAAAAGTTCCCGAATTTTTATTATTTTTGCATAAATCTTCAAAAGTTTTTATGCAATCTTAAATTTCTTCAGATCACACTATTTCAGGCGAAAATGTAGAACATTGTATTGAGCGGTTTGGTTTAATAGTGTAGTCTACCTTCTTGTAGCTCTTATAAGTATTTACTCGATGCCTTACGCGTCTGATGCTTCTACTATTATAAACTTTACAATTTCCTCTCCAACGAACGATTTATTAACACAATATATACTCTTCTTAGAAACAAGTTGTACTATTTAGTATTAAGTCTTCGAAAATTTGTATTCAATCTGAGTTTTTATTGAATCGGATTTCACTATTTTAAGCAGAAATGTTATAGATTGTGTTTATCCTATTAGGTTTAATTGTGTAGTCTACCAGTTTGTATAACTTATAAAGTTTCGCTGAATACATTCCGCGGCTTATGCTTTTACTATATTTATTGTTAAAATGTTCTCTCTTACGAATGAAATATTATATATCAACAAGATATACACTCTTATAAAAAAGAATGCTTCAAAAGTTTTTATTCAAACTAAAATTTTTATCGGATCACTTTTTTTAAGCGGATTTGTAAAATATTATGGCGAGCGACTTGGCTTAATAGTGTAGTCTACGATTTTGTAAAGCTTTTTGAGGATTCCGCATCTCATGATTTGACTATAATAATATTTAAAATGTTCTCTTCTACGAATGATATATTCTTTTTTTAGAAAAGAAATCTTCGAAAAATTTAATTCAATCTAAAATATCTTCGGTACACACTATTTTAAGCAGAAATATGAAACATTGTGTCGAGTGGATATTAGATATTATAAAGTTTTGTTCGATCACTTCCGCGTCTACTACTTTCTCTATATTAATCTATACAATTAGTTTTCCTACAAATGATATATTTAGAACCATATATATTCTATTTTCAGAAAGCTGTATTACTGTGCTGAAATCTTACTGTACAAACTTTAGCTTCTCCCTACTGAGAAAACTATACAAATTAATAAATTTTACGATAATTTCATAATCTCAACCTTGGATCAAGGCGCCTACCTATATATAAAGGTCCTTGAAAGCCCAACATACCTTCACATCAATCACTACAGTGTATAAGTATACCAAGTACTTACACGCCAAATTACTCATACTCGTTGTACTTAATAATATACCAAATAGTTGGGTAGGCAGTTAAAGTGGGCACTGTGCATGGTTTCCGGCTGTGAAAGCGTGACAATGTTCAATTAATTGGCCGCACTTGAGAATTTTAAGTAATTGAAACGAGCGACATGCAAACCCGTTACCGAAATAGGAACCTCATTTCCAAGCAAACATCCCCCCTCAGCCCAAAAAACTGGCTAGAATTTTAATTATGTTATGGTAATGTACGATTTATGGGCCCGCATTATGGAGTTAAGTAACCAGTCAGTTACAGTTACACACTAACAGTGTTGTAAAACGCACACAGAAAAAGGTGATTATATTTTCATGCATTTTAGCATATCTTGAGCTTATCTCTGGCACATGCCGAGTGTAGAAAATGCCAAAATGGAAATTAGCTGTCAAAAATTTTTCGTTTCGTTTTTTTTTTTGCCAAGATAAGGTAAAAATTTATATACAAGAATTCGAGATTTGCAGATTACAACAAAAACAATAAGTGTTGACATTTGCACGTGGGTGGCCCCAGCTGCACAAAACAATACCAAGATTATATTTATTTTTTATTTATTATATATGCCATAAAATATGCACTTAAAATCGAGGGCAGTTTGAGAAATCATAAATTTGGACTTCAGGTGTGCAGGGTGTGTATTGGCTGAGTGCTAGTGATGTCAGGATTGGTAAGCAAATGCGTAAGTGCTTCAAAGGTGGCAGCCATAAAACACAGCTTTTTCTTGCGAAATATTGCTGGAAATACTGCAGCAATGATTTAGAGACTCGACTTGCGATTTTTTCTAATAAAAATAAATGAATTTATTTATACTGCTGCACACTTTTTAGGTATATAAAAATGAAAGCAGTGCGTTAAGGACGCTGGTCGCATTGGAAAGACTTATTGCGCCATTTAATAATAATTGATTTAACTTGAATCCATTAAATGCAGCAGGATGTTAGGTATTGCTTTCGAGAAAAGGGCTGAACGTAAATCAGTCTTTATGCTAAATTCATTTATATGCGACAAAAACGTGTTACTTTTCTTGAATTTTGGATAAATGACTCTTTTACAATTTACAATTCTTCTTAAATTGGTGAGAGTTTGCAAAGTATTACATAAAGTTGACTTTTTTGTCCTAGAAAATGCAAACTCTTTGGAAGTTTATCAAAGACGATAGAGTTTAAAATTGAATGACAGATAATATTGGGCTACTTTTGTTACGCTTAAGAATTTAAGTTAATAATTCATTACCCCTAACTACTCCATCATCTAAATAGCTGGAATTAAAATGTAAGCAATAATTTATACACTTTGTTTTAAGATTAAAAATCGTGATCCTCAGTAGCGTTGTGATAGCTTACTTGTCTCTAAAGCCGAAACTCGGTGCTTCGAATCCACCCGACAGCACTGTTGCCTTTGTCCAGAACTGACATAGCTAGCAAATAATGTTCAAGTTACCAAGTAAAGTCTCAATTATTTCAAGACACCGCCGTTCGAATTCGGCTATAAACTGTTAGTCCTTTTCCTCTTCGAACAGCTATTAATTGAGATAACTGCATGCCCCGCCTTTGAAGTGAATATAGGCGGACTAGGGGAATAAGTTTATTTTGTAGTTGATTTCAAAATCTAAACTACAATTTTTACACTAAAGAATTTGTTTGCAATTATATAACAAACTCGTGATACTTTGATCAAGAAGCTTGCATCAAAACCCAATACCATAAGATATAATAAATATATCCGTATAATGGCTAAGAATTGATACACGTTCCATTTAATCAATAGGGAAAACTAAGAGTAGTAGTATTTTATTAAAAAAAATGGAGAGGATGTAGTCAAATTCATTAAATTCCAGAGTCTAAGATGGATAGGACATGTCCTACGGCTGGACTAGAACAGAGCACAAAAGCTTGAAACAAGAAAACAGAGGTCGACCAAGAAAGCGCCTAATTGGCAATATTGACGATGACGTGCTGAAGATGGAAGTAAGGAACTGGCGGAACATTGCTCACAACAGATACGAATAAAGAAGAATTGCTGAGAAAGCCAAAGCTCATCCTGGGTTGTAGAGCTGAATGATGATAATGGTAATATAAAATCGAAATTGAAGTGATAATTTATACACTTTGTTTGAAGATATGGAATCGTGATCCTCAGTTGCGTAGTGATAGCTTAATGCCTCTAAACCCGAAACTCGGTGCTTCGAATCCACCCTGTATCTGCCACTTACTCTCCAACTGTTGTCTTCTTAGATTACCAAATAACAGTCAAGCTCAAGATAATGAGTTGAACAAAAGAACATTTGTTAAAGAAAGTAAGGTATGGTAATAAGGTAAATGCATGACTCATATAAAGCATGGCGGCAAAAATTAATCATAACTGTGTCTTGATCAAAGCTGCCCTACTTTTTAAATAAGCTCTCACTCAAACTCATTGACTTTCATGCACTCCTTAATAAAGTCTCGATCATTTCATCTAGAGTAGCTCGTAATATTCTTCTTATTCCATCTTTTGTAGATACAACTATGCATTGCGCGATTATTTTTGCGTCTTAAGCGCTAAGTATGATAACATTTATGATTTTCTATCTTAGAAACGATATATTCAACTCATCTCATTCTATATTTTGATTTATTTTAATGCACCAAGTCGAGCATCTTTGACTAAACACAAACCATGAAACCCCAACTTGTTGAACGCTTATTTTTTGGCCACTTTTTTAGGAAATGTTTAAGGGTTTATGTTTTGTCTTCATCCTTCATCATTTATATAGTATATCCATGTTACTAGCCAGTCTCAAATATGAGATGCTGCTTATCTATATAACAATCACTCATCAGGTTAGCGATACGGATAGTTTTATACTATATTTTCCTTCGTCTGATTTAATACTTCTTAATTTAAAAATTTTTTCATTAAAAGGTCAACTGGACTTACTTAAGTGTAGAGAACAGGGAACCTATAGGAACCATATTTTGCATTGACAATATCTGGCTTGGTCAAAAAAAACATTCTTGTAAGAAAGTTGGGCAACTGGTCTTAGTTAAGTGTAGAGAACAAGGAACCAATAGGGATCTTTTTTCGCATTGATACATCTGAGTTGACGAAAAGAACGTTCTTACGAATTTGGGTACTTTTAATTTCTACCCAAAAAAAACAAGATTTAATTATTTTAGAATTGGTATCGAAAACGCAACATTTTATTTCATTAGCTACAACATTTCATTGCTCTACCCATAACTTCTCATCCCGCTCTCGTTTCTGATTACTCAGCTTATAGCCATTTTTGGGTTTAAGCCATAAAATATTTGAGTACAAAAATAAAACAAAACAAAAACTTTTATTCAATTCAGTTTTAAGCCAACTGTCAATCAATAGTTGCATTTAAGTGGAAAATTATACGTAGTCGAGCATATTTATTTGCCTCTCTGCTGGTATTAGTTTGTATCTGTGTGGGTTTCCACTGGTATTAGTGTGTATCTGTGTGTGTGTAAGTCTTTGTGTATGTGTATTATTTTTGCATATTTTTTGGCCCAAAAAAAATAATAGCTGAAACTTATAGTTTTTTGTTTAAGCCTCGAGCGCTTTTAATTAAACTTCATAAATGGATTTTTAATAAATAAAATGCATCATTAATATTTCATTTGAACTTTATGTGTTATGCAATATGTGTATGAATCTGGCAACTGTAAATAAAATATATTTCATAATCTTTGTCATATTAAATTGTAATTGCAATCATTGGCTGACAGCTTTAAAGTAATTAAGAAACGAATTGTGTATGACTGAAACACGTATTCACATTTTGTCTGCCAAATGATAATTCGAAGTAGGCGGCACATACACAAATATAAAGGAAAATACTTGCACAAACATGCGCAATCATGTGCAGACATGTTTAGACATGCTCGTATTTGCTTGAATGAATTTAACATTTAATTCAGTTAGTTAAATTTAACTTCATAAAGCCCAAAAAGGTAAGAGACATGCTAGCATTAGGTAAATACATCATCTGCATAAATATTAGAAAAGCATAAGTAGGTATTGAGGTAATAGATAATTGCAGAAACCGACATAAAGATGCTCTATCTCAGTGTTGGGAAGACTCTGAGTAATTATAGAACGCGTGCATAGGTTACAATATTGTTCTCACATGCATTTGCTTGATAGCTGCTCTCGTGCTCTTTTGTGCTATTGCTGACTGCGCTGTTTGATTGGTGGGTTTTATCCAATTCTACTAAATATTATGAAATAAAATGGAACTTTGTGTCCAAATTGTTTTTCTAGAATAATAAATTTTGAAATCAAGTCATTTTTTTAATCTTTATTATTAAACTGTTGTCTCTTTATCTATTGTTTTCAAATTGAAAATTTTATGTTTTTTCTACTCTGAATTAAAAAATAATATACATTTTTTTCCCCAAGTTGATTTATCTATTATCTTTCGATTTTTTTTTTTAATTTTTTCAGCCCTTGTTGTTTGAATAAACTTCAAGAATATAATGCATTTCTTAATTTAAATGCAAATAATTAAGAATGAATTTTGAACCAAAATTTGCAATAAAAGAAAACTCATTGTCAGCGTGGAATCTATTTTTACTTGTCGTATTCGACGTAAATATTCTCTATGCTGCAAAGATGACTTTGGACTTAATCGTTTGATATTTACAAGTAATGAATATTGAAGGGAATTTAGAATTTAAGTATTTTGTACTTTCATATTTATTATTTTTTGTAATTCAATTTTTTTCTTAATCTTCAATAAATGATTGAACAACCTAGAACGAATTCCACTAATTTTAAAAATATTAACGCTCAAGGCAAGAATTAGAGCATATTATCATATTTTCCTATTATTTTTCATTGAAAAATATATTTTGTTAACTTAAAAGAATTGAACATAACCAAGAACGCACTATACGAACTTCAAAAATATTATGGCCCAATGCTGGGATTGAGCGTGGTTATTTTCAATATGCTGCTATTTTTCGCTACAGAATATCTTGATTTTGCACATTCCACAAATTCTACTCCAGTATTTATTTCTTACTTAAAAAAAAACAATTATTTTTGCAAACGAGTTCCCTTTAAATTCAAACTAAAACTAATAAAAATACTTCTTCAGGGTTTATTTGTTGCAAAGAATCCGATCCATTCATTTTTGTTAAAAAGTTAAAATTTAAATTAAAATTAATAAAAATATATTATTAATGAAAATTTTGCTCCACAGTTTTTATTTCCCCGAAATCTATTTCTATTTGATAATTACATTTTTGAAGTTTTAATTAAAAATCAATGAAATACTTTATGTTCTAGTTTCAATTTCTTGCTGAGAAAACCATTTATTTTTGATAATGAGTTAGTTCTCTTTAAATTTTAATAAAAATATTCCAATCAATTATGCTCTAGAATTTATTTCTTGCCGGAAATCCAATTACTTTTGATAATTAGTTAGTTGTCTTTGAATTTAAATTAAAATTAATAAGAGTAATTTTTTATAATAATTGCCGAGAAACTCATTTATTTTTAATAATAATAACTCTTTAAAATCAAATAAAAAATAAAAATCTTAAAAGAGTATCTAGTTTTTGTTTCCTTGCCTCAAGGCAAACATGTTCTGGAGAAGCTATATGATTAAATATTAAATGCTTATGATCATAAAAATACGACCATTTTAAAATAACAAATATTTCAAATTTTTATATCAAAAGATTTTGTGAAGTTTTGCAAATTTGTATTATAAAATGAAAAAAAAAAAACAAAATTTTCTATAGAATGATTAACAATTTCAAATGTTTGAATCAATTTCAATTTAAAAAGTAAAAATAATGAAATATACCCCAAAAACTTGAAAAAACGAATTAAGAAAAATAGCTTAAAACAAACAATATATTTGTTAAATAATTGTATAATTTGTTTTATATTTAAGTTGTTGGTGTCTCTTACGAAAAAAAATAAGAAAAAATTTCCATAAAAAATAAATATTAAAAACAAAACCAATACGGTTCATATTTACACTGGACATGTAGAATTTTTTTACAATAAATGTGATTACACACAATACAGGAACATACCTAAAAAAAAAGAAATAAAAACATTATAAAATATATTTTATGAATATGTAAATGCTTAAAAAATAAATTGTATTTCCGTATTTTTTTAAAGTATTAATATATGATTTATGATTAATAATAAAAATATTGTAAAAAAAAGTAGTCCGACGTAAAGTATGACAAGTTGGAATGAGATCCAGCCAACAGATTTTGTTATTAAGAAAAATTTTTTAGAAGCAGTAAGAAAATTTAAAAAAAAAATCATTACGATCTTGACTGGTCTTGTCGCAATCGAAATGCAGAATATGCAAAATAATTTCTGCAGAAGCAGTTTTGACTGGGTGGTATGCAAAATATAATACTTATATAATAATGAGGGAAGCGATGCCAGCATTATATGCGTTTTAAGAACTTGACTTCTTCTGCTATGAAGTCTACCATCTTGAAACTATCCGAAATCCAAGTTTAGGCGGCACCAACAGACTTTAATCATAAGATCTAGTAAATCAGTATAAGTTTTTTCGGATCATGACTTCTGCTATGAGGTCTGACGTTTGCGTAATCTTGAAACCAGCCGGAGTCTGAGTTTGGGGGCACTAACAGACTTCAATCAAAGCAGCGAATGCAGCTATAAACGCTTTTTCAGATCTTGACTTTTTGCTATAAAAAAGCGGATTCCGAACTCTTTATACCTTGAAACTAGCAGGATTCTAAGTTAAGGGGGCACAACTCTCTTTAATGAAGTGAGTGAGTTCAGCAGTATACGCCTTTTGAGATCTTCACATCTGCTATGAAGTCGCCCATTTTCGCGCTCTTTAAATCTTGAAACTAGCCGGTTTGCCGGTTTAGGCGGCAGCAACAGCTTTAAACTTTAAATTTTTGTAACCAATTATTACGAAATTCGAATCGTTTCACTGAAATTTAATCTTAAGCTACTTTTTGCAATTTAATCTAAAAAATCCAAGTTTCTGATAGACGCAGTTCTGACGCTTCTAACTTTTACTTGCAAAATATCCGTTTATACCACAAAATACGACAAGATTACAGTGAAACCCATAGACGCACATATATCCCATTCACGCTACTTTTAAGCATTTCCTGACAAATTCGATATGCGCTCGAGGAGTGTATAAAAAAATACACACATATTCCCTAGCCGCTGTGCGTTTAAAATAATTCAATAGTAACATTTTAGCAGGCACAAAGGGATTCAAAGGCATGCCTAAAGGGGAGGCGTCATGCGTATCCGATGTGTCTAATATGTATGCTACAATCCGGTCGATGATTGTTAAGCCATGGGAATGGGAGCAACGCAGTGTGCAGCCACAGCCAGCGGTACGGGGGGTAAGTAGGCCAACTGTGGCTAAAGTCAAGTCAAGTCGTGCAAACAAGACCCCTTGTGACTCCTCAGTATGCATGGACATGTTTAAGGGATGTGTCGTTGTATATATGTGTGTGTGTGCGTGCCTGTGTGGAGGGATCTAGGGGATCTGGGGGATCTCTCGCTTGGAACTGTGTGACAAGCTCATTGCTGCTGTCGACATGTTTTGACTTTATTGTTGTTGTGGCTGACGACGTTGACGCACTTCAAACATGGCTGATGTTTGTGCACATAAAAAATTGATTGTGAGCCAAATGCCAAATGCACAGACATACGTACTTCTCCCCACAGACTCGCAACCTCCCTTCCTCCCACACACATGTACCAAGTAAGTGTATCAATTTTATTTGCCATTTGTCAAAATGTTGTTCAATTTAAGCAGCCAAGTCACAATCACAACAATAACAAACATTTGCAAGAATCACACAAAATTCACTCAATTTGCATTTCGTATCGAAAAATATACAAAAAAAACTGCAAGCAACAATGTAGAGAGGGCGAAAAGCAGATACACTATTCTGCAAATCGAAAAATGTTTAGTTAGTTGAAGAAAAAACTTAAGAATAAGACACGAAATTGCTAAAGACAATAGTTTAAATATATAACGATGCCTTTTACAGCATGGCATCGATATATCGATGTATCGTATTCAAAAAAGGTCAACAAATTGAGACGAAGCAGTATACTCAGTCCTTACATTATCTAAGTAAAAACTACAATGTATTGATATATCAAAATTCAGATGTCCGAAGAATAATTTTTACTAATAAAATGAAAAGAATTTAAAAAGTTACATTTCGGAGGAAATAGTATAAATCGATACATTTGGATATACTGAACCATATGATTCTAAGTTCAAAAAAAAACTTGATGACTTACGAATAAGACGCTAAATTGTTGAAGTATAGGCAATCATTTAAATAGTATTGGAAACGATGCATCAATGTATCATATCTATAGGAGTTCAAGAAATGAGATGCAGCAGAATACTCATTCCTTGCAATATGCAAGTATAAGCTACAAGGTATTGATAAATAAGAATTGATTAATTGAATAAATAAGAAAATAACTTTAATAATTTCAAAATTAACAAATCGCAAACATAATATTTTGTATCTTACAAAAGTCAAGCTGACTTGATTTTGGCCTTGGCAAATTATTCATTGGTCATAATATCTGTGAATCAGCTACAATTTATTGGGTAAACTTAACGAAAGGATTCGAATTTCAATAAAATACTTGAAGATTACTTAAAAGTACGACACTGTCGTGAGCAACACGACGTTGAAGTAAATTTTAGTTACATTGAAAACGATTCTAGATTCAATTATTTTAGATACGACGTAGTATCGTTTGCTAAAAGATCATAAAATTGACATGATGCGGAATGCATATTGTTTGCATGTATATATGGAACAATATATCGATATATCGAAATTCATGTCAGAGGATCATTTTAGTTGAACATCGATGTATTGTTGTATCAATGTATCGTATGCATAAAAAGCCAAAAAATTAAGGCGAAGAAGAATACTAATTGCAGTATCTGAATATAACCAAAGTCAGAAGAATATCAATGTATCAAAAATCATAAGTCAGAAGATAATAGCTACCTAGGTATTCATAAATAAGTCAGACGAACATTCGTGCATCGAAATTCATGTCAAAAGAATACCGATGCATCGATATTTATGTCAGAAAAATATCGATGCAAAATGTATAAGTCAGACGAATACCAATGCATCGAAATTCATGTCAGAAGAATAAAGTTTAGTTAAAAAAAAAACCAAAGATCGATACACTATCCTGATCGATATATCGATATAAATATATATAAGAAAATAATTAATAATTTTCGGACAAAACACCCAAATAGCCTTTGTAAAATATCGCACAATTTAAAGCTTACAGAACTTTAGGCCAAAGTGAATATTCACTGGTCACAATTTTTAAAATTTACCTACAATTTATTGTTACATTTTTGATATACCAGAACTTAATTATAAAAGCGATGGTAATGTGCTGAATCAATGTGAAACTGATGATTACCCAAGAGCAGTCTTCGTTTGATTCATGTGCTACTGCTGGGAACATTTAAGCAATAACAACGACATACCGATTTAAAAATCAATTTAAAGGAAATGACAATTCCGGCTGCAGTACTATTTTTTCTGCTTATAACAACTTAATGTAAAGTATGACAAATGCGTCAATGTATCGATAATTAATCGCAATATAATACAAAAACATCGTTGAGTGCTTGACAAGAGAACAAATTACTTAATAGAGCTTAAAATACTTTGATAGATTAAATTCCACACGAGTTAAAACTATAGGTAGAAACTCTTGTTGTGCCTGAACTAAAACTCTTATATTTAAAATCAATACATCGATATTTTGCCGCTTTACCACATACAGTGCGTTACCCTTTTGTATAGGGGAACCCCCTATGCACTTACCCGCCTCAATCGATAATTGGACACACTAACAATTCACACAACTGCTGCTCCAACAATGCCGCATACCCCAATTGGTTAGTGTATTAAAACCGCAAAGCAGCGCATGCCGCGCACATAAAATATATTTGACAATATTAAGTATACGCAATGTGAACGCGCTCAAGCTTGCCTGCCACAAAGTATGCAATGGTAATTTCAGTAACGTTAGTGAGTGGCTATGGAAAAACTGCCGGTAATTGGAAAATCATCAATTACGTATACGACTAATGGAAATGGCAGTAAAATTGTCGCTAAATTCGATTAAGTGTGTAAGCTAACCGATAAACTCAACTGGGGTAAGGTTGGTTAGTTCGTTTGTTCGTTCCTTCGTTCGCTGCCGTGCGGCAGGAAGCGCTGGCTGGCTATTTATGTGTCTACGTTCGTTGGCTCCTATGACGGATGACAGTAGAACAGGAATTCGTTTGTTTTGTAGCTGCTTGTTGTTCACTGGCCAAAACGAGGTCATTTGGCGAACCCTGGCACCCACTAAGTGCCTGTCCCCACACAGAGCTCATAATTAGTAGCAAGCATGTAATTCAATTTTGTGGCCTTTTTGACTTTGGTGGCTGCTTTTTGCTACTTGTTGTTTGTTTTGCCTTTGTTTTTTGTTTTTTTCTCCATTATTTATATACAAGTTTAATATTTATAAGCACAATTTAATTAATTTTAATTTTAATGTGGGGTAATGTGGGGCAGGCGGCTATAGCAACAGCTACAATAGCAACAAGCGGCAAGCCGTGGGCGCAAAAAATGTGCTTTGAAAACCCGGCTTATTCTTAAATTTCCTGTCATATAGGAACTTGTGTATTTCTTGTGAAATCTGCTGTAACTGTATCTGTCGTATGCTTGTGTGTTTGGGTTCTTTTCAAGAGCTTTTCCATTTCCCTTTTTTACAGCTTTAATCAGCTTTTGGAAATCAAAGCCGCATAGCAAATGTTGCTCTAAGCGGCTTAGCATTGGCCAACAACAGCAACAATAATATTGGTAACAAATTTTATGTATTACGAGTTGCTTGCCAAATATTTATCATGCATTTTAAATTTTCTACAAATATTTCGAATTTATTTATTCATGTGTTTGCATGCACGCTTTTGCTTTTGTCATAGCAAAATCCAAGGCTTATTATTGTTATTGTGAATGAATTTGTTTGGTTTTTGGTACCGATTTTTTTCGAAATTTGTATTTTGGCTAAAACAAGAATACTGCGCTTAGACTGGTTGGGCACTGCAGCTAAAATAAGCTTTGTTTTTTTCCGATTAGCAGCATAAAATTGTAGAAAACAATAGATTTTAGCAATTTTGCACACTAGATGGCGCAAGTAGTTAAGCAATCAGCACTAGATTGCGCTAGCAAATTATTTACAATCGCTTTTAATATTCAAATGAAGACATTGTAAAATACTTTTATTAAAATATTGAAACGTATGTAGCTCGTATTCTTCTCGTAGTAATAAAAAAATGTGTATTTATTTGAATTTATCTTAATTGTGCTTGATCTATCTTTGACATCTTTGTAGAAAGATTTTTCACAGATAAAAAAGTTACGCTAAGAATTAACTGTAGTAAGTTTTGACGATATAAATCAAACAGATTTTAATGCAAGCTGAGGAATTAAATTAACTTAACTATAGCCAAAGGCCATAGAAGCCAGTGCTATACTTTTTCCAACTAGGTTATATATTTACTATTATAATCTAGTTTTATATAATAACAATAAAAATTGATTTAACTGAAATGCTTAAGAATTGTGTTGTGTTTTGTTGTGTTTACTCTGAAGTTCTGAGATCCAAAACAATGAACCTAATGTATACACAGCTACATTTTTTCAAGAATGCCTTGTACTATGAAGATAACTAGAAAAATATTTTCTAGGCGGAGATGTTATTTTAGATTATGGTCTTGAACTCAAGCGAGATTTTAATGATTTATTGAAACAAAATGAAGTATTCTACAAAGATTTGAATCTTAACAAAAATAGGCAATGAAAACTTATGTCAATATATTTTTCCTAAAAAAGATCTCTTCAAAAACTATAACTAAAATCTGTTTCTGTATAAACAGAATTCAGCTGATTTTAAACAGTGATGAGTCAGATATCTTACAAATTTGTAAAAAGCCTATTTGTTGAAACTGATAGCGTTCAAGTTTGCTTAAAAATAGCACTCAATCGTTTTTCAAAATTTGTTTTACTTTTTAAAAAATATACAAACTTTTATTTAATGGCATACATTTTATATTTTACCGCTTCATATGTTTTTTTTTACCTAAATTATACTTATATATCTTATTAACTGCTTTAAGCTCTTTAAGCTCAGTAAATATTTCAAAAAGCTTAATTTTAATTGGATGCGATTTACGCGTTGCGATTGATTTAATATTCATTTCAAATCTAAAATGCTCTTACAGCCTGCACAAACTTATCAAAGAGTATACACCAAACCACTCGAAATAGCATTTACTACAAAGAAACATAAATAAGCAAAGCGTTTGAAACTTTTCAAAGTTCTGACCCGTTTATATTGCTAAAATTGCTGCCAGTTGCAGTTCTATGAAAGTTTTCCATAGATTTTCTTTGCTTTTCCTAACGCCTGCGGACAATTTGTAGTTGCAGCAGCATATTCTGTTGGCAGTTTTCAAATATTTATTGCCATCGCACAAAACTCATACAGATTTTCGCACAAAAACCTACAGGAGTTATGGTGGGGGCGTCACCTGCTGGCTGTCATTGAAGTTTATCGAAATGCAAAAACTGCTGAGATCCAAGTAGCCTCCAAAAAAGAAAAACAAAAATACTTTGCAAATTGAAATGCAATCAGCTACGTAATAATAATAAAATCTGCCTGAAACATGCAACAGACGATATTAAATGCTATTTGATAAGTTAAAATAAAAATATATATATATAATGCGCATGAAATTGGAAATTAAACAAAACGTGCTCTGAGCCATAAAAAAAGCAATTAATTTTAACTTAAATATGCTTTGGTACTGAGCAATCGGGTTTTCTGGTGTATTTTTGCTGGCTCATGGCTCAAAAATGCGCTTTGTAGCTGAAGCTCTCTCTATCAGCTCGCGGTATCTCTTGTATATGACAGACCATGCAGCATATGCTACAAAAGAAAAGTGTTTAATTTAATGTCCAATAATGAGCCCGTAATATATCATGTAATGCGTTATAACCTCAAACGTGTTCGATACCAAAACAAGCCAAATGGGAGACAACAGCTGCAGCGGTGCTGTCTAAAAAATGTGTAGCGGAGAAGGCATACTCTGCAGCAAATTTTCGTAAAAGTTTGTTAGATTAGTAGATTTTTTTTACCAAAATAAAAATGCTCTCAAAAATCGGTAGACTTTTTATATATAAAATGTTTTTGAAATTTTTTCGATTTTAAAAAATTATAAGAAAAAATAAAGTAACCCATAAGAGAGAAAGCAAATATTTTTAAACAGTTTGAAAATGAATCGTACGGATGAAGGCCCCCAGTGAAAGGAAAAGCCGACGAAGAAATACCAAGAGAACGACTAAAGCTTCGATGCAATGACCAATCTAAGACGAAGAAATACCAAGGGAACAACTTAAGCTCCGAAGGAGTGACCAAGTGCAGAACCACCGACGAAGAAAGACCAAGTGAACGACTTAAGCTCCGATGGTATGACCAAATGGAGAAACACCGACGAAGAACAACGAAGAGAACGACTAAAGCTCCGAAGGAGTGACCAAGTGCAGAACCACCGACGAAGAAAGACCAAGGGAACGACTTAAGCTCCGATGGTATGACCAAATGGAGAACGACCGACGAAAAACAACGAAGAGAGCGACTAAAGCTCCGAAGGAGTGACCAAGTGCAGAACCACCGACGAAGAAAGACCAAGTGAACGACTTAAGCTCCGATGGTATGACCAAATGGAGAACGACCGACGAAAAACAACGAAGAGAGCGACTAAAGCTCCGATGGAATAACCAAGTGGAAAAGAACCGACGAGGAAAGACGAAGGGAACGACTAAAGCATCGATGGTTTGACCAAACGGAGAACGAACGAATAAGAAAAACCAAGGGAATGACTAAAGCTTCAATGGAACAACCAAGTAAAAAACGACTGACGAAGAAAGACAAAGGGAACGACTCAAGCTCTGATGGAATGACCAAGTGAAGAAGGACTGACCAAGAAAGACGTAGGAAACGACTCCATCTCGGATGGAATGACCAAGTGGAGATCGACCGACGAAGAAAGACCAAAGGGACAACTAAGCCTTCTGTAGAA
The DNA here is from genome assembly GCA_035046065.1 of Chymomyza procnemis. Taxonomy (NCBI): domain Eukaryota; kingdom Metazoa; phylum Arthropoda; class Insecta; order Diptera; family Drosophilidae; genus Chymomyza; species Chymomyza procnemis. The sequence goes on along the minus strand of JAWNOJ010000026.1, from coordinate 10,325,072 downwards.
TATCCAAGTGGAAAAGGACCGACTAATTAAGAAAAACGGGAACGACTCAAACTCTGATGGAATGACCAATTGGAGAACGATCTATTATACCTTGGAAGGAAAAGAAGGATCTATTTTACCTTGGAGTGACCAACTGACCAACCAATCTTCTCTTTGAGTGACCAACTGGAGAAGGAACTATAAAATTATATGTATGGTAGTTCGAGTAATGAAATCAGACTGAAATTGTTCGATTTTCGAAGCACGATGAATTATTTTTAATTCTCATTCTATTTAATATAAATATTAACCACAATTCAAAAAAATACAGTGAAAAAGCTTAAATTTGGTTTTATGAAATTTGCTGCAGCTTGATTAATAAGAAAACTTGCTTTTTTTATTCATTAATCTATAAGCAGCTATTTCGAAGTAAAACTAGGGCAACCTCTTGACAATGATTAAATAAAATCGTATAAGAGCCTATTTTTGAGTTAATAATTATAATTAAAACCTAACAATAATGAAAAATATTAACAAAAAATTCACAAAATAATAATTTTATTCTTTTGATATATATGCATATGTTTCTTATTCTTTTATATCTAATTGTTTTTGAGAACTTCAACAAAATAAACAATTATTTATTATTAAATTTACTTATTTATTTCTTTAAAATTTTGCTTAGTCACGTCTTCTTTCGCCTGTCACCAGCAACGCACGAAGCTAAAAAACGCCAGCTCCCATGTGCAGACTGTACATTGCATATAAAGCGATTGCAACCGCAATAAAAAACAACATATTAAATTTTTTTAAAAAGTTTTCTGGCAACAACAGTTGTTGACACTTTTTCAAGTTGCGTATGGAATTTGAAATTCAGACAAACTCCGGCAAAACTTACATTGCAATTATAGGGAGGGGTGACAGAAAAACACAAACGAAAAAAACCACAAAAATGAAAATCACTTTCAAAAAAATACAAAAAAAAGGCAACAACACAAAAGCGCAAGTTAATCGAATTTGTGACGCAAATTATCGTATAGTTATCGTTCGTAATGTACAATTGGAAAGGTTATCAAATGTGTACAACTCACAAAAAAAAAAAAAAAAAAAAAAAAACAAGAAATCAAACGACAATTGCATTGCAATTTGATCATTAATTATACCCTTACGGCGAGTTTGTGGCTATTGTGTTGCAAAATGTTGTGTAACCAGCTAGACAAGAGAGCTTGTTTAGGTTAAGAGGTATATTATAGGCACTTTACAGGTATTTAAAAATAATATTGTCTGACACAAAGAATAAATATTTTGAAATCGATTTTGCTAGACAATTAATATGTAAAAAAATATGTATACAGGGTGTTTTTTTAAGCTGTTAAATTTTAGAGTCCGTTGTCTTTTGCACTAAAATAACTTAGTTTCTATAAAATATAGGGTGGGTCATTTGCAGTTGCAGCATTGGTTTCTCAAAAAAATAAATGAAAAACTTTTTTTTTTTGTTTTTAATTCGATAATCTATTTTTTCGGTTCAAATAAATATGTTGGGGCTACTTTTTGAATATGATATGACTGATCGATCACCTTTGGTCTAAAATTTCGCTGGCGTTTTCTATGGTTTTAGCCAGCACATCGCCGGATATGGCTGCATTTTTACGGCGTCTGTTGTCTGTAAGTTATTGTAAGCTATTGTGCTTGGCTTATCATCGTATACCTTGGATTTCAAATATCCCTACAAAAAAGTCTTGTTGCGTTAGATCGGGTAATCTCTGGACCGTCAAAGTCACTAACACGTCACCGAAGAACATGTTGCGCTATCTTGCTTGAACCAAGAGCCATTGAAACGATTTTCCCGCATAATAGGCATCTCAATATCTGTTATTAATGGTCGATAGCGCTCACCACTGATCATCGTCAAAAAAAAAATAGGGACAGATGATCATATCCCCACAAACACCAAGCCAAACAGTCACTTTTTGATCGTATAGAAGCTATTTTTCAATTAATTGAGGGCTTTCAGTGGCAAAGAACCGACAATGCTGATTGATTTGAATTGAACATGAAATATGCTTCATGGAACACGGTGTTTTTTTTTCCGAAATTAGGGTTCTTTCTCAGCCATTTCCTTGGTTCATTCGGCATAATTATACGATTTGGATATTCAAGAGTGATTAGCTTGTGCCATTTGGATTTTATACGAAAACATATTCAAATCGAAACGAATTATGCAACAAAGATAAATCCAAGCGATGTGCGCGGATATTCCTCAGTACTGGTTCGTACTGCCTCAATTGGTCGGAACATCTTGCTTGTCGTCATGATGCATGGGTGGTTTTACTAACAATTGAGAAGTTAACATATTTTGAATGTTAAGCTTATGTGAGCTGTAACTTATGTCAAAAATTATAGTTCTCCCGAAGCTTCCACTTTAAATGGTCTACCCTATATGTGATTACCCGTGACCCTAATTAAAACAACCGAAAAACTTCATACTTCTGCGTTATAGGCTACGTCCAGCAAGTTAGCAGGTAGCGGCATCCTTTGTTTATGGTTAATAGATCTTTGAATTATACGCAAAATTAGCGAATTTTGGCTAAGCATCCAAAATTTTCACTCGAATTTATAAATAAGTAAATAAGTTTACCCCACGAGCCTATGGTCATCACTGCAAAGGCGAAGCATAGGAATATCTCTCCTAATAGCTGTTCAAAAACATCAGGGGGCTACAGCCCAATCTTGAGTCTTTAATTAAAAGAGATTTACTTCGGCAACCACTGGCGGCTCGTTGTTAGTCTTTCGCTTCCCAAGAGTATGTCAACGTTGGTACAGCACAGTCCAGTGCTCCATCAATTTTTGGATTCCTTACTGTAAGTAATTGTTTGTTTTGCTTTCAAAGAAAGTGCCACAGCGTCGTCCACTTGCAGTGCAGCTGCAGTTGCAATAGCTACTGTCACGACATTGAGTGATGGACATTTGCCGCGTTAACAGAGCAAGATGAGTTCATCATCTGCTAGAGTTGAGGCTAATTCCTATGATGACGAACATTGTGGGTAGGGCACATTGTAGTGCAATCATCAAAGAGAAATGACTCTGGACAAGCTTAATGCAGTGTTGGTAAACGCTCAATGACACTTGAATTGTGCTTAGACCAGGCAACCCTATGCAACTGACCAACGTCCGTCGTCATCTTGCAGCCAGCTGGCAACTCTGTCGGTTTCTGCAACTGCAGTTGCATGCATAAATGAAATTAACTTTTCCCCCAACGTTTTGCAGCAGGTCAGGTTTTTGCTGCAACAAAAAAGTTTGTTTTTTTTTCGGGGTAAACCTTATCTTTGCACATCGAACCGGTTTTCATGCGGTTCATACATAATAATTTTTGCTTGTATTGTTTGTCTGTGCAAATACAGCTTAAGTGCACTTAAGTACAATATATATGTTTATAGAGTATATATGTGGGCAGCTACTTTTACTTTCAAGCTGTGAGTGAATGATTGTTGGCAGGGGAAGAGAGAGAGAGAGAGAGAGAAGGAGAGGGGGCGACAGTTATTAGCCCACGCAACATGCCGTAAACCCGCATAGTTGGCCAAGAATCTTGCATTGCTTTCAACTGGTTTTTTGGCAACTCTTTTTTTTTAGGATCATCATCATGTTGATAATGATGAAGATGATGATGACTTGTTGATAAACTTTCTCCGAGTTAAGGTAGGGCAATAAGTTTACATATATTTTTCAAGAAGTATGAAATAAAAACAGAGCATAATAAAGACTTTTTAGTTAAGCTACTGAGACTTCTTGAAGTTGAAGTTTTTACGTTGCTGTTTTTTTTTGTTTTTGTCACAAAAGTTTTAATGCTCTATAATTTATGTTTTGGGTTATTTGAGTTGGTAAATTGAGTTGGTAACTGATGGGGTAAGATACATTTTGATAATATATTGCATAAGTTTATGAGATATTTTTAATTAGATTATGTTTGTCTATAAGAGTTTTTGAAGAATCTGAATTTTTATGTTCTTTGGGAAATCTTTAACAAAATGTTCAAGTTCTTGAAATTGAAGAAGTAATATTTATATTGTTAATAACAACAATATTGAATAAACTGTATATATATGTCAAACCCACTTCAAAGAACAGTATTAGAACGTTCCACTGTGAAGAAGCTGCAGATAAAATCGAAAATTTTAAGTTCTTGAGTGTTTTCTTTAGGTTACTTAAGACGGAAACGTTAGATGTGACAGAGGCGACAAAACCACCGCCTCAGGCTAAATAGCCCATTGTGCCATAACACACTACTTTCTATAAAATTAGATATGTACCCTTGACGACGATCACCGCTCCTAAGGCTGTGCATGGGGATATCTCTATTAAAAGCAGAGAGACCTAGAGTTCATAGCCAAATCCGAACAGCGGTCTCTTTAATTAAAAAATAATAAAGATTTTCCTCGGTAAATACCATCTATTTACTAGCTATTTGCTCGACAAATGTACCAGTGACAAATGTACCAGCGATCTTCTAGCCCACATCTTCGAGGCCCACAAATATTAACAAGTTTTAAAATATCTTATGTCGTCAAAGAACCTTATATGCCTTGCCAAATAGAATTCACTTCAAGATAGTTGAGTAATATGGAAAAATATTGTTTTGAACTATGAAGCCCTGTTTGAGCAGAAATCCATCGTTTTGAACAAATATCATATCCTCGTCGATTGTTGAGTCTATAAACTAAAGCTTTCGCATCTACTAGAAATTTATCTTTGCTTTATAGTAAGCAATATATTTATCTTTATCTTTTTTAATTGTAATATGCCTATTATAATGGGTGAACCTCGTAGTGGGTGAAGTTTGAACTATTACTTATTAGTCTTGTAAAAAGTCAAAAATTTTTGTAAAAGATATTTAGTTAAAAATTCTAAGCCTACAAAATGGGTCGATTCTTTGGAAAACTATTTAAAAAACTGTTTTTGGCTTATAAGGGTGAAATTAACTAAAAGTTATACATTCCGAGTACCTCACGTTCTATTCTCGAAATTATATTGTAACAATAAACAAGCCGTAGACTAATGCACGCCTTACTACTATGCCTTTTCGATTTAAATTTGGCTCTGGAGACTTTAATTATGAGTGCAAAAGCGAAGTTATATTATAAATTTTCTTAGAACAAATTGAAGAGGCGCACTTGAGTAATATTTTCTATCAACAAATGACGCTTCATGACAAAACAGCAGATGTTTTCCGCTCTATAATCGAATTTCGATTAATATATGCAAATTCCTTGAAACAAATCGGAGTTCAGAGCAGCTGTAATTTGAAGCAATTGGATTTTTATTATTATATTATAAGCTTTCTTGGAACAAAGTGATGAGACGAACCTGGACAATACTTTGTTTCAACAATATTACAAGTCCGCAGCCGATGTTTTTCGTTCTATAAACGAATAAATCATATATTCTATGATATAAATAGAAGTTCTGAGCAGCTGCAATTTGAAGCAAGTGCATTATTATTATTATATTTTAAGATTTCATGGAACAAAGTGATGAGGCACGACTTTATCCCAACAATATGACGCTTCATGGCACAGCTGCAATCGATGTTTTTCGCACTATGATCGAATATCGGTTAATATGTAAAATTCTTGATATGATTAGAAGTTCTGGGCAGCTGCGATTTGAAGCTATTAGATAACTTTTTTGCTTAAACGGTTAACAAGAAATGGGTCGACATTTGAAAGCCTTAAATGCGAGATTTCGAGTATTATTATTAAAAGGCAGGAATTAAGTGAATATTTTGGTTCATAAAAAATGGTTGTTTCGGAATAGGTAAGCCGTGGTTGTCAAACAATTAATTTTTATAAATAAATGTTACAATAAGATTTTTAGTAAAAGTTCAAACGTTAAAGCATAATGGTCGTCCTCATTTTGTTTGTGCAAAATTGTCCACCCTATTTAAAGGTGCAAACGTCTCTTCGAGTTCTTTTATTCAGATACAGAAATATTTCTTTATATATTATATATTGATATATAGAGTTATCGAGTTTTCATTATAAATTTTGTTTTTTTTACCTTATTTACTTTGGTTTTTGGTAGTTTATAATATTCAAAAATGGTGGAACTTCAACAGCCATTTGTGAGGGAATCACTTAATGATATCAACTCAAAGTTTTGAAACATTTTATCACAAAGATGTTAAAGCTATCCTAGCTTAATACTGTTCAATCTGTTTATGGGAAACTTATCATAGAAGTTTTACAAAATGGCGGTCCGAAAATGCGCGCTCAAAAGCGAATGTTGATACCTTGGCTTGAAAAATGCACTTTGGTCGACATATCAAAAATCTGAGATTAAAATTGCAAACTTAAGTTTGCTTAGTTTGATAAAAAAAAAGAGAGTGCCACAATAGAGGTTTTTCGAGCTCGTTTATTGGGCAGTTTGGCCTTGAAATTTTGAAGACAAAAAACTGAAAAATGATATGAAATTTTAATGCAAAAACTTCCGAAGTTACAATTTCAAAATAATAATGACAAATTCTAAAGTTCTGCTTTTTAGCTTTTATCGCTAGATAGAAAAACCAATTAAAGTCGATTTTCAGCAGATTACAAGAAAGAAAACAACTGTTAAAACCATTTTTCGGTACAACTTTTAAACATTTCAAAGTGCAGATATGTGCATGACTGTTCCAGCTAGCTATAAAAATTTACATAGAGTATAGAAATTTTGTTGCAACTTAGTCAACTGCTGACTCAACTTTTTGCTTCAACCTGGGGGCCAAACCCTTGAGCTTAAGTGTGTTTGCCTCAAGTCTCGGAGTCTTCTCTTCAGCTTTTTTCTACTTTTTGCCACTTTTCAGTGTGAATGCAAATGACTATGGATGGCATGACTGTTACTTTAAAGTCCAAGCCAGGTCCAAGCTACTTGGTCCATAAAATTGCTGCATGCTGAACTCGATGTATTTAAATGAGGTTTTTGCAAGCAAAGCAAAGCAAAAACAAAACAAAAATACAAAAAAAAAAAAATACTGAAAATAGAGAAAAGTTGGAAAATGCTAGCTGCAATAATTGAGCTGGTCATGAGGAAAAGGCATTCTCGAATCGTATACAATAAAGTGCAGTTAAAGCAATCATTTGGGGCAACAAACTGGCCCTGCACGATATATGTTATAAGCCAAGTCAATGGTACTATATGAGCCGCACCAAAAATGGTCAACAATGCAATAAGCCAGCCAGGCCAATGACGAGCAGCAGCAAAATCAAAAGAAAAAGCAACAATATAAAAGACAATGCAATGCAAGACATAGAAGATGCAACAAAAAGAACACAATGCAATAAAAGCCATAAGAAATGGGCTGAAAGCAACAGATAGACACAAGACAAAGCGACAGCCATAAAGACAAATAACAACGGCAGAGCAGAAAACTTGTGGAAATGTCTAGAAAATGCAGCCAAAGGAAATGAAAATGCGACGAGTTTGGGCAAAATGCGACGCATATGCTTGACACGGAAAATGCAATCGCAGTGCATACTAATGCCAAAATCAACCCAAGTCGTATCATGGGTATAGGAAGTACACTGCGAGAAAAAAGTGGGCCACAAAGTGTGGGCCTCGTTAGCATAGTGCTAGTGGTAATCGCCTGTAATGGGTGGTTCGTTTCCATCCTTAAAATATATCTTCATTTATAGCTAATGCTATAAATTTCCCAATTGACGCATTTAGACGATTTTCGAACCCATCTACAAGTGTAGAACTCTTCTTTTTTTGTAAAATCTCCTGAAAATATCCTTAATTTTGGTATCTACGCATTTTTTATTATCTCTCGCTCATCAAGTTAGTACACTGCCTTATCACCGCCAATTTCTCCCAGTGTAGCAGCCACCACGTTCAGCAGCAACACAACAAGCACGGTGTGCAGGGCTTTCGAGGAAATGAGTGTCAATAAAAATCACTGGCTTTGGCTTTAAGTGCCACCTATACTTATACTATACCAAACTACTAAACCGGCTATAACCAAGCCAAGTAAGTGGCAACCAAGTGGCACACGTCCATATAAAGCCAGTTGAAGTTAGCTTCAACATCAGCACCATTGGTCAGAGCTCTGTTGTGGTTCTTATGTGTGGGTGGTTCTAAGCGTAGATTTGCTTGAACTTGACTAAATTGCAAGTGGCAATGTTTGTCTGCCACAGAATGCTGTCCGAGAGACATGAAAGTGGCAGAGACATTGTTGAATATCATTGTCACTTAGTTTTCTAAAACTGCATTTCCTAAGAATTAGCTTCTTAGATGGCATATGTTTTGGGAAGCGTTCCGGATATCGCAATATAGACCCTAAAATACAAAATCGGCAGACCTTATGAGCTAACTTTATAAAGTAAGTTACTTTAAGGTACAAACATTAGTTGATCTTTCGAATTTTTCAATCATCTAAAATTAAAAAACTGAATGATTAGTTCGGTAATCGCATTTTGACTGTCGAAACGTGTAATGTCTTAGCGACGTCAATTTGAAAGTATCTTACATTAACAGCAGATCTACATTTTGATTTAGGGGCTATTTTAATTTATGAAAAGTCGATATCGACAGTTTGGCAATAGTTTTCGGCATACTTGAAGAACCTCACACCTTACAGACCCAATTTTGAAGAAATCTATGAAGCAGAAGCAGCATATAATCTTGCGCGATCTTGATTCACGACAGGTTAGAAATCTAAATCGATATGGAAATCAGTTTGGGATACTTTTATATTTCCTTATACTTTAGCCCCATTTTTAAGAAATTTATAAAGCAGAAGCAGCATTCGGTTCCGGCGATTTTTCAATTTATGATAAGTTAGAAATGTAAATCGACAGTTTGGGAAACGTTTTTGTATGTTTGAAAAAACTTACTCGGTGTGGATATTAATAGCACTGTAAGTATTTATCATAGAGCTACAGATTAAGAGCTAATATTTTAATTCAACGGAAATGACAGTGTGCATTAAAAGCTTCCCTCCATACAGACGCTAATTTCAAAATATTTGTTCTCATACAGCTGTGCATGATTTGGTCGTAGAGATTGCAATTAAAAATTGAAAAACTGAAGTGGACTTTGAAAATCTTATAAATTTCTAAAGCTGAATAATAACGATATTCCAATTTTGAGCTGTGTTGGGAGTTTCTAAGTTTTGGTACATTCGTTACTTAGAAAACTATTCATATTTTGTAAAAAATTGTGCTGCGAAGGACTGTATGCGGATATGGTACTTTCTAATTAATTTTTTGTTTTTTGCGATAAAATGATATGGCAATCAAAATTATAGCGCCGTTGAAAATGAGCATTATTTTTTGAGATCCTATGCACCACTGCGAGTCCACGATGACAGAAGCAATATAATGTAATACCAACCTACCTACAAAAAAAAAAAAAAAAAGAGTTTGTTCTGAACTTGTTAACTCATACATACCGTTGATTCGCAAAGCTCTCATAATCTACAAACAAAACTAATCAAATATGACAAAAGCAAAATATTAAAAGAAAACTTAACTAACAAATGACGCACCCTTTAGGATTTGTGCTGCATTTGCTACTAATAAATTTTGCAATATAAATAGTTAAATCGCATACCTCTCATAATCTGTCAATAATACTTGTGAGACAATCAACGTAGAAGGCGCAAAACTAGTTTACAGTGACAAGAGCAAAATATTAAAATAGCAACTCAACTAACAGATGACCCACCCTATAAATCGTTAAATCGCAAAAACCTCTCATAATCTGTCTTAAATATTATGATACAATCAACGTAGAATCTACGACGCACAGCAATAAAATCTAATTCGTATTTAATTACTTCTTGAAATTAAATCACCGTCTAAACGATTTAAGAAACTCAATCTACGTAACACCTGAGTTACATTCACTCGTCCGAGCTGCTGCACTGCTGCCTGCGTAGGGCTTGTTGTTTAACCAAGTTCAGTAGCAGCGGTTAGCTTCAAAAGTAACCAAAACCCGTTTAGGCCAAACAAACACTCGACTCGAACTGGGCTATAAATAAATACGCTTAATAATTATTACGGCTAAAATGCTGCTTTATGCATATGGAACTCGGCTAAGCAGCAATTTTCAGTAGCCGCTTGCAGTCGGCGTTGACGGCAGCGTCGTCGTGAACGCCCTAGACGTCATTTAATAATACATTTTCAGATATTTTGCTATTGTATGTAGCTTAAAGTTTGCTTTTTGTATCTATGTATCTGTGTATCTTTTAGCTGCAACTGGCGTTGGCAGTTGGCGTTTTTAAATGCTGCGCTTATATGGGCAATCAAAAGCAATAATCATAACAACAACAGCAACAATGGCCGCAGCAGCAGCGAAAATTGAAAACAAATGGCAAGTTGACAATAAAGTTAAGCTGACAACAAGCCAAAAAACAAAAACAAAAAAAAATTAAGCTAACTGCTACTTGGCGCAATTCAAGGCAGCTGCCACCAGGCCAAAATACACAACAAACACAGATACAGACCAACACAAACGCACACACAGATACACAAACTCACACTAATGCCTTGGGGTCTGCCAAAAACTGTAACAATTTTTGCGGCATGTGCAAAATATTCTAAGCTGTTGCAAGCATCTCTCACAACAACACTAAAAAACCCCTCATGCCGCATTTGGCCAACTTTTCACACAGTTGTTTTACTTGTTTATACTTCCTTTGTTAGCTGATTCATCGGCCTCTTTTTTGTGGGCCACTTTGTGGACCTCTTTTTTGCGGTTTTTGGGGTTGGGGTACATTGCGGTTTTGACCAAGCTAGGTAACAGGCTTAAGTAAATACGGTTGGAAATTTCGAAATTGTTTGAAAATATTATTACAGGATTGAGTTTAGGAGATACAACAAGTAGTTAGTGCAGTGCGGGGATGAGAGCTCAAAGTTTTTCTCTAAAAAGCAATCATTTATCCTAAGTATGGAGCTGGCCATTAAAGCAAGAAATGAATCCCTGTTAGGTTCATTACCACAACTATCAGCAATTGATTGAGTCTGTTCAAAAATCATTTTTAATATTTACTCTACGGGGCTTAAATTAGATTGTAACATTCGATTGCTATCCTATTCCTATTCTTTTAGATTTCGCCTTTTAAAATTACCTTATCTTAATGATCGTATGGCGTGTTATTTTTGCATGAGTTCTTACTTGGGTTCAATGACTCGTTGACGAAGTTTCTTCTGTCACTCCATCCAGACTAACTAGCTATTTATGACTTCTAGCACTACCGTTTCGTAGACCCAATTATGCATTGCACGGTCGCGTCTTATGCGAAAAAAATAATAACCTATACGATTTCATATCTTTCACTTTTTCTCTATCTAAATTCATCTTGATTCACTAAATCGAACATCTTTATTATTTATTATTATTATAAGAGGCTTAATAGGTAAATCACATTTTAACAGACAATTTTGATAATAATTCTCCATTGCTTAACACTTTTTGTATTCGCTTACTCCACTGCCGTGTGAGTTTGTGGTCTCGGCAATCTTCAACAGATTCTGCATCCCGTCATCTCTGAGATCCATTTAAAAGGGTGATTTTTTTGGCATTGGCTGTGAACTTTCCATAAACGCATACACTGATCTTTAGAATATCTTTAGATATCTAAATCTAATTTATTTCAATATGCTCGGAGATTTTTTCGAAGTGCAATGAACCAGGAGTCTAAGAGTCTCTGGAGCACCTTCTATGCAACTGCCCTGACCAACGTTTGACTCGCTTGCAGAGGCAGCTCGGAGGCCACCTCAAAGACTGTTAGCTTTTTTGAGATTTTTTTCTCAAGATTTTTAAATAACTTTCTTTCTATACTTCATAACCATAAAAAGCAGCATATTTGCTTTTATTTTAAATATGAAATTATTGCAGAAGCTTACGCAGAACGGTTTTAAATATTCGTTATTTGGTAAAAGACTTTACAAGCCTTAAAGAAAATTATAAAATTAATTATAAATTATCTATAGATTACTGAAGAATAATGCGATAACTTATGGCAACAAATGTTTGTTAACAAATTCTTTGCCGACTTCACGTTATACTCAAAAAGCTGTTTCAGACCGCATTATAAAGCAGTTAACACGAGAGCATTACGAATCTATTTGGCAAGCTATAAGGTGGAAAAATTTTCAAAAAGGCTACGACTTGTAGGAAACAATAACGAAACATAGACCATGAGTACATATAAGAGTGATAAATTAAATCGAGAAAATCCCACTTTCTATAAGCTTTATGGAGTGTGTTCAAAAAGTAAAAATGAAGATTTCAGAATATGTTAAATAAATAAATGATTAACGAAATCTATCAAACGAATTTTCATAAAATTTTTATAAAATTTGTAAAAATATTTGCGAAATTTATTATAATTCCATATTAAGCAGACCATTTTGGGCTTCTATGAATTGTGAAGTCAATGAAAATGATTTGTGAACTTTTTGATCAGATTCGTATTTTCTTGTTAAGCTGACTTCAAAGAGATTCTATCTGACAAAATCGTAGGAATCAGATGATGTAAAAATTGAGTCAAAATCGTAAAACCAGAATGCGATTGAAATCCCTGCTTTGGAAAGGTTCTAAGAAAATATAATGTAATTTTCCGATTACCATAGGTAAAATGATTAGTGAAATCTGTCAAACGAATTTTTATTTAATTTTATAATTTATCGAAAATATTTGCAAAATTTATATTAATTTTTTTCTTTTGAGCTGACTCCATGGGGAACGGAATAGAATCGTATGGAGTTTTTATTCAAAAGGAATTAAAATCGTATAAAAGTTCGCATTCGATTGATTTACCTGCTTTGGTAGGGTGATATGTGATACATTTTTTTAAAATTTTGTTTAAACGGGTTTAACCAAACATATGCAAGGAATCCAATAATTGAAAAATACTGAACTTGATAACAATTTTAGTCTTCAAAACTGATAGCTGGAACAACACTTCCTGAAGTAAAACATTCAAAATGAGAGTATCTCACACCTAAAGTGTATGCCAAAGTTCCCAGAACTCTACTTCAGCTATATTCTTGTTATTTTAGCAATTGTTTATTTCTTAACAAAAGCTGTTTGATTAAAATCGTGCTTTATGCTGGCAAAAAATAGATTTTTTTATAAAGCTAGATAGCTACGAAACCGACTTTTTTCCGTCACATTGTCAAAATGTATACACGGCCTGCGGGGGAAAAAATCACAACTTTTGGCTATTGAATATTGTCGGCAACTGTCAATGGCATTCCCATTGAGCGGGGCCAAATTTTTATTGCTGTTTTGTAATTGTTTTTAACTTGTTTACAGTCAATACAATTACACTTGGCTGTTAATATGTTTTGACCATTTTGGTGTTTTGTTGCTGCAGTGACACGTTAATTGCGACTACTTGTGTGTATAATTCTCACGAGTACGGACTTCAGTTGTAGCTGTATCTGCATGCATATGTGTATCTCTCAGATACATTTTACAGCTGCTGACATATGCAGGCAGCTCCCACACAGAACGCGCTGCTGACGGCCAGTACAAGGCTCATTAACGCTTTATAACCTTGCAAGTGACATTCATTTGTCAATTGTCACAACATTTTGGCACACTATATACATTTTCTGTGTGTGTGTGTGTATCTATCTACTGGATGTATCTTTAACTGCTGCTTGTGCAGTAAATGTGGCAATTGTCCCAAACTTTCTACAGGTTTTTACGAGCTTTGTTCTTTTTGATGGCACGTTAAAGCACTGTTAACCTTATTTCTTCCAGCTAATAGCCATTATAATTCACCAAGTTAGCGATGTTGACTCAAATGTCTTTGTTAAGCCATAAATTCTAGTTGGTCATTATATATTGACAGCTTTTCTTTTTTATTGGTAACTGCTTTCATTTGATTAAAATGCAAATAAACAAGAGCGGCGGCAACAATAGGCGAAAACAAAATGGTTATTAAAGTCCAATACCTGTCTGTCTCTGCGTGCATATATCAGGCCATAATTAATACAAATTACCAGCATATTTGACTGGCAAATATTGCAGACATAATTATATGTATCAAAAAAAAAAAAAACACAACAGCAACAAAAACACAAAATATGGTAAAAACAGCTTCAGGCTTAGCCAAACGGAAATGGCCATCAACTGATAGCAAAAACAAAAATTGCAACAACATAAAACCTACAACAAAAATGGTTGTAAAGGAAGCTGGTGAAATTATAATGATAAATGTTGCATGTACCATAGAGTACACAGTCAGCCCGTAGAAGAGCTAACTATGCTGGGTTTACACTGTCTGATAGTTATTCGCAAAGTCTGAGATCCCTTTCGGATGGGGAACAACTATCGCATCCGTACAAACTATGAACTGTATGAGCTCTATAACGACATGGATCTTGTCCAACCAGCACCACCACTGCTCGGCTATGTCCTTCGTACAAATGAAGTCGCTGCAGTCACCCAGTAGGAGAGCTACGCTTAGTTTACACTGTCTGAAAGTAATTCGCAAAATCTTCCGTCTGTATGAGCTCTACAACGATATAGCTGTCATGCAGCGAATTACGGCACAACGACTGCGTTGGCTCGACCATGTCGATCATTTGGGCGAAGACGCTCCAGCGAAGAAGATTTTCGATAGGAAAAACACGAAGGGGACGAAAGCTCAGATGGAAAGACCAAGTGCAGGATAACCTATGCTCCCATAGAGTGACCAGCTGAAAAAGGACCTATCTTCACTATGAGTGAGCAACTGTAGAAGGCGCCGGAAGTCGACTGTAACTAAATAACTGCTTCCGATGGCCAACTAAAGTAACATAGTTATTCCCTGAGTCTATACAGTAAACTACTAAGAAGCTCGATTCAAAAAAGCCTTCAAACACACCTACAATAAAAGCAGCAAAACCTAAACTACATTTTTGTCAGCGTGAATACCCCAAATGCAAGCAAATGCTGTCGCATTGCAAATCAGTGCAAACTCAGCACAAGTCACAGCTAATGCATGGAGACAGTGCGGGCAAGTGAGAAAGTGCTGGCTACCTGCATATTTATGAATGATTAATGAACTTAACGTCTAGAGGCTGTAGTTGGCCCGATTTGACGTATCTCTCTGTGCTCCCACAGATGACCAGCCAGGGACTTTTGCCAATATTTTTTTTTTTTTTTCGTTGCAACTAAAAATTGCTGTCGGTACCAAAACGGCATTAGCTCTAATTTCCTGTGTGGTTTATGTAGCGACTAAATGTCAGCCGGAACGTGCTCTTAGCCGCACGCACACACAAAGACGTCAACGTGTGTGTGAGTATCTCATAAGTAACACAATCTGCGGCTGAACAAACGTGCCGCACAAAAACATTCAAACAAACGTATACAACAAGCAACACCCATGCTGGAAAATGTATATTGTATCTTAAGCTTAGCTGACGCACAATGCATGAAGTTTTTTAATATAGCATAGGACCTATATCTGCTCAATCTGTGGGCATAAATAAATGAACACACCAAAAAGTAAAATAAGCTCAATGGGAAAAGCTAGAAATTGACTGCAGACATGTAAAATACTCTTTACAAAGAAAGAATGTGACGAAAAGACATTGCTGAACTTTTAGTTTACTTAAAATTTGAAGATTTTGAATAATATATTGGAATCTTTAGGCTGACAAGCACAAGTCCGTGATAGTATAATCCGTATACCATATTTAGAAATGATATACCACAGAATTTGGGTCATGCTTAGCGTAAAGTTGAGAAGTTCTGCAAGATGAACACATATTTTCAACTAATGAGTTATTATTATTAATTCAAACTCGTATCAATTTTAGATGCTTCGCTTTAAATGAGGTATTCACGCTGGTTGCAACTTTTCAATAAAACCATATTTATACTTTGTAGAAAAAGTCATAAGGTAGGTCCCCTATTTTCAGGGTTCTTTTTGAAAATATTTTTTACAACCAACAAAATTTCAGCATGAGTGTTATCTCGCCACATAGCAGATATACCCTCCGTAAGCATATTAAACCACATAGTAGCAGCTGCTGTTGATTTCTTACTGCATCTGATAAGCCAAGTCGAAAAGCTGCCTTGTTTAATTTAACTTTATCACAAAACTGAAATTATGATAGCTGCTGACAACGAACCGAACTAACATTTTTTTTAAAAGTATCTCTCCGAAATGCTTTTGAGCTGCTGTCATGCCACAAATAAAAAATTACTTTATTGTTCAGTGCACAGGGCACAGACCGCATGCTGATGGACGCTTTAAGGTCAAGGCGCACACAGATACTCACACACACAGATACTCACATACACACGCACAGTAACGACAAAACTATAGTAAAAAAAGGCCAAGTGCTTATTAAAGCTGCATTAAGTTGAGCTGGCCCAAAGCAAAGCTATTATAGTTGTAGTTACTAAAACTACTTATTGGTGTATCTACGAGATATCATTTTGGGCACCAAGCATTGACTTAAGCTGACTTTGAGGCCGAGACTGATTTTCCGTTTTTTTTTTTTTTGGGTTAGCTATTACCTAAGTAAGCAAAAAGCATTTAAGCCAATGCGCTAGAGCAACCCCCCTAAAAAAAAAACAGAAATCTATGCCAACTTCTCGCCCGTAACTTGCCAATTCACACCTACAAGATAAATGGCTTATAGAAGCTAAAGATACAGATACATTTGCTTGTTATTTGTAGCTGTGCTTGCTGTTGTTGACGAAACGCCCTATTACTCATAGCAGATACAGATATATGTATATATATAAACCATACAATAAAAGGTGCTCATTTGAGTTGATGTTGGTTGTTGTTGTGGTTCGACTTGTTTTGAAAAGTTTACCTTAACGTCGACGCCAACTGCACCTCAATACCGGGAATTGAAAATGGCTAGCCATGCAAAAATGTACTAAAAAATTGGCAGCCTCAAATTGCCAACTCATTCGACTTGATGGGCCTATGAAATGTAGTTTTTTGCATACACTAACCGCAAACTACCCATCCAAAGCTCTTAAAAATAAAAAACACTTAAAAAGCTTTTAAATCCCAAAAGGCTCAACGTTACAAATGACTTTCCTTAGCGCAGCTTTAGTTATGCGAAATGGCGTTTTGCTTACGTTTTTTTTTGGATTCCTCGTTTTAAGTTTATGATTAATTATGAGCGCATAGTATAACGTCAAGTGGAAAATACAAAACGATTTACTGAATTGCATTTTTATTTTTGTGTGCGGTTAACGTTTGATTTTCCGCCTTTTAAAATTTACAGAGCGTCGAATTTTGATTAAGTATTAACCACAGCCTTATGAAATCGTATTATCCCATAAATATAAGTCTAGTTTACAACTTCACTGAAGTTTTTTATGAGGCCTAACTAATTGTGTTCGAAATTCACAAAGTTTCGGTAGAAACTGAATTCACATGGTTAATATTGATAGGAACTAGGAAAGTTTATTATAACAAGGAATTTAATGTGTCATAAGGGTAAAATAATCAATCAGTAGATTCAATATGACTTAAATATGTCGTAAGGGCAAAAATCATCAAAGCTGATATCGTCTTTGGGTCGATTCAATAGTTTTTGTATTTTATAGGATATCTGGCTTCGTACATATTTACACTATTTCGAGCACATAAGTGCAACATACCATACATCAGCTGTCAATTGACTCTTCCAACTTATGAATTTTACCCACAAGCCCATTTACTGTGTGATTGCGCAAGCAAACGTCATCGAATTGGGATTTCAAATGTTTTCAATATATCGTTTGGAACTATCCATTATGAAAAGTAAACAATATTATGCAAATGTACTTCTCAAATTGCCTTCTTACAAGACTCGCAGTTCGAAATTTTACGAAATTGCAGATGTCTCGCTTGTAGTAAAGGTATAGAACACTTACACCATATAGGCTCTACAGGATATACAGAGGAGGCTCCAGGAAAAGCCGTTTGGGCTTCAGACTAAAATTTTATATGATTTTGAGAAGCTTTCGGCATTCATAATATTGTTTAATTTAACACAATTTTTATTCAGTTGAATAAATTAATTTCTTATTTATTTAAACTTGTCGAAATTTGGGAAATTACAGATATCACGCATTAAGCAAAGGCTTATAGCACGTATGACTATTTCAATGAGCCTAGGGCTACGGCATATACGGAATATACTTCCTGGGAAGCCTTTTTGCGCTTAAAACTAAATTTTGATAGAATATTGAGAAGCTTTGTTCCTTTGAAATTTTTTAATTTAATTTGATTATCATTCACTTAAAAAGGTAAAATTTCTTCTAGAGTAACCTGTTGTTGCTGCAAAAACGGAGCATAAGGATATTGCTATTAATATAGAAAAGTGACCTATACTTTACAATCGAACGCGAATGGCTGTTACTCTAGGAAAATACTATTACTCACTTAATTGGGTTTATTAATTTTAATTATTTTCTTAAGAATAAAGAGTGCACGCTTAAATAAATACATTCTTTACTTAATAAAATCTAATAAAAAAAATAATCGAATGAATATAATCATATATAGGAAAAATTTAAAAACAAACTCGAAATCCTTTGACTTCATGAAGAAATAAGCGTAAAAGTTCACAACTTTATTTTGTAAAAAATATCTTGTATTTTTTTTTAATCAAGATCTGTGCTTTATGGGCAATAATTAAGTTCCTTAAAATAGATTTCGTAGTTGAAATTGAAGTGCTTATCATTTAAAATGGGTTCAGCGTAAGTGTTAGGGTATTAGGAATTTTATGCCTATTCCATTACAAAATCAAGGAATGTGTTGTCTGTCTGCTTAGGGTTACACTTTTTTATTTGATTTTAGTCAGTTAAGGGTTCCTTCAAAACACTTCTGCCTCAGCTTCGATGCTTAAATGTAAAACTACTAAAATCTAAATACTAAGCTCAAAATGCTTCAGTTTCCCCTAAAAAAGTCGAGATAGTCGAAACTTAACATTCAATACATATATTTGAGGGTCCATAGATCGATGGTTCGTCAACAATAATATTTTTAGTAAAAATGTTTTGAGATAATGAATCATAACATAAGATTTTGTTTATTAATTTATCCATTATTCCATAACAATAAGTTTTTATTAAAGATGTATAAAAATTTGTAAACGTGAACACAATAATGTGTAGCATATTTTACGTTTGAAAACTGTTAACAAAAGCAACCAATATTTAGTTTATCGATTTCAAGAAATATTCGTAAGCAATAACTTATTTAATGAAGATGTTTTTAAGTGATGTATGAAATACTTTGCATTAGAATGTAGTTAATATTCTGATAGCAAATTTTACTGCCAGAAACTGTTCATAAAAATAACCTTCCAAATATTTCCATAGAAAATCCTTACGAAAATAACAAACACTCTTACACATATTAAGACACTTTCCACTTCAAAAATTTCCCAAATATTTACGTACCATTCCAGTTGTGCTTAGAAAAACCAAGTGCCGCCCGCCAACGAAAGTGATATGAAACCAGTTCCACCAAATACTTTCTAGCTTTGGCTACGAAATTGCTATGATGGAATATAACTATGTTATTATAATGCCTACACATTATATATACCTTGTATACATATAGTCCATGGGAAAGGGTGCAGGCTGCCGGAAAAGTGTCAACATGCCGGCAATTCAAACAGAAAAAACAAAACAACAAGGAAAAATCTCAATGCGGGCGAAAAAGACAAATTTTAAATCGTGCTTTGCCTGGCATAAGAATTAACTTGGAACTTATGGCATGCCACCAACAACAACAGCAGCAACAGCAACAACTGGAGGCACTACAACTACAGGAGTGGCTGGGGCAGTGCGGTGAAGGAGGCGGGGGTACCAACAACAAAAACAAAAACAAACAAACAAGCCACAAGACAAGTTGAAAAACAAAAAGGCGCATAAAAATGTATCTGCCAGATAGAAAAGCGCAAAAGAAATGAAATGCTCTGAAGGTTCGTTCATTTTTTCCCCATTTTTTTTTCTCTGTTGGCATAGTGGGTGCAGCGTCGCAGTCGCAGTGAACGCTGACATCGCTGCTGACGTCAATGCGTGAGCTGCGTGTGTAATGCGCTTTTAGCGGCAAGTAAATATAAGGTTAAGATACCTTTGAGGCAGGCTGAGGAGCGAGGGTAGTTTGAGCAAAATGGTAAGACGCTGTGTGGAAGCAGGACGATGCCATGATCATTGTTCTATAAAAAAAGGAATTACACGAAAATAAAGATATCCTCTTTTAATAGGTATTCGCGGGAGGAATCTATTATTAAAGTAGATTTACTTAAGCAAAAGGAGGCTTTTTGTTGGGAATGACTTTCAAGTTGCAAAATATCAAACCAAAAACTTAAATGAATTGAAAAACTAATTTACTCCTTACGAAAATCTCAATTAAGTCCCGAATAATGAAAACAACGTCTTTCGAATTCGGCTACAAGCTATAGATCCCTGTTCTCTTCGAACAGCTATTAATAGCGACACCTGCATGCTTCGCCTTTGGAGCGATGACACCATAATCAAGGTGAATAAATTTATATCTTTATTTACTTTATGAAACTTAAAACGATCGTAAGCCTGCAAATTCACTTGAATTAGCTGGAAAGATAATGTGACGCAAAGCCGTCAAAACGTTGAGTGTATTCTAGATATTTAACGTGGATCGAACTAGCTTTTAAGGCTTTCGCAACCAATGACTTTTTTGGATAAATATTGCCAAAAATTCTTGGTTAAGCTATGGTTGATCATAAATTTTAAGCTAGGAAAGTTTTTGAAGCAAATAAATGAATGCTTCTTGAAAAATTAAATTGATATTTTTGGATAAAAAGAAAACAACTTTTAAATTAAGACTTTGGGATAAAGAATGAAGACTAGCTGAGAAATTTAACTGGTATTTATGGACACAGTGACCGAAGAGCGCTGTTTGGCCAACAATAAACGATTTTGCATTTTAAAAACAGCCGACATGTTATCTTCATATATATTTGGGTTTAGATCATTATTTCATCACATCAGTGTAGATTTTAAATAAAAAATTGAGTAAGGGACTTCGAGGATGACAATAAGTAGTATAAGCAACACAATCACAGTCTACCTAAAAAGTATATTTAATTCAGAAGAAAAACGTATGACGTATGCACAGATGATCCCAAACAATCCCTTCAGGCTTTTTATTCAAAGTACATCAGGAAGCTCTACATCAGATTATTAATGAAAGAGCCCTTTAGGCTTTTTTACTCAAAGTACGTTACAGGCAAAGTATCTTAGAAGTCAACAAAAAATAATAGAAGATTTCTAATTTAATATGACATATTCTTAAGTAGCTATCTCGTTAAAACGAAGTTGATTCTTCGGCATTTTATGCAAGATCAGAAATTTTTAAAACCGCAGACTGAATGATATTAATAATGGAATAATAACAATCATTATAAATTCAGTCTGCACAGTTTAATTCTTAAATACTAGACGGATATATCCCAAAACTGTTCAAACGAAAGTATGGCTTTTATTGCAAAAAATACCTCCAGGTTTTTTTATTTAGGTTTAATAACTAACCATATGTCTCATAGTCAATTATCTTAGAAGTCAAAAGATTTCACATTTTTTATGACATATTCTTAATCAGTTATCTCATTAAAACGACAAATCAACTTAAGCCAGCATTTTATGCAGCATCAGACATTCTTAAAACCGCAGACCTAACGATAATGTGTGAATAGTAATAATCATAACAAATCCAGTATGCCCTGCTAAGTTTTTAAAAACTAGGTGAAAATAAATCTCAAAACTGTTTAATAACAAAAGTGTCATTTATTGCTGCTTAAAAGTCAACAAGAAGTAATAAAATGTTTCAAAATCATTTTCTGAAATATTTTATTCTCTCTCATAAACTTGAAGGAACTCAGAATAGCATTAAATCACTGCAATTTACCAAGCCTAAGGTTCTTAAAATACCATGCGCAATTTAATTCCGAAGTTGCGCAAAAAGCAAAGTATGTCATTTTGCTGCTTAGAAGAATACACAAAATAATAAAAGTTTGTACAATCGGTTTATTTTCTTATAAAAATCTTTCTAATTCTATTCACAGAATCAGCGTAAGCGCGCATTTTATGCGACTTAAGGATTTTTTGAAACCGTAAGACAGTCACTACACAAGTTAACCATGTCTAGCTAAGTCGTCAAATACAACTCGGAAAGTAATTCTGATATCGTTTTGTCTGTTATTGCAGCTTACAGGTCTACAAAAAAAAAATAATAAAAGGCTGCAAAATCTGTTCATTAAATGTTTCTATACCTCACGAAGAGCCAACGTAAGTTCACATTTTATGCAATTTCGGGTTTCTTTAAAACCGTAAATGACTTAAAACCGATATAAATCACAAAAGTTAACCAAGCCCAGCTGTATAAAGTGTCCACACAAAATAATAAAAGTTTTTAAAGGTTCTGCATTAAATATTCTTATGCTACACGAAGTATCAACCTGAGACTGACCATCAAACTGCCCTCGCAGTCTTGGCACTCATCTTTGTTAGCATCTTGGCCTTTTCTTTTATATATATGTATATATATATATTATAGCATCTTAAAGTTCTACTTCTGCCGTGAGCTATACACAGATATTTGCCACAAATATTTATGCAGACATTTGACGGCCCCACCCCCCGTTGCTCTAATTAAATTAACAAGTTGGAACCGTTATACGGCAGTAAATTCTTCTACGTTTTACACTTAATTTTCGAATGCAATTCTTTTTACCATAATTTTAATTACGTAATTGTGCAGAAAGAAGCGTTCGGTATTTCTTATTTTTTTGTTGTATTTTCACTGTTTACCTTTTTTTGTATTGAGATACTCTTTGTATCTATTGCTTTGGGGGCCTGAAGCTGCCTCGTTTCGCTGTGCAAATGTTGCGCGCGCGCGCGCTTTGGTCATTAGCTTTTAGCGCAGAACCGTTGTCGCTCTGATATTTGTTTTCTTTAGAATTCGTAAGCGTTTTTTATTTCGCTTTATTCGCTTTATTTAAATTCACTTGGCGAATTTTTTGCCAATTTTTTATTTTTATTCTTTTTGCTTTTTTTTGGCACTTTTGTGTAAACAACAAATTTCCAATTCGTTTAAATGTTCGTTACGTTTTTCGTTTTCGGTTCTTATTGTTATTATAAAAAATATATATATATTGTGTGGTCGTTTGTGCGTGTGATATCTGTGGGATACCTTTTCCCAAGCATGTATTTGTATAAAGAACTATATCAGAGACGCAGACAGAGGGGGACAAAAAAAAAACAAATACTGCCGCACAGGTAGAAGGAACCACAATTCTTAAACCGGCAATCTGATTGCAAACACTCAGACACATATACACTCGCACACACACGCACTTAAATATTAAATTCTTCTTTTTTTTTTGAGGGCTCTTGTAAGACCCAAGCGACGTTCGCACAGCTCGAGACGCGTTCGTTGACTGACTATTGGATCGCTGAGATTTTTATTTGTGTTCAACTTGCGCTGCGCACGCGATTGAAACAAAGTTGAAAGAGCCGAGTTACAATTAGAGTTGGGCGCGTGATTACCTAAGGTGTCTCACGCGGGTAATAATTGTCAGTAGTTGTGCAACTGATTAAGCAATAAGACGGTTTGGCTGTGTATATTTTGCTGCTTTTTATTATATAATATAACATATATCTACAATCTAAAAATTTAGAATGCTTTCATTCATAATTCATTCAATTAAATGATTTTTGCGGCAAATAAAAATTATTAAAGTGTGAGCTGTAAGTATTTTAATTTTAAGTTGATTATGATTGATATAATTATTTATTATTATTTTTATATATGGGCATTTCTCTACTAATTAGCCAACTAACTACCCTAGAACCATACAATTCGGCAAGTTGTCAAGTGTTTATTAAATCTCATTGTAAGTTTAAATGCTGCGAGACTCCAATCCAATAGATTTAAGGTGCTTTCATTTACAACCCTGAACATATGACATTAATACATGTTTGTTATACTTTTTGTATTTTATGTAAGATGTGTGTTTCAGTTTTCAACGAAATTTGCGAAAATGTAATGATCTTTACCGGTTTGCGTTTTGAAAAACAATTTTTGGCCTCACTAAATTTGCAATCTGCAGAAAGCTACCTTTTCCAAAAAGCTCGGGCTCCGCTGCGACTGCATGATTTATTTTTCTATCGTACAAATATTTTATATTTAATTTTACTTTTTTTAATTTATTAAGCCGAAACCCTCTAGTGTAAATTAAATTACAAATAAGGCAAAAATCACTTTAAGAATATTTTTCATATTCGAATCTATTTTAACCTGCAATATTTTTCATAGACTTTTGCATCATTTTTGTTTAATATTTATGATTTTATACAAAGAGTTAAAGCAAATAAAAAAATAAAGTGCAAAGTTGCTGTCTCTCTATTAAGGCTGACTTTTTATATCGCTGTTATGCTGCTGCTTTTATTTTCAATGCAACTATAAGCTTTTACATTAATGGTCTGTGCCACTTAACGTTTTCCCCTTTTTTTCTCTTAATTTTTTAGTCTCATTCAGCTTTTAAATAACTTTTGCCCATTAATTATTTTTTTTAGCGAATTAACCAGCCAGTAAATGACATCAACATAAAAGGCAGTCTGTTGCAACAAAAAGCAGCAGCGAATGTTGCTGTCTGCTTCAAATGATGTCTATACAAAAATATATTATTATTTCTTTAATTAAATGATATATTGTATTAAATATTTTGGAGTAGTTGCTTTGCATAATATTATTATGCCTTATAAAATCATCAAAAAGCGGATGTTATGAGAATTTATCATTGAAAATAATTTAAGCTGAATTTTTAGTACAATATTTAGACTAAAGATTTCTCTTTGCTGGCAGGGGAAACGTTAGATGGTATATTATCATGGAATAGTATATAGAGCTACTAATTGACTACGCTTAACTACTTCTATATTCTCGACATTGTTAGAATAAATGTCTGTGCATAATACCAAAGAATATAGAAGTAGTTGTTTGCATTCAACTAGTAGCTGAATATGCTTTCAAAATTTACCAGCTTAATCTTCCACTAACAGTAAGAAGACATCAAAGGTATGATTAATATCCCAAAATTGTGTTTTTAAAATAGAACTACTAGTTTAATACGACTAATACGATTCATACTATCGGCAAAGTTAGGATAAATGTTGGCATAAAAGGTAGGTAGATAATATTCAATATTGAATAGCTTGTTTGCATAAATCAAACATTGAAATAGTCTTTGTATGCAATCGATAACATGAGCGAATATACAAATTTGTTGTTTGCATTCAACAAATAATATTGCACAAATAGTTAAAAGCGTAGTAGTTCGAAATGCTTTGATGTTACCCACCTGAGATATATATTAAGACCCTTTAACTTTGCCCATAACAGTAAGCATTAATCAAGAAGAACTACCAAATTTTAAGTAATTGTCAATTGAAATCAAGATTTGACTTTATATATATAAGTTTTTGTAAAAATTTCATAATTATAGTTAAAACAATATTATTAATATTATTTGTAACTGAAAAGTACTTTCAAATTCGTTTGATTGAAAGAGCTACTAAGAATGTCTTTATCTCTTTTATTAAAATATCGACAACAAACTTTAAATTGTCGAATTTGTTCTCACGTCTTTAGTAACAAATAAAAATTTTTTTTTTAAGAAAACGCTTCAGATTATATATTATCTTGGCACTTAAAACGAATTCAAATATTTTTTGGTAAACCTATTAAATATTTTTATATCATTTTGCCAATAAATTCTATGATTAGAACAGGCTAGAAACTTTTATTGTATCAACTTGTCACATGCTTCATAAAAAATCATACCAAACCCTTAGGGCACATTAAATCCTACAAAAACCCACAATTCTCAGCAAACCATTAAGTTTTAAGCAAATCTTATGCCGATCTTTTCACATTGCCTACAATCACGACTCACGCACATCTCTAGCGTCGATTGAAAGTGTCTCAGAGAGAGAGAGAGAGCGCGCAACAGCTTAGCAACTCAGGTGAGTACACGTAAGAGCGCTTGCCGTGAGCGCTCCCGCTCTCAAACTCAACTTAGCGGCAACTCACCTGTTACCTGAGATGCCCTTCTCTCATTATCATTATTAAGCAGAAAGTAGAAGAATGCCTGAGACTGCCAGAGTTCTGCGATGTCTGGGCGAGACGTCAGCGCAGTTGCCCTGCAACGTCTCCGCCATAAGTGTTGTTGTTGTTGTTGTCTGTCGCCTACTATCATTTTAATTACGTATGAGAAAGCAGTCAGTCGCATTGTTGTCGCTTTTGTCGCGTTGTTGTTGTCCCTGTGTCTCGTGTTCTCCCTTGGACGGCGCAAAGTTCGTAATGTTTACGTGAAACGCGAATAATTTTCCAAACTGATAATTTCGTGAGAATTTTAGAGTGCAAAAAAAAAAAGTGGATTTCAAAAGAGTCACGGTCGGAATTTAATGCTGCTTCCTAAACCGACACATAAACAGAGAGATAAACAAAGAATGTCGATGTTTGGGCGCGATAAAGAGAAAATTATTTAATTATGCATTTAGAAGTAGCGGCAAATTAATGTCAAAAAATAAAAAAAATACACAAGGTTGTTGCAATGATGGAGGGCATCGCATTCAGACGCAGAGTGGGTGCCCTTTTTGGGGCAAAACTAAACGAAATTTTAATCTGTTTATTTATTGTACTGTCATTGGGCTTTTTTTTGTTAATTAACTTTTAAAAGGTGAAAATGCCAGATTTTTTCTTTTTTTCACTAATTTACCTAAAAACTTTGTTGACAATCTACGCCTACGTTTTATAACCAATTCAGGTTGTTTATATGCCGTCTGAAGAAAAATACTTTCCAATATTTTATTTTTATTTACACCCAGCTTTTTTACGACGAAAAATTTAAGATTTACAGTCTTTTAAGGCGCAACTTTTTCACTTGAGGAGTATGAAAATTTTTACGCGAAATTATATGGAAGTTGCTATGCGTTTCTTTAAAAATATAAAACTTAAGCACCACCGTTTGGATTCGGCTATAAACTTTGAATGGCTATAAATAGAGATATCTCCAACTAGTGCCTTGTGTAAGTAGGCATTACTTCCCAAACGGCCAGTAGGCGATATTATCCAAATTTGAAGAATTTAACTAATTATTGCCAAAAATTAATTAAAACCGCAACATATCATAGGTTTGTATCACAACCTCGGCTAGACACTTAGTTCTTGAAGACAATAAGTCCTAGAGTCACCCAGCTAAACCATAAATAAGTTTATATTAATTATTATAAATCGATATATTTTCGGAAATCTTATTTCTTCACCGCTCAACGGCTAGCCATATTGTTCTGTCTGCCTGTTCGCGAATACTTAAATCTTCAAGATAAAAAGTCCTATAGTAACCAAACTATGCCATGATGAAGTTTATCGAATAAATTATATATTTTCGCATATCAATATTCTTCCATGTTCTTCGGAAAACCATGTTGGCCGCTTGTCTATCCGTAGTAATACTTAGAACTTCATGACAATAAGTCTTGGAGTCACCAAACTAATTTAACTAAATGATGAAGTTTTTCGAATAAATAATATCTTTTCGGAAACCGCTATTTTCCCGCATTTTTCGGCTAACCATGTTCTCTTGTCTGCCTGTCCATCCGTATGATTACATATTTGGATCTTGAAGACAAGAAGTTCCAGAGTCACTAAACTATACCATGATGAAAAGATATATTTTATAATATCGATATCCTCTCCTGTTCTCCGCGTAATTTGTATTTTACTTTGAATTGCATTAGAAAATGGTATGCGTAACGCCGAATAAGTCCTTTATCTCTATTCTGCTTCAATGTTTGACTTAGGAAAGGAACTAAGTCAACTAAAATTAAACAATTCGGTAATACAATTTGATACGCATTTTCCGCAGAGTATGAAGAAAGATTTCTGTAGAATTACATCAATATAGTCACCCGTTTTCGAGTAGTAGAGTTTCGTTGCTATACCAATACGTTGAAAATTAAGACTTGAAACTTGAGCAGAACTGCGAGTGGTACGAGTTGTACGAGTGGCGAGTACAACCGAAGCTTTTTGCCTGCTTCAATATTTGACTTATGAAACCCAGAACTATGGCCTAGAATTAAAAAATTCGGTAATATGATTCTGGGCATTTGATGCGTATTTCTCGAATATGAAAGAAGTCTGTTGAATTATTTTCGTCGCCTGATTTCCAATTGAAATTTTCGCAACTTACAGCTAAATTTAAGATTGCCAGATGCGTGATGCCTACTTCATAGAGAATTAAATATATAATAAAATCGGGCGAGTACAAATAAAGTTTTAATCAATAGTTAGAAAATTATAATATTTGATTAATTATGGAACCAAATGGCTCAATTGGGTACAATGATTTGTGGGGCTTCAATTAGCAAATCGAAAGCGATGAGAAGATTGACGGTGTTTCCTCCTACATCTCCGAACGTACATGCTCTTCAAACTTAATTAAGAGTATACCGATTTTATGAATAGATATTATTATGCGACCACACAAATAATATATCGAAATATCTTATTTAAAGTTTTCTGACTAATAAACAAAAATGCCCCATTTCCGCAATAGACTTACGGCGTTATCTTCCACATCCCCGAACATAGTATCGTAGAACTGGTCCCATATATTTTTGAGCATATGCATCGAATTTCACTAAAAATTAAGCGATTTTTGAATTGAATCGATAGATAGACAGATCATTATGTACCTACGCAAAAAACATGTTCAAATTTATTATAAAATATATAGAAAATTCCTTAAAAAAAAATCGGCACTATAGACAGAGTTGTACATTTTTGAAAAAGAAAGGTTGAAGAGTACAAAGTCGGACATTGCTTTGACTGTCTTACATTTCGTAATATAAGCATTTTTTGAAGAACTACTACAAAAATATTACTTTTATTATCTTAATTATATATTATTTTGATTATCCTTATTTTAAAAGGAATTCTATTCTGATGTCCCAACAGAAGATTAAACTTTTTAGTTCCATAAATATGTTTTTTAAAGTTTACTTCAATAGAAAAAGTTTTGACTCATTTTGCTGTTTTTTTTTTTTAATTTAATTTTGAGCTTTTTTTGATGAATCAATTCTACGCTGTTCGCCTTAAGAACTCAAAATTGTGCAGTTCCGACGATTTTATGTAGAATTTTTTTATTACATTTGAGGTTTTTTAAAGAAGTCAGCTTATGTTAATACTTAACTTTTCATTGGCGCTAGCATATTTCAAATTTGCCTTAAGAAATACCAAACTATTTAAATATCATTTAGTTGAGGTTCTCCCAGACAATTGTTACCTTTTATAGTTACAAAATTGCACGTAACGCAGTTACTTTTATAGCAACTTCTGATTTAACATAAAATGTCCCGAAGCGCTAAACATGAAACGCAATCATCTGCTTGTCTTCCGACAAGCTCCCTTATGCATATGCAAATGCTTGCTGTGTATGTAGCTTGTAGAACTCTAAAATCGAAACTAGAAACAAAATCTGCCCCAGGGTCAGCTTACATATGGCATAACACATAAACGTAAAATCAAATCACGCCTATGACAAAGACTGAAACATAAGCAAAATGTAATAGGAGAAATGAAGAGACGAGAATAGTGAATGGAGGAGACTGTATGGAGAATAGTCAGCAAACTCTGACGGGCTCAGGTGAAATCATTTTTTTTTTTTTTTTGCACAGCTTGCATAAAATCTGCGACATTTGAAACCACGTCGTTGAGTTCAAATGACAGACACCACGGCAACTCAGCAGCTTGACCAAGTTGATTTGAGTGGATTTAAGTTGAGCTGAGTGTTTTGGACTGGGTTTTTTTTGGCAAATGGGAAAGTTTTTGCAACAGCATCCAGTCGTCTCGAGCTTGATAATGAGTTGCCCGCAGCGCTGTTTTGGAACTTATCATTTGGGCTACTAGCAATTAAAGCTAGGGACGTAATAAAAATGTAAATGACACAAGGCATTGGAAGAAGCAACAGTCAAGATGATGGCGTTTAAAATTTCAGATGACGAATTTTGTATATGCTGCAGTTATCGCAGATTTAGTGGAGGGCCGTCTTTCAATCTCTACTTCGATTTCGATTTCATCTTATTGCAATTATTTCTAGCGTTGTATCATCTTTTCGTAAAACTCGCAAATAACTAAGTTCCCTCTAACACTAATTAAGATTTTTGCTGAGTTGCCGCCTCTTAACTGTCATCCAACACTATGCACCTTAATGAGAGTATTATAATGTGTCCAGCTTTCAAAAAAAAAGTTCATTTAATGCTCATAACTGGGAATGAGCGAATAAATGCTATGCAGCCTAGCAGCGAAATTATAATTAAAAGTAATCAACAACATTAGCAAGTGAAATTTGTTAAGACGTCAGCACAGCACAGTACCCAGCCACAGACACAAGCACCAAAGGCAGCTCGTGCATCCTCCAACTAGCTACTCTGGAGGCACCTTCGATAAAGCAAAAGGCAAAGTAAAAACTTTTTGGCAGACAAACTGACGGCAAGCAGCAACAAGCAATACGTCGACTATTCTTATGATAATTATGATTCTTTGTAACCACTTTCAAAACAACTAGTTACGAACTGGTGCGAAATGGTACAGTCGTTAACAAGCGTATTATATACATTATTTAAAGAGGTGCGACATTTTTGTAGATTGAATAATGAATAAAAAACTCCTCATAACTACTATAATTTTGAATAATTAGAGTAATTCAAATATTTGCTGGTTAAGCGGTTTTCATGTTATAATAATATATGATGAATAAATATCTACGCATAGAACAATATATGAAATTAAAATTGAAAATACTTAGAATTGGGATAGGGACTATGAACATAGTTTTGAATCTGCTATTGGTTGTAAAAAAAACTAGACTTTATAAAAACCAAATACAATCCAATCAACAGTTTCGCTATACTAACATTAAGTCCAAGTTGGAAAATATTAAATTCTTAAGCAAAGATTAATGTTAATCTCAGTTTAACACTTCTCAATTAAATTTGCTGAAAAACATAAGTTTAATTTCTAGCGAGAAAATTTAGATAAAATTCGAATAAAAGTTATAACGAACTGGCTGCTGATTTTGTATTTGTTTTCACATAGAAGAAAAAAAATAGAAAATTTAGAATAACATTTAGAAGAAAAAAAGAATAATAAATAATAAAAATTTAGTAGAAAAAATTTGTTACACAATTAAGAATAATGATCGGAATGCGTTTTGCGTCAGAAATCATTAAAACTGAAATTTTAATTTTATTTATACTTTTGGGACGAAAGAAGATCAACATTTAATGGAAAACATATTTTGACGGATAATTTTGTAGGACTTAGTGTCTAATAATTTAAAGAAACGTGATGATGGAACTGCTAACTCAAATGCGCTAGATTTATTGAACGCATCCTTTTTTTTTAATTGAACTATGAATTCTGAAGTTAAAAAACGTGATGAAGAAACTGTTACCTTAAAGGCACTAGACTTTTCGGACGGTCCTTCTTTATTTTGAATATCAACCTCATATTGTAAAGTTAATGCTCTTGCACTGATCTAAAGGCAAGCCTTAGACTTACGTCAAAGTCAAAATGTTCCTGAATAATAGTCACATTTATTAGAGTGACTTCGATAAGGCAATCAATTGAAAATTTGGGGAAGTTAATCTTAGCCAAATTCTATATCTATAATATATCGAGATGCTGTAGATAGCTGGGTAGTATTAGAAATCAATTAAGCTGGGTAGATTTATCTCAGTTCATTTACATTAAGTAAAACTTAATAGTTCGATATAGGCGAAGAATAGAATAGAAACTTCTGGGTTTTTAATCAACTTTCATTTTGAATGAAAAAATGGCCCTCTAGTTTAAAATGGACTTGGTTTGGCCATGCTCTCAGAAAGAACCCTATCAGCTCGAGACTGGAACCCTTAAGGCAGCAGGCGAGCAGGACGACCAGAAGCAACTTGGTGACGAACCGCTCTAAATCAGATCTGCGTCGTGTGACATCGCTAAGCAGACGGCACAAAATAGAGACCGTAGGAAAGCCTTCGTAGCTGCCGACCAAAAGCGACTTGGAGACGAACCGTGCTCCTAGAACAAGTCCAGATCAGCTCGTCGTAGGCCACCACTAAGCAGACTGCACAAAATAAGTTGCCAAGTGGAATAATAAAGGAAAAAACAAATTTTTTTTGAATGTAAACTGTACGAATGTAGACGACATCTTGCGCCTACACTTCAGAGCTAAATTCAAATGTCGTTGTCTTGAATCTAGGGTTTCTGAATATTTGTAATGTTATTTTCAAAATCGATAGCAATCGTGAAATAATAAGTCACTGCGTTGACCATCATGCCATCTGAAAGTAATAGTCCTCTCAAAGATGGTATTTATCTCATTTTTGAAACGTATCATTCCTACCTCATTACTCCGATTAAAAGCGGCATTAACTTTTTCTTAGTATATAATCTATCTAAATTTCGAATATCAAAAACCTACAGTAGTAACCATAGCAAGCATATGGCTCTAAATAACTCCTCACTGGTAAATTCCAAATATAAAAAATTCTTATCTATCAATATCTAAGTTACTTTGCCACTCAACCATAAAAAACCAAATATCCTTGTTTGCAACAAAAGACAGACACTTAAGAACTAGTATAAAACCAACACTATTGTCAATACCTCCCCATCCAATGTTCCACTCCCCACTATGCAAACATTTTACAGACAACACTGTGAGACGCTTAAAATGTTGAAAAACTCATTCCCTACAAGCCTCTTAGTGTCCTTGCGTCTGTTTCTGCGCAGGAAAAAAAAATGATGGCCGCAGAAGCACTTGCTTGACTCGCTTAAGTAAGCCTGTTGAGTCAATGTAACGTAACGTAACGCTACGTAATGCAATGCAACGTTATGGCACAAACAAGCCAAACGAACATTCGCCAACTATATTTAATTAAGTTCTTTGGCCAAGAATGATGAACAAACGCTCCATTAGATTTAATTTACTCAACAAGCATTATGGGCATTATATCCTGCCTTATATACAAAGAGCTCCCAGACTATGTGCATATTATAGATAGATGGTGGGCGTCAGCGCATGAATGGTTGGGCCGTCTATGTATTTTAGTTAACGGAAATGATAAAAGTTTCTTGTTCGTGTTGTTGGTGTTGCTTTTGTTGTTGTTCTTGTTGCATATTGCTCATTACGTGCAGCAGCAGCAGCAGCAGCCCAAACGAGGCAACTTCTTCGGTGAGTAACTAAGCCAGAGCGAAATGGCAAAAAGCGTAGCAACCAAAAGCACAAACTTGGCCAAGTTTGTATGCGCGCCAACATGGAACACCTTGCACTTGGCAAAACTTATCATGGCCATAAGTTATGCAAACTGAGCGGCAATTGCAACATGTTGCCAAGTGTTGTAAATGAATGAATGCCGGTAACTGACACTGAGAATGACAGCGGAAGAAAACCGCCTTAAGCGAGATGTGCACAAAAAGTTTTGCAAAGACAGTTTATGATTTCGTTATCAATAAGTGTAAGTTTTGATATTTAGTGTCGATTAAGTATTAATTTGATGGATTACAATGGATTTGTAAGTTGGGAGATTTTTTGGCAATCTACATCTGTCGATTGCCCAAACCGTCATAGAGTTTGAAGCAAACATGCGGCCGAAGCTGTAGTAAATGTATTTTAGCTTCAAAATTAAAGCTGAAAAAAGCAATCGTAGTATCGATCCTCAAATAAAAATAAAAAAAACAAAAAATAGGTGGCTATTTGTTGTGGTAAGAACGAGAATTTGAAATCGAACACCACTAAAATCTATCCATCTTTTGACTTTGAACGCGTCTACAAAATGCTACCTCGTTCATGCAACATATTTTTGATTCCAAACTTGGGAAAATCACTCGACGTTTAGCAATTTGAGATGTCAAACTAGAACTTTTTAGAGAACCTCGAGGCAATCAATTCTTATGAGTATATTGAGCTTAATGAAAAGTGAACTCAAATAATGCTTATCAAACAATGCCCAAATAAGTTTTCTTGAACAGAGGAAAAGTCTAAACATAGACCTAACATTTTGTAAAGGCTCGACCAATGCTATGGGTAAGTGGCGCAATTTGTCAAGTCTAGAGTCGGACAAGAGTAGAATACTACGCACATGCTTTTCATAAGATTCTATTAACTAAGATGTGAATCTATACATCTTCATCTATCTAGTTCATTCATCTAGTTCGATAAAACCAGGCCATCATCCTAATAAAGTAGCCCTTAAAAGCCAGCCTCGTTCAAAATATGGACGCCTAAGATTCTGTTTCAAGAGTTTGCTCAATAGTTTCCGATCAGCAAAAGCGATTTCGGTGGCAGTGACAGTCTGACAAACGTCTATTATGTTAAATTGATGAAAACGACTTTCTATGACATACTAAAAAGACTACATTTACTTCGAAGAATAATCCGTAAGAAATGGATTTGTATTCACTTCACGATCAGAGTTACCTCAGAGTTACAACGTTGCATAACTCCCTTCTAGTGCTAGATCATCGAGAAGCGGTTAAGGCTAGAAAATGCGTTTTGCAACAAGTTCGAAATATGATGATTTTGAAAATATGAAATCTTAAGACATTGTTTGAATTGAAATTTTAATAAGTAAATCAATATACGCATAAGTCATGTCATATAGGTTTATTTGTTTCTACTTTCGAAAACTTGAATAGTTCGGCAAGTTAAAAATAGTAAGTTCGAATAGTAAAGATTTGAATGCAAAATAAAATCTGATAAATCAAAATGCTCCAAAAGATACTATAAAGTTTCGTAAAAATTAAGGTAAATTTTTAAGGACGCTTTATCATTACAACTTAGAAAGGCGTATACTCTCTAAGCACATCTCGTATAGTGGTTGAGACATGTCACTATTCGTACTAAGATGGATTTGAAAGTTAACTTCTTGGAATGGTTAATTTTATCTCTGGGCGAGTTGGGCAGAATTTATATTTAACAGAGTAAGGATAACTGGCTTTAATGCAATTAAACTTAAGCTAATAGTGTAAGTTCGAGAAATTAGGCAACTCGTTGGTGGCCCCGAGTAATTTCAAATGCTCGATTGTGCGAAATATGCAAACAAATCCCTAAGCGAAAGAAATCCTGACTAGAAAGTATAGATGGATCGGACATGACAGGGACAGATTAAGTTCTTAAATTACTACTTAAAAAGAAACATTTTTTTGAACTATTTAATAATAATAATAATGACCAAAGTCATAAGAAACGGAAGTAGACTTTTGGTATGAATATTTGTATCTTACGTTTAGAAAAATGTTCGGACTAAAGATCGTAAGAGCATTATTATAGCATTGCTGAATTGCATTATTGTATAAGGCATTCCTATGCTTCAAGGAATTTAGATAACTCCGTAAAAATTAACCTTGGTTTTCAATTTTTTCTTTTTAAATTCGATTGATTCTCAAATATGAAAATTAAATAGACTTTTTGTACAATATGTTGGTGTTGAATATTTTTGATAAAATGCAAATAATAACTTGAGACTCCTTGAGATTGTTTAAGAGATAAAAAGGACTGTTTGAGCTAATCAAACTTTTAAGCTTACATAAAAAGTTTTCGGGCTGAATGCCATAAAACTGAGATTTAATGAACACAAAAGAATGAAAAATATGGAAACGTATTAGACATAAAGCTCACTGAGTAAAAAAGCTCCATAATTTAAAGGATATTCCGAAATGCTGTATGGTATAGGCAAAATCTTCATATTAAAATCTTTCAAATATACTGTACTAAAAACGTCAAACTTTAGCTCTCATATGAGGTAGAAAGTATACACAGTTACAGCCATCTAGCTGCTTTGATGGTAAGCTTGGAAAATAATATTTATTTCGACTGAAGTTTTAAGTCCGAACTCAAGGTAGGAGAAATGATAGATATTCTCTGGAATGATATGCTATTCCGCCTGTACACTCAAAAACCCTCTTGATATCAAGTAAATAACTCCAAAGCTTTAAAAAGTTGGCAAGTAAAGCAAGCAGGTTGCGGTTCCCCCTTAAGTAATTCAAAACGAAAACTTCTTAGTTTAAGTTAATAAACATGTCTGCAGCAATATAATCCACTTAGCAACCCTATATCTTCGCAGAGTAATTCTTAGAAATCGGTTATTTAGCTTATGGCAATAATTTCCATTTGTTTATGTGTTAATATTACAGTACGAATGTTATTGATGTCTTCGAAGATAATGCGAATGAAGACACAACACTTGCAAAGCTTGTACAATAATTCCCTTCGAGTGAATTTGCCTATGCATAATGCACACAGATTGTTTATTCTTCGAAATAATATTCCTGATTAGTTTGCAAATGTTGTGCACAATTATTTGCTACATTTGCAATTCAAATTAGTGAACATCATAGATATTAGGTTGCATTCAATATGCATGAATAGAAATAGGAAATTGAAGCCCAGGGCTGCATAGGCCGCCTTTGAAATTGTTTATTTCGCACATAAACTTATCAAACTATTGACAAACACTTTTCGTAATTAAAATTGGAAAATTTGCAGCAATTCGCTTGAACTTAGACGTTATATTAATAAAAACAAGCCAAAGTCATTAAGAAATTATTTAACGTTTATTAGCACATTAAAAGTATTTAATGGGAGTTATAAATTTATGAGATTGTAGCATAGTTTAGGGCGCCCGGAATAAAACGGCTTGTTGGCCATTAACCAAAAGTTACAAGTCACAGTGGACGATAAAGTTAAATTTTTAAAAGAAATTCTGTTAAATCTAAATATTCTACAAAAAAGTACAGTTGCGTTTGATCTCTTATAAATGAGACACACAGCAGAATCCCTAACACAAAATCCTTAATCCACTTCTGCTTCACAGCATGAACACAGCAGAGAAAAAGTGAAATTTTCAGGAAAAAAATATTAGCTTAAATCCCTATGAGAGTTGCAATAATGGGATACATCCTTTGGATAACAGAGCTGCATCAACGTGTTCTACGAGCAAAAAAAAAATGGCAAATTGTATGAGCAAAATTTCGAGGAAAAAACGGTCGTGTTCTTGAATAAAAACATTGCAATAAGCTATTAATTACGCAATACTCTAGGCCTATCAAATGCGGCAGAGTAAACTGCATCAACAGTTGTTTGTGTCCATGAAAAATAAATCCATACGAAATTCTTAGAAAAATATGACAACGGACTACGCATCAGCTTTAGCGCTTGCCATGTAAAATCTGATAAAAACTGTTTTTCCGTTTCCACAGAAAAAGGATTGTATCACAAAAGGATTATTGTTTCAAGGCACTAGGGTTGGACGTGAACGACTGGGAGTTACTCTATGTGGTGTACGAGTGGAGTAGTATAAATTACGAATTGAAGATATATGGTACATAGATCATTAGATAAATACTATTACGAATTGGAGAAATATAATACATCATAAGATAAATACATCATAATAAAAATAACGAGCAAACTTTATATTTCAAACTTCGGAGGCTCAAAATGGTTTTTCCTGATCCATCTGATATTCCAACAAACCAGTAATATCTCTAACACTCAATCGACGATTTTGAAGCACTCAATTCTTGATTGCGTTGGCATGTTGCTTATCAGTTGACGTAGATGGTCGACCAGCTCGCTCTGCGTCTTCAACACTTCAACACCATACACGCGTTTAGGATAGCACCTGTTAGCTGAAGCTCTTCTGCAGCGTTTTCAACGACTCGGTTCTAGAAATTTTATTCCAAACACAAACTTTGATGTAGCTTCGTTGTTGAATAATTTTAGAGGAATCAAAAAATGCACTTCTAACTTTTTCCAAGACACAAGCTCAACTAAGGAATTAATATATTGACATAAAATTTGACATGGTTGTAAGACGGTGCTGCCAACTTAAAAAAAAATCGATTTGTCTCTATCGAAAACCCAATTCTATTTAAAATTGAAATTCACGATACTTTTTGCCCACAGTACCAATTTGTTTTCCGACCGCTTGTTGCACCAAAGTGAGAATCTGTTAGTTTTCGGGATAAAATTGTTCTAATCACAATTCTGCTTTATAATCCCTGTCTTTTGCACAAAAATTACTTTTATAATAACCATAGAAGTAAATTAAAGAAAACATTAAAATAATGAAAATTATTGTTTTGCTCTTCGGGGTTTAAATTGGGATCCCAAATTTCGATTGCCGTCTTGTTCTTATAGGCTTCGACTTATAAAATTACCTTCCCTAAGTGATCGTATAACATGCCAAGGTGTCTTATATTTACATGAGCTCTCATACAATGATCAGAACTGTGACTTGATCTAAATTGCCCTTCTTTCTGAGTAAGCTTGCACTTAGGCTCATCGACTTTCATGCAGTCCTAAACAAAGCTTCTACCATTTCACCCAGAGAAACTTCTAATTTTCGACATCTAGGTCGAACATTTTGTTGATCCAATTTTACACTGCACGATTCTTTCTAACCTTTAAGATTTCCTACTTTAGGAACGATCTATTCAATTCAACTCTTTCTCCATCTTAATTCATCTTGATATGCCAATTCGATAATATTTGAACAATCACGAAATATGATAACCAAACTTGATCAACACTGATCTTTTGGCTTCGTTGTTGGTGGTTGCATAGTGACTATGATATATTCGTAAGATTTGGAAAATTAAGAAATTCTAGAGAGTTTGGGAGTGACATCATATTTGAAATTTTTGTTCCAGGCTGCTTAATGTTTGAAAACTTATTCCCAATTTCTAAATGATGTCTATTTTTTTAACTTAACGAAAAAATCAAATTCCCAGAGAGTAAAGCTGTTCTGAAGGTCATCTCAAAAATCTTAATTGTTGGGGTACATAAGCACTACTGAATCTACAAAAATACTTAAAAGAAAGCAAGCACTTAGAAAACGCCACGAATCTACTTATCGTCTCACAAGTCTAGCTTGCTAGGCATCTTTTGACTTTTACTGATCTCGAAAATGTATTGGTTTTCAGAGAACATAGAGAGCATATGCAGATCCACAAGCCAACCTTAACCTAATTTATTCCAAATTGTTAGCTCAACGCCTAAGTTATCCATTCCACATATAAATATTCTTTAGTCGAAAAAACTCTCCAATTTCTCAACACTCATAAATCTATAACAATCGTAAGACTTCATAAGACACCAAGAAATCCACTTAAATCAGACAGCTATTTATTAAGTTCGCATAAACCGACAATCAAGACCACTGTGCAGCGTTGATGGCGTCTTTTGGCCAAGTTCTAGTTGACTCGTATTTCCTTTCTATTCATCAATTTAATAAGCTGCGATTTGAGCGCATGTGGGCGGAGCGTCATTATTGACGCTGTACTCGATTTACTACCAATATGCCCCACCAGAAAACTCACTCTCACACACACCCACTTTCCCAGCGCCCACTCAATGTGGCCAGTGTCATTATGACAGCATCATTTGCTGCCCGCAGCTGAGGCAACTTTGAGCAGGAGCAGCAGCCGCAGCAACAAGCCCTAACAAAACCCACCCACGTGGCTGCGGCGTCATGACTACATGTACCCCAATGTGGCAAAATGGGTGGCACCTTGAAAGTTCTCTTGGGTTTGGCCGTGAAACGATTGCGTCCACACTACAACCAGGAATATACTACTGCCATGCTGCTACTGCTGAGTTGTGCTACTTAAGTTTCATTTGATTTGCAGTTCCGACAGCTTCGATGCGCCCTGAAGCATGCTGTATTTTCATACTCTTCAAATGGTTCGCAGAAGTATTATTAGATTTACCAGCTGTATGTTGGCAACGAATTTGCTCGAAATGAGCAAAACTTTTATGGTAACAGCAGCAAGGATTGTTGGATGGCTGTAAAAGTTAGTGCTCATGGATTTTACTCATGCGACACGTAATAAATCAAAATGGTTTGGGACTTCTTAAAGTTTAGATATCGTAAGAAGTTTTCTGAAAATAAAAACGCATCCATTTGGAGGTTTTTTTTCGGGTGATTTTCGCATCGCGCTCATAGATATTAGTAATGGGGACACTTAATACTAATGGTTTAGGACTACGAATATGTTAAGATATCGTTAGAAGTTTTTTGGAAATAAAATCAGCTAAATTATAATTTTTGATAGCTAAAATCCTTCAAGATATATTATTGCTCAACATTTTCAAAAAGCAATGCCGAAATCCTTGAGAAAGCAGCATAGTTTGAAGATTATAACGAATGCCAAAAAGCCATTTCAGTGTTTGCAGATAATTTTTGGGCCTGGGATTATGGTCTTCTATAAAAACCTATTTTTTATGCGTTTCTGGCCGATTTACGCGTAATGCATGGTTCAAAAGTGTTAGTTTTATATAAATATGTTTCCTATTACTGGTTTCATCTTGTCTTGGCAGCTCAACGAAGACCACATACGCCAAGTTCTCACCACATGCAGGGTGTGAATCAGAGGTATATTGCTTTAACTTCGATGTAAACTATGAAGCAAATTGTTGACCAGGCTAAGCATAATATTTGGTTCTTCTTGTTATTTTAACGAAGTAAATATACGTTTTAACTCTAGTTACGTTCTGTGGCAAAGTCCCCTTCTCTCACATCTATCAAAAAGCAGTTCTAAACTGTAGGTCTTGGCTCTCTTCGAACAACCATTAATAGAAATATATCCAGGCTTCGACTTTAGAGCGATAACTATAGTCAAGGGAGCATTAATTATTTAAATTTATTTTATATTCCCCATTCCACCTGATTTTACTTTCTCTACAGACGACTAGTTGCCACCGTATGCAGCTCATAAATCGTCGTCTGCAGCTGATGATACAAGATGTTCAGCAGATGATGCATAATATTTTTTTTCTTTTTCTTAATTTATCGTAGTATATACGTTTTATCTCCGGCTACGATCTGTTGCAAAGTCCCTTTCTTTCTATATTAAAGCAGCTCCGATATGAAAAATATTCTTTTGACAACTCGCAGTTTCGACATATTCGCACCAAGAAAAAGAGACCATGGATTATCTTCTGCTCTTTGATGTTTTTTTGGAATTGGAATTTTACAAGGAAACCTGTATTTTTGGAGGAATTTATTGACAATGTCGGATTGTTCAAATTTGGATTGTCTAGAAAGCATTCCCTTCCGGATTTCAACTTTTCATGCATAACAGAAGTACCTAAGCTCTTAAGTTAGATTTTAGTACTGTTTAAATATTTTGTAATATCCGACTGATTTGGATTGTCTTTAAAGCAAAAGTGAAAGCTTGTCGGAGATATATACAGCCTAAAAATATCAATTCTTTCAATTCAGACTTAGGTATTGTTTAAGTATTTTGTAATATCCGATTTTTTTTAATTTGAATTGTCCATGCAGCAGAAGTAATACCTTTTCAGATTCAAACAGACATAGCCCAAAACTGCATGTGCTTTGAATACAGAGTTTAGTACTTTACCTATTCTTTTCGTTCAGACTTTAATATTCTTTATTTATTTTGTAATAACTGCATTTTTTCGATTTGTCTATAAAGCAAAAGTAATACCATATAGGATTCAAACATATACGACCCAAAACTAC
Organism: Chymomyza procnemis; assembly: GCA_035046065.1. Taxonomy (NCBI): domain Eukaryota; kingdom Metazoa; phylum Arthropoda; class Insecta; order Diptera; family Drosophilidae; genus Chymomyza; species Chymomyza procnemis. Next base: position 10,283,501 of record JAWNOJ010000026.1, on the reverse strand, counting down.
CCATGCTTTGAATTAAGAGTTTAGTGCTGTTTAAATATTTTGTTATATCCAATTTTTTGCAAATCAGTGCTAATTTTGGAGAGTCAAGCTTCGAAAAATTGTTGTGTTCCAAAACAGTTTGGGGATACTCTAAATTTTTATCGATCGATTTTCTAATCCGAGTTCTGTGAGTCAAATACGTTTTAGAATGATGTTATCTCCAAAATCACTTTTTTCTCATACTTCTTAAAGGCAAATTAAAGTAGGACCTTTAAATCATATATGAAAATGACAAATCTTTTATTAATTTCGAAGTTCCGTCATTACCAGATTTTCTTGTTTTTCAAATCGTAAATAACTCTAACAAAGGGCATCAAAAGTTAATACAACTCTTTGTTTTTTCTTACACATTTTTTTTTATAGGATTGTTGAGCTATTTGTTGCTACACCACAACTGTGCGGAATATCCAATGGCGTTTTTCAATTTAGCCATTTCCTTTGCACACTGACCATCGAGAGCCCAGACGACATGATTAAGCCATCAAATGACGCCTAACAGGCGGTCACACTCTATAACTAAATCGGAACAAAACGGAAAGGGAAATTTATGTACACGTTATTTGAATTTGAATTCTCTGTTCAAGTCGTTGGCGGCTAATAGAAACGTTTATATGCTGGCCAGGGCATCAAAAACACACACACTACGGGAATCCCCGCAACGGAGTCCAAAGTAACTGCCGTGGCTTTTGTGATAAAAATCACATTACACGGTATTAAACACAAAACACACACGCAGCTACTACTAGATACAATGTAGCGCGTTCTAGTGGGTCTACGAGGGAGCAAGGAACTCATAACGCGGTAGTCATAAATTTTAAGTGCATTGTCATGATTGCATTGAAGACTTGATGAATGAGCAGCCCGTAAGCTCTTTTGTTGATTAAACGTTGGAAGTTTATGCTGCGAAAATAATAATTGATCCCATGATTAACTTATGCGACACTTAACACATTGAAAGTGTTGGTGTGTTTTTTTTTTGAAGCAGTTGACAGCTCTGTTATCGATAAACTTGGCGGAAACTTGAAGCGCGCAACTGAAACTAAACTGAAAACATATTTCCGTTCTGCTGAGTGACTAAAAGCCAAAACGTGTATTGGCAATAACTGTTGGCAATGTTAAAATCACACGCATATAAAGTTGGCTTAAAATTTAAATCAATTTTCTGCTAACACTTTCAAGTTACTTCAATGTCAATGCGTTAGTTCAGCGCAACGGAAACCGTATATGATGCAGACAATTTTGAAATACACGTGGAGAAAAGGGGACCCCAGCAACATTAGTAAAAATTACTCCGCCGTATAATGAAAAGAGTAATAAGTAAATACTTCCCTGCTTTATAATGAGTTTGAGTTACTACAAAAGCCTCATAACGATATAGCAGTGCGAGGAAGATTTCGTCGATTGCATTTTTTCAAACGTTTGCTTTGTTTAAAACTTTTTACTGCATATATTATAATAAAACTACGTTCACCACTCAACTTAAACTACATTTCAAAACCAAATTAACAAGTAGGCCAAAATAAATAACAAAATTTGAGACCCCTAGCAAAGTTTCAACATAGCTCAGTATCATTTCTAGTCTGTAAGCGAAAACAACTACAATTTTATAAAAAATCAAAAAACCAAAAAAAAAAATTAGTTTTTAAGTTGAAAGTGAAAAAATTTATTTTAAAAAATAATTTTATTTTAAAATAGTTTTAAGAAGAAAAAAAAACAAAAAAAAGCTGCAAGATGTTGTTTATAAAGCAATTAAAGTAAATACCAATATAACTTAAAAAAATTCTCGGAAAGTTAATTTTTGTTTCTTCAACAGCGGCGTTGATGCTGTAGGTAATTGAGGGCAGATTGTTTAAAACTGAACCAATTAATTCTTCCTGTACGTATCTTTATTATATTTTAAAAATTCAATAATTTCATTCGAAATTATTTTTACAGGTTTCCATGGGTTTTAACAACAACATTTGATTTCTGGAAAGTATTGTCATTGTCATGGAGTGCGGACTTTATGGTGTTGCATTGTTACGCGGTAGTAACAATTTCTGGTTATACATTTTTCACATCAAGATGCCAGACGTGTTGAAAAGTGGATAAATAAAATAAATCTTTTTATTTTAAAATAGTTTTAAGAAAATAATGGTAAGTGACAATACAACTTCAAAAAATGTGTCAATAATACAACTTTGTTTCTTCTGCAGGAGCAGCATAAATTTATGGGATATGGGACACCCACACACAAGCGAGTACATTCTTAATATTAAGTAAACAACCAGACAATTCTAGAAAAGCAAAATATTTAACCTAAATTGCTTCCTCAGGGCGCTAGCAACAATCATCATAAACAACAATACGTATTTTGATCCAAGGTAGTACAGCCAGGATGAATTCCCGATAGTTACACGATTTATCTGGATATATGGATGGATGTTCGGGTGCTGCGACAGTTACACATACATAAATAAACTTTAAAAACATAAATAAACTGACGGTCAAATGAAACAAAAATACACTGAACAAAAATACACTTAATAAAAATAATTAAAACGACATATGGGTGTTTTTTTTTTCAACAATTTCCAGAAACTGGCAATTTGGTATGGTTTTTACATTCTGCAAGAGAACAACCGCAAGGAGATTTAAGAATGGTATAATAATAAAGCCGACAGATTTTGAAATAACAATGGATTTCAGATATCCATTCAGTCATCATCCATTCAGCTTCGGCTCTTTTTGCTGCATTCTGCATAGGTGAATGGTCACATCACGGTCTTGCAAAATTTGGCATTTGTATTCAAGGATAAGCATATCATAATTCTAAACGCTCGGAGTAGATATTACGGTTCATCGCTTTAAGGATAAGAATGATACGAAATGATAGAATTGGATGAAAGCATTCAAGTACAGAGATTTTTTGGATTCATAACTTCAAGCTATGCGCCATTATACGGTGTACAGATTTTAAAGCGAGTGGGACATATTTTGCTTTGACTTCTGATACCCATTCATTCTGTTGAAAAATCCACTTTCTGAAAAGCTCTAGCTCTTTTTGATGCATTTTCCTGCATAGAGGCTGTATAGCCACTCAGAAATTACTAATCATATAACGAAAACTATCATACTAACTATATAGCTTGGGACAGTCATTGTAGTTAAACGCGTTAACATGAAAATAAAAGGATAGGAATGGTACGAAAGTATGAAGCTGGAGAAGCTGTCAACTAAAATATAGTTCAGATAGTAAGCAAATGGTTTCTGCTGGTTTCTTATTAGAGATTTAATCAGCATAGGATAAAAGAACCTCTTGCTGAAACCATCCCTTTTCTCTTCGAACAGCTTTTAATAAAGTTGCCTCTATGCTCTAGATTTATGATTATTTGAGCACAACTTTTTCTCAGTGTATTGTACAGCCCCGGTACAAGCTAGAATAGCAAAAAAATACAATGTCGCGTAAAATACCCCAAAATTTCGCTCAAAAGTGTGTTTGCATATGTGCTTTCTGTGAGCTTTTATTTAAATGTATCTTTCTATGCGATTCTTTCAGGAAATGCCAAGCAATGTGAGTAGAACACAAACGACTTTGACAAGGCAAAGTTTATATACACTTGAAGAATTTTAAAGAAATTTGTCTCGAAAACCTTCAAATTTAAAGTTATTTACTTGCTACACTTTATAAGCGTTCAAATTCGAAAACTTTCATATAGAAAATTGGCCAAATTTAAAGATATAAAATTGTCTTTTTGATTTTTTCGACTGCAAACGCACAGATTGCTTCGTTAAAATAGTAGAGACTACTACACCCGGTTTTTTCTTGTTCATTATAAGCAACTAAGTTTTTTTTTTCAAAATGTTACCAATTTTATTTATTAAATTGCGAATATATCATAATTTCATAAAATGGCCATATTTGGGTATACATCTTGAATTTATATGGAAAAAGGTATAATCCTGCGTAGAGTGAGAGTGAGTAGTCGCTCAGAATTCTTTCATAACATCACAGTATTGCGATATGTATTTGAAGATACGCTTTGTAGCACACAATTTTGAATTACACTTAGAGAAATGGTAACCCCCATCAACCTAAATAAAAATTACAAAAAATTATAATGAAAAAACTTCCCTGCCTTATAATGAGTTTGAGTTACTACAAAAGCCTCATAACGATATAGCAGTTCGAAGAAGTTGATTTCGTCGTTTGCATTTTTTCAAACGTTTGCTTTGTTTAAAACTTTTCACTGCATATATTATAATAAAACTACGTTCACCACTCAACTTAAACTACATTTCAAAACCAAATTAACAAGTAGGCCAAAATAAATAACAAAATTTGAGACCCCTAGCAAAGTTTCAACAGCTCAGTATAATTTCTAGTCTGTAAGCGAAAACAACTACAATTTTATAAAAAATCAAAAAACAAAAAAAAAAATTAGTTTTTAAGTTGAAAGTGAAAAAATTTATTTTAAAAAATAAATTTATTTTAAAATAGTTTTAAGAAAAAAAAAATGCAAGATGTCGTATAAGTGGATTCAGTTGGTAATGGAGGGCAGATTGTTTGAAACTGAACCAATTAATTCTTCCTGTACGTATTAAGGTTTCCATGGGTTTTAACACCAACATTTGATTTCTGGAAAGTATAATTGTCATTGTCATGGAGTGCGGACTTATGGTGTTGCATTGTTACGTGGTAGTATCAATTTCTGGTTATACATTTTTCACATCAAGAAGCCAGACGTGTTGAAAAGTGAATAAATAAAATAAGTTTTATTTTAAAATAGACAATATGTTATATTTTGGTAAGTGACAATACAACTTCAAAAAATGTGTCAATAATGCAACTTTGTTTCTTCTGCAGGAGCAGCATATAAAGTTTATGGGATATGGGACACCCACACACAAGCGAGTTCATTCTTAATATTAGGTAAACAACTAGACAAAATTCTAGAAAAGCAAAATATTTAAATTAAATTTCTTCCTCAGGGCGCTAGCAACAATCATCATAAACAACAACACAAACAACAACAATACGTATTTTGATCCAAGGTAGTAAAGCCAGGATGAATTCCCGATAGTTACACGATTTATCTGGATATATGGATGGATGTTCGGGTGCTGCGACATGTTACACATACATAAATAAACTTTAAAAACATAAATAAACTGACGGTCAAATGAAACAAAAAAATACACTGAACAAAAATACACTTAATAAAAATAATTAAAACGACATATGGGTGTTTTTTTTTCAACAATTTCCAGAAACTGGCAATTTGGTATAAATAACCGCACGGAATTGATCAATTCAAGCTTTTGAGATATTTAAGAATAAGGAAGGTATAATGCTATACCAAGCCATTATACAGTGGACAGACTTGAAATAATGAATGGGTTTCATCCATTCAGCTTCAGCTCTTTTTGCTGCATTTTGCACAAGTGAATGGCCACTCAGAATTGATCATACTACGGTCTTGTGTATCGATTCTAAATGCTAAGAGAAATTGCAGTTCATTGCTTAACGGATAAGAATGATACGAAATGATGGAATTGTAGGAAAGCCCTCAAGTACAGAGATTTTTTGGATTCATAACTTCAAGCTATGCGCCATTATACGGTGTACAGATTTTAAAGCGAGTGGGACATATTTTGCTCTGACTTCTGATACCCATTCATTCTGTTGAAAAATCCACTTTCTGAAAAGCTCTAGCTCATTTTGATGCATTTTTCTGAATAGAGGCTGTATAGCCACTCAGAAATGACTAATCACATTACGAAGACTATCATACTAACTATATAGCTTGGAACAGTCATTGTAGTTAAACGCGTTAACATGAAAATAAGAGGATAGGAATGGTACGAAAGTATGAAGCTGGAGAAGCTGTCAACTAAAATAAAGTTCAGATAGTCAGGGTCTGAAAATTATTTCTGCATTGGATAAAAGAACCTTTTGCTGAAACCATCCCTATTCTCTTCGAAAACCTTCAAATTCAAAGTTATTTACTTGCTACGCTTTATAAGCGTTCAAATTCGAAAACTTTCATATAGAAAATTGGCCAAATTTAAAGATATAAAATTGTCTTTTTGATTTCTTCGACTGCAAACGCACAGATTGCTTTGTTAAAATAGTAGAGACTGCTAGATCCGGGTTTTTCTTGTTCATTATAAGCAACTAAGTTTTTTTTTTCAAAATGTTACCAATTTTATTTATTAAATTGCGAATATATCATATTTTCATAAAATGGCCATATTTGGGTATACATCTTGAATTTATATGGAAAAAGGTATAATCCTGCGTATAGTGAGAGTGAGTAGTCGCTCAGAATTCTTTCATAACATCACAGTATTGCGATATGTATTTGAAGATACGCTTTGTAGCACACAATTTTGAATTACACTTAGAGAAATGGTAACCCCCATCATCCTAAATAAAAATTACAAAAAATTATAATGAAGAAAGTAATAAGTAAATACTTCCCTGCCTTATAATGAGTTTGAGTTACTAAAAAAGCCTCATAACGATATAGCAGTTCGAAGAAGTTGATTTCGTCGTTTGCATTTTTTCAAACGTTTGCTTTGTTTAAAACTTTTCACTGCATATATTATAATAAAACTACGTTCACCACTCAACTTAAACTACATTTCAAAACCAAATTAACAAGTAGGCCAAAATAAATAACAAAATTTGAGACCCCTAGCAAAGTTTCAACATAGCTCAGTATCATTTCTAGTCTGTAAGCGAAAACAACTACAATTTTATAAAAAATCAAAAAACAAAAAAAAAAAAAAAAAAAAATTAGTTTAAGTTGAAAGTTAAAAAATTTATTTAAAAAAAATAAATTTATTTTAAAATAGTTTTAAGAAAAAAAAACAAAAAAAAGCTGTAAGATGTTGTTTATAAGCAATCAACAGCGGCGTTGATTCAGTTGGTAATGGAGGGCAGATTGATTAAAACTGAACCAGTTAATTCATCCCGTACGTATCTAAATTAAATTTAAGAAATACAATAATTTCATACGTAATTATTTTCAGATTTCCAAGGGTTTTAACAACACTACATTTAATTTCTGTCATATTGTCATTGGAGTACGGGCTATATCATGTTACACTTTTACGAGGCAGTAACAATTTCTGGTTACATATTTTATTTTTAAATGTTATATTTTGGTAAGTGACATACAACTTTAAAAAATTGTCAATAATACCATTTTGTTTCTTCTGCAGCATATAAAATTTATGGGATTGGGACACCCACACACAAGCGAGTACATTCTTAATACTATGTAAGCAACCAGACAAAATTCGAGAAAAACAAAATTTAACCCAAATTGTTTCCACAGGGCGTTAGGGACAATCATCAAACAACAACAATACATATTTTGATCCACGGTAGTAAAGCCAAGATTTCCCGATATTTACACGATTTATCTGGATATATGGATGGATGTTCGGGTGCTGCAACAGTTACACATACATAAATAATCTTTAAAAACATAAATAAACTGACGGTCAAATGAAACAAAAATACACTGAACACAAATACACTCAATAAAAATAATTAAAACAACATATGGGTGTTTTTTTTTTTCAACAATTTCCAGAAAATGGCAATTTGGTATGGTTATTGGAAAGCTGCAGCGCTTTTTGATGCATTCTGCAAAGAGTGAACCGCACGCATTTCAGATATTGAATAAGAATGGTACAATAATAAATTCTGGATTTTGAAATAATTGAGCCATCACAAATCGGTTGTGCGATATTCAATATTTTTAGCAAATCGTGGTATATCGCTTAAAGGATAAGAATGGTACAAAAAAAAATCAAACTATAGAGAAACTTCATATTGAATTCATAACCTCAAAATTTTATTTTGTTGCGAATGGAAATTGGAAATTATTTGAAAACCGATTTCTGCATTTCATTAGAGCTCTCAAGCTGGAACTGGATATAACCATCAGCCAAGTAGTATGCTCCAGCAGAGGTTTTAAAATTTTGAATAAACTTAGCTTGACTATGGTCCTCGCTCCAAACATGGAACAAAAGCTGCTCGAAAAGAACAGGGAGCTACAGATTAAAGCCGAATACGAACGTCGGTGTCTACAATAGAGATTTTATTAGGCAAATGGCGGGCAACTATGCCAGTGCCACGACAGCTGGGTGGCGTCGTGGCACCGACCTAACGAGGCCCACAAGTTATCCTTATACTTCACAAATTAGTGGTAGCATACTCCACTTGAAACTCAAAAGTTCGTTGGTTCGATTCCAGCACTGGTGCTTTTGTTTAGCACTTTTGAGCTACAAATACTCCATAAAATATTGTTCCATGTATAATAATAAAACTATTATGTTCCCCACTCAAGTTATATTTCCTTTCAAAAAAAAAATTAACAAGTAGGCCAAAATAAATAACAAAATTTTAGACCCCTAGCAAAGTTTCAACATAGCTCAGTATCATTTCTAGTCTGTAAGCGAAAACAACTACAATTTTATAAAAAATCAAAAAACAAAAAAAAAAATTAGTTTTTAAGTTGAAAGTCAAAAAATTTATTTAAAAAAAATAAATTTATTTTAAAATAGTTTTAAGAAAAAAAACAAAAAAAAAAGCTGCAAGATGTTGTTTATAAAGCAATTAAAGTTAGTACCAATATAACTTAAAAAAATTCTCGGAAAGTTAATTTTTGTTTCTTCAACAGCGGCGTTGATTCTGTAGGTAATTGAGGGCAGATTGTTTAAAACTGAACCAATTAATTCTTCCTGTACGTATCTTAATTACAACACAACATTTGATTTCTGGAAAGTATTGTCATTGTCATGGAGTGTGGACTTTATGGTATTGCATTGTTACGCGGTAGTAACAATTTCTGGTTATACATTTTTCACATCAAGATGCCAGACGTGTTGAAAAGTGGATAAATAAAATAAATTTTATTTTAAAATAGTTTTAAGAAAAAATATGTTATATTTTGGTAAGTGACAATACAACTTCGAAAAATGTGTCAATAATACAACTTTGTTTCTTCTGCAGGAGCAGCATAAATTTATGGGATATGGGACACCCACACACAAGCGAGTACATTCTTAATATTAGGTAAACAACCAGACAATTCTAGAAAAGCAAAATATTTAACCTAAATTGCTTCCTCAGGGCGCTAGCAACAATCATCATAAACAACAACACAAACAACAACAATACATATTTTGATCCAAGGTAGTAAAGCCAAGATTTCCCGATATTTACACGATTTATCTGGATATATGGATGGATGTTCGGGTGCTGCGACAGTTACACATACATAAATAAACTTTAAAAACATAAATAAACTGACGGTCAAATGTAACAAAAATACACTGAACAAAAATACACTCAATAAAAATAATTAAAACGAGAAATGGCTGTTTTTTTTTCATCAATTTCCAGAAACTGGCAATTTGGTATGGTTTTTGAACAGCTGCAGCTCTTTTTGATGCGTTCTGCAAAGAGTGAACCACACGGAATTGATCACATCACGCTTTTGAGATATTTAGGAATAAGAATGGTATAATAATAAATGCTGGAACAAACCATTATGCAGTGGACAGATATTGAAATAACGAATGGAATTCCGATTTCGTCATTTATTCAGCTTCTGCTCTTTTTGCTGCATTCTGCATCTATGATAACATCACGGTCTTGCAAAATTTGGCAATTGTATTCAAGGATAAGAAGTAGATAAGAATGATGCGAAATGATGGAATTGGATGAAAGCCATAAAGAACAGATTTTTTTTGTTTATTTGCACTTGAAGAATTTTAAAAAAATTTGTCAAAAATGTGCAAAAAAACCTTCAAATTTAAAGTTGTTTACTTGAGACACTTTCTAGGCGTTCAAATTCTAAAACGTCATATGAAAATTGACCAAATTAAAAGATATATGAATTTGAAAGATGAACGTTTTTTTGATTTTTTCGACTGCAAACGCACAGATTGCTTAGTTAAAATAGTTTTTTCTGGTTTTTTCTTGTTGCAACTAAGTTTTTTTTCAAAATGTTGCCAATTTTATATATTAATTTGCGAATATATCATAATTTCATAAATAATTCGCAGAATAGTTTTTGTCTTTGTGGTGCATAGAAACTTTTATAACTACATGTTTAAGAATAATTAAAATAAATCCCAAAATGGGATTCGAAAATCGCATATCTTTTATGAAAAAAATGTATTTTATATTCTAAGATATCTAGGAACTGCATCTAAAATAATAATGTATGGCTAAGTTCATAATGACATATCGAATTTACATTTAGCTTGCGTTAAATGTAAATCCCAAAAAGGGGCTTCGAAATCGTGCGTCTTTTTTGAAAAATATTTATTTTATATTCTTAGATATCTACGAACGGCGTCTAAAGTATTCCCAATTAATTCACATTGGGTCATATCGCACTTGCTTCTGCTCATTATAAATGAAACCTTCGCTTATGTAGACAGGGAAATAAGCATAGATGGATGCCGTAAACCTATGTGATAATTTCGACGCGTGTAAAATCGAATTCGATTTGAATTATTAATGCTGGGCGTTTTCTTTTTTTTTATTAATACACAAGTCATTTCTTGACTTTAAAAACCTGCTCATATTTCGGGCACTTTTGTAAAACTTTTGAAGTATATAGTATAAACCCTCAAGTTATAATGTTTCATTAATTCACGGTTGAGAGCTCTATGATTTGGATAAGTAAACCCAATGTTGAATTTTGCTACAGATAATGAAAAATCTTGCGATTACAAAAAATATCTTTGCAAATAAAGATTCAGATGAACTGAAAGTTTCGATATTTTTATAAATTCTTTAAGAAAACCAACTCATATTTGCAATAAAAAAAATTTTTTTTTTAATTTTAATGACCTAATAAAGCAGTTTATCTGTAATTAACCAACTGAAAGCTCGAGCCAACCTATGATAGTATTAGGGGCAATCCCAAAGCTTTTCTTCGCACGTTACTCATATCAAATTGTAAATATTCTTTTTGTAAATTTTTAATGTAAATATTTTAATATATTGAACGTTGCATTTATCCCAAGGACTTTTACTGAACGCATAGCTACTCTAAAAACAAGGGCAATTTTTTCATTAATTAAAAATGAAACGCAAAAAATCGTGATAAGTTCCATTAAAATGTTTAACACAACAAAACAAGCAGTTTTGATTTGTATTTATTGTTATTATTTAGCAAAAATTTTAAAAATATTTTCATTGCATAAATTAAATGGAAATGTTAATTTTATTTTACTTTTTTGCACAGGCTATACTAAGTATTTCAGCAAAATGTAATTAGAGATTGGCATTTCAGTTATTTTTCGACAATAAAGTGAATTCCAAAGAATTTATTGAAACCTTAATATAATAATTGCATTAAGCAGATTTTATCAAAATTTTAACATTCTGCCGAAAATATAATTTCATATAAATAGCTTTCCTTGTAAATGCATTTAAGTAATTTATGCATTTGTATTTTTTTTGAAAAATTACACATTTTTATGTGTATTATTATGCAATGGTATATCTTATCTAATATAAGTTCTTTGGATATACCTTGAATACTGCTAATGGAAAATTTCGGATTTAACAACATATTAAAACGGGATCCGGGGCATGGCAAACGGAAATGCGCTAAAACGAAGAAGATGGTACTAAGCTCCAAAAGGCGAACCGTTTACAAAGTGCACACGCTGTTTTCAGGTCTGCGCTGAGTTTTTGAACTAAGGAAGTTCGAGATGGCATGGTGAAAGGCAAACACAGCGGGGGTTAAGCGTCGATTAAAAGTTATCAAAGAAATTGTGAAAAAGAACCGTCGCAAAGATTTGTATTAAATCAAAAAGTGCCACTAAGGATCAAAAATTAAGAAGGCATATCACAAAAAGTCACTCACACATCACCCAAATAAACAGCAGCGCTGAGGTTCGCAAGTTAAAGAAGCTTAAGTTTAAGTTTTGACATCATACATCTAAATGTTAAAATTAGGACAGCCAGTGTATATAAATTAATGATTATTGACCTATTGCGGTCGGCCACACTATCAATAATAAATACGGTCACACTGTGATGTTTGTATGCGAAGCTTGCAGGTAGCAGAGCCACACGTTTTGGCCTCATACAGTGCAACTTAAATAAAACTCTTAAATAGGACAGCCAGTGTATGCACAATTTATTACTATTGACCTTTCCATAACTGCGGTCGGCCACACTTTTAAAACTAAATACGGTCACACTAAGAAGTTTGTAAGCAATTCAGCAATTTCGTGGCCGCACTTAAACGATTTGCTGCTGGCATTCTTTACAAAATAAAATAGAAAAAAAAATGAGTCCAAAGGGTACAAACGAGCCTTAAAAACTAATATACTCTTCGAATAAAAAAAATTATCTCTAATTGTTATTGTGTTATTGTGGCAAGCTGTTTATGTGTGGGTGTGCGTTGTTGGCAAACACAAAAGGTGCTTAAGCGAAATGAAAACAATTTTCCGCGCATATCAATTTGATGCTCCACAAATACCAAAGCCAAGGAGAAGCCAAACTGTAGGTAGTCGTCTCACACAAGACGACGCAATGAGCCACTTATACTTGGATGCCACTCACGTGATAAAGTCGTGAGATATTCACGCCTAGATTTGGGACTTTAAATTGCGGTTTTTTAAAATGTGCTTGACGTGTGCAAATAAAGGACTAAGCAGCCATAAAAATAACAGAGTATATAGTCCCTTAAAGTGGCATGCAAACAAGACCGCAGCTCATCCTGGGCGGAAAATGGCAGGTGCCACGACTTGTGTGTCATTAGCATTCGCGCCTGTGCAACTGAGTGGAAAACAAAAAACTTTTTGCCACGTTTAATTAAGAGCACAAAACGTTAGAAATAAATGAAAATGGCGACAGCTTAAGAGAAGTGTCTCAAGTCGGATTTTCGTCCGAGTCCAAAGACTTTTCCAATTAAAACTTAAAAAATAACTAGAAAAATAGGTTTACTTAAATTAGATGCAGCAAGCTAAAGTGAAAATTCGTGCAAGCAGTTCAAGCAGTTCTCACGCATACCATCTCTTAAGTAGTTTTTATGTTTTTAACCTAAAATGTTTTGGACAAAACAGGGAAACAAAGCGAAACTTTAAGGATGCTTTTAAAAGTAAAGATTTTGTAGAAAACTAATTAGACTTTCTAAAGTAATGTTGCTAAATAAACTTTTTGTGGAACTCAACAATATATAAGATTGTTTGTTGGTTGAAATTTGGAAAGGAAGCAAATAAGCGGGATTTCTATCAAGCATCGTTATTCGTCACAGCCTTCTTTATTTGTTTCTCATTGGAATACAAATTTTGTCTTATTTAGAGGTAAAAAGAAGCGAAAAGGATAGAAAAGCCTTCTTACCAAAATGAAACGTTGTGACACTGATACTTCAACATTTCTTCCAAAAAGCTGGGAAGTTTTGGTTATTTTTGTGATACCTAGAGACAATGGGTAAAAGATTTGTTTTTATCGAAAATGGTCGAACATTCAACTGTGATACCGATGCATTTTAGCTTACTTTTCCCTATGTAGTCAAAAGTCTAGCAAACCAATAAGATTTGTGCAGTCTGGGCATACCAATGAAAGGTATGAAATCTCCTTTATTGAGATTGACATTTTTGCGTTTTCGCATCAGCACTAGTCAGGCGCTGCATCGGGTCTAGCTAGCGTACACGGTTCAAACTCGGAACGTCGGTGCTTTAATTAAAAACACCACCGTTCGGGTTTGGCTAAGACTAACTTTTGGTCACTGTTCTCTACGAACAGCTATTAATAGAGATATCTTCATGCACCGTTTTTGGAGCGATGGCCACAGTCAAAAGTCCCCAATTTTGCAGGTTTTGCTTGCTTTCAACCAGTCTTTTCTGTCAATCTTGCAAATAACAAAACCCAACTTCAACTCACCCCCAATACTATCCATTTCGCTTTGTTTCCCTGTTTGGCAAAGAAAGGACGAAAAAATAGGTTCACAAAGTTGCTTGCTACTCACATTATTCTGGTGGCATCCCGCTGTCGCACTGACTCATCCCGATTCAGCACCTCAATGATCATTTTGCGCTCATTCTCCGACAAATTCTCCAATACCTGTGATGTGGCCACTGCCAATTCCGGACCGAGCGCATCTATTGTCTCGCCCGGTATGCCTTCAGTGGCGGCATCCGTTGTCGATATGCTACCACTGCCCATGCCCATGCTCAAGCCATAGCCATTGCCACTGCCACTCGAATAACTGCCTGGTACAATTGCACCCGTTGACATGCCGCTCATGCCCAGATTCATGCCCATGTTGAGACCGCCAACACCCATGCTGCCAGCGGCGGAAGGGGCTGTTGTTGTGTTGCTTGTTGCATGCGTGGCATTGTTGCTGTACTGCAGCATATTATTGCTATTGGGCTCTGATGCGGCTGCCACACGATGCTTATTGTTGGCGGCAGCGGCGGCGGCAGCAGTCTGCGAGGGCGTGGGCGGCAGGCGTGCACTGCGTCCACTTGACATGCTACACGGCTTTTGTCTGTATGTGTGTATCTGTGTGTGTTGTATGTTTGCGCGCTGGTAGTTGTATTTGTATTTGTGTGTGTGTGTGTGTTAGTTTCCGCTCAACAGGACAAGCACAAGGCCCAAATACAATTGAAAATCGTTGCAATGGCGGCTAAAGCGAAATGATAGCAGACACTCCACTCCACTCCAAAATGCCTGATTGAGTTTCGTTTCTCCTGTAACTATATATGTCTGTGCACGGCTGGGTGTCCCTCTGTCTCTCCGTGTGTGTGGGTATTTTTTGGTGTGTAATTTACTGTTAGGTTCTACTATTTCTGCAGCTGTTTTATAATTTTATTTTAATATCATGTTTTGTCATCGAAATCATGTCATTTAATGGTTGCCTGCAGTGCGAGTTGTTGTCAAGAATCGATTTCTGAAAAATAAGAAGAAAATGTTTGTAAATATAATGTTATATTTTAGACATGTAATTGGTTTTTGATTGAGAGCGCACAGTTAAGGATTTGCTTAATATTCAAAATACCGCGACTCTCCAATTATGCAACCTCTTCAATATCACAATGGGGGCGGTACTATGGAAGGCTGGTAACGTTCGTACTGGCATTATTTTCTACAAAAGTTATCCTTGCATACGCAGTTGATGTTGAGGACATTGGTTTGCCGCAATCGAAAAGCAGTCAGTGAGAGTAGGTCTTGCGGATTATGAAGATAAGATATACAAGTTGCACAGCGCCTCAGCTGCCATGTTGCAGCGGACGGTTGTACTTTTGAAATTGTCAAGGAATTCACGTATCTTGGCAACGCCGTTAACCCGAACAATACTATCATTCTAGAGATAAAGCGAAGTATCACACTCGCCTATGGTCTTGTGGGCAAATGTATAATAGAGATCTCTTACAATCGACCAAATTATCAAGGGGATGGAAACCCGAACAATACTATCATTCTAGAGATAAAGCGAAGTATCACACTTGCCTATGGTCTTGTGGGCAAATGTATAATAGAGATCTCTTACAATCGACCAAATTAGCACTCTACAAGACGCCCATTGTCTAGATACGTCGAGAGAAGAAAGCCACGGAATCTCAGCATAGGTGATTATCACTTCGAAGGAGTTGACTTGAAATACTTGGGTGTGTTGATAAGCAATGACAACAGCGCAAGGGACTGCATACAAGATCGGATTGCATCAGCTAACTAACAACAAAATATTTAGGTCAAAACTGCTATCAAGGGGATGGAAACTAAGAATTTATAATTCCATCATAAAGGCAATAGTCGCATATGGAGCAGAAGTTTGGACTATGATGGTGAAGAATCCCTTTTAAAGAAGAGTACTGCGAAAAATGTTTGGGCCAAAGATAAATGAAGGCGGTGACTACTTTCCAAGTAACAATGACGCATTGTTCAACTTAAAACATGACTAAGATGTAGTCAAATTCATTAAATCCCAGAGACTAAGGATGGATAGGACATGTTCTACGGATAGACAAGAACAGAGCACACATACACACCACTATCCTCAAGAAGCAGGGGTCGACAAGAAAGCGCCTATTTGACAATATTTAGACGATGACATACCGAAGATGGAAGTAAGGGACTGGCGCGCCCTTGCTAAGAACAGATACTAATGGAGAATAATCGTTGGGAATGCCAAAACCCACCACGGATTGTAAAGCTGAATGACGATGATGATGACAAGATGTTCATACTGCTCGTGTCCCAACATATTGTGTTGCGGACGAATGCAGCTATGCTTGGGGTTTTCGAGAGAAAACTTCTTCGTAAAATCTTAGGTTTGGATTAGGAACGACTATCGCATCCGAACGATCCATATGCTATATGAGCACTAGATGTCGGACAGCGTATTACGGCACAACGTCTGCGTTGGCACGGTGATGTCGTTCGTATGGACGAAGATGCTACAGTGAAGGAGTTTTTCAGGAAGTCGAAGGGGACGACCAAAGCCCACACGCAAAGACAAAGTAGAGGAGCACCTATCTTCACTTGGAGTGACCGGAGAAAGCGCCCTAGACAAGGGCGGCAGGCGAGAGCTGCTGAGGTTAACTGTAGCCCTATAACGGGTTGTGATGGTCAACTAATGTAAAGTATTTCTTATTAGCTTGGCAGATTTTTGGCACAGTTTCATCAACTTTCGCTTTTTGGCACAGTTAATATCGATATTTTTCGCCTATCATCAACATTCTTGAGCAAAATAATCTTGCACAGCGTATTACTATCAACAGATTGATAACCAATGATAATCCAATATTTTCGCCTAAACTTAGTGATTATCGATAGCAAAAGCCTTGAATTGTTACAATCAGCATTAACCGATTTGCGATACAGTGCTAGACAATCGCACCATTGCTGCAAGTTGGAATCGGACCAAAGTTTGCAACATCCTTCCATACTAAAACTGTTATGTTTTCCACTCAAGCTTAATTTGATTTCAAAAACAAATTAACAAGTAGGCCAAAATAAATAACAAAATTTGAGACCCCTAGCAAAGTTTCAACATAGATCAGTATCATTTCTAGTCTGTAAGCGAAAACAACTACAATTTTATAAAAAATCAAAAAACAAAAAAAAAAATTAGTTTTTAAGTTGAAAGTGAAAAAATTTATTTAAAAAAAATAAATTTATTTTAAAATAGTTTTAAGAAAAAAAAAACAAAAAAAAAAGCTGCAAGATGTTGTTTATAAGCAATTAAAGTAAATACCAATATAACTTAAAAAAATTCTCGGAAAGTTAATTTTTGTTTCTTCAACAGCGGCGTTGATGCTGTAGGTAATTGAGGGCAGATTGTTTAAAACTGAACCAATTAATTCTTCCTGTACGTATCTTTATTATATTTAAAAAAATTCAATAATTTCATTCGAAATTATTTTTACAGGTTTCCATGGGTTTTAACAAACATTTGATTTCTGGAAAGTATTGTCATTGTCATGGAGTGTGGACTTTATGGTGTTGCATTGTTACGCGGTAGTAACAATTTCTGGTTATACATTTTTCACATCAAGATGCCAGACGTGTTGAAAAGTGAATAAATAAAATAAATTTTATTTTAAAATAGTTTTAAGAAAATAATGGTAAGTGACAATACAACTTCAAAAAATGTGTCAATAATACAACTTTGTTTCTTCTGCAGGAGCAGCATATAAAATTTATGGGATATGGGACACCCACACACAAGCGAGTACATTCTTAATACTAGGTAAACAACCAGACAAAATTCTAGAAAAGCAAAATATTTAACTTAAATTGCACAAACAAGAATACGTATTTTGATCCAAGGTAGTAAAGCCAGGATGAATTCCCGATAGTTACACGATTTATCTGGATATATGGATGGATGTTCGGGTGCTGCGACAGTTACACATACATAAATAAACTTTAAAAACATAAATAAACTGACGGTCAAATGAAACAAAAATACACTGAACAAAAATACACTTAATAAAAATAATTAAAACGACATATGGGTGTTTTTTTTCAACAATTTCCAGAAACTGGCAATTTGGTATGGTTTTTACTTTCTGCAAGAGTGAATAACCGCGGAGATATTTAAGAATAATAAATGCTGTACCAAGTCATATACAGTGGACAGACTTGAAATAATGAATGGGTTTCATCCATTCAGCTTCAGCTCTTTTTGCTGCATTTTGCACAAGTGAATGGGCACTCAGAATTGATCATATTACGGTCTTGTGTATCGATTCTAAATTCATTGCTTAACGGATAAGAATGATACGAAATGATGGAATTGTAGGAAAGCCCCCAAGTACCGAGATTTTATGGATTCATAACTTCAAGCTATGCGCCATTATACGGTGTACAGATTTTAAAGCAAGTGGGGCAATTTTTGCTCTGACTTCTGATATCCATTCATTCTGTTGAAAAATTCACTTTCTGAAAAGCTCTAGCTCTTTTTGATGCATTTTCCTGCATGGAGGCTGTATAGCCACTCAGAAATGACTAATCACATTACGAAGACTATCATACTAACTATATAGCTTGGGACAGCCATTGTAGTTAAACGCGTTAACATGAAAATAAAAGGATAGGAATGGTACGAAAGTATGAAGCTGGAAAAGCTGTCAACTAAAATATAGTTCAGATAGTAAGGAAATGGTTTCTGCTGGTTTCTTATTAGAGATAGAATCAGCAGAGGATAGTTCCAGTTTTATGTTTATTTGAACACAACTTTTTTCTCTCAGTGTATTGTACAGCTCCGGCACAAGCTAAAATAGCGAACAGCAAAATTTCGCTCAAAAATGCGGTTGCATATGTGCTTTCTGTGAGCTTTTATTTAAATGTATCCTTCTATGCGATTCTTTCAGGAAATGCCAAGCAATGTGAATAGGAAACAATCGACTTTGACAAGACAAATTTGACACTTGAATTTAAAAAAAATTTGTATCGAAAACCTTCAAATTCAAAGTTATTTACTTGCTACACTTTATAAGCGTTCAAATTCGAAAACTTTCATATAGAAAATTGGCCAAATTTAAAGATATAAAATTGTCTTTTTGATTTTTTCGACTGCAAAACACAGATTGCTTTGTTAAAATAGTAGAGACTGCTAGACCCGGTTTTTTCTTGTTCATTATAAGCAACTAAGTTTTTTTTTTCAAAATGTTACCAATTTTATTTATTAAATTGCGAATATATCATAATTTCATAAAATGGCCATATTTGGGTATACATATTGAATTTATATGGAAAAAGGTATAATCCTGCGTAGAGTGAAAATGAGTAGTCGCTCAGAATTCTTTCATAACATCACAGTATTGCGATATGTATTTGAAGATACGCTTTGTAGCACACAATTTTGAATTACACTTAGAGAAATGGTAACCCCCATCAACCTAAATAAAAATTACAAAAAATTATAATGAAAAAAGTAATAAGTAAAAACTTCCCTGCCTTATAATGAGTTTGAGTTACTACAAAAGTCTCATAACGATATAGCAGTTCGAAGAAGTTGATTACGTCGTTTGCATTTTTTCAAACGTTTGCTTTGTTTAAAACTTTTCACTGCATATATTATAATAAAACTACGTTCACCACTCAACTTAAACTACATTTCAAAACCAAATTAACAAGTAGGCCAAAATAAATAACAAAATTTGAGACCCCTAGCAAAGTTTCAACATAGCTCAGTCTCATTTCTAGTCTGTAAGCGAAAACAACTACAATTTTATAAAAAATCAAAAAACAAAAAAAAAAAAAAAAAAAAATTAGTTTAAGTTGAAAGTGGAAAAATTTATTTAAAAAAAATAAATTTATTTTAAAATAGTTTTAAGAAAAAAAAAACAAAAAAAAGCTGTAAGATGTTGTTTATAAGCAATCAACAGCGGCGTTGATTCAGTTGGTAATGGAGGGCAGATTGATTAAAACTGAACCAATTAATTCATCCCGTACGTATCTAAATTAAATTTAAGAAATACAATAATTTCATACGGAATTATTTTCAGATTTCCAAGGGTTTTAACAACACTACATTTAATTTCTGTCATATTGTCATTGGAGTACGGGCTATATCATGTTACACTTTTACGAGGCAGTAACAATTTCTGGTTACATATTTTATTTTTAAATGTTATATTTTGGTAAGTGACATACAACTTTAAAAAATGTGTCAATAATACCATTTTGTTTCTTCTGCAGCATATAAAATTTATGGGATTGGGACACCCACACACAAGCGAGTACATTCTTAATACTATGTAAGCAAACAGACAAAATTCGAGAAAAACAAAATTTAACCCAAATTGTTTCCACAGGGCGTTAGGGACAATCATCATAAACAACAACAATACATATTTTGATCCAAGGTAGTAAAGCCAAGATTTCCCGATATTTACACGATTTATCTGGATATATGGATGGATGTTCGGGTGCTGCAACAGTTACACATACATAAATAAACTTTAAAAACATAAATAAACTGACGGTCAAATGAAACAAAAATACACTGAACACAAATACACTCAATAAAAATAATTAAAACAACATATGGGTGTATTTTTTTTTCAACAATTTCCAGAAAATGGCAATTTGGTATGGTTATTGGAAAGCTGCAGCTCTTTTTGATGCATTCTGCAAAGAGTGAACCGCAGGCATTTCAGATATTTAGGGAATAAGAATGGTATAATAAATGCTGGATTTTGAAATAATTGAGCCATCACAAATCGGTTGTGCGATATTCAATATTTTTAGCAAATCGTGGTATATCGCTTAAAGGATAAGAATGGTACAAAAAAAATCAAACTATAGAGAAACTTCATATTGAATTCATAAAATCAAAATTTTATTTTGTTGCGAATGGAATTTGGAAATTATTTGAAAACCGATTTCTGCATTTCATTAGAGCTCTCAAGCTGGAACTGGATATAACCATCAGCCAAGTAGTATGCTCCAGCAGAGGGTTTAAAATTTTGAATAAACTTAGCTTGACTATGGTCCTCGCTCCAAACATGGAACAAAAGCTGCTCGAAAAGAACATGGAGCTACAGATTAAAGCCGAATACGAACGTCGGTGTCTACAATAGAGATTTTATTAGGCAAATGGCGGGCAACTATGCCAGTGCCACGACAGCTGGGTGGCGTCGTGGCACCGACCTAACGAGGCCCACAAGTTATCCTTATACTTCACAAATTAGTGGTAGCATACTCCACTTGAAACTCAAAAGTTCGTTGGTTCGATTCCAGCACTGGTGCTTTTGTTTAGCACTTTTGAGCTACAAATACTCCATAAAATATTGTTCCATGTATAATAATAAAACTATTAGGTTCCCCACTCAAGTTATATTTCCTTTCAAAAAAAAAAATTAACAAGTAGGCCAAAATAAATAACAAAATTTTAGACCCCTAGCAAAGTTTCAACATAGCTCAGTATCATTTCTAGTCTGTAAGCGAAAACAACTACAATTTTATAAAAAATCAAAAAACAAAACAAAATTAGTTTTTAAGTTGAAAGTGAAAAAATTTATTTAAAAAAAATAAATTTATTTTAAAATAGTTTTAAGAAAAAAAAACAAAAAAAAAGCTGCAAGATGTTGTTTATAAACCAATTAAAGTTAGTACCAATATAACTTAAAAAAATTCTCGGAAAGTTAATTTTTGTTTCTTCAACAGCGGCGTTGATTCTGTAGGTAATTGAGGGCAGATTGTTTAAAACTGAACCAATTAATTCTTCCTGTAAAAGTATTGTCATTGTCATGGAGTGTGGACATTATGGTATTGCATTGTTACGCGGTAGTATCAATTTCTGGTTATACATTTTTCACATCAAGATGCCAGACGTGTTGAAAAGTGAATAAATAAAATAAGTTTTATTTTAAAATAGGACAATGTTATATTTTGGTAAGTGACAATACAACTTCAAAAAGTCTAAATAATACAATTTTGTTTCTTGTGCAGGAGCACCATATAAAGTTTATGGGATATGGGACACCCACACACAAGCGAGTACATTCTTAATATTAAGTAAACAACCAGACAAAATTCGAGAAAAGCAAAAAATTTAACGTAAATTGTTTCCACAGGGCGCTAGCAACAATCATCATAAACAACAACAACAACAACAATACATATTTTGATCCAAGGTAGTACAGCCAGGATGAATTCCCGATAGTTACACGATTTATCTGGATATATGGATGGATGTTCGGGTGCTGCGACAGTTACACATACATAAATAAACTTTAAAAACATAAATAAACTGACGGTCAAATGAAACAAAAATACACTGAACAAAAATACACTTAATAAAAATAATTAAGACATATGGCTGTTTTTTTTTCAACAATTTCCAGAAACTGGCAATTTGGTATGGTTTTTACATTCTGCAAGAGAACAACCGCAAGGAGATTTAAGAATGGTATAATAATAAAGCCGACAGATTTTGAAATAACAAATGAAACAAAAATACACTGAACAAAAATACACTCAATAAAAATAATTAAAACGAGAAATGGCTGTTTTTTTTTCATCAATTTCCAGAAACTGGCAGCTTGGTATGAATAACCGCACGGAATAGAACAATAATGATGCTACACCAAGCCATTATACAGTGGACAGCTTCAGCTCTTTTTGCTGCATTATGCATAGGTGAATGGACACTCAGAATTGATCATAACGGTCTAAATGCTAAGAGAAATTGCAGTTCATCATACGATGATACGAAATGATGGAATTGTAGGAAAGCCCCCCAAGTACCGAGATTTTTTGAATTCATAACTTCAAGCTATAAAAAGCTTTGAAAATGCTCCGATCTTTTTGAACATGACGGTTTTGTGATATTTGAGGTATGCAATATGCGAGCAACACGCTCGGTTTTGGCCTTTTGGCACAGGATTTCGCCCAGCACGACGAACACGAATCGGATAAATGACAAAACCTTGTGTGCTACTTTTGTTATTTTTCATCTTTAGAAGCAACCAAATTATTCATACAAAATTGAGGGAGGAGCTATATCATATTTTCCTTATTTCAATAAGTAAATTCATCTTTCATGCTGAGGGAAACGATTCTTCTAAAATATTGGTCTACTTTCTCTCAGTTCTCAGTATAGCAACCATATAATTAATAGCTTTTAATATCAAAAAGATAAAGTCAGGTCAGCAAAACGACAAGGATATATCAGCTTCACTCCTTATATACATCGTTTTTTTGGCTATATATATTGCGATTAAAAATCGCTTAGTCTGATTTGATATTCCAGCGATTCCCTATGTTTTTTTTGTTTATTCTTGACATTCTCAGCATAGTTATTTTCAGTGACACAAAAATTTATGCATGATGCACTCTCATTCCAACCTATACCTTATTGTACAATTTTTGCAAGAAAAGACCTATACACTTTAATTTTTTTATTGCAACATATACCAATACTCAATTTGTTCATTAAGTAACTTTTTATAATGTAAAATGAATCGCTTTTTTACGGGCTCTCTTCCAATTATTTTCTCTCCCAATTAGTGGCTCTTTTAAGGTTGCTCATAAAAAAAAACGAAATAACTGAAAGAAAAGCGTAGCCGGACCGGAACTTTAGCTCATAATAGAAGCATTGCACTTTTTAAGCTTCTTCGAGCCAACTTTTTTTTATGTTGACCCATTTTTGTAACTTTTATAAAAACAATAAACAATGCATAAGCTGTAAAATGGTTGAAGCAGCAGCAAGGGCAACAATTTTGTAATGAGAAAAAGGTTGAAAGCAGCTTAGGGCTTATTTAATAGCGCCAAAGTGAAAATACTCTTACCACATAGCCGCATGTAATTGAGCGGAAATTGGACCGCATGTCTATGCCGGAAATAACAAATCTAAGCGTTTCTTTTCTCTTTTATCACTTCCACTTGTCATGTTTGTTGGCGGAAACAAACAATAGACACGCGAATTTTGTCAGTATATGTAGCTCGGGTTTAAAGGGTCAAGGATATAGTGGATTTGGCGTGCTTTTTTTTGTGAAAAATACTTAGTGTTTCGCAAACGAACTTCGGCGACAAATTTAAGCGTGTATAGATAAATGGGCACACATTTGTTGGTGGGTCTTTTCATTGAATGTTTTGGAAGCTTACTCGAAAACGTCACTGTTCTTAAATCAACTTGGAAAACACGCAATGCCACTGCTTGCATTCCACCAAACCTGCAATATCTCTTTCAACTCAATAAAGTGCAAAATAATTATTAATTGCATTATTCTATGCACACATAAAAGCCCCAAGGCATACACTCCATAAACCAGTTAGTTCCACACGTAGTAAAATTGAATCAATATAAATATTTATATGGCGGTTTGGACTACAGCTCGCGGAAATGGAGCGCCATTTGATGTAGTTAGATATTGGCTACCAGATACAAGACAAATATAAACAAACGCGCCACCAATAAAGCTAACAATCACCTGGCTTATGTGTACGTGTGTATCTATACGTATACTTGATATGTGTGAGTGTGCAACTGTGCGTATACTTGATTTGTGTGAGTATGTGTATATCTATGCGCAGCGTATACTTGATATGTATGCATGTGTGCGTCCGTGCACATGGCAATATTTGAATTTCCATTAAAACTGAATTATATTGGTAAATACTGCGCTACCAACGTTTTGTTGTTGGCCAATACAAAACTTTTTGACAGCCACAAATCTAAATAAACTAATTGCAAGTCAATGAAATATAATTTAAAACAAATAAAAAATTTATTATAAAACATGTATGCAAGTTATTTTCTTTTTAATAGAAATAAGCTCTCGTATTTAACAATAATAATGTAATTGAATTTATTGTGCATGCAATTACTGCATAAAGGCTTAAAAATTACGATTAGTAGCCAGAAATTTTATTTGCTTTGTGTAAATATAAATGCATTTAATTTAAGCTTTTAATTTGGGCGGATGGGGCTTAGTCTAGTTGCATTTTAACTAAAAATTATGCAACAAAGCTGCATGTATCTGAAAATGAACAAACTTTTGCTATTTCGGCTAAAAACAAAATATCTGCCATATAACTCACTGAATGACAGAAATTGCGAAAAAGACTATGCAAATTCTGGAGAAAAGTCAATTAAAAATGCGCATAAATCACAGTTTTTTTTTTCGGGCATTCCACAACTTTGCAATTTTAGCGCGAATTTGCAATTAGCAGTGGAACGTGGCGCAATTTTTTGGGCGGGAGAACTACTCACAGTGAATATATTTTGCAATGATTGCTATGAAAAATATGTGTTGAATGGATTTGAAATGTAGCCATATGGTATAAACTTTAGCAAATAATAATTACTCAATTAAAGAGCAAAAGTTTTGGCAAACGCGCGTGAGTTACACGTGTCACGCAATTTTCAATCTTTAAGTCGCGTGGGTCACGCAATTCTCAATATTTGACAAATTTTTTGAAAAATGATTATCAAAATTAACTTTATGTAAAAAAAGAGGCTCAGCATCCTGCCTGCTAGCTCGGGCAAAATTTTTTGATCGATTCAGTTGAAAGAACATTTATACTCATGTACTATATTTTTAATACTTTCATGAAATATTTTAGTTACTAAGATAAGACAATATTGTTTTTAATTTTTGTATAAAATGCTCGCCTTATAGACTTTTTCATAATCCAGGAAATATCGGCCCTTTCGTGGAGATGAAAGGTAATAAGTAGATGAAAATTATTTTTACACTTTTTTCTGCGTTTTTTGTAACTTTTGCCTATGGCATGCAGCACAATCGGTCTAAACTTCCGACGCCTATAAATTAGCTGGCAAAAATATTAATTGAAATATTTTTAATATGTTTTTATGAGATATTAATAATTATTATGATTACTTATATAACTGAATGTATGTGTTTGGAAGATCACATCGCTTACGTTTACGAGTAAAATAAATTGCACTCTTTAAGATGATAAACTTACTTGTAGAACAGGCGGTGTCTACCGAGAGACTTATACATAAACTATGCTTTGTACTTTTTTTATCAAAGCTTTTTGCATTATTTATTTACAAAAAATAGATATATTAATTGCAATATGAAATAATTGTATTAATTAGAGACGGCCCTAGGACTTGTTTGCTGGGCTGGAGAATCTTTACGCTTCAGTCGACTCTGACGGCAGGCCCGCGTAAGCAACTTCACGAGAGAATTTTCACGTGCAGTTAGCTTTGCTTGGTGATTACTCTTTCTCACCCAAATTTTCTCGTTGACAAAACTTATGGGGAGGTCTCTATGGATGTTATCGTTTCGTAGATACCATGGTGCCTCAGTCATAGTTCGCAAAATCATTGACTGAGCTTGCAGTATAATTTCAATATTGTTTATTGATGCGTTTCCCTAAAGTTCACAGCCGCAGCACGGTATTGTAGAGGAGTTCCTTGTAGTCGAAACTAAGGGGAGAATTCCTCTTAATAAGCCAATGTAGACTGGCTGCTTTAGGCTTCATATGTTTCCCTTTAGATACTATATATCGCAGCCAGGTGAGGCGCCCAGATATTTTACTTTGTCTGCCTGTGGGATGCATGTATTATTCAGAGTACAGTGAGTGCAGGTTTGTTTGTTCAGTGTGAAGGTTACAGGTTTGATTTCGGTCTCGCTTATCTCAATGCGCCAGTTCGCGAACCGTCTTTCCTCCATTGTTAGATGACAGGCAAATTGTTGAGCAACGAGATCGGCTAAGTATTGCGGTATCATCAGCAAACGTAGAGATTGTGAGCCGATAGTTTGTAGGCATATTCCCTGTTTACAGGGTGTAGAGAACGATGCCTACCTTGGCATCCATTAGATTATCAAAAGTAAAGATATTATACAGAATGGATTCTAAAACGGAACCCTATCGGACACCTGCGCTGATAAGTTTATAACATCATTCATCATTCCAAAAGATATGAGTAAAAGATATGAGGGCAAACCAATACTTTGTAATTTTTGATCTTACTGCCAGTGTCAAACGCCAATTGTCTTATCATGCCTACAGATTTTTTTTTATTGAAGATCATGCTTTTAGTCATTCTTCAGCTTTTTGAGCGGACGGATGCAGCTGAAGTAATATCTAAGTTCTTATTATGCAGTAGGAAAACATGGTTATACTCAATATGAACTTTAAGTCTTGATTTTAAAATGCGCGACACAAGTTATGAAAATCCAAACAAAAGGCTAAGGCTTTTCCGAAGAGTCGAGTGACTTGGCTGATCTAGGAATTGCGATTTTAGCCAACTTTTATTTTCGTAATAAATTGTAAATAGGCAGATATTTCTAAAAAAGTTCACTCATACAAGCCAAATTGAAATGTCCTGATCCATTAAGCGCATTGCCATAAAAGCATGACATTTTCTTCAATTGTATATTGTTCATATATTTCTACGAAAATATATTTCAACAAACTCTTAATTAACTAAACATAAATAAATAACTTAATGGTAAAAAATTTGGAATTAGATTACTCTAGCCGCGTGCTGTTGCCGCCACATTGGCAGCTTGTTGAGCAATGGCCACACCCTGGATGGTGGCATCACGTGTGTGTTGCACCACACGTTCCACGTATAGTGGAAAATCAAAACTTAATAATTTTCGTAAGGGAATTCTTAAGCTAGAAACTTACGAATTTCTTGCCAATTTTCTTGAGCCAACCTGCTTGCGATTGTCCAGCGAACACAGCCAGTATGAGAGCGACGAAAATGAGTACCTTGTAAAAGTTCATGTTGCTTTTATAGTATTCCTTGTAGGTTTTAAGGATTTATAAAGTAGATTGTAGCTGCTTTTGTTGGTGAGCTAAGACTGATACCTCATTCGACTACACTGAAGCGCTTTTATACGAGAATCATTTATTTTTGTTAAATTAATTCTTTAGGACTTATTATTAAATACGGTATGGGAACATGGAAGCATACGAAATTTCGAATAAAAAAAACCTTTAAATCTAAAACTAAATATTGAAATTTTATGGTTTCATGTTGCCGAGGAAAGCGAAAAGACGTCTTTATCGGCATTTCATCATACGTAATACTAGAATTAGGTCAGTTGTAAAGCTCTCAAAGGGGCTTATGCAAGCTTTGATTAAGAAAGTTTTTAAACAATCCATCAACATTTTGATTAGCAAGCCTTTCTGGAAATCTCAAATCAATTTAATATAATTAGTTCAAAATTGAAACTGAATTGGGCGCAATACAATCAAATTCAATATCTAATATTCTTCTCTTCGAAAAAGACCACAGATTAAAGTTTTTTAAGCTTTTATAGTATGTTTAGAAATTTTTTTTTAAATTTATAATTAAAGACATAATTATCAATAAAAGATTCGTAGAAAAATAAAAGTGATAAAATATGATTTTTAGTTAATTTTAGGGATCTTAAAAAAGAGCATTTTAAAATCTAAATAAATATATCAAAACATGTTAATAGCATACAACATCTTTGTATATTAGGATAATAAACATAAAATTCGAATAGGTCTAAGAAAAATTTTCCACCAAAGCGAGATTTTCGTAAATATAGACTGCTTACTGGTTTTCGCATACCCAAGAAACGTAATATCTATATTTATTATTTATATAATTTAAGTGCAGAGGCAATACGATCTAGACTTGATTTGTCTGCCGAAAAACGCGGATCGCTTATCCACACTTAAAAAAAAGCATAATCCGAATAAGAGTTAACAAGGGGAGAAGAAAAGGAAACATTGGATCAATATGGGAATACTTTTTATCATATTGGGCCTCAGGCACAAATTT
The DNA here is from genome assembly GCA_035046065.1 of Chymomyza procnemis. Classification (NCBI taxonomy): domain Eukaryota; kingdom Metazoa; phylum Arthropoda; class Insecta; order Diptera; family Drosophilidae; genus Chymomyza; species Chymomyza procnemis. The sequence continues at coordinate 10,254,732 of JAWNOJ010000026.1, read as the reverse complement.
ATCAGCTTAATGATCTTCCCAAGATCAGTCTATGCAACAGGTCTGAAGACCACCTTCGTGTTAAATAAAACTATAATTAAACATATCCACAGACAATCAGGATTGCCTGCCGAACATCTCTGATAGGTTACACACACCTAAGAAAAAGCTTAAAATAATCCGAATAAGCATAAACAAACGTTTAGGAGAAGAAATGAAAAAGTCGCATCTTTATTGGCCACGTTAGAAAGTGAGAAAGTTTGTAGTACTCCCTTCATAAAAAATAAAGTTCCCTGCGGCAATCAAAAAATCTATTTCTATATGTTCAGCAACTTAAGAGCAGAATAATCTCTGATTATTAATTCTATCTTCCAAATAAAAAAAAATCGAACTACTAGCAAGCAGATTAAATAATAAAGTCGCATCGATTTCTAAATAGTTCGGATCTATTTTTGTTGATAAAAAAAATTTTCTAGTCATTTTAATCATTTTCATTTTTATAATAATTTGAACTGCCTTTCCTTATATTCTGCTACAATTTGAATACTTAAAATATTCCATTCATATCATATCATATCAAATAGTTATCCCAAGATCGTGGCAACACTACCCGCTTTTATGCCAATATCCAATACTTGGTTCGCCGCATCTCTGGTGTGCTGTCCAATTCGTTCCTATCGTATATAAATTTTATTTAAATAATATCGATCGCTTTTTATGGACCATAAGCCAAAACGAAATTCTTACCACTTTCTTCCAGAACTTCTTCCAGCGACCCGCTTGCGTTGGTACGCTCAAGGCAAGCAAAGCCAGCGCAATGAAAATTATAATCTTGGAGAAGTTCATATTGCTTAAGGGATTGTATATTTCCAAAGAGAAATTGTGTCTTCTGTGTGTCTTATCGTAGACTGAAGCTATTGCAGCTGTTGAGTTTATCTTAACTGACAAAGTCTTTTATATAAAAATGAGTTAAGATAGTTACCAAACTAACTTGTAATTTCCCCGCTAAAATTCTGTTCTGATATAAAAGACATAACGCAAAAATCTGAAAAAAATCCTAAAAGCGGCCTTGCTGGTACGGTGCTTTTTCTTCAATCACAAGTAATATACAAATCTTGCTAATCTACAAACATTTTGAGCTATTTTGCAAAAAAGTCAAACAAAAATCACCAAACATGCGGGAATTTACGCGGTTCATTAGTCAAAACAGAGATGATGAAAAAGATTTGTTTCAAGCTGACTTATTAATCGTCATAAGTGGTTCCGCGCATTAAAACAACAAAAGAGCCAAAAAAAATAATCAATAAAAATAATAAAATAATTTACTCTTTCGCAGCTACGAAATTATGAATGAGATGGAATTCTTTTATAATTAGAAACTCATACGAAAGGTAAACAAACAATGAAAATAAAATAAAAAACAAAAATTCGCAAAATTGCTTTACTTTTAGCTTTATCGCTTTGTTGTCTTTCTAACCAATTATAGCTTGTTTGGTTATCAGCTGGAGGGCAACCTTTAGCTTTTTTTCGTCTCACACCTAAGCCATTACTCACTCTCTGTTTGTCTACCTTTACTCTTCCGCTCTCATGCTCTGTTGTCTCTCTGTGCTTCCCATTATTAATTTAATACAAAGTCCCCCCTGATCGAAGATAATAATTTTGTTGACCTGTTGCTCAATCTAAATAAATTCACATTAAGAGGCATCTCTGATCTTAGGGAAACCCTATCATATTTTATGATGCTGTATTAAAACGCGACCATGGTAGAAATATACAGGTTACGTCAAGCAAAAAAAAAGTACTAGGGTTCGCGATTACGATGAAAACATAATAGGAATAGCAGGCGAAGGTAAACAAAGTGGACGACCTAAGCTCAGATGGAATGACCAAGTACAGGAGCACTTATCTTCGTTTGAAGTGACCAACTGATGAAGGTGAGGTCGGGCGTAACCCGATAACGAGTTGTGGTGACCAATTAAACTAATAATGGCTAAATAAAGTATGTAAAAAAAATATATAGCCAGGTTAGTCTGATAATTCGTCTGACAGGTGCCGCCTCCTGGGGCGGTGACTCAAATTCTTTTAGGAAAATCCTATCATTTTGAGAGTGTATTTTCTCCTCAAAAATAAAATATTCGGAAATTGGACACTTTTGGCTAAGAAAACCAACTCCTTCGCTCTCTCAAGTCTGCCATGTTGATGAGAGATCGTGCGCCATTTGAATATAGTAAGGCTTGACTTTGACATCTATTTGGATATACGGCGGATGCTTCGGTCAGATTTTCCAGGTTTGCCTTTCTTTGATTAGCACTTTATCGGGAAATTCATTGAACTAACTCACCAACCCTTGAATTTTTTTTTAAAAACCAGTAACATGACGCTCTGACGCTCTTCCAGTATCATTATAACGAGTTATGCGTTTGAGCTCACAAACGATCGTTGTGTATGAGATTTTAGCTAAATACAAATAAATACAAAACCTAAATACAATATAATGCAATCACACTATTTCTACTCTTCTCCGTTCTCAAGTCTGATATGTTACTGGTATTATGCTTCTTTTGAATATTGTAAAGCTTGATTTAAGATCATTTTTCGATATACGGCGCTTGTCTTGGTCAGATATTTCCAGTTCTTTTCCGTCAATCACACCGTTACGATTTGAATCCATTAATGATTTCTTTGTTTTTTCGTTCACCCGCGAGTAAAAGCTTTCGTGCGCCTGTAAACCATACTTGGAAGTAGCTTATTTACAGGAAATTAATACACGGGCATCATCGCAAGCGAATTGAAGTAAGTTACACTTCCAGTGCCGGAACTTCTCGTTATGGACATTTCTTCACAAAATCTATGTTGTAATCATAAACTGAGTTGAATGATTTGTAAGGTATTTTAAGGCCAGGCCTCTGCCATTCACATGTTATTAGAGTTTTTCCTTGGTACTACTTAGTAAAAATTGTTCACAATAAAAGCCTTAAGTGCATTGTGTTAGAAAAAAACGTACATTAAAAAAGAGTTAAAAAAAAATAAGATAAACCCATACAAAGAGAGAACTAATAGGAAAAACTGCAAAAACTTGTCACTTGTTTAGTCCATGTGTTGGTTACTCAATCAAGTGGGCCACCTCTTCTCGTTTTTTTGTAAACAAAAGGTGCCTAGAAACCCATTGATTGCATGTTCAATTTAATTTATCAATGCATGAGTCAGGGGGGGCCGAGAGAATCGAGTGAAGGGGGGGTGTGCTCGCTTTGTGTATATATTTTTGTGCCATATAAAGTTACTACAGTAACAGTTACAACAATGACAGCGGCAACAGTCAAAAGACATTTAAATGACAATGACAGTTAAACTGTGCCAGGACACTTCTGTGAGGCAGCAAGAGCCGCTGGGACAGGTGCTATGTACACTAGTGCGGGGTAGTGAGCGACGGCAATGGCACACATGCAAAGTCCAACAGTTTTATCGACTTGACGTAGAACATGGTTACAACAACAATAACAAAAAAGAGATACATAGATACACACAGATACATTGCTATGTATATATGCTTTGCGGAAGCGAGCTTCTTGAACAAAGCACACACTTTCAGTTGTCCGTCCCCCCTCACACGGCTCTTCAATCTTTTTATCTTTGTCGGACTGTCACACAGTTGCTGCTAACAATATGCCTACACTTAAAGCAACAAAAAAAAAAACAGTAAAACGAAAAACGAAAATTGAAAACGTCATAAAGTCGGTTGCGTCAGGATAGATGTGTTTTCTATACACTAACAAGGGATATAAGTGATAAGGAACAAGTTAAGTTTAAGAACAGGTTAAACCTCAAAGCATTGAGTTCTTTTGGCACTCATAACTAGATCATAAAAAACTTGTTCCTTCAGATTCCCTGTGCTACTTCTCACTGCAATTCCCGCGTGCGTGCAGTCGAGTCAACACATACTAAATAGTTATCACTACATACCCGGTGTGAGTGAAATCTAACCGCTCGCAGCACATATAGGCCTTTCAAACTAATGTAGTTTAAGTCGCCGAAAATACTAAATACTAAATTCTTTTAATTAACATTTACCATTCTTATCAGTTCCATCCCTAACTAACCATCTATCGTGACGCAATCAATCAAGATTTCTGCGTCGATACAATGGCGTTTTCAATATAAACTAAATATTTGATGCTGACCTCAGTACTTCAACTCTAAACTCAACGAAAACGATCTCTCTCCCGCTTTTCATTCCCTTGGAAGGAAGGAATTGTTGAAGGTGTTGGCCTTAAGCTGCCAACCGATAAGCAGCCACGAACTTCTCTTTACAAGATGCGTATATTTGCGCCTGACAAAATTTTGGCCAAATCCCACTTCTATTACTTTTCTCTGAAACGGTTGTACGAAACTACCGCCATCAAGATCAAGAACTTTATCCTCTATCTGCATTAGGATTTTCGTTCAGGCACACATAACATGTACTGCGAGTACCGTGTCTTGACTGTGGGTGTTGCCGTAACACATTACTGCCTTGATATGGGTGCACTTTGGGCCATTGATCACTCACTTTAAATTATTTGGACGTAGAGGATTCCTGCTGCAAAAACACAACGCGTGTACATTCAGCAGCTCCACGATTGCAAGACAAAGTTCCCATTGGTTGCACGTTTGCACCACACGGGCAACAGGAAGCTGTTCTCTTACACAAAACCTAGCACTTACTGAAAGTACGGCTGACATCGAGGACGGGACAATCAGTAGACACAAATGCACTGCGTGACTCGGCCTCTGATTGAAAAATCTTAGTTTCTAATCTTTTCTTTTTCTCTCTAAAAAGACATGATCGACACAGCTCGTAAATGCAACGTTACACGAGAAACATCGATTTACCTATTGCTGAGGTTATGAATGCTTGGGCATCGGTAACCGAAGGTCGGTGAATGGATTTCATTCCGCAGCACTCGTTATTTTGCCTAGCACTGGCATAGCAAGCGACTTCTTGCTTAAATGTTACCAAATAATGATAACGGACAACAATTTTTTGAAAACTATACATATCCGCAAGTGGGGAATAAGCTCCACATTCAAAAATATCTGTAAAATAATTAAGAATCTATTTTGGATTGCTAAGTTACATAGCAAATTACCTTAATTTTTAAAGCATTCGTTGGTTTGTACTTCAAGAATTTTGAATGCGTTTATAGTCTAAAGTTCAATAGATATTCTTTTTTTTTCGAAAAATCTAGCACCACGATTAATTTCTCTGATGTGACAGACCTTTAAAAGTGATTTAGTCGAACGTTGGCAAGGAATTCACATTTAATTTTAGACAAATATGTTATAGTCGAAGGTTCGATAGATATCTTTACTTTTAAACAACTCGGTAGGGTACAATAAAAGAGGGACAGAGACTGCATGGTAAAGAGTTTCTACATACACAAAACTGTTCCATCTAAGCTTTTTACTAAGGTTGCAAAATCGTTAGGCAAATTATAATATTTACTTGACCATGTAAGCCGATTAAAGCAACTAAGAAGGGTAGTACGTCATGGGAAACTCGTGCTAAAACTTAGGGCAAACGTAAAGGTTGGCATTCGAATAGGACAGCCAGAAACAAGCTTGACTCAGAACCCCAGTGCCACTCTGTAAAAAGCAAAACGCAGCTAGCACAAACACGTATTCAGTTTTCAAATATCTTTTCATTAAAAACTTTAAATAAATAGTTTCGCATGTTTTAATATGCCAAAGAGAGTATATAATCTTCTGTTTATGCTTATCTTTCACTTTAATATTTTTCAACTGCCTTATGTAATATGGGATTGAAATTGTGCGGGTCTGTGGGAGTTTGTGCTCCTGTGCGTGTCTCTCTTTTTTTTTGCGTTACGTCTGAGTGACAGCTCATAACGGCGTAGAACGATATCAATACAGCAACAGGCACAAGTTGGAGCATGCATCCCCAACAGCAGCATTCGTATACCTATTATCCGAGGCATTGCCGGAACAATGATGGATGCGTCTCAACGCGCATATGTGTGTGGGAGATTGTGTGGGTGTTTATGTGTATTGTCTAAGTACGAGGGCTGGCTGCAATGTATGTGGCACAATTAGGAAGAAAATTAGGCAATCATTTTGTGTTATTGCATTTAGGGGATTTCTTTAAAATTTTAGATGGGAAGGTTTCTGGGAACTCTTTTCTTTGGGTCGCCTTTTCAGGGAGAATACTGTTCACGGACTTACTGAAAGCTGGTTATTTCATACAACCACACAGAGCAAATTCCTGAAATTCCAATTCATGGAAATTGGAGTAATAGATTTAATAGCAAGAAATAGTACAAAAAATGTTTGGCATTAAAGGATAGCACATTTTAGATAAGTTTTTGAGGGCACGAGCAGTTTCTTTATCTTCATATTTGGAAATTTATGGAAATTTGCATACTGCGAAAGTCCTAAGAAGCAGGAAATCCAGAACTGTTTGACAATATTAAAAAAAACAACATATATGAAAGGGTACCTAAAATCAAATTATTACTTCAGCGCAATTTTGAGGGGTACTACGTGATGGAAGCTTTGGCAAAATCGTTAGAATTGCATATTTAGAAACTTGTTGTTTTGCATATACGGCAATTAATAAATAAATAAATAGCGAATGGCGATAATTCTGGACTATTTTGGTGGACTTCAATAAAATCAAAATCGCAACCGTGAGAAATTAAATTAGGCGAAAGTTTAGTACGCTGATGGTTAACTTCAATAAAATTGTGATCCCAACCGAAACAGCCGAACGGACCGATTAAAACTACTACAGCTTCCTTTATGGACTGTGAAGCTAATGATAGCCATAGATCTGAAAAAAAGTAATCGTTAAGTAATTAAAAACCAAGAAGCTGGGGATGAACAATATGTCCTTTAAAGGATTGTTCTCAAAAGTAAGCAAGAGCCAACTAGAGAATCTTAACTCAAATTTTTTGATAAGTATCTTGATAACGGCAGTTGTTATTCAGATAAATCACCAGCTCCGTAAGCCCAAAAATTTGGGGAAATCCTTATCGCTTACTTTGCTCGTCTTAGAGCACAACAAACTCGCTGAGCTGGTGATATTTTCATAAATGATGCGCGGAAAATATTTTTGTAGAATGGAGTGCAAAACGTTTATTTAATTTTAAAAAGCCGTTTTTCCTATTAACTTGGTTAAAAAATTTGATATCAAATTAAATTATATGAAAAGTCGCTACAGGGTCTATGAAATTGATTGCCTATAGTTAGTTGTTTTAGGTATAACCACTAAAATGAGCATTTGCAAAACATACAGAAAGTGTGGTATATAGGCAAGTTTAATGGGATAAGTTACAGAATTTTTTCAAGCAGACACATATATAAGAAAGTTATGAAAATTTCTACTGTTTTAAGTATAAAGAAGTGGGTCTCAGTAGCGTAGTGCTAGCGTACTCGCTTCTAAACCCAAAGCTCGGTGGTTCGATTCAGCAGCACTGCTGCATTTGTCTAGCACTCACATTGCTAGCAAATAACGAGACGCTCTTTATATAAGAAAATCGCTATTAATTGAAGTCACCACCGTTCGAATTCGACTATAAACTGTAGGACATAGAGATATCGTCATGCTGCACCTTTGCAGCCATGACCTTATTCAAGGGAAATAAATTTTAAAGAAAAATTAACATATAGCCAATGAAAATAATTAATATAAAAGAAAATTATGAGAATTTATACCTCTTAAGTAGAAAACAGAGTAATTCCAATTATAGATGAAGGCATTGAGAGTGTACAACTCCATTGTTTTCATTGTTTTGTGGAAGAAAATCAAAGCTTCTACTTCTTCTCCTCCAAAATCAGCAATTTAATGATGCAACTATATTTTAATCTCAGTGCTAAGCCGCCTGTAGCGCATTTTCTATGCCACAGATTCTTTGGCATTCATTCGCAATACTAAAAAACTTTCGGGAACAATACGAACTAAAATCGTACAAATCAACTGAGAAATTGCTGCAACTTTGCTGCGGAAACAGACTAATTAAGCTGACTCCATCCGTCTCGCAAATACCTAACCTTGCCCAACACTAACAAAGACAAGGATTATGCCAACAAACCGCCTTAAGGCAGTCAACTCCAGCGACGAAGCCAACTACCACTCGACCCACTCTCGTTGGTGTGAAAAGCTGCTTGCGTGTGATGAAAATGTAATTAAACATTGGACTCAGCCTGCAGTTGATTCTTAAACTTGGTTGCACTACTCCGGCAAAGCAGCTCTGCTTCTCATAGTGCTTATGGGTTGTATGAAAAATGCATTCACGTCGTTCAAGTTGCTGTGCGTCTTTACCTGATGCTTTTTAATTTTCACACACATGCTGAATGTTTAATCATTGCGTATACGCAACATGCACGCAAACAATAATTTTTTTTAAAAAAATTCATTATACGACAAGTGTGCGCTGCTCGCACAGTTTCCTCCCATCACCACTTTTGGGTCTCCTTTGTTTGGGCCACTTTTGAGCAGTGAAGCATACTGAAGTATTATGACCTTAATTGAATTATGGTTTGTTGGGCCAGACAAATCAATAAAGGACGAACAGTTGAGCAACCAAACAAACGGGGGAAGGGGGCAAACATTCAGCTGCTGCCAATGTCAGGTAAGTTGAAAACTTTTTTTGCTATTAAAAAGAAAAAAAAGAGAAAAACACAAAATAAAAATGCACATTGCGCATACGTCAAGTTGTACATGTAAAACGTTTTTACCGGACGGACGGCAGCATGAATAAATAAACAGCTGAACGGAATAAAAAGCGCCGCTGTGCAGTCAAAGAGATTAAGTTAAGTTAGTCAATTTTTATATACGCTTCACGTACGTTAGCTGTAAGGGGGAGGTTGAGTTGGAAATGTACAACAATGTTTATTTAAAGTCATTGTTGTTTGAATTTTAAAGTTACCAAGAAAATGCTCTTGTTTTTTTTTTTTTGTTTTTTTATATGCTGAAAGCATATTTGAGATGAAATCGTTTGTGTGAGGTTGGTACAGCCAAATTTAGGCAGCATTTTCTGAAAATTTCTTGACTTGAGTGTATTCATGCTGAAAATGCTTGGTTTTTAAGGAGGTCTGTTGCGTTGGAGTCGTTGGATTTGCTTATTTTATAAATTTTAACAATTTCTAAACAAAGTATTCTTTATAAGTTTTTTAATATTTTTAACTGAATATGTGTTCCTCACAGACCAAGATTTCGACTTTCGTAGAATACTCCTTTTAGAGGATGTATTTTTTTATTTTTACAAAATATATTTGACGAATTTTTGAAAGTGTAACTATTGTAGAAGAAAATAGGAAGAACTTCGAGCCACAGCCCCTATAGCTAGATGCTCGATATATTCATATATTACAATATCATATTTTGTATTAAAAACTTACAATATAAACGAAGCTAGCAATATTGGATATCAAAAATCCGGATTTTGGCATATTTTTTTTAGGTGTTTTGAGAAATCATACTTTATGCAAGTTAAAATCAATGAAACTTAGACTGTATAACGACAGAACGCGGACGTCAAGGAGCTGCCTCCGATAGCCACATTATTGTATTATTAACTGAATAGTATTAAGATTCTGGCTAAGTCTGCTTTCTTGATGGATTCAATCTTTTGGCATTCGGACAATTCCGCTTTGGTTCTTTCAGAAAGCATGCCCTATCCAAGTCCATTTTCCGTTCCTGATTTGAAAGTGAATAAAAAAATTTATACTATCATCACATAAGCCAAGTGAACGTGATTCACAATAGCAATTCGGCCTGAACCGGATTTGGAAAACTATGGTTCAATGTTGCGACCGTCATATTAGGCATACCAAACAGTGACGCTTTTGGATCGCTTCACTAGTCAATGTTACATATTTCCTGAAACCACAAAGCTGTTGTGGATAACATAAACAGACGCTTGCCTAATAAATAATCTTTATAATCACCTAAGCTGTAATCAACGCATAGCGATGATATGATTCTGAATAGAAGACCTCAAGGGTTACGTAAGCGAATCCAAAAAATGGTAAACAAAAATTTTGGATGAATCATAATTTTACATGCATCGAGTCAGCTTCTAAATAAAGTCTTACAAAAAACAAACTTGGTAAAAAATCACCCTTTATATGTTTCAGAAATTTCAGAAATTTGAATTTGAATGAATTGATCATTTAAAATTTTATGAAATAATTCCTAAGTGTCTGAAATATTTAAAACTGAATTTTCTTTTTATTAAAACCATAATTAAAAAAGTCAAATTTTTTTAAATATAATAAAAAAAAACGCGAATACGTTAAACGCTAAAAAGCGCCACGGATAAAAATGGGGGATTTCATTATTGTCACATAAAAAAAATGAAAAACATAATATAAAATCGCCAATAAATATGATAAAAAACATTACCAATAAAATCAGTGGATCTATTTTAATATAAAAAAATTTAATGCTTGGTAAATAAGCCAACAACAGCATATATTTCATAAGCAGCACTTATAAAATTCGAAGTTATTGATAAAATTAATAAAGAAAAGCATCTGTTAAATTGACACTTTGTTTTCTGTACGTCAGATTCATATAATTCGCAATCCCGAAAACTCACATTTCCAATTTCAATATTTGGCAAAACAATAAAATTAATCATGTAAACGATGGTTGTTTAGGCTTTGGCACGGTATTATTCTTAAATTTTAAGCTTAAATTTGGAAAAAACAATCCCGAAATCCCAAATTTCTGCTCAAATATAGGGCCAGAAAACATAATTAGATCTGTAATTTTAAAATCGAAAAGACAATGAGTATATGTTACTTTTTTAGCCAGCCAAATCATAACAAACTAATAAGGACAATCTTTTTATCAAGTTTACTATTAAAAATAATATTTTGGAAATGCTTAAATTTGGCGTATATAGCCTTACATTGAAAAATTAAAAAAACTCCATACAGAGTAAAGGACACAAAGGTATAATGAGCCATAATATGCCTTCATTGCGAAATTCTTTGTTTTTCATAGATTTCTTCTCACAAAAAATCCCTTTTTGTGTATGTGTAATTCTTTCTTTCATTTTCAAAATATTTACATGCAAACATGCTTATATTGCATTCTCCCAGCAAAATTTCTCTGCAACAAATAGCACAACTGCAAATAAAAACAACAAATTGTCAACTACCACCCGCTTTTCATCGCAAACTTCACCGAAAACTTGTAATACTCTTTGAGCAAAGTAAAAAAGCGCATAAATAGCATAAAATAAGTGAACATTTCAATGTCATTAAGGAATGCAACAAAGAGAACAAGTCAAATCAACAAATAATACCAGACTATTGTTGTCTGGGGGGACACTAAAATGTTGTCTACTCACAGCGGGTCAAATGTATAGAAAAGTTTCCTTCTTGAGTAGCTGGCTGGGCAATATGAGCTACAGGGAATATATATGCATTGCATACTTTCAGGGGCAGCAACTTAAACAATGTAAAAATTGCGGAGAATAACATTGCAGCGCCATGACAGCCGGAAAGCAGAATAGCCGGATAGCCGGATAAGTGGACAGACAGTAAAGTGCACGCTGTGCATATACAATGACAGCAAATATACACAGATACTCGCACACACACACAACGATATGTACTGTGCATTTTTATGGCAAAACATGAATCTAAACGGCGAGTAAACACTTTATCGCATTGAAGGCACAACAATAACACCAACAAGCACACAATCAATGTCAAAGTGCCGCTTAAAAATATACATAGCAGCAGCCTGTAGAAAAGTGCTTCATTTAGTGTGTGTATCTGTGTGCGCTTTGTATCTGTGTGTGTGTATATCAATGTCCAACTGCTTGATTGTGTGCAGCTGGCTGCCCTTGTCAAACTGTCTTAAGCTCTATACTAAAGGCTACCGAGCGCTTATATTACTATAAAATAAGTGTTGAGCAATGTCACACACGCACACACACATACACACACACAAACACTAACACAGTTACAGACTCACTCGCACAGATACAGCACTTATACAGTTGCACAGATGACATAGAGACGGCTTGTTACACGCTTAATACATATGTATGAACATTAAGTATCTAACTTGTTGGTGTCAAGTGCTTGTCGACAAGGTTGTTGCCGCACTTATACAAACACATCAACTATACACACATATAGATACACCCAACACACACCCAAAACACACCCAACACACACCACACAGATGGCACACAATATTGACTACTTGGTACTGACTTGTAAGACCAAAGTGTCAAGTTGAATATGAATCCAGAATGTGTATCTTTTTACAACTACAGTAAAGACGCATTAAAAATGGACGATAATGCCTAGACCAAAAACGCACTAGTTATTGCTGAAGGCTGCAAAATATTTTAAGCCCACAATATGCGACACTGGAAATGTAATCAAGGTGTCTGCTATCTGTAAGTTCTGCTGTCTGACAGTTCAAAGTATTGTTTACAAGCGCATGAAAGCATTTCCGCGCGGGTGAGCGCATCGCTACTAGAATTCATAGATAATAATGTGATTGCACTATATTTAGCTGGAAAGTCACAACAAGCAATGGATCGTGAGCTCAAAGATCTTAAAGTTAATAAATTCGTTTATCGCATCATAAATCGTCTCAATGCTGATGGTAGTATCGCAAAACGTTATGGCGGTGGACATCAATAGACTGCAAAGTTATGTGAAATGGTTCAAAATAGACTTGAGGGTATTCCTCGACAAAGTGCCAAAGAAATTGCGAACGAACAAAAAATATGCGACCGTAGCATACGCCGCATACTGAAAAATTAGTCCAAGATCAAACCTGACAAGATCCAAAAAGGCGCATGATCTCACACTTAAGCAGCAACAAGACAGATTTGTAAGAGCGAAGGAGTTATATTTCTTGGCGTAAAGTGATTTTCGATAATAAGGCTTACTTGAAGCAGCGTTCTTGCGAATATTTGTGCCATTGGGTCAACAGCAGGCAGCAACTGACATAGATAAGGGTTTGGGCCACTTTAAACGCAGATGTGCACTCTGCAATCGTTGAATTCAGCCCCCATATTATCAGCAATTATTTGAAGGTAAACGTTTCAGTAGCAAACCACGGAAGTTTCAACAGAACTTGACCCCGTCTCATCGAAACGCTTGATGGAGAATTTGAGTCATCGATTGGCAGCAACTGCCTCTAACCGCAGATGCGCAATATTATCGGGAAAGAAATCTGAATATTGCTATCAAGTCGTGGGCAGATAAGCATTCTGGTAGTAGACCACGGAAGTTTCAATAGAACTTGGCCCCATGTCATCAAAACGATAGGGTTTACTTGAAGAAGCGTTCGTACGACAATTTAAGTCATTGATTTGCCACCAGCAGGCAGCTCCAGCTACATGTAATGGTTTGTGGCGCTTAAACCGCAGATGGGCGCTGTCTCATTGTCGTCGAGCCAAGCGTCAAGGTATATGAGCAGACAAACATTTCGATGACAACCACGCAAGTTTCAACAGGACTTGGCACCGTCTCATTAAAACGGAAAGGTTTATTTGATGCAGCATACATACGAGATGTAGAACCGTTGATTGGCTACCAGCTAGTAGCACCAGCCACAGATAACCGCAAATGAACACTCTCCAATCATTTTCGTCGAGCCCAGCGACAAGGTAAATGCGAAATGCTACCAGGAAAGCATTCTGGAGGCTGCTTTCAAACCGTGGGGCCAGCCCACGGATGTTTCAACAGAACTCGGCACCATTTCACAACGCTCGAGTTCACCAGAAATAGCAGATAAACAACGTTTCGAACTTCATGACGAACACACAATGGCTCTCGAATTTAACTGACGCAAATTCAATGGAATATACTTTTTTAGCCTTTTGGACTGTTAGGTTCAAACTTAAAGATACATCAGTTTCGAGGCGTTCTTCGCAAGATAACCAATTTATTGCAATTCGTTTTTGTACCATCTCAGGGCTATAGTCAAGGCACAAGGTGTTCATATACTTTAACATATTTTTTACTTTAAATTGAGTAAAAGTAATTTACCAAAGTGATATTATGGCCTATCCTAGACTTCAAATGCCGTACTTTGCAGCTTGTAGAAATTAAGCGGTAAGCTCCAGCACATTCTGGCTTATATTGCCAAGTTTCTGTCTTTTATTTTCACAAAAAGTGCGAAAAATTAGAGCATTATTTTCAGGGAAAGTAACAGTTTATGGTTTAAAAATGCTGGATTTGCTATGATAGAGAATGCACCACTTTTTTCACAAAACCGTATAAAAAAAAGAACAATTAAAATATGTTTTAAACATATTTAAATATGTTTTAAAAATATGTTTTAAAAATATGTTTTTATTAAAAAATATGTTTTAAAGGTTTTTATTCTTTAATCCATTTGCAACATTAATTTAGATTTAGTTGATACGAAAATATACGAAATGTGCGCCTCGATAGGGTAGTATAGGAGCTATTATACACATCCCCAATGCTCCGCCTTTGGAGCAATGGCCATAATCAAGGGTCATAAATTTGTTGTTTAAATATTAATTATAAAGAAATAAATTCTTAATACAGAAAACGAGTGTAACGAAAATTATTACATATATGTGAAGTATACAAAATATTAAAAAATTTATTTCTGAACATTATTTGTGCTTCAACTATAAAATAAGCCGGTTTCACAACAAATCCTTCATCAAGATTTTTTATTTATTGTGTATCTACTGTACCAAAAATTATCTGAGGCTGGGCACTTGCTTATTCCGCGCGGTATTGTCCAATGGCAGCTATTCATATTTATGTTTTGTATTTACAACAATATAGATAAAAATCAACACACAGATACACACGCATACACACACACACAGATACACAAATACGCACGTAGCTACTTTTGGGTAGTTTCATATGCTTATTGTTGTCGTTGCTACTGTTTGCTTGTTAAGTTTTATTGCCGCAGGTTGGGAGCTTTAATAAACAAAAACAAAATGGCTTAAGGCTCTAAACCGGAAGTTTGATTGTCAAACTGTCGCAATGTCGAACTGTCAGTTGCCGGAAACGGAAACAGTTGCCACAAGCATCTTAATGTGCCTCAACTTATTACTTTAGCTATGCATGTGTGTGTACGTGTGTGTGTGCGCGCGCTACCGTGCGTATACTTAACATTTATATGTAAATATGTTTAGACTTTGTTGCTCTTTTGGATTTACTTATTAATGCTGCCTACCACACTCCAAACAAATTTAAACTTGGCCCTAACGCCAAATCACTTAGAAATATTAAAAGTTAATACATAATTTAATATTTGTTTTGCAGCGGTCGGGTCGGTGGCTACCACTTGTACCCCCTCGCAATTATTTTAATGTTAAAACCTTTATTTCGATCGATTTTTTCATGTCAATGAACCAACCAAACATACTCAGACATTTACAAGCACAAACATAGAATAATTATTTACATATAAATTATTGATGTGCACACTAATTTTAGTGAGCCTTTTGTGACCATTTACATAGTTTAATGGGTGCGCATGGGTGTGGGACACATTATGGCTGTCAATATGATAAAAGGCATGAAATTAGTTTTGAAGAGTAAACATTTTGTCTAGACGTTAAATTGAGGCCAGTTTGCGGATGGAGTTTTCGGAAGGAATTACGGTCATTTAGTATGCAGCAAAAATAAATTGCGTAGCAAAATAGGAATGATGGCCGTAGGCTTCTCTAAGAAGTAAGGCGTAACGCTAAAAAGAAGTTTATTTGTTTCGTACTTTTGTCTTAAAAGATTACAACACTTTGTGGGTTGCTGTTAAATTGATGGCAATCCTATAATGAAAATTGCTCAAATTTGAACCTAATAAATGTATTTTTCGCAAAACAAACCCTAAAAACATTGCTGGAAGTAATAATTTTAAAAAGTAATTTTCAATTTTAGTTTCGATCGTTCTGTTTCTGATAAACTCATTGATTTCGGGAAAATAGCAATTAAGAATGGAAAGGGCGCGGAGTATACTTCCAAGCGCTTGCGACAGTACTCGAAAATCAGACATGCCCCCTTTCATATTGTGATTTAGAATCTACGATTATGTTTTATTTAAATATTCCTTAAAACATATATTTTACGAATATTGGATGTTTTTGTCCTCGACCTTTGGCTGAATAATAGCATATGCGACCCAGAACACCTTTGCCATATTCACAAGCAGATGTTGCCTTGGTAAAGCCATTAAGATAACGACATGCAAAGGGAACTAGTTCCTGCACCATTTAGTTGGCGCACCCTGTATTATTACGGCTTTCTCATTCTAGTCAACGGATCCTGTTTGTTCCAGTTTAATATTGGTTGTGCCCACTTCATCAGAAGCTGAGAGCAAATGACAACAGATTATGCCGATCCCCGCAGCTGTGCGCAAATATAAAATGACGGCACAGGAAAAAACAGTTTCGGGCATGCCAAGAGGCTCATAGTCGAGATGCATAAGTTTCATCGTAGTGTGTCTCCTGATTGGCACACAAATATGTTATATCTGTATCAGCAGTATCCGTAGCTTTCACAATGATATTATACACATTGTTAACACACTTTAAGGTCTTGGCCATGCTGCCCGGATTCATGACCATTGAAATATTCATTACCATCATTACCTTGAGGTCTTGGACTATGCGGACGACATATGTCTGATGATGATGATGATGATGATGAACAGAACAGAGCTGTGGAGCGCTACAGGTGAGTCCCCTATTCACCTCCAAATCAGGAGAAGAAAAAGGACTTGGATAGGGCATGCTTTCAGAAAGAGCCCAAGCAAAACTGTACGAGTGGCACTAGACTGCAACCCACAAGTGAGCAGACGAACAAGACTATCAACAGCAACTTAGATCAAGAACAAGCCCAGATTAGCTCGTCATGGGACACCGCTAAGCAGACGGCACAAAATAGAGTCCGGTGGAAAGCCTTCATTGAGGCCCTAAGTTCCTAAGAGGCTAATAAAAGAAAAAAAAATTAATCAAATATTACCATCGCAGCGAAGATGGTATGTCGAATCCCAATGGCAGGAGTCACTGCAATCGAAGATGCCTTCATTTAGCAGATCTTTGTTTGGGTCTAATATATTCTTATGAATTATAGCTTGGCTAAGTCGTAAAGCATCTTTATATCATTTAAGATCGTTAGCTAATTTATAAGGAATGCATGCTGCGTACAAGTAAAATGAGAGAGCGCACTTCCAACTTGTATCTTTTAAGACCCCAAATATTTTATTACAATGTTTGGCAGCAATCAGATTGTGGCAAAAAAAATGGAAAAAAGTAAGAAACTGTGTTACTCTAATGAACTTTTCAATCTTTTCTACTTCAATACTTATTACCCGGAAGTGTATCAACGTACCAGCTAGCGGAACTGCTAATGGAACTCGTTTCCCCTATAACAAACACAAACACTTCCGTCAAAGCAACCGTAAACAGTTGCAACCTTATTCGAACAAGTATTTTTTTTTTGCTGCTAATTATTCCATTTTAATGCCTTTAAAGCGCCCATTGTAAAAACTTTTCGCATAAAAAAAAAAAACAGCGCTTTAAAAGCTAATGGAACTTTATTTTCTTGTTATTTTTAAGCACACGTGCCGCCAAAACAAACACCGGCATTGGCGGTCATGGTAGACCCAAAAAACAGAAAAGGAGCAAGTACTGTTGTGTGCTTCTGCACTTAAGCACTTAAATGCTACCGCCACACAAAAGCTCAGCCGGAAGTCCCTACGTAGCTCTCTTTCTAATCGATGCTCAGTTTAATAATTAAAATCCCATAATACCCCCGTAACTGTTGCCAACGACAACAAATCGAAGCCAATTCACATACAAATTACGAATTACAGGCATTAATATTTGAAAAGTGGCAGCAGGTAAGCGGTAACCTTAAGGTCAGCCCAAGTACTAAGTCAAGTGGCCATTGGCCATTGGTTCCAATAAGTTTCTATAATATAAATTTCATTTTTAAACTTGACATGCATAGCAATGACGACAGTAACTTCAAGCTCTACAAATACACGCGTATGCTTGTCGTTGGAAAAACTTTTCAATCCGGTGGACATGGCGAATATGGTTTCTAGGAAATGTCAATGGAATTGGCGGACATGCAGGAGGCTGCCGGGGCTGGGTCTTAGGTACACTGGCGCACACACAAGCAACAGCACAAGCGCAAAAGTGAAGTGAACCAGAAGTTGAGTGCACTGTGCTTTGAACCAAAGCTACCGGAGCGCTTCAGCTTCAAATATTTACACTCACACACACTTGGATACACACTCACACACATACATGTAGCCAAAGAGAGTGGGGCAGTTTGACAGGAGTGAGGAGGCTAGAGAAAAGCCAAACACGTATGAAATTCATTAACGTTGAGTAAAAAAAATAAAAATAAAAAAATATGTTTAAAAAAATGTGAAACTTTTAAAGTGGGAATTGTTGACCAGGGAATACACTGAAATTGCTGAAAGTTTTTATTTTTAATTTAAGTTAATTTTTTTTAATTTGCATTAGTAATTTAGTTTTTATTTCCCAGTTACGAAGCACTATTTATGAAGTAAATATATCTTATCAAAAACGCAGTTCTAAAATCTCTAGACTCAAGTAAGTGTTTTTAAATCCGTGATTTTCGAAGATATTGTCTTGTCTGCCTATACAGTTACATAAATTAGTGCAATTCTTAATTTAAAATTATAATAATTTTCCATGCCGTCAATTAAAGTATTGTTTTGGCAAAGTTGAGCCATCACTTCAGGAATTAAAGATAATCCAAATTTTTAAATCAAGCAATTTCAAAAGAATGAATAATTCCCTTTGATCGCTTCAAAGCACCAAAATGGAGTGTAAGTCATATAAATATAAAATAAATAAAATTTTGCATAAAAGAATTGTAAGCTTAATAAAAGGCACCCATTTAAATCCGAAAAAAATCGAACTTTTATAAAAAAATTTTGTTTCTTCAAAGTATATTGATTAATAATCAAATTATAATGAGCAGATTTACAACTACGATATTATATCTTGTATATGTTTACATTTCTAAAGTTAGCAATAAATGAAAAAGTTAATAAAAAAAAAACCTTTAAATAAAAAAAAAAAACAAATCTTTTAAAACTGTGACCAAAAATAGGCAACTAAATGTATTGCTTCTGTTTTAAGTGTTAAATTGAATAGTGGATTGACAGATTTTTTTCCTAAAACATGCAAATATCTGACTTATCGTGGAAATGGTTAACAGAAAAATTAACAATTAGCTTAAAAATAAATTTAATCTCAAAGACTTAGTTCTGCGTTCTTTTTAACTTCGAACATGATATGCAGCGCTACCTTAAGCTTTCTAGACTTTATATTGTGACACATCCATAGTGCCACCTCAACCCAAATATCACACTAAGTATGTGAGAAACGGTTATGAATCATAAGCCTAAAACAAATCAAAAATTTTTTGGCGACGCCAAACAGTACAACGTAAGAACATGTCTAGACATGCAGCTGAAAAACAAAGCTAAGGATGCCTAGACGTGCAGCTGCATCAATAAAACAAAGCTAAGGTTGATGAAATCCCAATGAGCTGTTAAACTTTGTTGGACTTGCAACGCTACGTGTTTGGCTCTTGTTTAACATCGAACATTGGCAATGCCCAGGTTTCGTTAATAAGCTAGTATTGAGCATAAATTAGTCTTTGTATTATCGTTGTAAGGACATGTATGTAAGGATCTTTTTTTGTTTATTGTTATTCAATTAAATAAATCTAACACCATTCAAATAAGTCTTGTAATTGAGTTCTACTCAACAAGCCTAAATCAAGCTAACTTGTTTGATAAATAATAATAACATTCTTATAAATTAACAAGATGACTCATACATTGTAACTTGTGAACTTATTAAATAAAATATTATTTTTGATGTTGAATCGAGTCTACAACCATTTATTATATATATATTTCTATCAAAAATATTGTTTTAAATTTTATTAATTTGTTTTTAATTGCGTTCTTTTAATAATAGAGTATAAAGCAAATATAATTTTATGAACTTTAACGAGAGTTCTGCTATTGTGGAAATTAAGCAATATTTTGCTATACAGCTAAAAACACCGAAAATACAAAAATTACATTTTACTGAATCAAGCAAGAGTTTCTTACTTATTTGAAAATTTCTAAGGAATTGTCAGCAATATTTTACAATTTATGCTTTTGCGTCAATTGCTTGTTTAATATTCAAATTATTTGTAGTTCAGCAAATCCACGCTTATTAAATAAATCAAAACTGTTTCCATAATTCTACGAAATCTGAGTTATTACATTTTTTGCCCTTTAATGCTGCGTTTTTCCGCCTATTACATACAGCTGCTGAAAAGCAATATGCCCTGGGGAATTTCATTGACTGTAGAGTATGAAAATAAAGTCTGAGCAGGCCACTGCACAGAGGCAAATGGCAGCCGTTGGCTGTATCAGAAAAATCTCTCATAAAGTCACACACTCTATCAAACACTCTCTCACACACACACACACACAGTCGCATACTCTCTGCCACACAACGCTTGTCAATGTCTGCCATTGCGTTTTCTCTATCTCTCTATGTGTAGGTAGATGTGTGTGTGAGTTTTTGCGGCTTTTTCGTGGCATACGCGTCGTATGATTTATTAAAAACAAGAAATATGCAAGAAAAAAATTGTTACGAGCACCGCGTAAAGTAATAGCATAAGTAGGTCAAAGTGCGCGCTATGCGATGATGATGATGATGATGATGACGATGACGATGTGTGTGTGTGTGTGCATCGATGAGTGTGCTAGTGTGTGTGTGATTGCGTTAGTGTGTATGTGCTAGCGCTCGAAGTGTACCTAAGTATTGGTGAATTAAGCCAAAAGTTTACAAGCATTTTGGCCAAAGGTTAAGTTGCTGGTCATTATTTTTTAATGCACTCGACGACATCCGCTGACAATGACGCCGTCAACCTTAGTGGCGTTTGGGGGACGGGGTATACCCCCTCCCCCTGTGTGGCAAACATTTTGTTAATGAATTTATTTGTTGCATCCAACACAACGCACAATTGCACAAATTAATTGAACTGTTCAAATTTAATCAAATTAAGTGTCAATTATATTGAAAACGATGACAAAAGATATAACAAAACAGAACCAAACAAAACAAATTATAACAGAAACAATGAAGGCCGCATATTGTTGCTAATATAAGCATAAATGTTGCGACGCAGTTGTTGGGAATTGCAGAAAAACAAATCGAAGAAGTTTTGTTTTTTGTTGGAAGCAGAAACAATTTTTTTGCAACTTCAAACAAGTGCGTAGATTCAAGACTGATTCTTAACTCATTTGCCAAAAAGAATTGATATTTATAAATTAGTTATTTCGTATTTACTTCAAAGTTAACATAAGCCACACGGTTATTCATAAAAAAAACTATTTGGCTTATTTAATGATAAATATTTACAAAATCTTTGTATACATTTTAAAGGGTGTTTATTTCGAGGACTTTAAGATGGCGTTACTGTTCAAGATGGCAACCAATTCATTTTCAGTTTGAAGCCAAGCGATCAGCAAGCAAGTCGTAGATTCGTCGAATAGACCCAAAACGAGATTGTCGTTGTTGCCGATTTTCATTCATCGAATTTTGTTTAGCGATGAAGCGCACTTTTGAAATGGTTATGTCAACAAACACAACTGCCGCACTTGAAGTGAATCTAATACTCAAGTGTATGTCGAAACACTGATACAATCAGAAAAACTGACTGTTTGGTGCGCTTTTATGGGCTGCTGGAATCATTGGTTCGTACTGCTTCAAAATCGATGATGGTCAGAGCGTTACAGTCAATGATAATCGGTATAGAGCCATGATTACTAACTTTTTTATTTCTGAATTGAACAAACATGCTGTCCAGGAGCGTGGTTTCAACAAGACGGCGCACAGCTGGTCAAACAGCTCATGCCACAATCGATTTATTGAAGACACGTTTGATGACCGCTTAGTTTCACGTTTTACACCTGTGAATTTGCCTCCAAGATCTTGTGATTTAACACCGCTAGACTACTTTCTGTCATTGATCTATGCGGATAAGCCACAGACGCTTAACCATTTGCAAAACAACATTCGCCGTGTTATTGTCGATATATGACCACAAATGTTGGAAAAACTCATCGAAAATTGCACGTACAGATTGGACTACATCTGCCAGCCAGCCTCGACGGTCATATGCCAGAAATCATTTTTAAAATGTAATGCCATAAGATTATCTTTTGCATAAATAAAATTCAATTCAATCGAATAATCCATCGTTGTTTTATTGCAATTAAAACTTCTATACCACTAAAAAAAAACACCCTCTAATATCGTAGAACTTTAGAAAATAAATTTTTTTTAGAGAGATATGACAAACATGCTCGAAATCGCTCTAAAAAATTGTTGGAAATCAAACGGTGACCCATGCAAAGCATTTTAGAAAATGTTATTTCTAACAAACAAACATTATGTTCGAAATCGGTTTAAAAATCTAGCATCCATCATGTCTGTCCCACCAAAAATCCATCGTTGGCCCATCCAGCTATTACCAAAAGCTATCTACGCTTGTGTTTGACCCACACACCAACACTAAGCCGCACAACGAACTAAAACAATAAGCTCTTAATGACTGACTTGTTTTTTTTAGAAAATCTTTGGATATATATTAGTTTAGCACAAAATGGCAGCCGCAGTTAGTCAGTCGGTCAACGCGGTCCATCAGCTGGCTTAACTTTATAACAAAAACCGTCAAAAACAAAGCCCATATGGCCACAGTTTGCTCTCTAACCTCTCTCTTTCTCACTCGCTCTTCCTCGAGCACGCTCTCTTTTTAATATATTTAACTCCTCGACAGCCGCTGGTGGTCGATTCTGTAAGCTGGCCAATCGATGAAACATAGCCAAATCGCATTAATTACGCTCCAGCAATTGTTGCGCCACAAAGCTTAAATGGCGATTAAGTGAAACGAGACGTGGCACAAACTGTTGCCAACAAACGCTTCATCGCTCGCGCCCTGTATGCCCCTTTTCTAGGAAGAGCATGCACCGTGTGGCCTTTTGGACGCTAACTGACAAGCGATGGTTGTGACTGATGCAGGGGGACTTAACGTGTCACGGCGTGACACGATGTTATACAACTTTAATTTCAATTATCTAGCGTTGAGGAATTCACTCGATTGGTGTTTGCTGCTTAAATTAAGATTAATTGATTTTATGAATGCTTTAAAATGAAAAGTTTTTAAAGGAATGGAAATTTAAATGCAATGGAAATTCAATAAAATCTATTGAACTTTTTGTGCGAAAAGCAAAGCTATTTGCCTATTGCTATTATAGGCTCAGCGCTTATCTTGCACATCTAATTTCATGGTTTCAGTAGCATTACTCAAAATCTGTATAATTTAAAATGGTTTTTAAATCAAGCCTAAAAGCCTAAGCTACTAACATAAGTAAAAAAGTATATTTGCTTTAAATCAGAAAATCTTAAATAAATTGAGTTTTAAGATGCAAAAATCGTTCAATAGACTTTAAGGTTTATTGTCTAAAGTTTTGTCTGGTAAAATATTTATTTTATTATTTTCGCTCGAATTAGGCAAGTCTGCTTAATTGAGATAATATTATTAAATAAAAATAATTTTCTGATTTAACTCAAAAGTCACATTTCTTAAAAAAGAGTGTATAGAGCCATTGAATACAAATTTTCGTACCCTTAGAAAAGAAGCATGATAAATTTGTTCGGATAACGTTTTCCATTTTTTGGAGCATAACATTTAATATACTTGACTTATAGATATTTCCTTCCACTGTCATATTGGGATTCATTTTTTAATATACTTGTACATTCTTAATTATTTATCAAAAATGGAGTTTGAATATTCGCTCTACATATTTTTTTTCAGAAATCGGAAATGTACATTCTTCAGTATTTATCAAAAATGGGGTTTGAATATTAGTTCGATATATTTTTTTGCAGAAATCGGCAATGTACATTTTTAAGTATTTAATAAAAAATATTAGTTCGATATATTTTTGCAGAAATCGGAAATGTACATTCTTAGTTATGTATCAAAAATGGGATTTGAATATTAGTTCGATATATTTTTTGCAGAAATCGGAAATGTACATTCTTGATTATTTATCAAAAATGGGGTTTGAATATTAGTTCGATATATATTTTGCAGAAATCGGAAATGATAACTACTTAAAGTTGTAGATTTTCCACAAACGTAGCAAAGTCAATTGGTTTTTTTTTGGTTATAATGTAAACTTTTTATAATTCTACTTATTGTTAAAGAACTCAAAATAATAGAGTACATTCAATGCCACCTAGGACGCGTCTGTAGGATGAATGATCCTCACTTAGCGTATCGAGCGCTTTACTGTTGAAGGCACATTTTCGGGCGCAGCTCCTCAAAGCCCTCATTGCTCAGATACCATTAGATTAAGTCTGTTCAACAATTTTTAATATTTGCTCTTAAGTGTTCAAATTGGGATCCTAATATTTGATTGCCATCCTATTCTGTTAGAATTCACCTTATAAAATTACCTTCTTCTTAATTATCGTAGAAAATGCCATTGCGTGTTATTTCTGCATAAGCTGTCATTCGGGCTTATTGACTCTAACACAATCCTTACAAAATTTCAATTGATTTTTCGTCCACTCTATCATTTTGCACATTCAATTATGCATTGCAAGACGCTTTTCGCGATACTATATGCGCAAACTATAAAAACCTCTACGATTTTATATGTTAGGCACGTTCTATTCAACTCATCTCTTCTTTATCTCAACTCATCTTATGTTTTGTTTATTCCATTCAGAGTCATTCGAGTTTTCGACCGCTGGCACTACTACTTTATAGATCAATTTATGCATGACATGATCTTTTTCGCTGCTTATGAGCAAATTATATGATATGATATGATTTATGATTTCCCAACTTATAAACAGTCTATTTAATTCATCTCTTTCTCTTCTAAATTTGACAAATTGAGCAGCTTTGATCAATCGCGAATTATGAAACCCCAACTGAGTGAGCGCTGGTCTTTTGGCGTCTTTGTTAGAACTGTTAAAAGCTGTATGCTACTTCAAGTTCTAGTTGCTTCAAGTTCCTACCTTTAATATTGTAAATCCAAGTTCCTAGCCAGCCCCAGATAATAATTGATTATAATGTCAACTGTACTTGTTACTCCTTAACAAAGCCGCAAGAGTATAGCGACTGCATAGCCTCAAAAACATGCGGATTGGGTATGGCTTCAAAATTTATGATGTTTCTATGTTTCCTATGCGTCGAATGGGGCGGAAACCGTGGAACCTATTTTCCAAACTATTTCAAATTTGCAAATCGTTTTGAAATTAAACTTGTTCTCGTCGTGAGTACACCTTTTCGCTCACGCGCCCATCGCCAAATCAGCCGCAACATACCAGCTGCATGCACTCTATCTCACTTGTTATCATTCATATAGGTTGCTCTCTTGCAACCGCACTTCACTGCTCTACTAAGTTCTTGGTCTCCTACTCTCTCTCTCTCATGGTCTCCCTCTCCCTCTCTCCATAGTTCTTAAAATAACAATTTCCGGCAATGCAGCAATTTATTGAGTGCGCCTTGTTGTATGCAATGTTTAATTAAATGACGAGCAGTTTCTAGAATTTGGTTAAACATATGCATGAGGCGCTCCCCGTTTGTGTCTGTGTGCATGGAACTTTGTTTGTAAGTCCTGTGAAAATCATCGAAGCATCAAAGTATGATTACTTAAGGTTTGCTCAGCCGACCACAACACACACCCACACAAACACACAGCCACACACTTGAAGTGGCACATTGAATTCCATTCATATATTTGTCTATGTATTGGGTACATTTGTATTGGTTGCCCAGCAACTACTATATTAGCATAATTATGAGCGCAACCACAAAGAAAATTACGTGCCAGGATACTCTTTGCTGGCAGCTGTGTGTGGCAAGCCTCGACAGATTGTTCATCTTATGAATGTGGTGCACTTTGAAGTGATGGTGGTAAGCTCTCCTATTAGGATGGACGACGATTTAATTAAGCCGGTTAGATAAGTTTGATTTGCAGCTGGCAATGTGCCAAATCTTTATGTTTTTAGCGGGAATGGGAAGTGTATGTCGCTGATTATGGGAAATCGCTAATATTCGACAAATATTATATAAAGCGCTGACTCTAAACAGGAAAATCGTACCAATAAAGGTCGGTATTTTCTGTTTGCAGTAAAGTATTCTGATCTTACTTGGTTTTTAATAGCAACTTACAGTATTTTCTTATTATATTCATTACATTTTGAGACAATTCGTTGGTTCGTTGAAAGAATTCCCGCAATGCTTTAACGAATTGCAACATGCGAACTTGTTTTTCAACCGATTTAGTTTTTCTCTTCAAGCAGCGTATGTATACTCAGAGAACTTAACTTCTTCTATCAGTAGCTTACAAAAACGGCAGTTTTTTAGAAATTTTTTCGAACATGAAAACAACAAGCGAAATAAATGATATTTTCATCATTATGATTTATGATTTATGAACAATACTACGCAGCAGTTTGCGATGGAGAACCCTCACTTCCTACAAGTGTCAGCCCGTCATTTTTATCTGAAACAACAAATTGAAATTCTTCCTTAGTCAGAAGACCACTGTTTGGACTCCATAACGACTCGATTGAAATAAATTACAATTTTTTATTATTCATAAATCGCATCTCTACTGGCTCTGTACCTTCATCAGCATTTCGCCAAAACTACTTTGAGTATGATTTCGCAACTTTGTGGTTGTTCTGTAGACACCATCTGAGGTTAATAAAGATAAACGAACTTTTACTAGATTTTTTGGCTCTCCGCACAAATATCAAATGAAAACATTGAAATATTTTCCTTTTTAATTTTTTTCTTTCAAAATATTCTTTAATTTTTAACACACATCGCTGGTTTATTGGGAGAATTGCTACAATACTTCCGGGTATTATTTTGACTTTGCTTTCCAAGCTGCTTCTTATGTAAATTCAGAAATCTTAGGAGATATTAAGATATAACATAAAATTATGTAAATTATGAAAATGAAAGACACCACTAAAAGGACTCCATTACGAATCGTTAGAAATAAATTTGAAATCTTTAAATATTCATAAATGGCCCAGGTCAGCATTGCCGCTTCAGAATCATCTGGCATTGCTAAAGACTGCGAAGCTCATTCAAAGTTTTCTGTCAAGTACAGATTTTCAATCAAAGCGAAATACCTTCTTTGTTTTTGATCATCATAGTCTTAAAATGATTTAAGCCAATTAGAATTGTCAGCCGTTTGTCATATGTTTAGTTGAAACGGAACAAATCGTAAAAATAAATGATTTGGTGAAAACATTTAAAAAATATTAGAAAAAACAAATATTTTATTTTTGTAAACATTGTGTCAAGTAAAGATTCTTTACTTAACTTATCCATAGTTGATTGTGAAAAATTCTTAAAAAATACTTAAATTAGATTTTATAGTAACATAAGTGCGCAATTTTCACCAACGAATTTATTTCAGAAACGAAGAAAACTATCGGAATTGAAACTCTTTAGATTACTGCACCAAGTCTACAAATTCATCCATTTCGTATGACGAAGTGTTTTATATGAAAAGTAAAGACGATGTCACGCTAATTGTCATCGAAAATGGGCATACAAGCATCTAATCTTAGAACTCGGCGAGAGGAGTACCTTCTATAACAAAATAATCGGAAATGGTCAGTAAAAATCCTTAGATAATTTCAAAAAGACGATTGATTTCAACATTTTTATGACAAAGTGTTTGCTAAATTCCTAGATAATTGAAAATAGACGATTAATTTCCACAATATTGTATGACGAAGTATTTGATACCAACTTTTTTAGAAATTAAGACGGCGTCATTCTACTTGTCATCGAAAATGGTCATCAAGTCTTATAATACATCACGAAGCGAGCCTTCTATTATATAATGGTCAGGCCACTATATAATATATCGATATAAAAATGATTGAATTTATAGTAAGAAATATATTCTATTAACTAAATGAATGACACTGTGTATAAAACATTGCACAATTTCAATTTGTTCAGAGTATCGGATATACCTAGTTGATTGTGATCAATGAATTCTTAATTTCAAAAGAAGTTTTCAGAAAATTTTGATCATAAGTCTTTTTAGCTGATCGATTAAAGCCAGACTTCTTCAAAATTGCATAAATTATATACAAAATTTTTAAAAAAAGTTTAATCTTCAAGTCCTCAATCTGCTTCCATCCCACCCTTCTTATAGCTTTATTTTCTCATTTCTAGTAGTCTATAGTTTATAACTGAACGTTTAACACTTGACTTCTTCAAAATTGCATAGGATCAACATATACATTAAAATTTCCCTCTTATTCCCCAAATACGCAATCACATCCTATCCTTCTCAAAGGTTCTATTTGATCGACTGACACCAGACTTTTTCATAACCCACAAATAAAGACCAACATATACCTAATAGTTTCCTCTTATTCCACAAATCCTCAAGTCTCCTCGCATTGAAGTTTTTGTACCCATCTCCAGCAATCTACAGTGCATCCCAACTTCGTTTTCGAACATCCCAGCCAGCTTCAAACATGTTTACTTGTTGTTACGACCGGCTTTGGCCCCGTAGATGCTGCATAATTTGTTGACAGGCGGCATTAAATAAATGAGGTCAATGTTATGCAAAATTTGGCATGCACAATGCTGGTTTTTGGCCGTTCCGGGCAAGTCCTTCTCGATGGTCACTTGGAAATTTACTCAGTTGACTGCCGCCACAACAGACTCGTCTAAGCTGACGGCCCTGCTGATGGACGAATGTCTGGTTGGACGGTAGCATAGCCAGTGAGGCTGCCGCCTCCGCCTCACGTTCTGACAGTTGCTTTATGGCTTACATGGACGTACGTGATGGGTCCATTTTCCCCCAATTCCACGTCAAGCGACTCATTAACGTATACAAATATTTGCATGTGTATGTGTGAGAGCGCATATGAATGCAAAAGTGTTTGTGATGTGTGTGTGTGTGTGCGTGTGTGTGGGCGTGTGAAACTGCTGAAGCATGGCTGGATAATATTTTTTAGGGTCTATTCACTTAAATGTCAAAGGTGTTTCGAACAGGTTCCTCCTTTGCTTTTGTTGAGATTTTGCCATTTTATGTGTATCTGTGTGTGTTGGATTTTTTTAATGTTTGCGCGTGTGTGTGTGTGTGTGTGTGTGTGTGTGTGTGTGTTTTGAAATGATATCGTTATTTTATGTTGCAAATGTGTGAGAAAATTTCGTTTGGCCTTGCCCCAGGCATGCCAATTTAAAATATTCTAATTGCATTTGATGAGATTTTTCTTCTTTTTAAACAGATGCGACTATTCCTGGAGGCACATTTGTGAGAACTTATATTATTTTTAATTTAAAAGGTAAATTTTTGCTTTCGTTTTATAAGTTTATGTTGTAAATATTTGTGATTGAGGCTTTGATAGCCATGGATTTATACGCAGACTTAAAATAAAAATTTTTTAAATAATTTCAAAGTTTTTCGTTAAAAATTTGGTTCAGAAAATATAGAAAAATAACACCCATCTTCGTAGAACAATTGCGGGTGTTCTGAAATATGTTTTTTAAAAGGAACTTAAAAGGCGTTTTTGTGTTTAAAAATAAGTCACAGTTCTATTAAAAAGTAAGAAATGAAATGATGATTTGGTGCTTATAGCAACAAATATGCACCGAGGCATATATTTTTAATAGATTCCCGGCCAGTATTCGAAGGCGTTTTAAAAGTCTAAATTCTAGGCTTAGACTGTAATTCTGTTGTATAGGACCCTTCGAAAATCAAGTGCGTTTCACCGCAAATAAAATTGAGAGCTTTAAATAGAACTGAAAAGTTTGATTCTTATCGAGGTGACATATATATTGTAAATTCATCCATATATCAGCTATATTCGTTACGCTGCATAAAACCTTTTTTTTTGGAAAAGATTCAAACATCTCTAAGGTCTAGGACCTCATACACAGATCTTCTTAAGTTATTTTTGAATAAGCTCCAAAAAACATGTATTTCTTTGTACCATCAACCTTGTATAACATATAAACCAAGCTCAAAAAACAATTCCAAGAATTAGTTATCTACTTCTTCCGCCCATCCATCTCATATTAGATTGTGTGCCATCGCTCAAAACAGGCGGTAGACGGATGGGGCAACTGCTGGAGAGTATAGTAGGTGAGTTATGATAGCGTTTTCAATTATTTTTTGAACAATTTTGCGCAGTGGAGAAGAGGCTTGTCACGTAGGAAAATAACTTCGTCATGTGTTCCCTTGTATTCTGGCCTTTTTTTCTTTTAGTTTTCAACTAAAATGCATCAACTGCGTTCGGCATCGAGAACCTGAAATCGTTTTACTTGGCTTCAACAGCTCATAATATATCACATCTGGTACCACTTTGGGCCATGATTATGGGTTTTTACTGTGGACGTGGCGGTATGTCTGAGCTTCTCTCCAAGACTTTCTGCGCTTCAGATTATCGTAGTGGATGCATTTTTCATCGCCAGTTACAATGCAATTCAGAAATCCATTGGTCTTTGGAAAAGCTGTTCACAAACAAAGAAACGCCGTGCGACATTGCTTTTAAGTAATACGGAATCCTTGCTTCAGAATTATTTTCATAGCTTTGGGGAGTTTTTATATGGCTGGATGAGTCATTTTCTATGTGTCTACCAACTCCTCTTGCATTTGGAACACGTCTTGATCAGAAAATCCTTAAAATTTGCAACTTCGAAATTGTCTTCGAATTCAAAATCACCATTCTCGCAGCATTGAAATCACTGGAGATCAATTCTTTCACTAAGAATCAAAGTGCTTTAACCGCATTTTTCATTAAATTGTATAACTTAAAACAAAACATCTTCCAAATGACGCGAATTCGACTCAAAAACAGAAATTTTCAATCCACTATGAGTTTATGATGCTTTTATTTGATTTGTTTGGCCAACACAATCCGTTATCGGGTAAAAGCCGGCCTTATTAGCTCTCGCCAGTCGCCCCTGCTTTGCACGCGCCTTCTACAGTTGATGATGAGTCTGAGTCTGATGTGGTCATATAGACAGATGTCGACGATTATTATTCATCGTTTGCAATCGATTAATATAGATCAGAGGAAAACGATGTAGGCTAAATTATACATCTAATATATTTTTGTATCATAAATTTTGAAACAGTTCTGTGCTTGACTTAAATAGAATTTGTATATTTCTAGCTCTGAATATAATACATTGAATGGCTAAGAGTCCAATTAGTAAAAGACTTAAAAACTTAAGATTTTATTTCCCAAATCTCCCAAGCAAATTTGTAATCCATAATACTACTACTGTACGTTCAAAGCTACCTTTATTGTTTTCAATAAAATGTATTTAAGAGAATAAAAAGACGCGTATATTGAACTACTAATGTATCTATGAGCATGACGCACGGCTGACAAACTTCGGTTCCACTAAGGATCATAGTGAACTATGTGAGTTTCCGCCTGGGGGCCTACCGGCTTAACCTAACCTAAAAAAGACAACTTTCCCTGGCGTAAATGCAAATTGGCCTAAAAATTTATCCACCCTCAAAAAAATTAACTTTAATGTTTATTGCTATGAACCACAATTGCTCCATTTTTTTCGTATGCCAAAATCTCAACTTCCTTTATAGATTAACGTTATGCAAATTATTTTCGCTGTTCATAATATCCAGCAGCAGCGCTTGTACCACACTGCGTATGATTCATATTCATTGTCTCATATTTCGTTTGACAAATTGTTTTAGGGCATTCAAAATTGCCATCTCAACATGACCGCCATTTTGCAATTACCTGTTTTTTTTTCATATTTCGTTTTCTGTTTTTTTTTATTTGTATTTTTTGTATTTTCCAGGTGCCTACGACTCATTAGTGCAGCCCAGCGGCAGTTATTTGGCAGCATACTCGAATTATCCCCAAGGTAAAATTTCAGCGTTACATATAATTTTTTCTTTTTTTTTCTCATATATATAAAAAATATATTATATTAAATGCAAAAAACACCCACACATTTACGCGTATAAAAACCTTATGTCGTGTATATTACTGTTCGTCATTAGGTGGCATGGTGAGGGCGGGGCGGGTTTGTTAACCTCAACCCCCTACCAGCTACAGCGGATTTACGTTCCACCCACAGTGACAGAAGAATACAAAGCAATAAGCTGCGCCTGTTGTTTGTATGCTTGCCTTTTTTTATTATTATTATTTTATTTTTTATTAGGGAAAACTTTTCCTTTTGTGAAATTTCAATTTTTTGCCGCCTTTGTTCTGTTAAGCTCATAAATCACAATGTCTGAGCAAACAAAGCCCGAAACAGAAAAAGATGATATCCCTACCCAAATGCCAAAGAAATCTCTTCAAAAATGGTGGACTAAACTGTAACACATAAGGAATTGGCTGAGGCTATATAGATTTGAGTGGCATGTGTGTGTGTGTGCGAGTGGGGGAGTGCAGTGAGTGTGTGTGTGTGTGTGTATCAATTAAATGTGTACATAAATTTAAAAGCGATTTCAATTGAAGGATATGCCTGAATGGACATGGGCCAGTCAACATGTTGCATGCAATGTCATCCCAAACGATTAAACAAACACAAAAGGCAACTTAAAAATGAACACACAGATACACCAGCCAGCACACATAGATACAAAAGCGAACACACGCACACACACTCACAGACAGATGCTTACTTGGCTTGTATGTGTATGTGTGTATGTGCATATGTGATATGCATGAGAAGTAGCAAAAAGTCAGTTCTGGGGAGAGAGAATACCAAATGCTCTTCAAACATTTAAAATATTGATTTTTTTCTTTTCCATTAGGGGATTCTTGGCTGGAAAAAAAAAACTAGACGAGTTTTCAGAATAGTAAGTTATCCTTCTACTTGAAGTAAACATTTAAATATATAGAATTTTTAATTCGTGATTTGGGATTCTTGGCTAGATGAAGCCGCATCAGTCATCTATATAGTAAATGTGCCGAATAAAATCAATAAATTAATTCCACTTGACTATGCTCGTCGCACCAATGGCGAAACATAGGAATATATCTCTGAATAGTAGTTCGCAGAGAACAAGTACCGATAGTTTATAGACGAATCCGAACGACGATGTCTTTAATTTGTAGAGATTTTGCCAGGTAAATAGCGGCTATTTATTTGCTAGCTATGTCAGTGCTAGACTGCTGGGTGGAATCAAACCACCGACCTAGCAAAGCCCACAAGCGATCCTAATACTTTTCAAATTAGTTGGTGCTAGAATTTAGAAACATATGCTCCGTAACCAATTGGGAGCCTATTTCATTTGAAACTCAAAAGCTCGTTGGTCACACAATGGCACTATTGTTGCAGAGCGAAATGGAACCAACGACCTTTCGGTTTACAGTTAAGTAAGATCCCCCAAACACAGAAAATGCAACTATACTTTTGAGCTACAAATACTCCATAAAATATTGTTCCATGTATAATAATAAAACTATTATGTTCCCCACTCAAGTTATATTTCCTTTCAAAAAAAAATTAACAAGTAGGCCAAAATAAATAACAAAATTTGAGACCCCTAGCAAAGTTTCAACATAGCTCAGTATCATTTCTAGTCTGTAAGCGAAAACAACTAAAATTTTATAAGAAATTAAAAATCCAAAAAAAAAAAATAAAATAGTTTTAAGTTGAAAGTGAAAAAATTTATTCAAAAGAATAAATTTATTTTAAAATAGTTTTAAGAAAAAAAAAAAAACAAAAAAAAAGCTGCAAGATGTTGTTTATAAGCAATCAACAGCGGCGTTGATTCAGTTGGTAATGGAGGGCAGATTGATTAAAACTGAACCAATTAATTCATCCTGTACGTATCTAAATTAAATTTAAGAAATACAATAATTTCATACGGAATTATTTTCAGGTTTCCAAGGGTTTTAACAACACTACATTTAATTTCTGTCATATTGTCATTGGAGTACGGGCTATGTCATGTTACACTTTTACGAGGCAGTAACAATTTCTGGTTACATATTTTTCACATCTAGTGAAAAAAATAAAATAAATTTTATTTTTAAATAATGTTATATTTTGGTAAGTGACAATACAACTTCAAAAAATGTGTCAATAATACAATTTTGTTTCTTCTGCAGCATATAAAATTTATGGGATTGGGACACCCACACACAAACAGTACATTCTTAATACTAGGTGAGCAACCAGACAAAATTAGAGAAAAGCAAAAAATTTAACCCAAATTCTTTCCACAGGGCGTTAGGGACAATCATCATCCAAGGTAGTAAAGTCAAGATTTCCCGATATTTACACGATTTATCTGGATATATGGATGTTCGGGTGCTGCAACAGTTACACATACATAAATAAACTTTAAAAACATAAATAAACTGACGGTCAAATGAAACAAAAATACACTGAACACAAATACACTCAATAAAAATAATTAAAACAACATATGGAACATATGGGTTTTTTTTTTTCAACAATTTCCAGAAATTGGCAATTTGGTATATTTAGGAATAAGAATGGTATAATAAATGCTGGATTTTGAAATAATTGAGCCATCACAAATCGGTTGTGCGATATTCAATATTTTTAGCAAATCGTGGTATATTTGCATATAGGATAAGAATGGTACAAAAAAAAAATCAAACTATAGAGAAACTTCATATTGAATTCATAACCTCAAAATTTTATTTTGTTGCGAATGGAAATTGGAAATTATTTGAAAACCGATTTCTGCATTTCATTAGAGCTCTCAAGCTGGAACTGGATATAACCATCAGCCAAGTAGTATGCTCCAGCAGAGGGTTTAAAATTTTGAATAAACTTAGCTTGACTATGGTCCTCGCTCCAAACATGGAACAAAAGCTGCTCGAAAAGAACAGGGAGCTACAGATTAAAGCCGAATATGAA
The DNA here is from genome assembly GCA_035046065.1 of Chymomyza procnemis. Classification (NCBI taxonomy): domain Eukaryota; kingdom Metazoa; phylum Arthropoda; class Insecta; order Diptera; family Drosophilidae; genus Chymomyza; species Chymomyza procnemis. The sequence continues at coordinate 10,219,773 of JAWNOJ010000026.1, read as the reverse complement.
CGTCGGTGTCTACAATAGAGATTTTCTTAGGCAAATGGCGGGCAACTATGCCAGTGCCACGACAGCTGGGTGGCGTCGTGGCACCGACCTAACGAGGCCCACAAGTTATCCTTATACTTCACAAATTAGTGGTAGCATACTCCACTTGAAACTCAAAAGTTCGTTGGTTCGATTCCAGCACTGGTGCTTTTGTTTAGCACTTTTGAGCTACAAATACTCCATAAAATATTGTTCCATGTATAATAATAAAACTATTAGGTTCCCCACTCAAGAGATTTGAGAGTTACGAGATATTCATTTTAAGACCGAAGTGCAAGGTTGAAGTACATGAAGTACAAATAATTATTCTAAAAAGGTTGTAGAAGTAAAAGTTTCGAGCGAGCCGCTATTTCCAACCGTTTGAAAATATATTTTCGATGAGTTATTTTTCTTTTTTTTTTACCGAATATCTTGCAAGGCAATCTATATTCCCAAAAATAGTCGCAAAATTTAGCACTTATAGTAAATAATAAGTCCCCCATATTCGATTCGTTCGATTTGATTTCGAAGTATATTTTACGGACTTACCTTGAACCAAGCTCGTATAATATATATTGTGAAAATTTTATACATACCTGAAAGAATAGAAATAATTAAACATTTTTTTCAATCAATTTAATTTTGTTATGTTTTATCAGAAATACAATTTTTATTATATATTTTTTATGAACATTTCAAAAAATAATAAAGTTTTAAAATACATTGCTTTATTCAAGATTTTATTATATTTTTTAATGCTGTGAATTGTTTTGAAAAATAATGATTTTATTTTTAATTTTTATAAAAAGTTATTTTTATTTTCCATTAATTATTACATTATGAAAAATTATCTACTATCCTTTTGGATTAATAATATATTTGCTTTCAATACTTAAATAAGTATAATAATTGTTTAATTTTGCTTTATAATTTCAGTTTTAAATAAGTTTAAGTTAAAATGCTTTAATATTAAACGCATTGTCATTTTTCCTTAGGCATGTTTTTTTCATCATTTTCAAGTGGTGGTTTCAAAGCTTAAATAAAGTATAATTATCCATAAATATTTTTTAAGTTTAAAAGTTAATTAATAATATAACTATCGCAATTCAATAATGGAAATTAAATGAGCTATTTCTGACCCCTCATAGTACTTCTTGGCTTGGAATTGTTTAATAGAGGACTTTGAATCCTGTAAATTCCATTTAGGGTTCCATAAGTATCATCGCAAATATGAACTTGATTCAGAACTAAAGTTAAATACAATAACCAGCTTTCCCAAAATGGAGTAGGTACTGATCGGAATCCAAACATTATTTCTTATAGATGAGTAAACTTAGGTATGTTTTGATATTGGCTTGTTATATTTTGATCGAGGACTTTAATTTTTCGACGGACGTTCCGTCACAAAATATTTTGTTCTACATTTTGGTTATTGTATTTTAACTTTAGATCTGAAACGAGTTTTTATACGTGAATATACTCATGGCATCCAAACTATCCCAAGACAAGAAGGATTCTGAGATTTTTAACACCTCGAAAAAAATAGCTCATTTAATTTCTATAATTGAATTGTGTTGCGGAAGGGCTTGGCGCGATTGTAACTCTTAAACCTAAAAAATATTTATGGAAAGTCTAAAATAAGTTCATCTACGCGAATATACCAATGAAACCCTTGATGCAATTTAAAGGATCCACTCATGGATATACCAGACAGTTTCATAAAAAATACGAAGTAGACAATGCGGAACTTTTCTGTAGAAAATATTTTCGACACAGGATAATGGAAATTCCACATTTCGTTCGCCTTCTTACTAGAAAAATTAATGTTCAGCATTCCAAGGTAGGTTGAAAAAGTCAAAGCACTAGAAGTCAGGAGTGGTTCCAGATAACTGACAAACATCTTGTGCAGCTTTTTGATTTTGCATTCAAGAAAGTCTGTCTTTTGGTGGGCCGGACCAATTGGTTCGCCATCAAACTGCACTCTTTATACTTTTTAAGGAATTTTTTTAGATTTAGATTTCATGCAAGTAGAGTGGAACTATGTATACTACACCAACATTAAATATTAAGTAAGTTTCTCCTAAAAGTCGCTAAATCCAGTCAATTGAGTTAAGTTTTTTTTTATTGGTTGGTTCCCCGCTGCAAATGCATTCATTTCAAACAAAATGCTATTGTCAGGAACAACGTTCCATTTTGTCGGGGCCGTAGCGCTTGCTTCTGTCATCTAGCTGCACTCTTGGTAACTTAAAATTTTAAGGTATTTTTTTCAATTTTGAAGCAATAGTATAGATCTAATGATATGTCCAATAATATGGTATTGAAATTTTGTACGATTTCTTAATTTCGAAAAAAAAACGCGACCGAGGTCGTTGAATTTCTACAAACGTGATTAGAATAATCTTTAATATAGATGATCACTATACTTAAAGAAATTTGTAGAGAGGTAGGACCAATTCTCCGAAACTATACGAATATTCAGCTTGTTTAAAAGGTAACGATCATTAAATGGCTACAATGTTAGCACTCAAAAATATTAACCTAGAATAAGAAGTTTTATTCTTTATTAAAAATACTTCTGCAGCATATCTCCATCAACGTTACAAAACTGTGCATGAAGTCGTCACAGTCTTTCGCACATATTAAAGTGTATTTAAATCGACATTGAATGTAAACCGATTGTTGCAAGAAGATGTGAGTTCCTACTGATTGAAGCTGGCTTCCTGGCTTTGGGCGTCTGTGGCAAAGTAAATACGAGCACAATTTAAGAGATTACTTAAGGATGCGAAAAGCATCAATCTTTAAATGTCACTGAGCACACACATATGTGTAATATAGGAAAAAAAAAGAAGGAACAGAAAAAAGAAGCTACCAACATACAAACATTTTTAACTTTTATACGGACACACTTAGTCCCCCCCCCCCCATAGACCGTTAAATGGCAGAAATATTGAGGCATAAAAATATCTCGCCTTTCTCGTCATAAATCCGTGTCAGCTTAAACCATCAACACTCACCCACACACACACTTTCCACAAAATACTAGATACGAACTGTCGTTCGACAGCTCTTTAAAAACAATTTAGGCAGCAAATAAATTCGAGACATAAGTTTCAATTTAAACGGAAAATTGGAAACGGAATCGATTGACAAAGAGCAACCGCAATCAATCAATCAATCGGGTGTTTTTCGTCGTCTTTCGTAACCCTTAAATGTAATTTATTTTGTATTTATTTTAACAACAAATTGAAAAATAATTAACAGATTTAAAGTTTTAAGTGCCAGTGCTTTGTTTCGTACTTTTTTTTAGTTACAGTTTTCTTAACTTAAAAAAAAATTGGCTTTTTTAGCTTTTAACTAACCGATCTATTTCGCAAATTTTTAGAGAGTGCAGCGGATTATCCATAGTACGCTCATGGTACGGTATAAAGATTATACTAAGATTCTACAAGCCGAAAGCTTTTAAGAGCGAAAAAACCGCAATAGAATAGTTTTGCAATCTGGCAACCGACAGCTCCATCGAAATGTTTGGATTTTGGGGGTTATACGTTTTCACATATGAGCGCTATTTGTGTTTTTTATACTAACTTTAAAAATTTTTCTTGGCCAAAAAATGAAATTAAATCGTTAACATTTTCGTGCGATTATTTTTTACAACTTTCAACGTGGATTATCTTAACTTAAATTTTTGGCGATTAAGCTCCATCAAGCACCATATCAAGTGAGATCGTAGTTCCCTCCATGACGAATTTCTGCGCCTAACTCAAAAAATCAATTCTGTAAACACAAAAAGATATTTATGGCATGACCAGGTAGAGGAGTCGATTAAAAAAATTTCTTTCTAGCAACGCACGATTAGTTTATTTGATTTGATATCCGGTATATTAGATAAAGCTTCCGCAATTGCATTTTTAAAAATGAATAGATTTAGATATACAACATTTTTCGCTTAAACTACCGAACTATTTGTAGAAGAGTGGAACAGGGTTTTCCTACACATTGCTCAAAACTAGGTAAGCTGAAAGAAGTGTTTTTACTCTGTATACTATATGTCTATTACTTCTGGTTTAAGTCTACATCTATTTTTGGGATGGAGTTAATTGATATGGTTCACTTCATTTCCAAGATAACATATAAGAACACGTATTTCTCCTTCAAAAAAATATTCGATATAACGAATCCATCCGAAACGTTCTTATCGATTTCGGAAATACGCAGCAACAGTTCGATGGACAAGAAAGTGAAAACGTGAACAACTTTGGAACTTTTTGAACCGTACGACTTTTCAGCAATTGACTTTTGTTTATTGCTTGAATAATCACTCCATAACCCACAATTTAAAAGTTTCACTTAGTTGCCATATCGAAAATACAACGACTTTTTGAACAATTTGAATGATTTGGTCAAGATTTCAATCAAGCTTGGCACATTGATATAGTCCTCAAAGGACTTGGAGACAGTACTAGAACATAACATAATACAAGCCGATTTGCTGCAAACTTGTTACAGTACTTGGGAGCTAAAAACCTTTAGATTTGCGGATTTTGTCATGGTATATTCGAAAAAAAAAAAGAAAAACAACAAACTTTATGAGACAATCTATTTTTTATTCTATACATGATAAGCTCAACTTATATATTCCAAAACAAATGAAAAACAACATCAAACTTTGCCAAAAATCACTTTTTTATGCCATTGACTCTAAAAAGCTATATGATAAGGTCAAACGATTTGGATCAAATTCAACGCAATGGTTTATTATATGAGTTAAAAATCCAGCAAAATACAGTGCATTTAGTGCAAAAATCGCTATCATTGACCGATTTGCTTTAGCAGCTTTATAATATAGTCAACCGATTTTTATTAAATTTAACAAAACGCTTGGGAACATGAAACTATTGAATGCCAAATACGGTTTTATCTTTATGGGCAATCGACTTATTCATCCAAACTTTTTGATTTCGATAAGGTAGCGCAAAACACCCCTATGGGAGCTATGCTATATCAAACATATACACGAACACAAAAAACTAAAATAAGCTTGCATTCCCTCAGATAAGTATTTTCTGAAATGTTGATTGCTTTTATCATCTTTGAGATCTAGGCAAGAAGAACAAATTTATCATATACTCGTAGTCATCCTGATCAGAATTTGAATAATTTTGGTAGCCTGGAACTTCTTTCCTTGTTGGAACAACTTAATATCTTTGCACTATTTGGGGTAGAATAAAAAATACAGGGTATAGTAAAAACAAGAAGAAGACTACCCAAACCAAAACCATTGAACCGTCTGAATAAATTTTCGATGAGTTGTTTAATATATTTTACTTAATTTTACCTTACGTCATGCAATCCAATATTTTACACCCAAAGGTGGGCGTAAAATTTAGTACTTATAGTAAAGATTATAACTAATTGAAGTACTCCAAAAATGTTCTTAAAAATACTTGTGAGTTGTATAATATACAATTTTTTTTTAAAACTTCTCTGCATACGTAACCATTCCTAGCCAGAAATTGTCACAAAAGCCGTGTTACCTTCTAAATAACCAAATAATATAGAGAAATATATTGACAATAATCATATTACATTATAACTACAATCAACAATTTCTAACTATTTATCCACTTAATAAGCGTAACTGAGGTACTCTCAAGTATGGCCAACTAATTATATACGACGTCTGCTATGATTCGAATGACGCTGCTCATGGCGACGATTGCTACTATAGCTGCTGTGATGTTGCTGCTGGTTTCTAGGGCGATTGCGTTCTAAAACTGAGCTGTCACTGCGTCGACGTGCATCGTTGTTGTCCCAACGGTCATAGGGTGTGCCACCATGCATTGAATGACGACCACGACGCATGCCATCCATTTGACCAGCATCATTAATGGCAGCCAGCTCAGCTGCAAATGGATTGCGTAGACTTGGCAAAACAAGTGCTGCATCGATAGCTTGACGACGCTGTGACTGCGCCCTGGCTCTATCTATACCTTGCTCCTTGATGCCCACCCTGCGTTTAAACAATTCCAAGCCCTCGTATAGCTGCAGCGCAAAGGGCACAGCAGATTTATGCACAAATGTTACAAAGCCATAGTTACGCTGCCGTCCATTATTATCTTTGGGTATATGACAGCTTTCTATAGGACCGGCAGTCAAAAATACTTCATAAAGTATCTCATCGCTTACGCGCTCGTCCAAATTACTACAAAATAAAGTGCGCTGCTCCTCGTCATCCAGCTCGTCGTCCACATCATACTCCTCAGATTGTGACGAATTTTGTGAGTGTTCAAGCGTTTGATTTGGGTAGCCGGCAAACGCGTTTATATAGCCGGGCGGCAGCATTGGCATCATTGTCATTGCGCCTGCCTGTTGCTGCAGCAACACATTCATCACATGCTCTATTGAAGGATCCATTTTTTGGGGTTTCCCTTTTGTATTTTACGAATTTAATTTAAGGTTGCTTTGTTGTTGTCAACTTGCGCGTCTGCAAAATAAATAAGCACAAATAACACAAAATTGTCACGCATTAGGGATGCAAGAAGTGCGTCAAACTAAGTTATCGATGTGTTGTTCGTGTGCTGTCGATAATTACGTTGCGATGTTTCGCACGAGTCGATATGCGCGTCTATCAATTTGGCGCGCACGTTTGTTTTATTTTATTTAAAACAAAACTTGTTTATGCGGTAACAATGTTGAAATACAGAAAATTTTGTCTGGTTTAGTAATTTTGGTAATTTAAGTTTGACAGTTAAAGCTTTGTGCGCCTAATTATTAACAAGTGTGCGCGGGGCTGGCTATTAAGCTGCTTGAGTGCTGTGACGCCTACACACAAACACACACAAACAACGATAAGTACAATTCTTTCAATTAGGCGTTTTATACAAAATGTTACTATTGTTTATGTGATGGTTATTTGTAAATACGAGTTACAGTAGTCAATTGCAAAAAGAATTTTGCAATGTATCGAACTGTGTGTATATATTTAAGAAGATTCGACTTTGCACAGTATATATCTTGTAGTAGTTTATTCCAACAGATACGTTTTTCCACCTGAAGTTTACTATTTTAAAAATTAGGCGGAATTCTAAGCATAAACCAAACAAAATAAAAGCCCGAGTTAAAACATGAACCGATATATCGATCGGTATGATTAAGTATTGTATTGAAATGCGTTTTAAAATTGCAAAAAATAAATCGTTAAATTGAAATTAATTTATTCAACTTGTGCATGCTGTGATCAGTCCGAAAACGCAACAAGGGAATATCTCTATTAATAGCTGTTCACAAAGAACAGGCCCCTATAGTTTGAGGTCGAATCCGAAAGAAATAATAGAGACTTACTTAAGCAGTTAGGTAGGCAAGTGCCCCAGTGCCGCTGAGCGGAGTCGAACCTCGGAACTTAGATTTTAAAGGCGAGTACACTTTGCAACGGACGCTCAATTTATTAAATTAATATTAATTTAGAGGTACAACTTGGTACAGTTGACCTTACAATTAAACAATTGTAGAATTAAGAAATATTAAATATTAAGGAAGAAAATATTATATGAAACGAAGCTCTAAACTAATGCGTGAATTTTTAATAGTTATGCCTCGTCTCACATCTGAGGCTGTCTAGGTACTTGGATTTACAAAGTAAAAGATGAAAGCAGGAAGTCGCAAAAAAGTTGAAACATTTCTTAACAAAGTTGCCAAAAGATCAGCGTTGACCTAGTTGGGTTATCATAGTTTGTGATTGGTCAATGATACTCTATTAAGCGAATTAAGATGAGTTGATTTAGAGAAAGAAATGAATTGAGTAGATTGTTCAAAAGATAGCAGGTCGCAAAGTTTACGATAGGAATCGAAAAGAATCGTGCAATACATAATTGGATCTACAAAGTGCCACTGCTAGGTGTGAAAAATGACGAGTTACGCTGGGATGGAATGAGAAAAGAAATGTAAAGATATAAAGTTGGCAATCACCACATGGGGCGTGAATACTTCGAAAATCCATTCACAACTAGACGTGATATTAAGAACTTTCGAAATTATTGGATGCTCAAATGTTCATAAACGAATGAAATTTTTACAAAACCCTTGAGCAATCACTACCATGTGGCTAAAAATATCAACTTATTTTCGAGTTAGAAAAAACTGTTGATTTTTTTAAGAATTCGTTTAATTCTATAAAGTTCAACGACTTCGATCTTACTAAAATACCAAAGACAAAGTTCAGCATGCTTAAGCTGTTTACAAATAAATTTTCTATCTTTTTTGGATATTTTTTATTTTTTGTTTTGATCTCGTCTAAAACGCCCATTATAACTCACTGGGGCGACAGGGTACACTCTATAAATCAACCGGATACTTCCTTTTATACATTTCAAATATATTATTTGATTCCTACAGTCAGAAAATACTTATTCGGAAACCTTTTTGGACAATATATGGCGGAAAAGAAGATTTAGATAATTATTGAAATTCCCGAAATTGATTGAAAAACTGGGAAAAAAAAAATTTTACTACAAAAAAAATCAAAACAAATAAAAACTGCGAAATATTGCGTAGGAATCTTTTCGACAAGCAAACTCAGTCAACAAAACTAAGAACGCTACCCTTAATAATTCAAGGAAGTTGGTAGCGACATATAGGCAACACTGCTTTTAAAATTAAAGAGTTTGAAAACTGAAGACATGCTGAAACCGAAATTGCCATTAAACTTCTCTGATAAATTTTTACCTTGACCATAATATGTCATAGGATATTAACAATTGCTCGAATAGATCCAAAATTGTTTAATTGAGATATACTTTGGCATATAACATCGTTTTGCTGGGAATAGAAGCACGGAACTTCGGTTAAAACGTGACCAACGGCGGTGTTCATTTAATAGAGATTAAATGCTGCGGGGAATAGAACCAGGGAATTTAGGCTTTAGAGGCAAGTACTCTACACCTACGCTACCGACGGTCGTTCGTATATTTTAACATAATTAAGGTAACTTTTTGGGTATTTGTTTGTATTTTCCCCATATCCAATATACGCATCCAAAATCCCTATATCTCTTAAGCGAGAGCGTACTAAATATGTTGATTTTAAATTTTATACTAACAAAACTTTAAAAATCATCAAATATATGCAGAAGATAATGATTTTGATTTGAGCGATAAATGTTGTCAGTTAACTGCAAAACTTAAGAAATCTTTGAAGAAACATTCAAATATATGCAGAAGATAATGATTTTGACATGAGCGATAAATGAGTTCTTCAAAGAATCATTCAAATATATGCATAAGATAAAGTTAATAATATGAGAGATAAATGAGTGCAGTTACTTATCGAACAACGATAAACTTGAAATGTAACCTACTTGAAGATGTACCATATCTCATACGTTGACTAGGAAACGAGAGCCCATGCTTTAGTTTCCAATTTCAAGAGCCCACTGTACTCATAGGTGTGACTTTATTGTTGCTGTTGCGATTTCTAGCGGCGTTGATTGAGCTAATAGTTACGCAAAAAAAAAAACAGCTGTTGCTTGTAATAGTAGTATTCGGGGGCACCGAAACAGCACCAGACACAAAACAAGCCGATCTCATGCTAAAATTTAATCAGTAGCAAAAAACAAACATATACTCAAATATAACAAGCCGCTTGTGGGCCTCGTATCTTGCCAATTGCCGTGCTTATCACGGAATCGCGTACAAATGATTTTTACAATACAAAACTAGCCGAGCAGCAGGCGCAGAACAGCGGCAGTCGAATTCGCCTGTTGCTACGAACAAGTCGGGAAATTTGAGCTCCAAAAAAAAAGAAGCTAAACCAACTAATATAATGGGTGAAGTGCCGGAAATAATAGATTTATACAAAATAGTCGAACCACATTTAGATGGCGCCAAATTGGAGTCGTATAAGAGTCGTTATCTAACCAAACCGGGCGATAATTATGGCAGCCTTATGCTCGCCATTGATGCACAAATCAAGCAAACCGATGGCGTCGTGCAGCAATTGCCACTTATAGCAAAACTGCCACCACTAACTAACGATTTGTATTGGCAAATCTTTCAACCTGAACGCACCTGCATAACAGAGAATGCGGTTTACAAGTATTTGGCACCTGAGCTGCAGCAGCTGCAGCTGGAGCACGGCATACTGCCCACCAAGCTATTCGATGGTTTTCCCAAATATTATGGTTCACGCATATCACTTGATGCTGCGGCCAGCAAAGTGGATCGCGATGCAGTGCTGGTGCAGGAGAATGTAACAGTGCGTGGCTATAAGCCGGGTAATCGTCTCAAGCCCTATGATCTGGAGCATTCCGTGCTCATACTACACTATATGGCACAATATCATGCGCTGCCCATAGCTTTGCGTTTGAAAAAACCGCAGATCTACGAAGAGTACATCAGACCCTATTTCTATAAGTTTAATATGGGCGGCGATATGGATCCACAGGCTAAGGCTATGCTAGACACTGAGACATTGGCCGATGTCAAAACCGTGACCAACGACAATGAAGTTGATGTTAAGCGCTGCGCAGAGCTCTTGCGTCTGTTCGATGCTTATCAGGCAGCGCCGGATCCGGCAGATGGTTTGTTTACATCGCTGGTGCATGGTGATATATGGATCAACAATCTTATGATCAAATATGGTAGGTATCACCGCAGCGCATAACAATACCAAAGAGGTAATACATATGTCATTCCCGAACAGATGACGCCGGCTTACCCGCCAAGCTCAAAATTGTCGATTTTCAAATAGCACAATATGAATCCTTGGCACACGACATACTCTTCTTTCTGCTGCTCAGCGTGGATGCTACAGTTTTGGAGCAAAACTATCATAATTTTTTGCGAATTTATTACGAGGCCTTCGTCAAGTCTTTACGTAGCGTCGATGTGGACACAAGTGTTTATAGCTACAAAGCGTAAGTTTTGTTTGAATTTCTCCGACTAAGTTTATTATGTCATTAGGTTAGGTCTGTCGAACTATACAAGATAAGCACACAATTTAACTGATAGACAAGACTAACAACTTAAACGGAAGTATTCTTATCATAATGATTTGCAGAAAGAAAAAAAAGAAAAGAAACTAAATTTGTAATATTTTTTCGAATGATTTGCAGTTTTTTGACGGAGGTGGAACGCGTAGCGCCCATGCAAATCTCGCACGCACTGTTTATGACCAAAGTGGTGAAAGCGGATCACAGCACTTTGCCGGATGACTACAAAGATATTGATTTAACGTTATTATCGAAGAATCGCGGTACGGAGCCAGTAAAACAAAAAATCAGTGATATACTAAGATTGTCCAAAAAGTTCAATATGTTTTATTAGAGTTTTGCAATAAACAGTTTTAAGCTACAAAAAAAACAATATATATTGCTTTTTATGAGTTAGTTAGTTGCCTTAAATCGAGATCTGTGATTGCGTGTTATCAGCAGACGTTGATTTGTTATCTAAGAAACGTGTAATTAATTTCAGTCAATTGTAATTATCATGCAAACAATTGTAAAATATGCAGAAGAACGTCTCGAAAGTCTACAAATGTAGGTTATAATTGTCTAAAGTGAGCTTCGCCCGCAAGTGCTCTTATATTATTTGCATTGCTTATAGAAAAATTTACAAAATAGGCAGTCTCATATGACGTTTAGGGAAATTCGTATATAAATTATAAAAAACTTTTGCACTAGAGAACTCCAGCTGCCGGCTACTTATGCATTCTATTACTTTTGATTGCTTTTAAAACATAAACAAAATATTTTTCGCATTACCAGAAACGTCAATTCTAATTGCTTTTGTTAGATAAGTACGAGGGTTGCCTTTTATATTTCGGGTTGAGAGCACGAAAATAAAAATTAATCATTGAAAATAGTTTTATTGTTTTTCAAAATATTCCCCATCAAGATCTATACCCTTTTTGCACTCTGATTGAGGTTTCTCTCCAAAACATGCATTCTGAACGCATCAACCGTTTCTTCAGTTGTCTAAAAACATTGACCTCTTATTTTATTTTAAAAGAAGTCATTCGGTGCCAAGTCAGCACTATATGGCGGATGTATCACCAAATCGGTGTTTTGAGTTTTCAAAAATAATGCAGTTTTTTGAGCTGATGTGTGACAGCTCGCATTATCGTGATGAAGAGTGATCCATCCGTCTCAGTTCAGTTTTCCGAAAAAAATATGCCAACAACTTTTGTTGGATTTGGCTCTGATTGAAACATCCATACAGTCGACTGCTATTTACTTTCGGGCTCATACGCCTACGTGTTTCGAAGCACCGTGATCGTATTTTTTTTGCATATCTTTCCTCCAATCGTCAGCGCCTTTTTGTGAGCGATTGACACATAGTGTGGGATCTAGCGCGAACCAATATTTCAGTCAAATGTTCATGCAATATATAATGTATTCTGGTCCCACTAATACCTTAGTCTCAATATCAGGATAGCTCACATAACGATCTTGCAATATTAGTTTGCGCACAGCATCAATAGTTTCCGCACAACAACTGTCTTTGGACGACCACTATGAAATCCGTCTTGAACTACGACCGAGGCTAAATTCATCGATAAACACGGGTCCATGATGGAGCTGCATCGCCAATAATTAAACTAAGTTCATCCATACACTGTTGTTGAGGTAATCCACGTCGAAAGTACTAAAAAATAATCCCACGAAAATGTTTACGATTTAATTCCATTTTTGGTCGAGAAAAATCTTTTAATTAATGTCAATGACAAATAGCACTTCTCAGTACGTATAACCCCCAAAATACCAAACCTTACAATAGAGTTCTCAGTTGCCACATTGCAATAGTAGAGCTGCCCAATCCCGAAATATAAGAGACAACCCTCATAATGATTTTATTAGTACAGCTTTCAGGAAACCTTTTCGCTTTCAAGAAATTGTAGATCAAGAAATGGTTTGTATTATAATATATGACTTCATTACTCCACCTCTTGCCTGCTTATTAATTTATCATATAATATTTATATACCAAAACTGTACTTTGTTAATAAAAGTTTTTGTTAAATCAAAATAAATGTGTTTTTAATTACACACTGTCGCCCCCTGCTTGCTTGTGTATCTAGCATAGCTGGTACTATTTTTTCTTAAATTTTGGCATAAAATAGATTGAGAAGAAATAGACTTCTGTTGCAATCCAAAAGAAATAAATAATTAAATACAGTAATTTATGTAACTAAGGGGTTCCATTACCTGTTTTCCGAAATTTTCAAAGCTTCCCAAGCAGACCTTTTGCGATTTCTGACAAGGTGACTTATACAATTGGCATAACTAAGGGGTTATATTACCTATTTTCTGAAATTCCCAAACAAACCATCTTCTATATTTTATAATACCTAGGGTTGTATCTTAATTGCGACTGGCGATGATCTCTAGACCCGGTACACAAACACTTGCACAGATTTTTAGAAAAGTTTAAGGAGTTATGTCTCAAGCTCAATCAGATAGTAAGGTTGCCTAGGCTCTTGTTTTTAAGGGCCTCAGCAGGAATAAACGTGGAACTAGATTATTTACCGTACAGCACATAGACAAAATAACATCATAATTTATAAGAAATAATATAATTTTTGTCAAAAATAGTATAAGAATAGCTTAACTTGGTTAACATTTGGCTATAAAAAGCCATCATATAGTAACGAACCTGGAAACAAAATTAAAGAATTCATATATAAGATGCCCACCAACCGACATGTTGTAATATTGAAAATCATATATAAATAAGCTCTAAAAAATCACCCTTTACCCCAAACCCAACTGAAGTACTAGTACTAGACGCTAATATTAAAGAATTCATTTGTAAGATACCCAACAACCGACATGTTTTAATATTGAAAATCATATAAGCAAGCTCTAAAAAAATCACCCTTTATCGAAAACCCTCGAAAACCAACTCAATTGAAACAAGCCAAAACGAGTTTCGCATAAAATTGATAAATTATTGACAGCTTTGAAAGATGTTTCTACGCTCAGGCCCTAATGAAAAATAAATTCAATTTGTTGGACAAGCGGCGGCACAACCGCCAAGTTATTAAAAAATTATACAATACAAAAAGCTCTATCTGTAATATCTGTAAGATCTTCCACACAAGCACGCAATTAGCCATGCCGTGAGCACTTTTAGAAACCTTAATCAGTGTGTCAACAAATTTTTACCAAATAATAGAAAACAAAAATAAAACAATCCAATATCTTGATAGCTGATAAGCGCACATATTACATTATATTAGTGTGAAAAAGTCATATTTTTTAATGGAATATCATCAGCACACGCTAATGATGATGACGGACTATAATTGTTGTATTGTTCAATCGATTTGGGCTTACAAATTTCGCCCATAATGTTTTTGTTGTATCCGTATCAAGATGCGTACGGTTTTAACACTTGTTACCGGCCTAATATTGCTCTACGCACTGCAGCTAGAGTCTAAAGAGGTTTGTTTTTGGCTTGAAGCATCATACGTTTGAATATTGATTTTCTACAACTTCCTTAGAACTGCTATTATGTGAGTTTTTTGAACAGCAGCTGGACAGATAATCGTCCACGTTTTGTGGTCAATATGACGTTTTCCAATGAAACGGGCATAGCTTCAACCACGATTATAAATGAGGATATTGCCATGCCAGTTTCACGCTTATTAGTCGTCATACAGGGCAATAAGGAGAAACCGAAGACCGTATATAATGTCACCACCAAACTGTGCGAATTGCAGGCAATTTTTAATTCCGTGCCACTCTTCAAACCCGCCAGAGATAATGTTCTAAAGCAGAGCAATTATACGTTTAGCTGTCCTCTCTGCTCGGGTGTCTATGTCATGCAAAATATGCGCATAAATCCGAGAAATCCATTATTGGGCTTAATGTATCATCCCAAACGCAGTTTTATAGTGCATGGTGGTTTGTACGAGGAACTAGCTGGCGGAATTTCAAAACCACTTTCGCTTTATTTTATGCATGGTAAAGTTGTGAAAAAGCCTTGTGGTGGTGGGGATTGATAATAAATGAATAAAGACGCACTAAATCTGTGCAGTGGTAACCAAATCAACAGCCTCTGGAGTCCGAAATGCTCATTTGGTTCAGGTTTTTCCTGAATCTACCAAGACCTGTGAATAATGTACCGAGTGAACTATTGCTAACTAGAAGATTTTCTTGAACGTATTTGAATCTTAGGTTCTGAGGCGTTGTATAGACTGAAGCAAACCGTCATGTTCCCCGTGTTCCAACTGTTTTGTGGTGCATCTATCAATGCCGAAAAAATGTTTCAGGACTTATTTGTGATTTGGCTACATTATCGGTTACTAGACTCTTAACTACTGTATTCCAAGGAACACAGATATCTGCGTGCCTAAAATTAATTAGGTGCTCTTTTCCGATGTCCACCAACAATCATAGCAATAACTCTTTGCTCTATAGCTGAATGCTTATATGGAGTGATGTTGTATCCATAAGCACCTCCAGTAGGCCATGTTTTCATAACTCTTTTTAAACATATACAGGCCAGTCTCTGTACTTTCATGAGAGCGTTTTGAGATAAGCTTTGCCCGTTAACCCCATTCCTCGGCTCCGTAGGGAGTCTTATGACCATGAGGTAAAGCCCGCGAAGCTGCTCAAGATCTGCCGACTATTCTAGACGTGTATAGTGCTCTGATCGCGTTTCGGTATTTAACTTCCTTGCTTGTCGCGGACGGATGCAGCTGCACTTGGAGTGTTCGATAGAAAAATTCTTCGTAAAATCTTCGATACTTTTCGGATTGGAGACGACTATTGCATTCGAACGAACCATGTGCTATGTGAGCTCTACAACTACATAGATGTCGTCCAGCATATTGCGGCACAGCGTCTGAGTTGGCTCGACCATGTTGACCAAGGTTGCCGATGTGAAAGCCGACAAAGAAAGGGGACGACCTGGCCTAAGGTAGCAAGACCAACGGAGTAGGAGCTATCTACACTTGGTGTGACTAAGTGAAGGAGCACTTATGTGGACCAAGTGGAGAGGACGTATCTTAGCTTCGAGTGGCAAAGTAGAGGACGCCCTATCTTTACTTGGAGTGACCTACTGAAACGGGACCTATCTTCACTTGGAGTGAGCAAGTGTAGGAGGATCTATCTTTACTTAGTGTGAGCAGGCCCTATGTTCATATGAAATGACCAAGTGGAGGAGGACCCATCTTCACTTGGAATGACAAAGTGGAGAAGGACCCATCTTCACTTGGAGTGACCTAGTGGAAAGGAACCTATCTTCACTTGGAGTCAGAAAGTGTAGGAGGACCTATCATTACTACGAGTGACCGACTGGAAAGCGACCTATGTTCACATGGAGTCACCAAATGGAGGATGACCTACCTTCACTTGGGGTGACCCATTGGAGGGAAACCTATGTAAATTTCGTGTGACGTAACTTCACTTGAAATAACCAAATAAAGGAGGACCTAGAAGGGACAAACTGGAGGAGAACCTATCTTCACTTGGAGTGACCAAGTGGAGGTGAACCTATCTTTGCTAAGAGTAACCAAGTGGATCTACCTCTACTTGGAGTGACCAAGTGGAGGAGGACCTTAGTTTACTTTGAGTGAGCAAGTGAAGGAAGACCTTAGTTTACTTAAAGTGACCAACAGAAGAAGCCGCGCGCAAAGCAGAGGCGCCTGGCGAGTGCTAGTGAGGTTGACTGTAACTTGAAAGCTGGTTGTGATGGCCTTGTCATAATTGGGCGACCCATGAATTGAGGTCTTATCATGTTTGATAACTTCTATCGTCTGGTAAATGAAACTACGACTGTTTTGGCTAGTCTGTGGCCCGTTAAAGCTCTCTTTGCATTGTATTACCAAGTGTAACCTCGTTGTCGTCAACATAGAACATTCTTCCCTAGTTCTGTTAAATTCTCATTAACACGAAAATTCATTTTCTTTTCAACTTTTCGTCAAACATTGACCTTGGCTGGGCTGTAAGCCCTTCCTACACACCTTGAACAATGATTATATGGATGCCATAGGCAAGGTAAAGGAAAAATAAAAAATTTCAACTACAAATTCTGCACAACTGCCTAGTTACCCCAATGGCACAACAGATGAGGCACAATTATAACTGCCAGCTGGGGAAAATGTTTCAATGACTGCTTGCTGAGCTTACTGATTGGTACCAGCACCACACGCTCTCTACGCCCTAATGAGAATGGAAATTCATTTCGTTGCCTCTGAATGTTCACTTGGCTAACACACACGCACCCAGATACACACACACACACACACAGACACCCACACACAGTAACAAAAACACTCAGAGACAACAAAATACAGACACATGCTGCATGCAGCATGCTGAGGCATGCCTGACTCGACTGCCTGCCACTAATGATTAAATCGATATCTTCACATCTAGCTCAAGTTGTACGGATTGGCACTGTTTGGGTTTACGGATTTGTGCTGCCGATTTTCGCAATGCCATTCATCAAAAGCTACGCCTGGGCTACTCCAATGGCATTTTTTCATTATAATTTCAGTATTTTCTTTTTTATTTATGTATATTTTTTTTCTTTTTTTTGTTATTTCGAGTGCCCAACAGATATGCTACAATTTGTTAGTTGAGCAAAATACTTTAGGCTCCGGAATGCGGCTGCAAAATTGTTTGCTGCTGAAGTGTATTTCAAAGATATGTAATTAGTGCAGAGAGAATGTAGTAGTTGTAATTGGAGCACACGTGCTCCAGACAAGTTCTTATTGTTTATTTATTAAACAAAACAATTTTTAGCTTAAATAAACTCAACTCTTTGTAGTGCATGATAAGCAAAATGAAGTTAAAAAAAATAATTGGCTTATAAATAATAAAACAAAGGAAAAATATGTTTACATTTTAACGCATTACACATACGCCATGTTAACCGCAATGAAAATTATCGTGCATGATAAATTCTAAAACTCGCAATTCTTTAAATATTTTATGAGCTAACTACGCTACGATGGCAATTTGTCGTAAAATATGCACATTTTTATACACTATAGTAAAAGCTTTAAGGAGTTACGCGAATTTGGTGATAAAAACAATAGAAGATATATTACTTTTTGTTGAAATAGTTATTTGAAATCGCATATAGAACACTACTGTTAATAATTGGACCGTCTGAGGGAAGCAATAACCGAAAAGCGGTCAGCTTTGTCCAATACGAAAAGAATTGTGTTCCATCAGTATACCGACAGGCCACATACATCGATGTTGACACTCACGAAGCTTCGCGAGCTTGGTTTGGTGACTCTTATGCAATCACATTCACGGGAATTGGTTTATACTTCAAATAAAACCTTTATTTATTCTTCTAAATCTATTTCGTTCCCTTCAAAATAGTGACCGATTGATGCAATACACTTTTGCCCGCTTTTTTCAGTTTTCGAAGCAGTGAGAAAAGTCCTTTTTTTCGGACTCATCGTCAGTGACTTCTTCGATTCCGTTTGTTTCTCTTCAATCGACTGGTTTCAGTTTAGAGAATAGCCAGAAGTCACATGTAGACAAATCAGGCGAATAAGGCGGTTGTGGAAGGATATGACTCGAATTTTTGGCAAAATGAGCACGACGTATGAGTGCGGTTCTTTTGCCTCACAGTAGTATGTCAAACCATCAGCATGACCCTGGCAAGAGTCTATCACACCATCAGCATGACCCTGGCAAGAAACTATAACACCATCAGCATGATCCTGGCAAGAGACTATTAAACCATGAACATAATCCTGGCAAGAGACTATCAAACCATCAGCATGATCCTGGCAAGAGACTATCAAACCATCACCATCATGCTGGCAAGAGACTATCAAAACCATCAGCGTGACCCTAGCAAGAGACTATCAAACCATCAGCGTGACCCTAGCAAGAGACTATCACACCATCAGCATGATCCTGGCAAGAGACTATCACACCATCCGCATGATCCTGGCAAGAGACAATCAAGCCATCAGCCTTACCCTGGCAAGAGACTATCAAACCATCAGCATGATCTTGGTAAACGACTATCAAACCATCAGCATGATCTTGGTAAACGACTATCAAACCAGCAGCATGATCCTAGCAAGAGACAATCAAGCCATCAGCCTGACCCTGGCAAGAGACTATGACACCATCAGCATGACCATGCCAAGAGACTATGACACCATCGGCGTGACCCTGACAAGAGACTATTTTCAAACCATCAACATGATTTTGGCAAAAGACTATCAAACCATCAGCGTGACCCTGACAAGAGACTATTATCAAACCATCAAATTGACCCTAGCAAGAGACTATCAATCCATCAGCACAACCCTGGCAAGAGACAATCAAATCATCAGCATGACCCTGGCACGACTCTATCAAAACAACAGCATGATCCTGGCAAGAGGCTTGCAACATGTCTAAATCCAATGCAATCGAGATGATAGGCTCTTGCATAAGATTAAACCATTGACATGACAGGATTCATTAAAAAGATGGCATTAGACAAAAGTTAGTTTTAATCGAGAATTTATTTAGTAAAATATCATTTTTTATGCAATTTTGAGGTCTCAAATATTTTACTATATTAATTTATTAATTATTCATTTAGGTTAGTTGTACCAGCTCCAATTCGATTTACTGATCTGGAGCTAAAGGAGAAATGTTGCAGAGCCCCAATTTTGTGAATCGTTGTCCAATATACTTTTTGGGGTCCCTTCAGCGACCTTCAGTCACAGTATTTCCACAGTACTGTATTGAAGCGGAAACCTCCTTGATCGCAATATATTTTAAATAAATTATTATGATTTTTTCAGATAAAATTTGGTTTTATTTAAAATCAACAATTGCGATAGTTTGATATCCTACAATCTACAAACTGAAGCTAAAGCATGAATATTGCAGAGCCGCAATTTTGGGGCTCTTCAGTGACCTCTGAAGCGATTTTGAATAGAAACATATCAAAGCATTCAAACCCAGATGTATGACAGAAATAGCCATATAATATGTGATTTTTTCTTATTTAGCCACAGCAGTGCATTTAAGCGGAAACCTCTCCGATCGGCTGGCATATGGACAAGGTCAGTAGCGACTCCTCTGCTGAATAGTTCACGCAGCTGACAACCTCCAGCTATAGCTGGCCATCCACTGAATAGCTTTTTTGATAAACATCACGAAGCGAACTAGTGCAGAAGGTGAAGCATTCTTCTTGAAATACAATGGATTGCAAAAAACAAATTAAATATATTCCCCTTGACTATGGTCATCGCTCCAAAGGTGGAACATGAAGATAACTCTATTAATAGCTGTTCGAAGAGAACAGTTTATAGCCGAATCCGAAGGACGGTGTCTTTAACAGAGATTTTCCAAAGTAGATAGCGTATATTTATGTGCTAGCATTGTCAGTGCTAGACCAATCCATCAGTTCTAGAATCGAAATACCGACCTGCCGGCTCAGAGGCGAAAACGCTGCCACTATCAAGGCCCGCAAGGGGTTGCATTTGATTGGATTAACAATCCGGTCGTAAAACCATATATACTCAAGAAAGGCAATCGCCGCCATATGCTACGACTAGACGCCATATTCTGTAGAATGTTTAGAATTCAATTCTGTATTTTAACTTATTTCTCTCAAACGTTTATAGCTTATTATTTATTTTATTATTAGCTGCTTAATCTCTGGGATTCTATCTAAATTTACACTTATCAAAGCTGTTCTCCCAAACACAGTAACATAGTTTATGCCCGAATTGAACTTGTTACTGGGATTTGCGTTTTTAGCGCCCACAAAAACGAAAATCTACGCCACCTGCCAGCATTGTGACAATTTGATTATTTCATGTCAAAATGGAAAACATTTTTCTTTTATGAATATTACATCAAACAGCGAAAGGGGGGAGGAGGGCGCAACCGTAGCATAAAAATTTTGACATCAATGCAACAAAACGACCAAAAAATATGTAAACGAAAAAAATTTTTTTTTTTTTGTGGCTTTCTGTTTCTTTTTTTATTTTCAAATGTTAAAACGTTAGAAACACGTCGAGCTCTGTTTTACATTTGCATTGTTTTGAGCTACGGCTCGCACTCAACATGGCGTATACGCAATCTGACTCAATGCAGGGCAAAATAAAAGCAAAAAGTTTATGGATATCATTTTAAAGCTGTAATATCTGAATATACAGCATAAACTTTTTAATCATTTTATGGCAGCTCTGCCGATGTAACAAGAAAACGCACAAAATATAATAAGTTATGTGCCCGTTGTCATAAATATGCTGTACACTGCTGGACAAAAGTTTGCAGACGCAATAATTACGCGTAACTAGCACCAAGGCAGAGCAGTAAAGAAAATGATAGAGTAGTCAAAGATACAGAAGATTTCTGTGGAGCTTTAAGGTAATAACTTTTTAGTAATATTTAAAAAAGTGAAAAAATTAGGCACTGTTAAACCGCCATGAGCTTGCATTATGAATAAGCATATAATTCCAAATAAAATTCCAAAATAATAATGGTTTTATTTATTTATTTATTATTAATATATATGGGTACTCGCATCTGGCCAATCACCAGTTCGATCGAAAAACTCAACAGATTACAGAAACTAACACAAGAGAATTAAACATAAAACGGCTCCCCAAATTCGATGACGTCCAAAGGCATTTTCAAAACGGACACGAATAGGACAATGGAACGTTAGAACCCTAAAGGAACCATCAAGATTAGCACAGTTCGAGGAAGAAATGGAGAAACTGCATATAGCGATAGCTGGCATCCATCCACAAGGCAGTAGACGGATTGGCAGACCCAAGGCGACCTGGAGAAGATCCATCCTCCAAGAATTGACCCAGGCGAACACAACATGGGACAGAGCTGAACAGACGGCGCAAATTAGGGTTCGATGGATGGCTCTTGTAGAGGCCCTAACTTCCCAACTAAGTCCAGTTGAACTTGAGTAATAAATAATAACGAGGAAAAAATAAAATAAAACTAATCCGTATTCCTAGCCTGATGGGTTGAATGAAAATCCGAATTTCCTATTATAATATTAACAAAATTTGTAAAATATTTATTATCATCAACATCATTCAGGTATCAAACTAAAAAGAGAGTTCTTAAATAAATAGATCGATAGAAGTTTATAATAATTACTATGGTGAGTAACTTAGGAGAGTATTTTGTGTTTTTTCAAGACCTATGCCACGCGGCTAGATACATTAAAAATCCATTTATTTCCCTCTAACTTATATCTTAATTTTCCAGCAAGTTTTCAGCGAAATAAACTAATTCCTAACACTGACGTGAAAGGCTTTTGAAAGAACTCCTCGAACTGCATCGTTGCATAAGTTTCACTTCCGGAAATCTTCAAACTGTCCGTAAACTGTTGTCCGGCAGTGTACAATGTGACATTCTCCTTGCTGCTTTTGTTGCACGTTTAATTAGCACCAAAAAACAGATTTGCAAAATCTCATATGCTCGAAAGAGTATGCGAAAAGTTACCAAATAAAATTGAAAATAGAAACGTTACCAAGTTTTATAGTTTACTGTTTTATGGTAACAAATTTTGGCAGTAACTTTTGGCTGCTTTTGGACTTGATGTTGGCTTTTTAATTTGAAATGTGTGCGGTTTACGTTTTTGGTAGCTATGGGAACCAACTGAAGTGTAAAGGGTGGGGTGTTGGGGAGCCGCTGAGACAGACTTGGCTTAATTTGAGAACTTCTGGCGCAAATATATATATAGAGAGTTGGCAGAGCTGGCAGAGTGTGCCGGGGCCTGTGTGATAGCAAAAGCCAAAGGCAGCTGCGAAAAAGTCAAAGGAAAAGGCAGGCGGCACGGCACGGCACGGGTTGTTGCTCAACGCGCGAATTTTCACTCAAGTGTAAGTTTACAGCAAGATTTTCCTTTATTTTATATTAAAGCGATTTTTCCTTTTCCATTTTTTTTTTCTTTTTTAATTAATGAAGACATACGAGTTGTCAACACACAAACTTGCAAGCAAGCGGAGCATGTTTATGCGTGGGTTTTTTGCTCATTTCCTAAGATTGTTAGTTTTTTTTTTTGTTGAGCTGTTTGCAAAAAGGCTTCAAGATGGTTCAATGGAAATTTCAGAGAAAAGCGGATTTGCCTAAGCTGGCATCTTATCTTTAATAAATTGTATTTGGGGTTTTTTAGGCGTGGGCTAAACGCACGATTAAAAATAAACAACAAAAATTTGGAGATTTTTAAATTTTTGTTCTTTAATCAAAAGAATGTAAATCGATACAGCTGCAGGCATCAAAATTGAAATTTGCACTTAGGGTTGCGATTTTCTCATTAAGAAAACGTAAATCCAAGACTTTGATGATAAGAAAAAAGTGGAGGGCAACTCTTTCGTATTAAAAAAGGCTATACCTTAAAAATGTAAGAATGAAGTGAAAATGTCAAAAGTTTGCTGTCAACAATATCCTTGACCAAAAGAAATTGATCTGCAACGGTGCTTAGGTCCTCATTTGCGGCTATTTTCGTTCAGTTTTCTGCCTAAGAATTCTCGAAGTTCGTAGAACAGATTAAAATTATTGTGTTTAATTATTGTGTATAATTTCCTAATTTAAAGGAGTTACATTATCTGAAAATCAGCTCAGCTAAAAATGCTAGATCAAGATTTTTAAATTTACAAATTTATTTTAAAAATTACCTGACTTAAAGTAGCGAAAAGAAAACTTTTCTGAAATTCTCTTTAATAAAAATATGGCGAAAAAAGTCGTGCACTAACGACTTTTAGATACCTTGCATTAAATTGTTGCAGAAACATTGATGAAGTAATGCAATACGTATGAATCAGTTTGTGCCACAATATCTGAAAGACCAAAAAAATTATAACTTTGCACAAAATCTTATTTTTTGACCGATTAGCCGTACGAAATTCAAAAGATATAGACAACCGACCCTGAACACTCTATGAAAACTCAAAGTTTTCAACTGAATTGTGCTAGGGTAGCTGTGTGATATAGGTGAACGATTTTGATGAAATTAGACAAAGTGCTTGTTTATTGACGAATTTAGATCTATTAACTTCAGAAAAAGAAATCTACTTTTAGTTAGAAAGCCCAAGATTAAATTTTTTCTTTAAAGATCTCAATGCCTTTAAGAAAACCTTTGCTAGAATTAAATATATATATTTTTTTGATGGTGGAACCTCTAAACCTCAGTCAGAGATCTAATGTTTGCAAGGATTCAATAAAAGGAACTACTTCAGATTTTTTTATGCTGTCATATACCAAGATTATTCTCATAGATCTCAAGATCTTGCGCTAAAGGAATCCAACGGATCAGAGCTGGTTTGAGTAACAAATAATACTCTTACAGCAGCACGAACGGGCTCTTAGACTTCTTAACCATTTGCGGGCCTGTCTTTCTTTTGAACGGAGTAAACCCTATAATTGCTGTTAAGCTGGTGACAGCCAGTGCGATGTCTGTCTCAAATGCTAGTTGCAAGTTGACACACTGCCTCCTCCCGACGCCACCTGGGTATCCACCACGTACGGGCCTAATGTGTGCAGCCATTCGACCGGACACCAAATGGTTGAGCGTAAGCTTTGCAAAATCCAAGAAAAACTAATAGCAAAGACGTGAATAAATTATAAACAAAGACAGAAAACAATATTTCCAAGCGAAAGTTCAACATTTGTAAGAATTAAGTTGAAACTAAATTCTAGTTTGGTATACCCTTATGTAGGAACTATTTCAAAATCTAATAACTAAAAAAAACTACCCTTTATATCGCTTAAAGTTTAATTAAAAACT
This sequence comes from Chymomyza procnemis, assembly GCA_035046065.1. Taxonomy (NCBI): domain Eukaryota; kingdom Metazoa; phylum Arthropoda; class Insecta; order Diptera; family Drosophilidae; genus Chymomyza; species Chymomyza procnemis. The sequence continues at coordinate 10,195,021 of JAWNOJ010000026.1, read as the reverse complement.
AAAGAAGCGCTCTTTTAAAATTCATTTCGCAACTTTCTCTGGTTATGAATGCTACTGAACCACCCAAAGCCAAAATGAAAATCAAGTCTAAAAATTATAAGGCAAAAAAATATTAAAGGACACTTTTTATAAATCGAGCAACTAAAGAAGCACTCTTTATATTGCTTAATACATTTTGCAATTTTGTCTTACATAAGCTGGTTGACTCTGGACTACCCAAAGCCACAATGAAAATTCAGTCTAAAGACAATCAACTCGTTAGTAAAAGAAACAACAAAGAAAAAAAACGAGCAGCTATAAAATCACCCTTTATATAGCTTAATTCATTTCGCTATTTTCGCTGGTTCACCGTCTCTGGGGCTACCCAAAGCCAAAATGAAAATTCTGCCTGAAAATTATCCACTCTTTAGTAGACGGAACTATTAAAAAATCTAGCCACTAAAAAATCACCCTTTACATAGCTTAATTCATTTCGCAATTTTCGCTGGTTCACCGTTTTTGGACCACACAAATGAACATTCTGTCAAAAAATTATGCAATTTTTAGTAAAGGAAACTACTGAAAAATAATGCAGCTAAAAAAAATCACACCTTAATTTCGCTCATACAAACTGGTTCACAATCTCTGGACTACACAAACCAAAAATGAAAATCCAGTCCCAATATCATCTACTCTTTAGAACAGGGAACTACCAAAAATATCTAGTCACTAAAAAATCACCCTCTATAACGCTTAATACAGATCGCAATTTACGCTGGTGGCAATTCTCTGGACTACCCAAAGCCAAAATGAAATTTCTGTCTACAAATGATCCACTTTTTAGAACAGGGAACTACTAAAAAATCTAGTAACAAAAAAATCACCCTTTTTATCACTAAATTCATTCGGCAATTTTCGCAATCTAAATATTATGCACTTTTAAGAAAAGGGAACTACTGAAAAATCATGCAACTAAAAAATCGCCCCTTATATTGCTTAATGTGTTTCGCAAATTTCGCTCATATATACTGGTTTACAGTCTGTGGACTACACAAAACCAAAATGAAAATCCAGTCCCAATATTATCTACTCTTTAGAAGAGGGAACTACCAAAAATATCTAGTCACTAAAAAATCACCCTTTATAACGCTTAAAACATTTCGCAATTTTTGGCTGATGTCGTCTCTAGACTACCCAAAGCCAAAATGAAAATTCTGTCTAAAAATTATCTTCCAAAAATCTAGCCACTAAAAAATCACCCTTTTTACGGCTAAATTCATTTTGCAATTTCTACTGGTACACAGTCTCCATTCTAAATATAATGCACTTTTTATATAAAGCAGTTACTGAAAAATCATGCAACACAAAAATCACCCTTTATATCACTAAATGCATTTCGCAATTTACGCTCGCATAAACTGGTTGACAGTGCACCCTGGACTAACCAAGTGACTTTGGGGCTTTTGCGTTTGTTGGAGCAACTTTTCAGCAAACCACCAAAACAAATTTATTTATTTCATTTGTCTAGTGTGACTTAATTAATATAAGTACAGGCAGGCATATATGTAAATATGTATTTTGTGGGTGTGCATATTTCGCTCTCTGTGTGTGTGTGTGTGTGTGTGTGTGTGGGAGTGTTTGTGATTGTGTGAATAAGCAGTTGTCTGTGTAATTAATGCTTAATTAATGTGAAAATCGATTATATGGTATGTATATGTATATATATGCCACAAACTTAACGCCTTGGCTTTTGGTTTGCCGCTTTTACAATAAACAAAAGGACTTTAAGAGTTCAATCATTAGATGGAAGCAGCTGTAGGAAAAATAAATAAATAAATACCAGTTTGGAGTAGGCGGCGCGTAACTGAGTTATAAGGCGAATCGAAATTAATCTCTTGTAAGAGCAAAATGTAATTGTAATAAATCAGCCATCAAAGGACCTAAACGGGAACCAGTTAAAACGAGCGAAACATTGTGCGTACACTCAGAGCGTAGCAGCCATCATTTGCACAATTTGAAAAGAATTTTCCTGGAAAAATAGATTTCAATGTTTTTCAGTTTTGTGTGACATTTGCGTTAAGGCATAATTGAAAATCTCTTGGCGTGCGTGCACGCATTCACAAATTTCCGGAACATAAGCCGCCCCAACCACCACCACCATCACCACCACCTCCACAACCCTTACACTTACATAAACAAATAGAGAGCGAGAAATTAGCTGAGATTTTATGCTGATATGCGTAGTCACTGTAATCTAATAATGAAGCACAATATTCAATGGATTATTCTATTAAATTTTTAATGTAAAGAAATTTAATTTAATAACTTTTGGGTTACAGTTGGCGTGTGCAAACAAACACGAAAAGCTTCTAATTAAATAATTCCCATGAATATCATGTCGAAACCTGTAAAACGCATATTGTCATTTTGCTGGAAAAGGTTGCAGAAAAACAGAAACAACAACATTTTGCTGAAAGCTGTTCAGAGTTGACAGGAAATATGCTGTAAGTGCATAATATGCTACGGGGAATAGCAACTAAAGGATGTATGTTTTGTGGAATTAATTTGTTGCCCAAACACACAGTTCTGAAATGCAAAACCCAGGAATTTTCAATCAAAATGTTTCTCAAATGCTACTATTCTCTATATGTTCTAAGTGCTGCTATTAAAATCTAGAATTTTGCAATCAAAATGTTCATTTACTGATTAGTCTGAAGTCTAAGTCCTGAAATGCGCAACCCACAAAGGCTTAATTTAATTTTTTTTTTGTTTAAATAAAATGCTAGTTAACTTTTTATTTTTAGTTCTTAAAAAAAATAATTTTTTAATTTTTATATACATTTCTTTGCACATTAAATTGACATATAAAAAAATATGATCTATTAATGACAAAAAAAGAAAAAAAAAAAAAAAAAACAAAGTAAAAAAAAATTGAATAAAAGAATTGTACCTCAAATCTTAATATTAAGAATTAAAAAATCGAATTAATATTTACAAATTATTTTCCATGACATTCATCAATATTTTAAATTAAACTTTTTTTGAAAACGATCGTTACACAATCTTATTAATTTAATATATTCTCATTATGTTAATATTCTTAACAAGAAAATTTTTCGAAAATTGCAAGTTTCATTCAATATATATATGGACCACAAAATTTGTTTCTACAAATATTTATTGATGTATCTGACATTTATATATTTAAGGTAACTTCAAAGAATACAGATTTCAATACATTAACCACAGTCAAGCATTTTTAAAATAATCTATAATTGCGAAGTGATTGAAGGAGAGGTGTGAGTTGGTAAACGAGGCGAGCAGGACCTAAGCCCCCTAATGAAACCCAAATAAATACAAAATTAAAAAATCTAACAAAAAAAAATATATAATATTCATTGACAACTTAAAAAAAAGAAAAACCAAAAAATTAAAACCAAAATTTCATTAAGTTTTTTAAATATCAAATTATTAATTCAAAAAATGTTATCCATTAAATTCTTAAGAAAAAAATATTAAATAAATTAAATTGGATAAATAATTGTTAATTTTAATTTTATCAAAATAAAAAAAAAATGACCACACAAATATTTTAAGAAAATATTTTATATAAAAATTTATACACACAAAAAATATTACTTTTAGTTTTATCAAAACAAAAAAAAATTATAAGCTATGAATTTTAAAAAAAAAAAAAAATATAAAGGTAAAAATGTTTTAATTTTAGTTTTATCAAAAAAAATTATTGACCATGAAATCTGAAGAAAAAATTAAATAAAAATATTTACCTAAAGAATTTATACAAACAAAAAATATTACTTTTAGACTTTTTTTTCCAAAAATTTATTAGCCATGAAATTCTTGAGAAAAATATATAAAAAAGTTTTTTTTTTAGTTTTATCAAAATTAAAAAAAAAAATTTACCACACAAATATTTTAATAAAATATTTTATAGAAAAATTTATACAAAAAATATGACTGTTAAACTTATCAAAACAAAAGGAATTTATTGGCCATGAAATTCTTAAGAAAAAAATATAAAAAATTGTTTTTATTTTAGTTTTATCAAAATTAAAAAAAAAATATTGACCATGAAATCTGAAGAAAAAATTAAATAAATATATTAAAACAGAAAAATGTATTGACTATTAAATTCTTAAGAAATTATTTTACAGAAATAAATTTTAATTGAACAAAAAACTTGTACTTTTAATTTAAATATCAAAATTTGAAAAATTAAAAAAAATATACAATACATGTGCTTCATCAAATTCTTAGAACAAAAATGTTATTGAATAAACTAAATTTTTCTTTTTTGGTCTGTTTTAAATTACAAAAAAAAAGGTTTTTGCACCAAAAACCATGGCCATGAAATTCTGTAGAAAATATTTGAAATAGAAAAAAAAATACAAACATTACTTTTAATGCAAATATTTTGTTTAAGTTTTTTTTTATTTGAAATGACAGACAGACTAAGACTCTATTTTAATTATGATGCCAATCTTAATTGGATAGAATCGTTTGAATAGAAATCGTTCCCACAAAATTTTTATCAATTTTTAACGTGCATTTCAGTTCCGAATAATAATATCCAATTTAAATAGTAAATCGGTTTGCTCAATAAATACTTTTTTTGAACTAAGTTCTTCTATAAACTTCTTCATAGCATCTATTGCAATATGTCACAAACGTCCCAAGCATTCACAAATACTCTCTATAGTGTAGCGTAAATGCTTTCAGCAACAGCCTCAACTTTTGCATAAAACTCTGAAAATATCAATCAAATGGATATAATACATCTACATACACGTCACACCTTCCAGGAATTTAGGCTGCACGATTTCTTGGAAAATTATTTTGCTTTTTTAAAACAATAGAAACCGAAAATTCCATTACATTTAGAGCAACACATCACATTATTTATGTGCGTACGAAGGAAAAGTTTTTCACAAAAACTTTTCACGTAACTTAATTGAAGAGTTTATTCCCGTAAGAACATCGAACGCAACGCAAAAATAAATGCGTTTTAATTTTGTTAAAAAGATTTAATCGAATTTTTGATCATGTAACACATTGAGCGAATAATTTATACACCAAAGTCATATAATGTTTTAATATTTAACAAGTGCAAATTTAATTGCGCTGCGAAAAGTATGCAACGTTTCTTTTTTTTTCTGTTTCGATGTGAAAAGTGAAAAGTTAAAATAAAAACAAATCGAAATGTCCAAATGGGCCCAAAAACAAAGCAAAAATTTAAATGTAGAAATATTAAAATTGCAGCAGTTAATAAAAACGAAAATAAAAAACGGAAATATTAATGCAAAATATCCGTAAACGAAATATTTTGCATGCAAAAAAAAAAAAAAAAAAAAAAAAACTAATCAAAATCAAAGAGAGCATACACTGTGAGAAAAGAGGGCAGCAACTTGGTCCGGAAAGTAAAATTTGTTTATATGAAAATTTTTTATTTCATTTTTATTAAACTTTACTGGATAGTACGAATTATACGCCTATTATTAGTCAAGAAAACAAAAACGTATTTACGCTGCTTTAGAGGGCGCAGTACAGATAATGCCAAAGTATTACCCCATTGTCTTTGCTTATCTGTACCGAACTCATATAGTCAAAAATTTTTAAGGCTTCAAAGGCGTTTGTTCAAATTTTCTAACTTTTTCAAGTAAAGAACTTTTAGGTCAATAATCATTTTCGTGGTGATTAATTCACATATCAAATCCCATGACCTCAAAATTACAAAAATAATAATTAAGATTATTAAATAGTTATACCTTTAAACAAGAAATCTTCATTATTCGATAAAATTTTTTGTCCCGTTATTAATATGAAAGAATTTACTCATCTAGATCCTTCTATTATATAAGAAAATCAAGAAGGAAAAACAGCTGCTCTATTTTTTAAAAGTAATAAAGTTAATATAATATAGAAAACAATTCATTATCAATTACTATTAGTTTTCATTAGTATAATTGAAAATAATAAAATTATTTTCTGATTTTTATATTTGTTTAATTGATTAAGAGATACATAGCTCAGATGATTTTTCGTCAAAATTAAAGTCAACTGCTAAGCTTGCGAGCTATGTCTTGTAGGACCTCCCCGTTGACAGTCTCAAAATTGCTTTTAATATTTGCGTAGTTTTTTACAAATAAGTTTTTTTAGAATCTTTATATTTTTTATAATCTATTGATTTTTTGAAAAATCTTTCGCTTTTTAAGAATCTTTCAATTTAAATGGAATCTTTCGATTCATTCTAAATCTTCCTTTTTTTAAGCAGCTTTCGATTCTTTAAGAATCTTTTGATCTCATTAGAAACCTTCGACTTTTATTTAGTTTCTATAGATTTTTAAAATCTATATTTTTTCGCATCTTTTGAATTTTTTTAGAATCTCTCGTTTCTTAGAATTTACTCATGTACATCCTTCTATTATATAAGAAATTCATTATATTTTTTAAAATCCTTCGATTTTTTTTAGAATCTTTTGATTCGTTTAAAATCTTTTTTTCTTTTCTCTCATTAGATCTCATTTTAAACCTTCGAATTTTTTTTGGATTCTTCAGATTTTTTTCGCATCTTTTGATGATTTTTAGAATCTCTCGTTTTTTTAGGATTTACTCATGTACATCCTTCTGTTATATAAGAAAATCATTCTTTCGTTTTTTAAGAATCTTTCAATTTTAATAGATTGTTTCGATTCATTCCGAATCTTTCTTTTTGTTAATCAACTTTCGATTTTTTTAGAATCTTTTGATTGTATTAGAAACCTTCGATTTTTTAAAATCTAGATATTTTTTCGCATCTTTTGATGTTTTTTAGAATCTATCGTTTTTTTAGAATCTACTCATGTATATCCTTCTATTATATAAGAAAATCATTATATTTTTTATAATCTTACTATTATCTGAAAAATCTTTCGTTTTTTAAGAATCTTTCAATTTTAACAGAATCTTTCGATTCATTCAGAATAATTCTTTTTTTTAAGCAGCTTTCGACTCTTTTTCTTCTTTTCTTTAAAATCTAAATTTTTTTTCGCATTTTTTGATGTTTTTTAGAAACTTTCGTTTTTTTTAAATCTTTGTATTATTTCAGCATTTTTCGATTTGTTTAGAATCCTTCTTTCTTACAATGCTTCGATGTTTTAGAAGTATCATCGCATTTTTTAGAATTGTTCGATTGTTTAGAATTTGTCGGTTATGTACTGATCTTTATGCAGTCTACATTTCGACATACAGTCTTAACTAGGTGTTGCTTTTATCTTGGCATTGCTTGGTATCCAATGTTCCATGACCTCTTCTTTATTTTTGCTAAAATACAAATAAATAATAAATAAATCGATCGTCTTTGAACTGTTGCCCTCAAGGCAACAGAGGAAGAGTATACCGACAGTTAATTAACTTAGAAAGGTTTTCTAGTGAGAAAATTGTAAAAATCGTATAAATTGTTTAAGGGGAGTTATGACATAAAATGTAATATTTTTTGATAGATTGTGGTTTAAGAATGGATTAATTTAATGGTTAAATTTATGAGCAAAAAAGAAGCGGGAACTAACATAAAAATTTAATTATTTTTGAGGTTTAATGGTTCGTGATTGGTAAAAGATGATTAAAAATATAGAGAGATAAACTGCAGAGATCGTAGTTAAGATAGAAAATCGTAAAGGTTATTATGGTTTAGTTTGCGCATAAGACGCGAAAAGGCACGCTGCTTGCATAAATGGATTTGCTACAAATAGATTGTAGCGCTCGATGTGGACAATTATGAATTACTTTGGTTGCACTGACAATAGCGATTTTTTTAAGGAAACATGGCATCCTAAAAAGGTAAAAGATAGTTGCTGGTTTTAAACTACTTAAAAACTACATTCAGGAACAGATTTACAAAACGAATTTTGTGAAGTTTTACAACAGGCAGTTTCTTGGCTTAAGTTTGGGCTTTAAGTCAGATATTCTAAAAAGTGAACCCAACAGACAAAAGTTGTCTAAAAGCAACCGATTTCGGTTTCTTCTGAAATGAAACAATTTGCAAATCTGCAACCAAGTCGCTCTATTTTTTAAAACAAAAATCCAACAAAAGTGTAACTGCTTTTATTGAACTCAAGTTCTTAGGCTATAGAACTCACATTTAACTTCGATAATTCTTTAGCTTTTTTACTTTTGCTAAAAAATCAATTTACTAAAAAAGCAGAAGTCTTTTTCTCGCAGTGCAACTGAAAAATGAAAAATAAAAAGACTAAGCAGAATACAATACCGACAATTTGCCAAAAGAACAACTCGAAATTTATACAGACAACAATAACAATTCGAACAAGAGCAACAATAAATGCGGTGACGGGCAACAACTCATCAAGTGATTTTAATCAGAAATAAAAAATAAAGGCATACAAAACGCCATTGAGAGATGCCTTCCTGATAAAAACGAAATACGAATGCTACGAGTATACTAGCTACCAACAACAAAATAACACAAAAGGCAAGAAATTATTATCATTACGCTTTTGCTGTTTTACGGCGGCACTCCTGTGCCCGCCCCCCCAAAAAAAGGAGCAACCACGTTCTCGGGAGCAGGAGCAAATTGGCAACAACACAAAAAAAGAGCCGCAACAGCAGTCGCAAATGCAAATGATGACCAGGCTATAACTTCTTATAAAACGGCTCTGTACGTCGGAAGAGCAATATGAATATTAAATATTGTAAGGCCGTCGTAGAACAGCAAAAGTTTTCCAATGAAAATACGCAAATAATTAAAAGTTTTGTTGTTGTTGTTTTTTTAAAGGTTAATATTGTGGAACAGAAAATAAATCGTAAAAACAAGAGGCAGATTGAATTCTGATTGAGCAAAATTAGCCACTGAAGCGCTATGGGATTGAAGAGGGGCATATAAGGGTCTGATAGTTAATTACCACACGATGTTGGAGTGTAATAAATATAATCAAATATAATATAAAAAATATAATATAGTGCATAATAATATCAAATAATTCTTGAAATAATTTGCAAAATTTTTAGTAGGAATAGTCATATTATGCCTAAACCGTGTTCCGCGACTGATGGGCGAATTTTTTATACATAAACACCATATCACATCTGGGGATGGATAGGAACTTGCATTAAAAATGTAAAAGATAAAGTCAGCAAGTAACGCAAAAGTTTAAACATTTCTTAACAAAGGAGTCAAGATGCTCGATTTGACGAATCAAGTTGAGTTAAGATAAAGATATGAATTGAATAAACTGTACGTAGGATTGGAAAACGAAATTGATTGGTTTTCAGGTAACAACTAAAATGCACATATTTTCGATAATAATAAATTATTTATATACAATATAAAATGGTTAAAATTTATAATTTCGTTGCAAACAGTTTGCAAATTTATAATTCATAAAGCTATTAAAAATATAGGTAAATTTTTTATTATCTTCAATAGTCAAATGTAAAGGGTGAGCCATTTTGTGCTCCATATTTCGTATTTGCCATGGAAAATAACTAATTATGTATTATTTATTTAGGGCTACAGCGAAGTCCAATTTTATTTATTTATTTATTAATATTTAAGGGTACAACTAAGTCCAGTTGACCTTAAGATTAAACAAGTTACACATTCTAAAATTATGAAGTAATAAATGATAACGAATGATGGGTGAATTTTTTATAGATAGATTGACCTTATATTTAAATACAAATTAAAGAATTAAAGAAATATTAAATAATAAGAAATATATAATATAAAAATAATCCGTATCCCTAGCCTGATGGTTAAACTTTTTATAGATTATGTACCGTCTCACTTCTGGGGTTGGCTAAGAATTTGGATTTACAATGTATAAGATGAACACAGAAAGTAACATAAAAGTTTAAGCATTTCTTAGCAAAGAAAGAAATCTTCCAAAGAAAAAAGCCAAAAGACAAGTTCTGTTTTTATAGTTCGTAATTTGTCGAAGATGTTCGATATAGAGAATTAAGTTGAATTAAGATAGAGTAAGAGGTGAAGACGGTTCATAGAATAGGAAATCGTTGAGGTTATTATAATTAGCGCAAAAGTCGCGAAAAGGATGGTAGTACTTGAGGGCGAAAATTACGAGTTACTCTGGACGAAAGGACAAATGATATTTTGTTCAAAAAACATTTTCAGAGCTTAAAACTTAATGTGTTAGCTGCTGTTTGAATTATATTAAAGTAAGCTTTATATGATTCTTAACTAAAATGATAATCAAGATATTATGTTACAATCTCACTCTCCAATCTACAAAAATCTCACTCTCCAATCTCCACTTTGTTCTGTTTTCAGTTCTGGTTCATCCATTATTCGAACAACTATTTTTATATTATTTTAAACCCTTTCTCTGCTCCCTGTTGATGTAACAATGTTTCCTTCTCTCAGCAAGACTTCTACAAAACCTTTCTTAACAAAATACATAAATTAATTTTCAAACGACGCATAATATTTTTCGTTTGAAATATTATGACAAAAAAAAATATTTGATGAATAAAATGCGTTCTAACTTTTGAAAGCTTGAAGCGAACTTCAGAACTGCTGCTATATCAGTATGCCAATTCGAACTTTAAAAATAAAATTTTTTTTTTTTTTCATATTTCAAAAATATTTTTAGGCCAATTTATGTCAAAGCAAATCATATTTTGAAGAATTCCTGTCGCTCAAACAAATGCGACTATAATTCATATTTAAAGAACTTAAAACCATTTCACAAAGTTAAACAATATCTATAGTATTCGTTGCAATATCTATAAAAAGTTTATGAATAAATTTAAAATTTCGCGAACTCATGAGTGCCTCTTGAAATCAATAAAACTTTTATTTGCGTTTTTTTGAATGCAACTTTTTTTTTTAACTGTTAAGGATAAAAAAAGTTTCATAGCTGCAGGGCAACAATCGGATACTGTTCGTAATGGCTGAATAATAATTGGTTAAAATAGTTGAATTGAAAGTAGATGCGTATGCAGTGATTGGTGTTGTGGGGGTATCTAAGACCCAAATCATTGTGGTTCCAGATAAATCAAAATATTTTTTAGTTAATACTGCATTTCATCCAATTCTGTCTTTTCTACCGAATTTTGTATATAACAAAATTAAGATTTATTATTACGAAAAAAAAATCTGGTTCTTGATCCGAACCCAGTTTCTGTTTGCTTCGAAGTTTTATGTAAAAGGTTTCTTATAGAACCAAAGATTCCAATTCGTGCCGATATTTCGGCTTAAAAACAAATAAAAATAGACTACCAATTGCTTAGCTTCAGAGTTTAATTTTCCAAACCTACAAGTTGAACACAATTTTCTCTCTTCTCAATTTTTCTAATTTTTGGTGTTTTGACGCTTTCGCTATTGACTATTTTGTTTGAAGACAACAAGGACCTACAATTTATAGCCGAATCCGAACGGCGGTATGATTAATTTAAAGAGTTTAACTTAAACACTATAATACTGAGTGATTTCAGTGCTAAAAACATACACCATTGTTTCAGAGTGGCATAGAGACACCGACCTACGGTTTTAGAAGTGAGTAGGCTACCACTATGCCACCGATGTTCACATTTTAAATACTACTACAAAATAGTAAAATTCGTACATAATTTTTTTCGATTAAACACGATAAAAATATCTATTTTATTTAATATCGATCAACCTACCCTTTATTATATTTTACTTCCGAAAACATAAATTTTTCTTGCGGAATTTATTTCGATTAAACATGACCAATAAATTCCATTTTTTTAAATTCGATTATATTCCAAATTTTGAACATAACTGTCAAAAAATAAAATTGGCTTGTATTTTTTCTGAAGTCGATCGTAATCCCAATTTTAAATATTATCTTCAAAAAATAAAATTTTTACAGAATTTATTTCGAATTAAAACCGTTGTAAAAAATTTTTTTCTTAAGTCGATCAAAATTGCCAACAACTTGACCACTAACGTTTATAATGAAATTTTAATTAAAAATCTAGTAAACTTACATTTTATACGATTTTTATGAAATATTTTGAAAACGTTTTTTTAAAAGTATTCTTTAAACATTACCTAAATTTTGAAGATTGAATTTTTACACTCTTTGACTTATTTGCTTATGATTATTAGCAGCTCGCAGATTTTGCTCTTGAAAACTCAAAAGTCTTGTTGCTGCTTATATAGGATATCTCAAACGTTTGTTAATTTGTTTATAAATTTTTACTCTCTATTAGCAATTTCCGCAAATTTTCCAGTAAAATTTAGACAAAAATTATAAGCAATGGAAATTTAATACGCAGATTCCTTTTTTTTTCATTTTTGAAACAATCCTTCTTATGAAGTATTACGAAAACAATAAAGTTGTAAGAATTAACCAAACGTAGTCTTATTAATTCAAAAGTCAAGCTATAGGCTTGAATTTATTTGCTTTCGATTACTTTCAGCTTATAGATTTAGCTCTTGAAAACTTTAAAAGTCTCCATGCTGCTCATATGGGAATTTCCAAGCCATCAAACTATTATTTTTATTTATTAATTTTTACAATTGAAAATACAAAGCTTAATTTACTTGCCTGTAATATCGTTTGCGCAAATTTCCAAAATTTCTTTGTCAAGTGCAATTTACAGTTATTCTTTCAACGAAAAATCGCGCGCCAAATGAGCTGCACGCTCGCGCGCACACACTCACACACAAACGCGCGCGTCAAGTGAACACCGACACTCACACACGCACACACGCAGGCAGTCACACACACACACACTCGCACACTAATTGTTTTCTAAGTGATGCCAAGGCGAAATTAACATATCAGGATGCGTGCGTATTAAACGTAAACGAGACGCAAGGATACCCACATACTTTGCCAAGTGAAAGACGCACGCTTGATGATGCCTCAGTGGCAGAGCGTAACGGAACTACTGACAGTAACTGTAAATAAACCGTTAGATTGGATGTTAAGCGTTAAGCATAACGGTGAGCGTAACTGTAACTACTACTGCCGACGCGTTCACGTGCCCGTTGGTTGATCTTGGCGAGAATACGATGCGCAAACACGATGCGGCCACGTCAAAGGACAACTACGTTATGCGAGGCAGCGTCAAGTTGCCAGCAGCCCGAAGCTGCTAAGCTACTCAGTCGCGTTCGCTGCGTCTCGTTTCGTTTTGCCTCGGCTAAGTTGGGTTTGAGTGTGTTAGTCGTGTGTGTGTGTGTGCGGGTGAGTGTGTGTTTGCTGTTTGCGTGTGTGTGTGCTGTTTGCGTGTGTGTGTGTGTGTGTGTGTGTGAGTGCTGGAGTATGTGCGTGTGCGTGTGCGTACGTGTGCGGCAACTGTTGCTCTTTTTCAAGTTTATTGGCTCACAAGTGTCAAGGGGAAGCAGCATGCTTCTTGTAATAACGGCAACGTGTTGCGGCGCCACACATACCAAACAGCTACAAATAGTAGTAGACATTAAAATAGTAGTAACTTGCCAAATGGTAGCAACTAACTAACACTTAGTAGTAGCTAATTGCCACGCAGCGTTGCCAGCTTGTTTGTGGTTGTTAAATCTTTTGGGGGTTCTGCAAGAATCAGCTTAAAAATTTTATTATACGAATTAACTAAGCTTGAAATGATTTGTTTAAAATGGTATTGGCGTAGTTTTGTCCACTATTTGGTAGTTTATTACCAAGCAGCCGTTATCAGACGGTTTCTTATTTGGCAGCAAGCCAAAAACTTTAAAACTAAATGGTGTTTTTTTTTCGAAATTTTTATTTGACTATTGTTTAAAAGTAAATTAAATCAGTAAATTTTTAATGGCTTACTGAGCCTTGCAAGCTTGTTAAAAAGTTTGATTTTTCAGTTAATTGAGTTGATTTTTTTGTGTTAGTGTCAAAATCGTATTTACCTACTGATTTTACACATGAAGACTATTTGAGATATATAGCCATTTGATTTTGATTTCGAGTTTGATTATCTAGTTATTTGATTTGATTTTTTCGTTTTAGTGTCAAAATCGTGTTTACCGACTGATTTAACCCATGGAGACCATATGATATAGTCAAGCAGTTTTTATCAAATTCAACGCGTTTCAACCACGACCGTTTTTGCTTGAGGTTTTCAGAAGTAATTAACGTTTCAGCGCCAGTCACCAACCGCTTTAGAAATAGGTCGAATTTGTTGCGATGCAACAGCGATTTGCAGTTGGAAATTCGTTCCATAAGGATTTTTTACCAAAAGGTTTTTTTGCAGCATATAGCTCTTGAAACAGTGCTTACATGACCTTCGGACTCGTCAATGTTCATCTTTGACATCGGAATTTCCGGAACGGAATCGACGAAAATAAAATTGCGCGTGATTGGCAGGGGTGTAAGTTGAAATTTGACGTTTTGAATCATAGATGTCTTTAGCAATATATGTCTTTGAGTTGGTATAAGCGTCATTCATTACTATTGACCATAACCTCAAAAAGTATGAACGGCATATTTAATCAAAATAATAACATGGTTGTTGTTTACCACAGAATACATGTCGAATTTTGTTCCAAGTAAATTGCATTTGCGGAATTCGTTGCTTTTGATATTTCACCAATTGCTAGAAACGTTTGGGGAACATGTTTCAGTGATTAGATGGTGTGAGACATGCATTCGTCAATTCAATAGTGAATATTTTAATTTGGCAAACTATGAACATCCTGGTGCAGCGAAAAAGTTCAACGAAGAGGAATTTCAGGCGCATTGGATGAAGACCCAGACAGCTCATATATTCTACAGTTTCTCTATTTGATTTTGCCAAACTATTCAGAGCTATTTTGTAAACAACTTATCGCAGCGAGTTATTTTTGGATGTTCCCAAACGATCTGGATTACTTATAAAAATTTAAGCTTAAAAAACTTATCTTGTTTCGTTTAATTTGTCTACTTCATAATTCATAGTATTCCAAAACCGATTTGTTCCTTCGCACGAAAATGCAATGTTTTATGAATTTATTCCCCCAAGTCTAAAAAAAATTATCTGTCTTTTTTTTACTTTAATTAATGAACACATATAACCGATGTTTTTTCGGCATTTTCAATGCAAGCAGTGGTGAGTCCAGGATGAAATGGTAGTTCTATATAAATTAAATTCCCATATCAACAGCTACTTTAAATAATGTCGAACATCGGTTATATGTTCTTTTCGCCTTTTCAGTGCAACCAGTGGTGGATCCACAAGAATAAGTTTCGCTCGCATACCAGCTCAAAATCTGCAACCAAAACTTAATGGTCTGTCGAACTTTAACTTTTTCAACTAGCAGCAATTCCCGAATCCACAACTGAATGCAATCAAGTGTTGATATCCTTGTAACCAATACAACTATTGCAATTTCAAAGTCAATCGATTGTTAGGCATTTTCAAGGGCTTGCAAATGTCGCGCAACCTTGATAAGACCTATAAATAGGTCAAGCTCGAACGTCTTTATTTATAAAAAATTTCTTTTCAAAAGCAAAATAAATAAAGCAATGTCAGCCGAGTTATTTTTATGCTTGATTTATTGATAGAAATTCCCATAACTATTTTTAGTCGCTTTAATTGCAATTCGAATTTCTTAAGAACTGCAAATTCGCTGCTCAAGTGCAGAATGTTTGTTTGTAATCAGTAGCATCAAGCCAGTGTTGCAAAACGAACTAAGCCAATTGCATTATTTCGAACACTGACAACAAATCGTAATTCAAGCAATCAACCGCAACCGGTTATAGGACAATTGTAGTATATGTGTTTCTTGGAACTACTGATGCGTTGATAGACGGCAAATGCCGACTACAGTAGATACCCTTCACCGCAGAGTTAAGGGAATTATAATGTTAGTGGGTTTTTGCTTTTTGAGAAAAGATAGGATGGATGAGATTTGTGAGGAGTTGCACATTGGGGAAGCGTGCAATATATAAAAAATATATTGTCTTCAAGTGAAACGAGTAAAAAATAATAGGGTTCATATACAAACTAATTATGAAAATGCTAAATTTCAGGAGAGCTCAATCATAGTATAGGTTACCCATATGAGTACCTATATATTGTTTAGCTGATTTTTAGACCAAAGCGGAAATAGCAAAGAAGACAAATTTAGCTCAAAGGGAAGAACACATTTTATTCTTAGCAAAGATGGGATAGATGAGATTTGTAGGGAGTTGAGTAAGAAGTGTAATTTTTATAGAAACCTACGCGAGACCTTTGCTAGGGCGAAACGGTTTAAGGATAAATGTTTCGAAATAAGGAACTTGAAGGAAACACATATCTTGCCTTAAAGTGAGGCCACTAAAAAATAATAAAGTTCAAGTAGAAAAAGATGCAGTTTTGACGAAACTAAAACTTTTCCTGAAAGTTGCCAAAATATTTCAGAGGATACCCACATGAGTTCTAAGATATGGCTTTTGTTCATTTCAAAGAAGACAAATTTAGTTCAACGGAAAGATTTCATGCAAATCATTATCTTCAACTACAAATAGTAGACGGTGGGAACAAGGAGCTCAGAAGAAATAAAGCGTTTCTTGTATTAAAATGACGCCACTAAAAATTAAAAAAGTTCAAATGCAAATAGATGCAGTTTTGAGTAATACATTTGCTGAAAGTTTTGACATATTGTTTATGCTGATTATTTGGCCAAATCGGAAATAGCAAGGAAGACAAATTAAGTTCATCGGGAAGATCTCATGCAAACAATTATCTACAGCGTCAAATAGTAGATACTACATATACGAGAATAAGGAGCTGAGGAAATCAGTACTTCTTTGTATTGAAGTGAGGCGACTTAAGAGTAATAAGTTTCAAATGCAAATAAATGTAGATTTTACGAAACTAATGCATTTCCTGAAAGTTGCTGAAATATTCTCAACGTTACCTATATGAGTGCTGAGATATTGTTTAGCTGATTTTTAGTATAGATTGGAAATAGAAACTAAATTATTTGATTTAAAAGGGGCACCTCATTTTTACTTAAAAAAGAAGATACTTCGTTACAAAGTTTAAAGCTCGAATCCCTCCTTCCACCAAAGCTGCATCGATTAATTTCGCTTTGCCTCAAAACCCGCTTGCAACTTTTACTACTTTTTTTTTGCTTGCCGCAACTTCATACAGCCCTTTGGGTATAGAGTATAAAATGCGAAAGAAAATGTCCAGACCTTTGGAGCACATCACATTCAATGAGACGGCGTTCCAACAATGCAGCGTGCGGTTGAATCGAGCGTACACAAGGTGACCGTTGTAATAAAATACGAAGAAACCCAAATGTCTTTAGAGCTCAAGCTCAATGCAGATGTTTTCACTTAGAACATGCAAATGTTGGGGATAGCGACTAGAGCAAGCAAACGAGCCAAGCCGTGTGGTGGCATCTTCTCGACGTCACGTCAACAAAGAAAGCAAGTACGGAAAAAAGAACTTCTGTAGCATACTCCTGGGGGTGGGAGAGGTTGTGGAACAGCACAATGTCTAAAGGCGCGCGCTTTGCAACTCAATAAGTTGTAATTTTCTTGCGATGTTTTTATGGGCCACAGAACGTGGCCGTAACCCCCCCACGCCCTACCCAGAGCAAAGAGCTAGGTAGAAATGGTCACGGTATTAGCAGTGAATAGCGCGAGTGCGCAACGGAAATTGAAGATGAAAGCAAAACAGATAACGCGCACATAGCAAACAGCATACACCTTAAAGGATGCTGCGTTACAACGAAAGCTGGAAGGATACACTTGGCAGGCACGAGCCTGCCACAGGGCAGCGCAGCGGCTTGGCTGGCTGGCTGGCTGGCTGTCTACGCAGTCAGACACAGACAGTTAGTTGCGGGGACACTTTTTGAAATGCTTGACGGCTTGGAAAATGGAAAAAATGTGCAAGGGCATACGCATAATTGAATTTCAATGTTGACTTTTTCTAAATAATTATAAAATAAAACTAGCTAGCATTTTGTGTAAAATAAACACCTACCTGGTTGTGGGTCTCCGGTTTGGCTGCCGTACTGTTTGTAGTGCAAATCTCACTTGAAGTAAAAAAAAAAATTGCATGCACGTTTTTGCTATTTTTGTTGTAATAGAACTGCAGTCAGTTTGTTGTCTCGTGCCACAAAACACACACACACGCGCGAGACACAGACACAGACAACGTTGCGTATGATTATTATTAAGCTGAATACTCGCCGTGAACGCGCGCGCGCTCCTTGTGGGCACGTTGTGTACTCGGCAACAACAATCCAGGCACTAAAATGTTCTTCCTACAAAAATTCAAAGCACAGCGTGTCCTGGGACGCGTCGCTGTCTGTATTGGTGTGCGTGCGTGCGTGTGTGTGTGCTGACTGGGTTTGCAGCTGTTGCTGTTGGGCTGCCCCATTGACTCATATTTCGCTGCTCTGGCAACACGAGCGCACACGCGGCTAGCGCAAATTACAAGCGCGTCTGGCCAAAAAAACTGAAATAAAAAGAAAAAAAAATGAAAAAAAAACGTTAAGAGTGCTCTCTTTTAGTATGATGAAGGGCGGGTGAGCTGAGACGAAGTGCGAGCAAGCAACTTTTAACTGTTGCTCCAGCAGCAACACATACAATCACACACACACACACACACAATCACACGAGCAGTCTAAGAGAGCATAGAGCAACCGACTGAGCGCCAACTAAAGCCAGGCTAACGTCAGTGTTGCCGTGCTGCAAGGAGCGCCAAATGTGCGCTCTCTCTCTCTCTCTCTCTCTATCACTGTTGCTCATAACTGTTGCGCATTGAGTGTGTGTGCGTGTGTGTGTGAGCAACGGAGACGGCAGCAGGAACTTCGATGCTGCTAGAATTTGTTGCGTCTGCCAGCAGCACTGGCGTAGTTGCCCCAAAAGGGGGTTTTAGGGGGCCAAAACCCCATAATTACTGTTAGTTTATTTCATTATTTTTTGTTTAGTTAGATAAAAGTAAAGTTGGGTGAGGGGCGACAAACACCGCCTCGGACACTCAAATTAAAAAGCCCATTGTGTCATACCGGAAAGGGAATATAGTGCTTGGGAAGCAGAGAAAAGGAAAAGTAAAAGAGGAAGAGCAACCCACTACACGAAACTTCTCGTCTGTCGGAGAAAGTTGTATGGATTTTCGTCAAATTTCATAATAATCTTCGGAGAATCAAAGTTACATTATTTAAAAGACGAACTGAAAAATTTTTAAATTTTTGTCTCGCCTTTAAAACGGTAGGTCGATGGTTAGTGCTAATCGCTTAAACAAGATATATAGACATATGACTGTTATTATTTTTGTCGGTCGAAATTTGCTTCCATAATAAATTCATTGACTGAAAATGTCAGTTTTTAAGCCGCATTCGCGTTATTTACGGGAGATGCATCTTTAAACTTACAATGCAGAAAAAAAATGCCGCTGAAACTCATCGATTGCTTTTGAATACGCAAGACGAGGTGCTCTTAGTGAAAGAACATATAGCGATTGGTGTCAACGCATTAAAAATCTATATTTTAAAGTCGATGACTGGCCTGATGCTGAAAAGGAAATGCTTTACACAGATGCAGAATTGTACGTATTACTTGACCAAAACAGGTTCCAGAAGAATGGGCAGACACATTGCACAGCAAGTCGCGTCAAAGCGCTTCAAAACCTTGGGAATGATTAAGCAGCAGGGAAACTGGGTTTCGGCAAAAGTTTGTACGTCCTCGAATATGTATTTTGCAATAAATTTGCTTTTTTTAATTTTGACATTTTTTCTGACAACGACAGCTAATTTATCGATAGTTTAGTGTTGAGAAACGATAAAAACTTAAATTGCACTCGAGTAAGTTTGCAGTCCTAAAATTGATGGTGATAAAATCCAACATGCAGCAGAGCTTGTGCTTGAGCAGAAGCATAGAAAAAGGGGTCACAATTTGTGCTTTGAAGATTTGAAAATTTAAGGAATCTTAAAGAAATACGCGCTGCCGATAGTCAACACTGGATTTCCACTCAGCTGTTGGGAGAGTGCTGCAATTTCCAAATATGAAAATGTAAATGTCGTTCACTTTATTTTGGCGGCCAACACCGTTTTCGTCATTCCCCTTTGCCGAAAATCGACAAAAGCTCCTTACATTTTAACGCATACTACTCCTCATGACGAAAGTAGTTGTCACTTTTCACGGCAAGTCTTAAGCGCTGCCATTGACTTTTACACTCATTTGACCAAAATGATATGCAAAAACTCTTGCAATCCTTAGAGATCCTATATTCTGCGGATATCTGTGATTGCCGATATGTAGAATTGTACCAATTCTCATAAACTCGTTTGGGTTTAGCAAATGTTGCCTCGCTGTGCTTGAGAAGAAGCATAGGAAAGGGGTCACAATTTGTGCTTTGAAGATTAAAAAATTTTACCGTGCTACTGGATTTCCACTCGTTTGTTGGGAGAAATACAACGATTTTCAAAATACGATAATTCCGGCATTCTGAGCACTGAAAATTTGAAATTTTTGGCAATTTGTTGGACAAGACTGTTTGTCATCGCGTACCAATTCTCATGACGAAAGTAGTTCTTATGAAGCGCTGCCATAGACTTGGCCCATTTGACCAAAAATTTTGCATAACTCTTGCCTATAATTGTACCATTTTACAAGTTCGTTCCCAAAATCCATTAAAAAAAATCGTATTTTTGGCGTTTTTCTTCTTTATTAAGTGTATTTTTGTCAAGTGTATTTTTGGGCTATTTACAATTGTTTATTTATGTTATTTCTGTTTATTTATGTTTTCTCCGCATCGATAATTCCGACGTGTATTATTTACAGATTTCCGCAACTGATACGATATACATTTATATAGTACGATAATGAAGACGATAATGATGATGACGAGAAGATGATAAGAGCTTCGAACAGCTTCAGTTAAAGCAGTTCAATACATGCTGTGGGAATATAAATTATATTATATTTTCGACTTGGGGGGAATGGAATTTAAGATACTTACATCAAATATTTTTTTTTTGATCTTAATTTCCAACAGGAATACAAGGACAGAAAACTGGAAGATATTGTATGAAGAACGTTGAGCATTAGAGTAGAGTGGAGCCACGTGCTGTGGGGGTTCAAGGTAAATGATTAATTTATATTTGCGAATTTCAAAATTAGGATACTTACAAAAGAACCTATGCATATAATTCATGTGTTTTGGCATTTTTTTTTTTTTTTTTTGTTGCTGGCATGCATAATATTTTCTTTGGGGTTTGCTACTTTCTCGGTGTTTGTATATTTTATGTGCTATCTGTCCAACCAGATTCCTTATGTGTTAGTAATTCATATTATTTTGTACAAGTCACTCCTTTTTTATTTGTGTTGCAGACTCCGAAATGTGTATTTATTGCTCTATCCAATACGGCAAATAAGCGTTATTTTTCGTTTTAAAATAAATTACTTACGAAATATTTTACAAATTCTCAACCAGATTCCAATCTGCTCGATTACAGACTTGTTTTTACATATCGCTCGCTCGATTTTTTGTTTTTTTTTTTTTTTTTTGGTTTTTTTTTGGCTTATAAACTTTTTTTTTTTTTTTTTTTGACTTATAACTAATTTATTTTTTTTTTACTTATAACTAATATTTTTTTTTTTTTATTTTTAATAAAATTTTTTTTTTTTTTACATTTTTTATAAAAATTTCCACTTTCTGCTTAAAACTAAATTCACAACTGAGCTCTACTGAAACTATGCTGGGGGTATCAACTTTTCCGGATATGTTTCGCCTACTTGTTAAAATTTTTTGAAATGAAACTTATTCTCAAGTGGCCCAGTTATTTTTAGGCTTCAAATGCATGATTGGACTTGCATTGTAGATAGAGTGGGCCATAGACATCCAAATTAAATGCGCTTTTAGGTTGAAGACTGAAGATTTTATGGGAATATGCAATTGAATAATTTTTGTCATGTCATGTGAACTCACTGTCATTCCGAACTTCGCTTGTATTCAATTTTATATATCGTTCGCTTAAGGGTTTTAGAGACTTGGAAGGTAGCACAATCGCATAAAGCTATTATCGGGCAGTTCAGATATCGAAAAACTTTATTTTCTTCAGAGTTCATCGGAGCGCATATTTCACATTTATAATTTACCTAAATTCAAAACGCTTTAAAATTTTGAGTATTTCTTCTTATTGGTAAGTACCTACTAGAGGCTTTTTCTGACTATTTATTTATTATAGAATAACTTAAGATGAAAAATGGGCACAGATATGAATCTAGCAAAATTAACTCATTCATTGCGGCAGACAAAGCACATTATTACGAATTTAGTGGAGGTCATGCAAAATCAGTAGTTGTTCCGGAAACCATTGATGCTATGCGCAAACTACAATAATATTGCAAGATCGTCAACTGACCTATCGGGAGATCGAGACAACCTTAGGCATAAGTGGCACCAGCATACATTCAATGCTTTAAAAAATACGAACGCGATGCTTCGAAACACGCCAATGACATCGTGAGGAATCATGGATGTACGTTTATGAGCCCGAAAGTAAACAGTGTTTCAAGCAGAGCCAAACCCAACAAAAATTGTAGGCACACGAAGCACTTCCAAGCAAATGATCGCCTGTTTTTATTTGGAAAAACTGAACACATCTTAACCGTACCACTAGACCAACGCAGAACAGTTAACACTGAATGGAACCCAACCATTTGTTTGTCAGTTGGCTTCCAAGAAATCAACAAAAACCCAACCGCCGAAGATGGATCAATCTCCACCATGACAATGCGAGCTCTCATTCAACGCCTCAAACACATGCTTTTTTGAACACTCAAAACATCGATTTGATAAGCAATTTAGTCCTGACCTTTTATTATTCCTCTACATACAAATTGAAATGAGAGGTCAACGTTTCTCGACAACTGAAGAATTGGTTGATGCGTTTAGAATCAATCTCAATCAGATTGACAAAAGTGCTTCGACAATCGTTTCAAACGCTGCAAATATGTATAGATCTTGATGGGGTAGTACGATTATTATTTTTGTTCTCTAAAGGCAACCCTCGTTCTGAGCGAAACTAAAAATCAATATTTTAAGACTCTAGGCCTAGTGTTCAGTTCAATCGCTTTTGGGTTGCTAAAGATTTATAAAATTTGGAATATAACTTTAAAAATGTCAAAAAGCATAGAAAGATATGCGTTTTGGAAGTGCAGCTTTAAGGGAACTGACAATGTGTATCTTTCAATAAATTTGCAATTTAATTTCGATATTTTTTTGAAAATGACATGTAACTAATTTATCGATAGTTTAGTGTTAATAAACGATGATAAATTTCATTTGAGTATTAAAGCTTATCGATTGCTCTTAAATACCAAAGGCGAGGATGTTTTTAGTGCAAGAAAATACCTCGAGCGGTTTTAACGCCTTGAGATTGATCATTTTGACGTCGGGAACTGGCTTGATGCTGGAAGGGAAATGATTCACAAAGATGCAGAATTGAAAGCATTACTTGACCAAAACGGGTGCCATAGTAATTGGCAGACACAAAGCAAGGACACAGCATGCCGTGTCAAATCGTTTCAAAGCCATGAAAAAGATTCAAAAGCAAGGAAACTGTGTTTGGCAAATGTTGGCTCGCTTGTACTCCATCGAATGCTGCGTATTTAAATAAAAGAATTTCTGTAGAATCAACAATATGTATTTTTCAATAAATTTGCATTTTTTTTTTTTTGAAAACCTTTTTCTGACAACGACAGCTAATTTATCGATAGTTTAGTGTTGAGAAACGATGAAAACTTAAATTGCACTCGAGTAAGTTTGCAGTGCTAAAATTGATGTGTGATAAAAGCCAGCATGCAGCAGAGCTTGTACGTGAGAAGAAGCATAGAAAAGTGGTCACAATTTGTGCTTTGAAGATTTGAAAATTTAAGGAATCTTAAAGAAATATCGCTGCCGATAATCAACACTGGATTTCACTCAGCTGTTGGGAGAGTGCTGCAATTTCCAAATATGAAAATGCAAATGCTCACTTTATTTTGGCGGCCAACACCGTTTTCGTCATTCCCTGATAACGAAAGTAGGCTTCACTTTTCACGCCAACTCTTAAGCGCTGCCATTGACTTGACCCATTTGACCAAAATGATATGCAAAACTCTTGCCTATATTCTGCGGATATATGATGTAGAATTGTACCATTTTACAAGCTCGTTCCCAAAATCCATTAAAAAATCTTATTTTTGGTGTTTTTCTTATTTATTAAGTGTATTTTTGTCAAGTGTATTTTTGGGCTATTTACAATTGTTTATTTATGTTATTTCAGTTTATTTATGTTTTCTCCGCATCGATGATTCCGACGTGTATTATTTACAGTTTTCCGTAACTGATGATAATACGATATATATTTATATTTATGTTTTCTCCGCATCGTCAATATTATTGCTGTACATTTTATAATTATCAATGGAACCTGATGCAGTACCCAACCAGTTGCCACCTCAGTATTATTGGTAGAATGCTTGCTGTCTCATTCGTCTCTATTGGATAAAATGGCAAATCTTTAATTTATATTATCTGCTTCGTAACGTGTTGATGCTTACCCTTTCATATTCGAATTCAGTGTTTATAATACCATACCTCCATGATATTATATTATTTCTTGGCTCGCTTGAACAGAACTTACTATGGGAATAAGCGTAAAATTTTTAATTTATATCTTTGGCTTCGAATTCAATTAGACACTTTCACCATGTCTTTCGACCCCAGCGTACACACAGTGTGTTGTGTTTTCCAGGCCAACTGGAAAACTATATTGTAATTTTTTTTTTTTTTTTTCTTGGCTCGCAGACTCCTTGAACAGAACTATGGGAATAAGCGTAAAATTGTTAATTTATATCTTTGGCTTCGAATGCAATTAGACACACCAATATCTTTCGATCTCAACGTACACACAGTGTTTTGTGTTTTCCAGGCCAACAGGAATATATATTATATTCTAATTTTTTTTAGATTGTAACTAACCATCAATATATTTTTTGTTTTTTTTTTTTTTTTTTAAATTTTCTATAAAATTTTTCACTTTCTACTTAAAACTAATTACAGAACTGAGCTCTACTGGAACTATGCGGGGGGTATACAAATTTTTATATATTTTGCAGCCTACTTGTTAAAATTTTTTTGAACAAAAGTTTTACTTGAGTGTTAAAGAGTATTTGATGTTGCTCATTTTGTTTGCAGTAAATAGGGTGGGTCATCTGAAAGTTCTATTTTTATTCGCTCACTTTAAGTAATCTTTATAACTGAAGAAAGGTAAGCTGAATCCACATGTACTTTAATAATTGCTAGTTGCAACTGCTCTCGCTGCGTTTCGGAATTAATTATCGAAAGATGGAAAGCTTCTTCTTCGCTTAAGTATTTCTTTGAAGTTACTTTACTTGGTCATCACAACCCATTTTAGGTTATAGCCAACCTCACCAGCTCTCGCCAGGAGCCACTGTGGTGCGCGCGCCTTCTGCAATTGGTCAACTCAGCATTGGTCATCCGTTTTGCATAATCTTAATATACTCTTTATTACATATCTGTGCTCATTTTTCATCATTGGCACAGTATATGAAACTAAAGCATTTTCCAGAAAAATAAAATCAGAGATTAAGAGCGAAAATGTCCTTCAATTTTTCCATATAACAAAGTTAAAAGATGATAGAAATGTAACTACCCTAAAAAGATTGCCTAGTCTAGTTATTTTTTGAGGTTAATTATCTTATTTTCTACATAATACCCCCTCGGCGTTGTAACACACCTAAGCCACTGACAAAGATTACAAAAAATCATCAGCAAATGTCGACGCTCATTATTTTACGCGCAAAAGCTTCCTTTATTTGGAATAGTTGTTGCAAAGCTTTTACTCCAATTTTGAGGTTGCGTGGGTGTTTGTTTATATTTTCATGACAAAGCAGCATGTGTTTTGACACACACAGACAAATGCACAGATACGGATAAACACACAGATACACAAACACTCATACACAGATATACACACAGATACTCCCACATGTCGGTACATCTTTTGGCGGCACTTAAAATCAGAGCTTTTTTTGCCTGCATTTTCGTCTGAGTTTTGTTGTCTTCCCAAAAAAAAAAAAAATGGCATTACTTGACCTCATCCTTGATTGTGGTATGTCTGTGTGTGAGTGTGTATGTGTGTGTAATGTCCTTTGTCTGCCACAATGAATGAGTTAATTTAGCTAGGTTCAAATCTGTGCCCATTTTTCATCTTAAGACATTCTATCATAGATAGTCTTAGTCTGAAAAAAACCGTGTTCTACTAGTAGGTACTTACAAACAAGAAGAAGTACGCAAAATATGTGTGAATTTAGGTATGATTCGAATATGAAATATGCACTCTGATGCGCAGAATATACAAATATGAGTACTACAGTTAACTTTTGGCAACAAAATATATAATAATATAATGATTGCCAATAGAAAAACTGAAAACATTAAGAAACAAGTTATCATAGACACTGCAGCAGAAAGCATTGATTCCCAGTTTGATTTGAACGACGAACGACAATTCGAATTAGGCTCTGACAGAGCGAGCCGTAGATATAAAATGGCTTAAAAAATGTCGCAAAACTTACAAAGTTTTTCGATATCTGAACAGCCCGAAAACAGCTTTATGCGATTGTGCTACCTTCCAATTCAAGCGAAGTACGGAATGACAGTCCTTACCTTTTCTCTTTTACTTTTTTTTCACAAAAATTAGTCAATTGAATATTCCCATAAAATCTTCAGTCTTCAACCTTAGAGCGCATTTAATTTGGATGCCTATGGCCCACTCTATCTACAATGCAAGTCCAATCATGCATTTGAAGCCTAAAAATAACTGGGCCACTTGAGAATAAGTTTCATTTCAAAAAATTTTAACAAGTAGGCGAAACATATCAGGAAAAGTTGATACCCCCCAGCATAGTTTCAGTAGAGCTCAGTTGTGAATTTAGTTTTAAGCAGAAAGTGGAAATTTTTATACAAAATGTAAAAAAAAAAAAATTTGTTTCAAAAAAAAAAAATATTAGTTATAAGTAAAAAAAAAAAATTAGTTATAAGTCGAAAAAAAAAAAAAGTTTATAAGCCAAAAAAAACCAAAAAAAAAAAAAAAAAAAATCGAGCGAGCGATTCATATGTAAAAACAAGTCTGCAATCGAGCAGATTGGAATCTGGTTGAGAATTTGTCGGAATGAAAAAATACAATATTTCGTAAGTACTTTAATTTGAAATGAAAAATAACGCTTATTTGCCGTATTGGATAGAGCAATAAATACACATTTCGGAGTCTGCAACACAAATAAAAAAAGGAGTGACTTATACAAAATAATATGAATTACTAACACATAAGGAATCTGGTTGGACAGATAGCACATAAAATATACAAACACCGAGAAAGTAGCAAACCCCAAAGAAAATATTATGCATGCCAGCAACAAAAAAAAAAAAAAAAAAATTGCAATACATATAAAAAATAAAAAAAAATGCCAAACACATGATATGCATAGGTTCTTTGTAAGTATCCTAAATTGTAATTCGCAAATATAAATTAATCATTTACCTTGAACCCCCACAGCACGTGGCTCCACTCCACTCTACTCTAATGCTCAACGTTCTTCATACAATATCTTCCAGTTTTCTATCCTTGTATTCCTGTTGGAAATTAAGATCAAAAAAAATATTTGATGTAAGTATCTTAAATTCCATTCCCCCCAAGTCGAAAATATAATATAATTTATATTCCCACAGCATGTATTGAACTGCTTTAACTGAAGCTGTTCGAAGCTCTTATCATCTTCTCGTCATCATTATCGTCTTCATTATCGTACTATATAAATGTATATCGTATCAGTTGCGGAAATCTGTAAATAATACATGTCGGAATTATCGATGCGGAGAAAACATAAATAAACTGAAATAACATAAATAAACAATTGTAAATAGCCCAAAAATACACTTGACAAACATACACTTAATAAAGAAGAAAAACACCAAAAATACGATTTTTTTTTAATGGATTTTGGGAACGAACTTATAAAATGGTGCAATTCTACATACATATATATCCGCAGAATATAGGATATATTTTATATATATATCATTTTGGTCAAATGGGCCAAGTCAATGGCAGCGCTTCATAAGATCTACTTTCGTCGTGAGAATTAGTACGCGATGACAAACAATATTGTCCAACAAATTAAGTAAACACGTTGCTTTTTCAAATTTAGAAATTGCCAAAAATTTTAAATTTTCAGTGCTCAGAATGCCGGAATTATCGTATTTTGCAAATCGTATTTCTCCCAACAAACGAGTGGAAATCCAGTAGCACGGTAAAATTTTTAAATCTTCAAAGCACAAATTGTGACCCCTTTCCTATGCTTCTCAAGCACAGCGAGGCAACATTTGCCAAACCCAAACGAATGTATGAGAATTGGTACAATTCTACATATCGGCAATCATAAGTCAATGGCAGCGCTTAAGTGACCCTACTTTCGTCATGAGGAGTAGTATGCGTTAAAATGTAAGCTTTTGTGGATTTTCGGGAAAGGGGAATGACGAAAACGGTGTCCGCCAAAATAAAGTGAAAGACATTTGCATTTTCATATTTGGAAATTGCAGCACTCTCCACAGCTGAGTGGAAATCCAGTGTTGATTATCGGCAGCGCGTATTTCTTTAAGATTCCTTAAATTTTCAAATCTTCAAAGCACAAATTGTGACCCCTTTTTCTATGCTTCTTCTCACGTACAAGCTCTGCTGCATGCTGGCTTTTATCACCATCAATTTTAGGACTGCAAACTTACTCGAGTGCAATTTAAGTTTTCATCGTTTCTCAACACTAAACTATCGATAAATCAGCTGTCGTTGTCAGAAAAATGTCATAATTAAAAAAAATGCAATTTTATTTAAAAATACGTACATATTGTTGGTTCTACAGAAATTCTTTTATTTAAATCCGCAGCATTCGATGCAGTATCAACGAGCCAAGTTTTTCATGGCTTCGGAACGTTTTGACGCGGAATTATGGTACCCGTTTTGGTCAAGTAGTGCTTTCAATTCTGCATCTTTGTAAATCATTTCCCTTCCAGCAGCATACCATTTAAAATCTTCCCCTCTCAACAAAAAGCATTTATCAATGTACATGAATGTCTTTGATTGATCTCATTTTTGGATACAATTCAGGATACATTGGGATAAGAACAAAATGCACTGCACTGCAGAGAATCTACAGATTCAGTAAAACTAATTAATTTGCAACTTCGCCGATAAACTGCAGTTCTTTTTTAGGATGACTGTACAATAAACCATTTTTATTACACTTCAAATTTTGACAACAAAAAGTGTTTTGAAGACTAATCAATCGGTTTTTGATGCTTTACCAACTAGATAACTTCCAGTACGTACAAACTCCCGTTCCGCTTCAAATTCAGAACTCCCAGTGCGCTTTGCTTGCCTTCGTAGGTGCATTTTTATAAAATGCCAAATTTTTAAAGCCACCTTTTTGGTTATAATCTCCGTTCTTTGTCGCGTGCCGGTAATAGATGATTCGATTGACATAAAGCTAAGACCCGCGAAATTTGTCGTCATTGTGAAGGCCATACAAAAGTTCATAGGACACAAATCGAAACCACATATTATGCGTGTTATTGGTATCTTAACGATTCGCCAAACAAACACAAGTCCAAGTTCCTGAATCAATATGGTTATCAATATCTCAAATATTAGTCTACGCCAATTCGCAACGTGCGCCCAGCGCCTTGGTAATATTTCCAAATGATATAGGATATCCGCCAAGGCTAAATAAAATGAAGTATCCGCAAATGTGGGTAACCTCTCAAAGTTGTCCCCATCTTTTTCGCCAAAAATTACTGTTCTGTTGGCTACAAGATGTACAACAAAGGCAACCAATATTGGTAGTAAAGATGTCATTAAACTAAAATTTCGAGAAATTTTTAAGGCCATTTAAAATTTGTAATGATTCCGAAAATTGACTTTGACGTTAGCAATTTTAAAAACGACTACTAGAATTGGTTTGTTTTAGATCTTGCAGGCAATTCGTTTGTTTTAAAGTGTTTCTTCAAGTTTTGGTAGATTTCGCATTTCGCTATGCAGAAATCACGAAAGCTGATGTTATGATGAGTTAGGGCGATATATCCTTATATATATATCCTTGAGAGTTACCGATAAGCATTCAAAATAACTCGTACAATTTTGAATTTACTTTCCTTTAAAAGTATTTAACGTTCAACGATACTCTTTAAAGAAGCATTTGGAAAATAAAAAATATTCACATATCTTCGTATGTAGAAACGGAAATCTGTTTGATTTCGTTTGTTTCGAAACAAAAATTGAAAGATCTGATTAATTCCGTTTGTCTCGAAAGGAAAATTGAATTAATATTTGATACCAACCAATTTTCTTTTGGTATTTTGTAATCGCAAATATACAAATCAAAGGCATGTTAACGTGGTAAATATTCATTTTTTTTTCAATTAATTTATAAAGGGTGGTGCATCTAGTATTAAATGTGATTTACATAGTAAGAATGATAAGGTAAGATCGAAATATCTGCAAAATCAGCGAATTTAAAATTCACTGAATACAAACTATTGAAGACCTTATTAGAATGCAGCAGTTTTTCGAATTCGATTTTAACTATTGAAAATACTAAGCCATCTTGTATTTATTTATTATGATGCCTAAGGGTACAACTAGTTGACCTTATAATTAAACAATTTTAGAATTTAGAAATACTAAATTAGAACGAGGAAAGTGTAATTTAAAACTAAACCATATCCATAGACTGCTGGGATGAATTTTTTATAGATTTGCACCATCTCACAACTAGGAACTTGGATTTAAAATATAAAAGATGAAAACAGGAAGTCACATAAAAGTTTAAACAAGTAAGTCAAGAAGCAAACAAGTTGTGTTTTCATAGTTCGTGATAAAAGCAAAGATGCCCGACTAGGCGCATACAGATGAGTTAAGATAGAGTAAGAGCTAAATCGAATAGACCGTAAAAACGCGTACGATGCATAATTGGATCTACAAAACGGTAGTGCTAGAGGTCGAAAATTACTAATTAGTCTGGATTGAATGACAAAAGAAACCTTAGTATTGAGTTCGTTGGAGACTATGAAAACCGAGTGAGAGCTCATACAAAAATAACACCCCAAGACCTCTTCTACAATCAATTAGAAAAAGTAGCTTTATAGGGCGATGGGGACAAGAACAGGAATGGGATGAATATAAATCCCGTAGAGCGTGCATATCTGCATATTACGATTTTAACCGGACTCGACACAGTTGCAGAAATTATGGCAAATATCATAATTACACATAAATCACACTATATAACCAACAAAATCAACAGTCTTTCATCAAATATTATAGTCCTAAAGTCTAAATTTATTGTGCTATTAATTATTTAAAAGAATTCTTATCGATTTCAAAATATTTTCTTGAAACAAACATATTTCTATATTAAAAATAAGTTAATATGATTTTTTGGATAAAATTTTTAAACGAAGATCAAATATTAGAAATTGTTTTGAACAGAATCAATCAATTGCTGCTAGTGTTGGTATTGCGGGCTCCAAACGTAGCAGCAGTATTCCACGCTCAAATGAAAAATAAAAGGACTATCTAATTTTTAAATGGCCCACCCTGTCTACTAAATAAAGCAAGTTATAAACAACAACTAGGTTGTCTTCGGCTCAGCAAAATGTTTTAGAAAAGTTAAGACCTCCAGACTCGATATCCTAAGAATAAAATCAGTATAACTAAAATCTCAAGAATACAAGCATGCATGTACACATCGACATCAACTTATACGGCTGCTTAACGTCTTTTTCCATATATCACAACATATACCCTTTCAAACAAAACTTAAAGAGTATAATAGAATTTACATTTAACTACTTTACTTTTCATTTTCCAATCTATATGCCATGGATAAGCCAACACAATGGCACTTAAGTTCCGAAAACACCACCATTTTTGATACAAAAGACGGAAACTTGGCAGAAGACAAAGTTTTGAAAGTGTTTGCATGAAAACATTGACTTTGATTGATGAGAATGTTTTGACAAAATGGTTCTTCAATTTGCTGACCCCCCAATACAGACTTTTCATGTCAATAGACAATTTTTCAAAAATTGCTTAAACTTCCACTTAGCTTCAATTAATTATAACTGAAGTAAAATGGTCGAGGAAGGAGCTGAAGCTAGGAGTAGTTCCTGCTGGCGAAAACAATTTCTTTCAATAGAGTTTTTACAACAAGCGCAAGTTGGAACTTTTGATGTTAATGAGTCTTTCATATTGTGGTTATTACTTGTGTTGAGGTTAAGTTGGTTATTACGGCTAAGAAGCAGCTGAAGATGAGAAATTCCAAATATATGAGAGTAAGTTAAGCTTTAATTTGTTGTCTTTGTAATCACGAGAGAACAGTTATTCTCAGGGTGCATTTTGAACACTTCCTGATGCTTCTAACGAGTCCATTTAACAAAATTTTTTCAATAAGCACACGCCCTTTGCTAAGCATTCCATACCATCAACGAAGATTTATTTCTAGCTTGTCTTTGTAAGTACGAGAGTAGCAATTCTTCAGGTTTACCATACTATAAGCTATTCTTCCCATGCTGAGGCTTCTTATGAGTCTATAAAAAATATGTTTTTTCAATAAGAGTGGAGCTTTCGCCCTTGTCTACGGATTCCATACCATCAAACATGATTTCTAACTTGTCTTTGTACGAAAGAACAGCTATTCTCAAGGTTTTTTTTGGAGCATTTCCTGATACTTCTAATGAGTCTATATAAAATAAATTTTTCAATAAGCACAAGCCCTTGTTTAAGAATTCTATACCATCAACGAAGATTTATTTTTAGCATTTCTTTCTATCTTTCCATCCTGAGGCTTCTTATGAGTCTATAGAAAGTATGCTTTCCAATAAGAGTATACGCCCTTGGCACAGCCGTTAAAACCGAAAGTTATATCAGCCTATAGATAAGGCGAAGAATCGTACTTACCAATAGGTGTTGCTATGGACTAAGAAAGCAAATGTGTAGCAAAGTCTCTCAAAAACGCTCTACAAGATGCCCATTCTACTCGTGGCGCAACAGCATGGGAAGGGGACGAAGGGGACGAAGGGGACGAAAACTCAGACGAAAAGACCAAGTGGAGGTGGATCTATCTTCAATTGGAGTAATCGTATAACTTATAGAAAAGCAAGCACAATAAATCAGTCTAGTCAGTTTATGGTTGTCCGCTTTTGTCATTTGCCGAAGAGAAACAAAAAATAATACTGAAATTTTTGAACTTTTCGTATATAAATTTCTTTGTCCGACTAACCATAAATTATTTCAACTACGATATTTGGAAAGTTTGTGAAAAATTTTGCGAGAATTTGAATTAACGAAAAATCTTTTTGATATCTAAGGGTTATCCATTACGTGTTACCGATTTCTCCAGCAGTACTGTCGTCCGATCTTCATGTGTTAGTTTAAAAGAAACTCTTGTAAATACAAGTGTTCGCCTGAAATATTTAAAGCGATGAAGATTGCTGATACCTCTGAGTGTACTGTGACATTTGGTGTTGTGCTGTTAAATTGTGGTAGGTAACATAAATTATATGGACGAGAAGACTACTGCTCCCAGTAGTATATTATATACTGACCAAAAGACTACTGCTCCCAGCAAGATGATGCAACACAGCACACAACTCGAATGCGTTTTGGCTTTATAGTAAGAAAATCTTCCAGCACGCATAATTGCTCCTTACAGCGATAAAAATTACTCAACAAGATCTTTTCATCGACTTTGATTCTAATTTTGTGGGTTTATTGATAATATAAAACAACATTTGGCAAACTTTTGGGGAAATATTGCCCGATATGTGCTGGCGAATGCACTAAAGTTGCTTTGCAAGAATCGAGTACTGAACGAAGGCACTCGTAGCATGGTCACTTTCAAATAATATCATCAGAAGTCTAATTGTAAGTGGTTTTGGAACCACGAAATGGAAAACGCTGTATAATTCTCTAAAAGCGTATCATATGGATATCTCTTTTAAAAACTTTTTAAAGAGAACAGGGACCAACAGTTTTTAGCCGAATCGTTCGTCTTTTATTTATAGAAGTTTTCATAGGTAAATAGTGTCTAGACAAGTAAACCAGTTCTACTGGGTAAATTCGAACCACCGACATTTATAACATATATTTTAAAAAATAATTCAAGATTTTTTTAACTCAGCACCAAGCTGCACTATACTACATTTTTTTGCGGAATTTTAAAATACTTTGAAAGATACACACTTTTTCTTTTTAAAGTTTAAGTTTGGCAAAATTCAACATCTGTATACCATTTCATAGCGCAATTTTGAGTATACAATTCAGGTCTGGTACCTTCTTTCACTAAGGCCAAAAAGGCGCAGCTTTAAAATGATAATAAATTAGCATATTTCGTGCTCCTGGTCTCCTACACCAACACACACACACACATTATGTACACACTTTTTAAATATGTACGCATTGTAGTATGTGCGTGTTTTACAAAAAACGACACCTCCCGAAAAAAAGACCAAAAAAAAAATACGTAAACAAAATAAATGCAAAAATAATTAATTAAGTGTAACACACTTTAAATTGGACCCAAACGCAGCACACACCTAAAATGCCAAACAAATTAAATTGCAATTAATCATTTGACAGCGTTCCAAGGAATCTGTATATCTCAGCTGCCACTAGAAAACTGCTGCCAAAAAACCCCACAAAAATAAAATAAACTCATCTCTATATATATATATATGATGATGATAAGCAGAAAAACGTGCCGAATCTATGACAAAGAGTAGCTCCCGCTGCCATTTGACCGTAAAATGTTTGCCAATTAATTACAAATTGCATAAAAGTGCCGATAAGAGTTGCCCATAAAGAAATTAATGCCAACGCATAAGACCGAATGGCGGCGGTAACACGGCGTATGAGTAATTAACACCGTACCGCATACAATGACAATGTTTGTCATTCGCGACGGTGGTAGCGGTGGCTCGGTCGATGGGTGGTGACGTTGTTAAATCAAGTGGGGTGAAGTGGGTGCTGGGTGTGTGTGTGTTGATGTCGTTGCGATGTTAAGCATATGGCTATATATTGATAATGAGCCACAAGTTGTTGTAAAGAGTATTCGTGACTTTGTAATTAGGTTTGTAACCAAAAGAAATGTGACACTGTTTTATAGAGCAAATTTATGAAAATTCTAACTTTGGCGAAAATCTGTTCAGAAATGTACACTCCAAATTAACGAACATTGTTTTAACTCCAAGTTAAAAAATATGTTATTAAATTATATATATATATTTTTCAAAAATGTTTAATTTACCCCAAAGCACATTCTTATCTTTCAATATTATGGCAAGTTATTAATTTAATAAAACAAAAGACATCTACTAATACTTTTTACTACCTAAAAAGCGGTATAAAATGAAATGTAATAAAATAATAAATTATTGTTTCTCCTCAACAGGCGACTAACACCCACATGCACAAGACAACAAACCGAAAAAAGATTGAGACAGTACTATAGGTTGATAGGACGTTGAACAATGCTGAAAACATGCAACAGATTACTCATTTATAAAATTATTATAAACCAGTATGGGTCTAATGATTCAACTATGCGTCCCCAATCGGAGTGTCAAAAGTCACATCAAAATAAAACCAGATCTGCTGCGAGAAATCGAAATACCGACCTTCAGAAGGTTTTAGAAGACGATACCACTAGGCTACTCACGTCCACAACGTTCCGCTTAAAGTTGAACAATCTCATGCTTGATAGCAGTTACTAGTTACCTTATATACACTGTTTAGCAGACTTCCTTAGAGATCTTTTAGGGATATTATTCTGAGAACTGACATTTCAAACTAACCACCTATTGCGTTGTAATAGTAAGATCTAGGTATTTTGTTTCATATACAAATCTTGTTGATCGAAAGCTGAAGGCTTTGCTAGAATGTCTTTTCTAACACAATTGTAATTTTTCGAGAATTTTTATAAATATAATTTCTAAATCTTGTCACTCTGCACACGCCTCATTTAGAACATAAGCGACTCCGAAAAGGTAAAAACAAAAGCTTAAATGAAGAGCGATTTAAATCTACACTACCACCGAGTAGGCTGTATCGCAGACGAATAGCGAAGACCATCCATATGTGAAGAAAGTGGAAAATAGATGAGCTCCCCGTCAATTTAAAAAAATCTCAGGGAGACATAACAAATCCGAAAAGGTGAAAAGAGAAGAATGATCGAAATTTGCCATTGCTACACAATACACAGAGGATACAGCAACTCCCAGATGTGCAGCGTAGACGTAAAGCGAAGGCCTTCTTTACGTAGATGACCAACAGATGAGCTCACCGTAAACCAAAAAATCCAGGAGAATCATAAGCGAAACCGCAAAGATAAAATCAAAGGTTTGGGAGAAGAATGATTAAAACCTGACACTGATATGTGTTACACAGAGGAGACAACAACTCCCACATTTGCGGCGTAGACATACAGCGAATGCCCTCTATACTTAATTGGATTGGGAAATTGATGAGCTCTTTGTGAACCAAAACAACTCAGATGGACTATAAACGAATACGAAAAGGTGAACAAAGGCCTGAGAGAAGAATGATCAAAACCTGATACTCTAATGTGCTACACAGAGGAGTCAGCAACTCCCAGATTTGTAGCGTGGACGTATAGCAAAGAGCGTCCATACGCATGTGGCGCGGGAAGAAGTTAAGCTCCCCGTGAACCAATAAAACGAGAGGAGCATAAGTAAATCCGAAAAAAATGAAAGAAGGGCTTGGAAGAAAAACTTTTAGAACCTGATACTGCTACAAAGTACTGAGAGGAGATATGGAACTACTAGATTTGCGGCGCAGACATATGGCCTGCTATACGTAGGTCAAGTGAGAAATAGTTCGTCTTCACATGAACCGAACAGTCGGAAAATGGTGACGTTGTACATTGAGCAATACAAATGGCATCGAAAAAATTATAAGAAAATGTTGACGTTGTACAATTATGTAAAAATTATAAAATAAATCAACAGTGGTTGCTCAGTTGAGTTGTTGTTCAACAAACACTTATCGGCTATACCAAAACCAAATTCGAGTTTGACTATATAATCAGTCAGATAACAACTTACGACTTAAAATTTGACTAGATTTACGATTCTACATTTTAGTGTGCCTTAGTAATTTTTAACTTTATTTTAAACTTTCAGGCGGCCTGCACTCGCAAAGAATAAATGACTGCGCCTGATTAAACATTTGTAGATGTCTTTAACTTTAAGTAAGCCTACATATATATATTTATTCCAAAACAATTAGGCACACTTTGGATAGGCTACTACTATACATTTAAGTCCCCATGGGATTAGTACAATATAAAAACTTGGTTTATATAGGAAGTTTTGAGCAACACATATGTGTTTATCAAAATTATCATCCTTTGCCACAAACCATGCCATTAGCTAAGAATTGATCACAAATTCCACAGACATAGCTCATTTGCATACAAAACACATCAAAGTGTTACACAATGAAGTTTACAGATTACTCCTTATAGGGTTAGCTTCAGCATAAACTTCTGTCCGTACAATTGACGCATTCGTATAAGTTTAGGCAAAAACTTTTGCCCCAAAAAACGATTTAAAAGTTTTTATATCAAAAATACATAAAGAGTATCCGAACTCTGCCTGAGCAAATTGAAGTTGCGTGCAACTTTTTTCACTGTGCAACACACATTGTCTGTGCGCGATTTTCCAGCACTGAAAGGAAGTGTAAATTGCAATCAAAATGAAAGCCGCCTGCCATAATGTTTTCGCATTTCCTTTTTAGTGTTGTCTACACATATATACATATTCGTGTTTTTTTTCATTGTCTGCTTGGGCCACTCACAACTGCTATTTCTGCCCACTTTGGGGCGCCACTTCATATCCGTGCGGGCACAATTATATTTCATGTGTGCCGACGCCAAGTATTTTCCGGCATGTCCTGTCACAGTTGTGCTGCCTTCAACGTGCTTTATTCTCACCCGAACAGTGGTAGACTGGGTACGTCCTGACCCATTTACCAAATCCATACGTACAATTTTGTTGTTTTGCTATGGCTTTTTTTTTCGGTTAGTCATGTCGACAATTTGTGCGCAATTTGTTGTTAATTGAATTGTTTAGTTTTGTTTATATGAAGTTTTTACATGTAGCAACTGTATGGTATATATGCACGAGGCGCAAGGCAGTGTTCAAAAGTTGTGAAATGGAGTTGAACTATAGAATATAGAGTACGTAAGTCACTGTTGTGGCAAAAACCACAGAAAAAAAACCCCCCTCAGTGTGCGCCGCTGTGTTTATTTGTTTAACTGTCGTAATGATTGCGAGTTGGAAATGTTTGCGGTAAGTGATATTAATTAGAAATGTGTACATATGCGACCAAAAACCAACAAAATCAACCAATTTCGGGATATAGTTTTTACTACTGAGGCATTTTTGAAGCCCTAGCAGCTGTTGCCAACTACTACCAC
Organism: Chymomyza procnemis; assembly: GCA_035046065.1. NCBI lineage: Eukaryota > Metazoa > Arthropoda > Insecta > Diptera > Drosophilidae > Chymomyza > Chymomyza procnemis. The sequence continues at coordinate 10,156,556 of JAWNOJ010000026.1, read as the reverse complement.
TAAAAGAGAGTAATGACGATCGTTGGCAATGTTGGTTATGTTTTAATGAAATTGGCAACGCAACTGTCATTTTGGGTATTTATTGTTCATAAAAACTTAAGCTTTGCTATAAATATGTTTATTATTACGGAAGTAAAACAAAGATTTGGGAACTTAAAACTATGGTGGCCCAAGTTTGGCTAGAAGTAAGGCATTATGGTCAAATTACAACGCAGCAAAGTTAATGTTAATTAAACAGAACCGACATTTTGCATTTATTGATTGATTGTCATGCCTGTTTGATTATTGAATGTACACCATGATCATTTATTTCCCTTGACTGCGATATCATTGCTTCAAAACTATAGCAAAATACGAACTGTGTCTCTATAAAAAGTCTGCTTGAAGAGAATAAGCACTTATAATTCATTCGAACTGCAGCGAGATTCACTTAGGCAAGTATCATTTATTTGCTAGCTATGTCAGTGCTAGGCAAATGGGCAAGTGCTGCAGGCTGGAATTAAACAAAGGACCTTCAGGCATACAAGCGAGTATGCTACCCCTACGCTACCGAAGCCCATAAGTTATAACATATGAATCATAATGTTTCAATGGGTACATTCCAATTTTTTTATTATTCCCCATGGCTATGGTCATCGCTCCAAAGGCGGAGTATAGGGTGATTTATCAAGGTAAATAGCGTCTATTTGCTAGCACCACCGAAACAAAAAATAAAAACTTTATAGATTTATCGATTTTACAGGGATTTAATGATAGACAATCGAATTTAGACAATTTCTATTAAACATGTATGTGCTTTAAAATTCCAAATATTATATTTGGTTACAATATCATAAATTTCAATATCAAATTTGTCTAAAACCAGTAAATACTTTAAAGTACTTGAAATAGTTTATTAACATTTTAAGATCCACAACTAAACGCAGTTGGAATTTCCGAGTTTTAAAGTTTGTGTACGTAATTTTTAATTATAAATATAATTTTATGAGTTTTCTTATTTCAGATCGACATTGCGAGCGCTATCGCAACAATTCCAAACAGCAAATATTGATCAAAAGTATTTTTACAATGATTTATTAATATTTTTTTATTGATGATTTATTAAAATATTCTTAAAACATATTTTTTTTAATATGCACTGGATAACTAATTCAACAGAAACCCAAGAGCATTTCCTTTAAAAAAAATGCTGGCCTTCGCATTATGACAGACCAGATTCGATTTGTAAAAAAATATTTAATTAAAGCTTTTAAATTAAAGTAAACTCACCCAATCCAATAGCAGCTGTGGCTGGCGCCGCATTGCCAAAACAATTAATTTACGGCAGTTGGCCACGATCTGCATTGTGATTGGCAACGTGTTTAAGTGCAGCTACAAATAACTTCAAATAATTATTAACACCACAAAAAAAAAAACAATAACACGCAACAGTATATGCAATTAAATAAATAAACCACAAATAAAATTTTAAATGAAGTCTATGCAAATATTTGGCTGTTTATAGCATAATTACACAAATAATCAACGTCGTAGTTGGCAACGCGGCGTAATAAATTAATGATAAATAAATAAAAATGTTTTGTAAATTATGTTTAAAGACGAAACGCTATTGATTGCACACATTAATGCACTAATAGCTTTGGCATTTTTTATAGATCGCTTTAAATTTTAATTAAATTGAGTGTAGCGCGACACTTGAGCGCAGCAGACACAAAGCCGCTGCCCCACACACTCACACACTCGCACATTTAGCTGCAATAAACAGCGCTCTACTTTATTTTATATTATATTTTACGTTATTGTGCGCTAAATTACAGCTCGTGCTTTACAACTCCCACAACAACTTTAATTTCACAAATATATACACACAAGTGCATTGACCTTTTTGCCGCCCGCCATTAAATGTACGCGCCGCAAATGAAACAAAAAAAAAACGCAAAAACACAAAAAGCAAATATCAAATGTGCAAGAGTTGCCAGATCAAGAGTGCAATTTACATGCATAACCTCAAAAGTAACAAGGCTCATTTATGATTTAAGCCCGGCCAACAATGTGCTGCGGCGTTGGTGTACTTTGCTGGCCCCCAAAATACAAGTCTCTGGCGTCAACAATAATAATAACAACAAGAACAACAAAATTGGCTCACTTTAATATGCTGCACAAACAGACAGACGCGCACGTTACACTTTTGGTGGGAATTGGGTTAACCCAAAGGACAACTATGCCACAACGAAAAGCGTCTGGCACACTGAGTGCGTGAGTTTTGTTACTTGTTACGCATTTTGCCAAACCATTATTTTCTTTCATTTACTCGATTTTCGTGCTTTTTATCCTTTATTGTTGTTTGCTCGAGTGCCGCTATCATTTGTTGGTTTATTCGTGTGCCATATGTGGCACGCACACAAACATGCAGCATGGTATGTACAATACATGCCACGTACTATATTTACGTACATACAAACACGCTTAACCCATGCACTGGTAGCCGTCGCACACTCATGGCTGTTGCGGTTTATACAGTGTCTGCTCCATTGGATTTTGGGTGATGGGCTGAACTGACTGAACACTTTGTGCCCACCCACTTGCATATGTGTGCGCTCAGTACATAAAAGAGTGCTAATTCAGTCGGTTTTTTCCACCATGATGCCGCCACTGCCATGCCTCACTTGGTTGCACAGGTAGTGCAAATATGTTGGTTACCGTGCAGGCGCCACTTACCAAATGCTAACTCCCACGAGCAGGTGTTGCAGCCCGAGTCTGCCACATATTAAATCAAATTAACGCTGGACACTCGTTGGGGAAAAATTTCATTGCATAGATTTGCTGCAAAAATAGAATGTGGAGAGAGAGAGAGCTTAGTATTTGTTTAAAAATTGTAGAGGTTAAATTTCAGTTGAAAAAACAGTGATGTGAAATATTTAAAATTAAAAATTCTGTCTATGTGAACTGCATTGTTGCTCGATTTGGGTCGATTTCTAGATACAAATGTCTCTTTTTGCTCTTAGAGGTTTAATCCGCCTAACGCAGCTACGTTGACCCAAAACAGGCATATTTGCAATCCATGAGTATTGTAAATTATGTGCCACATAATCCATAAATTAATAAATTGATATAATTTCATTAATAGGCATAGATTGGCTTTCATATTGCTCTGGCTTCAAAGTTGCAACTTTTGCTAAAATAATTAATTATAATAAATATGTTGAAGGTAGAGTTACAGAATAATGATAATGCACGAGATTCCCAAACTGAACTAAAAAAAAAATGTTGGAAGTCAATGTAGACTTATCCCATTAGTATAAGAAAAATAGAGCTTTGTACGTGCAGCATTTGGTAGATTGCACCGCATATGGAGAAGCAGACAGAAAAGCCGGGAAGCGAAACTCCGTATCTTCAATGCGTGTGTTAAATCCATCCCGCTATATGGTAGTGAGACATGACACACCTCTAACAAAAAAGGGACATTCTGGCCAAACTAAATATCAAATGCAGAGCTGTGGAGCGCCACAGGTGAGTCCTCTACGCACCTTCAAATCAGGAAAATAACGAGAAGAACCCAAGCAGCATTGTCCGAATGGCACTAGACTGGAACCCTCAAGAAAGCAGACGAACAGGACGACAAAAAGCAACTTAGAGGCGAATCGTTCTTTAAGAACTAACTCAGATAAGCTCGTCATGGGACACCGCTAAGCAGACGGTACAAAACAGAGTCTGGTGAAAAGCCTTTGTGGAGGCTAGATAAATCTAACAATAACTCACATAATCTGACAACTTTTACTACTCCAAAAGGGTTCATCTAGTGTTTAAAATTTACCGAATGCAGCCAGTCCACTTCTACTGCTTTGACCCTTTAATGAACAAAACATGTTTACCCTAAGTTGAGTCAATGTAATATAAGAAAAAAAAGGGCAATATACGTTGTTAGCGAAAATAATTATTTACGAAATCCCCCAACCCCACTGCTTCAAAAAGTTTCCTCTAGTCGACCTTTTATACGTAGATTGTCTAGGTATATCTTAAATGTTTTATCCCTCTAACGAAGTTATATGTACCCAAAATTCCATTTTCCATAAGTTTTGAGTCAAAAAAATAATGAACTTCGGTATAGGAAAATATATTGCTGAATATTTCTGAGTGCTGCTCTTCTCAAGAACTTCTCAAAAGTGCGGCTAGAGCTTGTCGATTGCTCTTGCACACGTGGCGAGGCTGCTCTTAATAAAAAAGCATATCGCAAGTGATTTCAACGCTTCAAGCCAGGTGACTTTGAGGTCTTGAGGTGACTTGTCTAAGACACTTTTCAAACTCAAGAGGAATTATCGGCATGTTTCTACGGAACTCAGCCAGCCGTATCAAAGCGCCTCAAAGTCCTTAAAAATGAATCAGAAGCAAGCACAAGGATGAGTTGAAATCGAAAGATATCAAACGACGTTTCTTTGCTGGTGAACAGCTTCTACAAAGGCAAATCCGTAAGGCATTTCTAAATCGTATAGTAACTTGCGGCGGGAGTTATTTAGTTACTTGGCAACCTGCTGTAAGCTTTCAGTGGTCCTTACTACACTTGCTCGTTAGTTCCGCTATGCGATAGGTATGAGTGGCTCGGGAGCACAGGCTGGGGGGTCCAAAACTCAAATTGCCAATTCATCTGATATCGAATTTTCTTGTTTAGCTGAGTGTCCCGGTACACAGAGGCGACAGAACTGATTACTGTGCTTACATTCATTTATAATAAGGCAGGTCGTACATGGGTTACAAAGGGCGCGCAATGCAGCTTGGCCGTCACTACAGATGCCGATCGTCTTTCCTTTGCACATCTTCTCAAACGACTCCACTGAGCAACATGAAGGATGGCTGGGATTTCTGTTTAGAAAACCGTGGTCATTACACCTGTTAAGTGGTAGAAGTACCACCCCATATCAGCTGCGCAGGCCGTTTTCGAGCCATTACACACGGGCATCCAGTGCAATTCCTAGATTTCCCCTGGTCTCGCGTAAAGAATAGCGTACATTGCAACTTCATACAGTCTTCAGGCATGATGTACTGCTCACCTAGTACTTTGCTGATTTCTGACAAAAAACAAAAATCAAATTCTAATAATTTAAGCCAAACAACTTTATTTTTTCAAGGTCGCATGAAGCACTTTCAAATGCGCGCGCTGCTTTCACAACACTTACAGCATTGCCAGCTCAAAAAAGAGGCAATGCTGTGTGCAGCCCTGGCAGTGTCATGCATTTACAAGTGTCAGCGGCGAATCAGCTGTTTTTTGTTTTGGCCTTTGTATTTGGCTCGTAACATTTGGCCGGTGCACGTTTTCCGCCTTTCTCCACGTTTTCTTTCTTGTTTTTCTCACTTTTGCGTGCATAAACAAAACTATTTTTAAATAGACGCGCAACTAGCGGCAACGCCGACATCATAACACACACTTAATAAGCGGCATGTTGAAAGGCGTACGCAGACAGGGCGAAATAAACAAACGAATACAATTATTGGTATTGTAGGTACATCAATTAAAAAAGCAGAGCAACAGCAGCGGGCTATTAATGTGGTGCCAAAACGCATTGCTCATCCTATAGCCACAATGTTGATGGCTGTAGTAAAATGCTTTGTTTTCGAGCGCAGCCACAGAAGCACTTGGATCTTCAGCGCGTGCGGTACAACGTCCAACGACGCTGAGGCAATTTGAACGCAATTAATTTAATTAGTAAAAGTGTGACTAGTGTGCTATTGTTGCCAAAAAAAAAAAAACAAAAAAGAGGTCAAAATCAACAAGCTGTAAACAAGTCACTTTTGCACTGGCGCGCAACGTGCAACGAGGTCAAACGCACCGAAATCTGCGAGCAAAACTTACTTCCTGCAAAACCACTGGTAAGCAGCAGCCACAGCCGCAACAACAACTTTATATAATTTTATATATATTTTTAGCGCTGCAATAACATAAAGGACTCGCATGCATAACAATGACATTTTAATTAATCGCCAGGCAAAACAGCAACATTTAGCCATAATTAATGACTAGCAACAATGGACTGATGCGAACAGTTGCCGCCAGCGTTTGCCAAAATGCAACAACATAATAGCAACAACAAAAACAATAGACAGCATGCAACAGCAGCATAACATTAAGCAAATATTTGCTAAAAGTGAGCAATCTTCTAGTACTACTGCCACGGCAATAGCACAAATAACATTACGTATTCGCAATATTAAAAATAAAGTACGAGCGCCCAGCAAAGGGGCCAGCAGGTAGCAGCAGCCTACAGAGTGCATTAGCGGAGGGCAGCCAGCCAAACGCATGTCGAACAACCAGCCGACACTTGAGGCAATTATAATTTGCTAGCAAAAAGCTTGATACTGCGACCCAAACAGTTGACTGCCGCAAAATGAACAAACGCACTGTCATCATCATAGCCATTGTAGCAACCGTCTTATGTGCCCTACTGGGTGTAAATTTCTATTTTATGTATTACCTCAATGCCGAAGAGGGTCATCTGGCTAGTGTGCGTGCGCTGGAGAATATGATTAGGCATAAGATGCGGCACTTAAAGCCAGCCTACCTGAATCGCAATCCGCGCTTTTTTATGTATCGCAATAAGCTGCTGAAGAACTACAAGCTGGCGCACTATGAGAATGCCAGTGTGCTCTGGGATATAGCCAATTGGGTAAAACTGTCATAGCTAAACTTTGTTAGTAACTCATGCTACTTTTTTTTTCATTTACAGTGGCCACATGAGAATGAAATCTATCCGCTGTATGACTCCTCCATGGGACAGCTGCTGCAAACTTTGCGCAATGAACCTATAACCAGAGTCTCCAATTTAGCACGCGGCACACAGCTAAAGCTGCTGATGCGTCTAACAAATCAACAAAAGGTCATATTCAAACCACAGTGGTATCCACGTGACATAGTGCTGGATGGTCCTGTTTATGGTGGCAAAGATCGTCATGTAGCCGAAGTGTACGCCTTTTACTTGGGCGCTGTGCTGGATATGCGCTGGACGCCTATTGTTGTCGGTCGTGTAGTGAATCTTAAGCGTGAAATCTATGCTAATGGTGATCAGGAGCTACAAAGCACTATTGCCATCAATGAAGATGAGGATGGCAATGTAACGTACTGTCTCTACGGCAAATGTCATTATTGCAATGAGGAGGAGACGGTATGCGGTGATGAGCAGCACAATATAGAAGGTGTGCTGATTTATATAGTGCCTGGACAGCTGGCCAAACGGCGTTCACCCTGGCAGCGCACCTATAAGGATGATAAGCGTGCGCCTTGGGAGGATGATATGAACTACTGCAAGTGAGTATTAGGTGCAGCTATTTTATTGAAACAAATACCAAATAATAGAGGAGTTTGTGTCAACTTGTTCAATATAAGCGTTGGAATGCGTTAAGCTTGCACGCTGACGATTTAGTGCTTGTCTTCTCTGCAAATATATAGTTGGTTTTACTGATAGTTTTTCATTAGCTTCCTGTCCGCGATGCACTATGCGGCCGGCAGGCTATTTGTCACATATATAGAACTGCTGCTGCACACAAGTAGATCCGTTTAACACAATCAATCCACTAAATACCCTAAAACCAAGCATCTACTTAATGCGTTTAATAAATCTCTAATTACAGATCGCTAAAAAGCAAAATGGAAACTATGCGACTCTTGGATCTGATTGACGTGGCCATATTCGACTATCTTATACAAAACGGTGATCGACATCATTACGAAACACGCGAAGAGCGTGTGGTGCTTATCGATAATGGCAAATCGTTTGGCAATCCCAACAAGGATCACTTAGACATATTGGCGCCACTCTATCAGTGCTGCATGTAAGCGCAATTTTATGCTTTACTTGTTTGCAGATTGATTAACTCGTTTCTTTGTAGGTTGCGCAAGTCCACCTGGGATCGCTTGCAGGTCTTTTCCGGCGGTGTTCTTACCGAAATTGTCGATCGTCTGTCAAAGCAAGATGCACTGTATCCGCTTATAACAGACAAGCATAAGCGTGGTGTAGAACGGCGACTGTTGGTGGTTTATGCCGTAGTGGAACACTGCATGGATATAGAAGGCGAAAAGATGTTCAAAACGCTTTAGCTCCTGACGCTTCCTGGCGGCGCTCATTTGAAGGCAGATTCAGAATATATAAACGATGTAAAGCAGTAGACTGCATGGCTGACTTATTGCAGACTGCATGCAAGACATATCAGTGCGCTTGGACAGGTGATAACATCTGTGCTCTTGTTACTAAAGCAGTCTTTTGGGGCAAACTAACAAGCTAAACAGTGTTTCTACTATAGATTGTCCGAAAGTAGAGCGATTGACGACAACAGCATAGCCACATATCATCATCAACAGCTTGCTTCCGGCTTGACATCTTCAAGAGCAATTACTAGTTTAAGAATCTGCAGTAAAATGATTACTGCTTTTTAGTCCTTAGGTTGTTACTAAACTTAGTCATGTATGTAGCAAAGTTAACTAAATTAGTTTTATATTTAGATTTGTTATTTATATACATAAAAAGTATAAAAAAACGTGTGAAAATCCTATGAAGATGCGTCTTTAGCGTTTGCTAACTTAGCAGCAGGTAAATGCATCTTAGTCGCTAACGTTTCCTTAAATTATTTACGGCCGCCATCCTTCTTTGCATTGCTAAATGTAAATAGTTTATTAAATTGCTTGTTGCTGCGGTTGCTTGGACGATTCTGCAAGCGTAATTATTAGTTTCATGTGATTTGCACTTGTTCTTCATGTTGCACTTACCCGGCCGCGCATGGACTGCTTGATTTCAGTGCCACGTGCACGTTGTCCACCGCCACGAAATTGTCTAAAGTCAACTTGTTTGTAGTCAAAGTTTTGTATTTGCTCCGGTTTGGGTTGTTGCACGCTATGGCTGGAACTCTGTGGATGTACACGGTTCTTGGCCTTGAAACGTCGCTTGTTCTTTTGCGGACGTTTCGTTTGTGCAGGTGTCTGTCTGTCAATGGGCGCCGCCTCCGGCGCTGCATCATCGTCATCATCACTACTATCGTCTAAGTCTGAAGCACTGCTACTGTGCGCTTCCAGCTCAGTAGTAGGTTCTGTTTTGATTTCGGGTTTGATAACTATTTGTGCAGTTGTTGGTTGTGTATTTTCATCTGTCTTCAAGCGCTTGGCTTCAGCCGGTTTGTTTGGATGCTGCTTGCGCTTAAGTTGCTCCCTTAAAGACGTGTCATTCGTGGTATTCAATTCAGCTGGTTCTGTATCCAACTTGATGTCTTCGGGTGCCTCTGCTGTTGGGCAAAGACGACGCTTCAGCAATTCGTTATGTTTACGTGCGGCTTGATCTAGCTTCAGCTGCTCCATTAAAGGTAATATGGCTACATAGCGTTTATAAGGCATGCACATAGTTAGGCGCTCTTCACGTGCATGTTGCCAACGCAGCTCATCTTCACTTCTGGGCTTAGATGGTTTGGCAAATAAGCTTAGCGCTGGCACCTTCTGTTGTTGCGTACTTTGTACGTTGATAGGCACAGCGGTCAGTTTGCCCGTTGTTTGGCGCTGCAACAAGGTGGGTAACTCCTCAGGCTCCTCTTCCATGTATGAAAAATCATGTGGGCAGTGTAGTTTGCTGTTCAAATGCTTGCTTCCAGCTGGTGGCACATATACCTGCAGCAAAGTATTGTTTTCTGGCACAGGCTACATGGGGGAAAACATAACAAAAAGAAGAATTTAAATAAGCAGATGAGAAAAGCATTAATCTGTAGCGCTTTTAATAATTTAAAGAAATACAACAAATCATAAAAGAGCATCACGTGTGTTCATGGTTCACTGTTAGAACAACTGGGCAAAGGCTAAACAAACATGCGTGGGTTGTGGCGGCTGCCACAAGTAATATAGGTATCCAAGTTTAGCATGATGAAAGCCTGGCATCGGCATGGTATTCACTGTATTTGGTAAATAACTCACTTTGATCAGCGGTTGCTGGCGTGCGCGCAACACAATTTGATGCAATGTGTAGAGATGCTGACGCACCAAGGGCGGTACAGGATTACAACAGGAGAGAATTCCCTGCATTTCTCGCGGCAAGCTTTCGGCAATTTGTAGCATCATGTGATTAGGTAACACATACCCATGACTTTCATCCTCTTGACGCGCGGTTGTATCGCGCCAGTGCATTAGGCCTTGCAAGGCATACAACTGACGATTGTCAAAAGAACGATTGTTCTTGCGTGCAAATTCCAAATGTGCGTCCGCATACAATATTGGCTTATTGTAACGCTTCTTGCACACCTCTGTGCTTTGCTGATACACGGCGCGCAATATCTGTGGTCTGCCATTTTCAATGGCTAGCAATTCGTTGGTCATGCGCTCATAGATATAAATCAGAAAATGTGTATCCTGACGTGCATAGTCAATCAGCTGCTGTGGCAGTGGGCGCATACGCCAGTCGGCCATTTGAAATGTCTTATCTACGTCCAGATCCACATAGCGTTTGAGCAGAAAAGCCAACGAAAGGCGCGCCATATTCATGGTTTTAGCGGCACGATATGTATCGAACATATTTACCACATAAAGTGATAAATCACGCTGTAGCCATTCAATGTCCATGTCGGCGCCATGAAATATCTTAACGATCTTTGGATTGGTCAAAGCCAAGTTGAGTATGTGCATATCCTCACGTAGTAGTATTGCATCAAATATGTAATCTTTCTGACGTGTAGACATTTGTACGAGACAAGTAATGCCCATATATGTGCGATACGAATGATGCTCGACATCTATGGCAATTTCCTTGGCCTGGCACAGCTCTTCCAAAGCCTGCTTAAGTTTCTCCACATTGTCAACAAGAAGAAGCGGTGTCTCTGCAGCAGCTGCAGGCAACTTGGGTAGTTTTATTTGCAGTTGCTCATTCATGGGCTGCACTGCCTCTAACTCAAACTCATAAGGATGCAAATATGAAGCAATATTGCCTGCCTCATCGTACTCTGGTAATATTGCCAATGGCTTTAACGAGTTGGGTTTCTCACGTAATCTTGGAATAAATGGTGTCAGCGCACTGTTGTCAACTGGCACTTTGAATTGCATTTGCGGACGCATTATATTCTTGGCAGTAAAGAGACGCGCTGTTGTAAGTTTTGATGTGCTGTTGGGATTTACATATGTGCGATTCCAACTTCCTGCACGTGATGTTGATGCCACCAACGGGTTTGACTGGCTATTGGAAACAAGTGATGTGTTGGCGGAACTAACTCCCGATACAGATGGCATTGAACTCGACACATTTATTTGGGTCTCAAGCAACATATGCTGTGCACGCCGCTGTCCACTCTTTATATCCAAGTTTGTATTTATGCGCTCAAAGAGTATGTCATTGCATTCTTGTACCAACTCTAATTGTTCGTCCAAAGATTTGCTGAATGGAATAGAAATGTTTGGAAAATTAATGTCGATGCAATGGGGTAGTGGAAAATTGTTGACAAAATGCGACTATTATCAATTTTGGAAGTATGTCTAGGCACAAGTGCTGGAAGTCATCGATACATGGGATATATGTTTTAAATAAGAATAATAAAGTCAAAAAAGATTTTTGACGTGGTCGGGACGAGATTTTCGTTGTGGTAGGGACGAGATTTTCGTTATGGTAGAGGCGAGTTTTTTGTTGTAGTAGACACGAGATTTTCTTTGTGAGAGACGCGAAATTGTACTGTTGTGGTGTTGCAGCTTTATAAGGAAGTTTGTCTAGGTACTAAACACAACGAATCAAGTGGTTAACATTCCTGTTGCGCCTGCAGTACGAGCTTGAGTTTTATGAAGATTATTTTGGGTAGGCGTGTGGCATGCACTCTATACAATGTCACATGTGCGCTGCAGGAACTTGTTGTTTCTCAACGAAAACCAAAGCTGTGCATCGAGGATGCCCCAGCGTGGACAGTGAATACATTGTAGCACCCGCATCGGACTCGTCACGCAAACAACATTTACTACCCAAGGGGTAACCAGAACGCGGTCAGGGAAGGCAAAGCATATTCGGTCAGCTTAGGCACATACACATAGCAGCTCGTTTTTCATAGAACTACACCACATGGCAGTAGGTGTCTTGGTAGTATTTACCTTTTTACATCGCCCTTGACGTTCTGAGCGTGTGTTAATTTTGAAATTAATCCCACAATACGCTGTGCTTGCTCGTCCATTAAACGTGAAAATCCTGGATATGTCAAATACAGCGAACGTGCTGTTCCTTGTGGAAAAGTATTGCAGGTGCGCGTAGACTTTACAACGTTTTGTAGCCAGCTCTAAAAATATTGCATATTAACGTATTCAAATTTCTTTATTTGTTTGAAATTGTAATAAAACTTTATGCTCACCTTTGATAAGTCAGTCACTTCATTACTTATATGCGGCTGCTTAGGCTCATCGCGCTTCTTTTTTGCATTATTCTGTTCTACAAACTTGTCCATTTTACGTTGAATTTGTTCTGAAATTCGGTAAAAACAATGTTGCAACTATATACGATATACTTATTAACAAATTTTTTGCAAAATTAGCGAAAATACAAAAAATTAGCACGATTCACGTTTGGCAAAGGAAATACAATGTGCGATTCTTCTTCCTTCTACAATGAGTTGAATACAAAGAAATTAGGGTTGCCGCTGTTAATAATTCGATACCCATATGTCAACACACGTATGAAAATATATTAAATAAATAATATAATATACAACGAACGTAGTCGCAACAAATTTTTGTTTAAATGATTTCGAAACTTTAGACTCCAAAATTTGTAAATGTATAGTTTGACGTAAAAAAAACTGAATCTTAACTTTTGGTAGCTTGCTTGCCAACATTGAACTGAGTAATGGCGTTTTGCAGCACTACAATATGTCAGCTGTTTTCGCTGGGCAGCACAGGCGCACAAATCGAAGCAAGCTTGGCCAAAAATCAAGTGCTAGTTTTTTTACGCAAATTTTTCAATGAGAACGCATTAGTTGCTGACGAAAGTTTAATTCAAACGTAATTATTAAGTGTAATTAATCATTTTAATCCAATCAATTAGTGTAAAATTTCTTATACTGCTATGCTGGAATTGTATAGACGCACTGTAACCCGTTTTCCGCTGGGTAGCGTTACGTATATGTTTGCCTATGGATCGGGAGTTAAACAGCAAGTGGGCTATGAAAAATTGTGGAAAAATGGACCGTCGAAGAGCATCATTGATTTAGTATTTTGTGTGCGTGATTCACAGGGATTTCATGCAGAGAACATGCATCGGCATCCTGAACATTATTCAGCACTGCGGCATTTGGGTCCCAACTTTGTGGCAAAATATCAGGAAAATCTGGGCGCACAAGTTTACTTTAATACATTGGTGCCCATACAGGACTTGGGTTTGACAATAAAATATGGCGTTATATCGCAGGAGCATCTTATCGATGATTTAGTCAACTGGCGACATTTGTATTTGTCTGGACGTTTGCAAAAACCTGTCACTGAGCTAGTAAATCCCAAGGATAATGTGCAGCTAAAATCAGCGCTAGATCAAAACCGTTTGTCTGCCTTTCAAACATCGCTGTTGCTACTGCCCGCAAGCTTTAGCGCCTACGATTTATTTCATACGATTGCCTCGCTTAGCTACAGCGGAGACTTCCGCATGATCTTTGGCGAGAACAAGCAAAAAGTACAAAATATAGTGACACCACAGCTGGGCGAGTTTTTTAATTTGTATACACCTACGATGCAACAATTAGTAGACTTTGTGGCTGTCAATATGGACGGCAAGGAACAAGGTTCGCTCAAGCCGGCCATAATCTTTGAACAGGACAAATCACGTGCGGCTACACTTTACCATTTACAGCATTTACCAAAGAATCTGCAAAGAAGACTGCAAAGTAATGCTGCTTGCAGCGGTGATTATATGAATGTTGTGGAACATTTGTCCATGGCCTCAACGCTGCCCAAAATACTGCAGGCGTCTGTAAATGACATTGTTTGGCGCAGCAGCATTACGCAATCCATAAAGAACATACCAAGTGCTGGTATCTTTAAAAGTTTAGTTTATAGCTATCGCAAAGCATTGAAGACGTTTGCGTAAAGTGATGCTGCCACGCCATTTTGCATTTCCTAATCTATACGCCTTGTGCTGGCATTTAAACCGTAACGCTTCACCGGAGAAAACTGACGGTGCATCTATTTGGGTTTTTGAAAAATTTGCGCCAAATGCGTTCGTTGTTAATTAATTTTAAGTCAAAAAAATGCTTTGGTCATTTGATTAAACGCAATTAAATATAAAATACATGTTACCCAAGTGTTCCATAAATAGCTTTCTGCCTAATTACGACGATGCCAATGTCGTAGCAGTATAATGCGGAAGCTTTTTATTGAACAAATGGCAGTGTTTTTCATTGCTTGAACCTATTGCAGAAGCGGCGAACAATTATGGGCAGCGACTCTAGCAGCGAAACAAGTAGCTCCAGCGAGGAGCTTAAAAGAAAACGTAAGCACAAGAAACGCACAAAGGACTCGGAGATGAAACACAAGAAATCCAAGAAGCAGAAAAAGGAAAAGAAGCACAAGTCAAAGAAGAGATCCAGAGTGCAGGAAGAGCCAATACATGTAGAAAAGCCAAAGTGCAGCCCAATTACGAAATTTGAGGTTGATGCCAGGACGTTGCCACAAGATGAGCATGCATTTGGTCCCGCGTTGCCGCCCCATTTGATGCCTACTGAAACGAAGACAGCAATCCCAACAACAACGCCCATTATAGGTCCAGTAATGCCCAGCGAATTGCTTAAACCAAGTACAGAGAGCGCTGACGTTGAAACTGCCATAGAAGATGATCAAGATGAGGATGACAATATAGTAGGCACTTTTGGACCAATGCCGCATGTAACACAGGTAGAGCTTGAGGAACGCGCTTTGAGTTTAAAAATAGCTAGCCTCGATGGCGCTGGCTTGACTACAGGGACTGTTGACCAAGAAGTACGCGAGGAGTGGATGCTAGAGCTACCTGAAGTGGGTCTTAAAGGGGGTTTGGCAGCTTTAAATAATTTAAAGCGCACTTTCTATCAAGGCAAAGAGCGGCCAGACTTTAGTGATCGGTAGGTAGGAAAATAGGGCAGAAATAGAGAATTATATACTTACCAAAGAATTTCTTTGCGACAGTTCCTCTTGGACAAAGACGCCACAAAGTGCAGACGCTACAGCTAAAGTGAATCCTAGTACCTCTAAAGAGTTGGAAAAGAGCGCACAAGCTAGATATGAGCAGCAGCGAGACGCCGAACAGGAACGCATTGCCAAAAAGCATAAAAAGAAACATAAACGTGATGAGTCCTTGGTGGAGCTGCATCAGAAGAAGCTGCGCAAGGAGCAAAAACAAAAGGTAGTTCAAGTAACAGCTGCAGTTAAGTTTACTAACACAACTACATATTTTTCAGGCAAAGGAACTGGCTGCCTTGGGCGAAAAACCAGAGCGTCGACCCTTTAGCCGCGATGTAGACTTGAAGATGAATAAGATTGACAAGAATCAAACAAAGCAAATTGTGGACAAAGCGAAGATATTGAATACAAAGTTTTCCAGCGGACAGGCAAAGTATTTATAAAACGCTCAAAGACAGTAATACTAATGAAACGGTTACCTGACGCAAGCAATATCCACACACAAGTAAAGAGTAAGCGGCTTTAGAGGACATTATTTTGTAACGCTTAACAGCCGCCGCTGCAGCTTTGTTTGCATTCTCAAGTTTTCTTTGTATAATGCGTTTATTCTTATAATTATGGAAATAAAATACGAAAATATCATTAATATAGTCTTAACGTTGTGACGGAGGCTTAGGTTTAGGTATTTTGGCTAGCAACATTTGTATTTCGTCCTTTTCCTTCCAGTCCTTCCATAGTTCATACAAATTGACAATGGCGCGTACAATTTCCTGCACCTTGTCGAGATCTACATTGAGCTCAGCAAACCACTGTTTAGTGGCATCCTTTTGCAGTATGACGCAGGCAATTTGCAGGCAGGCAATAGCAATCTGAAATAACGTTAGCATTAGCAATTGGGCCTACTTAAGCTTGAGCTGCTTGAATTACCTGATATGGTGGATATAGCAGGCAGACATCAGTGCGTAGTGAATCATTGACTATGCGCCAGCTAAGCGTTAGCAATGGATCTTCCTGCCCCATATCCTGCACCAGCTGCAGCAAAGGTCTATATGGTTGATACACAATCAGGCAGCAGTCAAGATTCTCCAGTAAATAAAACTCACATTCCAGTATGTGATTTGTGCGATAGGGAAACTCTTGTGTATAAGCATAGCTAAACTTGGTTTTAATTGCCGACTGGCAGATGGATATAAGGCGTGAATTGGAAATCACACCAAACTCCTCCACTTTAGAGGCAAGCAGTATGCAGGTAGGAGCCAGCAATAGTGGATCAATGTTTTTTAATGAGTTGCGCGCATAGAAACGCTTGAAATATACTGTAGCTGTGGCTATAACCTGCTGGCGCAATTTAAGCTGCTCTCCCAGCACCTGGATTACATTGGCAAAGAAAATAAACACTTTTTGATACTCATCCTCGCTGAGTGCTTGTAAATCGAATTGACGTTCACGCAGTAAGTCCTGTTTATCCAAAATCCATTGCTGCGAGTGCGAACTTTGCCAAAAGTTGCCCGCCATGCTTGATAATACTATTAAAACGCGAATAAACAAAATTAGCAAATAAAGCGTCGTCAGCAGTCTTCTATATTGAATGCGCTTATCGATACCACCTATCGATAATGTAACAAATATTACTTTGTGCTATCGTCATCATTGCAATAGGCGCGCTCAATAATTATTTAATTTGTAAATTATTTTTTATTTCATAAAATTCATTACACATTCAACATAGCCTTGATTTTTACTTACATTTGGTTTATTTGCAAAATTTTACAATAAAAAAACGCAATCGATATAAAAAAAGTGCAACTTAGCATAAGCAATAACCAAACAGCTGTTACAGCCATCAGCAGCCAACTTCACGTCTGTGTGTAAATTTTCATCAGCGCCGCGACGTTGAACGCGAAAAAGTTAAATAATTATAAGTTAATAAAATAATTAAACGAAATTTCAATGGCGTTGCGTGTACTAAGTATAACGCAGAAAATGCGCACATTTGCGCGTGGTGTTGATCTTATCAAGGTAATTTTGCTGCACTTATTAAAGAGCAAGCAACTCATTACGTAATTGTAAATATAGTAATTTACATTTGCATTAATGAAATTTGCTGCAAAATGAAAAATAGCTCATAATATTCAATCTTAACTTTAGCTGCTTATAATCAGGCTCTAAAAGCTTTTAAGTTGCAAAAAGTAATTGGAATTCGCTTTGAGGTTATGTTGCCAGTTGCTCAATCGCTTTATATGTAATCTCTTTGCAGCGTTACAAATCAGCTGCCACTTTGCAGAAAACGCTGTTGAACATACCTGCAACGCAGGTGACCAAGCTGGACAATGGTCTACGCGTTGCTAGCGAAGATTCCGGGGCCTCTACAGCCACTGTAGGTCTCTGGATTGATGCTGGTTCGCGTTCCGAAACCGAGAAGAACAATGGCGTTGCGCACTTTCTGGAGCACATGGCTTTTAAGGTATTTAACACAGTTTTACATTTGCCTGAATATAAAGCTTCTAGCTACTTCGTTTATAGGGTACCGCTAAGCGTTCGCAAACTGATTTGGAGCTGGAGGTTGAGAACTTGGGCGCCCATTTAAATGCCTACACCTCCCGTGAGCAGACTGTGTTCTACGCCAAGTGTCTGTCCAAGGATGTGCCAAAAGCAGTTGAGATTTTGGCTGACATTATTCAAAACTCCAAATTGGGCGAGGCCGAAATTTCACGTGAGCGTTCCGTCATTTTGCGCGAAATGCAAGAGGTGGAAAGCAATTTGCAAGAGGTTGTTTTTGATCATTTGCATGCCACCGCCTATCAGGGCACACCCTTAGGTCAAACTATTCTAGGTCCTACCAAGAACATTCAGTAAGTAAAAAACAAGCAAGATTGTTTTTTTTTTTTTTTTAAGTAATAAAACTTACTTTTTGTATAGATCCATTGGCAAATCCGATCTGACCGATTACATACAAACTCACTACAAGGCCTCTCGCATTGTCTTGGCTGGCGCTGGCGGTGTTAAGCACAGCGAGCTTGTTAAGCTGGCCGATCAGAATCTGGGACGTCTGGATGCTAGCGTGCTGCCACCTGAAATCACACCTTGCCGTTTTACCGGCTCTGAGGTGCGTGTACGTGATGACTCACTGCCACTGGCTCATGTAGCTGTTGCTGTTGAGGGCTGTGGCTGGACTGATCAGGATAATATCCCTCTAATGGTGGCTAATACTTTAGTTGGTGCATGGGATCGTTCACAGGGTGGTGGTGCCAACAATGCCTCCAATTTGGCACGTGCCAGCGCTGAAGATAGTAAGTGCAAGCGTAACCACTAAACACGAACACAAAAACTATGTTTATTTTTTAGATCTGTGCCACAGCTTCCAATCTTTCAACACTTGCTACAAAGACACCGGTCTGTGGGGTATTTACTTTGTGTGCGATCCACTGCAGTGCGAGGTATTTGCTTCAGTGTGCCACTTTTGGACATTCTAAAAACAATTTTTTTTTTCTAGGATATGATCTTCAACGTGCAAACCGAATGGATGCGCCTTTGCACCATGGTTACCGAGGCTGAGGTTGAACGCGCCAAAAACCTGCTGAAAACCAATATGCTTTTGCAATTGGACGGCACTACACCCATCTGTGAAGATATTGGCCGCCAGATTCTATGCTACAACCGTCGCATACCTTTGCATGAATTGGAACAGCGTATTGACGCTGTCAGCGTTAAGAATGTGCGCGATGTTGCCATGAAGTATATCTACGATAGATGCCCTGCTATAGCCGCTGTCGGTCCTGTCGAGAATCTGCCCGACTATAACAGAATCCGCTCTTCTATGTACTGGTTGAGAGTCTAAGTGCGACATCGTTTGGCGTGCGTTTAGTTTAATTGAAGAAAATCTAATGCAAAATGATCATTTAAAAAACCAAAATATAACACAAACACTTAAAATTATTTGCATCCTTATGAATTGATCTTTTACTTGAATTGGAAAGAGCTATCCTCTAGTGATAAAAAAATTGTATTTTGCATTTGTTCGTTGCAGTTTATTGATTATGTTTTTTGTAACAATATTCCTAATCTTGTGAATATCTAATGGGAATGCCGCTTAAGCCTTTTTGCAGCTTTGCAGGCTCAGTTTGACCCAATGCGGGATCTAAACCCTGCCAAGTGCGATCCTCAAACGTTAGTCCCGTATTTGTGGTCATAAGCGCCATTTTTGCTTGAGTGGCTAGCGCCGTAGACGCTGTGTCTGTAGCAGCTGCCAACTCGTTGTTAGTGCCACCACGCATACGGCCACTGACCAAACTAACATCCTGTTCTGGCACAGCAGCCTCATCAAAAGCCAGAAAACTGCGTCCTTCAGGCAGCAGCTGCTTGAAGTCCGTCACATAAGCCTCGGGGTATTTCATATGCCAAGCGGGATTCAGCGCCATTTCAGCTTCAAATACCGATACAATGGGTTTATAGTATTCTTTGGAGTTGTACATATTATTAAAAGGACAACCAATGAGCACAAAACAGTCGATTTCTAGAAAATTGGCCAATTTAGCAGGATTTATGCGACCCACGGATATAAGCTGCGTTTTGATGCCGCGACTTTTGGCCATGGTTTGCAGGCGTGAAACAATGTCCAAGTAACCATCAGCGGTTAAGGTAGCCACTATGAGTCCCAAGGTCTGCGCATCTTTGCACTTTTCTATATAGTAATAGCGACGGCGTATGTACTGTGCCGTTAGAGGATTCTTGATGCTAAGCACTCCTTTGGCAGCATCAAAAATATACCATTGAGCAGCAGGTGTGGTCAGTGACAAATTGGCGAAACGTTGATTATCGGCGCCCACAAATATGCACACTCTATCGGCTGACAACTCTGTCTCAGCTTTGGCAGCATCCTCCGCAGGTGGCGGATACACTTCTATGTGCAACAACTGCGGCTGCAAAGCCTCGCGTATTTGACTCTGCAGTGTAACTTCGCCCAACTCAATTTCTGACGCTTGCTGCTCGTATAAATGCTGATAACCAATGTCCAAATAAATGCACACCTCACGCTGTGCACAAGTCGACTGCAGCGTAGACAGTTGCTGCAACAAGTTGGGCAGTTCCAGTGGCAGCACGGGGTACAAATAAAGCACAGGTAAACGCGTGGCTTTGCTACGGCAGGCATTACCAAAATGTATAACACTGTCGCCCTCCACATGAGCTGCGGCTATTTCATCCACGCAGCAACTGCCATAGGTGGTATCTCCCAAGATGAACAGCTTAATGTCCTCTGCTGCAAGCAGCTGGGTTAAACTAATGCTTATGGCGTTGCTGTGCGGCAAGTAATCATCGGGCAGTTGCAGGCAAATCTATTGAAGCAAATTTGAAACAAAGAAACATGGCATGCTTTGGCATTGACTCACGCGCTTGTAACCATTTTGCCTAATCCAGCCGCTGCTGACTTTTCTGTGCGTTTCGTTCCAGATTTGTTCGTACGTGACCGGTGCTTCTGCATGAATTTCGGCCTGTCGCTCGAGTGCTGCTGTATCAGAGCTGGAAAAAGCTGAAGCTGTTGCTGACATTTTTTTCTTTTTGCAAAAATTATGCGCAATAAGTCATAAGATAAACAAAATTTTTGCAAATTTGCTTTGTTTTCCTTTCGCCTTGAGCCGTGATTGTCAGCGCCAGTGTTGCCAGATTGTTCTAATATTTTCAAATGCAGCGAGGAAATGTCGAGGTCGCCTGTAAAGCGCTTGAAATGCAAATTAGGGATTTCTACTTTTTATAATTTTATTCATTGTGCTGAATTTCGTATTGCGCTTAAGGTAGAACTTTTAGATGATTTTTACAATATTGTCTTGATGCCTTTGTTCAAGTTTTCAGCCATGTGCAATTGAAAAGATGTTAAGTAGCCCGAATTTAATAAAATTCAATGAAAGCAAGTATAATTAGCTTTAGCTAAAACTGGGGACTTTGATTTTTGCACACATGTATGATTAAAATTATTATGTTTCATTTTATGTCTGATTCTTGCATTTATTTATAGTACAAGCTATGTGCGTTATCACATAAATGCATAATTATGCTCATAACAAACTAACTATCGCAAATAATTGAATGCTACAATGTTCCACATTAGTTACAAAAAAAATTATTTTACTATTTTGTATTCAACAATTATTTACAACTTTGCACATGCAGTCAAAAACGACTTTTCTTGTAAACCCGAATAGAAAAGGTGTCTTTTTGCACTATATAAATAAAACTAATTAAACTAGAACCAAACATAAAAAGAAATGAACCGAATGTGGTACTGAAGATGCCCATATCAGCAATGATTATATTTCCCTATTCATATTTTTTAATAACTCTAAAGTTTATTAATCTTTAATCTTTTCAAGCGCCATACATCGCTTTCCTGCGTGCAGCAACAACAATACCAGCTATGAATGATGCCAAAATTAAGACTGTATCGCCCGGCTTTTCCACGATTATCAAATCTACGTGTCATTTCACAAAAACATTAAAAACAAAAGTAATCGTACACGCCACTTCCAGAAGACGTCGAGTGGCAGCCCCACTACTGGGATAAATCGCATCTGGCCAATCACCTTTTCGATCGAAAACCCCAGCGATTACGGAAACCAATACAAGAGAGTTAAATAATTCAAGTAAGTCGTTTTACGACTACTTAAACTCGCATTACAAAAAACGCAAAGCGAAAGTTTTTTCGATCTAGAGCAGATCCATCCTTTAAGAACTGCCCCAGGCAAACACAACATGGGACAGAGCTAATGAGACGGCGCAAAGCAGAGTTCGATGGAAGGTTCCAGTAGAGGCGCTAAGTTGCTAAGCGGAATAATAAGGAATTGTTTTCCTCTCTCTTTTTTTTATTTTATACAATTTTATTATTAAATTAGGTTAAGCCGGCAGGCAGCCAGAGAAGGGGGGACCTCACATAGATCAGTGTGATCCTTAGTGGAATATTATTGAATTCGGTTAGTTAATAGAATAGTAATGCCATCCATATCAACACAAAAATTCTTTGCCTCAAACAAACAGAAAAAATAAACATTAAAAACTACAAAATATTCGTGTTTAAATTTACGAACAGCTGGCAAGGCTTACAACGTCAAGCATATGTTCAAACAGTTGGCAACGCACTAGTGCTGCCAGTCGTTTCATTTCCGTCTGTGCGTTCACATAGTTGGCAACGCATATTACGGCAAACGACAGATGTCAGAAAGTGAACAAAGCTGAATCAAATCGGCACGCAAAAACTAAAATAAAATTGCTCGGCGCAAAAGTATTTTCTATTAATTATTTTAAAAATTTCTAAACGCGCATTGTATTTGCTCAAAGTAAATAACGCGCTGCAGTATTACAACTAAAGTTTGGCAAACAATTTAACGTTAAATAAACAAGAGGGCGCAACAAAATGGATGACTCACGCGAAGAGAGCCAATTTATTGTAGATGATGTAAGCAAAACAATCAAAGAGGCTATTGAAGGCACCATTGGCGGCAATGCCTATCAACATGACAAGGTAAACAACTGGACCGGCCAAGTTGTGGAGAACTGCTTGACTGTCTTGACCAAGGAACAAAAGCCATACAAATACATTGTCACCGCCATGATTATGCAGAAGAATGGAGCTGGTTTGCATACCGCCAGTTCTTGTTATTGGAATAATGATACCGATGGCAGCTGCACCGTACGCTGGGAGAACAAGACTATGTACTGCATTGTCTCTGTGTTCGGCCTGGCCGTTTAGACGCACCGCTGCCAACACCATCAACTACATACTTTAACAAGGGGGAGGGAAAAACAAGACAGTGCTTTGCCGCCGGCCCGCTGATAGAACATAAAACAACCAACAACATCGCAAGTTTATGCAATATAATTGAACCACGTAACTGGCCTACTATCAACATAACAACTAACCCAAACTGGTTGGCAAAGCTACAGACGCAGCTGAAGATGGAGCAGTTAAACCAAGTGGCTTGAAAACAAACAAAAAAAAAAAGAAATCACTGTAAACACAATTTATTTAACTTTCGGCCACAAAATCTTTAATTCTCATGTATTATTTTTATTGAGTTTGTAAACTGTTGACTCATAATTTCCATTGCAACTAAATAAATCTAAAAATAAAATGTAAAAAAGTGCGCCCTACTTTTTTTTAGGGGTGTGTGTGTGCGTGTGCTTGGTGCGCCGTCCTTGAATGCAAGGCATCGCCTGACAATAGCCCAATAAAGTTGTTTAATCGATGCATTGCATACACAGGGTGTTTTTGTTTAACTTTTATTTAAAAGTAAAGTCGTGCTAAAAAAAAACTTAAGTAACTAAACTAAAGCCTAGACAGCGCCTTTTGTGCTCATTGCTTGCGTTTAAAGCGTCGCTGACTATTGGACAATGGTCCCACATTGCTGGGCAGACGCAGCGTTAACATATCCGAGCGTGATCTGGGCTTGGCATTAACAATATGCGCATAGCTAACCAGACGCTGTCTGGAGGTGCGCAGCGTACGTGACAGCTCATTAATATCCACCTCGTACTTATCGCTAATTAACAAAGCTAAAACAATAAAATGTGTCAACGCCTTTTCGGTGGAAAATGTGGTGCGCGTGCAGCTCTTGAGCATTTTGGGATCTGCAAAACGATGACGTATATCATTTTCAATTTTTTCAGTGATTTTGGATAGTTCCACTTTTTTCATTTGACGCTGACGCAGCGCTATAAGCGACTGCAAAGCATCCATATAAATAATAAGCTTTATATTGAGCAAGTCCTGTTTGCTAGCAATTTCCTTGTCTTGTATTTTCTTCAGACAATTGCGCAGATAGTTGGATTCAATGCTGTAAAATGCATAAAATGAATACACAATAACATAAAAGCAACAAATCAACATACGGCAGTTTGTCCAGCGGTGTGGCATAAACCACCTTGGCCTCTTCATCCAAGCGTTCCAATAGCGTTTGTGGAACTACATCAGTCACCTCGTACACTTCCTTAACCGTTTTGGCATCCTTATCGTATTTGGGCACTATGGTTGCCAAGTAAGCTTCATTGTTTATGTTAACATCAGGCAATGTTTCATCGTCATCCTCTTCGTCATTGCGTGTGGACTCTTTGACTGTTTCGTCTAGCTCCTGACGCAGCACTTCAACATTAACCATCATTTCATCACGATTAGCCATAAAACGTGATGCTTTGCGTCCGCCAAACTCTTTGAGCAACTTTTTGGTTGCATGTTCTTGGTTTAACATGGGTTTTTGTTGCTTTTTCTTCATTTCCTCATAGATGGTGTTGGACAGCAGTGCTTGCTGTACGGGCACAATGGTCATCTTATTTGTCAGCTTGTTGCGCACACAAATGTATGTATCGCACTCATTGTTCTGCTGTACATCGCCCATGTAGCAATTCTGACCGGAAGCAACTAGCGCACGTTTGCGTTTAGTTTTGCTATCCTCCACCAAGGCGAATTCGGCTACATCTTCGCTGATGCCGCTCAAGGAGCCGTTCTGAAATTTAACTATTGCGGCGTTGAATGAAATGCAGTTTGTTGGCTTGATTTTAATACGACTTACCCAACGTAGGCAGATTGCCATTGCGTACGTGCTCGCAAACCTTTTCTACTTCAGTTTTGCTACTCATTATGGATTTATTTATGTTTATAAAATATAAATTAATTAAATATAAAAAATATATCTTAAGCGTTTGCTGAACGCGTCTTCTGGCACGTGTGAGAGCTGCCAACAGCTGTGTAGCATGCAGAAAAAAGCTGACTGATATGCAATAGTTTGTGGCG
Organism: Chymomyza procnemis; assembly: GCA_035046065.1. Taxonomy (NCBI): domain Eukaryota; kingdom Metazoa; phylum Arthropoda; class Insecta; order Diptera; family Drosophilidae; genus Chymomyza; species Chymomyza procnemis. The sequence continues at coordinate 10,131,660 of JAWNOJ010000026.1, read as the reverse complement.
TTGCCAGCTGTTTTGTTGCCTTTTTATCGTTGAATATTTAACATTTTTTTGGGTAATAAATCTGTTGTTTTAATTGTTTAAGATGTTTTCTTTTTTGACAATAATTAAATTTTTAATAAGCTTATGCTGGTTGAATTTTAAAGGGGCATCATTCGGCTTAAGGTATTAGGCATTTTAAGCGTATTCCAAAGCAAAGTCAAGGATATGTGTTTTCCTAAGTTTTCTTATGGTTCGATTGTTGTTCAGCAGGTTAATCTTCAGTACATTGTGGCGGGTGTGCAAAGTTTAGTTGCCCTAATTGTTCAATGATGGAACTTATTTTAAATTTAAGTAACAAACAATAAATTTGGTACACATTTATTTATTTACTTGCCAATAGTTACACGGTGCAGTAATTTTTAGATGTTGCAATTACCATATTTATGTCTTGGTAGCCGCCTAAAAATTGTGCGCATAAAATACATTTAAATATAATAAAAATAAAAATTGTCTAAGTTGCAAACTTGTATTTCTTTTTTACAATTTAAGCTCAATAATTTTTTGCTGTTAAGCGATTAATTCAATGAGCAGCCTTGGTAAGTTTATTTACTTATAGAATAATATGTGCGAATCCACCTTCTTGGCAATCAGCTAGTCAAAGTTAAGTATTTTTCTTCCTTAATAGATTTTTGACATCCAAATTAGGGAGTCCTTGTAATCTCTGTATTGATATTGAAGCCAGAAAAGGTGTAATGCTTGCTCTTCACTATTTCCACAACTTGCTGCAAATGAGAAAATATTGCATTGTCTTTTAAATTTTTTTTTACTATTTTCATATTAAACAAAATGGTAAATAATTTTAATTGGTTTTAAATATATTATTACATGTACATAAGGAAGACCATCTTTTTAGCTGACAAACAATTAGCATATTAATTGCCCAATGCCATTTTAATTTTTTTTTTTAGCCTGGACCACAAGGTCCTACTCTACAATCTGGACCTACGGCTCACAACTATGGGGAATGCCAGCAAGAGCAACATTGACATCACACTGCGAGCATAATTAAAGATTCTGAGAGCCATCACTGGGGCACCGAGATACGTACGGAATGAAAACATCCAACTTGAACATTTCACCAGTCATAAATACAATTTCGGATCTCAAGTAAAAATACCTCAACAAGCTTTGCTCGCACTCTAACCACCTAGCGAAAGGTTCAAGCCAGCTCGTCCCGTCTTCGCCGAAAGGATCTACCAACCCAGCGAATGCAGTTTAAGGAACATTTAATCGCAGATCAGAAACTGTTAACAAAACTTAGTTATCATTAAGATTTTTAAACTTATTGCTAGATCTTATATGAGAAGATTCAACAAATATGTAAGGGAAAATAATAAAAAAAATCGTTGTTTACCAAATACTTGAGAAGAGTCTCCAATGTTGTTATAAACCAACTATTGTGTCTCCGAAAAGTACGTAGAGTAGAGTACAACCTAATTCACTATTTAAATCCAAAATTAAATGAGGCTACGAATATAGGTATTCAACTTAACAGACGATTCAAATAGTGTAGACACATCGAAGCAAAAAGAAGACATCTCAAACTAAAAGCCAGTAGTCTAGTCTTTCCTAAGACTGAAATATAGGGTACAATCTACAACTTCGTCTTAAAACCGAACCGAAGTCATCCCAAGAGCCCAATAAAAGATTCTAAGAATCATCATCACCGTTGTACGTTCGTAATAAAAACATATAGATCAGGTCAGATATAGGTCAGAGATAAAATAATCCAACAAATGAAAAAATATTCCAGCAAATTACATGGCCAGGACTTAACAAATGTCTAGCCGAACTTGGCTGCGTCGCATTGATAGGCCAACCCATTCCTAAATATTAGCGCCTCGTAAACTCATATCAATAGTGACTGCTAGTTAAGCCAATTTTTAAGATTTCTAAACTTATTGTTCGTCTTACAATGAGAAGATGCAATAAATAAAGCAACGTTTCAAAAAAAAAAAACCAACCTATAAACATTATTAAATCTATCCTAAGCTCGTTCAATATCAAACGTCAGACACGCTCATTGGGCTGCTTGAGAAACAACTGCAGCATGATCTCTAGACAACCAAGCGCTTCCCAATTCTAAAATTCTACATTCAAATTAGGTACATTCTATGAAGAACATTTGACATCTCAGGTTATCATTTTATTATTTGTAAAACAAGAATCAACTTTGATAAACTCAAGTCATGTATATTTCTAAAAAGTAAAATTAAATATTTTCCAAACATACAAGTGCAGCTGAATGGCTTGATTTCTCTACGATAAAAGTGGCAATTCTTAGAAGTTCTTCTGGATTAAACATAAAATATCTACACTTTAGTTTGGCTATTTACATTTATAAGTTAATTTGTTTCTATTATATTAAAAAGTTTTTGCCGGTGTTCACGTTTTATATATAAAATATACTTGAAGTAAATGAGTAGAAAAAAGTTGAATATTTCTGAAGAAGAGCGAAGAGTTCGAACAGGCAAGAATACGAAAACTTAAAAATTGAGAGAAAATGTCAAAAGCGATAAGATAAAATGAAATTGTTGCGTGGAAAAATTAGACAAAAATCAACTTAAAAAAAAATGGAAAAAATGGTAGGGTTGAAGGAAGAACATGAGAGAAATAGGAAGCGTCCGTTGAATTCGTACAAAAATGTTTAATCCGAAGAGCAGAAGTTGATGTTAGGTTTGTATGAAGAAGGAAAAACGTAGAATATATATTTGTATATTGGGTATATGAAAATAGAATGCCAATATTGTAACGCTCTTACTTTCAGAAATAAAATGTCGCGATCAAAACTATCCTGGAGAACGCAAAACGATCGTAAGAGGGGTAGTACTTGGCTAGCGAATCGAGCAGGGAGCAAAGCCCCCTAGTCATATAAATTAAAATTGTACTTACCAAAACAAGTTTTATAAGAAATACAGCAAAAGTTAAGAAATTTATGCTCATGAGCGCGGCTTCGGGTGGGAATTCCAAATTCGATTCGTCCAAAAGACCGCGTTTTCTGCGACGATGTCGGTCCGGTTGCCACAAAACAGAAAATTGGTCCTCTGATCAATGCAATAATAAAAGCAAGTTAAAGTAGATTAGGTAAAAATATTAATACTTGTTTTTTTTTTTTGCAGATTATTTTCAATTTATTTTAGAAAATATTTTAAAAAATCTCTATTTTCTAACTCTCAACACTGAAATAACATCTCGAAAAGCTTTTATTTTGAGACCACAGCAGTGTCTGTAATTTTTCTTAATTCTTTACAGTTTTGTTAACAAAACTTTTGTAGAATTTTGAAAAATTTTGCACTATTTTTTTCTAACAAACTGCTGCACTAGAAACTTTTACACGCTAACAAAGCTGCTAAAGATTTCTGAGCCACTGTCTTATAATCTTCAATGTCAAAGGCATCTGTGCTTAGTGCTACCTTAAGTACTTACCAATAATCTTCATTAGATTATCACGCAACTGCTTCAGCAATTTAATTTTCTTCTCTATGCTCAATGCCGATTTCTTAATCCAATTACTCTGCATAGACTTCAGAAATTCCAAGAATCCTTTCATACTGGGAAATTGCAGTTCGGCATTGTTGTCATCTGCACCGGTAGACTCGGTTATTGTCTCCACAATGCCTTCTCCATCGTCAGGCGTATGACTCATATCACGTCTGGAGGTTGTTTCCACTTTAGGTGTTACCACCACCTCCACCAGATCGGGCATGCTGGTGCTCTTCACCACCAGTTTGGTTCTAGCTTGTATCAATTGCACATTGGCGGGCACAACTATTTGGGAACTGTGCTTCAGTCCACCGGCTGCCAAACCACTTACCACTAGTTTATTGCTGTTGCCCATGCCAAAACGTTCACGCTGATACTCAATCCACTCCGCGCTGGGTGTGGTCAAGCTGGACTCAGCATATATCTTGGATGCCACATCAGCAGCCAACTGCTCCACATGAGCTTTGCTATAAAAATTGGTAGTACCAGCGATGGTGCGATTATCCTGTGGCTTGGATTGTGCAATCTCCACCCACTCAGTTGTGCAGCTGCCTGCCAGGGCAAGCCAGATGCACAGTTTGGTTAGATAGTGCTGCATGTGGTGGCTGTCACGGAACGACTGTTGGATGAGTGTCGCTGAAACTGGGTTCTTTGTGCATGCGCAAAGGGTGTCAACCGTTGCAGGCCAACGATTCCGCTGATGCAGATAATGTTGTTGAAGACGCTGCATTCAATTGGAACATCATGACTTTGGGATACTCTGCTTAAATAATGTAATGAGTTACTGGGTGAGATTTGACTTAATTTTATTGAGAAAGTAAATGAATAGGTAGAAAGTTATAGAGTTATCATTATTATTATATCTTTATTTTGAAATTATGATAATATTTTACTTCAGCGGGTTACCCTCCAAAGACTCGCAAGGTTCCTTCCATGATTCGAATGATTCCATCGATTAGTGATGTGCGCAAAAAATCAACGAGATCCATCTATAATTATCTAACATTTTACTTTCGCAGATTTTTACTGACGAGTTGAAAGATTGCCTCCATGCTAGAAACATAAACTAAACATAAATATATCTATAAATGACAGTATACAAAAATACACTTAATAAATATAAAAAAAAATAATTACAGTTTTTTTTTAATGGATTTTTAATACTGAAGCGCAAAAGTAACGCTCGAGCTCTGTATTTGGGAATGCTATTTGAGCAACAGTTTGATGAAAATTTTGGAAAGTAATTATTCTGGTGATCGATGATTAGGTTCGCCGATTCTATCGGATTCATGAAATTGATAGCTTACGCTGAAAGTCATTTGGCGATGTCCTGGAGCTTCATTCATGTAGTCCATGCTGCAACAGTTGCTATAAAGAGAGCCAGCATTGGCATGACAGCTATGAGCTAAACAGTTCTCACAGTCGGTCCTACACACCAGTATCGACGCGGTTCAGGCCCAGAGGCTGCCATCCCCCATGGTGTTCTACCAGCAAAAGACCACTGCCGTATGCTGTCTAGGCCATTTATCCCGCAGCGAGTGCTACGTACCATTTTTGACGTAGCTCTCCTTCCACTTAACATACACGGAGTCGGTAGGTAATTTCATTTCCACAGCAAGACCGAACTCAGTCTTGGGTCACAGGCCACCCCCCATCCACAATACCGAGATCTCTTTACCTCGGCAGCAACGTACTGCCCTGTCCCAACTCTGCTCAGGTCACTCAAAGCTTTTAAACAACTACCACAAGTTAGCGCAGAGGTGATGGTCTCCTGCCCCAAATGGGGCAGTATGCAGCCCGCAGACTCACACCCACTTCACTGTGGACTAACACAGTCGAGGCAGCTCGCTTTCTCGAACTGGATATGATTCCTCCCTAAGTGACTATCCTTTCTTAATGCTCTGTAAACTTTATTTTTCGTATACTCCTGACAAACCCCATGGTGCTCTGAGATAGCTACAAATATAGCTATGAGCTCGGCGAGTGAACAAACAGATCCTGACAAAGAAGATGATGACACTGACGAACTAGCCGATGAAAGAATTGGATGAAGACGAGGAATAAAATCTATGACATAGAAGTAAACTACCAAAAGATAGTGTGCGGTGATTTCGACGAAAACTATGGCGCCGAAGAAGAAGTCTATACCGAAGCAGTTTAGGAATCGTGCATTTTAAAGCCAATGCATTAGTTCTATTGAGGCAAACTTATGTGAATTGTATAGCCAGCCGGACACAGCAAGAGTCATGAAAATTCTCTCAGCTGGGTCAAAACTCTTAGAATTCTCCAAAAAACTTTCAAACTGCGTTCTTCTATGATAAAAGGTAATGTCAACCATGAAGCTGAAATATTCTACAACGTGGAAGCTGACTGCCAAGAGGAAGTATGTGGGAATTTCGAGGTAGACAATGCCGCCGAAAAATGGTTTCATAGCCAAGCAGACAGGGAATGTTGTATTTTAAAGTAAACTTTCAGAATTCTGCAAAATACCAAGTTCTATTCTACATAATGCCGACGAGGTTTCAAAAATATTCTACAACATGGATGATTATGCCAAAATCTATACCCAAGCAGTTTAGGAATGTTGCATTTGAAATCCCATGCGTTAGTTCTATTCAAGCAAACACAGACCAATAGGATGCAGAAAGATTTTTGGAATATATCAATTCAAGAAAACTATCTTGTCCTTTTTAACTTGAAGCTTGGAATGGCCTTCTTACGTAATTTTCTGCATAGAGTTCTTTGTATGTGTATGCAGCGCAGCTAGCAAGTGAATAAATGAGCGCGAAAGAGAGATTTAGACAAATGTGTGTGTGAGGCAGTTGCTGATGGAGCTGTGTTGCTCAACACCAAAATACTTTTGAACGTGTGTTGAAGCCCGAGTGGCGTTACGATGCAATGTCCACCAAGTTCTATCAAACACTTGAAAATAATGTGTTTCATGTATTAAATCCACGAGTCCTCTACGTTTGTGTAGTTTGTCATACATGAGTTATTACATTTTTTATATTAGATTTTTGTATACCCGAAGTTATTTGAAGAAGTTCACTTGCTCACGAGTAGGTTAGCCTTGTATATTGCTGCAATATAATAGCGCGGTACAAGATCTATCCAAGAATCACCCTTTACGAAGCGTATTGAAATAATCAGAAGTTAGAGAGAGCTTTCTTAAGGGGAGGCGTTCTTGGTACAGTCCAATAGCATTTCCACATTTAGTTATGCCTTATTCAAAAGCATATTGAAATGAGCAGTAGTTTGAAAAGACAGCAGCAGTTTCATTTTTTAGAGCACAAAATTCTGTCGCAGCGCAGTCAGCTCACGCATATGTTTGATTATTGCTCTCGCGCTCATTTTCGGAATTGCTGACTGCGCTTCATACCTTTAGCTGCGATAGCTACTCGGCCTGAAGCTTGCCATGTGTTGGCTAGTTCTCCCATCTGTAGTTCCTCAAAAATCATGCGCATATCTCACCTGTTTATATATTTCTTAGTAAAACACAAAAGCGGAGGTTTTTTTTTTTCGCAAATTTAATAAAGTTTAAAAAATTGAGTGTCGGCATGTTGCCATTTTGAAGGTAGGTAGCAGCAGCGTGTAGAGTGTAGCTCGTATCGGTTGGATTGTGCTTCAGTGTTCATGTTTTTGCTCCCAATGGCACCAAGTGGCATCTTAAGAGTAGTAGATATCTTGAGTAATGCCAGGGTATTGGGTTCAAAACTGATTTCAACTGAATTCGAACGCTCTGAATAGCGTTAGATGTAAGGTATTCCCGCTTAATGTGTGAAAATTATGCATTTTTGTGTTTTTTGAAAAGTTTTGGTTTTGGTTTTGGTTTATTGCTCACGAGAGTTCACAATGTCCGTGTTGTTGACATTGTTAACCACTGGTGGTTGGGTATCAGTCTGCCCAGTGTCCGTATTGGTATTGATATTATTATTTTCGATATTATTCTCGACATTATTATCGTTATTGTTGTTGTTGTTGTTGTTGTTGTTGGGAACTCTTTCGCCATGTTGTTGCACAACAAGCTCAGCGATGGGTCCATTTAGGTACACTTCGTTCGAATATATTTTAACCATTTGGTCTTGCAATCTGCGGCTATAATTTATTGGGCAAACCATTTTGAAAAATCCTGAAACAATTTTATTTACCTGAAATAAAATAAAAATTTCATAAAATTAAAAATTACTTACGCTCTTCTCTGTTCGGGAGCTGATTTGTAAATGAATTTGTATACGTCCGAAAAAAGGGGCCTAAATGAAAATTTCATTTTAAGGCAGCCTACTTGGATTAAAAAAAAAAAGTTCACAATAAACATTCAAATGGCGAATGGGTTGGCATGTCTGCCGAAGCACACGTATATTCGATAAATGGTATTGAATAGTCTTAAATACCGAGTTGAAATAATCATGCTTAAAAACAGCGAAGCAACCGATGCTGATGCACTAACAGAAGTTATGTCTAATGATTGGAATCTTAGTTTTTCTTGTACTGATACTGATTGATTCGGCAATATGTCCGCACTACAGGGGAATCAGTGTTATCAGGTCATGTATGATGTCTATAAGAAACAGAAGCTATTTGCCTGCATATTGATCAGAATTTATCTGTGCGACCTCGGATCTGAAAAATCCATTATTTTCTGTGTCAAAAACTGAGAACGACCCAAGAAAATCTTTTCGACACACATCATTGCGTTATCGATTATAAAACTGCATTCGATAGCCCGATAAAGGAACGCCTGTACGTCAGACTGCTTTACTTGGGTATTCACACGAAATTGATTCGACTTGGCAAAATGACATTAGGCAGCACAATTAGCTCTGTCCAGGCAGAAAAGCACCTCTTCGAACCCAGTAACAACAATTTAAGTAACAGACAAGGCGACCCACTATCATGGGTACTCTTCAATATCGTAATAGAAAGGGTACATCGTACTGGCATCAGTACCTTGCATACGCCTGCGTTTTCCGCCATCAAAAAGAAATCAGTGAAGATCTCTACGAACTCTTCAACATCATTTGAGGCTTCAAACAAGGCGTCCCTCTATCGTGAGACCTCCTCAATTTCGTGTACAGGAGTTGCTTACGTACGTCTGCGTTTTTCGCAATCGAATAGTAGGCAGCGAAGATGGCTCTTGCGGTTAACAAATGCCGCCTAGGCTATCATGTTGTTGAGGTCGGTTATACACTCCAAGTTGTCAGGGTATTATGTACTGTGGCAGAGTCGTGAACAGAATCACGAAGAATCACGCTTGCTAAAAGGTGTTATTGGGCTCTGAGTAAGCAGATGTCTAGCGTATACCCCTCTCAACCGACAAAACTACAAACCCCACAGGACGCGCATTCTGCTCGTGTTATTATAGGGCACAGAAGCACGGGTTGTGCCGCGGACAGGTGAGAGAAAAAATCTTCATAAAATATTTGTATTTGGTACGTCAATAGTTTAAGAATAAAATATGAGCGGAATGAGGTCTACAACAGCAGAGATGTCGTCCAGCTTATTACAGGTAGATAAAAGGGGCGACATAGACTCAGATTGAAGGACCAAGTGGAGGAGGACTTATCGTCACTAGGCTCGGAAAAAGCAGGGACGCCTGCCAAGAGATTTTGCCGAACGAAGCATTGAGCTCTACGACGCCATTGGTATTGTCCAGCGTATTCCGGCACAACGTCTGCGTTGGCTCGGCCATGTGGTTTGTATGAACGAAGATACTTCAACGACGAAGGTTTTCGATGCGAAGGAAGACGAATGTGACAACCACAGCACAGATAGAAAAATTAAGTTGAGAAGGATCTACTAGAGAAATCGTACGAAAAGCAGGCGAAAGCTGGTGAGATTGACTGTTACCCGATAATGGGTTTTAATGACCAAATAAAGTGAAGTAAGAGTAAAAATTTGACTAAAAATCTCCAATTATTTTTAGTACAAACTTAAGTAGCCATAAGTTCTTAGTAGAAAGAGATAGAGCGAACATTTCCGAAACTTGTCAAATGTTTCTAAACGTACTTATGTGGCCATGACAACTAAGTCAAGTTGGAGTAAAATGCCATATTTATGTTCACTGCAAATCTTTAGTACAAACTTAAACTACCAGAATGGGTAAGTTTGCAAAAAATTTCAAATTTGTGTTTACTTAAAATCTTAAAAATATTTTGGTAGACATTTTGAGCTAAATTTGCTAAGTTTAAAAGAAACAAAGTTTATAATTTAATTTTGAATTTGTTTATTTTCGGTTCTTGCTGCTTTTGTTGCAATTAAGTTGTTCTAAAATAGAGCTGAGCGTTTACTTTTTTATTGTGTTTGTATTTATGTGGCATCATTTCTTTATATGTAATTTATATATATATATTAATTTATATATTGTTAAATTGTAAGTATAATTGTGTTTTTTTCCTTTTGTTGTAGTTGCTGGGCTTGCTGTAGCATATACGCTTTATCGCTTTATCGCTTCATCGATTACATACATAGCGTTAGTCATAAGAGTTGCTGTTTATATCGTTATCGTTATCGTTCGTTAACAAGTTTAAAGCTATATATAAACTAATTTTGATTCTAAAGAATATTTAGCACAATAGTTGCATATCAAAGTCATAATAGACCTGGAGCAAAAAGCGTGAGAATAAATTTAGCTAAAGACACATCGAGAGAGCACAGAATAAAATGTTCAAAAAGGTAGAGAGAGAGAGAGTGAGAGAATTTGGAAAAAAAAATGGTTTTTGCCCTTTGGGCTGGTCGATGCTACTTGATGTGTCGACAGAGATGCAAACGCAACCACTTAAATGCCTTATCGCCAATGGCCTCTACCTTGGGTGCGCCGGCAAGATGATGACAGCCCAAACAGCTTGTGTTGTTTGGTGTTGCTGGTGGATTGGACTGGGATGCACAGTGCTCGCTGAGCGGCAGCGTGCCGTCAGTGCTGATATCATCTAAAACAGGTCATATATCGCCCACGCAGGCCCAACGTATATCATCGGCTTCATGTGTTAGATAGCGTGTGCCCACTTGTGTCTCCAGATTACGCAGATCGCGATAAGTTTGCTTATCCTGCAGCCAATAATGCTGCAGACTTTTGTCGACTGTATAACGCTTGCGTTGCTTTACCTGCAGCAGATTGTTAATCAGGTCAATGGCTGTGTATGAAAGAGCGTTGATCAGTGAAATACTATCAATTGTGCATCAGCAATAAGTGTTCAACGTACCATTTGAGGAGATTTCCTTCCAGGGATTTGGCGGATACATAAAGGCGGCATTTTGTATTTGGTCATTAATGTCTTCCTCCTCGTTAAAGGGAAACGTGCCGCTCAGACTCACATAGATAATAACGCCTACGCTCCACATATCCAAGGAACGATTGTAGCCCTTGTTACGCAGCACTTCGGGTGCCAGATAAGCGGGTGTGCCCACCACCGAACGTCGAAAAGATTTTTCGCCAATAATGCGCGCATAGCCGAAATCACAAAGCTTCACCTGTGGAAACTCTGCATCCGACGAGAGCAGCACATTCTCCGGTTTCAGGTCACAGTGCACAATGTTCTGTGAATGCAGATACTTCAGCGCTATGAGAATTTGTGTAATCAAGAACTTGGTCACGCGTTCGCTGAGTCTGCCACGTGCATGTGAGAGTATCATTTCGAGCATATCGCCTTTAAGTTTTTCCATCACAACAAAAATGCGCTCCGGTGTCTCAAACATGCGCTCCAGATTGACCACGCCGCAGTGATCAATGTTCTGTAATATGGCCACCTCGTTTTTGAGCTGTGCCTCCTGTTTGGTGGGAAAACGCAGTTTGTCTATAACTTTAATGGCCACCTCACGTTTGGTTTTCTTATGCACGCCGCCATAGACAACGCCAAATTGACCCGAACCCAGCACTTCGTCGGGAAAGATTTGATACAGCTGACCCATGTCCTGCACCTGCTCCTCCGATTCGCAGCATTCTGCAAAGGAACAATCATATAAATATGAAGCACATTTTTCGCACAGCCCACTTACGTGTATTGGTCACATGCATATAGGCCTGCCGTATGCTAGTCTCCCAGCTCTTGGCTATGTCACTGCCTATACCACTATCCGGTGGTGGTAATCTAACCGCCTGTTCTTCCCTTACGCCCACCAACGGATCCTGTCCCACAAAGTAACTTAAGCTAGCCGTGCGCAACTCAAAGCAATAATTACTATCCATACGCAGCTCGCGATTTGTCTCTATGGCCACCAATTCGGCCAGCGGCAGCTCCTTGTGATACTTGCTGCCCTGTTCCGATATAAACAGCGTTATGGTCTTGGAGTCCAGGCGCCAAAAGTGCCGCTTGACCGACTTATCCAAGCCCGTGTAGTGCACCAGCCAGCCCTCCTTGAGCGCCTGTCCGCCACGTTTCTTGGTATGCTTAACCGATTGCACTATACGCATCAGCGGTATATTGGCACTGGGCGAGGATGAGGAGGAGGATTGTGATTGCTCTGACTGTGCATCATTGGACTTGTTATCGCTGTTGCTGTGCAAGTCGCTGCTGCTACTGCCAGTGCCATCATTGTGTGCACCCAAACCGCCATTAACCAGCTCCGGCGGTGAGTTATGCGCATTGGTCAATGCCTTGGGTGGCTCACGCGCACGTCCCGCCACCGGATTCATGGCACCCGTAGCCTTGGCATACTTTAAGTAATCTGCTTGTGGTGGACCATCTTCAAAATCGCTATCATCGAATTCCTCGCGAAAGAAATTATCGCGTTCCTTGCGTGGTGTGCCCTCGCTATGCTCCAGCTGCAGCTGGCTGAGTTGCGCCTCACCTGTGCAATCCTGTGGCACCTTATCCATGCATTTCTTGTGTGTATTGTAATGGCAGTCACGGCATTGCAGACCCTGTTTGAAAAGACCCTTTAAGAGTTTCTTGCACAACTGACAGACTGTGGGTATGCCATAGGTGTGCACCATAAAGGTGTGGGGTATGCGTAGCACGGTCAGACCATTGCGGCTGCTGGAGGAAGGTGTGCGCTGGTGATGCTGACGATAGCCGGGTATGTTCTGTAAGAGTGAAATTGTAGTTAGTCTTGTTGGGAGAAATAGTATGGGCATTGTTTGTTTTAATCAATATTTTTCAAAATATGCTATCAATAAGTAGCTTGGGCAGTGCCGTCTTAATTACTGAAGTCTCATGAAAAATCCTCGGATAATCCCATTGCTATAACATAAGAAATATTTATTTCCAGGTCGACGGAACTAGTATACAAGTTATATAGAATGTTGCGCCATCAAATAATATGATATTATTTGAGACTAAATTACTTTTCAAAATTGTAGTAAAAATGTCCCTTGACTATGCTCATCGCTTCAAAGGCGATGCATGAAGATATATCAGTGACCTAATTTTCATAGCCGTATCCTAATGGGAGTATCTCTAATTAATAGAGATCCTAAGTAAATTTTTTATTCTCTCTGGACTATGGTCATCGCAGGGTGATTTTCCTAGGCGTCTATTAGGTAGCCATTTGTCCAGCAGTAACAAATACTCCTGTTTGCCGGGTGAAATCGAACCACCAACCGATTTACCATTACGCTACCGACATATTGTTCTACCTGCAACTCTTAATTTATTCGTTTTTTCAAAACTGATTTTTATCTACATTTTTCTCGCGTGCATTTTTCTAATTTCTTTTTCTCAATCGACATTTTCTCTCGATTTTTAATTTTTCGCATTCTTGTCTTTCGCCAATTCGAACTTTTCGTTCTTCTGCAGGCATAATCAAATTTTTTCTACCCAGCATATTTCAAGTAAATCTTGGATATGAAACGTGACCAACGTCAAAAAACTTTTTTACATAATAGAGGGAGTGATATTATGTATTATTTTACTTTCAGCATAAATTAGGTATACGCCATATATTCCCGAACAGTGTTTAAATATTTGAAGCGTCTCTTATGATATATATATTCTCTTCCTCAAAATTTTCGATTTGAATGTATAAAAATAACGTCTACGTCACATGGTTAGTTTTCTATGGATTGTAGAATCAATCTGTTGGGTTCAACATTTTGTGTGGAACTAGAGAGCAACAAAGTGAATATTAAAATAATTAATTTCGAAATAGGTTTGAATGTTCTATGTTTTTAGGTGTCTTGAGAGTGCATTTTAGATTTAGTAGTACTCAAGACCCTTATTGCTTTGCTGCAGATATACTTTTTGAATTCGTAGTCATACGGAAATTGTTTGAAAATTTGTGCTGTCACTTATGATCCATAACTTAGGTATACTCCACTAATTTGTAAATTATGATTTTCAGTTTTGTACAAAAATTACGTATACGCCACATGGTTCCATATTGCAGTCAGACCTAAATTGCTGGGTTGCAAATTTTATATTTACAAATATTATATTTAAATTTTAGGCTTTCCTATAGGCTTTCTATGGCCCATTGTTTCTCCTTGCACTTTGAAGCATCTACTTTTCGAGAATATTAAAAAAATTATCTTTGCATAGCTTTCTTTTTTCGAAATAGATGATATTAAGCTTTCCGAGTTTTGGATTAGATTTATTTTTGCATCGATTTCCTATTTTAATAAAGAGATGACATAACATTTTTTTACATTTCTGTTTTCAGATTTTTAGATTAGATTTATTTCTGTATCCATTTTCTATTTTAGGAAACAGATGATTTTTTTGTTGATCCTTGGAATTTGAGGAATCTACTTTTAGAGCATCTTAAAAATTTATCTCTGCATAGCTTTCTATTTTTGGAAATATATGACATTAAGTTCAGATTTTTAGATCACATTTAATTCTTTTTCGTTTTACTATTTTTGGATGCAGATGACACCCAATTTTTTAAAAATGTTTACCCTTTATTTACTATCTTGTTAATCTTCTTAAAAAACCCCCTTCTTTCTCCCTTACTACGAGTATTTAAAAAAGTTTAAACAAAAAATTGCACAAAATTATAAGTGTAAAATAAAAAATTTATTCAAAATATATTTAATACAATTTGAGTATATATGAAATATTGAGTGTCTTTAAATACAATTTTAAATACTCGTGAGTGTTAAGAGTCTCAAGTGCTGCAGCAATTTCTTAATATCTTAACTCTTAAAAATGCAAAAAAATGGAAATTAAGATTAAGAAAAATTGTTTTAAGTGAAACGGATAAGCTTAAAAATGGAAAGTGACATTAGGAAATATTGTTTTAGTTGAAAAGGATTACGGAAGTATACCAAAACTTAAACTACCGATAGAAGTTTAGTTCTATCTAAGATTTTCTGGAATTCCAATTTTTTGTTGTAAAGTTATGCGAAAGTGACAACTTTAAATCGGTTTTCAAATACCCAAAATAATTGGCTTCTCTATCAACGCCTAAAACGCTGCAGCACTTTTTTATCTTTCTAATAAAATATATAAATATAATAGCATGAATCCCCTTGCCATAGCACCAAGCCTGACAATAGTATGTCAGTTCTTAATAATATCATTCATAAGCTCCGACATGCGTTTTACCAGTGATGTGCCTGAATCATTCCGTCCCATTGTCTCCTCATTCGATACCAGAGACTGCTGTGAGCCACCGGATGGACTACGCGGTGGCAGTAACGTTGACGAACGCCTCGATGTGGAATCATTCGAGCGATTGCAGTTGTTGGGAATTTTCACCACGCAACGTTTGTGATAGTTTTGACCGCAGCCTGTGTGCGTGCGTTTGGAGCATGTAAGGGATGAGATAAGTTACACATTAAAACGTGGGAGGTGTCAAATGCCAAAGGGTTGTGTTAATCAGAAGTCAGCAAGTCGTCGTCGCCTCATTGCTGCATATATATACATATATACATACCATCACATTTGAGTCCTTGGCGCACCAAGCCGAACAGCATTTCACCGCAGAAATCACAGAATGTGGGCGCCTTGTAGGAATGCACATTGAGGCTATGCGGTTTCAGTATTGGCATTTCCGATGTGGGATACAGTATGGCTGTGGACATTTGATGACAATAACAATAACAATGATGATAATAGCAACAACAGCAGCAACACCAACAACCAACAACAATGACAATCAATTGGCGTTTTAGTTGGGTTGGTGCAGGGATGTTTTGTGTTAGATGTTTTAAGTTGGTTAGTTTTTGGTTTAGTTTTCTGATTGCTTAACTTACGACTGGCTGTCAGCACAATTTCCACCAAGGTCTCATCCACCACATCCGCTGCGGAATTGATAATATGCAGCACATTGGGACTGTTGTAGTCATGACGAAAAAGCAGTATGCGTTCCGATAAATATGTAAGACCGCTATCTGGTATCTGCAATGACATACAAAGTATATATGTACCAGACCATTTATATATCTGTTTATATATATATATATTTATATGTATATAGCGCAGTTTGTAAAAGGTTTCAATGTCCATTTGCATGTTTTGGCCAATTTTACGCTCACTGTGTGCATGGCAATCCATGGGTTTTTTTTATCTTTATCGTTTTCATATCTTAATTGATTTTGCAAAAGGGCAAAGCGATATGATAGCAAAAAAGCTTTTTGAAACCCAACGTACACTTTAATGACATTTGTGAAATATTTTATAGAGTTATATTTATGAATTATGCAGCTAAAAGAAGCTTTCACTTGAAAAATATGATTCCAGTGTATGAGGGGGGTTGTCAAAATTTTTCTACATTTTATTTTGTCTTTTTGATAAAATTTTTATAAAAATTCGTTTATTAAACCAAAAGCTGAATTTTATGCTTTCAAAGGAATAAAGTTTATTGATATAGATTGAGCAGCGAGGGGGAAATGTACTTCCACAGAAGTATATATATGGAAACTTAACCAGTTTTGGGGTAGAGTATGAAAAAAATATTGAAGCACAAGAGCTTGGGAGTGCAGTACATTGATTTTGGCACAGTTCTTGTTTTGTTCAGTAAAATACGTTTTTCAAGCAAAAGCTTTTATATTTTTTAAAAAGATAACTAATTTCAATATAATAATAATAAGTTTTATAACTTTAAGAACTTCCAATGTATTCAAAAATATATTTTTTTTATTATTAAGATTTGTTTGCGCTACTTTCCAAAAACAACATCGACCCAATGACCCCCTTCATTACGAATACAAAAGCGGGCTATCGGGTGATGCTGCTGCCATTTCAGCTCGAATGTTGTCTTTTAGTTCTTCTATGGTCTTCGGCTTCTTGGCAAATCCTTCTTCAAAAATCCTTCACAAAAAGAAAGCTGTCGGTGGCAAATCTAGCTATCATGGCAATCAGTCCATAGAACCGATATCAACTACAACTATTCCCGGAAATTTTCGACGCAAATAGTCGATTGTTGTAGTGGCTGTGTGGCATGTAGCGCTATCTTATTGGAACCAACAATTTTCCAGACCATTTTCACGGGATTAACATCCCTATATTGATCGCCGTGAGAGTCTCAACAGATCTGAAGAATAACATCAGCCCAAACAGTCACCTTCTGGTCGTGAGGGTATCGGTACCTCCAAAGCGACAATTTTGTTTGCTGACGGTGCCAGGGAGTGTAAAAAGAGCCTCATCTGTCATAAGAATTTTCGGCGATAGGCCGCTCGGTTATCCCTACTGACAGACTATTTTCAATGTAAAGTGACACTATTTCGGCGCCTTCTTGAGATGTATTGTGACACATGCTTAAATTTTTGCCGGATTAAACTTAAGTAAAACGTAATGGTGAACCCGAGCGGTTGAAAATTGTCAAAGTTATACGACTTTTGAATTGATTGATTAAAATAGCTTTTGAAATACTTCGTATTTTGTTCAGTACAGTAAGTTTTTCAACCAAAAAATCATTTCAGTATATCCGTTCGTTTTCTTAGTTTTTTAGTAATTTTAAATAACACACAGCCTTTAAGTGCACAAGTGCTTCGAATGTATATTATCTATTTAATGTTTTTCTGCCTTTCAATCTTCAGTTTGCTCGATTCTCTGTCTATAGATCTATTTCTCATAAATCTCCCCCTTTCTCTAATTTCCTTAAAGGGTGAATCTTTGTGTAGGAAAAAAATAACAAACTCTAAAATACTTTAAGTTTCATGACATACATTCTTTTTCGTTGTTCGAGGCTTATAGATGTTCTGCTAGTCGGATTGCAGTCTATCGACTCAAGCGAAAAGTGATATGGCTGTACGCATAAATGTTTACCAAGAATCAGTTTCACAAAGCGAGATTCTCAGAAATGTTTTCAGCCAAAGCACTCTGGCTATTTGGTCATTTTACGCTGAGCTGCATTTCTCATAAATCCTGAAGACTTTGACGCACTCGATACGCATTCACTTTAATCATCTACGTTTTGATGCAAAGTTAATCCTTTCAATTTAATGTTTAAAATGCAGTAGCAGAGAAGTTGTCAACAGTAGAACTGACAGTATATTTGATTAATAATATAAAGCGATATCTACTACCGCCGGGTTTTCAGTTTGCCTTCTCCAACCAGAGTTGCACGGATGACACATTCATAAAGGTCTAGAGTACTTATTTTGCAGAAGTAAAAAAGTATTGACAGTTTTTAGGGCAATATCAAATATTAGATAGATATTTCTCCCCCAAAACATATCAAGTTTCGCTCCTTTTAAACTTCCTTGAAAAACTCACCACAAACAAATTGAGAACTCAATCTTGGATTTTATATTAACCTGAAGAAACATGTCAAAATTGGAAAATCTTTAAAATGGTATTCTGATTTAAGAACACAGCCAACAAAGCATTTCGGGCTGCTGAATCAACCATCTCAATATAAATCTTCCTAAATCTTCACTCTTATTGGGAGTCTAGAAATGGTTATAAAGGTGATGTTCTATATTTTATATGATAGTGCAAGAAATTGTATTTATTTACTAAAATGAGAAAAAGCAGAAATCCAAATGTATTGATCAAGGCGAATCTCCTGAAATTGCTTTTGACGAAAGAATATTACTATCGCTACAGAGCGAAAATTTATTGAATCGAAGCTCCTTCCATTGATTTGGAAGGTTCAACTTTTGTCAGATTATCTAACAACGAAATTCTACAACAATTAGAGATTGCTAGGAACAGTATAAATACGATAAGTTGTTATATATTCTTTTGAGTCAAGCCAAGCAGTAATTGAGTTAAAACTTCTAGCATGTCTTATGTATCTATGAATATATATTCTGAAATTTTTACATAGATTTCATTTAATCCAAATGCTCAAATCTTCTACGAGTTGACATCCCTACCAATGATAACAAATCCTTAGATTTAAAAGCTACTGAACTTAAATTTTGTAAGTGTTTATGGGGTTCAAAAAGTCAGAATGACTGTTTTTATACTACTGATTCAAAACGAAGACTGACAGTCAGTATTTGAGTATTCACTGTCTGCTAGTCTACAACCTATATTTAAATTACTACTTACAGCGTGTGGCTCTAAACGTATTGGCCATAATGTCAAAACTAAACGCCTTTACACGCATTCCATAATTTGTAGCTCGATTTCATTTTCAACAGATAGAACTTGGTAAACGACTGTATGTTTTCCCATTGTGGATAGTACCTATGATATTAAAGTTCAAGCGCACTCCCTACATGTTACACCCCTAGATAGGGTTCTCAAAACGAAGTGGCGTAATGTCTTAAACTTAACTATAGTTTACTTGGTTATTATAGCCCATTATCGGGTAACAACCGACTCTTTGCCGCTAACCTATTTCAGTTGATTACTTAATGGGAAGGTAGCTCCCAGTCCAATTGGAAAGACCAACGACTTGGCCAAGCCAGCAAAGACTTTTTGTAATACGTTGAACGACATCTTTGTAGGCCTCATATAGCTAAAGGTTCAGACGAAGACTGAAGATTTTGGTAATAATAATTACTACCGGGAGAATAATGAGGAGGAGGTTTTCTGATTGGACTTCATTTGTTGGTTCTTACAAAGCGGGTCCCAAACTTTACAATGAAGCGTTTACAGTTCGGATGACTTGTTGCATAAAATATCTTCTTATGGAAGCTTGCTACCGACCAATAAAAGAAAGCTTTCACTTGGGTTATCAATGTATTTGTATTTACAGAGAGAGTCCCAAGCTCTGCCTTGAATCGTTTACCGTGTGGACGTCTCGCTGCATATAAAAGCTCACTACTTAGTTCCCTTAAAAACCGAAGAATTTTGCTAATATTAAATTCTACCTGTTCGTTGGAAGCATCAGGATATTGCTGGTAGTAATTTCTATAGTTTAACAAAGCGGGTATCTTACGCAATGTTTTCTTTTCGGTTTCAATTACATTTGTTTTCACAAGGCGATTTCCAACCCCTGCGTTGAATCATTTAACGTGTGGACGACTAGCTAGTTCCTTGAAGATCGTAGAGTTTGTTAATATTAATTTCTATCGAACAACAAGCGGGAATCTTATCTGAGGCTTTGTCTTTGATATGATTTCTGGAAGAGTTTTGGAAGAATCAGAATTTTGCTAGTAGTAATTTTTATACTTCAATAAAGGTGGGGATCTTATCTGGCGTTTTCTTTTCGGTTTTAATTAGATTTGTTCTCACAAGGCGAATCCCAACCCCTGCGTTGAATCGTTTAACGTGCTGACGACTAGCTAGTTCCTTCAAAGATCGAAGAGTTTGTTAATATTAATTTCTATCGAACAACTAGCGGGTATCTTATCTGAGGCTTTGTCTTCGATATGGTTTCAGGAAGATTTTTGGAAGAATCAGAATTTTTCTAGTAGTAATTTTTATATTTCAACAAAGGGGGGATCCGGCGTTTTCTTTTCGGTTTTAATTAGATTTGTTCTCCCAAGGCGATTTCCAACCCCTGCGTTGAATCATTTAACGTGTGGACGACTAGCTAGTTCCTTTGAAGATCGTAGAGTTTGCTAATATTAATTTCTATCGAACAACTAGCGGGGATCTTATGTGAGGCTTTATCTTCGATAAGATTTCTTATTTTAAGAGGCGGATTCCAAACCTTTGCGCTCAACTGTTAATAGAAGCTAATATTAATTTTTACTGAGCAACAAGCGGAGTTCTTATGTGAGACTTTGTCTTGGGATTGGAATAGTCGTTTTACGACACGGGTGCCAGACTTGTCGCTCAATCGTTTAGTGTTCGAGTGAGTCATTCACGCAATAACTAAGAATTTCGCTAGTAGTCATTTCTTACGAACAACAAAGTACAGCCGAACTGTTCGGATGACTTCGAACTGTACTTTGTTGTAGAGATCTTATCCGAGTATTTCGTTTCGGTTTTCATTGTATTTGTTCTAACAAGACGAGTCCCAAGCCCTGCCCTGAATCCTTAACGTGCAAAAAAGCTGAGTATTTAATTCCTTCGAATACCGCAGATTCTTTTAGCGAACAACAAGCGGGGAGTTTGAGGCTTTGTCTTCGATTAGATTTATCGTATTACGAGGTGGGTTTGAATACTGTGCTCAACCGTTTGGCCTACGGATGACTGACTCACTACACACAATAAGAAACTTATCCGAGGGTTTATTTTCGCCGTTCATTAGATTTGCTTTTTCAAGGCTGGCCCCAAACCCTGTGTTTGAATCGCTTACCGGGCTGATGATTCGCTGCACCAAAGAGCTTACGAATGCTTTGTATCGTACTGCAATCATCAGAGATCGCGCTTGTTGTTGCTGGATTGATAGCTATTTGCCATAGATGTGCCTGGATTGAACAGAGTAAAGCTGCTTTCTAGTAGCTAGCAACCTCGATCTCTGTTCAAAATGATTGCACAGTCTCCACACAGCGTCACCTGAGTAGCTATGCTACCATCCTTAAACTAACTTTAAGGGAGTACCTAAGCTCACTTCCAAGTGAGTAAGTGCTTGCTAAATGAATGTATATCGTTTGAAGGTGAACGCAGCTACTACGCAAATCGAAGTTCGCTTAGGTCAGCAAATAAATGCAAATACCTAAAACACTCTAATTATTTATCTTGGGGAATGTGCAAAGGTGGCTGCTTACTCAACTATATTGCATTCATTCTCTGCCAAACGTCCAAAGCTAAAACTTTTATCACCCCAACTCAATAGTGCTTAAGGCCACTAAGATTATAATACAATAGAGCACAATTCAAATGCCAACAAAGCCGACTCATTTCGGATAGATGTATATATATATTATAGCCTACTACAACTACTACTACTACCCGGCACTCCTTTGTTGACGCAGCTTAAGCCGTAAGCCGTCTGTCTACTTTACGCAAATATTTCTTATGCATTGCGAAAATAACCGCAAAAGTTATTACGCCGTGTCAGTTGGGGTCTGGGATGGTAGTGTTTCCATATTTTATGGATATGCTAAAGTGCGTTGCGCCCACGCACTGTGTAGGGGTGTAGGGGGCAGTAAGTCGTAACGGCTGCGACTAAATTAAATTGGCCACAAGTACCACCCCCCGTCGGCGTAGAAAGGGGTTTTTGGATGAAGAAGGAAATGAAAGTCTTAGCAATTCGTATATACGACTTGTGGTTAACTTAATGAAATTAAGCAATTAATGGGCGTACTTTTTATGTATGTGTGCATGTGTGTATCTATGTGCGTAGGTATGCATGTGTGTGTGTGTGTGTGTGTACGGATATGGTACGGATATGCCATAGAGCATAGTAAAATGTATAAATATTTATTAAGTGCACAGCACATAACGAGTAACTATACCATAGGGAGACAGACGACGACTGCAGTAGGGCTGGTATGGAGGTCAACAACATTTGTTGACTTGGCCACCATTTGTACGCCTGCATATAGCTAAATATGGGCAAATATTGACATGGCCATGAATAATTAACTTGATGTCTCTAGTAAGTGTAGCAGCACCAACCCGTCTCTGGGGAGCACTCTAAAAAGGGGTATGCACCCTGCACCCTATACGTAGCCACTTACGTACGTACCTTGGTGTTTATGAAATCACATGCCAAATCCTTAAGTGATTTGAGCGTTAGCACATTCACTGGCACGGAAACTGCATCGCGCAGGCTGCCAAATTGAAACAGAAATGTCACCTCGGGCCCCTCCATTATGACGGGCACGCTGCCAACGCCGCTGCCGCAGCTGATGTTGCTGCCGCTGCCGCCGTTGCTGTTCTGGTGACGCTGACGCAGTGCCAGGATTACGTTGTTCTTATTGTTGTTGTTGCGGACCAAGTTGTAGTTTTAAGCAGAATTGTGCTCTTAGTTGGCGCTGCTGCTGCTACTGCGCTCTTTTATCCGTTTTTGTTGTTATTGCAAATGCCAAGGACGAAATAACTTTGTACTTTTTTTTTTTTCGTTTTTTATTGCTGTTGTTGTTGTGGTTGCGGTTGTGTTGGTGGGGTGGTGCTAGTTATTGTTGTAGTTGTAGTTGGCCAGCTCAATGGACGTTTTTATATAAGTTTTGTGTGGTTTCAATTCGGCGGGCTCTGCTCTACGGCTTGCAGTTCAGTCAACGGCTTTACGTCAAGCAATCAGTTAAAATGAAGATTTCTGTCCGTTCGCCGTTTACGGGTTTTGGCTTTTTTTTGGATATTTTGCTGTCTTGGTTTTGCTTTGCCGTGCGTTTCGCAAACTGTAAATAGACGAAAAACCAATTTAGTTGCAATCGCTTTAATGTCCGTACATAGATAGTATAGATTACAGGGGCGGTGCACAATAAACTACTGGGCGGTTAAATCTTACTTTGAGTAAGCGCACGTAAACCACAGCATCTTCTTGTTAACTAACTTGTCCGGATTTAAGTAAAATTTTATGCACAAACATAAAACAAGTCTTAAAATGACTGCCTGCCTGCCTGCTTGTGCGTAACTCATTATTTATAGAGGCTGCTTTAGTTGCTTACTTAAAGTTAGTTGTGGGAAGATTTCTTGCGACAATTAGGCCCTGAGAAAAAGTTTTTAATTATGGAATTTTGTAATATCTATTTTCTGCTAATTGAGGATGTTGGCAGCAGATATTTGGTAAATAATTACATTGTATGAGAATAAAAAGAATATAACTATAAGCTGATAATCTTTATATATATATTTCAATTATTTGGAGAGATTTGTAGCATGATTGTGTCTCCTTCTATTATCTTATAGTATAGACTATCCCAGTCGTTTTGTCTCGTGTCATTCTTCTCTCCTTAATATTAATGTTGCCGCAAAGGGTTGTGGACTTACAAATGCAGCTCCCCTACTTTTATTTTATAGGAACTTTATCTCGTGTCACTCTTCTCTCCTCATTATTATTGTTTACTGTTTCTAAACCAAAAAAGGGTTCTGCATCTATCTCTCTTCCTAACAAGTTTTCATTTTCCATATTTTTCTGATAGGATATGCTATATCGCGTCACTCTTCTTTGCCGCAAAAGCGTTCTGAACCTACAAATGCATCTCCGTTCCTGGCACGTTTGTTTGCATTTTCGCAACCCACAATCCCTAACCAACGGTGCCCACTCAGAGTAATCAAACCTAGTTCTGTTGCCCGACAGCATTTAGCTTTTCAAGATATTCCATCAACATTTATCTGATATACTCTACCACTTTGCTATCAGTCAGCATGGTTATATTCGGGTTGGGAAGGTTACGTTTAAAGGTAAAGCAAGCGCTCGGTCAATTTCATACATTTCCGCTTGAAAGATAGACATATTTTTCCCAAGAGAAAAAGATACTTCCTCACGATCATACTACTCGGATTTCAGACACAGCTTCCCATACGTCTTTAATACTGCTTCCTGTGCCTAAACCGCAAAAGGGTTGTGAATCTAAAAGTGCAGCTCTGTTCCTGGCACGTTTCTTTGCATTTTTATCACCCAAAATACCAACGTGACCTGGTACCCAGAATAACTAATCGTGATTATGTTCGGTAACTTTATTTAGCTTTTCAGGATAGTTCACAGTTTTGATGTTACCTGATGGGGGCTGAGCGCTATGATGGCAACTTGGCTACTGAATCTGTATGGTTTTTTTCGGACTATAAAGGTTACGTTTAAAGGTAAAACAAGCGCATCAGTCAATTTAATATACTTCGTGCTTAAGGGCCTTATACCTAAACTGCTATACTTTTTTGTTGTTCCGGATACAGGCTCCCATTCGACTTTGACGACTTCTGCTCCGGTTCATGCTTAAGGGCGCCGTCTTTTTACCATGTACTATTTTGAATTGGTTTGTAGATTCGAATACACCTATCGATTACTCTTTTTGAATAAGTCCTATTTCTAAATAGTATTCGAATTGTTTTATAAAATTAAAAAATTTTCTTGCAACGTATCCCTGCGCATGGTTATCCCGTGAAAACTTTTGGTAAAAATCAAACTTCCTGTTGTTTGTTGTAGAAGATTGCCAAATAATCTATCATAACATAATCTTTCAAAGTTTTAAAATGTTTATATTTTACAACGTTAGGAGCTTCAAGTTGAAGAATAAAAATAAGTTTCTTGCTGAATATTAGACGGGTCAAAAAGCTTACAACTATTAGGTTCAAATTCTTCTACAAGTTATGGAATTCGCACAAAGGAACTACTAAGTCAACGCTAGGATTTCTTTCAAAGTTTTAAAATGTTGAAATTTAACAACGTTGGAAATAAAACGCGAAGGTAGATTCTAGATAGGCAAGCGATGGAAAAAAGTTTTGGACTTAAATTTTTGGGTTTATAGAGAAACAATTTAGAAGAAAGGAGATGATAGAGTAGCAAGATATTGAATAAAACTTTCGGGATTGTAGATAAGGGATTTCGGGATTTAGAATAATGTAGCTAATAAATAAATAGGCAAGACATTGAATAAACTTTCGGGATTATATAGAAAGCGTTTAGAGCAGTTGAAGCTGAACCGACTTTGTAGTATTGCCTAATTGCATTCACTTTCTTGTCAGAAAACTAAATCGTCAACTTATACAAATTTTTTACGAATTCTCTGTGTCTTCAATACTAACTGATTCTCAAAAATTATGAATTTTCAAAAATACAAAAGACATTATTTTGTGTATTTGGTAGAATTTGAAAAATAATAATATAAAACGAAATGTCTCAGAGAGAACTCATATGGAGGAGATCGTATGCCACAATTAGAGAATTGTGGAAAATTGGTCACTTTCGACTGACAGCACTTACTATGTTTTATTTTTTATCAATAAAGCAATCTCTGTCTTCAAATAAAACATAAACAGACCAAAATAATAATAATTTTATTATATCCCAAGCCAAATTATCTTAATAAACTGCAAATTGTTGTTGTTCCTTGGATTTAAGTAAATACATCTAGTCATCAAAACTGTCAATAACTTTGCATTTACTTATATTTATGTTGTAAATAATAATAACAACAATAAAACATGTAGTAATATTTTGCCATCCGTTTAAGTCATTTATAAACTTTTTAAGTGTACCAACGGTGCGGCTTAGCTTCGGTCATGTTGCAATTTATTGCAAACTATTAAAAAATAAGACATCTACAAAAACAATGAGCTCCTCAACTTTATTACGTAGCCATCAATTAAATATTATACGTATGGGGGCAATTAACCACATATTTCTGTAAACAACTCGAAGTTATTAGGAATAAAAAAAAACAGGTTAGCAATTAATTCTACGCTCACAACAGAAACTATTCTTGGTCTGTTCAGCATGAGAAAAAAGGTTTCAATACGAATATTTTATGTATATAAGTTCAACCCGCCAAATTCTCGAGGCACAAGATCTGAATCATTTGCCCATAAATTGTTGGAACATATCGCACTGGTCTCTCTCTAGCTCTCGTCTCTCTCTATCTTAAGTGCTGCACAGTTTCATTAACAAATTCGATTTTCAATGACCTCATAAGTGTCTGGCATTGAGAGTGCCCCAAAAAAAAGAAAAAAAAAATATTTGGTACTGCCAAAATGTGTGTGGAACCGTCAGTGTGACCTATAAAAGATGCAGACAGTCTGCTGCAACAAGATTTGGGTTGAGATAGAGAAGACTGCTTGCTCTCAAAGTATTATACAATTAAGAATCAGCTATAGTAGGCATACGTTTGGATGTTGCCTAGAAATTTAATTAATAGTTCCAAGTTTATATAGCTTAAGGGTGACAGCATCCATTATTATCAAACTAAAGTAATTTGTTGCGCTCTAATAAAGCATTTAAGGCCCAAAATCCGTCACTATTAGACCATAAAGTGTGATTGTGAGCCAACATCTATAAAACTTTCAAAACTGACTGGTAACAAGACTTGAAGATTTTAGCTTTCACGATGACAACGCGTTGGCTGTAACATCCTTAACTTATTAACTTGGAACTCTTTTAATATCAATAACCAAAATATCAGGATAAAATTATTAAAACCAAGCCCCATATAATACAACAATGTGTTCCTAATGTCTGCTTAATAATTGGTTTGTTTTGTTACGATAAAAATTATAATGCCGAATTATTATTCCAAAGTATTAAATTTCCAATATATAAAGTTCAGCTATCAGTCTTACAAATCTTATCTTACAAATCTTACAAATTATTCTATATTGGTTTCAGTGTTGATAAATGTGCTTACATCAGTACCTAGGGCAATGGTAGGCTTGTCTGAAACTAGCAAATTTTTAAATAAATGATAGTCACATTTTCGACGCAGTTCTCGTTTCTCACTCCAAAAGCATTAGAATATTATTATCGTTATAAGCCTACTTTATACTCGATACATCGCTGTCTTCTAGCCCAGAAGAAAGAGAAGAAACTTAAGTTCAAAATTTAAGCTATTGTAGTTTGAGACTCAACACATTCTCAATTACGCGAATTTGCTGTTGTTTATCGAGCAGCTTCATACAATCGATTGTACTTCTCATGGCTATGGTTCGATAAGTAGTACAATTTGCTGGGATAGATATCCAAATCGAAAATGATAAAAATTTAGTTAATTTGATCATTATCAGTTTGTTATAGCTCTCATAGGATAAATCGGTAAAAAATATATTTATGTGAAAGACTGAATCTACACCGTTTTCCACATATTGCCAAACCAAGTAATGTGTCAAAATCGGTAAAATCTATCACTTAGTTACCATAGGAAAAATCGCTGAAAGCTTCTTTCATAAATTTGTTTACTTCGAAAGTAATTACAACTGACCTATGCCATATAGCCATATAGTTCTCATAGAGTAAATCGGTCTAAAAAGCATTTTTGTGCACAATTTGTAGTACTTTGTTTTTAAAGATATTGACAAACGAGTCGGTACCTAAAAAAGAATTTTAGGTTTCCTAGTATTGTGTTAAAATCGGTTGAATACAAAGGGTAATTTTTTCGAGGTGTAGAGCCTAAGGTTGGCATTACTGTTCAAGATGGCAACCGATTTAACAGCTGTCAAGTGATTTATTCTCAGTTTGGTGTGGCAATTGAAGGCGTGGATTTGTCTAATGGGCCCAAATCGAGATTGCCGTTGTTGCCAATTTTCATAAGCGCACTTCTCTTATCCTCAAGTGTATGCCGAAAAACCCTTTACATCCAGAAAAGCTGACTGTTTTATGTGCTATGCGTTGGTGGAATCATTGGTCCGTACTTCTTCAAAAACGATGACGGTCAGAACGTTACAGGCAATGGTGATCGGTATATAGCCCTGATTACTAATTTTTTCATTCCTGAATTGACCAACCATGATGAACCAGGAGCTGAGGTTCCGACAAGACGGCGCACAGCTCGTGCCACAATGGATTTATTGAAAGACACGTTTAGTCGCCGCCTAATTTCACATTTTGGATCTGTGAATTGACCTCCAAGATTGTCTGATTTAATACCGCTAGACGACTTTCTGTGGGACTATGTAAAGTCATTGGTCTATGCGGATAAGCCACAAATGCCTAACCATTTGGAAGACAACATTCGCCGTGTTATTGCCGATATACGCCCTCAAATGTTGGAAAAAGTCATCGAAAATTGCACGTCCAGATTGGACTACATCCAAACCAGTCGTGGCAGTCATATGCCGGAAGTCATATTTAAAATGTAATGCCACAAGATTAACTTTCGCATAAATAAAATTCGTGTCAATGGAATAATCCATCGTTGTTTTATTGCAATTTAAAATTCTATACCTCTAAAAAAGACACCCTTTATGATGGTATTCAGTTTTCATTTGAAAAATCGGGGTTCAAAACTTTAAACAAAATTGTTTATATTTAGAGTAATCATAAAGAACGAGTCAACTTAAGCAATTTTACGGATTTAAAAGTTGTCTTTCACATATCAGTGTGAACTTTTATTTTACAAAAATTGATTGATATTGATTGTCAATAATATTATTGTAAATATTGTCAGGTATCATAGGAAACTAAGCGATTTTTTAAAAGAATAATAAGCTTTTGCTAAACCTACACAATTGTTATTTAATTTTTCTAGAAGCACGTTTACTTTTATCTACTGAAGAAAACTCTGGTTTTACGAAACTTAAGTTTTGTCGAAAAATTATAGAAAATGAAAAGAAACGAAAGGTAACTCTGGTTTCACGAAACTTAATGAAATCATATACACCTAAAAGTGCTTTATCTAAATCTATGCGTTCATTCATTATTATTTCCCAAATTGACATTTTGAACACAAAAGATTAACGCGAATTAAAACTGCCGGAAGCATAAAATTAAGCTTTGATATCTAATGGTTCGCACAAAGCCTACCCCTGACATGGAACATAATACACTGAAACCAACAACTATTTTGTTATTATTATTTCCTCAAAACACACCCACTAGCCTGTGGAATGCTAAAAACTGTTACAAACTGCTTGACCTACGCAAGATGATACTACCACGGCTACGGCTCCCCACAAAGTTGGTCAGCTGGCCAATGTTAAGCTGTGAAAAGAATGCAAAGCCAAAGCATTGACTGAACGCAAGGGAGAGACAGCAAACGAAAGAAAGCCAAGTTAAGAGAGTGTGGGCCACAAGCAGTGACGAGTGCTGCAAGATGTGCCAGACAACTTTCTAAAAAAAAAAATAAAAAAAAAAAACGCTAAGTAGGTGTATTGCCTATGTATATAAGGCAGACAGACACTGGTGGAGGGTTAAAAGCGTAGGAACCCCAAAAAAAAAAAGTTCAGAAAAATAAATGAAAAACAACGTTGAGCAGCAGCGGAACAATGCGTTTTGAATTTCAATTGAAGTTGATGGAGTGGTTGAATGTCAGTCAGCTAGAGGATGGATGGTTGTATGGATGGAGTGGTATGTGTCTATGGGAGGCTGAATGATGGAGGCTTAAGGCAGCGGCGATGGCGACAGCACTTAATATGACAGTCAGCGCCAGTTGGCAGGCAAATTGGAGCATACGGCTTAAGATGCTTAAAAACAGCTCAGGTATTGCTTTGGTAACCGAGCATTTGACACAGACTCACTAATTTAACTGTTAATTGCGGGCCAGCCTTTTAAAGGCGGTAGCGGTAGTATATATATACCCAAGCATATATATGTATAATTGTATATAAATTTATGTATTACACTTTGCTTTGGCACTGATTTGTGGTATGCGTTGACAGATACTTTTCTTATTTCTTATTTTGTATGAAGCTGCTGCTGCTGCTTTTTGCTACACGACGCTGACTAAGCGTTTCACTGTTGCTATTGTTGTTGTTTTTGTTGTAGCTTTTGTTGTTGTTTTTGTTATTGTTGTTGCTGTTCTATGCATTGCAATTTAATGTCACTGCCACGCGAGCGCAAAAGAGAGCGCACACACTTGCCGCACGTTCTGTATTTTGTTAAGCCAAAAGAGCAACTGACTTGGCCAAGACGCCAAAAGCCCCACTATGGCTCTAGACGGGGCAAACTAAAAACCCGTTTTACTACCAACACACACACACACACACACACACACACGCTATCTATGTGGTTATGTCTCTCTGTGTGTGTGTGTGTGTGAGAGTAGAGTGTGTGGCAGCATTCTTTTTGGGTTTTACTCTATTCGCTCATCTCTCGCTTATTCGTTTCTGCTGTTTTGTTTGCTTCTTTTGTTTGTTTATTTGTTTGTTTGTTGTAACTGCCTTAAAATAACACTGGCCAACAAAATACGAGACCCCCAAGGCTTGTATGCTTTGCTTACATAGAAATTGTTTTGTTGTCACCAAATCCAAATCGGTTTATTGAACTAGCAGCGCTTTTGAATTATGCATATTGAGGGGTTATATACGTTATTTTGGATCGAAAAATCGAAGGAATTTTTAAAGCTTCATCTGAAAGTACACCTCCTTGTAAATGTATGTTTCGATGCACCAGGTATAGTTTCGGCTTCCAAAAAAGAGGCGGCTTGGCAGTCCTAGCACAGGTCTGGTTCTGGTCGATTCCGGTGTGTAGGACATACTGCCGCGGGTAATCAATGTGCTGCGTTTTTCTAGTGGTAGGGTTGCGGTACGTCCAGTTTTTCAGAAAAAACTGAGTAACATTACGTTCTTCATAAAACTCATAGCACGAATTCAATAAAATAATTGCAATATGACTTTAAAAACATGCAAACTTTCTTGTATTATTTCGCAACACAATGTATACAATCCCTTAAATGACAAAATATATGAATTGATCTTTATGAGTGATCTTGAATGAGTGTAAAATTAATTTATTTGGCGCTTATTGACACAACATTTATTTCCCCTAAAGTATTATAAATTATTTAGTGCGCTGCAAGTTGTGTAGACACGCGTTTCCAAACTGTTCCTAGTCTTACATTTTGAAAATTAACTAAAATGACATTATTTTTTTTGATAATAAACTAAAATGTATATTATGTTTTTAAGGAAATTACGTATGAAACCACACATTTTTCGTGCTCAATTTCACCAATTCGTATTTTTTAAGTGGTTTCATTCCGAACCGAAAAATTAAATATAAAAATTCAATAAATTTATTTTGAAATAATTTTTTAAATATTCTTTCTTCTGGATTTTATTTTTTTAGCATAAAGTTCTTGTGCATAAGTTACAAAATATTGGTACGCCCTCGCCCTCATTGAAAGCTTTTTAGCGAAAAGATATTTTTGGGTAGATATGAATGGTGCCAACTCAAGTCTTAAACTTATAACCGCAGGCATGCCCCAGGGTGCTGTTTTAAAACCAAATATTAACATTAGTTTTACTTATGACAATCCAATACATAGATTATTGTAAGACGCTAATCTTTACTGATGATACTGCCTTATACTGCTGTGGAAATTAGCACTATCAAAAAATACTACGAAGAAGCTACAGAAACACTTCTTAGTTTTTTTTAAAGGTAGAAAATAAAATAATTTATTAATAAAACAAGCGCAATTTATTTTACAAGTAAACGAAAGCATTGTCATCTTCGAAACGCAGACTTTCTGATAGGCAATGAATCAATTCGCAAGTAATCAAAAATATTTGGTTATCCGTTTGTATAGCAAATTACTATTCAATATTCACATCAGTGAGACCATAGCCAAGTTTATAAAAGTAACGAACTCTATAGCCTTTTATTAATCGTAGGTTTGATTTATCGATTGAAAACAAATTAATAATAATAAATAATGTTTTTTGAGAATGGTTTGTAATTTTTATTTAAAAACCTAAGAAATAATTTGGTAAAATTTCAAGATCGATAGTTCGAATTGGGCTGTAAACAGTAGGTCTCTGTTGTACCTGCTCTATTTACACCAAACTCACTGGTAAAGTCATGGAGTTACGTTGTCAACTGGGTGCTATTAGCCAAAAAACTGAAGAGCTGGTAGATACACTTCGTTCCAAATCAAGTAGGGGGAATGCACACCCGAAAGTATGCATTCCAATTTGATACTAAAGACTGCTTCTCCATTGAAACTATGACAGATCTTCCAAGCAGCATAAATTGAGGTCATGTATTTTACCGATTCTGTAGAATTTTTTTACTTTAACTCTTTCAAAAATGGGTGAGTGCACATCAACAAACCGCAGTTCTCTGCTCGGATATCTTAGTTCGATAGAACTAAAAAACTGAAAGATGCTTAAGACATCTTAGATATGCTAGACATTCCAGATACTTTCAAAATTGAAAAATTCTTGTACAGATGGACTTACATAGATTGAATTCTCTAGTGACTCTTGTCTTGATTTACTGATTGAAATTGAAAGATGCTTCAGATACCCTTGATACCCTAGACAGCCTTGATACCCTCGGTACCTTAGATACTTTCAAAACTGAAAAATTCAGGTTCAAACGGACTTGCATAGATTGAAATCTACAGTCACTCGTATCTTGATTTAGCTCAATTATACGATATAAATAACAAACTGAAATTAACTTTCAAAAATGAAAAATTCTGGTTCAGACGGATTTGCATTAGTTGAATTTTCTAGTCACTCATGTATTGATTTAGTTCAATTTATACGATATAACTCTAACAAACTGAAAGATAATTAAGATACCCTTGATAACTTAGACACCTTTGAAACTTTCAAAAATGAATGGATGCAGAGACTGAATTCTACAGTCTTTCTTGCCTTGATTTAGTTCAGTTTGTACGAGATAACTTACAAACTGAAAGATACTCAAGACATCCTAGATAGCTTAGACATTCTAGATACTTTTAAAAATGAAAAATTCTGGTTCAGACGGATTTACTTAGATTGAATTCTCCTGTCACTCTTATCTTAAATTAGTTCAGTTTGTATGACATAACTAACAAATTGAAAGATGCTTACGATACGCTTGATATCCTAGACACCTTAGATACTTTCAAAAATGAAAAATTCTGGTTCAGACGGATTTGCATAGATTGAATTCTACAGTCACTCTTGTATTTAGTTCAATTTAAACGATATAACTCTAACAAACTGAAAGATACTTAAGATAGATACCCTTGATACCCTAGACACCCTTGATAGCCTCGGTACCTTAGATACTTTCAAAAATGAAAAGTTCTCTTTCAAACGCACTTGCTTAGATTGAGTACTGAAGTCACTTTGGCTTTGGGGATTCTGCTATATTTTGTTCGTTGTCTATCCATAGTTGTCCACCCAGAGTTACGGAGACCTCAATTTTGTTAACTGGTTTTGTACCACTGCCTTGTTTGCCGCTACTGTAGTTGCTCCACACGCTCATACTCTTTCGGTTGGCGCTCTTAACTCTAGTCCTAATGGCAACTTGGCAGCACTGCTTCACACATTTCCTTGGCCATTTTCACGCCATTTGTTTGTTTGCCTTTGCTTTGTTTTCTTTTTATTTTTTTTCACAACTTTTTTCTTTTGTTATAGCTTTTGTTTACTTTTTGTTGTTGTTGTTTAGTATTTTTTTTATTTTTTTTTTGAGTCATTGTCAAGGCTGCGCGAAAACTACCTGTAGTAAATAGTTGTTGCTGCCGCTGCTACTTGATAAGGGCTTTTTTTTACCTTGTGTCTAACATATACAAATGTAAACAATCAATACACACACACATACACGCAGAGATTTAGCCTTTGTTGTCGACGGAACTGTTAATGGCCATGGCTAAGGACACTCACACACTCACACAGATACACTACTTGGTATATTCATAGATGGAGGCCAAGGCAAGATTTCATTTCTTTCGTTGAATTTCTTCTTTGCTTTGCTATTTTTTTGCCAATTCAGTCGCGCATTTAATTTGCCACAATTCTGAGCGCTTAACGAGCATATTTCAAATAAAATATTATGTGCGCATATATTTTACACATTTTTATTACGATTACAGACATAATTGCACATAAATTTATGCACAACGCTGCGTATACTTGTTATGCGACGAGAAACTGCTACAGCACGCATACGTTCAAACAAAGTGTAAGCATTCGAAATGTCTCGATTGCTTCAGCTCATTTATTCTCAAGCACTTCACGACATTTTTAAGTAAACTTTCATTAAAGCGTCTGAGATATGCACTCTTTATTGTTCCAAAATCAGGCTTCCCAACAAGGTCACAGCAAAGCTAAGGCCTGCCCGCCTCCTGTGCAGCCTTCTGTCCGATATCAGTATGTTGCCCCTGAGCACGGCCTGTAGCTATGCAAAAGTTTGCAAGTTGAATTGGATTCTACTTCCAATCAACAAGCTGCTGCTCATTGTTTTGCCTTTGTATGCTTAAACAATGACGGAAATGGTTCCTGTGAACTACACACTTTGTTCACCCGGGCCCCACCATTCCCGACGTTGTACAAAGTTCGTTTGCAGAACTCATAAGTTTCCTTTCAATTACATTTTTTGTCAAGTTTTTTGACAATAGTTTGAGCAGCCAAGTTGTGATAAGGCTAATCGTTTTACCAGCTTTAACCCTCGAAGTTAGTTTTGAGAAAATATAATAAAGAAGTATTGATCGAAGTAGGTAGTGTCAATCACAAGCTACAAAGGGTCTTAGTAACGCTTCACCTTTCTTAATCAGTTTGATTGGTAGTTTCTCGCTTTCAAAAAAGTATTGAAGAAGAGCAGTCTCCCAATACCTTCTCTAAGAAATGAGTTCTCCTTTATCACCCTACCATTATTAAGCAACTTTTGGTTTTGTTTTAAAATCCCGCACAGATGACCTACCAAATTCTTTTGCGTCCATCAAGAAAGCCTGTAGTCTGAAAAGAGTGTTCTCTGACCTCAATCCGTTCATTGAGACGTTTTTGTTTGTCTTTAGAAGACCCGCTTATGATCCCAAATCCATTTTCATATGTCGAAAATCTGAGTGGTAGCAAACAGCAAGGTCTGTATATTTTTCGTCGAAACTTGCTGGGTTTTTTTTCCCACAGTAACATAGTTATTGCCGAATACCACCTGTGAGAATTAAGTACTCTCCCAATCTACTCTCTCAATCTACTCACTGAGACATTTTTGGATTTCTTCAGAAGACCCAAAATTATGAGCCCCAAATTAATATGTCGAAAATCGCAGTAGTCGGAAACAGCAAGGTCTGTACATTTTCCATCGCAAGTTGCTACTTTTTCTTCCCACTGTGGTAGTTACCGAATACCACCCTTGAGATATATCTCAAACTACTCATTAAGATATTTTTCGGTTTCTTTAGAAGACCCGAACTTATGACCTCCAAATCCAATTGCGTTCGTTGAAAATTTCAGTGATCTGAAACAGCAAGGTCTGCATATTGTTCGTCGAAACTTGCTAAGTTTTTTTTCCCACAGTAACATAGTAATTGCCGAATACCACCTCTGAGAATTAAGTACTCTCTTATCTCAATCTACTCACTGAGACTTTTTTGGAAGACCCAAAATTATGAGCCCCAAATCCATATGTCGAAAATCGCAGTAGTCGGAAACAGCAAGGTCTGTACATTTTCCATCGCAAGTTGCTACTTTTTCTTCCCACAGTGATAGTTACCGAATACCACCCTTGAGAATTACCTCAAACTACACATTAATATGTTTTTCGGTTTCTTTAGAAGACCCGAACTTTTGACCCCTAAATCCATTTGCATCCGTTAAAAATTGCAGTGATCTGAAACAGCAAGGCCTGCATATTGTTCGTCGAAAGCAGCTACTTTTTACTATCTCTGTAGTATTTCTCGAAGCCCTCTTTTCGACGTCTCTCTGATCTGAATCCACTAATGAAGCTATTTCTGAATTTTTATTCAATGATGTATTAGATATTTTACAATTTCCTAAAAAAAACTCTATTCGTTGAATAGCGTTTAAGTTTGTTTAAGTTTAGGAATGAGCCGTAATTTTAGGAACTTTTTCCAAATTATTTTTATATATAAGGAAGTATGTTTATTTTTACATTTTCAGCTATTTGTGTTTTTTTCTCTTATAAATAGTAGAAAAGTTAACAAACTTAATCAAAAGTTCCCGGAATCATGATCGTGTGGTGCTCTGAGTCACTCATTAGTGACATACTATGACACTTTCAGCTTGACATTTCTAAAAGTGGCGTCGTCTTGAGTGCATCGGTAATTGTCAGTGCTCACGAGTGTTGGACAATTTTAAAAACTGGAATTTTGTCTTAAAAAAAAATTTTCAATGGTGTGTGGCGATATTGAAAATGTTTTGACAATGATATTTCTAAAGACATCTATCAATTATTAGTGGTACGAATGTTTTAGAATTGACCGTTCACGGGATGAACGCAATGGCAGACCATCGAAAAAAAAGCAAAGAATGGATGACCATAGAGTACAGAGTAGTTTGGTATTGCTTTTGGTTACGTTCTAGACATTTTGGTTGTTGATTTGGGCCTCAGACGTGTCGCTGCACCACTGGTGCCAAAAGACCAGAATTTCATGCGGGCCATGCCATCGTTATAAGTGAACCTTTGGCTAAAAACGACGCGAACCCCATTCAATAACCACAAAGTTCAGCTGATTTGACTTGTGATTATTCCCTATTCGACCGACTTATGATACTGCTGCGTGGAACGCGCTTCAGCACCCGAGTTGAGATCATGGAAAAATCGAATACTCACTTTTTCAAATGTCAAGCTGACAAGCTGAAAATGTCATAGAATGTCACTGAAAAATGTGACAACCTAAAAAACCAATCTCAAATCGAGTGACTCAGAGCACCACACGTGGTCGTTCCGGGAACTTTCTATGTTCAGCTAATATTTTAAAAAGCTTTTCTATAGTCGGATTGGATTCGCTTTACGTGATATTAAAAAGTGTGATTTGATTTGAATGTATTTAACGCGTAAGCCGAGTTACAGCTGTATGTATCACCATTTCGAATAAGGAAAACAAGTTGCAGGTGAAAACAGCTTGCACAAATGAATGTAATATGTACCCCATGTAAATTCCAGAGTAATGGGAGCTTAAGTTAAGGATGTGTTCTATGCATTTCAAACGGGTAATAACTTAATTTAAAGTCTTATTTGGGAGACTCTTCTGAGTCTAACTAAGCCAATCAATTTTCTCACTGAATTCATCTTTGACGATTATTCACTGTACATAATTTATGCACAAATTCGTCTAGTAATTGTTTGTGCTTACGAAGTCCAAACTAAATAAACAAAAAAATAAAATAATGCAAATTAAAAAAAAAACAAAAAGAATTAAAAAACCAAAATAATAAATACAAAAAAAAAATATATATAAAAAAAAGAACCACCGACAGACGGGAGGCTGATAAGCAAATGAGCGGGCGCATGGCATCATATGTATCATTGTGTATGTATGTGAGTGTGAGTATGTGTGTGTGTGTGTGTGTGTGTGTGTGTGTGTGTGTGTGTGTGTGTACTTATAATTAGTGAGGTGATAATGAGACCAAGCACAGCATCATCTCGTGGACTGAGCTCAGCTGAGCTGGGACTTAGCTGACAGCATTGGGAACGACTGACGCTGCTTTGGGTCTACTGTAATGTCAGCCAGAGTTCAAATTCCAATGCGGGGGTTGGTAAGATGAGGCGCCTGACCGCCGAACATCATAAATCCATTTTGTTTGTGTGTGTGCAAAGTAGCTATATATATGTGTGCTTGCCTATGTGTATGTGTGTGTGTGTCTAAAGCGAAACTCATGTTAAGTATACGCCAAGCTGGCGCATGGCTCATAAACAAGGCCAAAGGAGACTTGCTAATATATCTACCAGGCTATAACTTTACGTTCTTGCCTCTTCAGGCGTCCAGGGAAAGTGCACCCAAATATGAAAAAAAACACACACAAAATGAGAGCGCACAGCAATTGAGAGTTTTCGCTACAACAAAAAAAAAGGGCAGCGCAGAGGCAGAGCAAACGCTGCGGGGTAAACATTAACAGGCGTTCAGACAAACATTTCGATTAGAATCCACGACAATACCAAACAAATTGACAGGCATTGACACACATTATAGACAGCGCGCGTCAGGCGACTTAATTCCGCTCAACTCAAGCTGCTGCCATCCACAGCCACATCCCCAACCAGCTACAAAAACAACAACAATGCAAACAGTGGGAAAAAAATGTCGATTATGAGATGCCCTGTAATCATTGAGAAAAATGAATTTGAAAGCTTTTAAAAAGCTAAATAAAATAAATGTGTAATAAAAGAGCAACAATTTTTTTTGTTGATAGTCAAGGCTAGACGCAAGTGCTGTAGGCGTGTGCAAGTGGGTGTGTGTGTGTAAAGGGGGGGCGTTGTGGCATTTTTCTCTAGTTTGTGCTATGAAAGCGACACAGATGTTGCTCCAAGAGTCGTTTTATAAATGCTTGCTTGGGGTCTTCAACTACAGTGAATAAAAAACAAGCAGCTGGCTCTGAGTTACTTGCCTCATTGCTGAAACTTTGGTGTCTCTAAGAAATTATCTTTCGAAATAGCACATCTTTCCATAAAACATTTTTTGCAGGAATCAAAGCAAAGGAAAATGTCATGAGTATCTAGCTCTTAAGCTTAAAATATAATATTTAAAAATCCGGACGTGATAAGCTGTTAAACAAAGTTAAGTGTTTTCAACATCAGCACCCTCCGATATATCTAGACCGTACCCTTAAGTCTCTAAGTTCTTGAAAGATGCCTGTATTGGGAAGGTTTTAAATCTATTAATAATAATAGATGTATTTCTAGACCGTATCCTCAAGTCTCTAAGTTAATTCGGTTGCTTCTAGAAAGATGCCTATAAGATGTGGCTAATATTGAAACAAATTACCACTTGGAAAGGTTTCAAATCTACTTATAATCTAGACCGTACCCTCGTGTCTCTAAGTTAGTTCGGTTGCTGCTTGAAAAATGCCTGTATTGGGAAGGTTTTAAATCTATTAATAATAGTAGATGTATTTCTAGGCCTCACGCTCGAGTCTCTAAGTTAGTTCGGTTGCTGCTTGAAAGATGCCTGTAAGATGCGGTTAATATTGAAACAGTTTACCACTTGGAAAGGTTTCCAATCTATTTATAATAATAGATGTGTTTCTAGACCGTACCCTCGTGTCTCTAAGATAGTTCGGTTGCTGCTTGAAAGATGCCTCTATTGGAAAGGTTTCAAATCTATTTATAATAATAGATGTATTTCTAGACCGTACCCTCGAGCCTCTAAGTTAGTTCGGTTGCTGCTTGAAAGGTGCCTGTAAGATGTGGCTAATATTGAAACAGTTTACCAATTGCATTGGAAAGGTTTCAAGTCTATTTATAATAATACAAGTGTTTCAGTGCTTGTCCGTTCCAACAACAAAGCTGTATTTTGGGTTTAAAAAAAGAGATATTAAGATTTGTATTAAAAAAGTGGCATTTGCGAAAAGTTTCGATTATCCCAATAAACAGATAGAAGTGCAGCTGAAGCTCATCTAACGCTTGGGAAAGTTAATGATAAGGCAACACTACTGATGCCATAAATTGAGTAGATTCGACGCCGCCAAATTTGCGATTTAACTGTCGCCAACAAAAAATATCCTCAAAAAAGTGCTAAAATGAGGGATGAGAGACTTTATTAGAACAATATATATTCCAAATGCAAACTGAATCATTGTGAGTAATTTAGCAAACTATATGCGTTCATTTCAAGCAGTTATGTTTTTTTAAATGTAAGAGAAATGAATGCCGTCCAAGTAGAAGTTGAGAGATATCGAATGTCGATTTTTCAGGTGTACTATTTTGCTGAGTTAGTTTATGAAAGTTAGCTCGTCCTGCAAGATGTGGCTTATGGTGAAAACGATTACCAATTTCATTCGAACGGTTTGAAATCTGTCGGAAGAATCAAAGCGCATCAGTCACTGTTTCAGACAACAAAATTATTCTTGGCCTGTTGAAAAATGGTCGGATATGTGTTAAAACCGCAGATTTGATTATCTGTTTTGATGGGGGGAAAAGTGCCGCTGTAGCACAACGATTGATTGTGGAAATTTAGTGTGGCTCTGCTCAGGCTGATGTTGCAAATAGGGTGGCTTGACGCTGCCATATTAGTTATTTAAGTAACGAAAACAAAGAGTCTCCTGGCAAAAAGTTTTAAGATTCTGCAGGCTCGGCGCTTACTTTAATTGAAGCTACAATTATTTCTCACAGCAGGCCCGGTGTTTGAAGTCAACATCAAAGAGTAATTGGGAGGGACTTAAAAAACAGTTTTCATTCGATTTTTGTTATTAGAATTTATAAAAATGCTAGCAAATTGATTGCTCATGCAAGTTGAAGGCGAAAGATTTCGACAGATTCCCAGATTTTCACTTGGGAACTATTTCTTGAAAAACATGAAGGTGAGGGATTGTAAGGGAAATCACGTCCGGATTGTGACTTCTGCACAGAATTATGACTGGAAATAAAGAGTAAATGTACAACAATCACCACAAGAAAAAAATTACTAAACAAAGCTTAATGCACCCATTCCATTTTGGTCACAAGAAAAACATTCATAGCTCAAAATCGGGGATGCTAGCATAACAACTATTCGAGCGATACTAGTTGGTAGAGTATATGGCCTCAATTGAGCTGTAACTTATAAAGATTTGGATCATTTTATAATCTCAATGATGTTCAGCAAAATGTCTTGAATAATATTATGACGAAAATCAAAACATAAACCAATTTAAAGATTTTTATCTGGACTTGAAAAGTAAAAACTCTTACGAATTATCTATAGTCGAAACTCGATAAGGTGCTATAACCTTAGCAGGGTGTTCATTGTTTTTCTCTTAAATATATTTTTTTATTGTTTGAAACTTTAACTCAAATCAAGTCAATAAATATCGGTAACTTAGTTTCTTGTTTTCTTAGCAGAATGCTGTGAGTTTTAAGCTCAAAGGCAATAGTCAAAAAAACCCTTTGATTATACGCTGTAACCTTAGAAGAAAGTCCATAGATAAACGGCAAAATATTTGCAGACACTCAAAGTATTAAGGCCTGATGATACCATGAAAGAGCAACATTTTCGAACACTACTAATAGATATGAGCCGTGAATTGCGTAAACAGTTCAAAAACGCTGAAAATAATGATAAGATGTTTTAATAACATGGCAAAGATCGGTCCGTTATGGCTTTAAGAGCTGAGTCCTACTTTTCCCTTCCTATTAGTTTTCTTCATCTGACTCATTTTTTTTTTTAATTTAATCATAATTTCCGGCCCTTTGAAGTAATCGAAAAATTACTCACTTTTTGAGTCAGGACAAGACAGGATACATTTTTAGCAATGGTATTTGAAACTAATAAGAATAAAAAGTACTTAGGCGAATGCAGCCTTTTGCTTATAAAGCACCGTACTAAATATAGAAGAACTTCAAGATAAATCCGGTCCTGGTCGGGTGCCAAAAAATTCAAGATACTTTTACTAAGAAGCTTGGAAATTTCTAATTTGTTCTGTCGCCATTAATGTGTATCAACTGTGTCAATATTATTTTGAAGTTCTGCAGTTTTTTCAATGTTTATCAAACAAGCTATCAAGACCTTCAAGTTTAAAAAGATTTATTTGTTCACCTGAACTTGTTAAATTAAATGTATAAATGTTTATAACTTAAAGACGACTAACTCGATTTAAAGAGCTTTGTTTTAAGGGGCTTGTCCGTGGCATAATTTTGCAAAGTTAAAGTATTTTTATATAAAAGATTATAAAATTCAGACAGTTTTTTGTGCCAACCCCTAGTATGATTCATCAAGTCGACTCAATAATACGCTTTAAATCCTTCAATTTTATTTCTATTCATTTAACACGCCAATACTGATATTAGAAGTTTTGCAGAGTTATTCTCAGTCAATTACTTATTTCATAAAAACAATCCATACGTATTGCTGGAACAACTGACCGCAAATCGTTATGCAACTGATCACTTTAGACTTTCAATTTGTCCTCAGCTCTCAAGAAGTGTCTTGCCTATAGAGTATACACACCCCCTTCACCACATGCCATGAGTAAATTGTATCAAAACTGATTCAAAAAATAGAAGTCAACCTACATTTCCAGCTCAATTGTTGTTTCATTTTTGCTGCCTCAACTAGTCAGTTGTATCTTTTATTACGAGAATTCCAATTTTATTTATTTGACTTAATTGTATTATATGCAAACGGCAACACAAACACACAGATACACTGCAATTTGCATTTTATTTGCTTTTGTGTGATGGGAATTTACACGAAGCAAACATTTTGTATGGGACGCCAAGAATATGACTTTCGGACGAACTTCATCCATACACAGCTGGCGTCATCCGAACGCCCTCTGGTTAGACTTTTTCCTCATTTAATATGCAAGATTTTCCAATGTTTTGCAGTAACGACTGAGGGAGTGTGTGCGTGTGTTTGTGTTTAGGTGTTTCTGTGTATTTTTAGCATATTTTTGCACAATTAATTTGAATAATTAATGCATGCGTGCAATACAAATACATACAGCGCGGGTAATTTGAATAGGTCGCCCTAAGTGTTGAAAAACTTTTTTAATGAAAGAATTTTTACTTTGTTGCTTATGGTTTTTTTATGTTGTTTTAAAATAAACAAAACGTTAATTTTTCTCAAATAATTTGTCCATATGCTTTCTGGAAAAGAAATTAACCTCTGCCTGGCGTTAGTTGCAGGCAATCTTACCCTCATATTGAGCCTGAGGCATAATCTTAACCCAATACCGACCCTTCAAAGATAAGTGTAATCGTTTGCTTACTGGCTTTGAATACAAACGCTGGGTCTAAGGAGAAGTCCATCATAAAAGTTATCCAAACACATATGACAAGAACGTAATATGTTTCAAAGGACTCAAAGCGATATAGCATCGAATCCGAGAGAGATACAGGTAGATTTTTAAAGAATTTTAATAAAAATTATCGCTTGTCGATCTAAACGCTGTACTATTTCATTTAAAATAAAAAATGTATTATTGTTCTTAAAATAAATATAATCAAAAAATAGTTAAAAATTGATAAATGCTAAGTTTTGGATAGATTATTGTCGTAAGAGGTTAAGAACTACTTCATGTTTTTTTTTTCGTACTTATTTTTTATTATTATTATTTCATTTTGAACCATACAAATTTCATATTTAAAGGAACAAGTACTATTTAATCATTTTATTAAATCTCCTGCCGATACGCAGGTGCAGCCAGACATATTTTGTTTTAAATTTTAAATAAAATATAATGATAACTAAGCTATTGACTTTAACTTCAAGGTAGCTTCCTAAAATTTCTTTGGCTATAAAATGAAGAAATACCCTTCGAAAAGCCCTTGATTATGCTGCATAAGGATTTGTTGAAATGTCTAACTCTCACCGACACCTGGACCCAGCTGGACCTTATATATTTTGGTTCAAAATTTAAAATTTAAAAAAAAAGAACAAAAATGCTATTCGATAATGTTGGTATCGTATACCCGTACAATTCAACCAGGATGGACCCATTACATTTTGTATATATGAAATGTGAAAGATTTGTTTTTGCTCAGACACAGTTTGTTGACAAT
Source organism: Chymomyza procnemis (assembly GCA_035046065.1). Taxonomy (NCBI): domain Eukaryota; kingdom Metazoa; phylum Arthropoda; class Insecta; order Diptera; family Drosophilidae; genus Chymomyza; species Chymomyza procnemis. Next base: position 10,088,007 of record JAWNOJ010000026.1, on the reverse strand, counting down.
ATTCTAAATTTAAATATGTTTCAAAAGCCTGTCACATAACTAATAGAAGAGCTCGCATGATATTTTATAAAATTATAATATTTTATAAAAAACTTAATAAAATAATAAAAGAATACTACTATGTAGTCAACTAATAAACGAAACAAAAGTAAGATCAAAAAACTTTTCAAAAAATGCGTATTCAACTTTTTTTTCACGCGTAGGTACTTCAGAATTTCATTTCAGAAAGTTAATAGACATAAAATTGTGAACCTTGGTAACGCATATGATAGGGTAGTCGCCTCTAAACTCAAAGGTTTGTAGTTCGATTTTACCAGGCACACTGTTGCATTGTGCCTAGCACTGGCAAAGCTAGCAAGAAATACGCTCCAAAGTAAATCTCCACCGCCGTACGTATACAGCTGCTATCCGTAATTTCCTGTTCTTTCAAAGAGCTATGAACATAGATACCTCCATACTTCGCCTTTGGAGCGATGAACATAGCCAAGGGGAATTAATTAATTTATTTATTGATTTAGAAAAACAATAGACGTTTTTGCTCTATGAAAGCCATTTTATTATTATTCCCCTTGATTGAAGGCGGAGCATACGGAGATTTTTCTAGGTAAACAGCGTCTATTTGCTAGCCACATCACTGCTAGGCATATGAATCAGGTGGAATCGAACCACAGACCTTCCGATTTAGAGGCGAACGCCCTAATATAAAAGTTGAAGCTGTGTTGTTGGGTGGCCGCTTAGTCGAACAGACCGAAGCCCATGTCTTCATTCTCGGATTCAGACTCTTCCTTCTTCTCCTCTTTCTTGGCATCCTTCTTGTCACCACCGGCAGCAGCGGCTGGTGCACCACCAGATGGAGCAGTGGCAGCAGCAGCGCCACCAACGGGCATGGATGACAATTTCTCGCGACCCTCCCTGATCAGATCATCGATGCTCTTGCCGCTGAGCTCCTTGATGACCTTGCTGAGACGCTCAGCATCAACCTGAATACCAACGGATCTCAAGATTTTCTCCAAATCGGCATTTTTGGGTGATTCTTGTCCGCCGAGTATAGCCAAAAGGCCTCTACGCTATCGGTGCCCACGGAAGATTATATATTATAATAATTTTTTATAATTTGATATATAAATTTTTAATTTAATTATTTGCAATTTGTGACAGTATCTTTGCAAAAAACCGGTTTGAAAGCCAATACTTTTTTATTTTTTTGAAATGGTGAAAAACGTCCCTTTGGGAGCTATATCATTGATGTCAAAAAACCAAAAGAATCTTGCATTTCTTTGTATAACGAACTTCGTTTTAAAAAGTACGCTGCTCTTAAATTTACCAATTCTGAAAACTTAATGCCTAAAGCCAGACGGATCATAGCAACTTCCCTACTTTAGGTAATTAGAGTTATTACCATCTCTTTTTTTCTGAAAGCTACCAAAAGAGTCCTGTATTTCTTTGTGTATTAAACTTCGTTTTAAAAAATACGCTAATCTTACCAATTCTGATATCTTAATGCCTAAAACCAGACTCTGATTTAGGTAATTACACTAATTTGGGTAATTTCCGACTCTTTTTTTTCTAAAAGTTACATACATATTTGGCAATGACAGCAATATCTGGGGAAACAAATTTAAATTTAATATAATAAATACATATAAGATATGATATGATGTTGCATATAAATGCTCAAGTGCAGCTAATATTTTCAAACAAATAGCATGGAAATACATACAGCCAGATACCATAAATGGGTTGAATGTTATACCAAAGACAGTAGGCTTCAATATGTCAATTTAAGGAAGCTAGAAGTTGACGAATATCCAAACTTAACATTTAAGGATTTCAAAAACTGTGCAAGCGCTTTGCTGACAAAACTAAAATTTTGGCTGCAGCTTTGATTTTACGTAAGTCAGTAATTTGATTAACTGAAAGCCAATCATGATGCATGCTGAGCTAACATTATTAAGACGAAAAGAAATATACACCTAATTGGTACATAATTTAGCTCAAAAGCAACAAATATTTTTTACAAATGCACTGAAATACATAGGTGTCCAGCTAGGCACCTTGTGTGGCTTGAAAGTTATACTAAGCATGTGTCGGTAGAAGGCTGAAATTGGACATTTTAAACGAGCTTGAAGTTTAGGAGTCAACACTTAACTATTTGAAAATCTGTGGAAGCTTTGAACTAACAAAACTAAAATTGGCTGCAGCTTTGATTTTACATAAGTCAAAAAGATTTGATTGCAATTTTAAAGCAAATTATGATGCATGCCTGTAGCTGACATAACATTTTCTCGCGAAACAATTAATTGAGCGCCATGCATGTTAAACCCATTATCCTTGCTGTGTCTTTATAGACAACATGGCATGATAATATTTATATGGTATGGAGTGTGTTTGTGCAAATAGACACACACACACACACACACACACACACACACACACGCACACACATACTTCACCACACAAACCTTATAAAATATAAACACTAACTAGAACTCACACTCAATTTAGTTGTGCGGCATATTCCTTCACGTTTTTTGTTTTTAATTTTTGCTTTTTGTTTTTATTTTTTGTTTATATTTTTATGTCTTGTTTTTATTTAATTTTTTGTTTATAATTTTATTAAAATTTTTGTTTATTTATTTTTTTTGCTTAAATTTAATATTTCTTTCATTTTTCACATGCAAAATGCGCCCTTTGACGGTAGCAGCATCGCGTCGTTTTCTTTGCTTTTGCTACTTCTTGTTGATGTTGTTGTTGTTCTTCTGCTTCTTGTTGTTGTTATTGTTGGTGTTGTTGTTATTGTTGCTGCTTCGCGTGCTTACCGTTAGACAACAACAAAATTTTCGCACGTTTTCACTTAGCACCGTTCGCCGCGCAACTAACTGTTAAGTGAGCAAGACAGCTTGCTGTTGTCTCTGCGACCAAAACTCAACTCAACTCAACTGAACAGAACGGGAACAGAACAGAACTGAACGAGAGTTTCAGTTTAGTTCAGTTCCGACGCTCGCTCGCTCGCTCGCTTGCCCGCCCGATTTTTGCACATTTCGCTTTTGGCGGCTCAGCATTTGCGCTCCCGCAGCCCGACGCAAGAGAGCAGTGTCGCACACACACACACACACACACACACACACACTCACGCTGCTTCATCTTGTGGTTGCTGTATTTGTTGTTTTCGTTGTTGTATTTGTTGCTGTTGTCTCCGGTAGTATTTTTTTTTTATTTTTTTTTTCATGTTAAACACTTTTGTTGCTTCAATTCATGCTTATTTCCTTAATTGCTTTTACTTTATTTGTTTGTTTGGCTTCTTGTTTGTTTATTTGTTTGTTTATTTCATTTATGTTTATTTTGTTTACTTCAATGCGCACAGCTGCTGCCTTGGCATCGCATAGTCCAAAGCTTTCACAGGTGTCTGTTCGTAGGTGAAAGCTTATAAGAGAGAATATGTTAAGAGAGCGCGCATTGTAAGAGAGCGAAACGGTTGAAAGAAAGCTTGACTTAGGGTTGTCAGCTGCAATTTGTTCGTTAGATAGCAAAATGTTTGAAAAATGGAATTTGGTTTAATACTTTTAGTCAGATTTTTAACTTTTTAAAGTAACACAACATGACGTATGCTTAATATTTTTTTACAGGCAAATAATGGGTGTTCTTTTCGAGGTATAGAAGTTTAAGTCAAAATGGCAAGCGATTTTGCAGCTGTTCAGTGGTTTATTCTCAGTTTGGTTTGGCAATTGAAGAATTGAAGCCAAACGAATCGATTTATTGAAAGACACGTTTGGTGACTGCCTAATTTCACGTCGTAGACCTGTGAATTGGCTTCCAGGATTTTTGTTTAAAGTTTGTAAAAGTAGACGAACTTGCATATGATTAATATTTTTCTATTCGATTGCATATTGTTTTATTGTTTCTGCAGTCCTCAAGATTTCCCGCCCTTACTCAATGTTGATATTCTTGCAACTTTTGTTAAGAAATGTTGAACTTTCATATTTCAAACTTTTATATTGTAAATATCTTTCAAAATTTGTGAATATCGGTTTGCATCATAAATTCATTGTTGCTTGAAAGTGTCAGTTTTTGGAGCCGAATTTAAAGCTCATTAAATGCTTTTTTATAGCAAGTGGTAACAAGGATTCGCGAATGGTGTTAATGACGTCAAGACCAGCATGGTGTTAGATAGGAAAAGTTTTTCAAAGATGCAGAATTGGAAGCATTACTTGACCAAGACACGTTCCAAATGCAAGAGCGATTTAAATTGCAAAGGACTCAGCAAGCCGTGTCAAAATACCTCATAATTGAAAGGTAAGCACACTCACTGGGTGCCGTATGACTTAAAACCGAGAGATGTTCAACGGCGTTTTTCTGCTTGGAAACAGCTTCTTCAACGTCAAAATTATGACGGATTTCTTCATCGCATCGTAACTGGCAACGAAAAATACAATACGATAATCCAAAGCGCAGAAAGACTTGGGGATAGCCCGGATATGTCTGCACGTCTACATTGAAAGTGTGATAACATTTTAAAACCGTGTGGGAGAAGCGCACTAAGAACGGTCATTTTGACGTCGAATACTGTCATGGTGGAAATTTTTTTTTGAAAACGCAGAATTAAAAGCAAGAAGCTCAATTGACAGATTCATTGCAAGTGACTCAGACTCATGCATGTCAAATCGCCTCGAAGTTATGGGTTATAATTCGAAAGCAAGGACAGGGTTTCGTATGAGTTGAAAACGTGCTATGTTGAATGACGCATCTTTGCTTGAAAACAGTTTCTCTAATGAGAGAAAAAATAAGTTACTATCTCGAGAAACTAAATGAAAATAGGGCTGGTTAGTTTTTAAAGTTTGATTCAAAGTCAATTGATGCAACGCTGTTTTGTGTATATTTTAACGGAGTAGTATGTTATTTTTATATTTTAGGAGAAGTGAAGCAACGGCCTAACGCAAATAATCTATGCATTCGCGTCTGATTATCTCGAAAGCCATTGTGTCAACGTTATTGAGTGCTAAACGCTATTTGTCAGTCATTCTTGGTTTATTCAAGCATTTTGAGACGTTTTCGAAGTCAGTTCAACTGTCCATGGTCCACGCAAAATGTTTTAAACTTTTACACTAACAGCAAATTTTTCATAAAACTAACATGAGTTAATTATTTAGAAAAATTACGTTATTTGTAAAATATTTTCTTACATTCAAAAGTTCAAAATGAATGAAAATTAATATTGAATAAACAAATTTATTTTTGCAAGCATTATGTGTTACCTAAATATAAACAAAGTATATAATTTCTTTTTCACATTAATTAACATTTAGAAACACTCAAAAATCACGTATACTTAATATTTCTTTGAGGTTAGGCAGTATAATAATTAATATATATAACAAATTGTTACACGCTGCTTATTTAATAATAATTGCCATACAAATAATCCTACAAACATTTTCACATTTAAATTTAATAAATTTTGAGCAAAACTTGGCGTATACTTAATATTGCGCTTAGCTAAGAGTATTTCATAAACTTTCAACAAAGAGTGCATCTAGCTAAGAGCAGCACTCTCTTAAAAGCTACTTTATGCTTGTTGCTTTAATGCCTGTCTGCCATCAAAAGCTTTGCTCGTAAAGTACTCAAAATACACTTAGCAAAATTGCGCATATGCCGCGTTAACATTTCTTATTCATTACCAAATGTATACAAACCTTATATGTGCTACCCTTATTTTTTATTTTACAATACATTTTATGTTTATTTAATGTAGAAATTTTATTGTTGCTTACTTGCTGGTCGTTCAATGTTTATTTTCGTTTACGTGTTCGCTTGTTATGGACACTTCAATTCGAGCATATAGAATGCCATATTACGTTAACACGTCACAACGGAAAGGTAACCGGAAACGTAAAGCTTTCATCGGTGGAAATGGCAACAACGTAATCGTTTTTGCGCGCTAAGAGCTTTTCACTTTTTTTTTGTTTTTTGCTCTCCTTCAACTCACAGGCGTGATAAAATATACGTGCGTTAGGATCGGGCGTGACCGAATTGGGTATACCTGTTACTTGGTCGGGTGTGGAAATGCATTTGATTTCAATTTTTGAAAAAGCGTAAAATAATCGAGGGAATTGGCTTGTGAGTAAATTAACTCCAATTAATTATTTTTTTTGAGAAATTAGTGTAGTATTTATTGAATGTATTTCTGCTTGATATAATAATAAAAGGTGTTTAGAGGAATTGAACTTTAAATTGCAATAAAACAATAATGGATTATTCGATTAACATAAAGTTCATTTATCCGAAAGATAATCTCGTGGCCGTATATTTTTAATATGATTTCTGGCATATGACCGCCACGGCTGACGCGGATGTAGCTCAATCTGGAAGTCCAATTTTCGATGACTTTTTCCAACATTTTTGGCCATATATCGGCAATAACACGGCGAATGTTGTTTTTCAAATGGTTAAGAGCTTATGCCTTATCCGCATAGACCAATCGCTTTACATAGCCCACAGAAAGTAGTCTAGTCGTGTTAAATCACAAGATCTTGGTGGCCAATTCACAGGTCCAAAACGTAAAATTAGGCGGTCACCAAACGTTTCAATAGATCGATTGTGGTACGAGCTGGAACCACAGCTCTTGAACAACATTCAATTTAGGAATGAAAAAGTTAGCAGTCATGGCTCTATACCGTTCACCATGGACTGCAACGTTCTGGGCATCATCGTTTTAGAGAAAGTGCGAACCAATGATTCCACCAGCCCATAAAGCGCACCAAACAGGCTGGATGTAACAGCGTTTCGACACCCACATGAGGATTAGCTTCACTCCAAATGCGGCAGTTCTGCTTGTTGACGTAACCATTCAACCAGAAGTGCGCTTATGAAAATCGGGAACAATGGCTATCTCGTTTTGGGGCCCATTCGACGAATCTACGCCTTGTTTGATGGTCGTTTGGCTTCAATTCTTCAATTGCCAAATCGCACCCATTGGTATCGATTTGAGAAATTTATTTGTGATTTACTATTATCCAATCTGGCTCTTAATATAGTAGTTAGAGCTACATCACCTTCACGTGAAGAGCGCCGGTAAACCGAATAGTCAGGTAGTTCTTCAGAACTCAGCCAAGTTTCGCTTCTGTGATTAGTACGGATGAACGGAATGTAACATTTTTTCTTCTTCTTTTTTTAATTCCTTGTCGAATTTAACTGCCAAAAAAACAACAAAGTCAAAATAATAAAGTTAAATTTGACGCTTCTTTGCGGAGCATAGGGCACACACAAGCTACTTCCAGCTTCAATCATAGGCGATACTACGCAATTTTTTTCATGACGCTCTCTCCTGACTCTCTGCAAGTACCGTTTTTACCTAGGTCCGAGGTCCCTGCCGCATTCCCTTTGAAAGATCTTTTGGCTATTCCTTCAGCTGACTTACTGAGGGTATGACCAATCCAGTTTCATTTGCTGCTTTTGATTTCGGTGTTGCTCGTAGCACTATTAGAATGCAACATTCCATACCATAAAATTATGAATATTAAGAATTTGCTGTCCATTTGAACAAAAACACAAAAAGTCTATCTTTGCAAAAATGTACCTTTTTACAAACGAAAAGAACACAAATCTATTTACATTTGCCCACGGACATACTTAACTTTGCACTGCTTGCTGCTGCTTGTTACAAGCAGTTCAACAAACTCCATATGCCTCTAAGCTCAACTTAGAAAGGGTAGCAGCAGCAGCACACGAAACAACTTTAAAAAGGAAGCGTAAAATTGTAGTAACGAACTCGCAAGGAGCTGTTGGGTTCGACTTCTTCGGGGACTGAGTCTAAGGGTGTGCGTGTGCGTGTAACTTTCTGTCTCTTTTACTTTCTCCATCATCCTGTGTATGTGTATGTGTGTGTGTGCAGTCTTTTCGGTTGGCTTGGCAGCCTACACATGTCATATGTCTTTGCATTTGAACACCCCTTGCTGTATATATACCCTGCAACTAGTCCAACCCAGCAACCCATTCCGTTCCCCGTGTTTTGTGCTGCATTGGCAAACGACAAAAGTGTTGCACGTAATATAATAAAGAGATTTTCCATGCTGCTTGGGATACAGTTGCCATATAAGTTGCAACAACAACAGCAACAACAACACAGTCAATGCCAAAGCCACGCATTGTATTCGGTTTACACAAAAAACTTAATAGAAAATCGGTTTTCAGCTTACGTTATAATATAATTGCCCTGACTTGCATTTATTCTGCTATTTGTGTGCATGTTCATGCAAGTCTGTGCATGTCTGTGCCAGTGTGTGTGCTTGATTGTGCTTCTTTTTTTTATTTTGAATAGAGCACCAGTTGTTGCTCGCTTAGTGCTTAGTAATCAACAGTTTGTTGGCATGCATTTTGTGCTCGACGAGCCTCGGGAACTGATGGAGTGCTAGGAGAGCGATGTATTACAATTACTAGCAGGCCATAAAGTATGAAATGCTATCCATATGCATGTCCACATCCGAATTGTGCACATAAATCTGCTGGCCAATTCAAAATGTTGGGAGTTTTTTCTTTTCCATTTCTGCTTGGTGATTTTACAGCCATTACTTATGCATTGTGTCCAAACGAGGGTTGGATAGTCTTGGACATTGGCAAGTTGTTGGGTGTTTCATCGAAGTAGTTATATTAAGTGTTTGGAGAGTTTTAAAATATTGTTTGAGTATAGATAAGTTTAAAGAGTTCCAGTTTTTAGCATGAAAATAAAGTGAATTGGTGGACAGACTTAGCTGAGAAGAGTATTTTGTGCAGCTGATCAGAGAAGCTTCCAGGACAATTGGACAACATAAGTTTTTAAAATTCTTCAAAAAGTGTAAAACATGCAAAACCTTCAAACGACAGCTTTCATACATTCTTTCTACAATTCTACTCATCAACAGCTGCTTCAACAGATATAACGTATACGCCAGGTTGTCTGCCTTTGATTTTTTTACTTTTGCCTTTGCAGAGTCTTAGTATTGCAATAACTTTATAGCAGCTTTGAAACTTTAAACTACTTAGATGGTTACAACGAATCGGAAGAACAGAAAAATTTATATAAAAATATTATTCAAAAGTTTAAAAAACTGAACAACATTTGGAACTGTGTGATACCAGTGAACTTTTAAGTTCAATTGCGGTACACTGTCAATCACTCGCCGTGAGAACTGCTCGTTATGATTATCTATTTCTGCAATTTCTTATTAATTTATTGAAAATTAACTTTCTTTTTACTTTTAAAAAGAATGTTCTAAAATAAAATCTTCAGAAGAATTTGACTTGAAAGAGTATATTTGTAGCATCCCAGAAAATCCCAGCTAGGTATTTTGCAACTCAAAATTAAATCCCAGAAGTTGCAAAGTAGTAGTCTAGTAGGCTAACTTACAATCGTCAGTAAAATTATTTATAATTTATTTAATTTTCTTACTGAGCAAAGACAATTTTAAAAATAAAAGCAGGCAGTCTTAGAATTAACCATGGATCCTATTGATCCGGAGTTCTTTAAGATTGCTGCAAATTTTGCAGTAATGAGCGATGCAGACATTGAGAAACGCAAAAAAGAACGCGCTGGTATTCTACAAGGTATTAATATGGAGTTACAAAAACTTGGAAATATGCGAGAAGAATTAGTTGCAATACTTAACTTTGATGTTGTCAATAAACCGAACATTGAGTTATCAGCCATTGAGAAGGTAATAGTTGGCAAGCCAGGAGAAGGCAAGTTGATAGTTGAGAAGCCAGAAGAAGGCAAGTGGATAGCTGGGAAGCCAGGAGAAGGGAAGTCTATAGCTGAGGAGCCAGGCGACGGAAGTTCAGAAACTGAGAAACTATTAGAAATAAAGGCATGGGCTGAGACGTTAGGTAAAGAGAAGCTAGAAGCTGAGAAGCACACAGAGAAGTCAACAGCTGAGAAGCAAGAAGAAGAGACACCAGAAGCTGAGAAGCACGCAGAAAAGAAGCCAACAGCTGAGAAGACCTTAGCAAAGAAGCGTACCTTCGAGAAGCCAGCAGTAAAGAAGCCAACAGCTAAGAAGACCGCAATAAAGAACATACTAGCTGAGAAGCCAGCGCTGAAGAAGCTAGCTGTAAAAAAGCCAATAGCTAAGAAGCCATCAGCTAAGAAGCTCACAGCTGGGAAGCCCACAGCTGGGAAGCCCACAGATGAGGAGCCCACAGCTGGGAAGTCCACAGCTGGGAAGTCCACAGCTGGGAAGTCCACAGCTGAGGAGCCCACAGCTGAGAAACCCACAGCTGAGAAAGCAGCAGAAAAAGAGCCTATTGCTGAGAAGCCGGAACTCGACAATCTTTTAGCTGTTAACAAGTCCAACGACATGATTCCAACCGAAAAGATGACAAAATCTGAAGAGAAAGAAAGAATCCAGAGGGAAGAGACAAAAAAATGGATGCAACAAATGTTGCGTTTAACTACAAAAAAGTGAATCTATTCTTTGGTCAAAACACAGTAAGTTGTAAAATTTTTGTCAAATAAAATACCTTTATTTTAAATTTAAGGTATGAAAGTTTTTTTTGTACGAAATTTAAGCAGGGGCAATATTTGGGGGAATTAAAAAAACAAATTTGAAAATGAGTTTACTCGGCTCCGTTTCAAAGATGATAAACACAAAGGCAGTGGTATCTCCGATATGTTATCGTCTATAGCATTTATATAAAGAAGAAAGTTTAAACATAGCATAACTCGTTATCCTTGCTCGGAAGTCTTCAGGTTTTCCCCACATTTTTTTGCATATCTTTTCGGTCACAAAATCAATAAATCTTCAAATCGCATAAGTTGGCAGCTCTACCACATTTCGACATTTGGGCAGCACTGCCAACAGCTGTTTGGAGTCATTCAAGTGCAAAAAAGTGCGTCTTTTGCTTAATTTTGGAATCTCATTGCAGTATAAAAATTACCGTGATAGTTTGCATGAAATAACACCAATGGGAAAGAATAAAGAACTATCCAAAATAATTAACTTAATTGAATTTATTTCGCAATTTATTGAGAAACGCTCTAAGAAAAATATGTCTTCTTTTTCGCGTTATGCGAAACATTTCGCCATTAATATGGCGAAATATTCTGGAGATATATGCTACTTACTTCCTTGATTGTTTTTATTGGCTTGCGCTCGTATATATCGCACCTCTTGTACCACAGAACTGGTCTTATTCGACTTGTATAAGATAGTGCTGCACAGAAATCGACGAACCCTTTCATACCTATGTCGCATTCTGTGTGAAAGACTGAGGACCAAATCCACCATAGACCTGGTCTTCGCGCTGTGTCAAATTCTAAAAAAAACCCACGAAAATCGAATCTCGTCGATTATAAAGCTGCATTCGATAGTCCGATAAGGGAACACCTGTATGTAACACTGTCCGAGTTCGGTCTTCCTGCGAAGTTGATCTGACTTTGCAGAATGACAATGAGCACCACCATTAGCTCTGTCAAGGTAAAAAATTACGTCCCCGAATTAGAGGTTACAAACAAGGCGACTATTTTCATGCAACCGATACTGCGGAAGGCTGGTGTACGTCGTTATGGCATAATTTTCTACAAAACTGTCCAGCTCCTTGCGTACGCCATTGGGAATTGCGTTTTCCGCAATCGAAAAGGCGTCGGCGAAACTGGGTCTTGCGGTTAACGAGAGGAAAGTTAGTGTATGCTGTCCACAAATAGGTAAGCGGACGGCTACACTTTGAAGTTGTCAAGGAATTCACGTACCTTGGCACTGTCAAGGAGATTAGGCGAAGAATCAAACTATAGTCTTGGTAGCAGATACCCATCAAGAGTGCTCTACAAGACGGTAATTCTACTGGTGCTTTGATATGGTGCAGCAGCATAGGTTATCGATGGATGTAGCTGCGACTGGTGTTTGAGAGAAAAATTCTTCGGAGTGGTAAGGACTATCGTAATCAAATGAACCACGAGCTGCATGAGCTGTACAACAAAATAGATTTCGTCCAGCGTATTGCGGGACAACGGTTGCTTTGGCTCGGACAGGTCGTTCCAGCGAGGTCGAAGCGAAAGTCGATGAAGACGAAGGGGACGACCAAAGCTCCGATGGAAAAACCAAGTGGGGAAGGACCTCTTTTTTGGAGTGACATGGGCGGGAGCTATCTAGATCGTCTGTAATGCGATAACAGGTTGGGATGGTTAAAGAAAACTAAGTTTTTTTTTTTCTTTTTTATTAAGTGTATTTTTGTTCTATTTACAAGCGAATATTTATGTTTGTAATTTGGCCCTCCGATGTGCCAAATCTTTATATGAAAAAGAAAAATTTATTTATAGAAAAATGAAGATCAAGTTTAATATAATACTTACCAAGGAGAAATAAAAAATATAAATAAATAAAAAATATATGCCTATATAGGTTGCTTCTTGTAGTAAAAAATATATTTATCTCTTGTCAATGGATTTTCTATTTTGAGCTTTGATTAAAAAAAAAAATTATTAAAAAAAAAAAATTTTTTTTTAAATTTACTTACTGATACCAGTACCACCAGTTTTCGATGGATCGAATGCCTCTTCTGTCGGTGGTGTATGTAGATCGTTCTTTTCTTGTTATAAAAAATATATAATGGATTTCTTGTACCTGTTTTTTGTTTTTGTTGTTTTATGTGTTGATATAATATTGGAAACTTTCATCTTACAAACTAAATTTATACTGAGCTCTAATGGAACTGTGTGGGGGGGTATCAAATTTTTGTTTAGTTTCTAGCCAACTTGTTAATATTTTTTTAAATGTAAATTATAGTTGAGTGGCAAATATATTGATATTGTAACTCTACGAGTTATCAGAGATATTACAGTGTATAGGGTGTGCCATCGGCTGTTTGGTTTGCTGAAATCAGCGGAGTCATAAGCTGCTTCGCTGTGTGCAGCCGGTACGAAAATGCGCTGCCAATCGGTTACAGTATGCACAGGCTTTCTTGCTTTATTAAGTACCAAACAGTATTTTCAGAGTATTTTCAGGCAGGACTTATAGACCATTTTCAGTTTTTGGTCTTTGCCTTGACTTAACCGCATTGTTCTCTAAGATACTCAATTTTTCGGCATTAGTTTGCTTGGGCCTTTTGACGGTTCAAAAAGTGTGTCGGGACTACAAGAGGAGCGCCCTTCAATACAGTACCACGTGTAGAGTATGATAAAAGCATGGCTGTAGTTGATAACCATGTCATCTTGGTTCGACTTGGAGTTGCGTTCTCAATTGGCCTCTATTGCCCATAAATTAGAAAAAGTAACAGATACACTTCGCTTCGAGGGAATGCATACCCAAAAGTATGCATTCTGAGTTGGTTCCGAAGAAAAATCTATTTCGGCTGATGGCTCTGAGCGCCGTTAGTTGGCGCATTGAACCAGACTCATTGTGTTATATGCACACTCAGGTTGCATTTTTGACCACCATGGTTTCAAGACAGGATTGACTCACCTGCCAAGTTAAATAAACTCTGCAACAGATCCAGCTCGACTTTCGGTTCAATGTAGAACGAAGCAGTCGAAACGGGTACATCTTCTTAGTTTCGGACTTTCGGCTTAGAACAAAAACTTATGCTTTTTGACTATACGGATGTAATATATCTCCCACAGCTTCTTATGTTGAATAATTACAAAAGGAATCTCGCATAAGATGAGTGCTATGCTGACAACGGCTACTTGGCAGTGCCATTTGCAAGCGACTTGGTTGATCTTTCATATGCTGTTCGACGAACATGGTGCGTCTATCAGCTAAGGTTGCACAAATGTTTTCCACATTCATCTTTTACGTTGTCTTTGCTGGGATATGGAAGAAATATGACTTTTTCAGCCAATATAATATAGGACACACCATAACCATCATCAGCTATTGCTCCTTCAATTCGATTGATACTTGAAATCTATTTTTGGCATTTGATAATTTGGTGTCTGACAAGCAGTAAGCGTGAATCGACTTCCAGGTATTTGAAAACAACATTTAAACAAAACGGATGACGGTTCACGTTCACACCTTCTATCCTGAGAACACAAATACATTCCCGGTTTTTTGCAAAGATTTTGTAGAGTCTTTATTTCCAGATGTCTGGTCGTCAACTCATCAACCACATAGAAGCGTCGACGCAAACTGTAGTAATTTCTTTGTATCGGCAGCCTGCAGCAGCTCATAAAATAGAAAGAAAGAAAGAATTCCAACTATCTTAGGCGACGCTATTTCTAATTTGTTCCCAACCAAAAAGCCATGGCACGTACAGTAACAACTTGAATCCTTATCATAAACTAAATTTAACCAAAAAAATACCATCATAAAGTAGCACGCTTTATAACTCTTCTCTACAGTTCCTTATTTCACCTTGAGTTGATTTATCGTGTTATACGCTTCAGCCAGCAGTGTCCATTGCTTAAGCTGCACTTCTTAGACGCTTGATCCAGAACTAATCCCCAACCTATTTTCAGTTAATTTTCAAGTCAGCAAATTTTCTCATAATTTTTTTATTTTTTCTTTTGTAAAATCGCTTTAAAGTTGCATTTATTTCTATAAATAAGTGGATGATTCAACTTCAGTCGTTGGTTGGCTCTTGGTCGTTGGTTCTAAGTGGCTGTCGCCGTCTAATGCGGCGATTGTTAAACGAAATGCAAATAAAGAGTCGGTCGGGTTTGGGCCAGGAGTAACCAACTCAACTTGGCATAGTTGCTGCATTACTGCCGCGTGCCAAGCATAAATCAGCTTGCAGACTGCGGCTTCAGATGGGCTTGTTTTTTCTTTTCTTTTCTTCTTTTTTTGTGTGGATTCTGCTGCTGCTGTTACCCTAGTCCTGCTCCAGTTGTTGCTCGTGTTCCGGCTCTTCTTTTAGCATGGTGAACGCCTCCTTGTCGACAGTGAGTTTGGTAACGCTCTCAAGCGTTTTTATAGTTTGCATATACAATTTCTTGGCTAATTCCTTGTCCTGGCCAGCCTCTGACGTTGGCGCTATTTCGCAGTCACTGCAAGTTGTAGTAGAACAAAAAATTCAAATGAAACAAAATCAGCGTAAAAATAACTTGGGATATTTTGGAGGGCAACGACTTGAAGTTGCACTAACTTTGCTTTCGCAGTAAGAACTATTATGCGCTTAATGCATCGAATAGTTTGGAAATTTAGTGGGAGCTTAGGTCTTTTTATCGCAGGTAAATTGGGCAGAGATTAGCAGAATAACCTTAACATTTATGTGAGGGCCATTGTGCACAATGTCTTTTCTATTTACCTCCACGTTATTATCTTTAAGAAATTATAGATTACATACTTTACCTCTCACTATCGCATCTCTTCACATCTGTCTTCGGAAATATTCGACTTTAGTACTGCACTCCTCAACTTTTTTCGACTTCAGCATTTCTAAAATTTCTAACGACTGACTTCAACAATTTGCACTTTATCACCCAACTTCTTTATAATTTTAGATTTTAACTCATCTAATAGCACTAATCCCTACCACTACCAATCACTCTCAACCTATTCGATGTTTTTAACAACTAATCATAGCTTCTTACGATACCTTTCTTTTCCTTACCGTAACCTACCTTGCGCTCGAGCTGCCCAACACCTCGAACAACTCCTTGTTACTGTTAACTTCCTCCAACAACTTCCCAACATTTTCCCTTTTTTTTTACCACTTGACGCTTGCTACTACTGTCTGCTGTTCCCTACCACTAACCACTGCTAACAATTATTTACAACTCTCTAAAATTAATAACATTCCTATCACTTCATTTTTTGTACTCCGTACCATATCTCACCGCTTCATTCCACACCCTACAGCTTCAAACCATTCCATAACACTCCCTGCCACTCTCGACCACTCCCTACCATTCTAACCACTCCTTATCACTCTTCACTTTTCCTTAGTTCTTCTTAACACTTCTTCCTATTCCCCACCAGTTCTTACCGAGTCTTCCCTCGTCCTAAGACTCCCCACTTTTCCTTACTACTAGACAGGGCATGACTACTGCTCCTTTTCACTCTCTCTATCACTAAATAGTACTTCTTCCCAATATTAACCATACCTTAATATTCAATACCACTCCTAACTACTCCCTTACTTTTTACCTCCACCTCTTTTCACCACTCACTATCACTTCTTACCGACTTTTACCACTTAAATACTACTCTCTAACTTCTTACTATTTCTTTCCAGTTCTTACCACTTCTCATCGTATGTCACTACACCCTACGACTTCCCATCATAACCCACCACTTCCAGATATTCCCTATCACTTTCTACCACACTCTACAATTCCTTACCTATCACTTGCTATAACAAACCCTACCACTCCTTTACTTGTTACCACTCCTTTCCGACTCTTAACATCTCTTAATACTACCACTGCGTTCATCTTCCAAACTGTCTCGTAACACCATTTCACTCCTATTGTACCCCACTACTCCTTCACTTCTTACTGAATCTTACCACTTGCTTCAACTTCCAAATATTACACAACTCCTTTCCACTTCTTGCCATACCTTGTAATTTAATGTATGCACGAGGGAAGGCCTACGCCATTCGGCACTGCGACTCGCATGGTGCCTCCATACCTTACAATAGTCTCCCACTCCTTGACTTTTCACCACTATTTAACATATCTTACCACTTTCTACCAATGGCTAATGCTCCCAAAACTCCATACTATTAAACTATTCTTAATTTTCTGCGTATTATGTATTCTGAAGACTGACATGATCAAAACGTAATTTACCGCATAGCAGATAATTTCGTATTTTACCACAGTACTCCCATGAACACACCTTACACAACCTAATGAAGCTTTACCCCAGCATTAAACACTTCCCCAGACTTATGAAATGTATTCTACCCCAATTTTCCAATGCCAATGCCACATCTAATCAATTCAACATTACCATCGCCTTGGTAGTCGAAATAACGCTGACAATTATTTTGTTTTAACTTCTAGACGCCGACATCAACTTTATTCCCACCTAAGAGAAATACTTTTGAATAACATTTCATCAGCTACTTCCTTACTTGAACCTAATGCAAAGCAACCCTTCGAAAGTGTATAAAATTATTCAACAAGAAACAAAATGGTGCTAATGCGGCATCAGTATGCTCCATCAGTATGCAATTCCTTACTCACTTGAAATATTCACCAGAGACCTGCTTCAGCTGCGGATCCGTGGCCAGACGTATAGCACATTGTGCACCTTCATAGGGATTCTTCATAAATAACCACATCCATGGGTAGGTGATCAGTTTAACGCAAATGGCGGACATTAGCGGTGAGCTGCAAAGAGAGAAAAATATATACGTAAGTCAAGTAAGCCACAATTTCGCTAATTTAATTTCCATTCAAAACAATTTGAAACGGGGGGAAAAAGTTCTTCAAAAAGTTATCAACAATTTTTGCCTGCTCATCAACAATGAAACAACAACAAAAGAAAAATCTCTTTTTTCATTGTTTTAGGGAAAATTTTTCGATTGTTGACAACAGCACAACGCCAGAAAACGAAAAAACCCTTTTGAATTAACAGAGTCCATTCCCCCGTTTCGCTTGTAACCCTAGATTGCGCAGGGAAGGAGGTAGGGAGTGTACGACGTAGGACGGTATACCTACCATCAAGCGAACTGTATGAAATGGCAGCGCGAATTGCCATTTCAAGTGGGGATTAAGGACTCGCGCACAATTTGCTTAGCTGTTGCTCTGCTTAAGGTTATTGTTGTTTTCGGTTGAATACACTTATCGGGAGTTACCTCATTTTGTGTGTGTGGTATGGGAAAAGGTCGAAAGGTGTGGATATTCGGGATATTTATTATGCTTGCAATTATTATAAAATTTACAGTGAGTTATAAGTTTTTTAAGGCCATGAGACAATACGCCTCGGGGTTGTCTGTTATTATTTATATTCTAACCTGTCGTGTTTCATCAGATATGTTAGTGTGTAATTATTGTAATTTTTTAGCTTAAAAAGCACTTTATGATCAATGAAATTGGGTCGCTTTTGAAACAATATTTCAAAAATTCTAAAATCTGCTTTGGAAGTCTCATAATTATTATGGTTTTTGAGGTTAAACGTGAAGTGGAAATTATGTTTTTTATATCAAAATAAAAATAAAAGAAAATCTTCAAGATGCATGAAAAAAGAGGAATACGTTGACATTTTGATGTTTGCGACTGCTTACCGGATCGGAAGACCATTACTATTGTAAAAGCGCGAATAACGTCAGCTCGCAACTATGGCGATCTATGAGCGGAATGCCTGCCGAAAGAACGCTGAGATCGCATATCCAGGAGCTTAATCGCAGGAGGAGCTTAAACGCAGGAAGAGCTTAATCAAATCGGATACGGTGAAGATTGCAACTGCCGATACTTTCTTCTGGGCGCTATCACAAAACCTTTGAGTCGCATAAGAATATCTGCAGCCAAACCAATTATTTTTTAGTAGAGTTTACGAATTTCAGGAAAAAATAAAACCTGCAGTCAGCTAGAGTGAAAATGAGCGCGAGAGCGCCAATTAGGTAAATAGGTGTGAGAATACTAATGCTCTTTAGAATGAAAGTCTGCCCACTGTTACATAATGCACAGGAAACGACAGCTAAAGAATTTTAAAAATTTGTACTTAATCGAATTTTATAAAATTTATATTGTGTCCCTCTTTAATGATTGATTGAAAGTTTTCCCCTCATCTGTTGTTACAGAACGAGCACAAAACGACCGCTAGAGAATATTCAATATTTGAACCTAACCCAATTTTAAAAAAATATGTTTGTCTTTTAGGCGTATACAGTGTGAAAAAAATCTGGAACAGTGTTATATTGCTTGAAAGACAATCTGAATCAGCCCCGGAAAATTCAAAAATAATTTGGATATACAGAAAGAAAAAGTCTCACTAGACCAGCCGCATTTCCCTTATGTGATACAGATTGTTGGGGTTAACCGGTTTGATGATAGAATTAAGGCTGTGGAGTATGCATTTTTAAGGAACGATATTAAAAAACTACGAGGAAAATTTAAAAAAATAGTCGCTTCCGACAGAGAATATTTTGAATGATCTATGTTTTGTTTTGTTCAAGCAACCTCTATTTTGAACAAATGCAAACAGATTTTTGGGGTTAAACGGTTGAATGACTGTATCGAGACTCTGGGGAATGCATTTTGATGCGATTAAAATAAAAAATAGTGCCTTCCGAAAGAGAATACTTTGAATTATGTACGTTTTACTTTTATTAAAAAAAAAAATCTCTTTTTTGAACGAATACAAATAGATATTTGAGGTTAAACGGGTGGTTGATTCGAGGCTAGAAAGTGCGCAATTTTTAGGGATAACATTCGAAAGTTACGAGAGATATGGGAAAAGAGAGAGAATACTTTTAAGAATTTTAAAATTAAGAAAAAAATGAAGTAATAACGAGAAAACTATAATTAAATCTTATACGCGGCTGATAAAAGCAGGAGGTAGTATTACAGTTAAAACTAATAAGATGCCAAAAGATCAGCGTTGACCAAGTTCGGTTCTCATAGTTTGTGATAGGGTAAAGATGCACGATTCGGCGGTTGAGTTATGATAGAGAAAGAGATGAATGATGATGATAGAGGTGATTATAATTAGCACATAAGACACGAAAAGGATCGTACAATGCGTAATTGGATCTACAAAATGGTAGTGCTAGAGGTCGAAAATTACGTGTTACTCTGAATGGAATCATAAAGGAAACTATGTTAAGGAGTTCGCTAGAGTCAATGAATTCGAGTAAAAACTTATGCAAAAATATCAAGCCGTGACATGTGCTACGATAACTTAGAGATGCTAATTTTATAAGGCATGATCGACAACCTCTACTTTGAATCCAAAAAAAGTTAAAAAAAATTCGAATCTATTTGAGATAGTAGCTATTAATATTCTTGAGTTTTTTCAAGTTTTTATTGTGGACACGAAGTGTGGGTACCGCATTTTACTGAGGATTCGAATGCGCAATTGACAAGCGTTGGTTATCCGCTGCTAGTTCTCATTTCAAATGTCACCCATGTCTTTAAAATGAAGTATAGTACTTATAATATGTGGTACCGTTTTTTAAGATTACGTAGATCCTAAACCGAATATCAATTCCGTATTTCATTTCTATTCATTTCTATCTTCAAAATCCAGTATAGTACTCATAATACGTGATACCGTTTTTAAGCTTACGTAGCTCCTAAAACGTATATCAATTCCGTATATCATTTCACACAATAAAATCCCCACCTAAGGGTATCTACGCATCGTTGTTGACACGGAAGCCAGCCATACAGTTTGCGGCTGTTGTCGCCGTTCCTTCGTTCAGTCACAATTGTGAACTCAGGTTCACCGACACTTGAACACGATAAAACGATAAATAAATAATTAATGCGTTTAACTTTTCCATTTACGCTTTTTCCGTGACTTGAGCATTAACTGCTTTTCATTTTCATTCATTTCAAAGCAGCTGAGCTCCATACACACGCACACACATAATCCCCCCCCCCCCCTAGCTCACATAGATACTGACACATACACAGCCAGCCCGACCCACACACACACACTCACTCAAAGCCACCACACAAAAGGCTTGTGTGTATACAACTAGATATGTGTGCGTGTGTGTGGCCTTTGTACACCAATGTATCTACTTACCAAGCTGAAGGTAGTGATGCCTTCTATGGCCTTTTCATAGCCCACCACAGCACAGCCGCAGGGATTGCAGGCGCAGCGGTAGCTGAAGCAGCAGCAGAAAAATATCTTGTCATTGCAAAAAAGGTTCATGTACCTGCATTATATGCATCTGATTATGCTATGCAAATGTGCAGCAGCTACTAGAGAGATACGTTGTTCTATGTGAGTGAACTTTGTAGAATGCACACCACACACACGTTGCACACACACGTTGCACATACGCACCGTTGGCCAACGTTCTGGAACCATGAACATGAGCATGAACATTTGTTTGCCCCTAAGGCTATGCACAAAATGCAGCAAATTAGAGAAACACTTTTATTTGGCAATTTGTTGTTGCTCCGCCGGCTTTTGCCAGTTTTTGTCCTTTTTTTGTGTGCTTTTTTTTTATTTCTCTCTTTTGCCTTTTGTACATCAATCAATTACGACATAAAAATGACCGCAAACATATGAGAGAAGGTAAAAAAAATCTGTAGAAAATGGAGAGAAGCAGCAATTGAGTGACAGCTTGGCACTCAAGTTATGCCAAGCAAAAATTTTCCAAAAATCATCGAAAATTGTGGGACAATGGAAATGAGTGATGCAATAGCGAATTTTGTATACACTTTTGAAAGGGTAATTTCAGCTCATGCAAGTGTAAGTGTGAGAATAGGGCTGTACCTCATAGAATGTTAAAGCTGAAAACTTGTAAGTAGTTTATGTTTTTTACAAAATTTTTAAGAAAAATCGTGAATGTGAGTGAAGTCCACTGTTGTCATAGAACTTTTTGGAGTTTTGTTCGAGCTGTAACTTGTTAAGCGATTAACGATTGAAGCGAAGAGCTGGAAAAACATTAATTTATCAAATTTGCAACTAGTCATAACGTCGTGAACAGCGATAATAATATAGGCGAACTTTAAGAAGTTAAGCAAACTAGAGGTAAAGACTCGAACTCAATAAAACCAAACATAACAATCAGTAACTTTCGATTCCCACCGCAGTCGGTTCTGCCCAAGACAGCTACAACAATACTAATCAGAGAAGAGATACGTCAACGAAATTCTTATGAGAAGGGCTCAATTCATTTGCGCAGTGTCCTCTCCAAGAAATTCTTTAATAGATTAACTTTCGTAACTTTTTATTCTATAGACGAAGCAACATTTAAGGAGCTGCTTTTAAAATGCTGCTTTTACGGCCAATTATCTCTTATGATAAAGTGCCAAAGTACATTTTTGATATAGAATGTGACTAGAACAGAAAGTTGATAGAATATTTGCGAACAGTTGGCGATTATTAGATGTTTTTAATCGACAACATAAATCGTTATATAATTTAAAAATGATGACATTCAATACAGCTGGAAAATTATCGAAATTTCGGCTACAAATTTACTTTATTTTTATTGAAAAATAGTTAATTAAAAAAATAGAGAGAGATTTTCTTCAATTTCAAACTCTTCGATGCATGGATGTTTTCTAGCTCTAGCCCTTTTTTCTAGGCTTTGACAGCCACGAGGCACGCACCTAAAGTTTCCATTTTGTTTTACTTTTTACACTTTAAATAAAAAAGTTGACCCTTCTTTTACTGTTTTAAAAATTGCATTAAAAATTAATTGTTGAAAATATGACAAAGGCTTAACATTAACAGGCAATTCCAAGTGGACTCTTAGAAAGTGCAAGTGGACTTTTAGAAAAGATCCGCTGCAGTCTTACTTACAGTCCATTCTTTTCTGTTAAGAATATAGTATTTTGATATACAATAGGAGCGAACTCTTTTATCAGGAAGAAACCCTTTCATATGTTATACAGCGATTCGCAACTCCTAGTGATCTGATAGCATTTTTATTTAACAACAAACTACTTTTTAAGTTCTAAGAGAATTACTGCCTATGGAAAACTTTCAGCTCTTATTGTGTTTCTCAATGATAGCAATGTATATTCCTTTGATGTGAATACACCAGCCCTGAATATAGTAGCCGATATTTTGAAGCGCCTGGAATGGCAGATCCTGCAGGACTTGGATGTCTGATGGTTCAATCATTTACTTTAATAAATGCTTTGCTACTATCTATTAACTATTCATAGTATTCATCGGTTACCAGAGTGATTACAGGACGCTGGATTGTTAATGTGCGGT
Organism: Chymomyza procnemis; assembly: GCA_035046065.1. Lineage (NCBI taxonomy): Eukaryota > Metazoa > Arthropoda > Insecta > Diptera > Drosophilidae > Chymomyza > Chymomyza procnemis. The sequence continues at coordinate 10,065,244 of JAWNOJ010000026.1, read as the reverse complement.
CAAAATGCATGAGTTATAAGCAAAACTATTTTCTGACGAAAAGGTTAGCATAGTAGAATCCTTCGTTTGTTTCTGCAAAACGGCAGTGGGACCCTTTCGATGGTTATGTTATGGTTGAAGTAAGCGGACTTTTTATGCCAGCTGCCAGCCTAGGCAAACCTAGCATAGTACTGTGATTATAAATATATTTGTCTTCCTCAGGTAATGCGCTGAATTGTGCAAAAAATATAGCCTACCTTTGGGGGCTGGCACACAAATGCTTACGAATGTTCGTAATTGCAAAATAATAACCATAAATTTAGGGAGTTAAGCGATTCCCTTCATGAAATAGAAAGGCTTCATCAAATATACAAGTATATAGGAGGCATTGGGGCCTCCGTAGCGAGAGGTAGGTAGCGCAGTCGTCTTCCTAAACCGGAAGGTTGGTGTTTTGATTCCATTCTGCAACATTGTTACATTTGTCTAGCATTGGAACAGCTAGCAAATACATAGACACACACTATTTAACTAGGAATATGTCTATTAATTAAAGCCACCGATGTTAGGCTCGAAGCTACGGGTGACTGTTCTCTTCGCACAGCTATTAATGGATATATCTCCATGCTCCAAGCCTTTGGAGCGATGAACATAGCCAAGAGAAATAAATTAATTTTTTAAGTGTTAGTACATTTTTTTGTGTATCTGTATGCGTCGTCGGGCTTTGAACTGGTTCTAAACTGAAATATGTTATCTTAACCCAAATAAGATTATTTGTACGCCCCGAGCTTGGGTTGTCTAGCTCAAAATTGACAAAAATTAAAGAAATATGTGAAATTCGTTGGAATCTTTAAGGGACTGCTTAGATTTTTGTGAATTTTTTTTTTACAATGTGGATTTGTTGCTGGAAAACTAAACTATTCCAACCTTAAGCTTTTTTCTAAAAAAACCATAATAATTATTCCCAATTCATTTCCCACGAATGAATCCATTACGAAATATTTGTAATTCAATTGACTCCTTGACCAACTTAGTATACATAATATCAGCCATATGCCCATGAACTAAACACCACACATCCCCATAAAAACACTTATCTTTATATATTGTAACGCTTATGCAACCCGGTAAGAGTACTAAAATGCATTCCAACGTCGAGCTTGACAGCTGTTTCAGCAGCTGCCAAGTCAGTTCTAGCCTGGCCACTCATCTTCTCCTGACACACTTATCTATCTTATACACTGCCACACACAGCCACACACGCTCATAAGTGTCCATATATGAGTGTTTTTAGTGTTGTGGGTTGAAGCTATAACAAAAGTTCAATTTGACGCTATAAAGCCTGTAAAAAGAAAATCCACTTTTAGAGGCAAAACATGTACAGAAAGTTGCAGGCGACGTGTTTAAACAACAACAACAACAACAACGGCAACAGGAACAAAAAGAACAACAACAATAAGGGCCAAGAACAGCAACAAGAATCCAAACAGCAGGAACATCTCGAACAAGAGCAACGTGAACAAGTTGATGAGCGCCGGCAGCCAATGGACAGGAAGTAAATGCATGTACACTACACATGTATACAGGAAGCAATACATGAGAACTAACACACACACACACACACACACACACACACGCACACACGGGCACGTGCATTCCGTCTCACCCACGTCCACTCTAGGTTACTTCCGCTGTTCGTTCGCCATTTTTATTGCCAGTGCACCCCTTCATCCGGTGCTCGCTCGCATGGGTTACAAACGTTACCTCCATTTTTACTGGCAGCCAGCATTGTTCTTGGCACTGCGCCTAGGTCACGTGCCTTAGCCTATGCTCAAGACAGCCAACACCGTGCACAGTGGTCGAAATTATCAAATAAGTAAATAAAATTGTATTGTAGAGTTTTGAATACTTGGGTGGGTATGTGTATACCAAAATCCTTTTCGTTTTGGGGTTGCATTATAATAAGGTTTCAGCATGGTGTATACTGACGTCATAAAAATCAAAATATTCACATTTTGTGTTTATATATTTCGACAACGGCGTTATTGAAATTTTTTCCGACTATCGCACATTATGGATCATGGTGTTTCTTAGCTAAGAATTTTTTGTCTAATTATATATGCGAGCCATCCAGTGTAATGCCCTTAGGGAATTTCAATAATTTTTAATCGATTTTATTCGGTTCAATATTTTTTTCTATTATTGTATTGAGCCACCTAGTTTTTTTCGACTTAAATACTATGGCCGTACTCTGCTCTGAAGTTAAAACCCTTGCTTGTTCTATACCAAGTTCGATTCAAATGTGTTGACAGTATGGAATTGAGTCGATTGGTATATAGTGGAGTCTAAATTTTTTATTTTACCAATAAGTGATACACAATATACCAAAGTGATACGGAACCGACTTTAACTTTTGCCATTTATTTTCTTTATATAAAAATTGGCCTAGAAATATGGGGGACTTCTAGTAAATTCAGTTTATAACTTATACATAAAACTCAATCTAAAATACTAAGGACATTAACAAATGCAATACGGAATGATGATATTCATCAGGACATTGATGTAAAAACGGTTACAGAAACATAAATCGAAAGAAGCTCTAATCACACATTGGGACTTCTTCAACACGACATTTCCATGCGTCTACGTGCCATGGGCAAAATCCTTATTGTTTTTATTACTAAAAAACAGCGGATTTAAGCTTATATATCTGGTATATAATATTATTTTTACTCTTTCTTCTTGTTTTGTTTTTTAATTGAATTTGTTTACGGTTTAAGTTAGAGTACATTTGTTATGCTCTCTCCTCGAATTATATAAATAAATTAAAAATAATACATTTTAACGCAGCAGGGTTGTATCTCTAATAATAGCTGTTTGAAGGGAATAGCAACCAATAGTTTATAGCCCAAAACAAATGACCTCTTAAATAAATACAGATTTTTATAGGCAAATAGCGCTGTGGTAAGCTATCCATAGATGCAAATTTTAATGCTTGAAGTTATAAATATTTATGGCAAAATTGTACAACAACACCAACTGTGCAGAGTAAAACTTTATAAGACTTAAACAATTAATTATTTCCGCTTACATTAATCTACAATTTGAACTACTGTTTAGCTTAATCCACCTTCCACTTCACATTTCCGTTTCGAAAATATAATTAATAAATTTCTGTTGCACACATCGAAAATTTCGACTACTGTACGCAGCCCTAGCCCCCCCTACATTTCCCACTCTCTTTCACTCACTCTACACCTTTGTTCTAATATTTTGTGCCTGCGTTTTATGTTCTTATGATTTGTTCATTGTTGGCAGTTCTTATCCTGCTCTTTGCTGGTTTTTATGCTGTTGCTTTCTTCATTGTAACTGGTTACAGTTAACTGTTACGGTAACCATTTGATTCCTTTTCTTGTTTATTTCTTTCTTTCTTCCTTTTTTTTTTTGTTTTTACTTTCTTATTTGGTTTTGCTCGATATTGGTATTTTGCAAATTGTAATGACGCATGTTAACAATGTCTGTTGGCACCCCCAAAAAACCAGCAGCAAATCCAAACCAAATCAAATGCTCATGCACAGACATGCTATCATGATGGATTATGCTTCCGAGTTTTATGGCATCTGAACCTTTTGGGGGACTGAATCAGCTGCAAACTGGCCAATTCCTTTGCTGCTTTCATGTGTAAAGTTGTACGCATACATAAGTCATATATAAATGAAACATTTGTTATTGTATAAAATAAATAAATAAACAAACACGTGTCTATTCTGCTTGTTATCGAGTGTGGCATTACAAACGTGCAAATACCTCCCAAAAAAGCTGCAAAGTTGGGAAGAGTAGATGAGCTTTAATTGGCGCTGAAGGGATACAGATATTGAACTACAATATTTGACTTATAATTTTGTGTTCGCCATTTTGCAAGCAGTATCCCCAATTGCTGATCGATAATAATCGATTAAAAACGATACACAACAATCGTAGCCAATGGTCTACAATATTACTGCAACATAGGTTTCTGTACACGAATTCAGCTTTTGACCCTATTTCGCATAATTGGCTGCAACAATTGTCTTTTTTTTACAAATTTAAAGAAAAGTTTGGCTAAAGCTTAAATATTGCTCATATAAAGCAGGAACGTATCCCGAGTAGATTTAACTCTGCAAGAATGTTGATTTTGACGTTGAAGACCGGAAGGAAAAAGTTTTTCGAAGATGCAGAATTAAAAGCAATATAACGTTTTATCGGTTTGCCGTATATTGCCCGTAAGCAGGGTCAAAAATGTTACGTCACTGATTTGCTTGGTTTTAATATAAAAATTCATTAACTTTTGGAAATGCACAAGTATTGCTTCAATTTACTTTAAAACTTGTCATTTTAACTTATGAATTTAGTTTACTATCAATACACAGTTTAAATTGGTTTATCTTAAAGCAAACTTCTTTAACACTTATAGAACTGTCGTATTAACTTTCATCATGAGATGAAGGACGATTGATATGCCTTCTGTTTCAACATTACATTATGATCTTAACCAAGTGTCGAGTAAATATGTATATCATACTTCAATGCGCAACCCTGAATTAGTTATGTATTATTTTGGTTTTATTTAGTTATAAACTAAAAATTGTATTCTCTAGTATATTTATTTGTATTCCCTTTTTTTAAATATTTTAATACAATTGCGTTGTTCAGTTCAGATGCGAATTTTGACAAACTTCTATCAAGGTTTCCGTAGTGTAGCGGTTATCACGTGTGCTTCACACGCACAAGGTCCCCGGTTCGATCCCGGGCGGAAACATTTTTATTTTATTTTGAAGCTAATTTTTTAAGTTTGAAAAGAACTGCCAGTAATTGATTGAAATCAATTTTTTTTTTTTTTTAATTTGTTTCTCTCAAATTTGCTCTGTCACAACTCCCCTACTGCCCCGCTTTACCAATCGATGCATGCTTGCTGAGCATAATGAGCAAGTAATTGCCGCTCACAAGGTAATTGCAACAACAAAATTGACATAAGTGCAAAGCAACAAACAGCACTAACTGCGACGAAACGCAACTCTAGCCAGCTCTTTCTATTGCATTACGCACAGAACTTGCAGCTGAGCGCTGTGAGAGAGACCGATCATTGCATGCCAAATGCAAACATAAATGCGCTCTCGTTCTCTCACTCTTTTATTTGCCTTTGCATTCATCTTTGCGCTCTGTCTAATGGTTAATTGCGCTCAAAAATGTACTTCAGTTTGACCTTGGCCAAGTGAGCGCGAACACGCAACGTTTAAAGTTGGCGGCATAAACATTGCATCAATTATAATTATTATGTGCAGGCGGTATAATAATAATATTAAATAATAATAATAAAAGCTAAAGTGCAGTGAGTTGAGTGCGCGCATGTGTGAGACGTTTAGCGAAAGCAATGCAGCAGCCAGTGAGTGTGAAAGCGAAAGCAAATATGTGTTTATTTTTTGTACTTGTTTTTTGCAAGTGTAAGTGAATACAATGAAGTAGCTGCTGTGTGTGTGTGTGCTCACGCGGGTGTGATATGTTGTTGTTCTTATTGTCTGCCAAAGCAGCGCTGCAATTTGTTTTTGTTTAAAAAATGAAAAGCAATTTGATTTTTTTTTGTTTTTTTTTTGGAAGTGTAAGTGTGTGTGTGTATTATGCGTATATGTGTATGCGCTCATGCGCAGCTGCTCTAGTGTGCGTTAAGTGCAATGTTTTTATTGAGTTCAAGTTGTTTATCAAATTAATTAAAAAGCAGTGCAGCTCAAAGTAGCGACTCGCAAATGGAAGTGTATTGAATTATGTTGAGTTTTTATTTTTTTTTGGCGGAATACACTAACGTTGCTCTTAGGCGCACAAAGCGTACATCAGGTTCATTCAGTTGTATGTAACAGAAAGGTTGATTGTCATGTACATAAAGTAAAGTAATGAAAATTTCAACTTTTTTATGTTTGTTCAGCCAACGAAAATTTTAAAATTTATCAGAAATCTTCTTTGGTGCAGTTTTATACAAAATTGTATTACCATGTACAGATTGTCAAGAAAGTGATTAATTTTTACTTTATATTTGAAAATCAAGAAAAAATTTTCGATATCGCAAACATCTGCAGCAAACGTGTCCAGAGTATATAGCAATATGGTGAGGGAAAAACAAGTAAAAAGCTAAGAGAAACACAGATATCATATCCGTAAACGACATCTGGGAGATCCTAAGAAACAACTTTGAAGTAGTACTATCTACATTTTATAAAGATTAAGTTTCTTCTGTCATCTCCTCAAAAGTTTATAAAGCCAAATGCTTGAGATTTTTGACTTGCACTGGAAAGCAGCTCGAAGACGTAGTCGCAGTGTACCTCAAAAACGGTCGTTGCTGCGTTTTCCTGTGGCAGCATCCCTGCATTGTCTAGTAATATTATAATAATGAAACATACGCTTTATGTCTAAGAAAATCTTTATTTCTTAAAGGCATTAGCGTTTCAATTCAAGTCGAGGAATCTTTGTAAGCTTCGAACAGCGTTTAATTGAGGTACTCCAATGCAAAGTATAATTTTGTTTCATTTTTCAATAACAAAATACTGTTTTCTTAAACTCGCTCAGTTTTTTATATGCGAAAGGAGGTATCGTTATTAAGACAACGAGAATTAATAGCATAGCCAAGTCAGGGCATAATTTTGATTGTTTTTTGTATTCGCATGGAGGTATGGTTATTACGACGACAAAAAACATTAAGCAAAATGAAAAGATAAACCAACGTTACACATTTTGAGCGAATAGCCAAGTAAGGGCCAAGTTAGGGCATAATTTACTTAAATTTTTTATAATCCAATTATTTTGTGTAGAAATTCACTACGTTTTTTGTATTCAAAAATAGGTATCGTTATAAGGACGACGAAAATAAACTTTATTCAAAATGTAGACATATCTCAATTTTGCTGATAGCATAGCCCAGTCAGGGAACAATAATAAAAATATTATTCACTCAAATTCGATTAGTTTTTTGTATTCATAAAGAGGTAATAACGATTAAGAAAAATAAAACACATCATTCAAAATGTAGAGTTATCGCGATGTTACGAATATTGAACGATTGATATGCCCAGTCAGGGCATAATTTAGTTAAATTTTTTATAATCATTTGTGATACAAATTCGGTTAGTTCTTTGTATTCAGAGAGGTATTTTTATTAAAAAAAGAAAGACAAAAATAGCATTCAAATGTTATAACTTCTCCCCAGTGCTCTAGTAATATTCGAATCCGTTAAATAAATCTAAAAAAGTAACTAACGTTAAGAGGCAGAAATTAGACAATGTCCCAATAAATTGACAATTAAAGACACATATTTTCGATGTGATCTTTAAATTTGACATGCGTGCCTCCAACATTTTGAATGATGCTTGTTTAGGCAATCTTCCAAGGTTGCACGGTATCGTCATTTACAAGCTGTCTCCATGCGAGCAACGCACTTTTGCTGGTGCTATGAGCAAGAGTATGCTCAACATGATGCGCCGCTGCTATTCCAAAGATTTCATCGTAGCACCTCCATTTATTCTTGATAAGAAGGGTTTGCCCAACATGGTGCACCGCATGCTTTTCTACGTTTTCATCGTAGCACCACCTACTTTTTTCTTAATTACCTGAGCTACGATTTGACTGAACGTCAACATGCTGCACTGGCGCATACGAGACGCTCCAAAAAATTACTAACAAATTGTCTTCTATATTAAATTAATAATAAAAACCTGAACCCACAGTTCCAGCTATGAATAAAAAATAATATAATATAGATGGACCACTTTTATGTAGCAGCAGTGAAAATAGTTTATAAATGTTAACAAAAATTGTCATTATTATATTGCAGAAATATATTTTTACCGACCTTCAATAAAGGTTTATATTTTTTTTAGCACTCAAGTAGGCGCTATATGAATGTCAATTAGTTGTTTTATGTGTATAAATTTTTTTTCAACTTTAAACTTTTTCAATTTAATACACTTTTACTTTTTAGTAAGAAAACATTTAATATTTTTTTTGAGTGTATCAATGTCGTTTAAAATTTGTGAAAAAAGAAGTCGCTACTTTGCCAAACATTTCGTTGCAGTTGTTTTAAATAAAATGCAATTTTTCTTATGAAGCAAAAAAAAAAAAAATAATAAATCGTGTAATTTCCTATAGCGAACGCGTCGTGCAAAAACTCGTTCAATATACATTATTTATATAAATAAGCTTAAAAGTTTATAAAAAAATGTTGGAACACAGCGGGTAAGTAACAGCTTTTTTTTGTTTGTTTAACAATCATTGATTCACTATTTTTTTTTTGTTAAATAAGTTCAATGAATTTATGCTTTTCTGCTTAAATTATAAACACAACAAAAAATTTGCATATTTATTATTTTAATTAAAAATCAATGGTTTATATATGCAATTTATGCAGTTGTTTATAAGCAAAAGAGCATGTACTATGCATGAATATTACGCATACGCAGCATTGCTCAGCGGACTGGAAAGCTAAAGATGAACATGAACATTGCTTGTGGCAACTGAAGTGCACTTGTAGTTGTTGCTGCTTTAGTTTTGTGGTTTCATGCACGCTGCCTGGCCATCAATCAATTGCGAAAAACGGGGATTGGTTGAATGTTTTTAGAACGAATGACAGCTTGGCTCTCAAGTTGTGTCAATCCAAGATACTTAAAAAATCAAACTCAAACAGTTTCAACTCGAAACTGACATTGTGAGTGGCTTAAGCAGGGACCAAGTTGGTGAGTTTTGCACAGAAGTATAGCTTTGGTAAATCCCTTGCCACACTCCAATTGAACTACGTGGTCAGCATGCTGCTACGGCAAAGCGCCACTATAGTCAAGTATATATACCATTTGCCTACTTTGCTACGTTTCCGCCTCAATTACTGCTACAGATAAGCGAGACTATTTGGCGTCTGAATACGTTGAATGTGTGAAGCTGCAAGCATTTTAGGGCAGCCACTGAAGCTGCCGGCATACGCAAATGACCAAATCTTTCAAGCAACACATTGTATCACTCAATCTGCTTAAAATCGCTTTTTAAGCTTCAAAATTTATTGTTTTCCGTTCTTGCAAGCATTCCAAGCTGTCTCGACTTAACTTACTCTCTTACTTCTCACACACATCAGCCAAGTCGCACATTTTTTGTGCTCAGCTACATTACTCGCATTGCAATGACTTTATCTGCATTCAATGAGAAATGTTGCCAACTTGGTATCTCAAAAGTATCTAATTTGTAACTGCCAAAATGTTGCAGCAACCATTGTGATTTGCAACTCAGCGGGAGGACATTGCATGAAGTGTCGTCAATAAATCTAACATTAATTTTGTGCTGCACTCATCACTATTACCGGAAATACAAGCAGGAACTTGGAGGAGTCACTTGTCACTCGAATTTGAGTTGCTGATGCGGCGCACCGGGAACAAGCAGGCCAACAACCAACTAGGCGCCCACGGTTATAACAACAACAACAACGTCGACGACGAGGACGAGGACGACAACAAACACGGCTAGGACTTAAAACTGTCAGCAGCGTGTGGCCGGGTCATAACTCACAACAACAGCCGACAACAAGCAGTGTGGAGCAGGGGAAGTTGGTTTTGGGGGTAACTAAGACAGCCACAACAACAAAGTTGGCAAGTGCAATGTGCAAAGTTGAACTTTGACACCAGCGCTCATTTTGACAGTGCCCCAAGTTATAGGCGCAATAGGCTAAGTTGAAGACAGTGGCGTGTGCAGCAGGGGGACTTGGTGTGGAATTAGTTGTCGCGGTTAAAGATAAACATTGCGATTAATTAAGCAAAATTTTGTATTTAATGTAGACAAGTTTTGTTTTGAAAATATGGCTGCCTCTTAGAGCAGCAGTGGGCAGACTCTAATGCATGCATGGTATAATTTGTAAAGGTAGCGCCAGTAGAAGCAACGCGCTCATGCCAATGTTGCATACTTAAGTTCGTTTGCAAGTTAAATCGCTTTTGATTTGGTTGTGCGTGCGTTAATTGTCGAAACGCCGTCAGCAAAATAATTGCGTGAATAATTAATGCATTTTAAAATGCGCATTCCATTGTTTTCATTTTTATTGTACAATTTAACAATTTAATTTAAAACTTAATTCTTCTCTTGAATAACTAATAACTTTCGATTAAATAACTATGTACATACATATATTTATAAATATGTTATGAGTTTTGAATTACACAAACATTTCTAAATTGTTATTGTTTGGGGGAGACTGCAGCGCTACATAATTTAAAACATTTAAATAAGCAGAAGTTAATGGTATATGAATTTCTAAACCTCCTTTTTTTCGAATAACCTGAGTATTAATAACATTAAGAACAAAAGAGCCAGCACATATAAGCAATAAAGCCTCAAATAATGCATGAGCCAATAAATGAAATATTACTTAAATAACAAAAACATTTATGAATAAGTTTTTAAACCTAAAGTCTATTTTTCCTGAACATTTTTTCATACGTAATTGAGACCAAATATGAATATATTTAAAAAATATGTAAATGTGGCGCGGTAGCGTACTCGTCTCTAAACTAGAAGATCGCTGCTTCGATTCCACCCAGCAGCACTGACATATCTAGCAAGTAAATAAACCCTATTTGGCTAGGACATTGTCTTTTAATTAAAGACACCATCGTTCGGATTAAACTATACTCTGTTGGACTCTCTTCGCACAGCTAATTATAGAGATATCTGCATGCTCCGCCTTTGAAGCAATGACCATAGTTGAAGAAGAAACGTAAATTTTTTTATGGCGTTATGTTATGTTTATAAAACAGTAGGCGTCTGATCTTTTTCAGCAGCTATTATAGAGATTTCTCCATGCTCCAGCTTTGCAGCGATGATCATGGTCAAGGGGAATAAATTTATTTCTGCCGTTATTCTAGGTTGAGTTCAGGTATTCACACAAAACTTGATCATTATTTGTCTCAGCCTCAACCGCCAGATGGCGCCAGCACTTTTGGTACAGAGTTATGACAGAACAAATTTTTGGATTTCTAACAGGAGTGAAATGAAATGAGTGTTTCAATATATTGAAGAAAATTTCTTTATAAAGTGTACTTTTTTATGAAGTTAAGCAAAATACAAAAGTCGCCATAGCAGTTTGAGTTCACCACACATTAATTGTTTAAGTCTTTGCTTCAGCCTCACCGTTATCGCAAGATGGCCCCTGCACTTTTCGTACGTAGTTGTAATAGGAGAGAAAAATTCTTGTTATTAGGAAATCGAATAGTTCTGTTTTCTAACAGCCTAATAAGAAGCAAACGTCAATTAATAATGACAACGATAAATAAACACATTTTCTAATATTTGGACTGCATATATCCCTCCATCTTACTACTAACAAAATATATGAGGTTTTATTTTTCACGATCACATGCCACGCAAAACATACAAGGTTTTTGCATATGTAAGCTACTGTCGATACCTTTCATAATTTAACCGTGGCACAAGTGTGTCAATGTGTCAACTATCTCATATACATTTGCTACTGTCGGTACCTATAATAATTATACCATGACGTAGGTGTGTCAATGTGTCAACTTTCTCACGTATTTGCTATTGTCGATGCCTGTCATAATTGTACCATGGCACTGGTCAATGTGTCTAGTTTGGCTCAGGTAATATCAACTATCTCATATGCATTTGCTACCGTCGATATCTTAATAATTATACCATGGCATAGTAGTATCAAAATGTCAACTATCTCATAAGCATTTACTAATGTCGGTACCTGTAATAATTATACCATGGTGTAGGTGTGTCAATGTGTCAACTCATTCACGTATTTGCTACTTTCGATGCCTGCCATAATGTGTCAACTATATCATTCGCATTTGCTACAACCGATACCTTCATTAATTATACCAGAGCGCAGGTGCTTCCATATATCAACTATCTCACACGTATTGGCTTGATTGTCGCTCTCGCGCTCATTCGCGTGACTTGTTAGCTGCGCTGCTTACTTATACTTCAAGTTCGAAGTAACTTTGGAATTTAGAGCAGATTTTTTATTTGGAAATATAATTACAATACAAATCGAAAATGAAATCTAGCTACAGCATGGTAGTAATTCCCACACTTCTTAAAGACATCCTTTCACTCATTTTCTGACCTATAAGCTAATATTCGAAAAAACTATGCGAATTTAGGTTGTAACTCATTTCAACAGAATCTCTTGCAAAAAAATTGCTCTACTTCACTGTCCTTAAGCGTATCTATGTGTCTGTGTGTTAGGGTATCCTTGGCATTTTAATTACCGCATTTCTGTGTGTTGTTACATAAGCAGCAACCGAGTGTCCAAGTATGTGTGAGTTCGTTTCTCTTTCTCGTTCTCTCGATGCCAACTTATCTCAACTGCCGCCGCCTGGCTGGGGCTGTAAGTTAGTGCAGCTGTCGCTCATTGTCATTGTTGTTGTTCTTATTGTTGCTGCCATCTTTGTTGTTGTTATATTATTATTGTAGTTGTTGTTGTTGTTGTTGCTGTTGCATCTACTGTGCCGCAATTTGCAACTGTTTGTCGTGTTTTCACGTCCTTTTCTGTGTTTTGTGCAAATTTCATTTTTTATGTTCCTTATTCCCATCATATCCTTACACATACTACAAGATAGCCAATTTGTATGCAAGCTTAATGCACATGGCTGCTGTTGATGCTATTGCACTCCCTCCGCCCCCACCGCACTGCCCCAGTATTGCCGTGTATGAACTTGAACCAGCAGCAGCTAGCTTGGCTCTTTGCTCTCATTTACTCATTTCCCTTTTTGCTTTGGGTATCTAGTTGCTTTTGACACTTTTTTTTTCTCCTCATTTTGTGTAAAGTGCACTTTGATTTGTTGTGCTCTCGGTGAGAGTATATACATTTTGTTGTTGAACTTGCAGTGAAAGAGAGTTGATTGAGGAAGAGCGAAGAAGCATCTGACGGCATCTGTGCCAGCGAATATGGCGTGGGTGTCACTGCTCCATCGAATTTCAGACTAGTCTCAAAAGGGGTTTTTTCTTTTATAACTTTAGAACGCACCTATAGGTTGTGGCCGAACATTGTAAGTACAATCCCTTAAATGCCTACTTACTTAACCTAAGATTAGTCTGGAAGAATTAACCCAATCTACGTTAAAATGCACAATTAAAGATTCTAGATCAGTCGAGTCTGGAAAGATTCATAGAATCTTTGTCAAAATGCACAATTAAAGTTTCTAGATCAGTCAAGTCTGGAAAAATTAATCGTATCTTCGTCACAATGTACAACTTAAGTTTCTAGATCAGTCAAGTCTGGAAGAATTAATCCTATCTTCGTCAAAATACACAACTTAAGCTTCTAGTTTAGTTGTGTTTGAATAAATTTATCGAATCTTTGTCAAAATGCACAATTAAAGTTTTTAGATCAGTCGAGTCTGGAAGAATTAATCCTATCTTCGTCAAAATGTACAACTTAAGTTTCAAGATCAGTCAAGTCTGGAAGAATTTATCCCATTTTCGTCAAAATACACAACTTAAGATTCTAGTTAAGTTGAGTTTGAATAAATTGATCGAATCTTTGTCAAAATGCACAATTAAAGTTGCTAGATCAGTCAAGTCTGGAAGAATTAATCCCATTTTCGTCAAAATGTACAACTTAAGTTTCTAGTTCAGACGAGTCTGGAAGAATTACTCCCATTTTCGTCAAAATACACAACTTAAGCTTCTAGTTCAGTTGAGTTTGAATAAATTGATCGAATCTTTGTCAAAATGCACTATTAAAGTTTCTAATCAGTCAAGTCTGGAAGAATTAAATATATCTTCGTCAAAACGCACAACTAAACTCAAATCTTATGAAAACCAGGAAATCCATTTGAAAACTTATATGAAACGATTGGAAAGATCTTGTTCTTATCTTTTTAAGATAAACGAGACAATAGCATTGAAAATGTCATAGATTGATGTAAAATGTATATATCATCAGTTGATAAAGATGTGATAATAGTTTGAAGATTATTAAAAAATTGCAGTCTCCATCAAGTCAAGCCCCACATTGTGAATGGATTGTAATGTGCTTGGCGATGAAGCCTCTATGTTACAAGCTCCTTCGTTAAACACTTAAATATCTCGATCATTTTAGAGGCAGTCACCAATAGTTGTCACAACAAGACGCATGAGAAGATTCCAAAATCATTCAATTGTACAGTTATCCATTATGAAGATATAGAAGAAATCGGCGCTGATGCTGAAGATTCAACAGCATTTAATTTTTTTCTTGCCGGAAACACATCATATAGTAAAAATAAGCTGTGTTTCTGTATTTAAAGTTTCAAAGCTCCAAAGTGTCTTCTCAACATATTTATTCTCAAATGAAAATCGGTACGATACGTCTTATTTTAAAGTTGCAGCGCTTTAAAATTAAAGTCTTTATCTACTCAATATTTGTATGCTTTAATAAAATTCGGTACATTCTTCATTTCTTTTCAAACTAACCAGTTTATTATGAAATATTTCTTTTAATTAAAAAGGAAAGTTTAAATCTTACTCTTGAAAATGCTTAATTGTTTTAACTAAAAACTTCTCACCACATTTTGTTGATGCAAAATAGCTCGTCTGACTTTTGGGAAAACAGAATTATTTATCTTTAACATAAAATGAAACAATCAAATATTTCTTGGAAATATGTGAAAAGTCGATGAAAATTCTGAGAAACTAAATAACATGTGTGTGTTTCGCAAGTAGTCATAGTCATAATTATAAAAGCAGTAAACGTTGACCTACTTTCGTTTGCGCAGTTCTGGAAAACTTTAATAAGCTTTTAAAATTTCGTAAGAAAAAATTCATGAAACCACAAAATTCGCAACGCAATTTGGCAATGGCTGTTATATTAAACGCAGGTTAAATAATACTATTCGATTAACGCCTGTGGGTTGTGATAAACTATGTTAAAATTAAAATTCTTGTTTTTGGTTATTTATGAAGATATAGCGATAGAAGCTTGAACCCTCCGAGTACTACCATCGCAAGAGAAATTGGTGTATGGCGCGTTAAAGTCTGAAATTTCGACAAAATCTGGCTGCTTTTCGCGATTAAACGCAATAATTGCTAACGCAATTAACTTGAAGCACGCGTAGAGCGGTGAAGCGTGTGTGCTTCGCTGCGTGAGGATCAAAGACGACTTCGTGCCGATGACAGCAACATCAGTCATCATCGTATATCGCCTATCGATATGAGTGCTGCCATATTGCCTTAGCCTTTAGGTGTTGCCACTTTCAAAAAGCAGTAACGCCATTCGCCAGCTATAAAAATATTCTTAAAAATTTTAAAATAGCAATAAGATTATTCTGGCCAATCCAAGATGAAAAACAACTTAATCAGCCCATCATCTGAAAATCAATAGAACTGCTTTGCGATGAACGATGCTTCCTTCTTCGTCAGGGTATCCAGCACTGGGCCCAGTTTCTCTTTACTATTTATACAAATTGTTTGCCAAGTTGCTGTGAGCATTACCCAATAAGTAATGTTCTGGGCTGGAATACTGGTGCTCTATGGTCGGGTAGCCCAACTCATTTTAAAGCTTACATTGCATTTACCCTGCAGTATTTGCTAATCTGTTACCTTGGTTGACTGCCAAGTCTTTTACGGAACCGCCAACATTCCCGCCAGCACGCTCTCGCCTACAATTTGGCAACTTTTTGATTGCATCAAAATGTGCCGCGTTGCGCAGCACAATTCGCTCAATCCCTCTAAATGCTCCCAATCCCCACTATTTCTGGAACCACAAACGAAATGCAGCTAACGCGAACTCTTTGCTTAATGAAAGTGCAAAAGTTTTCCCAGTCAGACGCCCGCGAAATGAGCTTAAAATTTTGTTGCACTTTACTCTGCCACTTTTTGGGGCGCTGCGACGGAGTGGGAGGTGCATTCGGTTTCAATTTCAATTTTGGTTTTGGTTTTAAAGCAATTGAAGCGTTGCGCTGTTTCACAGCCAAAAATGTTGCAACAATCAAATGGGTTTTAGGCTAAATTAAGTGCTAAAAATAGATTTTTAATAAAAGTTGATGGGGTTTCTTTTTATAATAAAGTGTGAAAAGTTATTATATTTTTAGTTTTTAGGCATTGCCTAGAGCAACTTTTTGCTAGGTTGCTCAGCTGTGAAGCTAAAACTAACAAAGAGTCTTGGACATTATTTAATTTATGCACAAATCGATCGTAACTTAAGAAAATTATCACGTCTTCTGCTTAATGAAGCAGTTTTCCACTTGAAGAAAGTTTTTATTTAAGGGTAATCGATTGTTTCGGTTGTATTATTATAAACTTGTCTACTGAAAGCGTGTTGTTGTGCTGCTCAACTATTTGAATGAAATGATGAAACCTTCGCTGCATTTGCATTCATCAGTATGATGTGCAATCAACTGTATGACCGCCTGCCCAAACCTTAATATCTTTATAAAAAAGAATTATTAAGTATAAAATATAACAGAATATAAGAGGATAAACGAGATTTGGATTGTTGATTTGGTTAAGTAAACCCAAAATAAGTCTTCATAAATGGACATCTTAGAATCGTCAATGATATGCGGATGATTATGTAAATTGTTAAATTCATTTCTGTTTTAACTTCGTTAAAGAATACTCAAAGAACTTCAAACAAAATAATAGTCTGAAATGAAGAAAATACGTCAGTATGATGAAATCGCGGAAAGGATTTGAATAATCATGGAAGTAATCCAAAACGGGTACCAAGATCTGGTAAGCAGTCTATTGGAATTAACCCAACACATAATGTATCTAGAAGTTTTCGTTTTCAAATTGGATTCATCACTTTACAGAAACGAATTGATATTTTCGAACTTATTAATCAACCTCAGGAGATAAGTCGTACTAATTGAGGTAAAAGGGAAGCAAACCCACTTACTAATTTTGTCATCCTGAACATAACTACAAACGTAATAGCTGTTTGGATTGCAAAATTTATAATATATCAAAATCAGACTTGTTGGGTCAATATTGATATGAAATGAGAGTCGGGATTGCAACATTTTTGAAAAGTTCATCTGAATTTTCCTGCCACCGACAAGTCCTTGGTAGTCGCCTGTCCAAACGTAGACAACTTTGTCTGAGTTTGCCAGCTACTGACAAGTCCATGGTAGTCGTCTTTGCTATTCGAACGCAGACAACTTTGGCAGAGTATTATGAATTCGTATAATTTCATAGAAAATATTAGTCAAACAAAAAGGATATTTAGTTTGTTAGTGAAGATATCGTAAAGTGTTTTGAAACCGAAACTTTTTTAAGATTTCAAGTTACTGAATTTAGTTTGACTGTGACACACAACTACCATAAGCCTGATCGATAAAAAAGTGGATGACACAAAACTCGACTATTCTCTTCAAAAGTATCCTAGTCAAATTTTGAAAGCATAAAAATCTTATATATCTTAAAAATCTAATCTATATTTATATATATCCCAGTTATTGAATTAAGCTTGCTTTCATAGGTATGATTGACTGTAGCAGACAACCATAAGCCATAACCAATCGAGAAAAACCCGATAGCGCCAAATCCACGCTCGAACCAAATCAAAAAATGGCAATGGCAAAGCTAGTCATAAATATATGCTCCATTTACCTATAGAGCACCACGGCTTCTTCTCTTCGAACAGCTATAAATAGAGATATCTCCATGCTCTCCATAAGCCATCATTATATTGCAATCACTTTTGGGACCATTTTGCCAAAAACTCAATGCATATGCGCTCCGGCTGTCTTATAGCTATTCAAAACATCCTTTTCAGGCTAGCTTTTTAAGTCGATTAAAAAAATTCAATAGGAAAACAGACAGCACTTTGGAGGAAGCTTTAAGACTGGGAAAAACCTCTTGCCGCAAGTGTATTGAAAGCCATGGCGATGTCTGTACTATTTTTGGTGGAAAGCCTATTCCCAGTAAGATCTAGCAGGAGTCTTGAAGCTTAGTACAATTAGTTCAGGTGCCTTTTTGAAAGACATCAGTTAAATATAATAATAATATTATTATAAATGTTTTGGAAACCGTATAGAGAAAAGTCAGATTGTCAATGTATTTTCAAGTTCAATCAACTTCAAGAAGTTTCTTAATGATTGATGCATTTATTTGGTTTTGAAACTCAGTTCCAGATAAAAAGTTTTCTCATTTTACACACAAACCAATTTTTCAAGCAAACTCCATACTTACGTCCAAACAGCCAAACTTAAGCTGCATTTTTAAGTTAAAAGTCAACCAGGAGATTTCATCTCCTTGCAGTGTAATTAAAATTCCACTTGACCCAAAATCACCTAATCTATAGTTTTGAAAACTTTCGCAATTGTTTGTTATTAAAATGTTGCAACTTTGGACCACCATGGTCCCGGCTTAAGGCAACGAGGAAATTAAGTGCAACGTTAGAGAGTCTTTTTCAAAGGATTATACTACAAGCATAGTTGCACTTGGCTTACTTACTTGCGCAGATGCCGTGTGCCACGCACAAGTCCTGGTGTACAGCAGTTGACCGTGACCGAGGTATCTGCGGGGAAATCAGTGCACAAAAATTAAAAATGAAAATCCAAGTTAAACATTCTCAATCATTTACCAAGTAAATTGCACAATTTACACAAGCAGGCCAGCAAGCCAACCAACCAACCAACCAGCTGCTACCCAACCCTTACATTTGGCTTACCTTTGAGCTCACGGGCCAACCAACGTGTGGCCAAAATCACGGCCAACTTGGAGTGTGCAAAGGCATCGCGTGCATGAAACTTAACCGCCCAGGTGCCCACATTGAGGGGATCGTCGAAATCAATTTTGGCCGCAGCATGGGCGTGCGCCGACACAAATATAATCCGGCCCTGCACCGCTTGCTTCAAATGTGGCAAGAGCAGCTGTGCCAGCAGCAGGGGAGCCAAATAGTTCACCTGTAAATGAGGCTCAAAGCCGTCCTCCGTAGTTGCCTGTGTATTACCAAAAACGATGCCCGCATTGTTCACAAGCACATCGATGTGCTCAAATTCGGCCATTAACTGAGCAGCGAAATGATGCACACTGCGAAAAGAGCAGAGATCCAGGTAACGTGGCTCCACACAATAACGTTGTGCGGTTACAGCTTCACTTTCGCCCTCATTGAGTTGGACGGTGCGGCAGCCTAGCTCGCGTTTTATAATAGCTGCTGCGCGCTCGGCTGCTTTCAAATCCCGGCAGGCAAGTATAATGCGGCCACCACGTCCTGCCAAGGCTTTGGCTATTTCGAAGCCTATGCCGCTATTGCCGCCAGTGACAACAACAATTTGCTCTTTGATTTGATTGTCGTTCGGGCAACGTTGTCCGCTCATTAGTGTCCTGCAACGAACATTTGCGTAAGTACTATCTGCTTACTGTAGGTTTTTGGCAGGATTCGTATGGTTGGTGTTGTCCTGTAGTCCTGGCCCCCACGCCCCCCTCCCTGTACGCATTGGTGTCTGTGCTGGGTAATTGAAATTAGCGTTGTGGTCAGTTGCAAGCGTACGTTGAGAATTTTGCTCATTGATAGGCGCTAATGGAAGCAATTTGCTTGGGGTGCATGGTGGAGCTGGTAGCATGACCGCTTTGGATTAAAGTGAAATTGATTGGCTGACTTTATATGAGCTTGTGAAGCTTAAGTTAAACATAATTGGGTACGGGCGGCAGGCAGTTGCACACGCTAGTATCCTTGGAGTAATGCAACAGATATGCTTTACCATCGAAATATAATGCCAAAGCAATATAGCGGCTTAAAATAACTTTAAATGGAAATTCTTCAATTGACTTTTATTTCCAGGAATTGCTTTTTAACGAGATTGTGATGCAGTCGAGGGTGACAGTGAAATATTTTATGGCCTTTTTACTAGCGAAAACTGTTGAAGGCTACTTAGTTATCTCACTGTGCAAGTTTGTTTATGCCTTTTGAGTTGGAATCTGAAATTTCGCCTTCGGGAAAAGAGAAAAAGTTATTGAGGTAATCTCGAGAATTGCGCGAATTGAAGCTTGTCTAATGCTGAGGCATGGTGTATGCGGGGATGCAGAATTGCAACTTCGCTACGGTTCGTCTATGGTTCGAAACGAAAGCCGCTAAAAGGTAATAAAGAGAGCAAATAATACTCTGAGAAAGCGCAAAGGGACTAGCAAGAGTTAGTGGATTCAGCTTTGAACTGATAACTGGTTGTCAAAACGAACTCATGCAAGAGATTTGTCAAGATTTCCATCTGACAAAGAACTTAAGATTATGCCATGAGTTGCAAGTTACCTCTGAGACTGTGATTACTGCTTACTGCAAAGAGACAGTGAGGACAGCTTTTTTCTGATAAAGGGTTGTCCGATCTAACTCATGCAAAGCTTTTTCCATATGGCAAAGAACTCACAGCTTAAGATTAAGTCTTGAGGGTCAAGTTTCCCCCAAAATTGTGAAAATAGTTCTCCAGAACATGCAAAGTGTGTAGGGGAACTTTCAAGCGTCAGTGAGGTCAGCTTTTACCTAATAAAGGATTGATTATTCGAACCAACTCATAACGGCTTTTCCATCTGACAAAGAACTCACATCTTAAGATTAAGTCATGAGTTTCTAGTTGCCCCCAAAACTGTGCAGATATTTTCCCAGGATATGCAAAGAGTGCAGAGGTACTTGCGAGAGTCACTGAGGTCAGCTTTTACCTGCTAAAGGGTTGCCTGAACCAAGTCTTACAAAGCTTTTTCCATCTGACAAAGAACTTCTCCAGGATATGCAAAGAGTGCAGAGGAACTAGCAAGAGTCTATGAGGTCAGCTTCTACCTGAGGATTGTTTGTCCGAGCCAAGTCATGCAAAGCTTTTTCAATGTGACAAAGAACTCACATCTTTGGATTAAGTCATGAGTTTTTAGTTGCCGCAAAACTATGCAGACATTTTTCCAGCCACTGCAACATATATCTCAAAGCTGGTAATAGAGATTTTCCTGAGGAAATATCAATTAATGCAATGCTTCTGGGAAGAATCATACCACTTACCATTGGATTATGATGGGATTATGCTACGCTACGAACTACCAGTATTTTGAAAAAAACTCTTACATAGAATTTTCTTTTTAGAAAATTGGGACTTTGTCTTAACAATGCAAGGAAGCTCTTTCTGGCCACCAGCAAAAAATGCTATGATAATATAAAAATCCTATGATAAATGATGCGCAGAAAGACTTCTACAAAAGCGAGATGAAAAAAAAGGCTTGAGATAAGAATAGCGCACAATCAAAAATTTCAAATATTTCAGCCTTTGGAAACTATACTAACTATATACTTCCCTTGTGCACATAAGCGTCGGGATTCTGAAACGGCTACATATCCTTATAGCTACTCAAAGCGCGCAGAGCACAGATTACCTACTTCTGCGGAGCACACTCAACATTTTGCTTCTCTTAAATAAACATTTTCTTTCCCATTCACATTTCATTTACGCTGACACATTTGGTTTTCCCAAGATTGTAGGAAACTTTTGCAAATCCACTTTATAAGGATTTGTTGCAGCTTTTGGCACTTGGCACCGTTGGCCGCCACATATTGCAGCACATTTGTCACGATGCCCCACCTGCTGTCCATTGCAATCAGCAACTGCAGGCATAATCTTTAGCTATTACATATTATCCGTCTCTTTGGATAGCTGCCTGGCTGCCTGCCACCCACCCACCCAACCGGCCAACATCTTGCTTCGTGCACACAGTTCACTGGCTCTTTATGAAATCCACTTAAAAAAGTTTCGCATAAACCGAGTTTTTACTTTTGCGCGACATTTATTTACGTGTCCGGCGTGGCCGCCATGAAAATGGGCGGACAAGGAGTGTTCCACGCTGTCGTACTCTGTCCGCGCAAAAACTTTTCAACGACCGCGAATGTCCACATCTTATCGTTAGGGCGTCCAAGTCTGAGGCACGTCAAACCCCCTGTAGTATGGCATGCTGCTGTCACCATTTCCTTTTTGCGCTCATGAAAATGTATGAGGCAACAACAGCATTCAGCGTCTTCAGCTACGTACACGTCTGCAGTTTACGTTCACGTCTCCAACTTCATTTCCGTCATCGTGTTCATCTACGTCACACTGTCCCAGTTCAACTTGCTCACTTACCGCACTGTAATCACAATTCCAACCGCGACGGCAGCTATGGTTGGCCACCAGGTTGCGAAGGGATCAGCTTCCTCGAATATGCTCAGCAGGCGTTCCATAATGCACCAAGCAATAACCGGCTCACACACACACACACACGCGCACACACACTGCAACAACAACAACAATAATAATAACTACTCTGACGCCGTATGAAATTTTCTTTTAAAAATCACGCCCGTTTATTGATGAACAAATTTCGTATCTCCGAATACTATGCAGCGTCTGCACTGCAACGATACTGATTGCAAACTGAAACAATTCCACAAAAAAGAAGAACTACAGAAAAAAAAAACTACGGAGTACACAGCCGTAATACGGAATTGGGCGTGCAAGTAGCGAGTCATAAATAAAAATTCTTGCTGCGTGCAGTCAGCGAACCAAAGCGCTGAAGGCAAAATAATATGTCGCTAGGGTGGCACCAGTTCTACCCATCCAGTTCCATACTCTGCATATTGAGAATACTACAATTGCTATGTCACATGGCCCCTGATCGCTGGAAGATTTATGTTGCAAACGCTTTGCTTATAATTTTGTTGGCTGTGAAACTGGAAATGACAAAATTGTATTGCAAAATGGGAGAATACTATGGGAATACACTTAAAAAACTGCCGAATTCGACAACGTTGTGTGGAAAGCAAAGATTTAAGCTAGCTAGGCAGTAAGCAGTTTCCAAAACTGGAACTAAAAGCTAATATCCATTTCACCTAAGCAAAGATCGTTTAAGTCCATCTTTCTATCAGTTTCGTTCTCCGTATTCAATACCTAACAGCTAACCAACTCTTAGTCCGGAAAGATATAGAACTTTTTCAAGACATACCTGCGGCATATCCTCAAAATGTGCTGACTAAATGATATTCCATATAAGAAAAGCATTATGGAATTTGTGCTACTTTGCTTGTACAGTTGTCATAGAAATTTTTAGCAATATGAAGAAGTGCTAATAAGAATCAACGTATGCCGCGTAATTTACTGAAAAATGACAAAAAAATGGACAAATTTTGTATGAAACATTACTTAAACTCTTGTTTTGACCGCCATAAATTGTATTGTATTCAAATAATTTTTAACCAGACACACGTAAGTGTTCTCGAAATACGTAAAAGTAGACGCCCTTTCTATCTACGTACTTACCAATAGATGGCGCCACCTGAAAAAAAATACGACATTTACATTTTCTTTTGCGTAAAGCCTCTGAAAAGTTACAGATTCTACAACGGATTTTAAAAAATATTTTGGATAGGTTTCTGCATAACGCACGTCACGCAACGCGCTTTTTCTATGTAAGTACAACCAATAGATGGCGCCACCTAAAAAATAAAACGAAACTTATTCATTGACAAAAAGACTGAAAAGTTCTAAATTTCACAACTGATTTAAAAAAACCTTTTTGAATACGCTCTGTATAACGCACGTTTGTTTCAGCCTTTTTTAGTGAGAGATTTTAGACCAACAAATTAAGTAAGCCCAACTTTTTTTTAGAGAAAATCAAGTCACTAACAACTTTTCTATACTTTCTGCTAGTCTTTGACGCTAAAAGTCTTTACTATTCTCTACTTTGGATTTCAATTATTATATATATCTTGCGCGCTCCCCGTAACCTTATTTTATTAACAGACTTTTGATTGTGCATGGTTTTCGAACTATGGATTGTTAACTTTACTTTCCGTTTGTTTGTAGAAAACCTTTTTGTTGGAGCATTACTAGCTTTATACAACGTCGTGAGAATAATAATTTTACTTGCTGCAGAAATTTTGGGATTTAGAAGTGATTATATATAAAAAATATAATTTGGCGTTTTGGCGTAAGTTAGTTCGAAGAAGAGACAATTGGAATGGTAGCTCAAATGAACAAACACTGTGCCACTGATACGTCAATTAAAAATTTCAAAATTTTTGAAATGAATAGTTGCAGACCTGCATTGTTTTATGTATTTTATTAATATTTCTTTTACCACAGATAAATCAGCAGATGGCTCACCCTATATAAAATCATTTAATTTTTTTTTTGTTACTATTCAGTTGCTTTAGAATTAATAAACTAATCCAATAACAATTGGTCTCTCACTTAAGTTTAATTTTGGCTAAATAAAAATTTGAAGAAATATGTACTTCAATTTATATACCCTACGTGCAGATTCCGTAGAGCTCAGTTTGAAATTGAGAACAAATATAAATAATTGAAAATATGTGTTTCCGTAGTGCCGATAAGAACATAAATTCTAAAAACACATTTTCTTGTTGGATTCATTTGTGCTGCTTCCAAGTTGTATCCAGGTGATTTTAGCGATCTCCGATTGGAATTATTGTGTTGAATTATTACTGATATGACCCATTTGGGAAAGGTGAGGCATATCACTGATGTATATTAAAATCTATAATATGAGTCTTACAAAACAAAAGCTGATGAGAAGATCGTAACCCAATTTTATACTGGATAGATTTGTATACACGAGCATAATATAACATAGTATTCTCAAGTGAGTGCCAAACTAAAGTAAAAATATGAATGTATCCATTAATTTGAATTACTAATGCGGTCTACTTAGACCTAGCAAAGCTAAGCATAAATATTGCAATATATATGCAATGAAGTGGGTCTGGTAGCGTAGTGGTAGCCTTTGGTCCGATCACTATAGTCAATCGAAATACTTTTATTTATTTTTATTTTTTAATGAAACAAATCTAATATGCGAAAAAGTACCGATCACCACTACCAAACTATGGCTAAAATTTTATGTTGCTATAGTAATCAATGTGAACTTAAAGATCAATATTCCCATTGATTATCGGGTCTTTATTTCATATGGCGTATTATCAAAGACGTCATCTGGGACAGTAATTTCTATCAAGAATTGCTGTGATCGCATAACCAGCCGACTGGAGAAGCATTAGTGAGACCGAAAAGTTGCAAACAAATAATGATTAAAATATATATTACCAATATAAGTAAATCAAAAATCTGGTTACTGGAAGGTGTGGCAATATCAAGGAACCGAATGTAAGCAAAGCATGTCATTAAGTTTTTAAACCCAAATTATCAAGAAAACGTTGAGTTGGGTATGGGCAGGATGGTAAACATTATCTTCAAGCCACATTTATTATGCTTTATTAATTGTCTCTTGGATGAGGCAATCAATAAGCTTACAATTCTTAAAATCTGAGTTTTAAAAATAAAAAAATAGTGTTGTTTCGAACTTGTTTCTTGATTACAATCTGCCTGGGTTTCTTTCAATTCTATCCGAATTCTACAATTCGTAAGTTTCTGCAGTGTTTTCGAGTGTTTATCGATGCTTTCTGCCTTTAGAAAGTAATCCAATTGTCGCTATAATTAATCCTAAACTTAATTTTTTTTAGTTAGCATAGCATATTGCCGATAATTCTGTACCAAACTGAATCTTTTAAATTTAGTCATTATATCGTAGACTTCAAAATATTCAATTTTCTTTGAAGTTGCTGCATTTGTCAACTTATCACCAATTTTTTGCAATTTTCGGAACTTATTAAAAAGTTAACTTTTTTAGCCAACTTTTCTTACAATTCATAACCAATAAAGAGTATTTCAAATTCGTGATGCCACAATAAGCACCTACAGGCATTATTCTTTTTTTTATTTCATTTACGTTATCGTTTACGTTTTTCCGCTTTTCAGTGTGTCGCCGTTGTCAGAGATTTTGTAGGAACATGCAGTGCACCTCTCTTCCGCAGTCATACTCCTCCATGGTCATACTCCTCTGCTGTGTGTGTCTGTGTATGGGCACTTTAATGTATACATGGATTACCACCAGCAGACCGGCAGAGTCAACGCAAGAGTCGACGTTAGCATCACCAAAAAAAAAAACCGCTCCGGAGCCGCAGTGCTTGGTGTTCCCCATGTGAACACATAGGGGCTGGCGGGGCTGCCAGAGTGCTAAAGATGCTGCTGACAATTGAATTTAAATGGGTTGCCGTTGCCCTGCCATATTTTCAATTTACATAAATGCTTGTTGCGCGGCATTTAAATGAGAGCAACATGCGGCGGAGGGGTAAAAGTGCGCGGCTACCCTCGGTGTCTAAGCACCCGCGCCCCCATACACCTGCCCTCGTCGTTTGCCATTAGGTGCGAATTTGTGTACGAACAGCCCACCGCTCACGCTCCCTTCTTGCGGTTTAACGCATTTGTTTTGCATATTTTGCGTGCCTGGCTAATGTAATTCAATTAATGCAGCCCTGTTTTTCCCCATTTACTTCGTTCTCTTATTTGTATTATTTATCTTTGTTTAGTTTTTTAATTTTTTCTTATACACTTTATGCATATTTTAAGGGGGGTCTATATGTTTAGGGCATCGTTGGGCGTTCGCTGCGTCAATTGTATCAAAATAATGCTGGAGATAAGTGGGACATACAAATAATACTACTGCCGAATTGGTAGGCTCTGCAATAATTAAGGGAGTTTTTGGGAACAAATAATATCTTCAAATAATCCATTAAGTTCTCTGCAGTTCTGGTATATTGCAAGAGCAATGATACCTCGTTAGTGCTAGGAACTTATATTAAAAAATGTATGAAAATATTCTTCTGATATATTAAAGTATCCACTCCAGAGACTTTCGAAAGCTATAAATTCAATTTGGAAAATTACTTTTATACCCAAATCAAAGCTCAAAATGTGTAAAAATTATACACAATTCGGAAACAATTCACATTTTCAGGATATTACCACCGTTTGCCTTGGCTATGAGGCGGTCCAAAAAAGAATGGCTAGCTTGCCGACTAAGACTTATTTTGGCCCACTGGAGTACCATGCCTTTTTCGGCCTCTCGAGAATAATGTACCTTTTAGTTTGGAACTTATTCTCCAGAAATAATTGCATTCGCGTCTGATTGATTCCATAGGCTTTATGTGGGCCGCTGTAGCGTAGTGGTAGCGCATTCGCCTCTAAATCGCTAGGTTGGTGATAGGAATCCACCCAGCAGCACTGGTGCATTTGTCTAGCACTGTCATTGCTAGCAAATAGATGCAATTAAACCAGCAAAATCTCCATTAGTTAAAGACACCGATGTTCAGCTTCGGCTATAAACGGTAGATAGGTCTCTGTTCTCTTCGAATGCTATAAATCGCCTTTGGAGCCAGGACCATAGTCAAGGGGAATAGATTTATTTTTTATTGTGTGGATGTTATGAAGCTCGAAAAGTAGTTTTTCAGCCATTCTTGGTTCACTCGCGCTTTATGAGTTGGTGAAATATCCTAGTTTAAGTTCGAAACAAAGTTTTCCAGCTATTCTACTTCAAACTTAAGAAATACCACCAAGTTCTGTTGAAACATTCATGGTCTATCACCGAAGGGTTTGCCTACACACGGCGTCAAAGCAACCTCTAGTATACTTTCCCGATGGTAACTTGCATTTACTTTGGCGCCTGCCTGCATATAATTGATTGGGAGACGCCGATCGGCGGCCGAAACATTATCTGCTGCTTCCTGGTGGCTAATCGATGACTTAAATTCTCATATAAATGTTCGGTCAAGTAAAACCTACCGATTTGGCCAATCGTTGATTTAAATTCTCATATGATCATTCAAGTAAAACATAGTTTTGAGGGTTTACAATCTGCTAAGTTTTAAGAATTTCCTCGTCAAAAATCGCAATGTAACGGTCTCGCTCTCCTAAGTCTGACTTAATGCTGCTTCGTTGAGATCATGCGCCTTTTGGATTTTGTACGCTTTGACTTTGAGATTATATTTCAGCACAAGGCGGATACTACAGTCCCAGTTTTTTCGCCATTTCAGTGGCGCTTTGTCGGAAATGTCACTCAAGCTTTTCGCTTTTTCGCTTTTTGAATCATCTCACGTGATGTTTCAGTGTTTTGATGATGCTACAAGTACCATTATATCGAGTTATAGTGTCATAAACGAAAACTTTTTTCACTTTAAGGTCTTTGAACTAAGCCGGAAGGTCGGTGGTAGGAATCCACCCTGCAGCATTGTTGCATTTGTCTAGCACTGACATAGCTAGCAAATAAATTGACAATATTTACCTAGGAAAATCTATATTAATTAGACCGCCGTTCGGATTCGGATACTATCTGTAGGACCTTGTTCTCTTCAAACAGCTATTATTAGAGGTAAGCCCATGCTCCGCTTTTGGAGCGATGACTATAGTCAATGGGAAAAATTAATAAATAATTATTTAATATTTTGTTTGCAAACCATTACTTCTTTTTTTTTTGCATACTCTCTGGGCAGCAAGGCTCTGAACTCTCATTTAGAAAACTTATAGATGGCTGATATCCGTGAGTCAGCTGCGTGAGTGGTATGAAGTCAGTTACACTTCAAGTGCCTGATACTATGCATATCCTTGGTATTCCTAAGCTACTAAAGTTTTTTCTTTCTTTAAGCATAGTGTATATGAAAGTCGGTGTCTCTGTTGTCACAAAAACAACCCTCATGTTTATTATTTCGACTACGTGGCCACAAATTTTAATTACTGTTTAACAAGTGTTGTCTGCAGGTTTCCAGAGTATATCCCGTATTTAGTGTACTGGTTCCGGTTTTTGACAATGTCCAGCAGATTGGCTACTTAGGCCCTAACCCTTGGCCACTCCACAATGTTGACCCCTATAAAATGCAAATCTGGGAGTGATGACTTGTACAATGTTTGTAGTCATGGCGCATTGTTGGGCATTTCCGCTTTTTCAATTAACTTGCGTGCGGGGGTAGGGTGTGTGGTGTGTGCAATACAATAGAATAAAGAGAGCTCACACAGATTTTATAATAATTATTTCTCTTTCGTTTATTTAACATTTGACGCTGCGACTGCGTTTTGCTATCATCAATCCACGTCTATTTGAAATTTTTGTTTTTATTTTGTAAAGTGTTTTTTTTTTAAAGTTCGATTTTTATTTTGTTTTTCTTTTTATAGTTTGCTTTTGCTCAGACATTTTTCTGTTTTAATTAGTTAATTAATGCTAATTGGTAAATTGTTTGATATACTTTTTTGGTAAATTTTTATTTTTTGTTTCAATTTTGGTATTTATTTTGTGAGTGACTTATGTGGGTGAGTAGGTGATTGTGTGAGAAAGAGAGTGAATGCAAGTGAGTGTTTTTTATTTTAATATTGTTAATTTTGTATTTTTTTTTGCTTTAAGTTTTGCTTGGAACTTGTTGAATTTTTGTTTATATAAATATATGTAAGAGCATTTGTGTAGATATTACATTTTTTTATGTTTTTAAGTGCATTTGTGTTTATGTAGCCTTCAGTACGCAGTTTGCTGATTTCGGGAAGGTTTTGCCAACATTGGACTACAATTCGTGTCGCATTTGTTGATTGAAGCGGAACTTTGAATGAACTAATTTTAGAATAAAAATTAAAAATATACCATGAAAAAATGTGAGAAGTTTTAAATAATATTGCGGTTTGATTATTTTTCGAACTTTAAAAGTTTCAGAATGCATCAAGCAGACCTCTATTTAGATAATTTTAGTGAATTTAGCGAAAAAACTAGATAGACGTAAAGCTGGAAGTATATGATTTGTCTAGTAACGTATTCTATAGAAGAACTTTTTTCATAATTAAAAAAATCACTTAAATTGTTGATGAGAAACTAGAAAGGAGTTAAGATGATCATAGAAGTCCTACTGTAATAATAACTAATAGTTGTGTGAGAGACAAAGCGAGATGGATCCTATAAAAACGAAGCTGGTCTTGTAGCGCAGTGCTCAGAATAACTTTTTTCCATAAGAGAAAGAAAAATCACTTCAATTTATTGATCAGATACTAGATAGGAGTTCAAATGATCATATAGTCAGGAGAAATTAACTCTTCAACGAAAGACGAATACTATGAATGAATGAATACTATGAAACGAAACTGGTCTATTAACGTAGTGTTCAGGATTACTTTTTTGCATGATAAAAGATATCACTTAATTTATTGATCAGAAACTGGAAAGTAATTAAGACGATCATCACTACAGGAGAAACTTATACTTCTACGATAGACAGAGGCTCATTTGTAAGCTAAAGTGAGATAAGTCCTATGAAAACGAACTGGAAAGTAATAAAGACGATCGTCACTATAGGAAAAACTTAAACTTCGACGACAGAAGGTCATTTTTAAGCTAAAGTGAGATAAATCCTATGAAAACGAACTTTTTTCCATAATAAGAGAAATTTTTTGATCAGAAATTGTATAGCAGTTGAGGTGATCATAAGGATCACATGAGAGAAAAAAGTGAGTTTTAAAAACTGAAGTGAGATGTATGCTATGAAGCAAAGCTGAAAGTAACAATATCACGATCGATACTCTACGTTCATACAATATATGGACAATAATCTAAAGGTAAGAAGCCAGCACGTCTATGAGAGGTAAGGCGAACTATAAATGGAAACTTATGTATATGAAAAAGTATATATCTGAGGCGTGATAGTCACAGGTTTACGAACAATATATAAAGATATTAACCTGAATAGGAGAAACTAGCACTTCTAAGAGAGACGAAGCAAAATGTGGGAACCTAAGAGGAGAGCCAAAATATATAAGAAAGATACTATAATCTTGGGCCAAGCTGGAAATGAGAGGGTCGCGAAATATAGGCTTATACTTTCATATGTGGCCAACAAGCTAAACGGAAAATAGTAAGATGTAGCAATTATCATAATATCGAGGCCCTATGCTCTACAAGGTGATTAGGTAAACGAATACAAAGATAATTACAACAAATTGAATTTACTTACTATGCGGGATTTGGGCAAGTAATGAAACAGGTGAGCAAGCTGTTTCAAAATGGCTCGCGGAGCCTGAACATTACTGTGGTACTCAGACTATGTGAAGCTAATTGGATATTACTCTATTACAAGGGTACTACTACGGATAATTTCTAGGCTGTTTTGATAGGATTCCTGTTTTTTTCGAACCAATAATGTCATAGTAATTGATTTTATTGTTTGGTTTAGAAAGACTTTAAGGAAATATCGAGATGATAGTCATTCCGGGCGCCTTAGCTTCTAGTGTGCTTGGCGGTTAAGGTTAAGTTGGGCTGATACCCCAAGCCCATTCCTTAACAAGATGAAGTGGTTGGGTACTTCTGAGTTACCTTTGGCATTGGCTGTGGTCCAGCACGTTTAATACACCTTATTAGGGTTTTTTGGAACTTTTAAGAAAATGTAGACCTGCAGAGAGAGAATTTAAAAAGAAACATATTTAAGAAACTTCCTAAAAAAACTAAAAATAAGTTCAGAGTTTATTAAAGTATTTGCTGTATAATTGACGAATTGTTGTGCAGTGTTGATAATAAGCTTCCAAGTAGATGCACAAGGGGCACAATAGGCCCATGGGGCTCGTGCATATATTACATTAGACGCACAAGTGTCAAAAGATGGCTGCAGAAATTAGAGAATAGAACTGGAAATACCAGAGCCAGCAACTAGTTTGTCGTACTGAAGGGTTTAT
This sequence comes from Chymomyza procnemis, assembly GCA_035046065.1. Taxonomy (NCBI): domain Eukaryota; kingdom Metazoa; phylum Arthropoda; class Insecta; order Diptera; family Drosophilidae; genus Chymomyza; species Chymomyza procnemis. The sequence continues at coordinate 10,033,700 of JAWNOJ010000026.1, read as the reverse complement.
GGTGTTTTTGTTTTTTTTTTTTTAGTATTTTAAGCTATTTAGTTGAGTTCTCGCTATGCCAAAACTAAAGTATTTTTTAGTATTTTTATTCGTGTTTGTATTTTCTTTGAATTACTATTTACATTTGAAGTGTAAGTGAGGACGAAAAGTTAATGAAAATAAATGTATGAGTATTAGTTATAACAGCAAAAGTTACTTAACAAAAGTTATAGAACAAACGCTATGCTCGTAATAATGTTTATGTTAATTACATTTTTTAGAATTTAAGTTGTTTTTTATTTAAAATTAGTATCACTAACAAGCTTTTCTTTTTTTTTGTTTGTTTTTTATTATTATGTGTTTATGTTTTTGAACAATTTCGAGAATGATAAGAGCGCTTAACATATTGAAGTGCCACAAAATACGCTTTATGTTGCTCATTTTGGTGTTTTAGCTTTTTAGTTTTTGTGGTTGCGACTAATGTGTTTAAATATTTGAGTTTACATTGTGTTTTACTTTTTGTTTTTTTTTTTTTTTTGAATTTACTAAATTTAAAGTTTAACTTTTAGCTTGGTCGTCAATTCTTTGTATATAGTATAATTTAGATTTCTTAAACAAACTATATAGTTGTGTTAGTTGTTCATAAGCATAGAATTCATTTCAAGATATATGTATATACTAGTACGGCATAACTACTTTTATATAGAATCTATGCTGTTTTTTTTTTATTTTCGAAATATTTTCAATATTGCAATTTACAAATTTTTTTCAAAAATTTTACTTATATGCTGTGTCTACTTAAAGTTTATCTTTGTTGCGATTGATAAGTTTAACAAATGATTTGCATCACACATATGCGACTAAAATACCCATGGGTCATAGTAGCCTCCCCCCCCCACCCGTACAGCTGGCAAATCTCTTGACATCCAAGGCTATGAAAAACTTATTATATAAATGTTTTATGCACTAAAAAAGTTTGTACATTTTTTATGCTACAATTTGTATTTCTATGGCTACTAACAACTACAAAGAGCCAAAGTTGAAATGAAAAAATAAAACTATTGAAATGTTTGTTGTTGCATTCACTTGAAAATTCTTTGAGTGCGATCTAAATTAGGGGTAGAGCACTTTGAGTCGAACTATGTAAACTATGTGAGAAACTATATACAATTGAAGCAAGAAAGCATTTGAAAATTAAAATGAGAAATTTGTTGCTTGCAGCAAACTTTTGAAAATATGAAAATGGTTTTGGCGATTTTTTGGTAATAAACTTGAAAACATGTATATTAGTATATTTAAAGCAAAATGGGTAACTGCAAGTTGGTAAAATAATACGTTGATAAAGCCATAAGGCTTTAAAAGTGGGCGTTTAACTTTTATACATATTTCAGCCGAGTTTAAGTTTTTTGGGTATTCACGCTTGGCCTAGTGCACAATTGCAACGGTAAGAGAAGTTTTTACTCTGAAGTTAATGCATAAACTTAAAAAGTGCTAATATCCGTAGAAAACTCTTGCATTGTAATGGAAAATATAAGAATATTTGAAACAAAATGAGCTATTAGACTTTGGCAAAAGAATATTTTTAAATATTCCAAAAATTTTAAGTGAGGCTTATATTAGAGGCATTGAGCTTATACATATATTTAAACTAAGATAAAGTGTTTTGGGTATTCACGCTTGCTTTTATATTCAATTTAACTTTCACACCATTCAATTTTTTTTGGGGTATTCACGCCTACTGTGGAGCACATTTACCACGGCGAATAAGGTTTATAATCTTAAGTTACCAGATTATGTCAAAAGAATATGTTGCCAAAAAGCTCTAAGTGGATGCTTATATTAAAAACATTAAACATTTACATAAATTCAAAGTAGAAAAGTTTGTTTCGGTATTCACGCTTGCTGTAGAGCACACATGCAACAATAAGTGAAGTTTTTCCTCTTAAATTACTACATAACCTTAAAAAGTGCTTTTATCGGTGAAGAAAAACTTACAATGCAATGGAAATGGATATATTAGCATATTTAAAGCAAAATAAGTTACTAGACTTTGGCAAAAGAATATGTTGAAATAGCCCAAAAACCTCTGTTTAGCAAAATTTATTTGGGTATTCACGCCTGCTCTAACATAGATAACGTTTGCAACAGCAGAAAAGGTAGCTAGCACTATTGGGTGTTAAAAATACAGAAATTAAACATTTACATAAATACAAAATAGAAACATTTGTTTCGGTATTCACGCTTGCTCTAGAGCATATTTGCAATAGCAGGAAGAGTTTATACTCTTAACTTAAGCATACCTTTAAAAAGTGCCAACATCTGTGGAGAAAAACTTGCAGTATGATTGAAGCAGATATATAAGAATATTTGAAGAAAAATGATTTGCTATCAAAAGAATTCGTGGAAAAAGTATAATCATTTTAAATGGCGATAATAAAGAATACGTTAAACTGTCACATCAATTTAAGAACAAGTTTTTTGGGTATTTACGTTTGCTCTAATATGCAACAGAAATAAAGTTTCATACTCTTAAGTTAACAGATTAATTAGGATATTTGAAGCAAAATGAGTTGCTAGACTTTAGCTAAAGAAATAAGTACATTTCAATCTAGTCTTGGGATATTCACGCTTGCTCTTGAGCACATTTGCAACACAATAAGAAGCTATATGCTCTGTCCATCTTTTGGTACGCAGAGAATGAGAAAATGTTTCAAATTTATTTTTATTTTTACAATTTTCAAAGTTAAATGCAACTTTCCATTGGGTATTCACGCTAGCGCTTGTGTATATTTACAACAAAAACTAGAATTATTAAGCTCAATTTAAACTAAGAATACGAGTCTGGCTTTTGGTGCAGAGTTGCTATGAAAGTATTCCTGATTTTATTGTTACAATTTGTAAGGTCGAATGCAACATGATGAAGAAAAGGTACTTTTATTATTAAAATTAGTTAGTTCAGTACAATTTTTGGTTAACAAAACCGAATGGGACTAAAATTTTGTCTCTTGTTTCTATTTTTTGCTATCTAAGCAGTGCGAATACCCTTACTGTGTAGCAGCAAACTTGCAATTAATCAAGACTAATGTACAGTCAGTTTTTAGCTAGGAAAATCTGTATTGATTAATGAAACCGCCCCTTGGATTCGGTTATAAACTGTAGGTTTATATACAGCAGAGAACAGCAACCTCTTCAAATAGCTATTAATTGAGATATTTTCAAACTCCGCCTTTTAAGCGATGACCATAATCAAGGGGAATAAATTTATCTATTTCATTTAAATAATGTACAGTCAGTGGCAGTTAAGAGTAGCTGTTTGTATTTGAAACTTGTTGCGCTTAACTTCATGTAAGACTAGGAAATAAAAACTCTAAAAGCTTTCAGAATATAAATGTTTACAAATTTTTTTGAATACTTTATCTATGCGGCAGCTTTATGGTTTCTTGATTTTGTGCTACAATTTTTTTTTTTTTTTGGAGTAGAACTAATAAGCTGGATCTCGTGCTTACTTTCTTCAGGTTAAGGCGAAGTTGAAGTTTCATGCCCATTACTAACATTTATTTATACTAAAGTTATTCAGAAGAAGCTTGAATTGCTGCCTCAATTGTATTTATCTGCAACAATTTTCTCATTTTTATTCTTGAAATTTCATTATATCGAAAATTGAAGAAATGATGAAAGTACATTATCTCGAGTCTCGAAGAGATGATGAAAGTTCATTATCTCAAAGAGATGATGAAAGTACATTATCTTAAAGAGATGATGAAAGTACATTATCTTAAAGAGATGATGAAAGTACATTATCTTAAAGAGATGATGAAAGTTCATTATCTCAAAGATATGATGAAAGTCTATTATCTTAAAGAGATGATGAAAGTTCATTATCTCAAAGAGATGATGAAAGTTTATTTTTTCAATGCTCGAAGAGATGAGGAAAGTTCATTATTGCAAAGATCGAAGAGATGATGAAAGTTCATAATCTCGAACAGATGATGGAAGTTCACTTTTTCAATGCTTGAAAAGATGATGAAAGTTCTTTATCTTGAAGCTCGAAGAGATGATGAAAGTTTATAAATTTGAAGTGATGATGAAAGATCTTTATCTCGAAGCTCGAAGAAATGATGAAAGGTCATTATCTCGCAGCGCGAAGAGATGAAAGATCATTATCTCGCAGCGCGAAGAGATAAAAGTTCATTATCTCGCAGCGCGAAAAGATGATGAAAGTCCATTATGTCAAAGCTTGAAGAGATGATGAAAGTTCATTATCTCGAAAAGATGATGAAAGTTCATTATCTTGAAGCTCGAAGAGATGATTAAAGATTAAAGTTCAATATTTAGCATTTCGAAATATGATGAAAGTTTATTATCTCGCTGCTCGAAGATCTGATGAAAGTTCAGTATCTCGCAGCACGAAGAGATGATGAAAGTTCATTGTATTGAAGCAGTTTAAGTTTACGAAGTAATACAAATTTACTTTGAGGAGCGGATATCTTTTAAAAAATATAATGCTCGAAGAGATGATAAAAGCTCATAATCTTGAAGTAATGATGAAAGATCTTTATCTCGAATCTCGAAGAGATGATGATAGTTCTTTATCTCGAAGCTCGAAGAGTTAATTAAAGTTCATTATCTCGCAGCTCGAAGATATGATGAAAGTTCATTATCTCGCAGCGCGAAGAGATGAAAGTTCATTATCTCGCAGCGCGAAGAGATGAAAGGTCATTATCTCACAGCGCGAAGAGATGAAAGTTCATTATCTCGCAGCGCGAAGAGATAAAAGTTCATTATCTCGCAGCTCGAAAAGATGATGAAAGTCCATTATATCAAAGCTTGAAGAGATGATGAAAGTTCATTATCTCGAAAAGATGATGAAAGTTCATTATCTTGAAGCTCGAAGAGATGATTAAAGATTAAAGTTCATTATTTAGCATTTCGAAATATGATGAAAGTTTATTATCTCGCTGCTCGAAGATCTGATGAAAGTTCAGTACCTCGCAGCACGAAGAGATGATGAAAGTTCATTGTATTGAAGCAGTTTAAGTTTGCGAAGTAATACAAATTTACTTTGAGGAGCGGATATCTTTTAAAAAATATAATTCTCGAAGAGATGATAAAAGCTCATTATGTCAAAGCTTGAAGAGATGATGAAATTTTTTTTGCTTTTTTAAGCATGCAAATCTGAATTTTTACGAACTTAGCGCAGCAGCCGAATTCCTTTAAAAATTTTCTTAAAGAACCAAAAAAAAGCATACTACATTTTCGCCCAAAAACCTTCAGAAAGTCTCAACGAAATCCGCTCAAAATTTGCAAAATTCTATTTAAATTTAATAGCTTCGACATATTCTGTCCATACCTATTTGAACCATGATTATTCGTGCATAAACCTTTGATGTCAGTTGCAGCTGTGCCTAGCGTTATCTCCCACAACAATTAGTCGCTTGTCGTTGTTCTTCCTTAATTATTTATTTATTTGATGCTATTTTACAAATAATTTTTAGAATCTCGGCGCTTTTTGTTTGGCTGCCAATTGTTGGCCTGCCTGTGCGTATGCTGCAATGGTATCATTGCAAACATTTCATCCATAACTAACTATTTATTTATTTATACATTTTCTATAATGTTTTATTTATCAATCAATATAACATGTCAGCAAAAATTCTAAATTGTTCGATTTATAACTATATGTGTATATATATGCTTTACTATGTCTATGTGTGGGTGAAGTTCTCTCTAAATACAATATATATTTATATGTTTGTGTTGGTATTTATGTATGTAAATGCTGGCCATGTTATTGGGGGAGTGGCGGGGCGGGGCGAGGAGTCACTTATATACAAAATTGTCGTCTGCTCAGTTCCAATTGTTGTTGCCATTATTTTGGGTTGTTGTGGTTGCTGTTATTAGTTATTCATATTTCATATTGTTGATATTAGATTTATATAATCTGTAAATATAAATAAAAAAAATTCAATTAGTGGTTGGTTATGTCAGTGCATTCATTCATATAAAAATGAAATTAATTGGTTTTTAGATAAAAACCAAAATGCTTGCATTTGATAAAAATAAATTATTTATAAACAATAAATAATTGTTAAAATTATAAAATTGTTGGTAACAGTTTGCAGTTTTGCATTTCGAAAAGTTATTAAAAATATAGGTATATTTTTTATTATCGTCTTCAATAGTCAAATGTAAAGGGTGAGCCATTTTGTGCTCCATATTTCGTATTTGCCGTAGAAAAAAACTATTTATTATTTATTTTGGGTAAAATGAAGTCCAATTAAGCTTATAACTAAATATAAATTAAACAATTTTAAAATTAAGAAATATTAAGTAATAAGGCGAAAAATATAAAAATAATCCGTATCCCTAGCCTGATAGGTGAATTTTTTAAAGATTACCGTCCCACTTCTGGGGCTGGCTAAGAACTCGGATTTGCAATATAAAATATGAACACAGAAAGTAACATAAAAGTTTAAGCACAGAAAGAAATCTTCCAACGAAAGAAGCCAAAAGATCAAGTTCTGTTTTTATAGTTCGTAATTTGTCAAAGATGTTCGATATAGAGCATCAAGTTGAGTCAAGATAGAGAAAGAGTTGAATTAAATAGACGGTTCATAGGAGAGGAAATCGTTAAGGTTATTATAGTTAGAGCATAAGCTGCGAAAAGAATCGTGAAAACGATAACTGGATCGACAAAATGGTAGTGCTAGAGGTCGAAATCTACGAGTTTAGCCAATCAATCTACAAATCGTATAGTTTATGAAAGTTTGCACGAAATGGATGTGGAATAATTTTATGAAATTTTATATCACTCAAGCAATGTGCTGAAGCAACAAAACATTGAGAAATCACTTGTTTCATAATATTATATTATATTCTAAAAACGCTGCAATAGTCGAATGTAAAGATTACCTTATTTGTGGTCTAGAATTAACAGAATGAAGTGCTATCAAAAAGCAACGATTGAGTGCTGTCGAATATTTTTAAGAAACAATATTTCACATTGTTTTTAATATATTTTTTCAACCATTATATGGATTTATTTATTTACTTTTCATCAATTATAATCTTCAAAACTTCTTCTTAAAAGACTTGAAAGAAATGAATTTTTGCATCGAATCGTGGGTATGCAACGATAATCCCAAGAAGAAGGTAGAAGGTATTTACCTTGCCAAGCCTGGGTCACGGTGAAAGGTCATGCTTCGCATATGGTCGAAGTAGACGTGTCTAGTCTACTATGTTCTGAGAGAAGAACTAGGCGGAAGGAATCATTGATGAGAAACGCCCTCGATCGATTATGCTCTTTGTATGAAAAACGGCCAGAAACTTTCATAGTGCAAGATAAAGATATTTTGTAACAGGATAACAGGCTCCATGTAGCTGTCAGCGTCAATAATTACATGGAAACACTAAAATCGATGGCCATTTCCCACTCGGGATCTTACACAAAATTATGCTGCTTTTGCGACATATGCAGAAGTATTTAAGGTAAAACTAGTTCGGGGTTGGCGCAATCATGGGGTCGAAACCGGAGAGTAGCTATTGTTAGATATTCGAAAATTACCAGAGAGATTTAAAAATAAATTCGCTTTCGACGGACAACACTGTGAATGTTATATGCTATAAAACAACTTTCTTATTTTAAGAATAAATTGGACCAAATATTGCCAATATCTAAAAGTAGTCTTTAGTATGCTGAAGGGCATTTGAAAGCCGCTGCAGTACAGGTAATATTCTGCGGCAATTTAAACAAATTGCTTTTAAAAGGCATACACCCAAACCAATCAAGTGGAAAATAAAAAGTTTCTATGTAGTGCATAGATGTTGTCTTCTTTTGAAAGAGAAAAAATCGATTAGCAAATAAAATCATGGTAAGCTATTTATGTAGCAACTCATGCTTTTTTATACCCAAACCCTTTACAATACCTTTACCATTCTATAGTACAGACTCAGTCTTGGTTGTAAGAGCCTTTCAGAAAAGTAGCCAGTAATTTTAATTAAAGAAAAAGTAGAATACATCACAGAAGAACTTGTTTATCACATGAAAGCCCAAGCATATGAAATGTAAGCTTGTGAGGATTTTCCCTAAATTTTAATACAATATAAACAAAAAAAAAAAAGAAAAAATTGTTACAGTCCCTTTTGAGGCAGATTTGCACTATTCATCCACGTCGAGGTTTCATAAGATAAATCCAAAATCCTGACTCCTGATATCGGAAATCTTTTAGGTTTGGTACACTTTCTTGTTGTATTGATTTTCGTGTCTTATACGTGTTCCAGATATAATATTAAAAGATACAACAAGTTTTTGTTTTCATTTCTTGAGCAGTTAACATTAGGATCTGATAAGCAATATCTGACTAACCAAGATCCTGGCGTAAATTCCGGCATAGTTTTAAATATCTACAATGCAGATTCGATGAGTATTTTAAAAATCCCAGTTTCGTTAATTTTGGTCCAGATTGTCTTTCTTTTTCTTTTCTTTTCATTTGTCTCTGCAGGATTTTCGAAAAATATTGCATTTTCAGATATCCTTGCTTTCTTAATTTTGGTACAGATTCTCTTTTTTACTCTGCAGAGTCTTGCAAAAGTATTGCATTTTTAGAAACCCTTGCTTCCCTAAATTTGATACAAATTCTCTCTCTCGTTATCTCAGGTATCCTTGCTTTCTTAATTGTGGTATAGCTTCCCTTTTTAACTCTTCAAAAGTATTTAATTTTCAGAAACAATTGATTCCTTAATTTTGGAACAAATTCTCTCTCTTTATCTCTGCATTTTATTGCATTTTCAGAAATATTAGTTTCTTTAATTTTATTAGAGATTCTCTCTTAACCTCTGCAGGATCTTCGAAAAGTATTGTATTTTCAAAAAAATCCTAGCTTTCTTAATTTTCGTAGATTTTCCCCACGTCTGCAGGGTTTTCGCTAAGTATTGCAGTTTCGGAAATCCTAGTTTCGTTAATTTTGGTCTAGATTGTCTTTCTTTGTCTCTGCTGAGGCTTCGAAAAGTATTGCATTTTCAGAAGCCTTGCTTCCCTAATTTTGATAAAAATTCTCTCTCTCCTTATCTCTGTAGGATCTTTCGATATTATAGTATTTCCAGAAACCCTAGCTTCCTCAATGTTGGTAGAAATTCTCTATCATTTTCTATGCAGAGTCTCTTGAAGAAATGCTTTTAGGAAACCAAGTAATTTCCAACTTTCTTGGAAATGGAATACCAAGAAATTTCCAACTGTTTTGATATTTTCGACTTTCGGAAAGACATGATTTCTTCTTTTCTTAGAAGTGACATGATTGTTAACTGTGAATTTTATGAGAAGCCCACATGTTTTTCTTAGTCATTTAGGACATTTGCATTTCCTGGAAAACATGCGATAAAAATCGCAATACTGTTGAAAACTTGCTAGTTTGTGGCACAGATACCTATGGTCTTTGATTGCTGTGCCATTTTCAGATGCAGCTTTTGTAAGTTACTCATGAATATGCAAATTAAGCCATATTTATGGCAACATAGTCCAATAGCCATCCAAGTCAAAAAATATACCTCAAATTATAAGTGTATCTAAGTTCGCTCGAGAGAGCTCTTAGTTAGAACAAATCTGTTATTAAGCAAAAATGTCCCTTAAAATTTGTGTTTGGTATTCAAGGCAATGTTTTATGTACGTCATAATGCTTTGCATATTATTATCAAAAGAGATAAGATAAACCTTACAACGGTTCCTCAGAATTATATATTTCATACCTTACTGCTCTTTAGCAACGAAATAATGTGAAAATACCCGGAATTTGCTTTTTTCTGCACTTAACAAACTACAAAAGTCAAGCAATTTATCAATGCTAAGCTCCGAAAATCCCATTCTATTATTTAAACGCCACTTAATTTCTCACCTACTTATTCTAACATAATTACAAAAATCCCCTAAACAAATTGTCGCTATTACCCCCATAAAAGTCTTTAAAACTAATTGGCTGCAAAAAAGGATGCCACAGTCCTATGTAATTATCATTTAACACGGCCAAACTTAAATAACAATTGTGTTCTCACCCTCCACCCCAGAACTTAAATGCTCTCATTAAAATTTGTTGTTTTCCCACGAACCCAAATATTGCAGGTATTCTATATGGTTTTGGGATGACTTAAATATGTCTTCCAACTGGATTTAACCGTTGAGAATGCATAGAAAATACCAATCGATATATGCAAATATATTTTGCATAGCAAACTATGCAATGGTTGCCTTCTGCTGTGCTCGGTACATATATTAAGTATACGACACGGTATGCCAAAGCCTAAGTTACATGTATCTATGTGCTTGCTATCTCTATGCGGAGGACGAACTACTGAGTAGTGCTGTGCATTGGAATAGCAATTTTTAATCAACCTGAACTTATGCAAGAGCAAAAATAAAAAAACTAAAACAAAAGGCACAACACAGAAAGAAGGCTAAAAAACAAAATGCTCTCTGTTTTTTTTTTATTTTCGGTAGAAATAAAAATAATAAAAAAGAAATGGCCAAAAAAACAAGTAGATAAAAAAAAATGACAGCGTTCATTTTGGCACGTGACCGTTTTTGGGCATTGTTGCTGGCAATGTGCACTGAGAGAAAAGCAGTGCAGTTAGGCAGTTGTTAGGCAATTGAAGCAGCTACTTGGCATTACATTTTAGGAGAATATGAAAGTTGATTATTTTGTGTTTGAGCTATGGAAAATACTGATCATATTTGATGAAAACTAGTTTTCAAATTCATACCATACCATTGGTGGCTTTCCTATGTTTTCAAAAAAAGAAAAAACAAAAATTCATGCCAAAAAAATCGATATATCGATTATTGAAAGAATATCTACAGAATTATGTGCAGAATTTAAATATTTGGCTCAATCATTATTTATTATCTAAACTTATAAATCAAAACAACGCTGGTTTCCAAATCGTAGTGCTTCAATTTTAAATAGAGCAATTTGCCTTTTTAGGATTGCTCTTTATTTCAATACCTTACTACAGATTCCCTTTGTGACTTGACTTTTCATGTCCTTATTAGAGCAACAATGCAATCATGTTGAATTTTTAAAAAAAAAAAATTGTACTATATATGGAAATGAACTAAAATATCATCAAATATCAATTGTATCACTTTTCTGCTAAAGAGTTATATAGCACCAAAGGCCGACAAACCAATTCGCTAAAATCGAAATAGTCATCAGATCGTAATCAAACTTAGTACAGTACTGTAGAGCACTTAAAATCATGGCTCCGGCAGCGTGGTTGAGTTGTATTTGTCTAGAAACGGGTATTTCTAGCAAAATGACACTTTTGGCGCAAGTAAATCTCTAGCGATGATAGTATAGTGGGGGGGTACGCACATACAAAAATCGCATTTTGTGACTGATTGCTATAAGTTATAGTCAACGGATTTGGATCAAATTCAACGCAGTGATTGGGATTTACTTTTATATGCCGATTTTTTCCAGATAAGTTAAAGACCAGATAATAAACCACAAGTTTAGTACAAAAATTGAATTTTTCGACGAATTTGCGCTATTGGAGCTACTTGACATAGTTAGCCGATTTTTATATAAGTTGGTTTTAATATATTTATAAACAATTTACTTACATGCTGTCAAAAAAGTATTGGGATAGGCTCATTGTTTTTTTGCCCTAAATTGATAAAACTGTCCTTAACAATGATGCCAAATTTCATCGCAATCTGTCAACTACATTGTTTACGGGAGCTGTTTTTGTAAGTCGTTCTAGTGGCGTGTATCGATTTTTCCATCGTCAATTTTCGCTTCAGAATTTGCGATCCAATTATACGATTGTCGGCTGGTGAGAGTATCTTACTCGTATACCCCACGTTTCATCACCAGTTATGATTCGTCCCATAAAGGTGGCATAGATATTGGCGTGATCCAGCGTGTCCAAAGAGAATTCTGCTCGGCAATGTTTCTGAAGAAAATTCGACGCGCCGCTTGCCTACATACTCACTCAAAATGTTACGAACCGATTCATGAGAGATGTCACAACATCGATGTTATTTTCCGTGCAAGAAGTCGATGGTCATCCCGAGCAAGGCACGTCTTCCACCAAATTTCGACCTTCCTTGAACGATTTATACCAATCGTAAACAAGAGTTTTCGATAAAACGTCCTTGCATGAGATTTCGATTGCTACACAAAATTTAGTGCAAACTCTTTGGACAACAAATTCAGTTAGTGTATTCGGCAAGCGACACTGAGAACGACTTACATATACAGCTGCTCCAAACACACTAGTTGACAGATCGCGCTCAAAATTATTATCATCATAATTAAGGGCAGTTGCATCAATTTGGGGGAAAGAACCATCCCAATACTTTTTTAACAGCTTGTATGCATCCAACACTTTTTTGAGTTGGTGTCAAACACACCTATGGGAACTTTTTCATATATATACCTTTCCAAAGTCGAAAAACAAAGGTTAAATTGCATCTCCAGGTACAAAATCGTATTTTAAATGGCCCACCCGTTATAAAATGCAGTAGACGATATTACAGGCAGGCTTACGAAGGTAGTGAGTCGGCAGTTGGCTAACAAATCTCGTGACGCTTTCTATCTAAATTTTAACTATGAATGTGACGCGGTTGTCGCAAACAGCAGCCAAAATGCCAACTACACACACCCGAACACACCCTCCGCCCCCTACCAACTAAAGAGACACACTGACAAACACACACACACAACACCACTACAACTGCAAATAGGCACAGCTGTGCCTGTGTGTGTGTAAGCAGTAAAATTTGTTTACCAAAACCTTCTTAGCTTGGCTTTGTAGCCCCTCCATTGTTTGTGCATGTATTTTGGGCTTCGCTGCCAGAGTTTATAATGTTACTGTGTGTGTGAGTTGTTGTATTCGTGTGTGTGTGTTTGTGTGTGTGTGTGTTGACAAACGTGGCTACTGAGCCATTTGTTCTCGGTGTGAGTGTGAAATTTCATGCATATATGCATAGCTCCTTACACGCTGCTAGCTGTTTCTGTCAGTGTATGTGTGTGCCTCTGCCACTGCCTTGCCTTTGGCCTTTTAGCCGCTTTTTGGTTGTGCTTTGCCTTTTGCTATCATTGCCATTGCCAGTTTTGTTTGTCTTTGTGCTGCTGCTGCCGCTGTTGTAACTTGTTTTGGCTGTTATTGTTGCTGCTGCTGCTGCTTTTGCTTGGCCAACTTCAAGTCACTTGCAGCCCTTTTGACCACACACTACTCCCCAAAAAAAAAAAAAAAATACACACTCATAAAATAGAATAGTCGGTGTGAGCGTATACATTGTGTGTGTGTGTGTGTTGGCCACATTAAAATATGTAAGCCAAATAGCCAAGCGAGTGAAATGTTTAAAATGAAATAAACAGGCAACAGCAGAAGGTAGTAAAAGTTCACTGAAGGCGTTAAAGTTTGCACACTCTTGCACAAATACTTCATTTGTTTGCATAAAACTCGAAACCGGTAGCAACATTTTGAAATTGCTTTTGGTTTAGCAAAAGTTATGGCGTTAAGGAAAAATGCAATCGGATTAGGCAATATGGTAACACTCGCGAGGGGGCGTAAACCTCAAAAAAAAGAATGCACACTGCGTTGGCACGACAAAACAACAATTTGAGCAAAAAACTACACGTGGCACATGCCGCAAGCTTAAGCACTAAAAAAGCGCATGGTCACACTGCAAAATGGCTGCAAATGCAAGGATAAACCCTTTTTTTTTGGGCGCTGTTTTTTAGCAGTCTGACAATATGGTTTGCGTCTGAAAGCTTGAGGCGTTTGCAACGGTCATGTGTTGCGACGATAACAAAGTTACTAGTTTTTCCCGGAATAGCTACCTAAAGTTGCTTTTCTCAAAAAATGTCGAAAAAGTCTGGGTAGTGAAAAGCTCAAGTTAAGACTGCTGCGAGTGCAGAAAGGCATTTTAACGCTCTGACTAATTAACGTGATTGATGCCAAGCGCAACACGCAACTTGGTCAGCATCTGATTGAAACAGAGCAGCTTTGCAACAATCTAGCGTGCTCTTGCGTGACCATCTTCAATATATAAAGTTTGTTTTTAATTATTAGGTGCGAACGGCGTTAAGATAATAAGGATATGTCTAACGCGATATTGTTGCTTATCTAGACGATATATGAGTTTTATTTATGAGAATCACAACTGAGTATAGAAAACGCCTTCTATAGTGGCCTTTACGCGTGAGATATGATGTTGTCTATTCAAGGCAACAATGCAGATTATTCATCTAGGACCTTTTTAACTAATTCTTTGAGAAAACCCAACTTTATCTGCGTTTAATAGAATATCAGCAGAAGGAAGAAGACGCCTCCCATAGAGGCCTTTACAAATAAGCTATATTCGAGGCAACAATGCAGTTTATTCATCTTGGAACTTTTTAATTTACTCCCAACTTTATCAACATTTAAAAGAAAATCAGCAGAAAGTAGAAGACGCCTGCTATAGAGGCCTTGACGCATGAGATATGACGTGGTTCATCAGACAAAACAATGCAGATTAGTCATCTAGAACCTTTTTAATTTACTCTTTAAGAAATCCCACCTTTATCTGCATTGAAGAGAATAACAACTGAGGGAAGAAGACGCCTCCCATAGAGACCTTTACAATTGAGATATATCAGACACAACAATGCAGATTATTCATCTAGGACCTTTGCAATTTACTCTTTAAGAAATCCAAACTTTATCTGCATTTAAGAGTATAACAACTGAGGGAAGAAGACGCCTCCCATAGAGGCCTTTACAAATAAGCTACATCCGAGGCAACAATGCAATTTATTCATCTTGGAAGTTTTTAAGTTACTCCCAACTTTATCAACATTAAAAAAAAAAAACAGCAGATGGAAGAGACGCCTGCTATAGAGGCCTTGACGCATGAGATATGACGTGATTCATGATGAGACAAAACAATGCATATTATTCGTCTAGGATCTTTTTGATTTACTCTTTAAGATATCTCATTTTCATCTGCTTAAAACGGATGGTATCGACGCAGATGCAATTCCAAGCTTGCTTTCATACAGTTGCTTCAACAATAATCTCCTTGCAAGATGCTATTAAAGGCAGATAATTAAGAGTTTTACATAGATACTTCTACCGAGATCTTGCTGTTCAAATCAATTTTTAAGCGAATAAAAACTGAACAGAGAAGATACCTCCTACAACTGCCTTAGCGAATTAGATATGACGTAGTTTAGTTCTGGATAATGCAGAGGATGGAGCTATTCGAGGCAACAATGCAGATTCTGAAAAAAGTGAATTCACTCTTGAATCTCGGCCTCAACGGCTTAAAACCTTAAGTCACGATAGTCCAGATGGTGTAGTAGTAGCGCACTCGGCCTCAAATCAGTGGATCGATTCCACCTTGCAGCACTGGTGCTTTTGTCTACCAGTTGCATAGCTGCCAAGTAGACTCTTTTAGCAAAATCTTTATTAATTAAGGAGGCCGCCGTTCGGATTCGGCTATAAACTGTCAGTTCTTGTTCTTTTCGAACAGCTATTAATAGATATATCTTCATGGCCCGCCAATGGATCGATGACCATAGTCTAGGGAAATACATTCATTTAAGAAGCAGATTCAATTCGAAGCTTGATTTTCATACAGTTGCTTTAAAAATAAACTCCTGGTAAGATGTTTCTGCTTCCTTGAGCTTTCCAGTCTGGTCCCATTCGTACAATGCTCATTGAGTTCTTTCTGAGAGCTGCTGCTTATATGGCTTGATATGGGCAGTTAAATGTTTGAGAACTAAGTTATGCGTAAAACGTCCAGCATCTAGACAAAGTTCTTTTTAGAGCTATTATTTTAAGGTTTTTAAGTATTATATTAAGGATTACTTAAGGGTCTTAATCAGTATTATACTTTTAAATTGCCGTTGATGGTTTTATTTGAGTTGATGTAACAATATTTTCGACCAGTTGCAGTATTTCCACCCGAAACAATGTTTTTCTTTTTTAGGAAAACCTTCGAAAGTTCTAGTGAATACATTATTTTCTGACTAACTACTTTGAGATAGTAATTTTGTAGGCGTTTTTTATCTAACAATCGAATACATCAATGACTTTGGTAAAACGTCATAACTACTTATACCTAATAACGAAAGCGAGAAAAGAGAATCAACTTAAAAAGTCGGTAGCATAAGGCTAACCTGTAAGTCAAGCTATTCTTCCATTTCATATTGACGATTTTCCTTTGAAAGCTGATTATTACAAGCTGAAACTGCAAACAGCAGATTAAGTAGCTTTAGCACGATACCTGACAGTCGAGTAACAATACACCGAGTACAAGTATTTTTCCCAAATGAACATACCTTGTGGAGAGTGTATAATAATAGCGAGAAAAAAAACGGACAGTACCATAAACTTTGTTGTCTCCTGCTGCTCCTTTTTTTTTAATACAACTATTGTTGTTATTTGCTGACCATTTTATATTTTTACCACAAAAACAACAGTAACCACAACTACGAGTACAACAACAACAATGATAAAAACAATACACAGTGAGAAAAAGGTAGCCACAACAATGTAGTGGCTACAACGTCGGCAATGGCATAAAAATCTCACGCTCTTGCTCGTTGTTATACACTATCTATGCGCATAGGCTTAAGGGAGATACCGGATTCGTGCTACAGTCAGATGGAGATTAGAGTGCAAAATTGCTCAGGAACTTCAGCAGAAGTACCATATTTTACAATTTGCTCGGACTTTGGAGCTCTGTCATTGATGGAACCCGTAACCAGCACAGTCTTATGCAAACCCATGGTCTTAGGCAATGTTGAGTTTGAAAAAAATATTTTGACAAAAACATCTTTTACCTAATCTTCCACACATTTGTTAGCTTTGATCTGCAGCTTGAGCATGCTGAGTAGGTCAATGTTGGTTATCCTGCCGACGTATACGCAATTAATTTGCTTACTTTTTATTTCCAAGGGAGATACTAGATTTCAGCAATGCATGATACAGATCATAGCACATGGCTATGCGTTTCTCAGTAAAATATTTTATGATTTGGCACCATGACCGTAGTAAGACCTTGAAGCGCTGTTATGATGAAACCCGGTATCAACAGAGATTTCAGCTACTTATGGTAAAGTCAAATTAGAAAAAAGGCTAACTATTTCTCAGGAACTTGTGCAGTTGATGTGCTTTGCTAGTTTGGCATCAAAAAAATCATGATAGCACTTTGGAAGTCTCTCATAGGTGGAAGTAGGAATCTACAAAGTCTTATGCGAACCAGTGAGAGATGATAATTCATGCAATGATGACATTTAAAATAAAATTATTTGGATTGTCTACCACTCCAGCTTAATCCTATACACATTTATCATCTTGAACTGCCGCTTGTGGCTATACGTATACGTAATTTTTTTCGAACCCTATTATGAAGGAATATGCTGGATTTGAGGGGTTCATGGTTCGTTAAGAAGGATGTAGATAAGATCAAAAAGTCTACAATATCTTAGTAACTTTAGCAGAACTTACATATAAACTGTTTTGGAATTACAATGATCATAAAAGTACTATGGAACTCACTCATAGAACGAACAAGGCATCAACAAAGTTTTAAGCGAACCAATAAATGTCTCATAAATTGAAATTAAAAATTATAAGTTGACTTTTTCAAATAAGTTATTTCGATAAAGAGCTTCTCCAGCTTAATCCAACACGCATATATCATCTAAAACCTACAGCTTGTGTCTATGCGTATACGTAATTTTTTTCTCTCATCTTGATTTTCAAAAGAGATACTACAATAGATTTGAGGGACTGATGATGAGAACTTAAATATTTGAAAATTAGATACCAAAAGGACTATGGAAGTCTTTCATGGAAGAAACAAGGAAAGTCATACCAGAATCAATGAATGCCGTGAAAAGAATATTTCGACATAAAACATCTCCTGCCTAATTCAAGGTATGAACTTTACCTTGCTCCTACAGACTATGCCAAAGTTATCCTACCAACGTATACGTAATTTTTTCACTCATTTCATTTTCAAGTAAATTACTAGATTTAAGCGACGACTCGAACGTGTCACAAAATCAAAATGCCAACTATTTCTCAGAAACTTAGCAGAACTTGAATATTTTATAGTTTGATACCAGAATGAACATAGCAGGACTAGGCAACTCTCACATAGAAAACACAAGTATGTCTAATGCGAACCCATAAGGTCCTTGACTTTTAACTTAAAAAAAAATAATGTCGACAAAGTACCTCTCTTGTCTAATCCCACACACATTTATCATCTGTGGAACTTTGCTTGTGCCTACAGAGTATGCCAAAGTCGTTTATCCTTCCAAAGTGTACGTAATTTTTTTCTCATCTCATTTTACATGGTTGTTGTTTTTTGTTTTTGTTTTTCCCATTGTGCCTCGGCGAACCAAGAGACAACCACAACGTGTTATATAAATCTCTCTATGGTGCTTTGACTGAGTGTGTGTGTCTATGTGCGTGTAGGTATTATGTTTGTTTGTTTGTGAGTGAGTTTAAGTGTGTTTGTGTTTTGGAGAGGGAGAGAGAGGGAGAGACTGTGTGTGTCCGTTGTCCACTTTAAGGATTTCATATTTATATTTATATTTGTTTTATTATGTTTTTTTTTTCGTTTGCCCGCTCTGTGTGTTGCTGGCCATAACAAGGCATCAAAAACAATTTAGTAGCTTTTGTTGCTGTTGCTGTGTAGCAAGCACTTGTGTTTGTTGTTATCCTTATGCTGTTCTATCCTGTTGAGTTTAAAGTTAATTTAACTTGCAAAACTCTATTGTTTCCTGCCATTCTCAGTCAGTTTCTACTTTATATACAAGTTTGTTTTGTTTCGTTTCGTTTGGTCGTCATTTTTTTTTGTGACTCTCCGCTTGGCTTTACTTGGCTGATTTGCATTTGTGAGTTGCCTCGAGGGACACTCGAGGACATTTTTTTTTGCGCCTTGAAGAGTTGCCTCAATTAGCATGCAAAACGAGCCGGCGTCATTTTGAAACGCATTAAAAATGATTTCCTAAGTAGATTGTAAAAATTGCTGGCAATTATATTTAACGGCCAGACTTTTTGCTGCCACAGCCAAGTGGGCGGGCCATAAAGCATGCCGTGTGTCGAGTCCTTTCAAAAACAAGTTAGTTAGTTGAGGAAACGTTCAAAGAATGAAACATTTTATTTTATAAAATTCAAAAAGTTTTTTTTGTGTGTATATATTCTTTGTTGCCAATCAAAGTTTTTACCAACTCTTTGCCAACTCTTGGCCAACTTGTCGATGCCGCAGGCCACAAAACAATCAAAGCTGCCAGCTCAACAATTTGCTAAAGGTTAGTAGTCTCCCCCCCACACGTAACAATGGCGTCCAGTTCTAAGGGGCTTAAGGCAGGGTCGAGGCCCACTTGAGCCTATGGGAATTATGAGAGAGTTTTGATCGCTGGCCTTATCGGTGCATATTGTGGGGTACTATATGAAGTCAAAGTTATTAGGTAGTGAGGACTTATGTGACCACTTTTCATGGGTTTCCATATGAAGTTACGAAACTCTGCAATTCGGACTGAATAATATCTAAGTTGATAAGGGTTTTGAGTCAAATTTTGTGCTGTACTTTGCTTTAATTTCCATAATAGGGAGAATCTTGAAAAATCTCTATCTAATAAAAGTGGAAGTCTCTTTGGGTGAATTTTAAAGCGAACATCTTTGGCAGCAACTATAAAAACTCAAACGCATAGTTTCAAATTATATTTTCCTCGTTGTAACTTAATATTTATTAATTTGAAATTTTTTTATTTATAAGGTTAACGGGACTTAGTTGTGCTCCAAAATTATAAATTAATATTTGCTTGAATTTTTTTTTATTTGACCAACTTCTAGGAGAAAAGTTCAAGTTGAAGCTTAAGCCAGGCAAGTATTTGTCAGGAACTACTTTTTCCAAAGTTGGCACTAATATTATATATATTTTAATAATACAACTGCAAATTTGGTCCCCTAAAAATGGGTCCACTTAAAAAAAAGTCTGCTTGCGCAAACGCAAAAATTTGAATGACTTTCTTTACAAACAACACTATTTTTCTCAGAAGAAGTCTTATTGAATATATGCTTTTTCATCTTAAAGGTAAAATTAAAGAAATTTTGTGTTTTAAGTATGGCTTCATCTTTTCATTAAGGATTTTACTGATCTATGTGAGATCACCCCCTGAGGACTTACCGCCTTAACCTGGCGGCACTACAATTTTTCCTGGATGACAACAGGAATATTTTCATCGCGACATTCCATTTTCGAAAGCAAAAGCGTTGCAATATTGACAATCTTTTTTCATATACTCTATATCCAAATATTCTACTTTTTTCCTGCTTCATACAATCCTAACATCAACTTTTACTTTTTGGATTTTATATTTTTATAGAATCAAACGTAAGCGTCCGCTTTTGTCAATTTGTTCTCACTTCGTTTTTTCAAAACTTGATTTGAGTCTAATTTATCTCAGCGAGCACTTTCTATTAGCTTTTTATTTTTTCCAATTTAGACTTTCTTTCGTTGTTTAATTTTTGAAGTATTGGCTGTTCGCGAATTCGAAGTTTTCGTTCTTCTTCAGAAATATTAAACTTTTTCTAACTATTATAGTTCAAGTATATCTTATATATGAAACGTGATCAACGCCGAGAAACTTTTTTATATAATAGAGGCAGATTATCTATTATAATATATACTTTTTCTATCCATATATCTTATGATATATATTAGACGCGACTGACGTTAAAAAACTTTTTTATATAATATAGGGGAAAATTACGATTTGGAACGATTTTGTAATTTTTTCACTTTAAGTTCAAATGTTGTGAAAGGAACACCAATACTTTGTTTTTAATTTTTTAATATTAAGAAGGACAGTAATTGTTAAATATATCTACAGGACTGTAGAGATTTCGGAGAAGCTTCTGAGAGCTGTGCATTAAGTTAGCTTTCAAAGTATGGCTACAGAATAAATTTACTTACTCCCTTTTAAGCAAGCTTATAGTGAACGTAGATCCAAATCTCGTATCCTCCAAAATAAAAAACATTTGTTAGACAGCAATTTAGTGTCTGAGCCGTTTATCCTAATATCTCGAAGTATAGTACATTCTTTTAAGGATTTTTGTAATAAAAACTACGCTTCGTTTCATTATAGGTCAAACTGTTTCCCTGCTTCCATAAACTAGAACTAGAAGTAAGCACCACATATCCTGCCGCAATGCGGCCTTATTTTTTGAACAGGTCTTACACGTCTTATTTTTTATCATCTGCCAAATAATTCTTCGACTTAAAAATAATTTAAAAAAGATATAAATAGTTAATGTCTTACTTAACTTCGCAAGTAATCTACGCCACTGCACAGACATGGCACTACATGCACCACGCGCTGAGACATATATATAAAGTCCTTATATATTATATATATATATGTGTAGACCAACCATGAGCTAGCACGCTAAAATGGCAAACAATAACTCTAATTATGAGTATGCCAGAAAACTACACGCCATAAATATGTATAAGGATATGTATGTATGTATGCAGGAGACTCTGTATATGTATATATGGACTACCACCACAAGCTAACTGCTAAGGACAAAGTTTTGCGCTGGCAAAGGAACAAAGGCGAGTGACAGGTAAAAAGTTTTTGCTTCAGGTGTTAGCAAAAAGGGGTTTCTACACATTGGCTTTGATCCTTTTGGCTGGAAACGCGCCGTGCCATTGTTTGCTGCTCAAATGCAATTAAACTCGTCGCTTGGCAAATAATAAAGGAAGGACATACACAGGAAGAGCAGCAGGATGTACATCATGAATGGGTGGACGTGCACAAGTCTAAGCAAGCTTGCAATAGAAAACTTTTCACTTGGCCTAATAAGCATAATGGCGGCGTCTGCCTGCACGGGTAGCGACCAATCTTCCAAAAATCAAATGGCCAACCAAAGTGACTTCCAAAGGCTAATTAATAATTAAATTAAATTTCCGTCAAAGTAGCCCTACATAAAGAATTAATTGCTGCATGGCCAAATTCTGACCAAGTAAGCTAATTAAAGTGGAGCAGCACTCTGCACACTTGGACACACTTTAATGCGTGTGTGTGCGTGTGTGTGTGTGCGTGTTTTCCAGTGTTGAACAAGTCGAAGAGACGCATCAAAGCAACACATCCGCTCAAAGTGTTGCTTTGTTGTTTCCGGCGCGTTGAAGTTGCGGCAAGGAGCGCTAAAAGCACGAAAACCAATTGCAGATTCACAGCACAACGCACGGGATATTGAAGAGAGTTCTGTTGGATGGGGGTTTTTTTTTGGAGGGGGAGGGTTCTGGCATGGCCTGCGGCCATCTCTTATTGTTGCTGGCGTTTTCATTATTTATATGATAGATTTAGCTTAACGCTTAAC
Organism: Chymomyza procnemis; assembly: GCA_035046065.1. NCBI lineage: Eukaryota > Metazoa > Arthropoda > Insecta > Diptera > Drosophilidae > Chymomyza > Chymomyza procnemis. Next base: position 10,011,332 of record JAWNOJ010000026.1, on the reverse strand, counting down.
GGGCATGATAGATTTACGGAAATATTTTGTTACATGTGAACGGAGTGTGTGTGATTTTTGGAATTGTTGTCGACTCGCAGATATTAAGCTGTAAGTTTGCTTAAAAGGAATTAATATAGAAACACAATCAAACTATATTGATTTTTTTTTTAAAAGGATGTTTCGGCTTTATGGTTTTGCAAAAAATATAAAGCGAATAACTCGAAGTAATTTTGTGAAGGCGAGATCTTGAAATATTCTACAAAATGCTTATAATAGACTTTACTTTTTTTCGTTGAGCTCTTCCAAAAAAAGCTCAAAAATAATAACTTTTTAACTACTATTTGATACATCAGGATTCTAGCAAATTTGAATCAAATTTTAATGTTTCGACTTTTTGGCGAGAAATATAAAGTGCATAACTCGAAGTTATTATGTGAAGGCGAGATCTTGAAATATTCTACAAAATGCTTATAATAGACTTTACTTTCTTTCGTTGAGCTCTTCAAAAAAAAGGCTCAAAAATTTAAACTTTTTAACTAGTATTTTCACATCAGGATTCTAGCAAATTTGAATCCAATTTTTAAGTCTTACAAAGTGACTTTTTGTATTAAACTTTTAATTACTTCGTTTATAAGCATTAATGGTTGCGCTTGAGGTAGACCCTAAAGAATATTGTATTATAGCAACTTTCAGAAATCATTTTGAGTGCATAGCTTTCGTATATTTGGGGCTATACCATGATCGAAATCTATTGTAGTTTTTTCGATTGTCTAGATTGGTATACCCAAGTACAAATCTGGGAAACGCATTCTTGCAGTCGGAGTTTGTCTTTTTTTATTCTTGAGTTTTTGTCTTAAGCTTTTAAATACTTAGTTCATAAGATTTCGTGATTATGCTTGAGATAATCCTTCAAAAATATTGTTTTATAGAAATATTCACTAAACTTTTTGAGTATTTAGCATCCGCATGTTTTGGGGATATATTGGAAATGTACTGCAGTTTTTTGGATTGTGCGGACTTGGCATCAAATTAAAAAATAACCTCATTTTTGAAGAATTCAAAGCAATTGAAGCCTTTAGCAATTGAAGAATTTTTGAAATCTATTTCTGCAATTAGAAGTTTTCTCTTTTGAGTTTCTGTCTTAAGCTTTTTAATACTTAGTTTATAAGGTTTGTCGCCTATGTTTAAGATAATCCTTAAAATGTATTTATTTTTAAATTTTTTAAGTAGATAGATATCGGAAATTTTTTTCGTTAGTGTGCATTTTGCTTAGAATTATCGAATAGCCTCAACTTTGAAAAATCCAAGCAAGTAAAAAAAACTTTGAAATCACAGAGGTTCTTAATTAGTTTATAACGATTGATGGTCATGTATAAAAATATGGTTTTATGGGAATATTCAGGAAACCTTTGTAGTAATTAGTTATCGTGTATTTGAGCTTACCACGGATATCTTAAGGAATAGCCTAAACTTTGAAAAATCTTAGCAAGTAAAAAAAATCTTTTTACAGTTTCTCAACTTTTTATATAAACGAAAGACTAAGCCGAAAAAAATCGAATAAATAGTTCAAAAACTAACTTTTAAAAAATTACAAAATCTTATCTTAGCGCTAAATCGAAAAGTCGGTGGATCCCTTGTTATACAGTGCTTCTTTGATTCGCTTCGTGACATAAAAAATTTTGGAATGACAGCCAAGAAATTGGCAATCTTTTCAGTTTTATTTTCAATTCTACTTTGATGAAACCGCTAAAATTTTAAAACTTTGAAATAACAATTCTGAAAAATAAACAAACGCTTTAATTCCGAAATTTTCAAATACAGACAGATATTTCTGAAAATGACTTTGAAAAATTCTTCTTCTTCTTGATAAATGAATCTAAGAAAATGACACCAGATTTTTTCATTCGATTTTTAGAAGTATACGAGTTCGATATTAACGATTAAGTAACCAAGAACAATTAGAAACTATAAAAATAGTTCTTTTGTTCAAACTTTGTAAGCTCGCAAGTATTCCCCACATTGAAACCACGCAAAGGGTATATCGAAATTGCTTTTCTTGCACTTAACTTTCCTACTTGCTGCTACAATTGCTGCTGTTGTTCTTCTTGTTGTTGTGCTAGCCCAGATTGAATTGAGCGATAATAAAAAAAGGAAAGGAACATTGGCTCGATGAAATTGGAGTCTGACATCTTCGCCACATGCATTCGTATGGCAGGGAGACAAGTTCCGGTAACACTGGCGCCTTGTCATACTATTGACAGTGGCAGAGACAGAAATATACTTACTATCTCCATGCATGATGGTGCGGCGCGTCGCCAGTGCTGGCTGCTTTATTATTAGAAGGCGGTTGTTGTCAAAGCAGCTGGGTTAGTTAGGCAGGAGCCAACATTGGTGGCACAGCCATGAAATGGCACATTGTGTTTGCCCCAATAGCGACATAAAATGCTTTAGTGTGTAAATATTTGCGACAAGGCGAGTCGCATTGACAAGGACAGTAGCTATTATTATTTTCCGTCAAAGAGAAGACCGAAGCAAAAGAGCAACACAACGGGAGACACACACGGAACGAGAGACGGAGAGAGTGGGAGAGAGAAAAGTGAGTTTCTATTGCAATAAAATGATTTATTTGCACGTATTTCCGTTAACAAACATAAGGCAGCAAAATGAATGAGTATACAACATGGCTGACAGCTGGAACACATGTTGAGATATGACCACGAAACAAGACCAGCTAAAGCTTCTGCTTCCCTAAGAGAAACGAAGCACAATTGACATAGAAATCAGGTTATGCACAGGGACACGTGTCATAGTCGCATGATTTTATTGTCTTTCAAGCGCCTTGTGCGAATCTCTCATAAAAATTGTAATAATTCCATTTGCAAGATGTCATTCATTATGTGCATGAGTGTGTCATAGTATGTGTCAATGTGTGTGTGTGCGAGTGTGGGTGAGTGAGTGTGCGTGTGTGAGTGTGATTGTGTGCGTGCATGTGTATTTCTTGATAAGAAGCACGTTAGCCTTGGTCACAGTTAGCATAGCAACAGATTTGGGCCAGAGTCCATCACATGGCTGGATAGAAAAACAGCCTATAGGCAAAAATTTTGTGTGGGTAGAGTAGGTTGCAGGCAAAATTTGGGTTATCTCGACTTTAAGATACTCTTCCTGTTGTGCCTTTGAGTCATTCAGATGATAGTAAATTTCTGCATTGTCTTGCTAACTTTGGTTCTATGACCATTTGATCCGGTAAGTAAGCGAAATTATTTCTATCGGCTACGGATTTCAAATTATAAGTTGAATGTCTTTAAAATGTGAGAGATGGTTTTTTTTTCGGTTCAAAAAGTGGAAGAGATCCCAGAGAAAGTTCCCAGCCTGGTGGACAGATGGACAATGGAATCGTAGTGGTAGCTTACTAGCCTCTAAAGCTTAAAAAAGCGAGAGATCGCTTTTTTTGGTTCAAAAACTGCAAGATTCCGTGAGAAGCCTTTTAGAAAGTCTTAAGGAAACTTTTTAAATAATATCTGGGAATGACTAAGAACTCAGAAAAAGATTGAAAAAGGAGTAAAACTCAATGAGGATGATTAAGAGCCCAAAAAAAGATTGAAAGAGATGTTATAGCCAGTTGAGTAATTGTTGAGTAATTAACGCTGAAATATATATGTTGATATATATGATGTACATTGGTAACGTAGTAGTAGCGTACTAGCCTCTAAAAATATCGAATTTTGATACGATACTACGAGCTACTGTAAGAGCCCTTTGGAAGCCTTAGGAAAGTTCCATAACATGAAAACTTTTTGATCAAAACCTGAGGATGACTAAGAACTCAGAAAAAGTTTGAAAGAGAAGGTATACGCAGTGAGGATGACTAGAAACTCAGAAAAATTTTGAAAAATCAAATAATGAAGATTCGACTTTCACGAGCACTTGCTTTGCATCAGCTCCTCAAAAAAATATACCAAATTTTGGTTCAAAAAATCTTTATCAATAAAAGAAACCGCTAACCAGATTTGGCTAAAACTATTGACTGTTCTTTTCAAGGGTTTTAAAAATAAACTCTACCTTTAGATTACAACAAAACAAACCATATATATCCTCATAAACCTAAAACCACATCCAAATTGTAATCAGATTAAAATTAGATAGACTCTGGTATCAGTATTGTTGGGTAAGGAGAAGCAAAGCCGATATTTATAAGTGGGGCAAGTTTAAGTAGTTCCATGAGCTTTATTGCCTTTTGAAAAACTCCTATGAAGTTCGTACAAGCCGAGACTTTTAAGACTAGTTGCCACTTGGCAGCAAATGTGCATCTTTGAGTAAGACCAAGGCGGTAGAGCGCACAAAGGATTACTCCCTCATCAAGCGAGATAAATTATGATTTGTAAAGGAATCGCCATTGGAGAATGTGTATTACAAGGAACATTAATATATGAAATGTTTTAACGACAAAAAAAAACATTTTTCATCATCCCGGGTAGTATGATATGCTAATAGATGACGCCAGTAGTATTTACCGATAAGTAGAATAGCGATGATTTTCCTTTATCATTGGCAGCTGTATTTCTTTATTAATGACAGCCTTGTTTTGTCAGTGAGTGGGTTTCCCAAAAGTAAAAAGGGTTAATTATTAAGTTGGCGCTAACAGCATTCAGCGAAGGCCAGTTTTTTCTCAGTCAAGGCCATATTCGGATGCTTTCATTACAGCCATGTTTTGTTGACCAAGTCAAAGCTGAAAGCAATATCTAGACAAAACCATCAGCAACCTGAAGCATCGATTCTCACAAAAATGTTAGCCCATTACCAACTTTAGGGCTTCGTTGTTGTCCCGTCACTTTTCCTATATTTCCCACCTTAAGTTAGACATCAGCAGCAAGACGCAGCTGCCAGCGATATAACCTGAAACAAGACGTCTGACATAAACAAGAAGTCTCGCTGGCTGCAGTATTTGAAAGCAAAAGATTGTTGAAAGAGCATTCTGACTTGAAGGAAGCGCTGTAAGAGGGCGTGAAGCAACATCTTATTCAGGCTGTTTGCTGCTGTTTGAATGTAAAATGCTGCTGAATGTACATCATGCAGGAGACTGCAATGAATGGATGCAGCAGAACTCTGAAAGAGTACCATTTGAGCGTTAATGAAATGAGGTTGTCTTCAAGCAAGAACACATACCAAGAAGGCAGGACGTCTAGGTGACTGTAGTGTGGCAGCACATGAATGAAGAATGTCATACCAAGAAGGCAGGACGTCTAGGTGACTGTAGTGCGGCAGCACATGAATGAAGAATGTATATCTGAAGTACATAGGCACATACCCGTTCTGGAAGAGTTTCTTGGTTAAAGCGCTAAAAGTTGCAACAATGCTTCTTACTTTGGCTGCGAATCCTGCCGATTGTCAAAGGCGTTAGGCAAGGATCTTTACCTCACGAAGATTAAGATTTCTACCGATAGCAGCTTAAGAGTGCAGTAGCATTCAGTTGAAAGGATACTGAAGGCGCATTTTGTGGAAATAAAAGGCTTAATCTGACTTTGTGGACAGACATTGAGAAGATTTTTATTGGCAGATACATCTCCGTATTTCATTAATAAGCTTTTTGAACCTCTATAATTGCGGGAAACTTAGTAGTTTTGAATTAAGCAAATATTTTCATTGAATCTCTATAATTGGGGCAACTTTATGAGTCTTGAATTAAGCAAAGCAGCCGTAATGATGACGCAAGCAAATGATGCAGATGCGGATATAACAAATAACTTAGAAATATCTTGAAAGTACATTTGGCTGCAGAATGATGGGTATTTTAATCTATTTTAAGGATTTTCGAATTCGAATTTCCTTACAAAATAGTAATCTTAAAATAAAAGAATATCCGGTCAGTATAAGCATTTGGGACAACAACCTAATCAATAAAGTGTCTAACAGATAAGGGCCAAAATTGGAGTTCCTTCGAGTTGTTGGTTTGCCGGCTTAAACCACAGCTTCTGGTCGACTAATCTAGACTTGGCAACAACAACACTCTACAATTCTTTTGTTAGATTAAGCGAGACTTATTGTAAGGTTTCGCAGTTGAAGAAGCTACAACTTCAGGCCAAACCAAATATAGCTTCAGTACTCCGAACTGAAACCGTCTAAAAATATTGCACTGTTGAAACCTAATAAACTTATCAAAATATGCTTTGTTGTAACTAAATATACCCTTACCCGCAGGTTATAGAGTAACAAGAAAAGCAGAAAGAGCAGCAAGTAGGCGGTGGTCAGCTGGGCAGCTTTTATTGCGGCCGCAAGTTTTATTAAATGGCCATGGAAAAACATTTTGCCTTTACCGAAAATGTTGAACCTTATCTTGAAATGTTGCCATTTGACGAAGCTGACGAGGACGACGACGACAAGGCAACCAAAGGATAAAGCTGCAACTAGGCTAGCACCAAACGCTGAACTTAACGGACTTTTGCCATAGGTTTTGGGGCATATAACCCAACGAAATAAAAAGAAAAGGATTTACTTAAAGGCAGCTACTTCATGTGGCTGGGCTACATTGGTTGCCTGGTAGCGCCAGCGCTATTTGTTGGCCCTTTTTTTGGCTTTATTGCTTTAATGGTCTTAAAATAACTGCCTATGAATGTTATTATCGAGTTTATCAGCGTGCGCGGTCAATGACAAGCAAAACAAGGACGAAAAGCAAAGAAAGTAGATATATATACGTTAAGCACAACAAGTAACTAAGTGACTGTGTGTGTGTGTGGGATGCTGGCATAGATAAATTTCATTTGCCTAAGTTATGTTGATTGCAAAAAGCAGAGCAAAAATCTTTAAAAAGAAAACAAAAGGCATATAAAAACAAAAAGCTTAGCTGGGCAAAACGACAACAGGGCGTATGCTTAATGCACATTGCGTATGCGCGGTGTGTACGTGTTTGTGTGTGCGTCTGCATGTCCTTGGGTGCTTTTTCTATTTTTTTATTACTTCTCTGCCTAATAACCTTTCGGCAATTGTAAAAATTTAATGTGCCACGCACACACATACAGTTTTTTTTCGCTCGGAACTGATTTATTGATATTTTGGCAGTACTTGACTTGGGTTTCAATAGATTTGTATGCGCATTTTAACGCTAGGAAAAAGTAAGATTCGAAGTTAGTTTCAAAATTTTAAACTTTTAATATGCAAAAAACTCGTACTCGCACTCAAGTTGCAAGTTCCATTGTAAGCTGCACCCCTGAAGCTAACGTTTTTTTGACCTTCTATAGCCTTTATAGCCCTGTTTCTAGTCAATTAAATCAATTTGTCAATAAAAATAATGCCAAGGTCTATACAAATAGGCTCCCGACTGTGACAGTTCAATTATAGCCGCCGCATTGTAGTTGAAACTAAAAACAAATATTGCTGGCATGCGCTATGGCAGTGTAGGCCGTAAACTTGGCTATAAATGCGAAGCATTTAATCAATTTGCTGCCATTAAATGCAGCAACAATGGCCGCCAGGCCAACACACACATACACACACACACACACAAAGGCAGTTACAACAAAATTTGATATATTCATAATTAATGGCACGGTAAATTAAAGGCAAGAGCAAAGAAATAAAAATAACAAAAAAAAAGGAAAATAAACGAATAAAAGAAAATGTTAGGAAAAAAATATATAAAAGTAAACTTGGTCTAATGACATTTCGATTGCTGGAAACGCATCAATTTCAAATGTCAAAACTGGAAAGAGTTGATTGTAGTATGTCAAGTGCTCGTTTCCTCATTGTGTATGGCTTGATGGCTGTGTGTATCTGCGTGTGTGTGAGTTTGCGTGTAACTGTGTCTATCGTGTGTATCTGTGTTCGAGTGTGTGTGTGTGTGTAAACGATATAACTATAAATTATCAGCGCTTTAGTGTCCATCAACATGTTGAACAGCTTGAATATTTCATTGGGTGCATTTCAATTTCATGACGAACCATTAAAACTCAACAGGATGAACACACGCCATTGTAATCTGATACCAACACACACACACAGATACACTCACCACACACATACAGCCGCACACGCACACATGCAAATGTGCATGGGTTGTGCTTTTCTGGAATGTGCTGCAGTACTTGGAAACTTCCAGTAACTTATGCGAATCATGTTAAATTTCAAAAAGCCGACTCAATTTGGATTAAAAAACTTCGCATTTGTTCCTCCACAGCTATGAAAGAACATAAATACAGCTGTACCTTGGTTTACGCGGTGGTTACGTTCCTGATCAAATCGCGCGAGTCGAATCACACCGTTTTACAGAAAAAGTGAGCTTTTTTAAAATATTAACTGAGCACAACTAACTTGATCAAAGAGTTACCGACATGACCAACGTGTGCTGCTCTGAATCACTTGATTTGAGTAATTTGCTTTTTTCAGGCTGCCATATTTCTCAGCGAAGTTCTGTTATATTGTCAGCTTTGGGTATTGCTAGTATAACTTTCTACTATTAATAAGATAAAAAAGTTTCACTAAATTAATAAAAATATTAACAAATTTACATGACAACCCGTTATCGGGTTACAGCAGACCTAACTTACTCTCCAGGCACCCCTGCTTGGGCATGCCTTCTCCAATTGCCCCCTCCTCCATTTGGTCTTTCTATCTGAGCTTAGCTTGTCTCCTCCGTCTTCCTTCGTCGACTTTCGCAGCGAAAATCTTCTTCGCTGGAACGGCTCTGTCCATACGAACGATATGGCTGAGCCAACGCAGATGTTGTGCCGTAATACGCTAGACTACATCTATGTCGTTGCAGCTTATGCTTCGCTCGGATGTGATAATCGTACGCAAGATTTTGCAAAGAATTTCTTCTCGAACACTTCAAGCGTAGGTAGCGTCATCCGTCCGAGACGGATGCTTCTGCGCCATATAACAGCACGCGCAGAATGAGCGTCTTGTAGATCGAGAGACGTCTCTGTTACACATTGGCTTACTAAGACCTGTTGGCAAGTGTGATTCTTTGCCTAACCCTCCAGGCTGATGTTGGTTCCCGTGTCACGGCAGTACCAAGGTACGTATGTAAACTCCTGAACAACTTCAAAAGTATAGCCGTCCTGGTTTTAGACAGCATATATATACTTTGATTTGCTCCCGTTGACCGACCACTTTTCGTTGACTACTTTTTGATTGCGAAAACGCAGTTTTTCGTAAATAAAAAATTCGTACTTCCTTCTCTTTAAATCAAAATTTGTAAATTTACGATTTTTTCTCAATTTTAAGCCTTCATTTTCAACAAGAACTTTTTTTTTAACGAATTTGTACAATATCTGACTCATCACATGATATAAACCTCACATTAGATTCTGTTGCTTTAATTGTTGCACATTTTAGCAAATAAAGTAAACGCAACACTGCTCACTTGAATTATTAGAGTCATCACGGTCATTAAATACACGTAATTTATTTTCTTGCTCGACTTTTCATCATGAAATAAAGGATGATTATTATTCCTACTTTTTCAACATTAATTAATGATTCCATCCATAATGTCGCATTTATTACTACTTTTCTGTCTAAACGAATTGTGAATTATAAGCACCGAAGACCGAAAAAATGCCCAGGTGCTTGCACTGCTTTAACGAGTTGTGAATTATAAGTTGCACAAATAGTAAAATTTCTTTTCATAATCATCTGTATGGCCAGAAATGCTAGATCTTCAAGATTTAAAATGTTGCAGAGCTTTAAAGTTTGTTGCCAAATTATGTGCTAAATGTTCTAAAGCTTAAGGATGAAGCTACTAGTTACTTCTCAAGCAAAACAGTTAAAGGCTTACAAGATTTTGTTAGGTGACGACTTTGATAACGCAGCGAACGTACAGTTTAGGGATTTAGTAAGGTAATCTATTCAGAAACCCACAAAAAAGTCTCGTTTGCGAGTTTTTCAGTAATTTTTTTTCTTGCGCTTGGAACGCGTCTTGGTCAATCAATACTTCCAAATGTGCATCTTCAAAAAACTTTTTTCTTCCCCCCACCTGGGGTTTTCTACGTCAAAATGGCTTTTTCTGAAGCACTTCTTCTACTTAGCTTTACAATGTTATCAAAATTTCGTTCGTTGCGGAAATCCCTTACTATTTTACATTAGGAGAAGCTGTTAACTAGCAATATAAAACGAAATTTGGTATGTCTCGGTTTGAAGTCATACGGATACACGCGTCCTTGCTTCTGAATCACTCCCAAGGCTATGAGGCGTTTTAATACGAGTTTTAATACTGAGTTATGCCGTAAACCCGCTTCGAAAACTTTTCCTTTTCCCTACGCTGCCGGTCTTCGACTTCGAAATAACAATTTTTGAAGGCACCCACTTTCACGAAGGGCAACCTCCTCCTATGTATCGAAGAGCAATCGATTAGTTTCAGCCTAACATTTCTTTGACTTGTAAAAGAAAAGCAATAATTTCGGGATGGGAATTCGACTAAAAAACTTTACTTCATTCTGCAAACAGAGATCTCCTAATGTTTTGATGCAGTCAACATATACTTAACGATTTTTGGTTATCGTTTTCAATTGTTTAATGTCGATCAGCTCTTACTCCTATAAAACAACTATGGGAAAACGGGGAAAACAAAGCTGTACACCTAAAACCCTAAACGGTTACGCCTAATCTGTACTTTCTGGAATATATTACAAACTCTTTACAAAAGTTGCACATGTGCGAATGACTGCTGTATCTATAAAGTTAACATTTTTTGTGCCATTTTTTTTTTTGTTAAAAACAGAACGTGCAATGCTTCCTTTCTCTCACTTACTCTCTTACTCACACTCAATTTGTTACAAGGATTGTAAATCTTTTGCTCCTTTTTTTATGCTCTTTTTTGTTTTATTTATATTTTTTTTTGGTTTTTTTGGCACTTGAAAGCATGTTGCATAATTTACACTCTGCGAGCTTGAAGCTGATTTGGTTTTATGCTCTTTGCTTGGTTGACTCTCCACACTCCCCCGCACTCCTACTCCGGATTGTAGTGGTGCCGAAAAGTATGCTACACTCGACACATTATTTGTATTTGTGATTTGCTGGCTCCAACTGTCTCACTTTTTGTAATGTGTGTGAGAGTGTGTGTGTGAGTGTGTGTATTGTCGCTGTGTGAGTGTAGGTAAGTGTGTTTGGTTGTAATTGTGTGCGTGGGTGACTGACTGCTGCAACATCTGTCGTCACAAATATGAAAGCCACTAAGCAACCAAATAAAATGGTCGCCATGGAGCGCAGCAAACAGTGCCATCGGAAATGGGATCATTATGGTAATCAATTTGCAGAATTCTGGAAATTTTTACCAGATAAGGCTCTTGATGCATGGAAATAAATCAAGATTTTGTTTACCAATTAGCGCAGGATTAGATTACTTTTTTGCTTTAATTGT